>JASFXZ010000004.1:31270444-32584200 GCA_032209605.1 Mactromeris polynyma | reverse complement strand
TTGAAAACGTTTTTATTAACATCAGAGCCCGATTATTTTCTGTTATATCAACTAGTTGTTGATTTTGGAAGTGGGTCGTTAGTGTGAAAATTTCGCGATATGATGTAAGGGAGGTAACTCTATCAATCTTGTTTCCATCTTCATTCTAGAGTTGTCTTCCTTAAACAAGCAATATACTCGAAGGGATGAAGTTATCCTTATATAACTTTATTCAGACTGAAATACATTTTACTGACTTAATATTTTATTAACTTCTTACCATGAGATGTCGACAAAATCAGTATCATACTACACGTGGTTTATATTCTGTTATTTGTTATGTATTTTTTCGACCATTGAAAATGTACGTACGCGATTCGTGCATAATGGGAGGTAATCATACACGTTTGAATATATTTGCTTCATATACGCTTATTGTCATACGATATTTTAAACAATCAATTCATAATCATGAATATTGTACAAGCATAATGATTGCTGGAAAATGGACTAGTTTCCTGGCTTGACATCATTTATTCTTATTGAAATACTAAAGGTTATCGTTAAAATATGCAAGAGCTATTTGCTCTAAAAGTTGGCACAGCGTCATTCAATAAATGCTAAAGTTATTTGTTTCAAAGCATACTTACCTGGTACAGGGAGAACCTTGATCAACAAGGATGTTTCCCCAGGAAGAGGCCCTTCCATTGCACTTCGGTTGGGCTGACGCCTGCGATAGCCCCTAATGTGGGTTACTCGGGTACGCAATTTATTTGTGTGGGGACTGCGTTCGCGCTATCCCTGGCATTAACAGTAATCGCATTTATTTAGGAAACATGAATGTTTCTTTTTCACAATAATACCTTATTCTGATTACTTCAGCGGAGAACATGTATTCATCATGTGTGCAATTCAATATCCTCCGTTTTTATCATTAAAACTGATATAAGGGACGCAGATTGTAGATTAAAAATGTAGTTTGGTCCATGACACGATCGCTATCTAGGCTAAGATTATTTACTTCGTTATGAACGTTGTCAACAATTTATTGGATGATTTATGAACGAATCTGTTGACAATCTTTAAGTCAAATTGCACGGAAGCGTTTGACATTGAAATTCAACAAAATTCTCTTTAATGATATTGTGAGTAAGATTCTACCAGCTTGCTCCATTTTGTGCAGGCATATAAAGTGAGCAATATATCGGTTAAGTTTAAAGATGGAATGCAGTCAAATAGTTGTTTAATCATCTAGTATTTGTACATGTATGTCTACAGTTCCTAAGCTTAATTAAAACAACGATCGTCTGTGTTTCGTACTTATCTGCATTTGTATTTATTACGCATTCGTTTCTATGTACCATACCACTTCATAAAGGAATGCTATTCTATTCACCTAGTATTTCTGTTTAGCTCATATCGTACCCTGGAACTATCAGATACGTGGATATGCCATGGTTTGTTCCTGTGGCTATCGCGGTATATCTTTTTCTCACTTAAGTACTTCCACTCCATTAAATATTGCAAACATCACATTAAAATATTAATTTATTGAATAATGTTGGCATTATTCAGCTTTTTACAACCTCAGAAACAATTTCACCTAATGTGAATTCTGATGAATGCATGTACCAGAAACATCACACACCCAACTGGAAAAAATCTGAAAAGCCTGTTGACGATTTTCTTGAATTAGAACATATTTCTCCATGAGTGCTAACATTTAAACTGACACCGGTTATGTGAGATATAAGAATAGTTACTTTTATAGAGTCTACAACATAGTATGTTTTTAAAAACTTATCTTGACTTACAATAAGACTGTATAAATAATATTAAATAAATAATAGTATTGTTGCCACATGACAAGTAATACCAAGCTGAACACGCACACTAGGCGTCATATTGTGGATATTTCAATCTTCCTCATGATATAGATCGACCTCGCACATTTCCATCTCTCACATAATGTAGCTCGGCATGTCTATCTATCACATAATGTAGCTCGGCATGTCCATCTATCACATAATGTAGCTCGGCATGTCCATCTATCACATAATGTAGCTCGTCATGTCCATCTCTCACATAATGTAGCTCGGCATGTCCATCTATCACATAATGTAGCTCGGCATGTCTATCTATCACATAATGTAGCTCGACATGTCCATCTATCACATAATGTAGCTCGGCATGTCTATCTATCACATAATGTAGCTCGGCATGTCCATCTATCACATAATGTAGCTCGGCATGTCCATCTCTCACATAATGTAGCTCGGCATGTCCATCTCTCACATAATGTAGCTCGGCATGTCTATCTATCACATAATGTAGCTCGGCATGTCCATCTCTCACATAATGTAGCTCGGCATGTCTATCTATCACATAATGTAGCTCGGCATGTCCATCTCTCACATAATGTAGCTCGGCATGTCTATCTATCACATAATGTAGCTCGGCATGTCTATCTATCACATAATGTAGCTCGGCATGTCCATCTCTCACATAATGTAGCTCGGCATGTCTATCTATCACATAATGTAGCTCGGCATGTCCATCTCTCACATAATGTAGCTCGGCATGTCTATCTATCACATAATGTAGCTCGGCATGTCCATCTCTCACATAATGTAGCTCGGCGTGTCCATCTCTCACATAATGTAGCTCGGCATGTCCATCTCTCACATAATGTAGCTCGGCATGTCCATCTCTCACATAATAAAGCTTGGCATGTCTATCTATCACATAATGTAGCTCGGCATGTCTATCTATCACATAATGTAGCTCGGTATGTCCATCTATCACATAATGTAGCTCGGCATGTCTATCTATCACATAATGTAGCTCGACATGTCTATATATCACATAATGTAGCTCGGCATGTCCATCTATCACATAATGTAGCTCGGCATGTCCATCTATCACATAATGTAGCTCGGCATGTCCATCTATCACATAATGTAGCTCGTCATGTCCATCTATCACATAATGTAGCTCTACATGTCCATCTATCACATAATGTAGCTCGGCATGTCTATCTATCACATAATGTAGCTCGGCATGTCCATCTCTCACATAATGTAGCTCGTCATGTCCATCTCTCACATAATGTAGCTCGGCATGTCTATCTATCACATAATGTAGCTCGACATGTCCATCTCTCACATAATGTAGCTCGGCATGTCCATCTCTCACATAATGTAGCTCGGCATGTCCATCTCTCACATAATGTAGCTCGACATGTCCATCTCCCACATAATGTAGCTCGGCATGTCCATCTCTCACATAATGTAGCTCGTCATGTCCATCTATCACAAAATGTAGCTCGGCATGTCTATCTATCACATAATGTAGCTCGGCATGTCCATCTCTCACATAATGTAGCTCGGCATGTCTATCTATCACATAATGTAGCTCGGCATGTCCATCTATCACATAATGTAGCTCTACATGTCCATCTCTCACATAATGTAGCTCGGCATGTCCATCTATCACATAATGTAGCTCGACATGTCTATCTCTCACATAATGTAGCTCGGCATGTCTATCTATCACATAATGTAGCTCGGCATGTCTATCTATCACATAATGTAGCTCGACATGTCTATCTCTCACATAATGTAGCTCGGCATGTCTATCTATCACATAATGTAGCTCGACATGTCCATCTCCCACATAATGTAGCTCGACATGTCCATCTATCACATAATTTAGCTCGGCATGTCTATCTATCACATAATGTAGCTCGGCATGTCCATCTCTCACATAATGTAACTCGACATGTCCATCTATCACATAATGTAGCTCTACATGTCCATCTCTCACATAATGTAGCTCGACATGTCCATCTCACATATAATGTAGTTCGTCATGTCCATCTCTCACATAATGTAGCTCGTCATGTCCATCTCTCACATAATGTAGCTCGTCATGTCCATCTCTCACATAATGTAGCACGACATGTCCATCTCACACATAATGTAGCTCGTCATGTCCATCTCTCACATAATGTAGCTCGACATGTCCATCTCACACATAATGTAGCTCGACATGTCCATCTCTCACATAATGTATCTCGACATGTCCATCTCTCACATAATGTAGCATATTGTTTGTTGTGTTTGACTATACAAATATTGATCGTTCATAAAATTTACATACTTTGCATTAAGCTTTTATTTATAATTGATATTTTATATTTATAAATGTATAAACGTTTACTCCGAGTGTTTGAATATACATGTACAATATGTATAAAAAATATTTCATTGCATGTGCATCACAAAGTAAAAGACATGAACTATTTTAAGTTTGCTTGTAAATTTTAAAAATAAAGGCAGTCACGTTTTTATAGCTGTGTTTTTTTCTTCATAAATATCATGTGGTTATACTTGATAACATGAACCTAGGTAAGAGTATGAAATAGCGTCAAAATGACAATACCTCTACCAACCGGAAACCTCTTGAAACCGTAATTTTCAATCGATTCCGAAGGAGTCCGGTTTAGGAAGGTTCCACTGTTCAATGTGTTATGAAAACGTCCAAGGGAATCAGAGAAGGAGGTCAAATGACTTTGGATTATTATCTTCAGTCTAAGTGACACAGTGATCTTACGCCGCAACCGGATATCGAACATAGGACCACCAGATTGAAATGCATGTATTCTGCCGACTGAGCCAACCAGGCGAGCTGCTAGTAACACACATGTTTAAAATCGTTCAAACATTTAACATAAGCAGACGAGAGTACGGATTCCCGGACAAGTCTCATTGTCATTTGAGCCAGCAACAGTTGAGTTGGACTCAATCCAGGACTAGTATGTTATGTACGCCTACTCAGTTGTTAATCCGTACCTTATGCTATGCTCGAACAACTAGCCTCCCATGTCGAACAAGTCAAATTTAACATGTACACTAGTACGGGACAACTATATTTAAAGAACATTTCTAGAGCCCTGTATTGTATGTAGGCAATATTTAAAGTAACACCAAACATTATGTACGATACACTAACTGCACACCATTTACAACAAAACCAAACATTATGTACGATACACCAACCGTAAACCTTTTACAGTAACACAAACCTTATGTACGATACACCAACCGTAAACCTTTTACAGTAACACCAAACATTATGTACGATACACCAACCGTACACCATTTACAATAACACCAAGCATTGCGTACGATACACCATCCGTACACCATTTAAAGTAACACGAAAGATTTTGTACGATACTATGGTGGCATATTACTGCCACCAGTTAGCATGATAGCGATCGCGAATAAATTCGTGTTAACCACTTAATTATTACGATAATTATCTAGCTATCTAGTTAATATTCGTGATAAATTTTCGGTATGATAAATATAATAAAACTAGAAACAGGCTTGAAAGTGCCCAGAACTGCCACCTCTTACCTTTTTATGATGTATTACACTAGATTTAAGTGGTAACACGAATCTTATCTAGTTGACCACTTATTATGTTACTTAATAACTCAAATTCGCGAATTTCACTTAAGATTCGTGTTACCACTTATTAATTTTTGGCTTCTAGATGTAAGTGGTAACACGAATCTTAAGTGAAATTCGCGAATTTGAGTTATTAAGTAACACAATAAGTAGTCAACTAGATAAGATTCGTGTTTCCACTTACATGTAGAAGCCAAAAATGAATAAGTGGTAACACGAATCTTAAGTGAAATTCGCGAATTTGAGTTATTAAGTAACATAATAAGTAGTCAACTAGATAAGATTCGTGTTACCACTTACATGTAGAAGCCAAAAATGAATAAGTGGTAACACGAATCTGAAGTGAAATTCGCGAATTTGAGTTATTAAGTAACATAATAAGTAGTCAACTAGATAAGATTCGTGTTACCACTTACATGTAGAAGCCAAAAATGAATAAGTGGTAACACGAATCTTAAGTGAAATTCGCGAATTTGAGTTATTAAGTAACATAATAAGTAGACAACTAGATAAGATTCGTGTTACCACTTACATGTAGAAGCCAAAATGAATAAGTGGTAACACGAATCTTAAGTGAAATTCGCGAATTTGAGTTATTAAATAACATAATAAGTGGTCAACTAGATAAGATTCGTGTTACCACTTACATGTAGAAGTCAAAAACGCCTTTATAAATAAGTGGTAACACGAATCTTAAGTGAAATTCGCGAATTTGAGTTATTAAGTAACATAATAAGTAGTCAACTAGATAAGATTCGTGTTGCCACTTAAATCTAGTGTAATACATCATAAAAATGTAAGAGGTGGCAGTTATGGGCACTTTCAAGCCTTTTTCTAGTTGTATGATATTTATCTTACCGAAAATTTATCACGAATATTAACTAGATAGCTAGATAATTATCGTAATAATTAAGTGGTTAACACGAATTTATTCGCGAACGCTATCATGCTAACTGGTGGCAGTAATATGCCACCATACGATACACCAACCGTGCATCATTTAAAGTAACGCCAAACATTATGTACGATACACCAACCGTACACCATTTACAATAACACCAAACATTATGTACGATACACCAACCGTACACCATTTACAATAACACCAAACATTATGTACGATACACCAACCGTACACCATTTACAGTAACACAAACATTATGTACGATACACCAAACGTACACCATTTACAGTAACACCAAACATTATGTACGATACACCAACCGTACACCATTTACAGTAACACAAACATTATGTACGATACACCAACCGTACACCATTTACAGTAACACAAACATTATGTACGATACACCAACCGTACACCATTTACAGTAACACAAACATTATGTACGATACACCAACCGTACACCATTTACAGTAACACAAACATTATGTACGATACACCAACCGTACACCATTTACAGTAACACCAAACATTATGTACGATAAACCAACCGTACACCATTTACAGTAACACCAAACATTATGTACGATACACCAACTGTAAACCTTTTACAGTAACACCAAACATTATGTACGATACACCAACCGTACACCATTTACAGTAACACCAAACATTATGTACGATACACCAACCGTACACCATTTACAATAGCACCAAACATTATGTACGATACACCAACCGTCACCATTTACAATAGCACCAAACATTATGTACGATACACCAACCGTACACCATTTACAGTAACACCAAACATTATGTACGATACTCCAACCGTACACCATACAAAGTAACGCCAGACATTATGTACGATACACCAACCGTACACCATTTACAGTAACACCAAACATTATGTACGATACACCAACCGTACACCATTTAAAGTAACGCCAAACGTTATGTACGATACACCAACCGTACACCATTTACAGTAACACCAAACATTATGTACGATACACCAACCGTCACCATTTAAAGTAACGCCAAACATTATGTACGATACACCAACCGTTCACCATTTTAAGTAACATCAAACATTATGTACGATACACCAACCGTCACCATTTAAAGTAACGCCAAACATTATGTACGATACACCAACCGTTCACCATTTTAAGTAACATCAAACATTATGTACGATACACCAAACCGTACATCATTTACAGTAACACCAAACATTATGTACGATACACCAACCGTACACCATTTACAGTAACACCAAACATTATGTACGATACACCAACCGTACACCATTTAAAGTAACACCAAACATTATGTACGATACACCAACCGTACACCATTTAAAGTAACACCAAACATTATATACGATACACCAACCGTACACCATTTAAAGTAACACAAACATTATGTACGATACACCAACCATACACCATTTACAGTAACACCAACCATTATGTACGATACACCAACCGTACACCATTTACAGTAACACCAAACATTGTGTACGATACACCAACCGTACATCATTTACAATAGCACCAAACATTATGTACGATACACCAACCGTACACCATTTACAGTAACACCAAACATTATGTACGATACACCAACCGTACACCATTTAAAGTAACACCAACCATTATGTACGATACACCCACCGTACACCATTTAAAGTAACACCAAACATTATGTACGATACACCAACCGTACACCATTTACAATAACATCAAACGTTGTGGATGATACACCAACCGTACATCATTTACAATAGCACCAAACATTGTGTACGATACACTAACTGTACACCATTTACAATAACATCAAACGTTGTGTACGATACACCAACCGTACATCATTTACAATAGCACCAAACATTATGTACGATACACTAACTGTACACCATTTACAATAACATCAAACGTTGTGTACGATACACCAACCGTACATCATTTACAATAGCACCAAACATTGTGTACGATACACCTACCGAACACCATTAACAATAACACCAAACATTGTGTACGATACACCAACCGTACACCATTTAAAATAACACCAATCATTATGTACGATACACCAACCGTACCCCATTTACAATAACACCAAACATTATGTTCGATACACCAACCGTACCCCATTTACAATAACACCAAACATTGTGTACGATACACCAACCGTACACCATTTAAAGTAACAACAAACATTGTGTACGATACACCATCCGTACACCAGTTACAATAACTTAACAATAACTTAAATCAAATCAATTAACGCTGTGCAATTCTACATAACAGATTTTGAAATAAGTTCTTTCTGATCGCATCGATATTTTTTTCTTAAAATCTTTCAAAAATGTTAATAAAATTTAACAATTCTGCCCGTCGAATCGACGCGCAAATATGTCACATAGTTTTGCAAATTATATAGATTTTTTGATTGTGGACCATTGCCAATACATTGGTTTGAATAAACGAGTCGACATTTTTTCATTCATACTGCTCATGTGAAACCAATGATTAGGAATGTTTTCTATAGTTAAGGGTAGACGAAATACTGAATGTGAGGGATCGTGTTTCATGACGAAAAAGGGTGGATCCGTAGCTTACACTGATCGGTACACATATAACTTGCTCGTCCAGTTAAGAGAACGGAGGTCTTAAAACAATTTCTATCCAGGATTTAATTTCGTTATTTTCGCAAAAAATGTGATTTTTCCGAAGAAAAGTTATATTCTATGGAATAAAATTGCCAAAGTGATTAAACATAGGATTATTTTTTAGCTTTAACGTATCGGCGTGCAATATACGATCAGCACGAGAAACTGGCACCTGTGCCTTTTAGTGATAATTGTGTTCATATGAGGTTAGGTAAGAACCATTAGGTAAGTAGATTTAAATTACTTATTCATCTAATAACATTTTAATGTGAAAATTATTTAAAAATTTTTTTAATACGATTTAATGTATTTAAGCGAAACTGGACAAGTATTTCCGTCAATTACGTGCATAATGTATGAACATAATCACAGAGCCAGATAATAATCTTTGCCTTTAAGAAATATCTATGGAACGATTTGACAGAAAACATAAATTCATGCAGCGTCTATTTCAAAACAATGTGTGCGAAAAAAGGCACAAATCATTCAGTATACACGGACACCACCTCGCATAATAATCAATCATACACCCATCATACACCCATCATACACTCATCATACACTCATCATACACTCATCATACACTCATCATACACTCATCATACACTCATCATACACTCACCATACACTCACCATACACCCATCATACACCCATCATACACTCATCAATCATACACTCATCAATCTTACACTCATCAATCATACACTCATCATACACTCATCATACACTCATCAATCTTACACTCATCAATCATACACTCACCATACACTCATCATACACTTATCATACACTCATCAATCATACACTCATCATACACTCATCATACACTCATCATACACTCATCAATCATACACTCATCAATCTTACTCTCATCAATCATACACTCACCATACACTCATCATACACTCACCATACACTCATCATACACTCATCATACACTCATCATACACTCATCATACACTCATCATGCACTCATCAATCATACACTCATCAATCTTACACTCATCAATCATACACTCATCATACACTCATCATACACTCACCATACACTCATCATACACTCATCATACACTCATCATACACTCACCATTCACTTATCATACACTCATCATACACGCATCATACACTCACCATACACTCACCATACACTCAGCATACACCCATCATACACCCATCATACACACATCATACACCCATCATACACTCACCATACACTCACCATACACTCACCATACACTCATCATACACTCATCATACACTCATCATATACTCATCATGCATAATGTATGAACATAATCACAGAGCCAGATAATAATTCTTCTTTAAGAAATATCTATGGAACGATTTGACAGAAAACATAAATTCATGCAGCGTCTATTTCAGAACAATGTGTGCGAAAAAAGGCACAAATCATTCAGTATACACGGACACCACCTCGCATAATAATCAATCATACACTCATCATACACTCATCATACACTCATCATACACTCATCATACACTCACCATACACTCACCATACACCCATCATACACCCATCATACACTCATCAATCATACACTCATCAATCATACACTCATCAATCTTACACTCATCAATCATACACTCATCATACACTCATCATACACTCATCAATCTTACACTCATCAATCATACACTCATCATACACTTATCATACACTCATCAATCATACACTCATCATACACTCATCATACACTCATCATACACTCATCAATCATACACTCATCAATCTTACACTCATCAATCATACACTCACCATACACTCATCATACACTCACCATACACTCATCATACACTCATCATTCCCTCATCATACACGCATCATACGCTCATCATACACTCATCATACACTCATCATACACGCATCATACACGCATCATACACGCATCATACACTCATCATACACTCATCATACACTCATCATACACGCATCATACACGCATCATACACTCATGATACCCTCATCATACACTCATCATACACTCATCATACACTCACCATTCACTTATCATACACTCACCATACACTCACCATACACTCACCATACACCCATCATACACCCATCATACACACATCATACACCCATCATACACTCACCATACACTCACCATACACTCACCATACACTCATCATACACTCATCATATACTCATCATACACCCATCTTACACCCATCATACACCCATCATACACCCATCATACGCCCATCATACACGCATCATACACGCATCATACACCCATCATACACTCACCATACACTCATCATACACTCATCATACACTCATCATACACTCACCATTCACTTATCATACACTCACCATACACTCACCATACACTCACCATACATCCATCATACACCCATCATACACCCATCATACACCCATCATACACGCATCATACACGCATCATACACGCATCATACACGCATCATACACGCATCATACACTAATCATTCACTCATCATACACTCATCATACACTCATCATACACTCATCATACACTCATCATACACTCATCATACACTCATCATACACTCATCATACACTCATCATACACTCATCATACACTCACCATACACTCACCATACACTCACCATACACCCATCATACACCCTTCATACACTCACCATTCACTTATCATACACTCACCATACACTCACCATACACTCACCATACACCCATCATACACCCATCATACACTCATCATACACCCATCATACACTCACCATACACTCATCATACACTCATCATACACTCATCATACACTCACCATTCACTTATCATACACTCACCATACACTCACCATACACTCACCATACACCCATCATACACCCATCATACACCCATCATACACCCATCATACACGCATCATACACGCATCATACACGCATCATACACGCATCATACACGCATCATACACTAATCATTCACTCATCATACACTCATCATACACTCATCATACACTCATCATACACTCATCATACACTCATCATACACTCATCATACACTCATCATACACTCATCATACACTCATCATACACTCACCATACACTCACCATACACTCACCATACACCCATCATACACCCTTCATACACTAATCATACACCCATCATACACTCACCATACACTCACCATACACTCACCATACACTCACCATACACTCATCATACACTCATCATACACTCATCATACACTCACCATACACTCATCATACACTCATCATACACTCATCATACACTCACCATTCACTTATCATACACTCACCATACACTCACCATACACTCACCATACACCCATCATACACCCATCATACACCCATCATACACCCATCATACACCCATCATACACGCATCATACACGCATCATACACGCATCATACACGCATCATACACTAATCATTCACTCATCATACACTCATCATACACTCATCATACACTCATCATACACTCATCATACACGCAATATACACTCATCATACACTCATCATACACTCATCATACACGCATCATACACTCATCATACACTCATCATACACTCATCATACACTCATCATACACTCATCATACACTCATCATACACGCATCATACACTCATCATACACTCATCATACACTCATCATACACTCATCATACACTCATCATACACCCATCATACACTCATCATACACTCATCATACACGCATCATACACGCATCATACACGCATCATACACTCATGATACCCTCATCATACACTCATCATACACTCATCATACACTCATTAGTTAGCCTCTTCCTGGTTTTGTCACGGAGGACAATATCCTCTATCTAAACCAATCTACATCGCAAACAAAAATAAACAACAATATATGACAAGAAATGCATTCATAAATGTATGTTATCGAGTAAGGAGTATAATTCAGTGTTCATCATAATTAAATCAGGCGATGATTATCTGCTATAATGTACCTACCATTTGTCACAAACAGGACAAGC
Source organism: Mactromeris polynyma (assembly GCA_032209605.1). NCBI lineage: Eukaryota > Metazoa > Mollusca > Bivalvia > Venerida > Mactridae > Mactromeris > Mactromeris polynyma. The sequence goes on along the minus strand of JASFXZ010000004.1, from coordinate 32,571,172 downwards.
AAATATGATAGGAAAAAATGAATAAAGCAAAATGTAGACACTCAATACAGGTTTTATTTCTTTCATGATTACACAGTGACCCGCTGATACTTAGTGCGAATCTGATACATTATCTTACCTCAATGTCTATCAAAATATGACGACCACACATACATGTTTTCCAAATTTATAGTTTAGACGATAAGTCGCGAGTAACAAACTGTTCAATATATTGCATACTGGTTTCAGAGTTCAGAAAATGAATTATCTACAGTTAATGTGCGTTCTAGGATATGGTAGCTGCTTCTGCAAAATCGAAGGTAAAACAATTTAACTCGTATAATTGACGTCACAATTGTCTGACAATGTCAATGTACCTTTTCAACCATTACATCATTATTGACTTAGATCATTCGGTCGGTTATCGTTAAGATCAATAAATTCGCTTATATCATTCAGAAATAAGATATGCATTAGTGGAAAGAGTGTTTTAATCAAAGACGTTCGACATGTGCAGGTTGGGCGCAAGTTTGAAACACGATTTTATATTGGCATAAATCGGTTTCCATGGGAATGGTTTTAGGTCCACAAATTATGACAAATTAGTTGTATAAGTATAGATATACTGGAAGCACGTACGTGAACTTCATATATAAAACTGTCTGTAGATAGTAACGATTAGTTAGAATTCTTTGGAAAATACTATAGTATCCATGAATATCAAATATCGGCAGACTTCGGATAGTTGTTCTAGAATAGTTTATTGTGACGCATCGAACTCGCCTGATGCTAGTTACAAAGTTTGAACTATTAATAGAGTTTCCCATGGGTCGTGGACACCACAGAAGGCTGTAAACTCCTCCACTTGGAGGGCATAAGCAGCTGTATTCAGGCTCCTACGTTCATTAAAACATGTATTTAGTAACCAAAGAGTGAAATGGTTCACGGACAATACAGGTGTATGTAGTATAGTTGAAAGGGGGTCGATGAAACGAGATTTGCAAGATTTAGCTGTAAAAATATTAAATTTTTCATCGTTGTATTATGTACGTTTAGAAATGGAATGGATACATCGTAGTATGAATGATAAGACATACTATTTGTCTACAGTTATATAATTATAAATCATGTCATATTTTGGAAAGAATACAACAACGGTGGGGATCTCAAGACACTGATTATTTTGCATCAGAACATAATGCAAAGTTGCCTGTATTTAATTCAAATTTCTGGTGTTATAAATCATCGGGTGTTGAGGCACTTGCGTATGACTTGGGTCATTCATTCGGATTATATATTCCTCCAATCATTGTAGTGACTAGAGTTATAAATAAAATAAGACATTGTTGAGTCATGGGTATTTTGATTATTCCGGAGTGGAAATCAGCAAATTTGTTGGCTTTAATTTGTTGCGCTTACAAAACGAAACATTGAAGACTGGATTTATTTACCCACTTGTAAGTTTTCTTATATTCCACGCAAATATATGAACGGAGTATTTAGAAATGAGGATTTAAGATTTCGTATGCTTGCTGTAAATATAGGCTTCACAGCAAAACACGCAAGCTCGCATCGGTCTCAGAACCTTATGTAAAATCCAGTAATTTGATCACAAACGCAATATTCTATATTTATATGAAATACACTCAATTATTAACTTCTGCTATTTACCCTGCTTTTTTCAAAAAGTGGAGATGTGGATATATATTCATAATGCTGAATGTAAATATTATATGTGCATTGTGTCATATGATGTTTATGACATTGAGAAACATGCCCGGAGTTGTGATAATCACTATTTTTTCTGTTTTAGGTGGACATGTTGAGTTAAACACAACAAGAACTATATACAATGTTGGAGAAACTGTGGCCTTGGTGTGTTATGTAAGGTCAAACGAGCTAACGGTTTCATTCGGAAGAAGTAACTCAGACCTTGGAATTTGTTCTACAATTATAAATGGATGCGTCTCAACAAATGATATGCGAGATAAGCATGGGAATTATGAACTCAAACTTGAGAAGTCATACCCAATGTTGGTGATAAAGAATGTCACTAGAGATGATGACGGTGCTGAGTTCACATGTCAGTGGAACTCATACACAGCCATAACATCGTTTTCAGTAATTGGTATGTACTCATGTACGATTATACATGTAATCCATTTGCGCTATTTTGACATGTGTTGATATACGAAACAACGTCTATGTGTTTCCAAATTCAGGAACCGTGGCAACGCCCCATGAACATATTAAATAAAGCATCCAGCACAATATATAACGTTTGGATGCTCCATAAGTATGAAAATCTTGCAAAAATATAGGAATAGTCAAACTGTAGAATGGCCAGTGTAATGAGTTTAGTAAATACATTCTTGATTTGTATTTGAATTTCTAATTTTTAAGAAACATACACATTTTAATTGATTCATGATTAAGTTTAGTTTTTCCCATCGTAAGCGTAGAGAATTGATGAAGATGTCTTCCACGCTTTCACATTAAGGTTTTGATAGTAAGTGCTATAAACCTTTATTCAATCAGTTTATATCTTTTCCGATTACAATAATCGCCAGAAGTATATCTGCCAATAATCAGAACCCCAGATAAAAAACACTGGACTACAGTTAGGTTTGAAATACGTCCTTAACTTTGGTTGATTGATTGATTACTTTATTTCCTCCAAGTATCGGAGAGCATAACTACAGAACAAATTAATATACATATTACATGTGCATGTTCAAAAATAATACAAATGTACATACATGTATTCCACCATCATTAGAGGCGAACCTAATCACGAAACGAAAATGCTAGATTACCATAGATGGACAGACATTCTTAAATTATAGTTACAACACACACAACACACACATGCACATATACACACATATATAAATGCATATACATAAAGACATGTCTGAGTTGAATTGAATTGAACATACACATATATACATACACTAACAAATACACACACTCATATGATACGCAACACATACATACGTACACATGTATACATGTACACATACATACTTAAACATATACATACATATACGTACATCTAAACATACATATTCACATAATACGTCAACTAAAGTAGCTAATTAAGCATATAATCGTAATGATGCGGAGTGCCTGCAAAATAATAGATAAAAATACATAATACAATTTTAGATTCTACTCAAAATCAATCAAACAGATAATTAAGTTTTAAGAAAGATCGGGTCTTGTTGATAGCTGATACTTGAGAATGTAGTCCTTTTTTAATGGAGAATGGTTTTAAAATTAACCGTTAGTCAGCCAATGGAATCATATTATGTAAAATAGTGTCAGTTGTTGTAGTAGTAGACTCGTATATTACTATGTACATATTTTACAAAGAGCCAAACTTTCGCCAACAATTAAAAAGTAATGCAGTGAAAGTTTGGTCAAAATCCCCGGTGAACAGAACAGTATACATGTTTCTCTATATATTACATTTGTATAAATTAAACTAAGGGCCGTAATTCCACGAAAAGAGTGACCCTTAACCTAACTACACGGGCGGACGGGCGGACGGACGGACAGAGGGCACACGCACCCGCGCTCTCGTTCGTCTAAGACATTTATGTAAACTCCAGTAATTTAACAACTCACCAACTATTCTCTATTTATTTGAAATACACTCAGTTAAGAACTGCTTCTATGTTTCCTGCTTTTTTAACGGGTATTTTATATTTAAGATGAACACGTTCAGTTTGAAGCTACAAGAACTATATACAATGTCGGAGACACCGTAACATTGACATGTTATGTAAGTTCAAGCTGGCTAACGGTTTCATTCTCAAGAAATAACTCAGAGCTTGGTATTTGCTCAACAATAGTCGGTGGATGCGTCTCAACAGCAGATATGCATGCGAGATAGGCATGGGAATTATGAACTCAAACTTGAGAAGTCATATCCAATGTTGGTGATAAAAAACGTCACTAGAGATGACGCCGGTGCTGATTTCACATGTCAGTGGACCTCATACTCAGACACACTATCGTTTGCAGTAACCGGTATGTACTATTGTACTTTTTTATATCAACAATGAAAGACTATTATAATGAATCGCGCTATTTTCATATTTGTTAATACGATTAAATGTTTGCATGTGGCCAAAAGCATGGGCCGTGAAATCGTCTCATGAACACACTAACGCATCTCACACCATTAATAACGTTTGGATGCCCCCTTAATGCGAATAAATTCAAAACAAATACAAGAGCAATTAAATTGTAAAAAGGTCATTTTAATGAGTTTATGAATTATATCCATTTCAAAAAAAACAATTTCGGGCAGGCAGGCGGACGGACGCATGCACATACGCACGACGCACACACGCACGCACCGGTAACAGGAATGTAGTTGTCTATATATGCACATATATTACTATGTATATATTATACAAAGATCCATAATTTCGCCACAAATAATCGAATCCCAATCATGCTGTGAACGTTTGGTCAAAATTCCCAGATGTATGTTGAAGTAGGTGCGTACAGAAAAGTATACATGAATCTATATATATATCAAAGACCTAAATACCATTTAGGTCTTTGATATATATAACAAAATTTTATACAAATTAAACATAGGGCCATGATTCCACGAATAGTGTTTCCCTAACACCATGGGCGGACGGATGGACGAAAAGCACACGGACGCACGCTTGTGTCGGTCTCAGACTCTTGTGTAAAATCTTGTTATTTGAAAACTCACACAATATTCAAATATACACTCGGTATTTTCTATTTAAGATGAAAATGTTCAGTTTAAAGCTACAAGAACTACAAACAATGTTGGAGACTCCGTGACCTTGACATGTTATGTAAGACCAAGCTGGCTAACGGTTTTATTCACAAGAAATAACTCGGAGCTTGGTCATTGTTCTACAATAATCAATGGATGCGTCTCAACAGCTGATATGCGAGATGAGCATGGGAATTATGAACTCAAACTAGAGAAGTCTAACCCAGTCTTGGTGATAAAGCACTTTACCAAAGCTGAAATTGGTGCTGATTTCAGCTGTCATTGGACCACATACACAGCCACAATATCGTTTGCAGTAACCCGTATGTACTCATATAGACAGCTTTATTTTCACATTTCTTGACATACAATTAAATGTTTACATTTTGGTTTCGGATTAAAATCGGGGACCGTGACATCGTCCCATGAAAGCATTAAAATACAATGTACCTCGCATAATATATAAAGTTTGGATGTTCCTTAAATATGAAGAAATTGTAAGTCACTGCGAAAGTCCGAGTTCATAATTCTATTTGTGATCACTTCCTGTACATCGGATTCCGGTAAATATGCAGTTTGTGAAGAGTTTGTAACACTAGTTCAATAATAATGTAAAATGTCATATTACCTATTTTAGATATAGCGTTCTCTTCTGTGCATGAAAAAACAAAGTTAGCTATCAACATCGCGCTAGTATTGGTGGTGATCGTGCTACTACTAGGTAAGCGTGTATATCGCATTGTACTATGCAACGCCGGCCGCAACTTCATTATTTGACGTTACAACTTGACGTGCAGTAGAAGTACCATTGTCCGTGACGGGTTCGTCATTACATGTGACGATATTATCATTACATATGGTGGAGTCAACATGACGTGTGTGATTTTACCCTGATATGTGACACTTTCATTCATACATGTGACGACAGTTCTTATTCTTGTTATAATACATGTTACATAATTGTCATTCCATGTGGTGGGGGTCAACATGTCGTCACATGTATGGATAAATGTGTCACACTATAAAGGTGAAACTACCACACGTTATGTCGAATCCACCACACGGAATGACAATTGTGCCTAATATAATGGTAAAACCGTCACATGTATTAGAAGTGTCGTCGCATGTATAAATAAAAGGGTCACAAATCAGGGTATTACTACCTAAAGTTATGTTGACTCCACCACAAAAAAATACTTCTCTGTCACATGTAATGCTTATAAGAGTCACATGTAAAACTCTTACGACTGCACGTCAAATTATAACGTCAAATAGTGCGGAACAAACCATCTGTCATACGTTCAAGGGTCATTGGCCAAACAATATGAATATATTTGTCGACATATCCAGTAATGGTACGTCTTTACTTTTATACTCAAGAAATCAAATATCATCGACCAACGTTTATACCTTCAGTATGCATGAATATGTTTATTTGCTTTGTATTGTAGAAACTGCTCGCACACTAAACAATCTTATGTCTATCATTGATCCTAGTTAGATAACAGAGATCACATGTTGTCGCTAGATCATAATTACAAATAATCAGTTATTACATACTGGTCAAAGGAGGTAGCACAAAGTCAGGTTTACATCAACTTATTTCTGTAGTTGAATTTATTTGAACTATAAATGGTATCACGTACTTTAATCAAAATCAGCGGAAGGTATACCAAGTACCGTTTTAGAACAAATGTGACATATGTATGGCTGGTTAGCATTTTTGACCAGTATCTAATTATTGAAGTGCAATGAATATGTTATTATCTATTTACAGAAATGGCAGCTTTGTATTCTCTTCCATGGAAGAAGAGGAATACTGATGCACGTGTTGTACATGGCAAGAACTGATTCAAAACAATACGTACACATTCAGTGACGACATAGGGAAGGTAGTAATTGAGGACAACAATCTTGATAAATCAGTGTGAAACACAGTAAACATAAACGGAATGTTACAACTTTAGCTTTAATGGTATAATTCAATCAGTCGCCTCTTTGACATAAATGTTTTGTTATAAAATATATTTTATAAAAGAAAAAGAGTGTTATTACATTACCAAATGAATTTTATCGAATTAATGCAAGAAAAATAGAAAATAATAAAACATACATTTTTAAATAATTTTCAGCATGGGAATACATTATGAAGGGCTTTGTAAAATGCCAGTAACAGCAAATGACTTCATATTTTACATTGAAAACCAACATGTATACAGAATGTGTTCAGGCAATACAACAGGCCGAATTGATAGTATGTACAACTATATGCATTGGTTTCGAAAATCGATATTTGATAACATTTGCCTTGAACTTCCAGAATGACAGTGTAGCTAAATTTAATTTCCTTAAAAAGCATGTTATGACATTTTGAGATAATTACACAAAATACAAACACAACTTAAACGTTAAAACTAAACAATAACAATTCCTTTATGGTTTTATAGAAAAGGCAGAAAATGAAGTCCACATCCTCATAGCAGGTGGAAAATATGAGTTACGTTCCTTATATTAGATGGCATTCAATAGTAATGTCTTGCACTGTAATGAAAACTAAAAACAAAACAAAACTATATATTGTTGTATAAAGGATCTAACATGAGTGTTCATGTTTTATTGAATTTATTAAACGAGTCGGTCAAAATGATATAATGCGAACGTAAATCAACGTTGACACAGTTGGATATAATATACATTTGATTGACTTTGTACTTATACATATACACATGCATTAAATATATATTGTTCTCCCTGATATATTTGATACTTGTTTATATATATACATACTTGGTTCTATACATGTACTTGCATTAAGTACATTATGATACGATGCCTTGTGTACACATCTATAAATATGCACGCATTACTCGTAACATCTACTAATATCTTATCATGAAAATATGTATAAATATATATGATATTGTATCTCGACTAACTGGACCATACGGTTTCACATAACTGATCAACAAATTGTCTGAATTATTTTCATTTCTTATAACACTTGTCCGTGCAATATATTCCTTCAAAACAGTATATATACATAACCGCCTGTCTGGCGGGTAGGCCTTATAAGAAACATGAACAATATTAAAACCTGGCCTTCTCTGTTTTAAAATGTCTTTAAACTGAAAGACGAACTCCGTCTTTAACTTTTTATAACTCTTAAAACTCAACAATTGTAACGTTTGTACACTTGCAGCTTGAGTCAAAGCCATGAACATCGCTAGTTTCAAAGTTAATTCCTTAAATGAAAGCTGTTTTACAGGTGATAACTTCCTCAATAGTAGCAGTACTTTGTCAACATCCCAGATGTGTGTATATCTTGGTTGTGATGGTCTGGATGCAAAAACTCCTTTCATATATCTCACTACTAAAGGGTGATTACCTATTCTAAATCCATCAAAAGTCAAACCCAGCGCTGAAAGTGCACTACGTGCAGTATTTAAGCTCTCATATCCGAGTCCTTTGTTGTACTGCTTTGTAAAAAATTCTATCACCATTTCCAAAGTTGGTAAAAGTGGAGTAATCTCCCTTTCACGACAATAGCAAAACCATCTTTTGATATGTGTGTTATATTGTTTCTTTGTTCCTGATTTCCAGGACTGCATGAAAATGTTAGTAGTTTCCGTTGAAAATCCTGTCTGTGAAACTATTCCGGATACTTTGCATACAATCAGTTGCAGTCGATTTACCAGCGATGAACTGTGTCCTAATGTGGAAGCTTCAACAGGCCTTTCCGTTTCTGTATTATTATAGGAGTGTCTACCAAAATTTCCATTAGTCTTGAGAACCATGACTGTGTTGGCCACAGCGGTGCCACTATGATGCCCTTGGCCTTGTCTCTCTGTATTTTCTGAATACATCTTCCTAATAAACTGAAAGGAGGAAATGCATACATGGTTTGAACATATTCCCAGCAAATAGTAAATGCATCAACAAACACACAATCTGGGTCTGGTTTCCAATCACAGTACTTCGGTAGTTGTGCATTCAACCTCGATGCAAACAAATCAATGTTTGGTGTCCCCCATCTTTCACATATTTTCTTAAAAATATTTTCATCTAATTTCCATTCTAAATTCTCCTTAAATACTCGTGAAGCTTTGTCGGCTGCCACATTCTGTGTACATGTACCTGCTATGTGTGAACAAGTTAACCAAATGGCACGTGCAATGCACCATTCCCAAATTATAATAGCTATCTCATTACATCTGTCAGATACTGTGTCACCCATATTGTTTATGTAGTTTACTGCAGTAGTATTGTCAGACCAAATTTTCACATGTTTTGATGTAATGGATTGATTCCAAGCTTTTAATGCATTATAGATAGCCAACATTTCCAACATGTTAATGTGTTCTTGGCTTTCTTGTGGGGTCCATCGGCCCCCGATTGATTGACCATTGTATTGTGCACCCCAACCTAGCCTGGATGCATCTGTTTCTATGATTATTGTTGGACTAGATCTGCACAAAAGTCTTTTCTGAGATCTGAGGTTTTTGATCCACCATAACATTTTAGACTTCATTTTGTTAGAAATGATCATTGTTTTATCATAGTTGCCTGCATTGGTTTTCAAATCCAATATCTTGCTTTTTTCAAGAGTCCGAAAATGCAATTTCCCACATTCAACTGCTGAAAAACTAGCTACCATTAGCCCAATCACTTGTGCAACCTGTCTAATTTGGGCCATTCTTTTGTTTATCAATTCTTTACAAGCATGGATAAACTTGATTTGTCTATCCTCTGGTAAAAGAACAATCATTCTCTCTGAATTAATCAAATTTCCCAAATACACTAATTTCGTGCATGGAATCAAAACTGACTTTTCCTCATTGATCATAAAACCTACACGTGACATTAAGTTAACTGTTTCATTAACGTTTTCTAAACAATCTGGATAGGTATCTCCAAGAAGTATACTATCATCAATGAAACCAGAATTGACGTAGCCTTTGCTTCGTAAGTGAGCATACACTGGCGTCATGAGCTTTGTAAACAAGCGTGGGCCTTCACATACCCCATTTGCTAAACATGTAAACTGAAATATTTTGTCTTGCCAGACAAATCTGAAATTTTTTCTTTGTTCTTCAGCAATGTTTACTGAGTAATAAGCATGGCGCAAATCAACAGATGCCATAAAACAACCTGGTGTAACCAATGTTAACATTTTTTCAAGTATTTCCATTTAAAAATGTTTGTATGGAATGAAAGAATTTAATTTCTTTATTTATCACTAGTCTATACTCTCCATTCATTTTACTTCTTAAAAAAATTGGTGACAAAATCTGCCCTTCTTCAGGTTCAACTTCTGTGATCACTTTCATAATCAACAACTTCTCTATTTCTTGATCAATAATTTTCCCCTCATCTTGGTTAAAATTGTACTGAGGACATATATTTGTGATTTCTCCAGAGAGCTCGAATAATTGTAGATCTATATGACAATGTTCTACAATGTCAATAATATTTGGGTCACATGTTAATTTGCGCCATTCTTCAACAAAATATGTTAATCTACCAGCTTGAAAAATGTTGCTTACCTGTTTTATTGTCTGTATGCTGGCTTGAACCCCCTTCTTGGTAGATTTTTGCCTCATGTGGTCCAAACTGACATACCACGGCCTCGTCCTCGTGAGACTATAATATAGTTTCCTCTGAATCGATAGCCCCGACCTAGGCCTCTCCTGATAGGCCCCCTAAACGGCCTGTTTTGAAACATTTTGTAACTTATCTTAGAACAATCCTCTATTTCTTTGGCCGTTTTTAATACGTCGTCGCCTAACAATAATGTTGTAAATGGCCTACTCTGACTGCACAGACTTGCATATTCTTGTTTCAGTTCTGGTCTTAAAAAATATGTTCGTGTTAGATTTATTTGTGTGTTTGCGTGCCCTAACAGGGCTAACACGTCATTGCACTCATCAATCAGTTTCCCGTTCCTGAACAGGTCATTAATGTTCTCTGCAAGAACTGTGTCCACAATTACATCACAAATGTCTGTGTGTTTAAAACTTTTTGCCATATCTTTGAATCGACTCGCCGATTTGTCATGATCAACTGAATCATCCGATTTCCGTTTAATTGATTGATCGATACCACTACCCCCGGGCAGTCAAAATCTACGATCTCATCGTCATAACCGTGTTCATAATCTTCATAACACTCAGCACTATCATCATATTGTTCCATGTTGTCTAATCTATTTATTTATGTGCCACCAGATAGGCGTCCAAACTTTCAAATTCCGTGTAGTTTGTGGTGAAATAGAAAGGAAAATTAAAAAGAATATGTACATTAAGTTCAATAAATACAAATATTTACATGTATTTTACTAGTAATAAAAATATTGCTATTATTATAAAAAGAAAAGAAAAAAGGATCGAGTCCAGTTGTATTGGACGGGCTACCATCAGTTGTACATTCACAGACGCTATCCCACTACTGCCGAACACGGGAAGTTTTGCCTGCTGTGTTACCACCCTGGGCCGATACGTTCCTCCTTAGACAACCTGGATCACCTGGGCTCCCCCGAGTGGCCCATATTGATGCCGGGCTTAGTGCGGACGCCCGATCTACATATACAGGCTGACAGTAGGACTCCCGCCCTCAGACCGTCCTCAGACCCCGGACTCCAAGTAGCTAGATTACAGGAGCACGCCACAACTCCCAGCCGATAGTTTCTATTGCTAATTTGTCTTTTGAATGTATGTCCATATTTATATTCATTATTCCAACGAATCAGTACATTATTTTAGGTTTTATCATCATGAATTACAAATTCAAGAGGTTTTTTTTAAAAAGTTTTAAAAATAAAACTAATCTTTAAAAATATCGACACGTATACACATGTAAATATGGGAAGAACGTCACACATTTTGAATACTTGATGACAGGTGTTTATCCCGTGGGCAGTTCTCACGTTTGTCATATCACTTAGTTATATACGTGTTTAACTGTCTGATTAGCAGTAGTAGATATTCGAGTGTAGTTCCAGGACATAAAGTGATCATGAAATCATATTAATGCATAATGTCATCCGAAATAAGTATCAGGTCCCGATGTACTCTTACGGTACGTCGTATTGGAGCTATTCGATACCATGTATTTTTCGAAATAAATGTTTTCGAATAAACGAGGTCCGGCTATACTTTCTTATTATATGGTTTGCTGTCAAAATACCGTGTGACACTTGCACCTCTATGGTTATTTCAATCATCCATGTAATAACAATACGTGTGTGTTGTTATTGTCTTATTCAAAACTACTGTGCGCATGTCAAAGTTCAATGAATTTTGTCGTCTTTTTCTGATGACTATTTGGCAGTTTCATTTCACAACGTGACTTTCAGATTGTTTGATATTCGCAAGTTCCGGAACCAAAAGAACCTTCTTTAGACATCAAAACGAATGTAGGGAAATAGAATTCCGGTGGGAATTTCGGAGTTAAATGTCTCATTTCTTACATAATCGGGGAAATAAAAATATTTTCCTCGGCAAGGATGTCACACTATGAAATATGTAAATTAAGTTTGGAACATACAATAAGTCCTTACACATGCTATGACGCTTTCAGTGTCCAAATTGTATATAGATGCTATTTTATGTGTATCCATGGTGAGCAATGAAAATGAATTGATAAGCAAAACATCAACCGTTACTCGTAAAGACCACAAAATTGACATTCTATGCATAATATAGTATATTATGTTACGGTTCTTTTCTTCAATAATGTTTGCAAATACACAATTATCATTAACATATAAATAAACAGTGACTATTTGGAGTATAATACATCATTTATTTAACAATAACTTTTGTAAAACAGCATCAGCGGCAACGTATGTGCTCAATAAGGTTGATAACAATGTTAGCACACTAAGCACTATATGTACGGTTGTCTCCCTTAAGTAAAATATTGCAGTCTAAAATAACGCTGGAACGCTTCGCTAGCAACAAAATGGCGTCCGACAGACCTGGGACATTATTCACCATGCTGTTAAGTCTGAAACTCAGACTTATCCTCAAATATGTTAATGATTGGAAATGTATTAGTGAACCCAAAAGGGTTCATAAAGCCAAGTGGCGTGTTTGTCTGCGAGACATTTAAGTAGCTAAACATTATCACAAGATGTTGAACATTGTTTTTGCCCCCACGTTGATTTTAATAATGTTTGACAAAAGTGCAGAGTGGGTAACAACAATAATTCAGACAAAATTTCATTTATTCAGATTCAATGAAAACGAAAGTCTAAGTCTGAGTTTCAATTTTACAATGTTAGTGCATTAGGCAACCAGACGGCATCTTTCCACACGGACGCCAGTTTGTTTTAACAAACTCAGCACAGTCAGACGTCTCTACGTACCTACAGATAGGGATAAGTTTAACAAACGACACCGCTACTTTCACTACGTACGTAGCGCTAGGTAGAATTATATTTTCCTAACTCTAAACAATGCGCTTCTGTTGATTAATTAATACAATTATGATGAACAGTTCTGTCAACGACATATTGTACCATCGCCGTATATAATAACTTAAGATGAAATATGAGAAACTTTATCGTTATTAATTATTTCTGTATGTGCGATGGTGTTTGTAATAGTGTGTTTACATAGTGAAAAGTATGAAAACCTGTGAAAATATTGCAATATACTTAAATATAGTATAATGTCTAAAACTTTTCTGATAAACAGAAGTTGAGACAACTCTGGCTAACAGCTGAAGTCTGGGTGATTCCGGTATTAGAACCGAGTTTTTTTTCTGAATTACTTATTTTGTTTCAATGAATCACTACGTTTTGCTCCTTATTATTGTCTTATAAATAATAAAACGAAAGTTCCAAAATAAATGTGATAGGAACAGTTACTTAAATACCAATGATATGTTACAGAGATCATGCTAGTACTATCTTATATTAATATCATTAAAGGCGAAAATATTTCGAAAAACAATGTGCTTATATGTTTAGATATCTGCAGCTGTATATCGCTGACCGTATTATCAGTACGTTGACATTGACTTCGCAAATTTATAGAACGATAACATAATATGATACAATGCGTCAACTTTATATAGGTGCAAGAAATATCCAGCGAGTAAATGTCTTGAATTTGTATATAGTAGCCCTGTGAGTTGTTTGTGATACTTAGTCATTTTTTCCGATGAAATATCCCACATGCTCACGTTAAACTCAATTTTTGTTCGCACGAACATACCCCGTTATATCAGGTTGGCGAATAGTAAACAAAGCAAAGTTCTATTTACAACGACAATACACATATAGATACTTGATATTGGAATTCTAACTACAGCAAAATAAGATCATATACAACAGAACAACAACAATGATATATACTATGACAATCGGGGAGAAAACTCGTTAAGGACGAAGTCGTAATATATAACACATTCATTGTCTGTTAATGTAACAAATTGTGAATTCAAATCCAATCAGATATAAAACTGGATATGACAACAAACAGCAAACATACAATGAATAACCATGATTGTTTTAAGTAACAAAGACTAAATTTAGTGCCTTATCACATAGTATCACACTAGAATTCTGTGAAGTATGTCTGACATCTCATCTAAACAACGTATACTATCTGCATTCGAAGTCGGTCGATCATAATTTCATAACATGTGTCACATCCATACCCACACCAACTTTGCTAGTAAACACATCATATACATTGATCACCTGTACCATAATGGTGAATACGTCTGGTTCTAAGACATCTTGTTTATTATATTATATATGTTATATGTTCGTTGTTTATCATAATTTCGTAATACTAGTTTATCCACAAACAGTAGTGTGCAGTTTTACAGCCATATAACAACGATGATCACAGTTAGTTCTCCACATTCATCATTGTAAATCATTCGATTGTTTATACACAACGTAAATATGTATTATAATACATTGTAAATGTAATTGTATTTCAAATTGTTACATATAATAACACATTTTGTAAAGTATCCAACTGTTACTCACTTAGCAGATATCTCAAATTACTGCATACATTTTGAATATTTCAAATGATCAAGCACACAGTTAATGTCTCAAAGTAGTTTATTAAAAGGTGTAAACCCTTGGTAAGAACACACAATCATTATCACTCGTATTTCCTACTAAAGGTACACCATTATATACGACATATTAGCACATTTACGTCAATTACTCCCCAAAACATAAATAATATTTTCACTCACTCTTGTTTTATAAAGTTTATTTTGTCGTAACAATTACGAATATCTCTCTACATATACTTTTTTATCATTCTGGCAAAAACGTCAGCGTAAATTAGAAAACAAAACATTGATTAATGTTATTAATGTAAATTACTAATAAATCATTGTTATTTCTTCACACGATGTATAAGTTTGGTTGCACAACTATTTATATCGTGCACAACTTCAATTAGTCATTGTACTAACAAAGACATGGCATGTACACATTCAGGTCATTTGAAATCTTGAAAATTTAAACAAACAATACGCCAAATGAGAAAACCTTGTAATTCTCTGGCAACAATAATGTTGGCAAAATATGTCTGATTAATGATACATTGGTTAAAATACTGATGAACGACAAAAGCAAATAGGTAGCGAATACTTTCTAACATACTTGCATAATTGCGTCCTTTATTCAATGTATATATACGTACGTTTGCACTATGTAATCAAAGGGTAGGAATCATTTATAAAGCAGGGCATCAACAAACAAATTTTTGAGTACGAAATAAAATAAAAAGTATGGAGGGTGATTGAAATAAAATAAAACAAGGAGAAACATTAGCTACAACACAATATCGCACAACAATGAAACATCTGAAGTAACTTAGCAACACAACTGTCTGAAGGAGAAACTCAGCAACACACCGGCCAACAATGAAAAATAAAGTCGAACTCAACAATACACCGGCCAACAATTTAAAATAAAGTCGAACTCAACAATACACCGGCCAACAATTTAAAATAAAGTCGAACTCAGCAACACAACGGTCAACAATGAAAACAAGAGGTAAAACGGCCAACAATGAAACATTTGGAGGCACTTAAGCAACGCAACGGCCAACAATGAAACATGAGGTACAACATTCAACAATGAAACATGAGGTACAACGGTCACAAAGAAACATCAAGAGGCACTTAAGCAATACAACGGCCAACAATGAAACATTTGGAGGAACTTAGCAATACAACGGTCAACAATGAAACATTTGGAGGAACCTAGCAATACAACGGTCAACAATGAAACATTTGGAGGAACTTAGCAATACAACGGTCAACAATGAAACATTTGGAGGAACTTAGCAATACAACGGTCAACAATGAAACATTTGGAGGAACTTAGCAATACAACGGACAACAATGAAACATTTGGAGGAACCTAGCAATACAACGGCCAACAATGAAACATTTGGAGGAACCTAGCAATACAACGGTCAACAATGAAACATTTGGAGGAACTTAGCAATACAACGGCCAACAATGAAACATTTGGAGGAACCTAGCAATACAACGGCCAACAATGAAACATTTGGAGGAACCTAGCAATACAACGGCCAACAATGAAACATTTGGAGGAACTTAGCAATACAACGGTCAACAATGAAACATTTGGAGGAACCTAGCAATACAACGGCCAACAATGAACCATTTGGAGGAACCTAGCAATACAACGGCCAACAATGAAACATTTGGAGGAACTTAGCAATACAACGGTCAACAATGAAACATTTGGAGGAACTAAGCAATACAACGGCCAACAATGAAACATTTGGAGGAACTTAGCAATACAACGGTCAACAATGAAACATTTGGAGGAACTTAGCAATACAACGGTCAACAATGAAACATTTGGAGGAACTTAGCAATACAACGGTCAACAATGAAACATTTGGAGGAACTTAGCAATACAACGGCCAACAATGAAACATTTGGAGGTACTTAGCGATACCACGGTCAACACTATATAATAGGGAGTCACTTAGCAATACAACGGTCAACAATGAAACATTTGGAGGTACTTAGCGATACCACGGTCAACACTATATAATAGGGAGTCACTTAGCAATACAACGGTCAACAATGAAACATTTGGAGGTACTTAGCGATACCACGGTCAACACTATATAATAGGGAGTCACTAAGCAACACAACGGGAACAATGAAAACATGTGGGGAACTTAGCGATACCACGGTCAACACTATATAATGAGGAGTCACTTAGCAACACAACGGGAACAATGAAAACATGGGGGGGAACTTAGCAATACCACGGTCAACACTGTATAATGAGGAGTCACTTAGCAACACAACGGGAACAATGAAAACATGTGGGGAACTTAGCAATACCACGGTCAACAGTGTATAATGAAGAGTCACTTAGCAAAACAACGGGAACAATGAAAACATGTGGGGAACTTAGCAATACCACGGTCAACACTGTATAATGAGGAGTCACTTAGCAACACAACGGGAACAATGAAAACATGTGGGGAACTTAGCGATACCACGGTCAACACTGTATAATGAGGAGTCACTTAGCAACACAACGGGAACAATGAAAACATAGGGAGGAACTTAGCAATACCACGGTCAACAGTGTATAATGAGGAGTCACTTAGCAAAACAACGGGAACAATGAAAACATAGGGAGGAACTTAGCAATACCACGGTCAACAGTGTATAATGAGGAGTCACTTAGCAACACAACGGGAACAATGAAAACATAGGGAGGAACTTAGCAATACCACGGTCAACAGTGTATAATGAGGAGTCATTTAGCAAAACAACGGGAACAATGAAAACATGTGGGGAACTTAGCAATACCACGGTCAACACTGTATAATGAGGAGTCACTTAGCAACACAACGGGAACAATGAAAACATGTGGGGAACTTAGCGATACCACGGTCAACACTATATAATGAGGAGTCACTTAGCAACACAACGGGAACAATGAAAACATGGGGAGGAACTTAGCAATACCACGGTCAACAGTGTATAATGAGGAGTCACTTAGCAACACAACGGGAACAATGAAAACATGTGGGGAACTTAGCGATACCACGGTCAACACTATATAATAGGGAGTCACTTTGAAACACAACGGGAACAATGAAAACATTGGGAGGAACTTAGCAATACCACGGTCAACACTGTATAATGAGGAGTCACTTAGCAACACAACGGGAACAATGAAAACATGGGGGGAACTTAGCAATACCACGGTCAACACTGTATAATGAGGAGTCACTTAGCAACACAACGGGAACAATGAAAACATGGGGGGAACTTAGCAATACCACGGTCAACAGTGTATGATGAGGAGTCACTTAGCAACACAACGGGAACAATGAAAACATGGGGAGGAACTTAGCAATACAACGGTCAACACTATATAATAGGGAGGAACTTAGCAATACCACGGTCAACAGTGTATAATGAGGAGTCACTTAGCAAAACAACGGGAACAATGAAAACATGTGGGGAACTTAGCAATACCACGGTCAACACTGTATAATGAGGAGTCACTTAGCAACACAACGGGAACAATGAAAACATGTGGGGAACTTAGCGATACCACGGTCAACACTATATAATGAGGAGTCACTTAGCAACACAACGGGAACAATGAAAACATGGGGAGGAACTTAGCAATACCACGGTCAACAGTGTATAATGAGGAGTCACTTAGCAACACAACGGGAACAATGAAAACATGGGGAGGAACTTAGCAATACAACGGTCAACACTATATAATAGGGAGTCACTTAGCAACACAACGGGAACAATGAAAACATGGGGAGGAACTTAGCGATACCACGGTCAACACTATATAATGAGGAGTCACTTAGCAACACAACGGGAACAATGAAAACATAGGGAGGAACTTAGCGATACCACGGTCAACACTATATAATGAGGAGTCACTTAGCAACACAACGGGAACAATGAAAACATGGGGAGGAACTTAGCGATACCACGGTCAACACTATATAATGAGGAGTCACTTAGTAACACAACGGGAACAATGAAAACATGGGGAGGAACTTAGCGATACCACGGTCAACACTATATAATAGGGAGTCACTTTGCAACACAACGGGAACAATGAAAACATGGGGGGGGGAACTTAGCGATACAACGGTCAACAGTGTATAATGAGGAGTCACTTAGCAACACAACGGGAACAATGAAAACATGGGGAGGAACTTAGCAATACCGAGGTCAACACTGTATAATGAGGAGTCACTTAGCAACACAACGGGAACAATGAAAACATGGGGAGGAACTTAGCAATACCGAGGTCAACACTGTATAATGAGGAGTCACTTAGCAACACAACGGGAACAATGAAAACATGGGGAGGAACTTAGCAATACCGAGGTCAACACTGTATAATGAGGAGTCACTTAGCAACACAGCGGGAACAATGAAAACATGGGGAGGAACTTAGCGATACCACGGTCAACACTGTATAATAGGGAGTCACTTAGCAACACAGCGGGAACAATGAAAACATGGAGGGAACTTAGCGATACCACGGTCAACACTGTATAATGAGGAGTCACTTAGCAACACAACGGGAACAATGAAAACATGTGGGGAACTTAGCGATACCACGGTCAACACTATATAATAGGGAGTCACTTTGCAACACAACGGGAACAATGAAAACATGTGGGGAACTTAGCAATACCACGGTCAACACTGTATAATGAGGAGTCACTTAGCAACACAACGGGAACAATGAAAACATGGGGAGGAACTTAGCAATTCAAGGACCCAGCAATGAATAATGAAACGGAACTTAGCAACACAACACCTTTGTGACTGGAATTATAAATACTGAAATACAGAAATGGTGTTGGCAGAAAAATCTTCTTACTCTTACATCGTTTCCTTACTTCTACAATGAATTGATTTGACTTTTATACCTTGCTTAGATGATTTTTCGCTGGAGTAATAGATAACCAATGATCTAAGACTTTTGTCGGCAGGTTCCAATTTGTGTTATATATCAGGTCATCAATAGGTCTTACAAATATTTATGTGTTGCAAATGCAATATTGATGGATGCTGTTGAGGTTTCCTCGCTGTTATCAACATCGTTGCGTAATCTGCAAGCCATGGCGCTATCTACCGTCAATTGTTTGATGTAACGTAATCAAAATAGACTACAAAAGCGCAACAGAGCTTAATGTTTTCCCTAATACTCTAATGTTCGAAAATAATTGTATCCTCCGAATATTCTGACATTAATTGACTTTTTAAATATTCGACTGGTAAATCTGTAAATACCTAATGGAATGCATTATTACTGAAAATTTGCAATTTCTGTTTATTTCTGTCATACAATACATTAAAAAGGTTTAAAACAAGTTGCATTCAGGAATGCACATACCTACGAGCGCATTTCGGTCAGAAGAACAACTGATGAGGCCATCCTTAAAATACTGTTTGTTTGCTGTACGCGAACCAGAAGTTTAACAGGTAGGTAGGTAGTGATTTTTTCGGTGCAGCCGTACTAACATGGTTTTGCAATTTGCATATCAGTGCTGTGTAGACCAATCAAATCTTACGTTAACACCCAAGGCAATTTCTGTTCAACCAAACAACGTTTGTAACCTTGATGCGGACTGGTTAACCTTTCGATAAAGGGTTCGTTACTTTACCGAAATCCACTGAATTTAGGTGAATTAAACGACATCCATTTTGGATCCTGAATGACCGGCAATCGTAACATCTCGACATTTTTTTATGTTGCACAACAAATCTTAAGCTTCAAATTGCGCTGACCATCTTTCTTGTTTAGTTTAGATCGGTAATGGATAAAAGACCAAGAAAAAGCATTTTTCATCGATGAACCTGAAAAAATAAATTGAGTCGCGGCATTTTTCATGAGTCGGTCTGGAAACTGCAGACAAACATTTTTAAGGATGGCCTGATTTTGATGTTTTTGAAATTAAGACTTTTTTCAGATCTTTCAAAATGTTATCGTTTCTTGCAATAAACGGACAATGTCCCGTAATAAATATCGTGGACTATATGCAAGATCACACCGACGAAATGATTAATTTATATAAACAAAGAAAAAAGTTCGGAAATATTCCTCGGATATACTCGCATTGAGTACGGATTTGAATCACGTTGAGCATACTGTGGACATTCTTGGTCGACGTATTCAGGCGCTAGAACCTCCGATACACCATCTACGTGAACTGGAAGCAGCTTTACATCAGGAGTTGCGGCACTTGTCCCGTCAACAGACGTCTGATGAGACGCAGGGTTGAGGCTGTCATTCGAGAGCAAGGGCGCTATACACACTACTGAACATTTGAATTAGGGGTGTTATCTTTTGACTCAATGTGCCATTTTAAACCTTAAACAACCATCTTAACCAACTTATCTCGACATACGAACTTTGAAGGTCAATACTTTTAATCGACATGCTTTTGTGAGACAAACGGCCTAGTAATTGTTAAACTATTAATTAAAATTTAATCTCAGATGGCCTAAATGTTGTTTTCTTGTCGCCAGAGTGTTTTCCGTGTAAGTTACATCTATATTTGCTATGTTATATGGTCAATAGTGCCCTGGTAACAATCATAGAATATTTCATTTAAACTGGCGATGCTTGACATTTTCTGTGTGTATACATAATTTTAGGTATTTGATATATGAATATTCGAATATTCGCTCGGACCATTCACCTTTAACTCGGATAACAAAATTGTCATCTGTACCATATGACAGAAATGTTGCGTCAAGTAATGCAATTTCAGGGTGTTGTATTCAGGGGAGAAATAATGTACAACGTGTTAAGGAGCGTTTACGTAATGTATTGATTCTCTTGTTTCCACTTTTGTTTCTCTTTGTCGCAACTATTTGGGTAATTTACCACAGCGAGTGACATTGGCAGAATTTTAAATACTTTTTTTCTAGCAGTTTTCTAGCGGTCTTTTGTGAGCTTACGACTCTAATTTGCAAGAACACTTTCGTTTGCGTGTTTCTATTTGTTTATGAGCAATAAGCAACAACTTAGCAAATGTCGAGATTCTGTTGATACACGGAATGTAAAAATGTAAGAGTAAAAATTGGAAAACAGATCGAACTGTCACACAGATCAATCACTGAGAGTACAGAAATAGCAAGTTAATTGTCACCATGCCAGAATTCTTAGGCGAATTACCGCAATGAAATGATTGTAAAAGAAAAAACAACGCCTGATGTTGGGGGAAATGTCGATAGGCAGTATAGAAGAAACAGTAAATAGGTATGAAATGGGAGAACCGATTTCATAGAAAACCAATTATTTTACAAGGGACTTAATATTACTACGAAAAAATACTCTTTTAGTGATGAGAATAACTTACTTGGCAAGGGAAGAGCATTATATCAGGATTTTGAGATAAAGTTTTATTGGCAAAGCTTTTAATAGATACTCGAGTAATACTTTCAACTTAGTAAATAAAGATCAGAGCGATGGTTGCGGAATATTAAAATATGGAAAGGCTTTAAGATTTTTATAACTGGAACTGATAGTGGGCGTTAAATTTATTTGTTCATTTAGCTACTGCACTGTCTATGAAACAGCAAGCGAACACAGCGGGCTATTGAAAATGAAACGTTTTATGAACAAATGGACTATCTTTTGGTAAATATTGTTCCCAAAGTGATGCCGATGTGAAGTATTTGACTGTGTATTTCAGCAAGATACCTCAGTGACAGTAGATGAGATTTGCCAAGAAACGTTCTTAGTGATTTAATGTGTTTCTTTCTTTGATTACGCCGATATTGATTTTTCGACATAGTGTATCTTAGAAAATAAAGTGCCACAATGTGTGGGCATTAGATTTTAATCAATTAGTTTTTTTCTCTCAGATCGTAAATGTTTCTGATTCAGAAATATTACCAACACAAATACACCTAGTAGCTGTAAACGTGCACGTGTTGATATGATGACGTAAATATTTCAATTTCAGTGAATTTCGTAACATTACGCAGTGAATTTCGTAAACTCTCGGATTAAAAGTTTATAAAGTTAGTATTTTGTGTAACTGTGTGCTGCGTGTGAAAAGCGTTTTAGGGAGTTGCGCTTGCTTTCATAAATGTAATGGGCGGTGTCAATTGTGATTACATCCAGTGAATTTGGACTTAATTTCACAAACATGCTTGGCATCATTCATATAATTGTTTTAAAACTGAACATACTGTAACCGACATATATACCTGCTTTATTATGAACATTACAACAACAATCAGTCCGAGTTCAACCCCTGGGTTTGTGGGGTTTATGTACAGTTTTTACTCAGTTATCGCCCCTGTTATGTTCGTACTGGTAATTATCATGTTACTGATGTACATTGTGGTGTTTATTCTTCAATGAGAGAGACACATAGAGTCAAGTGACATCAACAAACAAGGATGGAGACTGAACATATCCGAATGACACTCGGCACGTCCCGACTTAGAATTTATCAGCCGAAGTTACATGGACGCTGTTGTGATAATATATGCAGAACTTTAAAACGCGAACAAGCGACTGTTGATGACCGGTGCACAAACATATGTTGTCTGTGTAAACATTCAATCCGTTATGGACACTCAATGACTGTTTTGCAGAGATGACAACAGTTTTGACTTGATATCACGAACTCCAGGATTTAAACAATTTACATCTGTGCTATGCAACTACATTTTGTCATTTGTGCGTGACTCGTAGTATAATACAAACACGACATCGGATCTGGATATAACTTCAATGATTTTGAATTTTATACTCTTTAATAACGTTGTACACCAGTGAAGAAAGGTTTAGTTTAAGAAGTAACGTTGGATGTAAAATTAGTTGATCATTTACAACGTAAGCATATCGCCATACTATTGTTGATATAAATATATCTGACTGATATTAATTTGTGGTGTTCTTATTACCAACCTTTTCGTTTATATCATTAATTCCCATACTTGTTGCTCTTAAAGTAATAGTATGCGCATTTTTTTGTTCATTTGTTTACCTAAACAAACATCAAAAATATATTTCATATATTTAAAACATCAATAAACATGCATTAACAAAGAATGAAATCATAATGCATTGATTCGTATTTGTTGAAAACAAATCTTTGTACATCATAAAATTAAAAACAACTTCCAGTTTTTCTAATAATCAGGCTATTAGACAAGTTTGGTCTGCTAGTAAGATGTTAAACAAAGATATTTTCAATCGGTTATACATTTCAATGGTTCGTATTAGAGATGTTACAATACTGGATAAAGTCAATTCAAACATTTTATGTTCAGATGAGACAGATTCGTCTTTAAGACAATGAAAAACCAGACCCTGTACAAATCAATATTTCACATTTTTGGAAATCGCACTCTAAAATTACGTCTTTTAAAACTGCGCAACTAGTATAGTAATGTTGATCACACCCAAACACATACAGATATAAAATATCGGTCTACTCCGTAGTTACTGATTCTGAACGTAGTTTGGTGACAGTTTAGGGGATCTGCTACGCGTTAACGAGTCCTGATGTCTTACGACCGCAATAAACACGACACTATAATCAGTTTGTTCCTGTCAATACTGGATGTTGTTACAAAACACGAGACGAGTATGACAGGCGGGGAATACTGAATGGATTTATCGTCTGTGAGGAGTGTTCCATCAGAACAATACTGCAAATATCAATATTTGAATGACGGATCCAATAAAACACGATGTCTTATTAATGTCTTATTTATCCGACACATATACGTCGTTCAATCTGTTGTTGTAGAACTATCTGATAGAGAAACAAACTTTGATGGAAGACAAATACAAATGTACTAGTTTTTGATGTTTTTATTGATATGTTTAAAGCATTGTTTAATCGACTAGGGATAACATTGCACAAATTAAGCCGATTAAATGCACAAAATAATGTTGATACAAAACTATCTTACAAAGCCGTATAACCAAACATTGTATCCGTACAATCTGACAAAGCCGTATACTCAATCCTTGTATCCGTACAATCTGACAAAGCCGTATAATCAAACCTTGTATCCGTACAATATGACAAAACCGTATAACCAAACCTTGTATCCGTACAATCTGACAAAACCGTATAATCAATCCTTGTATCCGTACAATATGACAAAGCCGTATAATCGATCCTTGTATCCGTACAATCTGACAAAGCCGTATAATCAATCCTTGTATCCGTACAATCTGACAAAGCCGTATAATCAATCCTTGTATCCGTACAATCTGACAAAGCCGTATAATCAATCCTTGTATCCGTACAATCTGACAAAGCCGTATAATCAATCCTTGTATCCGTACAATCTGACAAAGCCGTATAACCAAACCTTGTATCCGTACAATATGACAAAACCGTATAACCAAACCTTGTATCCGTACAATCTGACAAAACCGTATAATCAATCCTTGTATCCGTACAATATGACAAAGCCGTATAACCAAACCTTGTATCCGTACAATCTGACAAAACCGTATAACCAAACCTTGTATCCGTACAATATGACAAAACCGTATAACCAAACCTTGTATCCGTACAATATGACAAAACCGTATAATCAATCCTTGTATCCGTACAATATGACAAAACCGTATAACCAAACCTTGTATCCGTACAATCTGACAAAACCGTATAATCAATCCTTGTATCCGTACAATATGACAAAGCCGTACAACCAAATATTGTATCCATACAATCTGACAAAGCCGTATAACCAAACCTTGTATCCATACAATCTGACAAAGGCGCATAATCCAACCTTGTATCCGTACAATCTGACAAAGCTGTATAATTAATCCTCGTATCCATACAATCTGACAAAGCCGTATAACCAAATATTGTATCCATACAATCTGACAAAGCCGTATAACCAAACCTTGTATCCATACAATCTGACAAAGCCGTATAATCAAACCTTGTATCCGTACAATCTGACAAGGCCGTATAATCAAACCTTGTATCCGTACAATCCGACAAAGCCGTATAATCAAATCATGTATCCGTACAATCTTACAAAGCCGTATAACCAAACCTTGTATCCATACAATCTGACAAAGCCGTATAATCAAACCTTGTATCCATACAATCTGACAAAGCCGTATAACCAAACCTTGTATCCATACAATCTGACAAAGCCGTATAATCAAACCTTGTATCCGTACAATCTGATAAAGCCGTATAACCAAACATTGTATCCGTACAATCTGACAAAGCCGTATAACCAAACCTTTTATCCGTGCAATCCGACAAAGCTGTATAACCAAACATTGTATCCATACAATCTGATAAAGCCGTATAACCAAACCTTGTATCCATACAATCTGACAAAGCCGTATAACCAAACCTTGTATCCGTACAATCTGATAAAGCTGTATAATCAAACCTTGTATCCGTACTGTCTCACAAACCCGTATAACCAAACCTTTTATCCGTACAATCTGACAAAGCTGTATAATCAAACCTTGTATCCGTACTGTCTCACAAACCCGTATAACCAAACCTTTTATCCGTGCAATCCGAAAAAGCTGTATAACCAAATCTTGTATCCATACAATCTGACAAAGCCGTATAACCAAACATTGTATCCATACAATCTGACAAAGCCGTATAATCAAACCTTGTATCCGTACAATCAGACAAAGCCGTATAACCAAATCATGTATCCGTACAATATGATAAAGCTGTATAATCAAACCTTGTATCCGTACAATCCGACAAAGCCGTATAACCAAACCTTGTATCCGTACAATATGATAAAGCTGTATAATCAAACCTTGTATCCGTACAATCCGACAAAGCCGTATAACCAAATCATGTATCCGTACAATCTTACAAAGCCGTATAACCAAACCTTGTATCCATACAATCTGACAAAGCCGTATAACCAAACCTTGTATCCATACAATCTGACAAAGCCGTATAATCAAACCTTGTATCCGTACAATCTGATAAAGCCGTATAATCAAACCTTGTATCCGTACAATCTGATAAAGCCGTATAACCAAACATTATATCCATACAATCTGACAAAGCCGTATAACCAAACCTTTTATCCGTACAATATGATAAAGCTGTATAATCAAACCTTGTATCCGTACAATCTGACAAAGCTGTATAATCAAACCTTGTATCCGTACTGTCTCACAAAGCCGTATAACCAAATATTGTATCCGTACTGTCTCACAAAACCGTATAACCAAACCTTTTATCCGTGCAATCCGACAAAGCCGTATCACCAAACCTTTTATCCGTGCAATCCGACAAAGCCGTATCACCAAACCTTGTATCCGTACAATCAGATAAATCCGTATAACCAAACCTTTTATCCGTGCAATCCGACAAAGCCGTATAACCAAACCTTGTATCCGTACAATCAGATAAATCCGTATCACCAAACCTTTTATCCGTGCAATTCGACAAAGCCGTATCACCAAACCCGTATCACCAAACCTTGTATCCGTACAATCAGATAAATCCGTATCACCAAACCTTTTATCCGTGCAATCCGACAAAGCCGTATAACCAAACCTTGTATCCGTACAATCAGATAAATCCGTATCACCAAACCTTTTATCCGTGCAATCCGACAAAGCCGTATCACCAAACCTTGTATCCGTACAATCAGATAAATCCGTATCACCAAACCTTGTATCCGTACAATCAGATAAATCCGTATCACCAAACCTTGTATCCGTACAAATTCACATTGTATGTACGACAGAACGGCGGGGTTCTTATACACATTATACACTGTATTACGGAAAACGCAACTAGGAGTGTGAATTGATGTATCTGTGATACACCCCGATGGTTTGTCCGACATTTTATAAAGGACTGAATGAATTGTAAGCATAGGTTAATCGCAAACTCAAATACTGCGCCTCAACGATAACTTGTTGTTAACAAACTTGATTATTACATAATTGGATTTTCGAGGAGTCAATAGTCAATTTCAGGCGTGAAATGCGTTTTCAAATTAAACATGCATCTACTCGTACAGTAAATCCTCAAGAAATACGACCATCTTGGGAAACTGGTCTTCTTGTTGAGGTGGTGTTAATATTGAGGTTGAATAAAGAGCAAAACAGTGAAATGCACTTGAAGCTTGTGTGCTTAATTCTGATGTGGTCTTATTATTGAGGTGGTCGTTAAGTGAGGTTTTACTGTGAATAAATCAAATTATTATTATTATATTTATTGCTAAATGCATATTGGAATTATTAACTACACTGACCCAAAATGAAAACTTTACATCGATTTCAAAAGTATATATTTTGTTGATAAATGTATATTCGGGGTTAATTTATTTTTTCATTGAAGCTTAAATGCAATATCAATGTGTTTATGTAATTTACTGGGAAAAAATCAGACAAAGTATATTTTTTTATGAACAATTAAGTGGAGAGGGGTCGAAATGAAAATTCCAGTAAATGTAAATTATCACACAACATTTGGAGAATAGAAAGTACTGACTGAGTGATTTTATAAGAAGCATCAGTAACCAGTGTGATCGCATATTTACGAATGCATTGGAGAATACGTCGCCTCATTGAATTAACGTAACGTTGTATGACCGCGTTTGGAATACATTGCCATTCTAACACAAGTGCATTTCGGAGGTCATTTATGGTATAAATTTGATGCTCGGACCTGGCTCTCCGACCTAATTCATCCCAGATTTGTTCTATTGGGTTCAAGTCTCGGGATACAGCGGGCCAAGGCAAGACGTTAACGTTATTTTGAGCAAAGAATTGTGTAGTTATACGCGCCTTGTGAGGCGTTGCATTGTCATGCTGGAAAGTGCTAGGTCCGTTATTTTGCATAAATGGTATCTTTGTATTGTTTAAAACATTGATATAACCTTGAGCATTGAGATTTCCTTGGATAATGACCAGATCAGCTTTCAGATTCCAAATTATCCGACCCCAGACCATAATACTGCCACCACCAAATCTGTCTCTCTCCTGAATACAACAATCTGCGAGTCTTTCATTTCAAATCAAATCATTTTTTAATATCAATATAAGCACTCATGTCCTTCCAATATGTATTGACTCCTGTATGAATATCAATCAGTGTCCAGTTCGTTTCACTTGCGGACATCAAGAGATGAAAGTTTTCAAGTCGAGTTGACTCGCATGAAGGGGAAATTAGTTCGGAACCCATATACCGTGTCAGCCCCCGGTATATACAATACTACACTCGAGGATTTCTTACCAATGCAATTACTGGAATCTGTTTTACAGTATTATAAACTGACATATACTTACTTCTATCACGTGAATGAACAAAGTCTGTCAAATATCCGGTTATAAAATAAGTTGGAATTGATACGGTTCCAATATAACGCTATGGTAATACTGATTGAATTCATACATTTCAACATGATGCGTATGGTTGTTCTAAATCTGGAATTGCCACTCAAAAGAGATTTAGGCGTATCTCACTGAAATGCAATCTGTCAAATACGCAAGAAAGTTAAGTAATTTCGAGCGCAGGGTTTTCTTTATAATTCTGCATAAACAGTCGAAGTGATAAATTCATGTAAATTAATAGACAAATCTAACCACCGGCAATCTTTTATCAAGACATTGATCCGGTTACTTGTGTTTTTTTCTTTCATTTGAATATTAGACGAAAGTCTTGTTTCTATTTAATTACTAATCTGTTTTGGCATTCAACCGGAATTTGTCTTATAGAAGAATTAAATGTGATAGAGAAATCGTTTTATATATCTTGTAAGTTGCCATTCGATCCATTGACTTCCGGGGGTGATTTGCTTTTAAACTATTACTGCTAGTTTAAACATAACTTTATATTAGACAGTTGCATTAGTGCAGCAGTTTATCTACATTACTTTCAAAATAAATAAAACAGAGATCCAATGCGCACGATTTTATTGTGCACGTAAACTTTATCACGTTCATATAAACATTTATCAACTTGTGTATCCTCACGTGCATTCTTACGATCATTTTTTCTGATACAAACTAAATGTGTAGCTCTGTTGAGAATTTCATACTTTTAGCTTAGTAAATATTTTTAAAGTAAAACCTTACTTAAAGTCCACCTCAATAATAAGACCATCTCCAAATTAAGAACATAATTTTCAAGTCCATTTCCACAGTTTTGCTCTTTATGCGACCTCAATATTAAGACCACCTTAATAAGAAGATCCGTTTCAATGGTCCGAATGGTGGTCTTATTATTGAGGTTTTACTGTACATTTATATGCTTTACCACTTATATGTGTCATGTATGTTTCAAAAAAACGAAATAAACTTTATACAATGTACTAGCATATTATTTAAAAAATCCTATCTTAATCGAAATTTTGATAATAGAACATTTTTTTCTTGCAACATATTAATATCCAACTCGCAGGGTTTATATATCATATTATATCAGATAGTTCATACCAGATGCATAATATGGTTACTTGCCAAATATTTGCCCAGAAATATCATTGAATTTCTGCTTGGCGAATGTAGAATATGAGGTTTCATTTTCTAATTGATTGATTTCTAATTGAATTTTTTCCGATACTAACTTTAACATATTTTTCAACTGCTAAAGTGATATCTCACCAGCTGAGCTGAAGAATTTAATTACAAACTTTATTTTTGTTTTAAAAGCGTTTTGCATGAGTAAAATAAAACAATAATAAAATGGCATGTGGAAATGGTGTTTTGGGATACGCCTAGATTAATGTTAGCGTTAAGATAATATTATTATAAAATATTTGAATGAATACAGGAAGCTGCGAAGAGGCAAGATTCAGTTACGAAAGTGTTATACTGATAGTTATCTTGATTATGTCTTGGCTTCAAGATTCCGTATGATTACATCGCATAGCGGTTTCTATCGTGTTGTGTACATAGAGTATGATTTTTAGGCCATCGTAGAACATCAATTTTGCGTTATATACGGTAAAAATCACTTATAGACCACCTTAATAATAAGATCACCTCGAAATTAAGAACACAATTTTCAAGTCCATTTTCATTGTTTTGCTCTTTATTCAACCTCAATATTAAGACAAATTCAAAAATAAGGCCAGTTTTCAAGGATCCCAAGGGTGGTCATATTATTGAGGTTTTACTGTAGAAATAATCCAATGGTTGTTTGTAGTCTACATGAAACGTACTGCGATCAATTATATAACTAATGAAGTTGTGAATGGATCATGTCAAGAGTTTATTGCTTGCTGTTACCAATGTCTGAAACAGCACAAAGAGTCTGCACTTTGAAAGAGTTTAATATATCATATTATCTATGCCATTCATGACACTGAGATACACCAGAGGATTCCTGCCAGAACATTGATATCATTAGGTTGCTTGCACCTACTTTAGGCGGTACATCAGTCACAAGGCCACGTGGTACACACACCCAATGTCATGATCTACTTTGTATTTACTCCTACAATCATTACTTATTTGCTGAAACAGGTTCTCTCAAATGTGTACGTTTGCTTTGTCTATGAAATGGCAAATTTCTTGGTAAAGTCTCAAACAACAAAGGCTTTGTCCGTGGTAAAATATAGAGGTCTGAAATTATGCAGTTTTGATCACATGCATAAGTCGGACGTATATGCATGAAAAAAGGCTCTGGCCCAGATATGTTTATACATTAGAAAGAGAGATTTAGTTGTAACAGAGAATGCCACATAACAGACCCCAGGGAAACAACAGTTTACGAAACATTAGGGATTAAGGAGGTGAAATGGTAAACATGTATGTGATTTAGAGGGGAAAGGGTTCAATGGATGGAATACACGACGGAACAAGCCAAGTAAGTCAGTAATCATGGGCCGAAAGGGGAAGAAAAGAACATGACTATTATATCAAGTAAGGGAACTGCACATGGGGAAAGGAGAACTTAACATACACCTGAACCATAAATAGATATAATAACCACACAGTGATTTACAGCCTTGAAACTGTCAGTAAAATAGTTGGGTTAAATCGATTTAATAGCTAGAATCCTACTTTTACTACATGGTGCATGATCCGTTTTATATAAATTTGCAAAGGACAAGATAAACGCTCAGATATGGCTTATTATGCTGACAAATTAAGCACACTGAGTGATTATCGATGCAATTATGTAGTGTTTTATATCGAATTATTTACGTATTCCTGCAGTTGTTTTAATTAAATCATCACATCGGAATAATTTTGAATTTCATGATACTTACAAACATTGGCACATCTTTCACAATTATTGGATAATACATATCAAATATAAGTGATCACATATGCTCAAGATCTCCAACTATAAAAAGCAAATCGATGAGATTTAGATGTAAAATGTTGACACAAGGTTATTGCCGTCAAACATCTGTAATTATACTTCACTTGAACATTGATTGATTCAGTGAATCCAAAGAGTAGCTCATTAGTACGCTTGACTTGGATGTCTGCCTATACTTATAGATAAACACATGTTCATACAAAATTTGTATTAAGCATTAGATTTACAAGAAATATGTGTTAGGGCTATCTAATTCAAAATTAAATATAGATTTACCAAATTCACATGTAGATGTTTCTTTCTTTAAACATGATAAGTTCAATCCAGTTCTTAAAATTCACGATTACGGAACTGTCTCAAACAAATCGCGAGTAATACAGTTGTATATGGTTATAATGAGTAGTGATTTGAGCTAAAGTCTTTGCCATTTTATACGAAACTAAAACGCCTCTACACATTATTTTTATTTTTTACTATTATTCATAATAAGCAGATAATTATTTGCAACTCCCACTGTTAAATATATACAATACAACGGACATATAAACCTACTATGTCTATTTAGATTTGTTCGAACTCTCGCGAGCAGCGAGATTTTTTCCGAGATCAACCCTGCGAGAAACATTTTGTGACGTCCGCCATTTTGTTTTTGAATCGAGAGAAGTTGACATTTTACACGCCGTAATCGTCATATTTACATCAGCTGTATATATCTTGGTTGGTATTTATGTTCTATATTTATTTAGACAATTAAGAATTACACATAGCATAGCAATTGGTAACTACAAGACATTTAAATGCTAATCAACAGAGCCAGCAACGGGTGGAAATGAACTGAGATTATCGACTATCGCCTATCGATACAGTGGTGGAAATTGTGGTTCAAATAGTTCTTGTTATCGTTTCACCGATATCAGCAAGTTTCCAATCCATGCTTTATATGTCTGTGACAATAAATTTCATATAAAACTTTTATTTTAAATTGCCTCAGTAAAACAACACTTAAAGACCATTTCGACATTAAAACCACTCATCAATAGAACCTTATTGTCATAGACCATTTAAAAAATCCATATTTTAACTCGATAATGTCAGCTCCATAACATAGACTGACTGTCTTCAGAACCAATGTTAGCCCTAGTATTGAGGCTTGACTGTAACACAATATGTACTTCCCAAGCCCGGTATAACCTTGCTGATGGTGTAAGCAGTATGTTGAAACACTCGGGAATACCGCGGGATTGGCGCAAAGTGACCTCACTTCACAATCCCTGACAAGTGTACGCACCAAACCCTCGATATATGTAATAAAGCTTAACGTTCAAGATGTGTTTCTTCTAATCATTCAATATCATTCGACATTATATCTGTTCTAATCGTTCCTCCAATGTCTTATCTCTGAGACATATCAGTCATTCGAACATTTATTTAGTATTTGATCTATCGAGTTATTTGATTATAAAAAGTAGATTGCAACACATATATTACAGTCAGTGAAATATGTTAGAACACGCGGTTCCAATCAGCCATGAAAAAAGCACGTCATGATATCTAGTCGATAACTTAAATAGACCCAAAGTGGAGACTATTCAATAAGTATAGATTTAGATAATACATTTGCAAAAAAAATACTTCACTTATTAACAGAGTCTGTCCCTTGTTTCACGAATCGTTTGTAACTTATATAGTTCTCAAGTCAAATGATTGTTATATGCCTCGTATGATGAAACTTGTGTATCTAACTAAATAAACTTGAAATCAAAAACAGGATCTGCGTGGAATAAAATGGATCTGTAGTAATATACATAATTTTGAAAATAAAACAAAACTTCAGGTCGATACAAATTTGGTTTCCATAGAAAGCAGAATGTAATTTCGGTATTGATACTGTCAGCAGATAGATTTGTGTACCATTGACACATAAATTACCATTACAGAACATCATCTTCCAAATCTCCTATACTTTGGCAGCTTACTTTAGGGCCTAAAATATTGTTTGGTAAAGGTTCTCTCCCCCCTTGCAATGTCCATTCGACCCTTATGACTGTAATGGCTTTCCGGTAATGAGACGATTTTACTTATCAAGTTATTTATTCGTAGGCCTAGTGTTTTGGTTAAGTGCTGAGATCGAACAAAACATGTTCAGCACAATTGGTTTTTGTATTAGCAGATAAATTGGAATGTCGTATTGGATTGACCAGAACATGTAATATATTCATCTATAAATGTTGCTTCTAAAACAAACACATGTGAGGACAATTCTACGTAAGACCGGTGGGGACATTCCGGCTTATTCATTTCTTTCCTAAGAAAGTCACGATTTCAATAATTCAACTTCAAGAATTCGCCATTTAAACTTCGTAAATTCTATAATTATGAACTCGTGCACCTTGTTCTACACACATTGACCGTGTATCACATATTTGTTACCTAATAATACTAGGTCTTAGATGCACCTTGTACTACACTCTTTAGTGAAAATTCTGTCTTTTAATATACCCGAAACAATCCACTTACATCCACTAACATCGAGGAAACGAAATTTTCTTTTTCATTGGTAGAAGTCGACGCAGCAATTACGTAAATTGCGGCTGTAACAATTTTCATTCAATTCTGAATCATAATGGTACTTAAATAATGCCAAGTGCATAGAAGTGGCACATTCGATATAAAACAAATTGTATACATCATTTCATTTACTGGTTAAGGAAGGTTAGTGTTAATGCATTCTTTCATGTGGAAATCACTCAGACAATACGTTGTATGTTCACGCATAAGAGCCTAACACATTGTTACGCGAGAGTACTTTACAGGTTATTACGACATTGAAATATGCTACTGATTATGAATATTCTACTGATGAACTGATAGATTTTATTACCTAACACCCTGCTTGTCTTGGAAAACTGCCCATTGTTTTACCTTGAGTGGTTATGATAAAGCCAAGATGTTTTGAAAGACTGTTTGTAACTTTGTAAGTTGTCTCCCGATACACTTTCCAAAACAGCTGCGCTCCAAAGCATTTTATTGTTCTTCGACGAGATCTCTTGTTGCACGCTTGATCAAGCTTATATATACATGTACATACTTAACGCCATTAAAACGCAACTATTTCACTTAGTCTTCATTATGTTCCACGTGTTAACCCCGTTTTATTGGTACACACCTGTAAATCATTCATCAAAGAGAAATCAATATATGTGCACTGTATTCATATTTCATAATTGATTAAGTTTATAAATAATCTTTGAGAATAAAAATATAAATATTTCTTTCAAACGTCACTGTGTTGACGCGGACAATTTTAGTTGCGTTTTTAATGGCATGGAGTATAGTAAAACAACTGATTTTAAGAAATGTTTTAATTGCCCTCTATCCAACTTTTCAGACTACGGTTGGAAGACAGTAAACAAAACCAATGTGACCCAATTTCAAAAACTGGAAAAATATAAAACTGCGCTTTCTTGACGTATTATTACGTATTTATAAAACGACATTGTCGATTTCCTTCTTATTCTAGGGCAGTATATTTACATGTGGACTACACATCTAAGAAAGTCAGAGACTGCTAGTCTACCAAACGTGTAGAGATCAATGAAATACTTACTCACAAAATCTGACTTTTTTGTGGAACAAAGAGAAATTGGGAATACATTCAATTAACATAAACAAAGGCAACAGTTTGATTTTAATAAAGTTCTCTGTATATTTTCATCGGCTGTGAAACAAGTTATCTCAAATAATATTAGTAAATCCTTCTCTCGATGACTGGTCCCTTTGTTTCGGGTCAGTACTCGCGCCTTGTTAAGGATTGTTTATAATATAGTGAATAAACTGGCATTTAAACAAAATCTTAGTACACGTTGTTTGAATAAATACAATATATGAACAACAAGTCTGAAGAACGTATCACCAAAAAGTACAGAGCGTTATATATTGTAATAGAACAGTGTCGCTTCTTAGTTTACTTGGGCACGAAATATTATTGCGATTACATCCCGGACAATATTGATCGTTGGTGTGTTAATTTACGATGACTTTTTGTGAACACTTAGCTTTTTTCCATATACTTTATCCATGGTAAATTCTTCCACTAACCATGGTTTAAAACTTGTATATTTTCCATTTCAATGCTCCTTTTTTAATTGATATTTTCTAAAAAATATCTAAGGCCGCGGAAAATACTCAGCCATGACAGGATTCGTTGGTGCTCTACCCGTAAACCGCCACGCCTCTCGAAACACTGAAAGCAGCAAAATACAATGGATTATACTGATACATAGAATTGAATATACTAGTCGGACCTCGCTTTTTCGACATCCCATTATCCGAATAGTCGGTATCATAAGAAATAAATATCAGGTTGAATTGAAACCATGTGTTATTCGAAATATAAAGGACGAGGTCCAACTGTATACATAGCGGATCGAAATCTCGTTTTTTTATGAAACAATAAGTTTGTCGTCTGGTTCCATGTCAAAATTTATTGATTTCCTGTACAAACATGTATCAATCATTTAACCACAGATAAAAGTAACGAAAGCAAACGCAAAAAATAACACAACATATTGCCAAAAACATCGGTGCGTCATTGAGTTGACTTTTATATTCTTGTCGCGCGATTTATCATTCTTTTGTACTGTTACATAATGGCATACATGCAAACTTTTATAAACATTGATCAATTAAGACATGTCCGTCTAATAGACCAATAACTATTTGTTAATTGAGTTGGTGCCTGGTGAAAAAAAATTGTCCAGAAGTTTGCAGAAAAAAATCAGTTTGATATGATTCAATGTATGAATTTGATACAGCAACGCTTTAATCAAGTCGCGTATGTTTCATATCGTGTCACATTACATTGCCGCACACCGTATTGTACAGAACACAGAAAATCACAGAACACAAAACACATTGCAGAACATAGCGCACAGTCAAGCACAGAACACAGCACAAGATCAGAACTAAGCACAAAGAACAGAAAACAAAACACATCACAGAACAAAGAAAACAGTAAAGCACACTGTAATGCACAGAACACACTAACTCACAAAACATAGCGCACATAACACAAAACACAGCGCAGAACATAGCGCACAGTCAAGCACATAACACAGTAAAGCACAGAATACAGCACACAGAACAGAAAACAGAACACATGACAGAACATAGAAATAGTAAAGCACATAAATCAGTAAAACACAAAACGCAACACACAGCAAAGAACATAGCGCACATA
Organism: Mactromeris polynyma; assembly: GCA_032209605.1. Taxonomy (NCBI): domain Eukaryota; kingdom Metazoa; phylum Mollusca; class Bivalvia; order Venerida; family Mactridae; genus Mactromeris; species Mactromeris polynyma. The sequence goes on along the minus strand of JASFXZ010000004.1, from coordinate 32,533,878 downwards.
ACACAACACACAACACAGTAATGCACAGAACACAGTAAAGCACAGAACACAACACAGAACTCAGCGCACAACATACAACACGGAACACTCCATACATCACAGAACACAGCACAACACACAGCGTAAAGCACAGAACACAACACACCACACAACATTCACCACAGAACACAGCACAGCACATATCATACATCACAGAACACTGCACACAGCATACATCACAGAACACAACACACAACATACAGCACAGAACATGCCACATAGCACATCACATAATACAGCACAGCGCACAGCATACATCACAGAACACTGCATACATCACAGAACACTGCATGCATCACAGAACGCTGCATACATCACATAACACAGCACAGCACAGAACACAACACACAGCATACATCACAGAACACTGCATACATCACAGAACACTGCACAGCACACAGCATATATCACAGAACAACACACAACATACACTACAGAACACAGCACACAGCATATATCACAGAACAACACACAACATACACTACAGAACACAGCACACAGCATATATCACAGAACACAACATACACTACAGAACACAGCGCAACTCTGTGCTAGACAAGATAGACACTGTGCTAGACAAGGTAGACACTGTGCTAGACAAGTTAGACAGTGCGTCAGAAATGGTAGACTACGTGCTAAAAAGTTAGAATTAAAGCTAGAAAAGTTTGACTTTTTATCTAGAAAATATAGAATGTGTACCGTAATGTTTTACTGAGCGGTAGGAATGTAGGTGTGTGCGATAGAAAAGTTTGACTGCGCGCTAGAATATTTTGACAAGTAAGATTGGTCGCTAGAAAAATATGAGTCAGTGATCGAAAGCTATGTTACTTTATTTGAAACACAAATTGTTACGACGGATTGGCATTCAGTCTCTCGGTCCAGAGATGGTTAATATAATTAGACTGCAAATGGGTGACATGACGATCAATAATGGACAAAAACAGGAGAAAATGGTTTTTAACTGCGGTGATAAATAGCATGGTTTTACTATGGTATAAATTTTATAACAAGAGAAATGAGTTCTGTTTATGAGATGTTATTCAATCAATTTTGATTTTAAATGTTTGAGAAATGTAATAAGCTGTGTTGTTGCGATGTGTACAGTGCTGGGTTAATTTCTTCGAATTCAACGATTTAACGATTGTCTTATTCACAGTTGGAAGACCATGTTCAGTCAATATATGTCATAGAATTAAAATTCTTGAAAGCAGACAGATTGAATATTAAGATGAATCGTTTCGTACAAATGTTTGGAAATCTTTGAATTTCTTCACCGATAAAAAGAAGTCATCTAAACGCTTGGCTAAGTTTGATTTCAACTTTGATATCATCACAAAGGATTATGAAGCTGTCGTAGGAAGCCGAACTCATGGTGAGCATAATGCTACTAGATAAAAACATCTTACGGATTTGTTTAACAGATTCATGTAATACGCCAATAAAATAGCAATTATATAATCGATTTGGACATAAGATCGAATTTTGTCATAGGTCTATCTTACAATATACGTCACTAGTACACACGCTGTCAGTGTTGTGTCAGATACTTCAGAGAACATTCTTAAACGAGCATTGTATAAAAGTTGCATCCGATCTTTTAAGTATTTTATAAGGAAAACAAACAATGAAACGATCGAAGTACCATACATAAATAAAGGGGGCATTGTTGAATTATCTCAATCCATTAATTACAGTAAATCATGAAATGTATTTTTCAATCGGCTTGTGGAATAACTGTAAAACAGAAAGTGCAGAGTTCGCTGATGCCAGCACCATAGTTTGACAATTTGACAATGTCGGCCGGGAGAGAATTGTTGTATTAATTGGTTTTAGGTGCTTCTGTTAAAACCAGAAAGAACTGATCACACGTGACTATGCATGTGGAAACAATATACATGTACAAGCAAACAACATTTGAATTGAAAATGGGCATTTTTTATTTTCCTAACAATTTTTGTATTAATTGTTTATATTTATGATAATCATAAAAAAATGAAATAGTGCGCATATCTTGGATTTATCAAAATACTTATAGAAGATATTTGAAGGAGTGAACATAATTTGATGGAAATCATGAAGCCTTCCAGCAGAATACTTCGACAGTCTAATGTACTGATGAAAAGCACGTTCCCGTGAAATAATCTCACGAAAACAGAAATAAAAACATTGAGTATATAATAGCATAAACTAATTTATTTTTCTATTAGATTTTTCATCATGTGTGTTATGTTATCGGTGAAAATACTTGAAACAGAACAGAACTCTCGAACAAATAAACATTGATGTGTTGGTTTGGAATTTTTCGAAAAAGTTGTAACTTATACAAATTGGTTTGTTCATTACCATTAAATGTTGAACATTTTACTGTTTGTTAAAGCGTGGACTGTTTTTTCCGGGAAAATATTGTGAACAATGACAGTAAGTTGTTTAAATGACTATTTATCTTTTATCCTTTCTCATCTAAATGGAATTTATACCGTGATTGATCCATACAGCGGATTAATTTTGTGAAATTCTTATAAAAAGGAGGAAGAAAGGCGTAAAAATTCACAATGAATGAAACAACATCGGGTCGGAATTTATCAGCTGGCTTCGTTGGATTTTTGTACAGTGTCTACACGTATATCACCCCACTCATGTTCGTTCTAGTGATTATAATGTTGCTCATGTATATTGTGGTGTTCATTTTACGTTGAATGCGATAACCTTTGAACTCGAAAGCAATGGACATTATCACGCATCCGAGATCCTACATGGGGCGCCACGGTGCTCGAGTCAACATGGCGGTACACGAGCATTACCCCAGTTGGCAGGTATGAAGACAAGAGATTGGTAAATAGGAGTAATTGAAAAAAGTACAGGAATAAATAAGATACAAAAGATATAAAGGAACATTTCTAACAATTTTTGGGCAGTGTAATGAAGATTTTGAACACTTATATAGATAAACATGATATACATATTTCATCTGTTAGTTACGGTGCACACCTGATTATCCACAATGATATTGAATATAAATAACAATAACAACCGGTATACGAGGATATAAACACATCGTTGAATCTACAGGTGAACTAATTATACACAACACCATCAGCAATACCTAGCGATGGAATGAGGAGAGACTTGTGACCGTAAATCGACCTGTGAAAGAAGATGCGTCACGCTCTTTGATCGACCGGTTAAAATAAGAACCACTTCCGTTAATTACATTATTCCGGAACACATATATTCAAATATAGTGTAACTCCATCGATGTGATTATTGCCTTTAAGAAATCTTAGGGTTTTAGACAATTGTACATATCGATTTAGCTTACGCATGCGCAACATTGTTAATAGCTGCTTTATTTGACTTGTAGGCAACCTTTTCGTTCTACAGTACTTTGTACAGTAAAACCTCACTTTAAGACCACCTCAATAATAAGACCACTTCAACATTAAGAACACAATTTGCAAGTCTATTTTCCCTATGTTGTTCTTTCCCCAACCTCAATATTAATACCACCTCAATAATAAGACCAGTTTTCAAGGGTCCCAAGGGTGGTCGCATTATTGACGTTTTATCGTATATCAAACCCTTTCCGGTGCAAAACGTATTTACTGTTAATAAATGCCAAAAATATTTAGAAATTGAGGATTTTACAATCTTCGACAATATCACCAATGTCTGACAGTCGACAAAACACACTAATTAGATTTAACCAATCATTTCTTGCTTATTGGTGAATACATATCTGATATACAGACTGAACTATCGGACGGATATATATACAGGTGTATCATGTACTGATAACCAAAGCTCACAGGTGATAGCTCTAGGTTTTACATGTGTTGCTATTACCAGTTTTCTCTTTTTTTCTGATAAAAATTAGCAAACTTTCGGCTGTTATGTAACTTAACGGAAAGGAATCAAGTCATGAAAGTGCATTATATTTTCAAACAGAAAAGAACATTGATTTTATTTTTGTCTTAAGTAATTTTTGCTTGTCGTAATTTATACAATATATACACAAATACATCATCTTGTGATGTGGAAAAAATAACCAATATAGATGTGAAAAAAACCCATCAGTTACATAGTAATAGTGTTGTGGTGAAAGAATGTTCTTATATTTCTGTTACACGTATTTCATACATATACGTATACATATATCTCGTAGATGAACATTACAAGTGATTGTGTTAACAGAAAATAACAACACGGAAGGAATGGGAATAAACCACAGGAGATTGTCACGAGTTATCTCCCTTTATTCCTTATAGCATTCCCTCCCATTGTCCCTTTTATAGTATATGTATATATAGTAAATTCAGTGTTGATAACGCGGGATATACATAGGGTACGTCTGCTATGATTGTGAATCGTTTGCGTTGACACTAACGACTGGAAGAATAGCGCTAGTGTCTACAGATGTTTTGCTTCATGTAGGCCCTCTTATATATATATATATATATGTGTTCATTTTCTTAGTTTGTATACATGCAGTTCGCTTCTTAAACACTTCAACTGTTATTATTATGTTCAGCTTGTAAATTGTAACATATATTACATGTTTTGATTTAGCTCGATATAATAAAATGGATGTAAGGCAACATCGAGGGCGTTGGAAGGGGTTACCAATCCGAACCTCAGGAGATTGTCACGAGTTATTCCCTTTAATTTCCCTCTAGAGTTCTCTCCCTTTGTCCTTAATTGTATATATACTACGTCATTGAAGGGACAAAGGGAGAGAACTCGTGACAATTTCCTGCGATCCGAACAAAATGATATATCAGCCTCGGCTGGCTGATTGTCCTGCAATGGTCATGTGTTATCCGTTCCGTTACCTTCGTGTACAAAGCTATGCAAAACTTATACATGTGTTTTCATTGTAGTGAATCAGTTATTATTAATAAAGTTTGTATCTTTTAAAGCGTTGTTCAATACTTTTAAATTCCACAGAATTTTCATTTCACCGGTACAACATTAGTGTCTGTCCGAGTTCTATGTCGTTTTTCAACAGGATTTAAGTTATGAACGGCACGCAGTTGACATAACTAATGTTGACAACTTCTACTAACATATTTTTCAGCAACTGTCAACTTTTTCATTTTTTATCAGAGATAAAGGACGTATTACTTTGTCTGAATATACAGTAATACCTCTATATTAAGAATACAATTTTTCGAGCCCAAAGATTGGCTCTATATTCAACCTCAATGTCAAGACCACCTCAGTTTTCAAGTGTTCTAAGGGTGATCTTATAATTGAGGTTTTACTGTATATTATCTGTTAACGTATTGTCACGGAGAACACACGCCTGTCTCGGATTGGTAATATATCGCCTCAAGATTGACATGATGTCGAGACTTCAATCGATTGAACTTAACGGATAGTTAGTAAGGATATGACGGTCATGATTAGCGCTTTAATAAGACATGTTATTCATCAGAATTTCGCAATAACATTAGTATGAACAACAGAGACTCAACATGCAGACAAATATTGCTGAACTCTTTCATAACAGTATCAGAAAATATAATAAGAAACAAGAGATAATTCTGCTCTTTTCATTGAAATACTTATCTGTTTAGTTGCAACATTTAATTGAATTTGCACGTGTAGAGCATTAGGTTGATGGTGAAGGGTATCAAACACGTGAGGGGTGCACACATGTGTAATACATTGAAAGTATACTTGTTTTTGTTTTCTTTAAATCAGGCATTGCAACATTAATTTTATTGATACTATGCCAGAGAAAATAAGCGCTGGTGGTAATATAGTGTTTCCTCCGTTATTTTAGTATAAATATTATTTAACATTTGCAACAAAATGTATCTTGTTTAAAGATAATAGTCTGGCATCTCAACAACACAATATTTTAACCGTAAGTTTAGCATATATTGTTTGCTTAAGGCCCTGTCCCACACTGCCGTCTACGATTCCGTCTGCCTCCGTCTAAATGTTTACCTCATGCGGTGTTTAGACGGCAGCAAATTCAATTTTGTTGGCCATGGACGGAAGAAGAACAGCAGGAGTAACGTCTAAAAACGTCTGAGAAACGTCTGCTTAAGTATGAGTAGCGCCTTCATTCAGTCTAGCTTACGGAACATTGAACGCCTGAGTAACGTCTGCTTAAGTATGAGTAACGAACGAAACGGTTGAAAAACGTCAACATTACGTATATCAACTTCCTGTTTGCGTCTTATAAAAGGCCAAACAAGTTCCATAGACGTATGGTGCGTTCCGTGGCTTGAGGCGGACGAGCTGTCCGCCTGCCCAACAGCCATAAAAGTGTAAAAAACGGTAAGATTCCGTCTGAGTAACGGTGAAAACGGTAAAAAACCGCCAGAGTAACATATGAGAACCGTCAATCGCTATCGGAATTTGGACGTTCCAAACTTTGAACATTTCCAAAGTTTGAAACGGCTAGCGCCATCTGTCAACGTCTAAATATGTCTGTAAACCAGCTGAGAAACGAATAAAAACTTACAGACCGTTAAATATTGCAATAAACACACTGTCTGTTCTTTGTTTACATATCGATTGTTGTTTTGTTAATTTACGGGGACTTTTTGAGTAAAAATATTGACGAAGTTGTTTAAGCCAAAATATTTTTTCCATGAAACCTTTGTTTAAACTTGTATATTTTCCATTTCAATGGTCTTTTGTATCGCACGTTTACATAAAAATACAAGTGTATTATCTTTAAATATCGAGAAAAGTCTCATATTTAATTTTGAAATATTTTTCTAAATTTTACATCCTTTATGTCCTGAAATGTATTGGTTGGTAGGAGTTTTTTTATCGTTTTTCAACAGTCGTACTGTTATGAATGACAGTCAATTGATCTAGCCACGTGTTCCTGGGTTACCATCCATTGCTTGAGTATTCTTCAACAAATAACAGAAAACCTCCCCTCAATGGTTCAGAAAGGGAGAACAAATTACGTTGAATGTATTATCTTCAGAAAAATTGACACGGTGAACATATGCCCCACCTGGAATTCGAACCTATAATTACAGCAATCAAGTGCTTACCGATTGAGCTAATCGGGCGAGCTTTGTAACCTACACGTTCTTGAATCAGAACAACACGCCGTATAGTCATTGATTTTGAAATTAGTAGATACAATCTAGATTACCCACCAGGAGCCAGTCTTGATTGAACTTACATTCTCTGATATCTAGTATAGAATTATGTAACATGGTTTGAACATTAGGTATTTTATTAAACATATGACTACTAGTATGACAAAAAGGGAACATCTGTAGCTACATCGTATTTAGAAGACAAACCGACATAACACGAATACAACAAAGCGAACATATATTTACATGTATTTAAAGTACTGTACAGTTAAACCTCAATAACAAGACCACACTTGGGATCCTTGAAAACTGGTCTTAATATTGAGATGGTCTTACAATTGAGGTTGAATAAAGAGCAACACTATGAAAATTTTGTTTTTAACATTGAGGTGGTCTTATTATAGAGGTGGTCTTTAAGTGAGGTTTTACTGTATGTTCAAACAGAAAATGTAAAAAAAACTACGAAAAACAAGCTTGATTTTTTTCGAAGAACCTGAAAAGTCATTACTGTCTCTAAACCAGAGAATACTTTTTCAACGCCTCAAGTTCTATTTCCATGCCGCGTATTTGGTAAACCGGTGTATTGCTTTCAGACTCCCCCGTTTAAAGATACCCCCCGAAACTGTTTAAAAAATCGCTTTCAGACTCCCCCGTTTAAAGATACCCCCCGAAACTGTTTAAAAAATCGCTTTCAGATCACCGGGAGGTATACCGAAATCATTTTCAAATTACCCCAGGGGGTAACGTGAAGGTGATTAGATCACCTCCCTCATTCTATTATTTATGCTACCCGTGAGGTTACTTGACTAGTGGATAGTCTGAACTCTTACAATGGAATAGAATCAGATATGAACACGTTATGTTAGGGTATGGGACTGGGTTATTATAAGTATATGCACGGAATCAGTCTAATGGAAAACGGCCACGTCAAGATAACCACAACGATCAATTATTTTGATCATTCACTGTGGAATGCAATATGTTTAATATTGAATATGTACATCAACCGATAACTTCGATTATCTACAGCGTACTTAGCTAGTTACAAGTTCGTTATCCTAAAGAAAAAAGAAAGCAGTCTGTCAAAGGATTTACTCTACAGTTTGTGCAGAACAAACCAATAATCACTAATCGATCACGTCGTAAGATACAGTCAAAATGATGTTACACAAGAAAATCAGGACCATGAAACAGTTGAAACATTTTAAGATAACACGGAACAACGCAGCTTGAAATGACCATACATGTTCAGATCTCAGGGTTAGGATAAAACATTGCCTGACTCGTGTTAATGTAGTGTATACATGTTTATGGTGACTACACTGTTTAAAACGTAGCGGTGTAATTAATTTCGTTCTCTCTTGGAAATCAATTAGTCCGGAAATCTTTAATGAGCACCACTGTTAGATTTCCAACCTCTTTTATAAGTGACGTAATTTCCAAAAACCGTCACATGTGACGTCACCATCTACTGACAGTTAGCAATATATGTCCCATATAGCAATAGATCTATGAAAACAAAGTGACCATATGGAATAAATATTGTTTCCTGCTCGCACATAGTGACATCACATGTGACGTTTTCTTGAAATGACGACACTTAAAGAAGAGGTTGGAAATCCGACTGCAGCGCTCATATATTGTCTGCATTCTACACAAAATATAGATCTAACACCTTCTAAAATATTAGCATTCAAACCTGCCTGCCATTTCAACTGTTGTATGAACTTCGAAATTGTAGACAGTTTTACTCAATGGCACTTAACAGACTATCAAAAATGACATCCGAATTCTCAGATATAATTAACTTCAAGATTATAAATACACACGTGTGTTTCTTGCAGCTTGGACCTACATTTCAAGATATCAATTAAAGTGCCAATGCACAAGAAGCAAAAGCGCATGCAAGCCAAAAATAGTCGTTTCATAACCGTGGAGAAACCATGGCATAACAAACGCAAGTATAATGAACACATCTCTGTGATGTAGGTCGAGGAGAGAGAAAGCGAAACCAGTCTATCTGCAAACACAGTTGTAATTGATTCGGCAAAATGCATATCGACGATATCGATATATCATATGAAAAATCTCGACGATACATCGATATATCAAGTATCGTTTACTAAAATGTCAATTACATGCTTGAAGTCCATGCTATCATATATTTTCTCCTGTAGGTATGTCTGTTACATGCTTATGTATTGCTTTGACAATCTTGTTTCCTCACTAATTTAAATTTCGTGTGTTATTTGTAAACTAAGTAAGAAAAATATGAATAGGCTCTAGTGTTCAGTCATTTATTTTTCATTGAACACTTTCGATAGGTACGGAGAAGTTTAGACATAACCTTTTGACAGCGCACCAGCTTCCATTTATGTGGGTAAATGTTGGTCCTTTTCAAACATGTATTTATTATTCATAAGTATCGATTTTTTAAAAAACGTATCGAAAAGCGATCGACAGAAAAAACATCATTGAAACATCGATATCATTTCTATCGATGACAGTTCTAGTCTTCTGCATGTAAATTAAAGAAGCACGTAGACTTGTTTCGTTTCCAAATTGGGTATATGTTTTCTTCGTTCATCCTCTATGTTATTATTAAGTTTCATTGATTCTTGAAATAAATATCGAGCATGTGAATAACCTAAGTTGTATTTCCATTGGGAGCAACCTCAACCGGATTAATTTCTACATCACCAGACATACCTATTAAGTAGACAAAGTACAGAACATAGTTTAAGTTTATAAGCTCGGTTAATAAGTATGACTGGTTATGTATATAACTAGCATAATTAAGACCAGATGAGTATTCTGTTTGTCCTATAAGAAGTATTATACAGGTAGCCAACTTCTTTGTCATATATGTTCGACACATATCATTTGCATTGTGAATTAACAGTCGGCACAGGGATTGAAAAAGCGTCAGTATCCTTAATATAGACTTAATTGGATATATATTATACACAAATGTCCATCATACCCGCATTAGAAATAATTGTAGTAATCTAAACTCAGATCTATACAAAAACCATCTTGTCCATAGCCCTTCATGTGAGTGTGGTGGGGCGATTGAAGATGCTGAACATTACTTTTTTACATGCAAAATATATTGTCGTCAGAGGCGAACACTTTTTATTAATACAAGAGACTTTCATCCTCTAAGTGTACAAAAACTTCTATTTGGTATAGATACTTTATCCGAAACTCGGAATGAAGTCTTATTTCGAGAAGTACAAAATTATATAAAAAATAGTAATAGATTCGAAAAATAACAAAGTGTCACTGCTATATGATTTATTAACATAAACGGGGGTGGCGTGGAAGGTAATGGCAGCAATGGAAAAACAGTAGAAAGTTTTTTTTTTTTTTTTTTTTTTTCATGTAGTTAGTTTCATAAATCTAAAATTTCTTATGCACAAATAAACCATTACTTTTTAGTTAGTTATAATATGCCATATATAGGGAAGGGCCCTAAATAATGTTGTTAAAACTTTTGGCCTAACCTATGGAAGCCCTAGAGGGCCCTTTTGCCTTATGTCTGCGGACTTGTGACTTTTGATTTATGACTTGTGACTTGTGACTTGTGAGTTGTGACTTATGAATTGTGACTTATGCAACTTTGCCGCGCATTTCAAGCACGTGCACGGTGACCCATGGAAGATGACGGACAACGATGAATCGGATGATGTAAGTTCTATTTACTTTATTCGAATATTATCAGTGCGTAATTAAGGTGCCAAAATTTGTTCGTGGTGTGGTTTTTTATTAGCGCTTAAAATATTTATATGTATACAATGAACTATTATCAATCGACCTCCAACTGTAGAAGGTAAGAGGTAGGTTGAGTCAGTATGAACGATCAAGTTGATTGGTCAGGATTATGAATAAAACGCTTTAGATGTTTTCAAAAGAAAACTGTCATCAGCCCCCACTGTGCATGAATTCATTTTCATTATTACTCTTAGATGCAACCACTTCAGTGACCAGGGTGTATCCAAGGTCAGCGCGGTGGCGTGGGGATATGCAATGACACTCCATCTTTTGTAGTTATTTGGGCAATATATTATTGAAATGTTACATACTATCATCCATTACGTTATTTGCAGGACAAGCATAGAAGGAAACATAGATAGATATATTTATTTGCATATTGAACACTGAAAAGTATTTTTTACAAAGCAGCAATAATCATTTTTTTCAGTAATAAGCATCGTGACAAATGGCGAGAAAGCATGTAATTTTGGTTTGTGAATTTTAGAAATTTCATTTTTTCGAGATATAAATCATGTTTTTGTTTATTTGTTTTCTAAATAGACATAAAAGATTACAGAAATTTTACATGTGTTCTTTTACATGCGTTCTCGGGAGAGACAGTGTATGCAATATACCGCAACATCAAGGCATATATTACATATAACAATTATAGAACAACATATTTCAGCCAAAATAGTATGACATAGAATTATTATAATGCAATACAACATATTGTTGAGCCATACAGTTCATGAGCATATATATTTACTCATACATACACATACATACTCACACATACATATATAGATATACAAGTATATACATAATATGCATATACCCCTACACACACACACACACACACACACACGCATATACATATAATACATACATGTACAAACCAAAGTAGTACAATCATTTAGGGTATATAGAACAACATTGCCTTACAACATCAAGAATAAATATGTTTAGACAAAACATGTCTAAGTCACCATTGCATGCAGGTTTTGTCGTTCAGTGAAAGCGTGGTGTACGAAAATGGCTAGGTTTCTAATTTCGGTAACATTTTCACTAGTAATTAATTGTAAAAATTTGTACATATTTGGATTTTGCCAATAAAAGCGTTTGATTAATTTGTTTCGACTTTCTTTGTAAATAGGACATTGTATGACGAAATGATATTCATCTTCCAACACGTTGCAGGCAATACATAATCTTTCGTTAAAAGGTACCGGTTGAGGTTTTTTCCATCTTCCTGTTTCAACATATAAACGATGTGAAGACATTCTTAATTGGGACATAGATATTCTATATTTTTTAATGTTGATAACCTCAAGATATTTATTGAAAGTAAAAGAAGTAAAGGATTTAAAGAAAATAGCTCTGGATGAGTTTTCCAGTCTTGAGTTAAAATCCTGAATCCAGGTATCGCGTATTCTTTGCTTTACTAATGATAAAAAATACTTTCGATTGGCTACTCCTTGGTTCCACCAAGCATCATAAAAACCAAGCTTCGACAAAATAGACTTAACTCTTGAGACCCAATTAACCTTACGCGGGTTTACTTCAAGATCACTTTTTAGTAAAATATAACATTGTTTAATGTATTTATGTTCTGGGGCAAAGCATATTTTTAGCCAGTATTTAATAATATTGTACATTCTATAAGCTTCCATATCATACCTGCCTAGTTCTCCATATACAAAGTCATTTTGAGTCGACAGTTTAACTCCCAATAGACGTTTACAGAAATGTAAGTGCGTTTTTTCTATTTCGGTCGCCTTATAGAACCCCCATACTTCGGATGAGTAATTTAATATAGGTGTGATTAATTTATCGAAAAGTTCAAGTGTATGTTTTGGAGATAAATCTGTAAACTTATACAGACGTTTGTTCATTTCATAAATTCCTTTTAGTGCTTGGCCTGCTAACAATTTGTCTTGAGCTTTAAAAGAACCACCCGATGAGAAAACAACACCCAAATATTTGAAGGTATTAACAATCTCCAAATCAGTATTTTTATAAGTAAATTTCATATTGGCGGGTAAACGCCCCCCTTTTCTAAAAAATACAATTTTTGTCTTAAAAGTATTAACTTCAAGTTTCCATTTATCACAATATTCCGATAAAACGTCTAAAGCTTCTTGCAAACCCTCACTACTTTTAGAGAATATAATAATATCATATGCATATAATAAAAGACATAACTTCAAACTGCCTAAATTGATTCCGTTTATACCTTTTGCCGCGAATTCACGCTCTATATCATTTAAAAACATGCTAAATAAAAAGGGCGATAAACTTTCACCCTGTCGAACTCCAAGATTGCACGAGAACGCCTCGCTAACCTCGTTAAAAAGTTTAACTCTTGATGAGATGCCATTGTACATAGATTGAATGACCTTTAGAACATATCAAAGACGTCCTTGATAATCTGAGAAATAGAAAACCCAAGAAGAAGAAATAGACTACACATCAAGAACCATATTTTTGATGATTATGCAGCTGTGCACTAAAGTGGCGAATTTGCCTTTTGAAAGGGCATGGTGAATGTCTGGACACAGGCTAATGATATTAACATTGTTTTTGAAATATGCCGTTTAAGCTTGTTTATCGATTAATTTGAGTTGCTACATTAGTTTTAAAATATTCATAATGATGTTTATATAAAAGTGTTTTATTTGTTTTTGGATGGTAATGTGTACTTTCATAGCAACAATAATAATATCAGAAATCAGAAGTCAGAAGTCACAAGTCACAAGTCAGAAATCACAAGTCAGAAATCACAAGTCAGAAATCACAAGTCACAAATCACAAGTCACAAGTCACAAGTCACAAGTCAGAAAGCATAAGTCGTAAGTCATAAGCCACAAGTCATAATCAAATATTTCTGCTGGATAGCTAAAGGCACTTTTCACACACGACATGAACACTTTGTATTCATATATGTATTCATGAAAGAAAAGTACGGCCGAGGAAAGTAAATCTATAAAATCTAAAATGACGTTGACTTCATTACAGCGACGTCAAATCATTGGTGTCAATCGAAGTTTCAGTGCAAGACTATCGTAACTCTACATTAATACTTGTTTATGAGTTATGACACCTGGCATTGAACTGCATTGGCACTAATTTTTTGACGTCGCTGTCATGACGTCAAATTCATTTATTATTACTTGCTGATGAGCCAGATGGCGAACCGTGTTGTATTTTAAATTAATTTCTTTGAGAATACTATTTCAAGCCATGTGGTTTCTTTGTTCTTATTTAATATCATATTCTGACTCCGTATGACCATTCCTCGTGTCGAGGTGTCGTAAAACTCAAGACACTCGCTCATATCATATTCATTTTGTCTTATATGTCAAGGCTTGATGTTTGAATACTAATTTTAACGACACCTAAACCTATAGTGTAATAGCTTTAAATCAAAGGCATCGACTGAATCAATCCGACAATAAAGAACTAACAGAAACATTTATTAATATTTATCAGCATTTCTATGACGAACAATAACGAATAGTGCATTTATAAATGCTAACAGCAATCGACACCAGTAAATACTGGGTAAGATTTAAAGAATAAAAGTATAAATCCTCTATTATAGGCATATAATGCAGTCTCCACCTCAGTAGCACATATTTACTGTAACACTTGATGATAACAGCGATACTGTCTGACAAACGACATATTAAACTTTAGTAAAAATATAATTGTCAATCCTGATCTATTCCTGCCACTAAATCATGTAACTCTAAGAACATCTGCAATGCGGCATCAGCATCTAATAGTTTTGAAGATCGGGCTTTTAAAGATGTGCCAACTCATAGAATTCATCAAAGGTTGTCTTTGAAATGGAATACATGTCTTTGCGACATCTCACATCAGGTTTGTTAATCGCTGTGTCGTAATCATGAGCGCCAAACAATTCTGGTAAAAATACATGACGTCAGGTTTTCCGTATTGTACTCCAGCATTGTGCTAGGGTCTTATATCATGAACATTCCATTGTTGTGCAATACGGTTTGAATCAACTGAATATAACAACATTTCAAATTCTCGCAATGTATCAGATCAAGCTCATTGAAACGGCCAGAATCACGCAAGTCCTTGAATAAATTCATGAACCACTGTACTCCTTGTTGCCGAAGAGTTCCCCACTATCGTCCGATGCGCTGGTTAGAAGTGCTTTTTCCAACAATAACGCTTCCGACTCCCTGCAAATGGGTCGGTTGCATCATTCCAAAAGAATTGCCGTAGAAGACAAACAACAGAGTTTTCTGTGCCAGCATCACAACGCAATATACGAGGAGTTTTACCCACCTCATTTAGTGCATCCAAATAATATTTCGCAATTAATTTGGGATTGTTGTTAGTGTCAGAAACCTCTAACCAGATTAGTTACCTGCTAAAGCCATCTATCGCACCATGTATGCAGCATCCGAACGGCTTCAACTTATCGTAACCGTCTACGTGCCAAATGTTGTTTGGCCCTTTTGCACAATATACCCGTCTTTGGAGACGATGTGCCTTCCGCATTACAACACCACTTGGATCCAGTACCCTCATTATATCCCTGACATCATTTAGCTTTACGTGTATATTATGATTTACTTTTAACCGACGCCACATCGTTCGATAGCCAACAGATTGTCCGCTGTTCTGTATTTCCCTGTCGATCACATCAATAACACTTCTCAGTGGAGTATATAAGTTCATACCGCGACGATTCAAGTTCAACCTTTGCATGATCCTTTTTACAACAAAATCCCCTGCCTTAGTAGCAATATCCGAGGATTTCACTGTATCTAAAACCTTGCTTGAAATATTCCACAATGAGTGATGACCTTTCAACGTTCATAGATGTTGAAGGCAGATAGGTTGGCACCACAGCCACTGTCAATCCCAACAGGACGAAAACACAAAATGCAAACATGCATTTCATTTGGCTTCGCCGTCCCTTAAACCTGATTTGACTCACCGGATGACTTATATAGGCCACCAAAAGCAGTAAATGCAGATTCACTAACCATGTGTTTCTCGCACAATCGATTTCATATAATGAATGCAATTTTAGTAAGTCACAACTCACAAGTCATTAGTCACAAGTCACAAGTCACAAGTCACAAGTCACAAGTCATAAGTCATGAGTCATAAGTCACAAGTCACAAGTCATAAGTCACAAGTCCGCAGACATAAGTCAAAAGGGCCTTCCAGGGCTTCCATACTAACCCTTTTGTATGTATGTACAAGTTACATGTATGTTTGTGCAATTATGATAGTTATATGTATAAATACAATAAAATATGATTAAACTAACCTCATAAGTCATTCCCACAGTTTTATCTCTATTCCATGGCGTTCTAGTTCAATGAGTTACAGCTTTTCGCCATGATAACCCAATTCAAGTTTATGCTTTGGTCAGTTAACTAGTGTTCCTGGGTTACCTACAAGTATTGACCTGTTTGCCATAGTCTACTGAAATATACGGAGGGGGGGGGGGGGGGGGTGAGTTCCGGTTAGTAAACCAGGAATCAGGCATCGAGTGTGAGGTTATAAAACTTTGAAAATACATGTGCTTGCTTCAAATATTCAAACCAATTTACTTTAAAAGCAATTAATTGCAGAATAAAACTGATTTCAGCCATAAAGAAGACACGCGTGAATATATCGGTCCACCGGGTATTGTTAGGCAGAACAAACCAAGGATGCCGAATGTTTTGCCGAAAATGAAAGGAATCGATTCAGAAAGTATGGAGGCCGTCGACAGAAGAAAGGTTTTTACCAATATATAGATCACTGATAAAAGTGATATATTCCTGATATAGTGGACAAAGAATACATTGAAGTGTTAACGGTAATACATCAATTTTATGTCGTAAAATGAAACTGTTAATTATATTGTATGTAAACGAAATAAGACATTCTGGTGTTATCATTTGAAGTTCTTCCTCGTGCAATCAACTATCTAGGATAACGAGTAGCAAATCTGTTACAGCCAATTACATAACCATTATACAGTCAAACCTCAATAATACGACCATCCTTGGAATCCGTGAAAACTGGTCTTATTATTGAGGTGGTCTTAATATTGAGATTGAATAAAGAGTAAAACTTGGTAAATGGACTTGAAAATACAATCGTTGTGTCGATGCATTTAGAATATACCAGTGATGTGTTATGTATATAGGTCTGTGATTCAAACAGAAACATGTACGATTCTCTCATCTAACGCAATTGATGCAGTAATAGAGTACATGCACAAACTCCATCAGAATCAGTAGTACAGGGTGTTCGAAAAGAAAGGTAACACTTTGAATCTTCAAAATTTTGTGAAATTTTGGAATATTTATGTATGTGTATAGTGTGCGTTTATTTTGTCATAGTTTTAAAATTAACTAAAATATGTCAATTAGTGTTAGTCTCGAGATTGTTAGTTGAACCAAATGTCCATAATATTTATATGGCCATCCGTCGGCCCCTTAAACATGTCAATATCATTGTGTTTGTGGGGTGGCTCTATATACATGTGTATGTGGAATTGCCTGCTTGACGTCAATGTTCATTCTTTTGTACACAATTGGAAGAGTATTGTAACTATGGATACTAATAGTTAACACTATAAGCCAGTAAATTGAACACTTTTTTCAGACATATTGATTGGTATGATGTAACTCCAATGGTACACCAGTTTGTGTATTATCGACAGGGGTGATATACATATCAGGGGAATATCTTCCTGTTCTATGTTCCTCCAATCGTGGACCCCAATCGTCCGCTGGAATTGTCTGTTTCCTGATCTGAAAATATATCAACAACATGTGAATTAACAACCTTTAGCTGATCTTACTGATTTCTGGAAAGTGACACCTCGCTGCGAGGTGTAGTGGAGTAATTAATTTCAGTTTAAATTAAGGTGCATTTCTGACAAAATATCCTTAGTCATACAATGGAGAAAATCTGTGGTAAATGTCTTCATACAGATGCACTGTGCAACTCTGCATTGTCACTTTCTTACATGTTTTCCAAAACCACTAATTTGCATACTTTGATTAAAAATAGGACTACATGTATGTACCTTTAAAGCAGGTATACATGGCATGTTCAGGAAAGATAACCCAAGATATACTACTAATAATGCAACAGCATGGTTAAGCGAAATAGCAGTTGTCTCCCATTGACTCCAAGGAATAAATGATGAGGTAAAAAAATGTATCATATCAAAACCGATTTGTTAAGTTTACTTAAATATAACGATAGTTTAAACACACAGCAATGATGTAATTGCATATGATGTAAAATTGATGCAGAATAATATTTCGACAATGCTTAGAATCGTAGCGTGTTTTAAATATAATTCTGCGCAACCAAATAGTGCCAATGGTTCTAGTAAGTATATGCCTAGCGTAGTAAGGACTTAGAAGAAACATCCTGTGTAATGTATGCACATACTAGTGATGGTAGGGTGTAAATAATTGGATATTACTATATAATAATAATATGTGGCAACTAAATATCAACCTGACGTATTTGTTCAATAGTGTCCTCTCAATTTAACAACCTCTTTCACTCTATTACAATATCATATTTCGAATTATTCAAAGATAAATTCCCGTCTATCTCTAACACTAGTATATCTCAATTGGTAGGACACGCTGAATTCGTGTTACAAAATATAATCAGGTTTCGAGTAGTTGGTTTTCTTAAAATATACCTTTCGATGAGTGCTGCAATGGAAACGATACATTAAACTACAGAATATTATTTTAAGTATATTTTACCATTTCTCGTAGAACGGATAAATCCTTCGTAGGTTTACCATTTTTGAAAACTTGATATATACCAAATACGATTATAATCACAATTGGCGACAAAATGATGAGCCAACCAATAGCTTCTCCAAAGGGAGGAGCCTCTGTTCCCCCGTACGCCGGCTTTCCATACCCGATATCTGACGCGAGAAATATAAACTGCAAAATAGATAATTTACAAACAAATTACAGGTTTCCATAACCGATAGCTGACGCGAGAAATATGAAATGCAAAATAGATAATTTACAAACAAATTACAGGTAACCATAATCGATAGCTGACGCGAGAAATGTAAACTGCAAAATAGGTATTCAACAAATAATTCACTGGTTTCCCATATTAAACCAATAGCTGACGCGGACATATGAACTGCAAAATAAATAATATACAAATATTTTACAGGCTTGTCGTACCAGATAGATTCACGTCAGGAAAAAATGAACTGCATAATAAATATTTGACACAATTTACAAATTTTCCTACCCAGATTCATGATTAAATCTCGATTAAATTGTATATGCAGTGTCACAAAGACACACGAATAAAAATGCAAATCAACACCACGCTGCTTACGTGGTTCACATCATGTTTATAAAATGCTTTGGTGAGCAACAGAGCCATTCCATTGTATTAGGGCGCGTATAGTCCAGACTGCTTTATGTCAATATCTAAAAAGTCCACAAACAAGGTCCCGTAAGGCAGCAAGGCATACTCTCATTTTAGCAGACACTTAGGTTTACATGAAGGAAAACGTATTATGCCTCAAACCGTGCTATTTTAAAAATAGACAATGCAAACTCCCATACAGAATACGATACAGACAACATTGGTGCACGTGGTATGACCACATTCAAATCTTATTCAAAAATTAAATCCGTACGAGGTCCTCAAGATAAAAACGTAGTCCTTAAAGAGTGGTTGTCATCAAGATAATCGCCAAAAATCAAAGCAACGCGATGTTTCTTTCTGCAAAAACTGTTTGAGACATAAGAAAAATAAACTGTAATATTAAGAAATAAACTCACCACACAGAACGCAGGTGACGTCACTGACCAAGTGATACGAAGATACCAACGTAGTACACGAGAAGTTCTACCTAACATCATATCGATATCATCTAGAAAGGTCGTCGCACCATACAACCAACATACCGCCACGGATTCTAGCAGCAAAAATAGTGTCAGTGAAAAGTCTGCAGCATAACTATCCAGCAATACAATCATATGAATACCACCTTTCGTGACCAGAGGCAGACCCAATAAGAAGGATACACAACACATGGCTGCCAATGAAAATGTGTTCCATTTCTTTCTTAGTTTCGGAAAGACGTCTGCGACTGCACTGTGGACTGTCCATACCATAACAAAGATACTGTCCACTGCCAGGGTCAACACCATCATGAAGAACAGAAAGCCCCATACAGCAGATCCGGGGAGCTGCGAAATACCCTGGATGTACGATACAAACAAAATGCTAGGTCCTTGTTCGTTCAGCAAGTCTTCAATCGGCTTGTTAAGTCTATATGAAGCATGACCGATAAAGGCAAAGACAATAAACCCACCGAATATACTTGTAATTGTATTCGTTAGCACAACAACAATGACGTCACGAGATAAATTGTTATGGAACTTATTGTAGCTGGCTAGAGTGATATGGGAGCCGTAAACGACGCCAAGGGAATACATTGCTTGTGTGGCGGCGCTTGACCAGATAGACATGTCGGAAAGTTTGCTCCAATCCGGCTGGGTGTAAAACTTTATACCATCTTCGTGACCTTTCAACGTTGTTCCTAGAACCAGCAGAATCAACAACAACACCACCGGAAATGTGACAGTGACGTAAGCAACCTAAAGTAATGCAAACAGATTTAAGAAAAACCTTCTAAATTATCAAAGTCTCATTTTCAATACAAGGTTATTCATATCATAATGTAGATCAACCGGATTTTGAAAATAAAAAATAAAACTTAGTGTTCTGGTTACTTGCACAATCAATACAATCGGTACATAATATACTTTATAATGTGCTCACGCTATAGATCTATTTAATTCGTAAAGGTGACGATTTTGTGTATTTGCGTTTATTTATCGTCGCCACCTGTTTCCCATATGGGCGACGCCTCCGGAAGAATGTTTGTCTAAATTTTAGACTTTGGAGGATAGTACATGATATAGTAGATGCCTCAGAAGCGTACACGGACCTCGGTTTTTTCAAAGTATCTTCCAAAACACTGTTTACCGTCAGTGGTGGAGTGGGAGATCGATCCTGCGAACCCTGAATTACTAGCCCAGCGCGTTACTCCTGGACCACGGATCCGCTACTATGACGATTTAAATTCCACAATAAAAACGTTTGGCAAATAATTCTGAAACATGTTTACTATCTTACTTAATATTTTACCATACGAAAAGTTTTCATCTTAAAATACGTAAAATAGTCGTAGATTGGAAGTGACCACTGACACTCTTGAACAGTAAGAAGCTTTCTATAAGAATGTGCCATCTCAAAGATGACGTCATGATGAGTATGCAAATAAGTAAGTTATAAGGCAAATCATCATCTGTCCTTAACTCGTACATCAAAATAATCATGAACTAACCTGAAGACATTGCAAAGCATAAGCTTACTACACATATGTGGATTGAAGCTTCCCAACTACACATGCACAGTCTCTTCGAACTCGAAATTGAAATAAAACAAACAAGTACCTTTGCAATTGATCGTAAACCTTTGACACAGCAAGAGAAAACTATAAGCCAACAAACAAAGAGAAGGGCCGCGTTTCTGCCAACAACACTACCTAGATTGTCGAGGCCATCCGATTCATGTACACCAAGAACAAATCGATTCCAATATTCATCTTCAAAGTCCTCGGCATTGACGTTTGATATGTTTTTCACAAATTGTATATTTTCAATACACTTAGTGTCCATCATGTCCAGTAGTATGCGAGTTTTACCTGTGGGTGACATCGATGAGAAGTCTGGATACGGATCAGCCCTGCATTTATCCGTGCTCCAAGAATCGCTCGGACAATTTTCCCATGGCAACTCGCCTCCAATGTTAACAAACGTTACAAGCATGTAGTATAATGAATACGCAACGAACATGATATAATAAATATTGATAACAAAAACATTAAACACCATAGCCCAACCAACACCTTTTAGAAGAGGACAAAACCTCCACACGGAAATAGGACCGTCTGACGAAAACTGTCCAAGAAATGTTTCCAAAAATAGCATAGGAAACGTGCACAGTAGAATAGTCAAGATATACGGCAGCAAGAAAGCTCCGCCTCCATGTATATAACATCTGTAAGGAAAACGCCACACATTCCCCACTCCGACTGTAAATCCAATTTCTGCGAAGAGGTATTCCAACCTTCCTACCCATTGCATGCGTTCTCTATCCGCCATTATTGTTTATAAACTCGTATCAGCACTTTTGAATTACTTTTCCCGTATACGTGTACATTTTAAATAGAAAATGTACATTTCAAACAATTGGTGAACGATTAATATGAGCTATTTTGAATAAACTAATTCATGTGATGTTTACGACATATATCCACAGTACTAGGAGTGTATATGTATTGATGCATTGTATAATATACTTCAATTTTACGACGTCATCCTGCTCCGGTAAGTGAACATAAAACAAGTATGTAAAAGTTTGTATGATGATAAACTGTATGCATATTAAATTATTAACTAACGCGTAGCAAGTTTATTTTCTTCGTGTTAAATTTCCGAATTCTTTACATTTTGTTTTGTTCTATGTTACCAATGCAGTTCTATATAATAAACCTTTAACGTGGCATATTTTTATGTTATTATATCATGTATGCAGAAGGCATTATAACATAATTATATTGTTATACGACTATACATGAATACATGTACATCATGCAAAGAATGACATACATGCTGACAAAAATATTCATTTAGCTGACTATGACATATTTTGCAAAAAATACATTTAATTCATTATTGTCTTCGAAGACACTTCGCTCACCATTGCATTTGGTCCAAAATGATATTGCTGTACGTATTTTGGTACAAGAAAACCATTGAACCATTATATATACCTGTATATTATAATATTACGAATTAATAAGCTGCAGAAATGTACAAAACACCACAAATCAATCGGATCCTACACCGGAATAAGACTTCCCTACTGAAATGTTACGAACCATCTTACCTGTCATTTAAATGCAAACATCCTGAAACAAACTTTTAAAGGTTTGATGAACATCGATTTTTTATAATCATATATGGTTCGCTGTATGTTAAAATAGTTCACTTAAGTAGTGCTACGCTTTGTCAGTCATACTTTTCACTTCCGTCTTGTTTTTGTACAAAATTGACAATATATTAATTTATGTAAAATCAAAAGCATTACACGAAAGAAATATGTTTGACATGATCTCTATTCGACATTTAGTAATTAAAATATTATCGAAGATAATTGAAACGTGTTGAGAGTGAAGTATAGAAAACGGAGAGCCCACCTTGTATATTGCTAGGAGAGATCAGTGTGTATGACAACTGTTAACATGTAAACTTGCTAGCACTCATCAAACAAATAATTATCGTCGTCATTTAAATATGCCACTCCCCCCCCCCCCCCCCCCGACGTTGATCTGCAAAGTGCCTTAAAGGAGCAGTATGTTAACTTTTCTAGGCATTACATGCTAATATAAAATCAGGGAGAATGATTGCAAAATAAAGTACTTAATAGTCTTAAACGCTTTACTGTAGAACACTTTATATTGTTATACATTAGCTACTGAGTAAACGTTTTATGCATTAACTGACAGAACATCCCATACGCACTAATTTCTATTGTAGGCGAAATCCGCGGACACTCATCGGATGAGTCATCCCAAGTTTTTCATTCTGAACCGCAAAAGGCTATTCATACTCCTGGAGAAAGTAGTCCCTGTATAACAAAATATAGCGGTAAGCATTTGCGATATCAGCAATAAAACGGATTTGGGGTGACTTCACTTACGCAAAAGAAAGAACCCCAAAGAAACTTGCTGATCAAATATCGCAAATTACATAAATGTCTGCCTACGCCGCAGCCGTATCACGAGTGAAGTGCACTGAAAACAAGCTAGCGGACGATAGTTTAAGATAGTGTACAATAGGCAGTGGACGATACCACTAGGCAGATATACGTATACAAGAAAACGATGCAACATATAATACATCCAACGAATAATTATACGTATATTGAAATCATGGGAAATGCAATTTTCCGTCATCGTTCCGTTGAATATCGACGATTTTCGGAAACAATTTTTTTGTTTTATGGTCACCCTGTTTGTAGGTCGGTCGATTGGTTGTTGTGTCCAATATACAACATATGTAGTTTGTGTAGCACCTTATTCTCTCTCTTGTTTTAACTAATTCTTCAGTTTTCAAGGGATTGCAATGCAGTTTGCTAATACAAGTACCATGATACATGATTTGTACATGTGGAAGACATAAATTTGCTATATGCATCCAGCAAAATATTTTAGAATTCTGGCCCTTTGAACTGAAGTCTCGTTTTAGAACACATGTAGCAAAATACTTTTGTTTGCTATGGATTGCATTGAAACTTGGCATATAATCAACATTAAGGTACTGTTTACTTCCCATCCATCCTTCAGACTGTCTTAACCAATTATGTGTATACAATCGTGTGTGTTTAACTCCTATAATATTTTATTTACTGACATAACAAAGTGTTCTTGATAGACTATTGTGATAGGTAAAATAGATTCCCTTGCTGTTAGCACTTTCGGTGCTTTGATTTTAGCATTGTGTTAAAAAATGCGTCCTTAAGGTCGAAGAAAATAAAGCCTTTTATCATCAATATTAAACAGGTAATATATGCAGCGAACGGTTGGCCTAATCGGCTTTGTCCGTTTAAGACTTTCTTACGAAATAACCGGTATCCACGTGATACAGTGGAGGAGGACCAATGTTTTGAATTCAGTCAAGTCGTCATGGAGAAATCTTCGTCAATTGGCGGATACGAGGTTATTGTGTGTTCTGTCATTGCAGCAAATAGGACGAGTCGCTTAGGTTTGTGGTCGAGTTGTGTGTGTAATATATTGAACGCTTGGTTTAATACGACAAAGCGCTCCATTTGCCACAATATCATTTGATACATCAGACAAGCAAAAACAACATTTTGACAACCTGGACGTTTGTTTTGCTTCGTTTTACTTCATTTTTGTTTAAAACTGTGCGAAATTCACACCAATTATTCTATAACAAATTACCCATCTTAACTTGGGTGAGATAAATCACAACTAAATGTTTTTTTCGGGTATGAATTTTCCATATCTCAACTTACGTTGGAATAGGCCCTAACGAAGGAAGTTGAATTTTAAGGGTAGCAAAGAGGTTTACCAATGAACGGCGTTTGGAGGCTTGCCAGCAGTATACTTACATTGTAGCCTCTTTCGAATTATGCACCATAAGGTTATGTCTTGTATTTTGTTTCGGCAGAAGGTAGCTACTTAACTTTCTAGCATCGCAAAGATACATTATTCTTTTTTCAACACAAATTATAATGACACTGGCCAATACAACTACTTATTTTGTCTTTTACATTTAAAAACATGATCTTGTATTTTTTACGATGGAATGCAAATTATTCATACCATCATCATATGTGCATTCATGGTACTTATTGCAGTCTCTTTCGAAAAATATATATTGAATAATGTAATTATGCACCATAAAGATTTGTCTTGTATTTCGTCTCGACAAGGTAGGCTGTATGATGGTATATGTAACTATACTTAGCTTTCTAGCATCGATAACATACATTTTTTCTGTTTTCAACAAAAAATATAATGACACTGACTAATACAACTACTTATTTTGTCTGTTACATTTAAAAACATAATATTGTATTTCTGATGATTGATTGCAATTATTTTATATCATCATTATATCTGGGACCAATGTATATATGGGCACTATAATCGGATCCTGATTATTCTATGATTTAGAAATAAAATCTGGATTCATTAATTTTCAAATATTATCAGTCATACATGATAAGTTTTATCATTGTTTGCAAAAATAATCATTTATGCATACTTAAAGTATTTCATGTATATATGAACTTCTTTTGCAGAAAAACGATATAAAACTTTAAAAATGATTATCAGGGTCCCAGGTATTTCAATATTAATAGCATTAATATAATAATTTTCACTTTTAAATATAAAGTTAAACAATGTCAACAAAATAATGTAATCGAGTTCCGGTTAGTAAACCAGGAATCAGGGATCGAGTGTGAGGTAATAAAACTTTGAAAATACATGTACTTGCTTCAAAAGTTCAAACCAATTTACTTTAAAAGCAATTAATTGCAAAATGAAACCGATTTCAGCCATAAAGAAGACACGCGTGAACATATCGGTCCACCGGGTATTGTTAGGCAGAACAAACCAAGGATGCCGAATGTTTTGCCGAAAATGAAAGGAATTGATTCAGAAATTATCGAGGACGTCGACAGAAGAAAGGTTAATACCAATATATAGATCACTGATAAAAGTGTTATATTCCTGATATAGTGGACAAAGAATACATTGAAGTGTTAACGGTAATACATCAATTTTATGTCGTAAAATGAAACTGTTAATTATACTGTTTGTAAACGAAATAAGACATTCTGGTGTTATCATTTGAAGTTCTTCCTCGTGCAATCAAGTGTTTAACTATCTAGGATAACGAGTAGCAAATCTGTTACAGCCAATTACATAACCATTATACAGTCAAACCTCAATAATACGACCATCCTTGGAATCCGTGAAAACTGGTCTTATTATTGAGGTGGTCTTAATATTGAGATTGAATAAAGAGTAAAACTAGGTAAATGGACTTGAAAATACAATCGTTGTGTCGATGCATTTAGAATATACCAGTGATGTGTTATGTATATAGGTCTGTGATTCAAACAGAAACATGTACGATTCTCTCATCTAACGCAATTGATGCAGTAATAGAGTACATGTACAAACTCCATCAGAATCAGTAGTACAGGGTGTTCGAAAAGAAAGGTAACACTTTGAATCTTCAAAATTTTGTGAAATTTTGGAATATTTATGTATGTGTATAGTGTTCGTTTATTTTGTCATAGTTTTAAAATTAACTAAAATATGTCAATTAGTGTTAGTCTCGAGATTGTTAGTTGAACCAAATGTCCATAATATTAAATTGCCATCCG
The DNA here is from genome assembly GCA_032209605.1 of Mactromeris polynyma. Taxonomy (NCBI): domain Eukaryota; kingdom Metazoa; phylum Mollusca; class Bivalvia; order Venerida; family Mactridae; genus Mactromeris; species Mactromeris polynyma. The sequence goes on along the minus strand of JASFXZ010000004.1, from coordinate 32,506,957 downwards.
TCTGCCCCTTTAACATGTCCATATCATTGTGTTTGTGGGGTGGCTCTATATATATTGTGTATGTGGAATTGCGTGCTTGACGTCAATATTCATTCTTTTGTACACAATTGGAAGAGTAATGTAACTATGGATACTAATAGTTAACACTATAAGCCAGTAAATTGAACACTTTTTTCAAACATATTGATTGGTATGATGTAATTCAAATGGTACACCAGTTTGTGTATTATCGACAGGGGTGATATACATATCAGGGGAATATCTTCCTGTTCTATGTTCCTCCAATCGTGGACCCCAATCGTCCGCTGGAATTGTCTGTTCCCTGATCTGAAAATATATCAACAACATGTGAATTAACAACCTTTTGCTGATCTTACTTCTTTCTGGAAAGTGACACCTCGCTGCGAGGTGTAGTGGAGTAATTAATTTCAGTTCAAATTAAGGTGCATTTCTAACAAAATATCCTTAGTCGGTAATTGCATATGATGTAAAATTGATGCAGAATAATATTTCGACAATGCTTAGAATCGTAGCGTGTTTAGAATATAATTCTGCGCAAGCACATAGTGCCAATGGTTCTAGTAGGCATATGCCTAGCGTAGTTAGAACTTAGACGAAACATCCTGTGTAATGTATGCACATATTAGTGATGGTAGGGTGTAAATAATTGGATATTACTATATAATAATAATATGTGGAAACTAAATATCAACCTGACGTATTTGCTCAATAGTGTCCTCTCACTTTAACAACCTCTTCCACTCTATTACAATATCATATTTCGAATTCTTCAAAGATAAATTCCCCTCTATCTCTAACACTAGTATATCTCAATTGGAAGGACACGCTGACTTCGTGTTACAAAATATAATCAGGTTTCTAAAAATTGTCTACATTTTGTTCGAGTAGTTGGTTTTCTTAAAATATACCTTTCGATGAGTGCTGCAATGGAAACGATACATTAAACTACAGAATATTATTTTAAGTATATTTTACCATTTCTCGTAAAACGGATAAATCCTTCGTAGGTTTACCATTTTTGAAAACTTGATATATACCAAATACGATTATAATCACAATTGGCGACAAAATGATGAGCCAACCAATAGCTTCTCCAAAGGGAGGAGTCTCTGTTCCCCCGTACGCCGGCTTTCCATACCCGATAGCTGACGCGAGAAATATGAACTGCAAAATAGATAATTTACAAACAAATTACAGGTAACCATAATCGATAGCTGACGCGAGAAATGTAAACTGCAAAATAGGTATTCAACAAATAATTCACTGGTTTCCCATATTAAACCAATAGCTGACCCGGACATATGAACTGCAAAATAAATAATTTACAAATATTTTACAGGCTTGCCGTACCAGATAGATTCACGTCAGGAAAAAATGAACTGCATTATAAATATTTGATACAATTTACAAATTTTCCTACCCCGATTCATGATTAAATCTCGATTAAATTGTATATGCAGTGTCACAAAGAAACACGAATAAAATGCAAATGAACACCACGCTGCTTACGTGGTTTACATCATGTTTATAAAATGCTTTGGTGAGCAACAGAGCCATTCCATTGTATAAGGGCGCGTATAGTCCAGACTGCTTTATGTCAATATCTAAATAAATCCACAAACAAGGTCCCGTAAGGCAGCAAGACATACTCTAATTTTAGCAGACACTTAGGTTACTTTACACATGAAGGAAAACGTATTATGCCTCAAACCGTGCTATTTTAAAGATAGACAATGCAAACTCCCATACAGAACACGATACAGACAACATTGGTGCACGTGGTATGACCACATTCTTATCTTATTCAAAAATTAAATCCGTACGAGGTCCTGAAGATAAAAACGTAGACCTTAAAGAGTGGTTGTCATCTAGATAATCGCCAAAAATCAAAGCAACGCGATGTTTTTTTTCTGCTAGAAATGTTGGAGACATTAGAAAAAGAAACTGTAATATTAAGTAATAAACTCACCACACAGACTGCAGGTGACGTCACTGACCACGTGATACGAAGGTACCAACGTAGTACACTAGAAGTTCTACCCAACATCATATCGATATCATCAAGAAAGGTCGTCACACCGTACAACCAACATACCGCTACGGATTCTAGCAGCAAAAATAGTGTCAGTGAAAAGTCTGCAGTATATCTGTCCAGCAATACAATCATATGAATACCACCTTTCGTGACCAGAGGCAGACCCAATAAGAAGGATACACAACACATGGCTGCCAATGAAAATGTGTTCCATTTCTTTCTAAGTTTCGGAAAGACGTCTGCGACTGCACGGTGGACTGTCCACACCATTACAAAGATACTGTCCACTGCCAGGGTCAACACCATCAGGAAGAACAGAAAGCCCCATACAGCAGATCCGGGGAGCTGCGAAATACCCTGGATGTACGATACAAATAAAATGCTAGGTCCTTGTTCGTTCAGCAAGTCTTCAATCGGCTTATTAAGTCTATATGAAGCATGACCGATAAAGGCAAAGACAATAAACCCACCGAATATACTTATAATTGTATTCGTTAGCACAACAACAATGACGTCACGAGATAAATTGTTATGGAACTTATTGTAGCTGGCTAGAGTGAGATGGGAACCGTAAACGACGCCAAGGGAATACATTGCTTGTGTGGCGGCGCTTGACCAGATGGACATGTCGGAAAGTTTGCTCCAATCTGGCTGGGTGTAAAACTTTATACCATCTTCGTGACCTTTCAACGTTGTTCCTAGCACCAGCAGAATCAACAACAACACCACCGGAAATGTGACAGTGACGTAAGCAACCTAAAGTAATGTAAACAGATTTAAGAAAAACCTTCTAAATTATAAAAGTCTCATTTTCAATACAAGGTTATTCATATCATAATGTAGACCAACCGGATTTTGAAAATAAAAAGCAAAACTATTTTCTGGTTACTTGCACAATCAATTCGCAGTCGGTACATAATATACTTTATAATGTGAATCATATCCTGTTAACTACTTATTATGCTACGTATTAAGTGAAATTCGCAAACCATAACTATATAACCCATAAGTGTAATACATCATCAAAAGGTAAGAGGTGGCAGTTCTGGGCAATTTCAAGCCTGTTTCTAGTCTTATGATATTTATCTTAGCGAAAATGTATCACGAATATTAACTAGATAGCTAGATAATTATCGCAATAATTAAGTGGTTAACACGAAACAATTCGCGAACGCTATCATGCTAACTGGTGGAGTAATATGCCACCATAGTCCTTAACTCGTACATCAACATAATCATGAACTAACCTGAAGACATTGCAAAGCATAAGCTTACTACACATATATGGATTGAAGCTTCCCAACTACACATGCACAGTCTCTTCGAACTCGAAATTGAAATAAAACAAACACGTACCTTTGCAATTGACCGTATACCTCTGACACAGCAATAGAAAACTATAAGCCAACAAACAAGGAGAAGGGCCGCGTTCCTGCCAACAACACTACCTAGATTGTCGAGGCCATCCGATTCATGTACACCAAGAACAAATCGATTCCAATATTCATCTTCTGGTGTCCGGTATTGGATTTCGCACTCAGCAAACTCGCTTTTAAGCAAATCAAAGTCCTCAGAATTGACGTTTGATATGTTTTTCACAAATTGTATATTTTCAATACACTTTGTGTCCATCATGTCCAGTAGTATGCGAGTTTTACCTGTGGGTGACATCGATGAGAAGTCTGGATACGGATCAGTCCTGCATTTATCCGTGCTCCAAGAATCACTCGGGCATTTTGCCCATGGCAACTCGCCTCCAATGTTAACAAACGTTACAAGCATGTAGTATAATGAATACGCAACGAACATGATATAATAAATATTGGTAACAAAAACATTGAACACAATAGCCCAACCAACACCTTTTAGAAGAGGACAAAACCTCCACACGGAAATAGGACCGTCTGACGAAAACTGTCCAAGAAATGTTTCCAAAAATAGCATAGGAAACGTGCACAGTAGAACAGTCAAGAAATACGGCAGCAAGAAAGCTCCGCCTCCATGTATATAACATCTGTAAGGAAAACGCCAAACATTCCCCACTCCGACTGTATATCCAATTTCTGCGAAGAGGTATTCCAACCTTCCTACCCATTGCAGGCGCTCTCTCTCCGCCATTATTGTTTATAAACTCGTATCAGCACTTTTGAATTACTTTTCCCGTATACGTGTACATTTTAAATACATTTCAAACAATTTGTGAACGATTAATATGAGCTATTTTGAATAACCTAATTCATGTGATGTTTACGACATATATCCACAGTACTAGGAGTGTATATGTATTGATGCATTGTATAATATACTTCAATTTTACGACATCATCCTGTTCCGGTAGGTGAACATAAAACAGGTATGTAAACGTGTGTATGATATTAAACTGTATGCATATCAAATTATTAACTAACGCGTAGCAAGTTTATTTTCTTCGTGTTGAATTTCCGAATTCTTTACATTTTGTTTTGTTCTATGTTACCAATGCAGTTCTATATAATAAACCTTTAACGTGGCATATTTTTATGCTATAATATCATGTATGCAGAAAGCATTATAACATAATTATATTGTTATACGACTATACATGAATACATGTACATCATAACAAGAATGACATCCATGCTGTCAAAAATATTCATTTAGCTGACTATGACACATTTTGCAAAAAATACATTTAATTCAGTATTGTCTTCGAAGACACTTCGCTCACCATTGCATTTGGTCCAAAATGATGTTGTTGTACGTATTTTGGTACAAGAAACCCATTGAACCATTATATATACCTGTATATTATAATGTTACGGATTATTAAGCTGCAGAAATGTACAAAACACCACAAATCAATCGGATCCTATACGAAATGTTACGAACCATGGCGATCATTGTCCACTTATCTTACCTTTCATTTAAGAATATTGATATCGATGTGGCTACTGGTCAGCGGTCAATTTGTCTGTCGGTAGTTTCTGTAAGTGATCGTAAATGTTACGTTGATCACCGATTGATATCTGGTATAACGCATTAACATGTAGCCTCGGGCTATCTTAGATCTATGTATCAGAAAAACGCTCGAAACATTATGTTTGATGAAACATGAGATTGTTTAATTATTGAAACTTAACCTATGTAGTAGGCAAATGATATCTCACGAAGTAAAATATACGGTCCCTGGTTGAAGTAATAAACCCGGATGCAGCAAATATACAAACTGTTTTAATTGACATCGAGGTCGCTTTAAGGCAAACGTTTGGGGGAAAATATAGCATTTTAGAGAATAGCATTGAGGTAAAATATTAGTGGGGTTATATACTAAACAAAATAAGAAACGTCCGGATGAAAACAAATCGGGGGAATCATTGTAATATATGCGTTTAAAGAGTGTTCCATGATGCATCGTTTGGTTCAAAAATGATCGCCAAAGGTTAACAGAAAATGGGGGAAATTTGACCAAGTGAGGTAGGGGTTAAAAACAAAAATAACGAGTATGACCACCTCTTGAGTTGACCACTACAGTGCATCACCGGCGTATATAATTGACTACGGTGTTGATTTCTGCCTGTGGAGTATTGTTCCATTCCTGAATGAGCGCTTGACGAAGTTCGTTGACGTTAGCAGGTGGGTTGGTACGACGCCTAACTCGTCTGTCCAGAATATCCCAGACGTGCTCGATCGGGTTGAGATAAGGACTTTTAGCGGGCCAGTCATCAATGAAATCAATGTTATTTGTTATAAGAACATTTACAGTGTATCTAGCTGTATGAGATGTGGCATTATCATGCTGAAAAATCGAAATGTTGGCGTTGTTATGGAACAGATGAATGACGTGATGAGCGAGAATGTCATCGGGGTAACGTTGAGTATTTAAATTGCCATTAATGACGACTAGTGGCGAACGATAACCATGGGCAATGGCTGCCCAAACCATGACAGAACCCCCACCTCCGAAACAATCTTGTTAAAGAAGACAACAGTCAGCACAGCGTTCATTTCTACTACGGTAGACGCGCACCCTGCCATCACCACGATTTAAACAAAATCTGGATTCATCCGAAAAAAGAACGGTATTCCAGCGTCGTCTTGTCAAACGAGTGTGTACACGTGCCCAATTCAGACGATTTACACGATGACGTCGCATTAAATCACATCCGACGTAAGGACGTCGTCCGTGTAAACCGTTCTCCCGCAGACAATTACGAACAGTTTGTCCACTGATTCGGTTATTATGAAGCCCAGGTGAGTTAACAGCAGTAGCAGTGGTAGATTGGAATCGATTGCGCAAATGCGTGTTCATGATATAGGGTCTTGACCACGCGTTGTAATTTTCTTTTTAATTCCGGCTTTATATTTTCATTGTTTTCAAGCACATTCTTCGGATGACAAGTTTAATGAGACGAGTTCGCAATTCCTTCGGCCGAATTATACCATGTTTAATGTAAATGTGAGTGGTTGAATATAAATGCAAAGTCACCCGTCATAATATTAAAATAATTAAAAAAAGTTTTAATAATTCAAAAGGTAACAAATGACAGTTTGTTTTTCCACCTGTAGTTTTACGATAATTTAAAAGATAAAAAGTTATAGCCAAATATGTCAACAGCTCAGTGTCGACTGAAGCCATTTTGAGCTCTTTCGCGCTTATCGGAAAAGCGAAATTGTTGTACATGGTATCCAGTGGAGGAGGACCAATGTTTTGAATTCAGTCAAGTCGTCATGGAGAAATCTTCGTCAATTGGCGAATACGATGTTATTGTGTGTTCTTTCATTGCAGAAAATAGGTAGAGTCGCTTACGTTTGTGGTCGAGTTGTGTGTGTAATATATTGAACGCTAGTATTGATACGACAAAGCGCACGACTTGCCACAGTATCATTTAATACATCAGACTAGCAAAAACAACATTTTGACATCCTGGACGTTTGTTTTTGCTTCATTTTACTTCATCTTTGTTGAAAACTGTGCGAAATTCACACCAATTATTCGAAAACAAATCATACATCTTAACTTGGGTGAGGTAAATCACAACTAAAAATATTTTTCGGGTAAGAAATTTCCTTATCTCAACTTACGTTGGAATAGGCCCTAACGAGGGAATTTACATTTTAAGGGTAGCAAAAAAGTTTACCAATGTACGCCGTTTGCAGGCTCGCCAGCAGTATATACCGAAAAGCTAGGTGAAAAATGGGAATTAAAATCACTAGGAAAAAAAGTAGGAAAAGATAGGAAGTCAATGATAAAAAGTAGGAATTATTGAAAGGAAATAGGTTACATTTGCAGCTGTTTTCTATTTGATTACCATACACCAAGGCAATTGGATATTTTAGTTGACATGTTATTTTTTTCCACAGTCACTTGCAGGTATCACTGAAGCATATGCCAACATTTTCAGTAATCAGTTGAGAAGGCTGGACCATTCACTGTGAAACCAGACAACAGTTTCAGCAAAGGAGCCTGTCAACTAAACCGATGATCCTCTTGTCTTCTTCAGCAAGAAAATATCCGAAGCCACGTTTAAAGACTTCTAGACCTTATCCAACATACTACTCGGTCGGTCGTCGTAAACGTTTTCCTCTTGACACAATAACACACTCATATTCTGTCGATTCAATTCCAGCTTATATCACCTTGTGATTGTATCCCTCGTATCTGTGTGGGGAAGCATTGTCTGGTGAATGCGACGTTCCCTACACCAGCTTCCTCACTTACAAATTCTACATCCCGGGTAAGATTCGAACCAACATCGGCGTGGTGAAAGTAATAAGAAGTCAACGACCATCCCTACTCGACCGCGGAGCCCCCTATGAAAACAGGGTATGTATAACTTATAAATGAATGTTCGTAGGTACTATGGTGTAAAATAAACATGCGGCTGTTCATGTCAACGGTTCGAATCCCGGTAGGGGTTCGTTCTGATATGGTCGGTTGATGAGCCGCCTACCTGCCTGATGGTGCCTGGCATTAAAGGATATAGGAATCGGGAAGTAAATGTGCTTAGAAATAAGGTGTCTCATAAGTCAGAAATGGCTTGCCCTTTAAACAGCGGTGACACTATAATCCATAAACACTTTATTTTTACTTTTACTCTACCAAAACAAACTGGCAACTTGTATATAAGCTCTCGCTTGTAACATTCAAACAGTTGTTTTACTTAAATCCAGAAACTGTTTTTTAAATCCAGCTCAATATTCATGTTTGATGTAAAATTTGGCCCTCTGGACGAAAAATAAAAACAAAAGCTTGAAATGTTTTGAAGATATTGGTTGTAATAGGTAAAATTGCTGTAGGATACGACACGATAATAAATAAACACTTTAATTTTACAAAAGGTCCTAACTATATTGTGTCTGCCAATACTGAAATCACCAAAATGGATTAGTCACCACGCCCTACAAACTTAATTTTGTGTTACCGTTGCATCTCTTCAGTGCCTAATAATTTTGTAGATTGTTGTTTTCCCGGTGGTCTGTGTGCGGAGGCATTGTCCTGTACAGGATGTGGCGTCTCTGTAACAATTTAATCTCTCTTTAATCCCAATTGATTACACTGAACAAAATTTCCAATCGATCACTTCGTTTTAATTGAAGGGACCATGCCAGATGTTACTACATTGTATTTTGGGGGATGTTGTTGTTCTGCCACACCTTCAATTGAGGGCCAAAGCAGATTGACATTTTCAGGAAAGTGAACTTATTTATAATGAATTGTACATTGTCGAATTTTCATTTACTCTTTATGATATAATACCATGTGCTTAAAACACTTCATTATTCTGCAATAGCCGTACATTCCTTCTACTAATATAAAGGCAACCGTTTCCAAATAACTATTGGTACAATAATAAGGCCCGAATCCAGATATTCATACCCAACTTTCATAGCGCCTCGCTTAGCCACCGTCGATAACGTGGGTATGGGAAAAATACATGGGAATTGTGGGAAATTGTTAATATCTCAACAACGGATTGAGTACTCTCTTTTAGCATCGGGAGCTTATTCCGATACCTTCATATTCACCCTCTGCTTTATAACTCTCGCATGATTTACATATTTTAATTATTGGTCATTGTGACCACAAACAACTTACTTTTTATGAAAACATACTAGCTAGTGTGGCATTTGTTATTTTTTTTAGCACTGCATAAGTGTAGAAACTAAAATAGTTTTCTTGTTTTGGCATTTAGTATAAAATTATAATATGTACAGTCGAAACCCGTTATGTCGACATTACAGGGACCTGATAAAATATGTCGACATATCCGAATGTCGACACATCCGATTCCAGTACTGGCAACCTTACTTGTCTTGTATATACGTATTTTTTGCTATGGTGGTGTTGTAAAACTTACCACTCGTGTGTTTTGCTGCAGGTGTTGTAAAACTAATTGAATCGTGATATTTGGTATACTTTAAATAAATAATATCACAGACATAATATATGTATATGTTCGATTTTTATATTGTTTTTCGGGTTTAATGCCCTTTTTCAACAATATTTAATCATATACGGCGAGTGGCTGAATTTATCAGTTGTACTGAAACTGGTAAATATTCACCGTGACACTTATCAATTATATTGCAAACTACGATGTTAATTTACAGATCCGTTTTACAAACTGTGAAATAATTAATTGTGACACAAACAATAGGTCGGGATAAAATTGTTTATCTCTTCACGGTCAATTGACACCTTTTCAATTTCAATCACGTCGAGAGGATGTCGACACAAACAAGTACATTAAGGTGTGAAAACACTCTTTGGGCCAGAGAAATCACGTCGACATAGCCGAAATTGTCGACATAAAAATCATTTTCCATGTACAATATATAGGGACAGAAATCGGGACTTTACAAATATGTCGACTTAACCGGAATGTCGATATAACTGATGTCGACATAACGGGGTTCAACTGTATATAATTACAAAATGTATGTTGACACTGACATTACATGCTTATTAAAAGATGTGATGTAACCACCTGTTTGTCTGAATCTATTGTGATTCAATTCGGTTGGATTTCTCCAAATCAATTGTCATGGGGAAAATGGTAAGTTAAATTTCGCCTTAATAATTGGGTTCGATAGGTCAAAATTTTCGCATTAAGTTGTGTCTGTTGGAGGATTATGGTCCATTTACCAGAGATGGGGCAATTACTCTGTTTCTTGTATCTGGATAAGATACAGATACTTCTTTTTAAAAATTACATCTAGTTAATATACATATACTTGCTAAGTGTAATTGAATTAAATTTTCAAGTACTCAATTACATTTGTTATTATATATAAAAAACTCAACACCTATTTCAATGTTACAATGCTACTTTTAATTCAAACTTGCATAGTATGAAACAATGATAGAAAATGTACATTCAAACTCATATTAATATATCAATAGATAATATATTAACATAATATTCAATATTGAAAAAATGATTCATCCAAACCAAATCACATTGTCAGTAAGATTTAAATATTCGATTAACATTTAACACTTTTATCAGCATAAAAATCAAATTGCATTTTAAGTTAAACAACATTCAAAAGTCAGTAGAGCATTTCATCACTCAAATATTTGACATGTAAACACTACATAATAATTTCATCTCATACAGGATACAGGAGATTAGCAGTCATGCGCCCCAGGCAGCTGGAAAGGATGAACTTGATGTATTATCTTCCCAGTAAAGTGGCGACACTGAACAAAACTCGTGAACATTTTGTACCGAATTGATCGGTTCATTATATGCATATCCAAATTATCTAATAGTGTTCCGGACATAACGTTATTAACGCAACAGAAAAACTTACATAATGTTGTAAAAATATGTGTTATGTGTCCCTCCCTCTGATGGATATATACTGTTTTCGTCTTTGGTGTCTGTCCGTCCTTCTGTAGTCCGTCCACTTTCAGCTTGTCCGCGCTTAATTTCCAATACCGCTGGTTGGACTTCAGCCAAACTTTACAGGATTGATTAGCAAAATTACAATTACTAGATAATATTACTCATACTCATTGTCATATATACTTTATACTTATGAACTTACCAATACAATATCTTTGTGCATGTTCAAGGTTATACATGTACATGTTTTAGTTCAATTATGCTATATTGTAATATGAAATGTCTGAAAAGCATGGTGTTTCCTGTATTTTTAGCAACATGAACAAATGGAATAACATTAAAACTGCAATGCATTAAATACGCCATAATGTTCAAATGCAATTAAAATTTGACAAGAATAGTAAAATCCTAAGAAAGGTCATGCCGCGGTCTGACACTAATGTTTTTGGTGGTCCAAAAACACATATCACCGAGTGATATAACTTTTCCGCTACTTCCACACTATTTTGAGATTTTAATGGAAAGAATAGTACGTATTTCGAAAACGCACAAATAACACTTAATACATATTTGTACCCCATACTTTCCTTTCCAACCGTTACAATATCAATACCTCAAATGGCTTACACGGTACATCCATTGATTGTAACGGTACAGGTGTATAACTGTCATCTCTTTTATTTATTCGACAAGTTGGACACGAAATAACGTAATCCTTAATTTCCAGAACAACTTGTCTGTCGAAAAATGTCCTAAGTTCGTATGGAACGAATTTATAATATCATTTCTTAGAACTTTTGGAAGAGCTATTTGTTTTAACCGTCTTTGTTCTTTAGTAACCTCATTACCGCGGGATTCATAAAAATGGTATAATATACCATCTATTATTTCATATTGCATACTTGTATATGGAATACTTTTCTTTTTGTTTGATTCCGTAGGCAAGATACCACTTTCTAAATATTCAACTATATCTTTAAAATCATTGCATTGTTTTTGTAATTCTCCTATATTTGATGGTACTTCATCTATCTCATTATTGTTTGTATTTACTGGAATATTTGTACTTGTCAGTTTCTTATTATCCACAATAGGAGTGTTTATTATTGTAATAAGTTTCCCTTTAAAGTATAAAATTCAACAGTATCATCGCAAACATTCTATTTATTGTAATCAAGTTTTACTGTCATTAAAACTTGTTTGTCTAAACAATTGCATTATTGATAGAATTATTTTCACGTTTAAGTATAAGGTTAAACAAGCATCCAAAAAATTATACATGTACTCATTGTAATGAAGTTTTACTTTGTAATATTTTATTTAATTTTGTTTAAGTTCACACCTTTACTGATTAAAAGTCGATTAATTGGCACCCTTAAATTAACCACACCAATATTTTGTCTCTAGGCTTTTCTATAAAAAGTCATATTTCCCCTAAATTCTTCCCTAAAAGCGCACTCGATGTTAATTAACAGCTTGTATAATCGCTGCATTCGGATTTATCAGCCACGCTGAATTACAATACTGGGTAGATATATTTTATGGTATCTCCCAGCATGGGGTCTTATCTCTTATCAGATTAATCGGTTGTAAAACAGATAAGATTGGTCATTTTGGTCAGGACAGACAACCAGAAATGTAATTGATCGATTTGTCTCCCTTGTCAACCGTAATGAAAGTTGGACATGCCAGCCTGGCACTTTAACCACTCCGTTGGAAAAGTTCTATACAATAAAGCCTCAATAATAAGAACACCCTTGGGACCCTTGAAAACTGATGTGGTCTTAATATTGCGGTTGAATAAAGAGCAAAACAATGAAAATGGACTTGAACATGTTTTTTTTTAATTTTGAGGTGGTCTTATCAGAGGGGTGATATTTAAGTGAGTTTTTACTGTAATTTTAATCCCATTTGACAAATTGGTAAAATTGTCATATCCTGACTTATTCTGCTGTGCACAACCTTGAATTGGATTGCCGTTTTGTTCATTTGTCAGATTATGAGTACTTTCCTCCAGTTATTTTTCTTTCCGCTTTTAAACAGCCGGCTACTTCCGCAATTTTGATACGTGTACTTCAGCAAGATGGATGTTTACAAATACCTTCCCGAGTGCATAAAGAAAATCCCAACACACATGGTAATAATGTATATATATCGTGTTTTATGTTTGGTTTCGTTTAGTATAAAAAATCTCCGAATAGTTCTCTTCAAGTGGCGAAACATATGCCGACAACTGAAAATAGCATGTATTTCGGACGGTCTATTTCGGACATACAATTCGGCTATTAGTTTGCTATAACTTTTTGTAAGATGTTTCATTTTATGTCAGTTTTGTCAATTCTCTAGAGCTTAAGGTACCACATATAGAATATAAAGTGAATTTTAATCTGAGTAAATGTCAAAACAGTTTGTTTCTCGGTTTGTTCAAAGAGACGAGTGCTTGGACCAAGCTATCAGTCAATTGTTTGTTTGTGACACGTCTTCTACTTCTACCAGTTACTGGCCACGTTCAACTGGCTGAACGTTATTGCCAGGGGTTTGCGTAAAAAAGGAAAAAGATATGAAATAAAGTGAGAGTGTATGTACAGTGAGAGGTTAAAAAAAATAAAAGAGTACTTGGGAGTCTAGATAAAGAGTTTGGCAAGTTGGGCCTTGAAGGCGTCAACTGTGCCTACTGATACAGTGTCGGGAGGAAGACTATTCCACTCCTTGATTGAACGTGGGAAGAAGGGTTGTTGTCGGTAGCTGGAGGTTCTCATCTAATTACAGTTTATTAATTAGTAAAAACTTAATTATTATCAAAATTGTTTGTTTAAATTTACACTTACATGTCACATGTTTTAATTCTTGTACTTGTGTTGTTAATTATGTATTTTAGAATGAAATGCGACACTATTTCATACTGTTATCATCTTAAATGCATTGTTGGAATTGTTTAATTCATTATTTTATCACTAAAATTATCTTCTTTACATTATAAAAAGAATTGTTTTTATATTGTTTTGTTTCCCTCTACATGTTATATACATATATATGTGGTACGCTTCGTCCTGTAAAATGGTAAACTTCGTCCTGGTACGCTTCGTCCGACATTCATAGCAACACTGCATTGATAACTTGAAAAATGCAGGTATAACCGTATATAATATAGCCAGCAAACTGTTGAGCTGTATTTACTCAAGTTGATATCAATCATGACAGTAATTTTTTTGGTTCTAACAGCTTTTAAAATTTACGGCCGAAAATAACCTGTTTCCCCTTATCAAAGTGTCCATTTTCCCCCAAGTCATCATTTTTTCCCAATTCTTTGTTCTTTTTCCCCCTCTGACTGAATTTCTCTTTATTTAGTCAGGTGTTTGTGTGCTTAACATTTTATAAAAGAATATTTGCTCTTACAACACCTCATATAGCTGTAAAGTTATTTTTATAAGCAAAACAAGCATTACCTTTCCCCAAATTTTGCATAATTTCAAATGGCAATAAAGCCAAAAAATTGAGGCAGTGGCAGTTATTTTAATCATTAGGTGGGAGGGAGAGGCAAATGAAAAAAAAATCAGATGTTTTTTTTGCATATGATAAAAGTTGTGTTTGTGATATTCTTTAGTATTCATGAGCCAGCTCTTGAAATTACACTACCAGTACCGAAAAGAAAATTTGTTATAACGTCATTCTATTGAGAGTAAGCGATAAAAAAACTTAAAAATTGCTATGCTGGGAAACGTTCAGATAGAGGTATTAAGTACAAGTCTTTGCTGTACATGAAAATGCCCCTTCCCACAAATCTGCTGTCATTATTGACTTATCAAGCAGAAATTATGATTCTAGACAAGTATTGGGATCAGTATTTTATCACTGTATGTTGGGTATTCCTAAAACTTACTTTGCAAACTCTATTAAAAACATGATTAACCAAAGGAAACGTTACATAAAGCATGAAACACCCCTCGTATGTCAAGATATCATTGTGCCCTTCGGTCCTCAAGATAACCCACTTGCCAGAAGCCCGGGACAAGTAAAATTACCTTCGGACAAGTAAAAAATATATTTTGTCTGCCCGAACGGGCAAGTCGTGTTTGTGGTCCAATCTGACTAGCTTTTATCCAAGCTCTCACAAAAACTGATGACATAGTACGCAATACTTCGCCTGGTTTTCATATTTTGTAATTTTGTTTGTGTAGCACTTTTTCATCAACTATTGTTACCAGTCTTCATTTCTGACTTAACAAATCATAACAACCATCAAAACATCCTGTTTCTTTGTTATTTTGACGGTGCAGTTAATTTTATTGGGGCAAGTGAAAGTGAATTCGGGCAAGTGGAATTGCATGCTGTCTGCCCGAATGGGCAAGTCCTTCAAAAAAATTATCGAAGACTGGCCCTTCATTGGTTGTAGGAAGTATGTTAAATAATCATGACTGTATTAAAATAGACAGGCTGCTTAGCTAAATAATACAATGTTGTTATTTATGTAATGATCTTGTTTTACCGTCTTGGTTTTATTCCAGGATTTTGCTGGACAGAAAAAAGCTGAAAAGATTTTCCAGGCCATCATAATGACATTTGCTGTAAGTATTGTATACACTCGTGTGTTTCTTATCATATGTATTAATGTGTTTTGCATAATCATAAGATAATCTGTTATTAATAGATTTACTCAGGATTTGTATAATATGGGTTTTTCCCTAGAATTCACCATTAAAAAATTTGCCCTAATCACTGTGAAACTGGATTTAACCTCTGACTGATTCACTGAACTTCAAAGGATTTGAAATTATTTTTCAGTGAATTTCAGATTTCGTCTATTAAGCTGCCTCATTGTACATGTTGTTGAAATATTTCTGCTGTGCATTTGTGTAAACCTATTAAATTGGTTATCAGATTGTCATTGTAGGTTTCAGTTTTATGCTCTGACTAGCTTTCGATGATACAAATAATTTTTCTATTAAACTTTCACAAATAGTACAAATCTTCTTATGGGGGATTGAATAAATCTAATGATGTCCACATGTTCTTCTGTTCTGCTTTTTCTATGGAGCTAACAGGAAATCCAGATAGTAGAAATGGTAAAGCTTGTATTTTATGACTTGTACAATACTTCTTAACTTCTTTATGTGAAAAAGTGTTTATTGATTATAGTGTCACCCCTATTTGACTTATGAGACACCTACTTTCTGAGCACATTTACTTCCCGATTCCTATCCTTTAATGCCAGGCACCAGGCAGGTTGGCACATGGTAACCATTATTTTACTAACTGGTGGCTCACCAACCGGCCATATCAGAATATGGGATACCGGGATTCGAACCTTTGACTTCCTGCTCCCAAGATTGATGCCAGAGCAGGAAGCGCTTTATTCACAAATCACAACTTCCCTTGACAGATCTTGACTGTCAGAAGAAAAGTGGAGGAGACATTATAAATCTGTTTTGTTTTTTCAGCTTGTTGGCTTCATTTGGGGATATATATGTCAACAGTTCTCACAGACAATGTATATTCTGATTGCAGGATTTGTTATATCGTGTCTAGTAAGTTTATTTAATATCATTTAACTTAAGCCTTAAGTTAAGGACACCACCCCCTTACCTGAAAGTCGCTACAAGTGAGCATGTCCTGGATTTATTGGTGTTTTACTTTTCAATGTTGTTAATTCATATTAATTTCTGTTAATTTTGAACACATACATGTATGTAGCAGATTATCAATATTATTAATTATAAATAAGCTTTTAATTGGGAAAACTGTTACCCTCATAGTACTCATGTATGAGTATTTCCACCAATCGGAGGATTTGGGTTTCAGTATCATTTATTAGAATGATACAAATCAGATCACAAAGTTTGGGGGAAGGGAGGTAACTGAGTAATGACCGTATTTCTGTGACACATTTTTACTAACCCGGATGTTTTGTATGCTATTTTAATTTTTTAGACGCCGTTTTCCGTCATAAGTATATAATTATAGACCCCGGGCCTTTCCGCTTTTTGCTTTCTTTGCCATTCTCATCCCTGTATTTTTCCGACAACAACTGTTTCTATCGTTGCGTATGATTCTCAATTTCTGTGTTTTACAGTTGACTTTACCACCATGGCCAATGTTTAGACAAACTCCACTGAAGTGGCAAGAATCTCGGGGAGAAACTGAAAGCATTGGAAGCACGACACAACAGCCATCTACGCAAAAATCAAATAAGAAGAAGAAGTGAAGAGATATCTAGTCATAGCCACTCTTTCTCATTGTTGTTATATTTTGTTGTCTTTAGGTGTTGGTAAATGTTTTGTCTCTAAACAACACATGGTTTTTCAGAGATGTACAAGTGTCAAAGTTTGGTCACAGAATTTCAAAGCTGTGACAGAGACATACTGATTCCTGCTGTTGTGTGCATCATGATTCACATCTTATTGAAGTTTTTAACTAAAAGTTTATGATAAATAACAGGCAAACAAGTATAACTTGTTATAAAATGAGACCTACATAGAAATTGATTTTATTGTCGAATCATTATAATTTGAACTTGAAGTAATCTTAATCCAGGGGCCTAATTCATACACAGTCTGCAAGTCTGACTTTACTTCAAAATGTCAAATGTACTTTTTGCTCCTATGTTGTTATAACAGTACAGATTTAAAAAAAGTACAGAAGTGTACAGAGAGAAACAACAATTATTTAGACTGAATTTCATTTGTTTAGATTTAATGAAAACAAAATGCTGGTAAATATAAATATCGCAAATTTAAAATCTTTAGTCTGAGTTTCAGTGTTCGTGAATAATGCACCATATTTGTGTGTGTATTCAATTTGTTGCCTGAAATCAAATAACTGCACCTGGAATTTGGTTGCTTTTAGTGTAAATGTTTTCGACTAAGGAACGTATCCATATTTCTGGTATCATTGATTGCTAAATGCAAATCTGTTTTTGCACCTTTAATTGTTGCAATATATTAGTACAGTATGAGTGCTATGTGTAAATGATTAATGGCCAAGTACTGTATTCATTGCCTAGTATATTCTCTAAGAAAATTATTGCATTTATTTAAGATTGAACTACTATTGAATATTTGTACTAGTGCAGTTTTTGATTAGCTGACAAATGTGCAATGTATGGTCTTGAATGGAATTGTAGTAAATGATATCATGATGGGTCACATTTATAAATCTCATAAGATGAATTTGTAAAATTCTGTAAAAATAAAATGATAATGATTTCAATGTTCTTTTTTATTGAATTTTCTAGCTGGTATATCTGACATTTGGGGAGTTTCGTGGTAATTTCAAGTAGCATTTTCTATTTCAACTACTGTAAAATGAGATATTTTCACAGGGCCAATATTTCATGAATTTAAGTTACCAGGTTGTTTCACCTGTTTGCTAGTTTCTACTTTCAGTTATGTCCTAAACCACAAAGTAACATGCTAGTATAGATTAATCTTGACTTGGAAATATTAAAGTATACTTATCAATATTTTAATTGCAAGTAAAATGGCAATGTTATGATGTGTTCTCCTCCAAATTTTACAGAAGCTCAGAATTTTCTTATCATATAAAGGTAAATAATATTGAGCGAGCATCTATGCTAGTGAATATAATGATCTTACAAAAAATAGTAAAGTTAAATCCCTTGTGTAAATTTCGGATTTTATAGTATTTGAATGCTGAAGATAAAAATAAAGGTTGAGGTTTAGTAGTCAAGGTGTGTAACTACTGACTCGTCACTCCTGATCCCAAGGTTTCGAGTTCAAACCATGTATTGAATGTGATGAGATCATGAACTTCACAATCCCGGACTTTGATGTGAGTTCTGGTTAGTGACCCAGGAAGCGGTTATCAAGAATGAGGATTACAAACAATAAGAACTTAATCAACTTGAATGAGATTTAATTTTTTACCAAAACTAATGATCCTACACATGAACTTGTACCTTATATTCCATGTGAATCTTATCGCACCATTGTTGATGGAGTAGGGGCGGCAGTGGCAGAGACTGCCCCCTAATAGTTCAGCAAATTATATTTGGCATGCATAAAAAAGTCAAAATGGTATTAAAACTGCCCAGTAATACGTCACAGCCAATGTTCTGTTGTCAAAATATTTAGGGGTGTTTTCCCATTCGGTTCCTTATCGGTGAGAAAAGACAAGTTTTACTGCTTCTGACCCTTGTTACCTAATTTATCATGGCAAAGGGGTGAGGGGTCACCTGAACCATTATCTGATCAATATTTCTCTGCATCAAAATCTACTGACAATTTGTATTAGTACTTAGATTATTTGTCCTACAAATTCAATTACAGAAATGGTAACTATTATAACAGTAAAGCTATATTATGCTACATAGACTGAAAGCAAAACATGGTGGCAAGATTTTTAATAGATCCTATAAGTGGGGAATAATCATCACCCGGATTTAGACAAAATGCTTGACTCTACAGTGGAAAATTAGGTCCAAGAAAGACAAATTGTCTTCCCCTTGGTAAGTGACTGAAATTAATTCGTCAAGGGAGGTAATCTTCGGATGTTTAGCGACTGTAGTGACACTAGATTACCTCCCTTGAAGTGTTACAGAACTTGCGTATTTTCTTCGATTGCAGGAGGAATTGTCCGTTTGGATAATTTGGTTATATTCTTCAATGGACCAATATAATCTACATATTATTTCATTCTGGAATTTTAGCTATGATTGGAAATTCCGTACGTTGACTCACATAGTCACTTATTTTAAAGGACCGACTGAGAAGCATACATATCGTCTCCTCTAAAAAGTCGTTATGAATTAACAGCTATGACGATTGATAGAACTCGAGATTGGAGAATTAATGCTACTGTGTGTAGTTTAAAGATTAGCACTTCATACACGCATTTTGAACAACAATACTTATCTCAATGCATGCGTTATCAATGGTAGTTTCAAGTTTTGACCATTCCGTGTGTGAAAGGGAAACTAACCTATCTGCATATCGATAAAGAAGCCTTATATCGCCTTTACACGCCGAATTACTCGTTCAGTGTACATGTATGCATACACATAACAATTAGTAATATCCGTCTCTTCAGTTGATATTTACAGGATAAGCACTTCAGAAATATGCGTTTTCGGAAAAATGTCAACTTGAAAGATATATATACTAGCGGAAGTAAAAAACGCAAGTTCGGTTTTGGTTTCATAACTTTTTTATGGATGAACCAAATTTACTTAAATTTCACACGCGGAGATTGGTATACTGTCCCGTGTACAGTGTAGTAAATTTCGGACAAGCATGATCATGTGCGACACAATATTTATGCATCCGTAAATCGCTAAATGTGTGCAACCCGGGTAGTACCACGTGGTGCTGAGTTGAAAACCATACCAAATCAAACTTTAACATCATTCACATCGACTGCACAAAATATCAGATCAAAACGATTAGAAGGCAAAACGGTGCGCTTTTCAGAAGTTGATAGGGGTAGAGCTATTGAGCTGCTTTTGCATTGCTTTTCGCAACGTCATGTCGCCCAGCAGTTTGGGGTGCACGAAACGACGATATCTCGCTTGCTTCCACGCCTCATGGTAACCGGAAGATTGGGTGACCGTCCTAGACCCGGACGTCCACGAGTTACGACGCAACGTCAAGATAGAGAAATCTTATATTGTAGCGTCTTTCGAAAAAAATATACTGAATTATGCACCATAAGGTTTTGCCTTGTATTTTGTTTCGGCAGATGGTATCGTGCGCTTAGAGGCGGGAACACTAATTAAACATTATTACATACTGATCTTAGTGATTATACAATCACACTGTGTATTTTCTAATTGTGGCATGCAATGTATGTAGTTTGCTATATAACATGTGTGAATAGATTTGATAAGTTAGATTGATGTATATGCTGCTCCAAATGATGTTGTTTCTTCTCAAAATCATTTCTTGTGTTTCGTTTCGACAAGATCTGACTAAGTGAAACGTTATATTACAGTATTGTATTGCAATAATTAATTGATACCAATCAAAGAACGCCTGCTAATATAACTAGTGTATATGTTAAGGACAAAACACATTACAGTTTAGTAATGTATATGTATAAACATACTCATTTCCCCCGATGTTCCTTTTCCTAGTTTGTTTTCTTCACTGCATTGCATTGTATATATGTTTACATGTATGTCATGTTCTCTTTGTTTAGTGTTGTTGTTGTTTAATGTCATGGCATGTACAATCACTGAAAACTGGAAATAAAAAGTATATACCTAGCTTTCTAGCATCGCAAACGTATATGTGTCTCTTTTCAACAGAAATTATAATGACACTGACTAATACAACTACTTATTTTGTCTGTTACATTTAAAAACATAATCTTGTATTTCTGATAATTGATTGCTATTATTTTATATCATCATTATATCTAGGACCAATGTAAATTTTGTGATATAAGTAACTAAGTAATAAAATATATAGTTACATGTTGTATATGTAAAAGTGTGTACGCCGGACAATAACTATAACACTTGAGTCTGTAGTTTGAATAAATAATTATTTTCTATGTAGTTATGCATTGTTTATTTTCGGGTATTTGTTTTTTTGCAAACAATCAATTAAAAAGCAAGTTTGGGCACTAAAAGCGGATCCTGATTATTCTATAATTTAGGAATTAAACCTGGATGCGTTAATGTTCAAATAGTATCAATAAGATTTATCATTTTTTGCCAAACAAATTCAAGATACGCAGTCTTACTTTGAAGATACTATATTAAAGTGAATTTATGTATAATAAAAGTATTTCATATGATTTTTTTTGCAGAAAAACGATGTAAACGTTAAAAATGAATATCAAACCTAATGTTTTTTAATTTATTTTATTTAAGTTATGCAGGTTATTTGTTTAAATAATTGTAACATCTCTGTATATATTGGTCCCAGCAAAGACCTACATATTTAGGTCTTTGGTCCCAGGTATTACAATATTAGTAGCATTAATATAATAATGTTCACTTTTAATTATAAAGTTAATCAATGTCATTATAAAAAATGTGTTTTTTTGTAATCGAGTTGTACTGTATCAAATTTCACACAGTTACAGATTAAAGTCAATATATTGTCACCCTATAATATGTAATATGAATGCCATTGAAACAGAGTATCATTTTTTACTAGTCTGCCCGAAATATACAGATCTACGTAGAAGGTTTTTGACTCTATATTACCGTCACTGACCAACGCTGTATAAGTTTGAATCAATTATGTCATCCAATTCTAACAATCTCAACAATTTGGCTAATTTTTTGTATATTGCATTCGAACAAGAACTAATAGATAAACTACTTTGTATAAGTGTTTTAAAAAATTATAGTATTAGAATACTTTACTTCACACCTTCTCAGAAAACTAATTTTATGATTATGTGCATGTCTTTGCTTTTCATGTTTTGCTTTACATGTATTTACTTATTCTGATGTAAGCTGTTTGATGAAAATACAGATTATGTTATGTTATGTATTTATAATTAACCACACCAATACTTTATCTCAATGTTATTCTATAAAAGGTCACTTTTCCCCCAAATTCTTCCCTATAAAGCGCACTAAGTTGTTAATTAACAACTTGTATAATTGATGCATCCGCTGTTGGAAATTGATCACGCATACACAGCAATGTCTAGTGTATTCAAAATTATTGGATTTTTTTTCATTGTTAACAAAAATCGTTAAAAAGGACAGCATAATAGAGCACTCACATTAAATCTAAAAAGTGTGTTCGAAAGTACACATTTTGAACGCTAATATATCTCTGCACACAGTATCTACCTCTATTGGAAAGTATTTAAATTGAGAGATATTGTTTTAGCCCATTCTTAGTTCAGTGTAAAAAAGGGGAACTTAAAAACCTCAAAAAAGGATGCAGAAATCACAGAAACATAGTATTTATACCATCGTAAAGTGAAAGGTTTGATCTCTAACATTTGTTTGCACACGAAAGATACCTTTAACAGATTTTGATTGATCGCGGTTTAAAGAAATTTTCCTTCTATAATTCTATAGGAAGTTGGTCGGAATGCAGTGACACGAAAGTTGGGTATGCATGGACGACGGGTGAGTCCTAGGACGGTCAGAAATCGGTTGCGGGAGGTAGGTTTAGCGCCACGACGTCCGTACGTTGACTCGCCACTTACGCCCAGACGACGTGAACGTCTTATGCAATGGCATTCGGAAATCCTCGGTCAACTACGTCAAGTGCCTCGGATGTACGTTAGGCACTACTTTCGGAAATACCATTCGAACGTCATGAAAACAAAAGGGCGGCGTGAACGCTGGAGTGCTGATGAATCTAATATTTAAGCTATATGAAGACTGAAATATGTGAGGTTTTAACTAGAAATGACAACGATAATACATCTCTTACGTGAATTTATCGAAGTTATTGAAATTATAAATCCGTTTTACGAGAACTATTTCTTGACCGCACAAAATGTTGAGTTTTGCTACATAGTGCTCCGCCTTACATACACTAGAGGGGTGTTATCCGAGTAACGAAGTGGTACGGAAATGCCCGAGAGCTGTCGAGTATGATGCAATGGCTGAATGCGCAAGCGACACATTTGTTTCGGCTCGCCCAGTGGCGTCGAAAAATATTCAAAGCACGCATACGTTAAAACATTAGATCCAAATCATTCAAACATTTCGAATATTTTGCACCAAAACCGAACTTGCGTTTTTTTAATTTCCGCTAGTATAGAATAAGTGAAAAAATGGCACCATTCTGTTCAACTCGGAAGCAGACCATAATTCATTTCTTAGAATCTAGACAAGGACATACATGTATAATTATACGACTACATGTATATAGTAGGCTAATTATGAGCCGATATTCATTGGCCAATGAATCGGTTATCAAACAAAGTTGTGTCGGTAAAACAATCGAAAATTATACCCTAACACTTACTTAATTTTAAGCGCACAATTCAGTTTATTTTCCTCAATTTACATGAACTTACATAAAACTGAATGGCCACGTATATACGTGAACATATTACACTATAGTTATTTTATGATCTACACAACATGTATGCTGAGTTTCGGTACGATCAACTGATATTTTACGCAGGGAATGAGTCAAAATTAGGTACTCAAACGCACAGGAGATAGTCACGAGTTATTTCCCTTAATGCCTTCTAGAGTTCTCCCCCTTTATAATACATAGTACTATATATACATAAAATACAGAAGGGATAAAGGGAGAGAACTCTAGGGCAGATAAAGGGAATGAACTCGTGACAAACTCCTGCGCTCAAATGCTATATAATGACGCTTCAAGGACGCTGGGGTCAAAAACGGTTCGTTTGTAAATGCGCTACTTTTGTAGTAATTAATAATATAGACAGTAAATGGTGCTTTCGCTACGATAGCAAGTTTTTACACGTTTGTAAATGTAATGGCTATTTACATACCGAGGGTCAGCGCAAGACTATCCTTAGTCCTATGTATTTGTCTAGGAGTAAGTATAGTCTTGCATTGAACCCTCGATTATTACAACGTCTGTTTAAGGAACACTTCTTATTTGACATAGCTTAATTTCCGACATTTAACTGACACTCTCCGACTCGGAAAGTTTAAAGGCGTGTGTTTATTGAAAATATCTAACTGTCTTCAATTTAGTTCGAGGTTGTAGGTTTCACATGAAAGCGAAAGTAAACCGAAGTATCAACGTACGTGATTCATATACTACCGGAAAAGAACACTCAATATACGGGTAGATATACTGTAAGATTGTCAATGAAAAACGATATTAAAGGGGTGCGCTTGGGGTTCCGATCTTACATTAGTGTTATTATTTATGTTAAGTTGGTTTAAATTACATGTAGCGACAATCTGGCGGGCTGTAGAATTTTCATACCTCGGGTGTGGTGTACTGCCGTACGTATATATATTGGCCATGACAATTTGACTGAAACTTGAGTTTAGTTCATGTGGGAAAATTGCTTGCAAAAAACAGGTTTTATAAATATGAACACTTCATGGAGCCTTATTCTAAAAAGTCTAGGCATAAGACTGACGTTCAGACGTTAAATGTAGTCCTACTTTTTGCTCCTATGTTGTCAATACAATGAAGTTCATAGTAAACGTGTAGAGTGGGTATAACAGCAATATCAGACACAATTTCATTTGTTTCGATTTCATGAAAACGATCGAAATGCCGAACGTTTGCAAAATTAAAGTCTGCGTTTCAGTCTTAAAACTTTAGTGAACTGAGGCACGTGCTTTTGTCAACTGACTGTCGTGCATCAGTATACGATATAATACCTTACAACTGAATTACTGGAGACACGCGGCGTAACTTGCTCGTGTGGGACTTAGACTTATGAGAAACCTGGAACAATGAATCTTTATTTAAACTAGTAGTTGTTTCAACTGTTCTAGTCTTTTAAAACAACATATAATGTACGAGCACAGATCGAGTATATATATCTAGTATTTATAAGCTAAATGTCTGTTTCTAGGGAAATCGTCTGGCATGTTTTTGCACGAGCCATCGTGTATCGTGCATGGATCTATGATCAGCTGTGGCCAGTGGAAATAAGTGCCGTTGTTCAAAGTCAGATACATCTGACCATGTGTGTTGATGTGTATGTATTGTATGCACGAGTGTGTTGATAGATAATTGAACCATTACCTATAGTCAGTCAATGACCCCATGACCAGCCTACGTTAATCTTCAAATTGCCTAATTATCTTCAATGATTATAATTGCATGCCGAGCTACATGTACATAACGCATGCTAGCTTAATCAGTCTCAATATATATTAAAAAATAAATAAAATAAAACGTCACGTACATAAGTTGGTTGCAAATTGTATTACTATTAAAACAGAAATCGTGCACTGCCCAATTTGTTTGCCCCTTTGGAGCCTCGCGTATCGTACCATGTTTTACAGATTTGGGATTTTCCCATGTAAACAATACAAGATGGCGGAGAGTCGTAGCGTCGCGATGAAAGTTGTGTGGATTTTATTAACTTTTTGGTTGTATTTGGGATTTTCATGCTGTTGTAAGTTAGAATAATTATTCCAAAATATTTTCCGCGACATTTGGTGTAAATATTGCGTCTGACATTTAAATGTAAACAAATATTTGACCTGTGTTATTGTTTTCGTTTATAGAATAGAGTTTTCATAGACTCATAATTTACATAAATAGGCCTACTCACAAAAAGACGCTAAATTTTCTGTGTGGATGTTATAATTCTGAGAGATTCTCTCATGAGATTAGACTATGTCAAAATATGATTCAATTCCTAATTAGTTTTAACAAAATATATATTGTACAACGTAAATTGCTGTTTGGTTTGCTGTACTGTGTAGAAAAATCTTAATTAGCCTAGAAACGTATCCGGTTTATCAGGATGTCTCGTTTTTTATTTGACCCTTATTTAAGTGTTGCACATTATAAACAGTAAAAGACTGTATATTGTAGTGGTGTTGGGTTAAATGGCCGCTTGGTTAGCTCAGTGGGTACTAGTGCTTAGGGGGTCATGGGTTTGAGCCCAACATTGGGCACTTTTTCCCCTTGATATACTTCAATGGTGGCAGTGGTGTTTGACAGTAGCCTCACAGTGGTTGAGCCGCCATGATGGAAGGGGAGGAGTGTAGTGGTGTGAGGTTAGACAGACACCCAGTTTGCTCAGTCAGTAGAACTCCGTACTTGGGTTTAGGGTTGTGGGCTCAAGCCCCACATCAAGCAAACTTTTTCTCCTCGATTTACTACTATGTTGACCTGATGTACCCTATGTGTTTTATGTGGTATTTCCATTTAATCGTTAAGTAGATCATTAAATATTTAATGAACAATAGAAGGGAAATTTTAAACAATAGGGCAAACTTCATTGTCAAATCCGATGTCATGACTGGTATGAATTCAACCGGAAATTTATTATATTTGAATCATTAATTGATATATACTTGTTATTGTATGTCTTCCATGAACGACAAACTTGTTATTACTGTTCTTCTAAAATAGTACATTGTCGTTGTAATTTCGTGATGTAAATAAGAATAAACAAATTATTTTACGATCTCGTGTAAAACATTAACATACAATGTTGTCAAAAAGCAGTAAGTATCACTTTGACGAGTCTTTCTTTTCATAAATAATATTTTATTTCATGTGCATCTCAAAGCAAATAATATGAATTTCTTTAAGTTTGCTTGTACATTTTTAAATTAGAGGCAGTCATGTTTGCTTAAGCTGTGTTCATTTTCTTGAAATATCATGTGGTTATACAATGTAAAATTCAAATATGTACAATTAATCAATGAAATAATGACCTGAACCTTAGGTACAAGTATGAAATAGCATCAAAATGATTTTTTTTATACAAACCGGAAACCTCTGCAAACCGGAATTTTCAACCGGTCCCGAAGGAGTTCCACTGTATTAAGAATTTATGATTTAATTATTGATATGTAATAATGTATCATGCAATTTATTAAGGCCATGCTTGAAGAAATGTTTGTATGGTAAAACCCTACCTATACCCATCAAAAATGCCCCCACTCAAAAAACGATTTGAGGAGGTCTAACTCTTAAGTGGGAAATAACTTTACTGATAGTTTACACTAGTATGACCATACAAAATATTGAAAAAATTGAAAAATGTATTACCTACCTACCCACCTAAATTTTGCTTGGTATAAAAGGTTATGCCAAACAAACAATTTTTGATGGCCATAATATGATAGAAATTATTTGTAGAAGTCTTCAAACATATCTCCAATATCTCCCGAGTTCACCAACCTCTCACAGTAAGGTCATCGGCTTCCGTTTGTAAAGATATCGGGCTGCTCTCAATGTGAAGAATAACTGTTAAGGATGGCTTTTAAATGTTCATATCGATACCAATTTACATGATTGTCTTGCTTCTAGAGACCATACAGTGCTTGTCTGGTGAAACCAGCCTATTTATCTTGTAAAAATAACGATCTAATACTTCTAGTTTCCAGCTCTGGCTGGCTTTGATGCATTGATGTTCATGCTTTATTTATCACTATGACATTCTATTGAGACAGTAATTTCAAAGTTTGTGTCAGTTTTGGTTCATCATGACTACATAACTTTATGAAGTTGACTTCAGAAAACAATTGTTATTTTTGTATGTTTTCATGCATGTAGCCCCAAGGGGGAGGAATTGGCTGACCAAGGGGAATTATATGTCATTTTTACAGTTTAATTTCCCACCCTAGAGCCAAGCATTTTGTCTAATCTGTCCACAGTGGGAGATGCTAAATCTCCACTTCTGGGATCTATTAAAGTTCTATTTCCCAGAACCATTTGGGGAGTGTCAAAGTCCCAGCTGTCAGGAATCGTCTTCTGTATAAAGACCCATGTATCCCCACCACGCCCTGGGGTAAAACATTGATAAGTGCATTAGTTAGAGTTGTGATTGTTGATATAAATTCATTTACAGATTATTGTATGAAAAACAAAACATTAGAAAGAACAATATAATGTTTGTATACTATAGATAAGACAATTTCCAGTAAATATTGGCCCTTGGGACCGTTGTTTTGATATAATGAATAGCGACGGTTTCATCTCTTGTTGTGTCTCTTACACCTCATTCTGGTGCATCATTTATACTGCTAGTGTTGTAAATCAAACAGAGAGAGTTTACATCAGTTTTGTGTGTCTGCGAATACAGTACTTGAAATTATATAAAGTTCTGGCATCATAAATATTCATCTTAATTCTTATACTCTGTGGTAAATGGTTGCCTGAAACTAGAGGGAGAAGTTGGTTATTGATTCTTGTATAAAATTTGTGGAACAGATGTTTATGTTACTTCTATATAAAAGAGTAACTTTTATTTCGTTGTACATTGTACATGTAATTGTTGAACACTTAAGGATTTGGCTCTTTTGTGGTTCTAAGCCTGTTTCCGTTGTCTCTTTGTGGTTCTCAGCCTGGTTCCGTTGTCTCTTTGTGGTTCTCAGCCTGGTTCCATTGTCTCTTTGTGGTTCTCAGCCTGGTTCCGTTGTCTCTTTGTGGTTCTCAGCCTGGTTCAGTTGTCTCTTTGTTGTTCTCAGCCTGGTTCCGTTGTCTCTTTGTGGTTCTCAGCCTGGTTCCGTTGTCTCTTTGTGGTTCTCAGCCTGGTTCCGTTGTCTCTTTGTGGTTCTCAGCCTGGTTCCGTTGTCTCTTTCTGGTTCTCAGCCTGGTTCCATTGTCTCTTTGTGGTTCTCAGCCTGGATCCGTTGTCTCTTTGTGGTTCTCAGCCTGGTTCCGTTGTCTCTTTGTGGTTCTCAGCCTGGTTCCGTTGTCTCTTTGTGGTTCTCAGCCTGGTTCCGTTGTATCTTTGTGGTTCTCAGCCTGGTTCCATTGTCTCTTTGTGGTTCTCAGCCTGGTTCCATTGTCTCTTTGTGGTCTAAATTTGGCCTGTTTTTCTAGGATCGATGTTGTTGTTTTTCTAGACTCAAGAAATATAAATCCCGAGTGTGTCTCAGATAGCTGTTGGTAAATGATACTTGTAAGTTACAATTAGATCTAGCAGTATCATTGTATTAAATAATACTTAATACTAGCGGAATAAAATTTGCAAGTTTGAAGTGAATCCTAAAATAGTTGGCCCTCTTTTTAGTTTTTGTTTGATTTTTTCGCGGTCACATTCATCTGTATAAATAATAAAAAACTTTGCACCGAATATCAAGTGTTGCATGATGTATCACAACATTGGGACAATATTGTACAGTACTACTCGTGAAAAGTTTGACTTGTGACTTAAAGTTCTTGACATTTAATGAAACTGAGCCGTGGGGTAATATTCTCTTCATGCCTTTGCAATGATTATGAACCCAGTGACATATATGTGGTCATCATATGTTGATATTTTGTCATTGTATGAATGGCCTAGTTTTTTCATCTATGGTTTTATGCAATTGATAAATTATTTCTGTCTTTATTGTGGTGTGGAGTTGAAGATTGTCGTTAATTGATTGTGTCATATTAGATATATTAAAGAAGTTTTTTACGTCCGTGAGCAACATCCAATGTCTACCGCCATCAACTTGAACTCTGGATTTCTGCATTCATGACATTTTGTATTTAGCTAGAAATGTAATTAAGATCAATTAGACGTTTCAGAAAACAATTATTGAGGTCACATGATGTGAGAGATGTAAGGCATTCTTCTATATTTTAAGTTGGTTTATTGATATGAAAGATACTATTTGTACCAAGTACCATCAATGTACTGGAGGTATCCACTCAAAACACTTCACAAACTGATATTGTCATGTTCTTAAAGGAGTACTTGTTGCTGTATTTATCAAATTGTGTGTATTTGTTGATGTATAAGTACAATCGAACCTGCATTAAGAGACCACTCAGGGGTCTTTTTAGACAGCTGGTTGTCTCTTAAGTAAGGATACATTGAAGTTGACAAAAACATAAACATTCAGTATGATGCATTTTATTTAATATTTAAAAAAATAAATTATGACAGCTATTAACAATAACAATATATTTATTGCGAGTAATTTAGGCCTCCGGCCCATAATACAAATCAGTCATATGGTAATCAAAACGAAACAAAAACCAATATTTTCAAAATAATATATTTCAAGACGTATGTATACGCATGTACAATATCACACATGATATTTAATTTAATTAGGATGTATTTTAAATGGATTTTTTTTTCTTTTCAAGTGAAGTTTATCTTTCCATGTTCAAACTTCGTAGCTTAAAAATTTCATGTGTAAACTTTGCAAGGTAAATCAGGATATTTGAATCTGTTGTTCCCATTGAATTATAAAATTCCTGTAAATTGTATCTATTCAGGTCATTAATTTTTCTGCCTAAAAATTGATTGCGTATGTTTTTATAGTATGAACAGTTCATAACAACATGAAATTCATCTTCGATTGTTTCAGAGTTACATGATTATTAAGATATTTTACGAGAGACACAAAATAGGCAAAGTCGGATAAAATATTTTAATCACATCTACATAATCTATAGAAATCAATAAAAACATAAAATATTTTTGCCTCCTTTAGCGGTCGCTTAGCAAAAACGCTGTATATAAAAATAAGTGGTCAGACACAGTCATGTTTGACAGGTGATCGCTTTATGTAGAGTAATATAACGCTTAAAAACTCACGGGAGGAAATCAGAACGGTCCTAAAAGACAGGAGGTCGCTTGCAAAAGGTGGTCCGAAGGACAGGTTTGACTGATTTGAAAAAAAAAATGTTGATTTTCCTCCTCATTTGGAGACGTTGTCGGCTCCTTGTGGAAGGGTAAGTTAGTACTGGTTAGATTTCAGTCCAGGAAAAACTGGTTAGGTGAACCGGCCGCCGTATATAACTGAAATATCGTTGAGAAACGGCGTTAAACCTGATGAAACAAACAGGTTTGACTGTACTGAAAAGTGATACATGTCCAATGAATGTCTACATGTATCATGTCTTTAATTCTGTTTTCCAAGAACTGTGTAAATTAAGTTATTAGTAATTGTTTTTTCATTTTCAAACAATCTGCCATGAAAACTTTCGTATTGCAATTTGTGTACTGAATACTACACCACTTTCTATATATAGTATGCTACTAATTTATATGTGTCAGCATTTTTCCGAAATTAAGGAAACTAGAATAGATATATGTGCTATGTTTCCTGTTCATGTACCTCAAGTCATTGTATGCTTCCATTCTGCTTAGCTTATTAGTATTTCACTGTTAGTGGCAACTCAGTAAGGCCATTTATAAAAAAATTGTTTGTTTGGGATAACCTTAACTACATGTACCCATGAAAAAGGCCCCTACTCAAAAAGTTTTGAGGGGTCTGAGTAGGAATTTTTTTAACATGTCTCTTAGAATAACACTAAAATGACCATTAAAATAATAAATAAAAAAATGATTACCTACCTAGAAAACTACCTCTAAAGTATGCTGAGTAAGATTAAATGCCAAACAAACAATTTTTCAAGGATGGCCAAACTATTGTTATTTTCCGTCTGCTGCAGGAAGTCCCACTATAGGTGGCAATGTTGT
Organism: Mactromeris polynyma; assembly: GCA_032209605.1. Classification (NCBI taxonomy): domain Eukaryota; kingdom Metazoa; phylum Mollusca; class Bivalvia; order Venerida; family Mactridae; genus Mactromeris; species Mactromeris polynyma. The sequence goes on along the minus strand of JASFXZ010000004.1, from coordinate 32,475,067 downwards.
TAAAATTGTTAATTAATGAAATTGAGTTTTTTTAAATGTTTTAAAATTATAATTCTTTCACAATTAAAGTTTTTTGAAATACTAGATCTATATGTTCAGTTACAGTACCACAAAGCATTGCTTGCTATTACTGTATTAGTTTAACTGTCATTTTCATGGGGACTCGGTTTTCAGAAAATTAGTTTACCATTGACTATTGAGCCTTTAAATTAATCAATTATTTGACTGTAAATAGTTTATTATGTAACCTTAACCAAGTTAGTACATGTAATATGGATCACATTTAATTGTGTGCAGATAACAATTTCTTTACTGTGTTTCACCATGACATCATGATACTAAATAACACAAGCAAGTCTATTGTTGTGTCATGTAACTCATATCTTAGATAATATCAGCAGGTCCTATGTAGGTTAAACTGTTTATTGTTGACTACAATTTTCACGAAATGCATGTTTGTCCCAGTTACCATGTTCTGGTTTTTATATCAATGAGTTCTGAATTGTTCATTTCCGGCTATTGTAACTAATAGACCACATTCATTATGAGCACTTGTCAAACCAATTAAAGTATCATCTGATAATTGGGTGGATAATTGTTGTTTCGAGAGTGAAGTGGTTTTGTTCAGGAAGTTATCGTAATATTCAGAAAACACAAAACCGTCCTTATAACCAATTTTTTATAAAAATGATGAAAGATGAAATTCTAGGAATATAAGGATGCTTGTATTGTTACGGGGAACACAACATACACAAGGCAAGCCTCCCCGCACAGATCCTGAAGAGGTGTAAGGGCAAACATCCATGTATATAAGTCATTGGCACGGTCTCTTCCTTCGTACACTTACTGTTGACCAAACTCTTTTTTTATGCAAAACATTGTACATGTAAACTGTATTGAATTACTATGTTCATAGTATGTAAATGAAATATGTATTGTTAGAACTAAATATCTATGGGAATGGGGAAGAATTTAAGGCATTGTCTGGTTGACTATCAAAAACAACCATGGAGAATTTAAGGGAACAACAAGGTGGGAAGGGATTGAATGGATGTAATACACCGGAGGACAATCTAAGAAAGTCAGTGGCCACAGGCTGAAATTGGGGAGAGAAAAAGAACTCAAATATTACTTCAAGTTGTGGAAAAATATTTTGTTATTCTGTTTGCAGGCAAATTTTACGTATTTTCCCATTTTGTCATCATAATTTCTGTTGGGTTGGAGATTTATAATGTTTTCGATCCGTATTTCAGTTACAGTAAAACCTCAAGAATAAGACCACTATAGGTTATCTAGAAAAATGGTCTTTTAAATGAAATGATCTGATAACGTGAGTTTAAATCAAGAAGAGAATAATGAAAATTGGTCCATGACATACCATCCTTTTAGTGAGATGTTCTTTAAGTGACGGCAGAGTTATAATAGTTCCTATAACGAATGCAGTTCATGCAATTTTATTAATGGTTAAGTCAATCAGTGATTATCTTAAATTGTGGATTTGACTGAAAGGTCAAGACTGACACTTGTCAAAATCTCTGAATGAATGGCTCGATTATCCTCCCAATCTGCGGCTAAATTTTCTTATTTTCTTAATAAATACTTCTATATAAAATGGATCATCTGTATGCTGTATATGGATTGTATAAGGGACATGCCGTAGATATCTGTTTTTAAATTTAAAATACAAGAAGAAAATGAGAAGTACAAACAATTGATAGGAAAACAGAAAATTTTCTAAAATGTCTTCCCAAGTTTACAATGATATTACAAATGTATTGGTTCATACGAGTTAATGTTTGTCATTTTGAAACTTTTTAAGTAAAATAACTACCAGTATGTATAATTTAAAATATAATTTTAAATTATTTCTTTCAAGTTGTATACTTTGTTCATTTGTGGTTGTCTATATCCTGATTAGACTAAAATGACTGTTGAAATATTTATCATTCATTTTTATCGTCAGCTTAGATTCTCATTAGGTTTCTGTAGTATTATATGCGTCACAATAATGACATTATGAAATAGAAAAAAGGGGAGTGTTAGTGTAGTGAATAAGGTAGTGGCCTCTCAAACCAGAGTGTACTGTGGGTTCAAACAGAACAAAAGCCTCAACCATACCTCCTGATTAGACACCAGTAACTGCACTGTACTGATTTTGTCCTGGAGATGAACTCAAGTATGATTCAAATAAGAAAATTAAGCGTATTAATGAATAAGGCTTAAATAAGTTAAATATTATAAACTAGGTAAACATATAACTATATGACTATTTTTGACTGCACATGGCTTGTTTTTAAACACGACTTTCTGGTTTTAAAGTTTAAACATACTGAGGGATTCAGTTAGTGCTTTAGCAGGGTTACATACAATTTGCTGTTCAGTTCTTGTGTTCCTTTGTTTGCTTGGTACTTAGAACTCATGCTCTAGGGCTTTCTGTATTTATAAACACTGATATATAATAAGTTTATGTAAGTGGGTGCAGCTCATGTATGTATACTCAGTACATTTAAAAACACAAAATGTAAGATTTCTCAAATGTCATGAACTTACCTAGGTATGCACGATTATAACTTAACCTGATATTATTTCATTTTACGCAATGATGAACACTAAGCTATCTTTCAATAAAAGTGTCATTTCATATCAAAATGAGTTTTAAAACAAACTGAAATGATATTTAAAAGACATATCGCAGGTACAAAAATGTGCGATTTTAAATGTACTGAGTATATATAACTAATTACGTGTGTGATGAGGGGATGATTTTTGAGGTTGTTAAACATTATTCATTATTTCAGTATTTGAGTGCATTACAGTAGTTTTGTTTTTGTTGTTATTTTCCCATGCATATGTTTTGTAATACTGCAGTATTCTGATTCATTCGTATTCATTGGACTGTATCGCTGTTAAGAAGGTTGAAATTTAGTCTGTTGAAATGATTCAATTTTTTATCGGGTATATTATATATTTGTGCACGATATCTAGCGTTTGGCATGCCTTTACCATAATTGAGTTGCAATTGTCTTGCACCAAACCCAAGATATGTAGTCTTAACTTTGATGTTCATCAGGTCATGAGGTTCAAGAAAGATCTCTGAGTTTGAACAGGGGTTTCACTAGGTGCTGAATCTCAAGGGTCATTTCGATAATTTTTAACCTGATTTTACCATTTTTGAACCAAAATAACTACAATTTTAAGAAAAATTGACCCTTTGGCCAGAATCCTTAGGGTCAAAATGTGCCTTTTTGGAAATTCCAGGGTTCAAAAGGGTCAGCTCCAGGGTCGAATGAAATCCCTGTTTGTATACCCTGTGCATCTTAAAACCATTTTATAGACTGACAATGACCATCGCAGTAGCTTATTGGTAGAATGTACGCCTTTGGAGTGGAAAGTTGTGGGTTTGAGCCCTGATCGTGACATATCAAGGTTGTTAGCATTATAAGGGAAATATTAGGACTGGGTGGCTTGTTGGTAATCTGTAACATTATTTTTCCTCATATTTATTTTCAGATGGACAGAACATTGAGCGGTGCCCTTCTCACCTTCCGAGGAATAAAAACCTCCGTATCCATGGTGATATGTGTTACAGATTTATAACAACAGAAGTCAGCTGGCCTTCAGCGAGAGATTCATGTACCAGGTATATTTGCATTCGAATTTTGTTTGAAATTTCTTTATTATACTTTCTTAATATCATGGAGTCAAAACACAAAAATTAAAACATTTTGACATCATTTGGTTTTGGATTACCTTGATACCAGCTTGCTTTGATGAAATGAATATAATATCCTGTTAATCCCATGAAATCATGTTGAGTATCTGTATCTTATTATTGGGAATACTGAAAATCATTTAATATTTGTGCATCACAGGTGCAGTAAATCTTGGTATTGAGCATAACATTCATGTAAATTGAGAATAGTCTTTGTGAAGTTGATGTTTTTTCATGTAAACCAATATAATCTGAGAAGCATTTTTTAGAGGTAGGGGAAGTAAGTGAGTAAAGTTAGTCAATGTAGAAAAGTTAGCTGTCTAAAAATCGTTTGAATGCTTCGCTAGCCACAAAATGGTGCGCGCAAGACCAGACGACACTGTTCCGCATGGACGGCATTTTGTTTAGCAAAGCTAGCACTGTCAGATCACGCTACCTATCTAAAGATAGGGGCTACTTTTCCTACGTTTAAGAAATGGCAGCGCTACTTTCCCTACTTAGCGAAGCGCTAGGTAGAATTCTATTTTTCCTATCTCTAAAGAACGCACCTCTGATAAATCATAGTAGAATCAGGTGGCTTGGGCCTTATTCATAAACATTATAAGACTGAACTCAGACTTAGATTTTAGATTTGCAAAGGTTATGTTTACCAGATTTTTGTTTTCATTTATTCTATATTAAGTTAAATTGTATGTTTGGGATTTTTTATGTTATTTATATATATGCATGTCAGGATTTTTGTACATAGAAATTCCTGATTGAAGAAAAAACGAAACAAAATAAATTGTAGGTTCGGCATTTTAAACGGTGCCATCGATAACAGAAATGTTGTTGGAAAAGGGGTTAATTGAATATGATTGAAATACGGTTGGCAAATGGTGTAAATTGAATATAACTGAAATACTGCTGGAAAAGGGGTAAAACTTCAACACAGCACTCTTGTACCCTGTGATTTCATTTAACACTAATAATTATAACTGTATGCACTTACAGATCAGGTGGGATGTTGATTACAATAACAAGTAAAGATATACAGATATTTGTTGAACGTGCACTGCACGAGTTATGGAGTAGAAATGGTATGTGGCTTGGTAACCACGATAGAGGCTCTGAGATGGAATGGTACTGGGTTACAGGTAAATCAACAGTTAATTGTCTATGAACTGCATATATCTAGGTTAATTGGAATTTTTTAGAAATGTTTGGAAGTTGCAAGTACCGTAGCAATTTTGGCAATTCTAATTTTAGCAGTTCTTATACTGGTCTTTGATACTGGAATAAATTGGTTTACATTTCAACAGTATTTAGAACTACAAGAAATAGAACTTCATGTCCTTTAATGAAAATAAACAGTTTCAATAACTGTGTAACTAAAAGATAATGAATACAAACTTATGAGTTCTCTGTCTAGAATATTGAATGTCATCTGAAATTCTGACCCGTATATTTGTAACACAGTTCTGAACCGAACTGTTGTAAAAAAGAATGAAAATAATCGAACTTTGGTTACTTATTGCTGCCCTATTAAATTGATTGTCTTTGATTAAAAGTACACTAACATCCTTGTCTTGGAACTCATACAATAGCAGCAACGTATTGAAAACTAACATGTAAATAAACATCTGTGATACGTTAAGTAGAGTATGTATAGCAAGTCTGTCAAGCTCATTCAGTTTGAAGTGCTTTTGTCACTAATCCAAATATTTAAACATTTGCAATGTATTTCACCTTTCTTGAAAATTTGCCATAATCATATAAACGTTATGCAGTTTTATCAATGCATCTGTGCATACTGAGAAAGTGATCTTCTACACTGAGTCTGATCTTGCTGTTATCTGATGAAGTTGTGTAGAACTCTTTGCTAAGAAATACTTAGCAGTGACACTGATTGACTGAGTATCTTAATTATTTAATTTATCGGAAACAAGAAATGTCTTTAAAAAAGATAATCAGCACTAATTGAAATAAGCAAAGATGTTGCTGTTTTATTGGTTTAGAGTTTGCGTTATTGCACAAACACTTGCTGATAGAATCAATCAATAAGGACAACCAGCTAACATGATTTCTTCGAACATTTATCCTATTTTCATGGTATTTTTATGTTGTATCCTGTCACAATTAAAGAAAACATATTGATTACTAAGGACTTCCGTGGGACCAATGTACCATTGATTAACATAACATTGTTTTATTTTGATGTATAAAGTACATAAAACTGTGACAATAATTGGTCAGTAGTTAAAAGTCTAGTTACTGTCCGTAAGGATGTGTAGCTCAATCATAGATACGTATGTCTTTATTCAAACTATAATTTAGGAAAGATAAAGTCATTTCATTGCTGCCAAGCGTTTACAATGTGCAGATTTGAACAAATCAATGTTTACAAACGAAGTTTAGCTGGTCAAAATATGCTTAGACATGTAACTTTAGATATGATTGGCTAATGCACTGCTATGACTCAGATAGCAAAAAGCGAGCATAATACGGCTGTTTCCAAAAAATGAATTTGCGTCTCAGTTGTGTTATGGAGCAAGATCTTTTAATTAAAGTATGCTTATTAGGGGATCTTATGGGAAAATAACAATTTTACTCTACACAACATTTCAATCTTGATCGATAAAAAACAGGTCCTTGCAGTGTTCCAAATGTACCTCAATGGAATGAATATATATTTGTCATTCTTGGTTTTCGTTGGCAAGTTGCCAGCAAAGTCTAGCATTTTCTTTTTGAATAGTTTATTGTAATAAAATCATATGACCACCATACATGTATAACAATTTTAGAGATACATTTGTGTGTATAATATTGCGTACCATGAAGTAATTAAGATGGTAAATGAGAATTTCAAGTAATAACATCGAATATTATTTATTACAAAACGAAAGTAATAGATTAACAAGATGTATTATATATTCATCTACAAGTAAAAATAGGAGAATAGTGGACAAAAATAGAAAAGAGTAAAATGAATGGTTTACTATTCGTGAAACAATCCATAAAATAGAATTGAAAACACAAGATGTACCTTCCACATTATAGCATTTTCTTATCATTTTTTTCAGGACAGAAAGTAAGATCAACTTACCAAAACTGGGATAGGGGACAACCAAGTTGTTTCTTGCCAGATTTTCTGTGCCATGAAGATTGTGGAGTACTGAGAACAGACGAGGGATATAAGTGGCATGATTATTTATGTAGTTCTGACATGTACAAGTATGGGTATGCGTGTCAGTATGGTAAGCGTTTTATAAAATAATATTGGTTTTATATAAAAATATCATCTAAACCAATATCAGACCTCATAGTGAAAGCTTTAAAACCTTTTATTTATGAAAGTCTTTTGTAACCTTTAATTTTTCTTAAACCCCCCCCCCCCCAAAATAACCTGTAATCCACTCTCTAAACCTAAGATTTTTTCACTCCATTTGCCATTTCTTTTGGGAGCAATGAATACTATATTTATTTTGATTTGTTCGCTTGTGAAAACTGTAGCCTTATGATACAACTTGCATATATCAGTTTGCTCAGGCAGGATACTATGGTCCACGCAGCAAGGGCCAATTAACCTACATCATGGATATATTGAATGGTCATTAACCTACATCATGGATATATTTAGTGGTCATAAACCTACATCATGGATATATTTAGTGGTCATTAACCTATGTCATGGATATATTTAGTGGTCATTAACCTACATCATTGATATATTTAATGGCCATTAACCTACATCATGGATATATTTAATAGTCATTGATCTACATCATGGATATATTTAATGGTCATTAACCTACATCATGGATATATTTAATGGACATTAACCTACATCATGGATATATTTAATGGTCATTAACCTACATCATGGATATATTTAATAGTCATTGATCTACATCATGGATATATTTAACGGTCATTAACCTAGATCATGGATATATTTAATGGACATTAACCTACACCATGGATATATTTAATGGCCATTAACCTACATCATGGATATATTTAGTGGTCATTAACCTACATCATGGATATATTTAATGGCCATTAACCTACATCATGGATATATTTAATGGACATTAACCTACACCATGGATATATTTAATGGTCATTAACCTACATCATTGATATATTTAATGGTCATTAACCTACATCATGGATATATTTAATGGTCATTAACCTACATCATGGATATATTTAATAGTCATTTACCTACATCATGGATATATTTAACGGTCATTAACCTACATCATGGATATATTTAATAGTCATTAACCTTCATCATGGATATATTTAATGGTCATTAACCTACATCATGGATATATTTAGTGGTCATTAACCTACATCATGGATATATTTAGTGGTCATTAACCTACATCATGGATATATTTAGTGGTCATTAACCTACATCATTGATATATTTAATGGCCATTAACCTACATCATGGATATATTTAATAGTCATTGATCTACATCATGGATATATTTAATGGTCATTAACCTACATCATGGATATATTTGATAGTCATTGATCTACATCATGGATATATTTAATGGTCATTAACCTACATCATGGATATATTTAATAGTCATTGATCTACATCATGGATATATTTAATGGTCATTAACCTACATCATGGATATATTTAATGGTCATTGACCTACATCATGGATATATTTAATGGCCATTAACCTACATCATGGAGACGATGAGAGACACATCGTATACTAATACATGACTTAAGATGGGAAGACATTGTCTTGTGTATGTGGTGTTGCCTGTAGCAATTAATTCTCTCTTTTAAGATTCATTTCTTTATCAAATGATCTGTTGGGTTTATTTCAGTGAAGTTTTGGTATTATTAAACAACTCCTGTGCCATTATGTGCTAGCATGAAGCTATCATACATATAGAATAATTTGATATTTTCTGTTTCTATGTATTGGCCTTAGATGAAATATTTACCAATATTTTAAATGATTCAAAGTTTATATTATTGACGTTTCGTGTTTCAGACGCTGCACCTGAGCCTACTAAGCCAGCTAAACCGATATATCGTATCACAACAACAGCACCACCACCACCAACAACAACAACATCAACAACTACTACGTCGACAACAACAGTAACTACTACTACGAAAGCAACAACAAAACAGACACCATCACCACAGACTGAGAGGGCATCAACAACAACTACAGAGTCTGTAGTGTTTGATCAGGAGTCAACCAATGTATCTTTATTGATGAAAACACCAGGTTAGTTTTGCTCTGTTCAAATGTTTGCTGGGTATACAAATTGTTTTAGATAAATACACTTTTTATTCAAATATTTTAAGTACTGAGAACAATTTTCAAACTGTTCGATACTAAATATATGGGCAAAATCTCTTCCATAAATATTCTGGTAGGATGCAGTTAAAACTACAGTAACACGACTAATTTTTGCCATTTATAAATTATGGATAGATTTTGTCGTACCTGTAAAAATTATGGGAGAGATTCTGTCGTACCAGTAAACATTTTGGGAGCGATTTCATCAAGTAAACATTATCGGTGGAGTTTTGTTGTGTTATTAAAAATTATGGGTGGGGATTTTGTCTATATAGTATTTATATATTGCTGCATTTCAGATAATATGATACAAGTCGAAAGTCAAATGTTGTCGTCAGAAGAATCAGGAATAAAAACAGGTGATATATTCTTCATAATATTAGCCTATAGGTTTATAGGTCGCGATACAAGTCTTTATCTGCTTCTTGATTGATATGCAGGTAGTTCAGTTTGGCTTGCACCCTTTGTATGTACATCTGATTAACTCTATGTATGTGGGTGTTTTATCTTTTATGGTATGAGATGTGTGACTGATAAAATATCACAACAATAATTACTGTATAGTGTCCAACCTCACAAGAGTGGTCTTCTCTTGAGCAGCAACCTCTCTTAAAGGTAGATAACCTTGTTTTATCAGAACACACTGAGAAATAATTGTGAGAAAATGGCATGTTAATACCTTCATACAGACATACTCTAAAACACTGCATTACATTGTATACATTTTCTTAACAGTTATCGAGAACCGCAAAAAATGAGTTAGTATAGGTACATTGTATTTCCTATGCTAGCACTAACTCGGCTTGTCATGATAGAAAATTCCTGAATCAGACTCTTTGTATTTGCGGTTTTGGGAAACATGTAAGCAAATGATGATGCAGTGTTGTAGAACACATCTGTTTGAAGGGATTTACCACCGATTTTGTCATATTTTTGACTTAGCAAATTTTTCCTAAGAATCAGACAATCAATTTTAAACGACTGTTAATTTTTTCCTGGTTTAAGAATTTACTATTTATTTACCCTCTCTAGAACAACACCCTCCCAGACACTGCCAAAATATGTGTCTCCCAGTGTTCTGCATACATGTTTTGCTCATATTTCAAGTCAATGTGTGAATTTTTTCTGGTAAGTAAATTTGGGCATTATTCACAAACATTTTGAGACTGAAACTAAGACTTAGACTTAAAGTATTCAAACGTTATATTTACCAGTCTTTTGTTTTTCATTTTGATGTACAATTACATGTATATGTTACAGGAGGTATGGTGGGACTGATCGTATCATTTGTGTTGGTTTTCTTTGCTGGTATCCTCATTGGAATCTTCCTGTGTAGAAGGTAAAAATTATATTAATTGAAATAAACAGCATCATTTCATTTTTGTGCATTACATGTAAGGGTTACATGTGTTTCATAACTTTACATTACCCCTCAATGTGGCTGTTATTTCTATTCATGCTTTTTAGATGGACAGTTAAAACTCACTTAAAGACCACCTCAATATTACAAATACAATTTTCAAGTCCATTTCTACTGCTTTGCTCTGTGTTCAACCCCAATATTAGGACCTCCTCAATAAGAAGACCAGTGTCCAAGATTTCCTAAGCTGGTCTTAATATTCAGGTTTTACTGTGTGTTAAGTTTCCCTTTCTCCATGTGCAGTTCCTTGACTAGATATAATATTCGTGTTTCCTTTCTCCCCTATTACTGCCCATAGCCACTGGCTTTCTTAGCTTGTCTATGGTGCATTCCATCCTGTCAATCCTTTTCCCCTTAAATTCTCCATGATTTTTTTGGATAGACAGTTAGACAATTCCTTGGTTCCCCATTCACATAGATGTTTGCCCTAACATCTCCTTGGTCCCTAATGCTTCATTGGCTGATGTTTCCCTGGGATCTGAGTGGGGAGGCATTGTCGTGTGTATGTGGGGAGGCGTTGTCTTGTGTATGTGGGGAGGCGTTGTCGTGTGTATGTGGCATTCCCTGTAACATCTTCTCTTTCTTTCACTACATACCTAATGATCTACATGTACCTACAAGATGGCTTTTTCTGGAGTGATATCTTATAGTTGCTGTCCTCTAGAAGAGAATAAAAAACGTTATCTTGCTTTTAAATGACCCTAGTATGTTGACTAAGGTAGTGATTATGTGTTAATGCATTATAAATATCAGATGTATCTGTGCCAAGATATGCAATGAATTCCTTTTGTTATTTCACTCCAGAGGTTTGCTTAATAATATTTTTTGTACATGTATTTGTTTAGCACAATTTTATTATGGACCATTGGTCAGATTCTATACAAAGCTGTTGCATTCTATCATACAATCCATGTATGTCAATAAATATAGCTGTAATATTCAGATTTAGTCTGTTTGCAAAATTGATAATTATATAAGGGTGTTGTAGGTTTCCTCCGATTTTGGAATGTTATACTCTTTTTTTTCAATGATCATTCTCTCCCCTGAATAAAGTTGTAGCAATTCATTTGTTTAAGTTGATACAGTTAAACCTCACTTAAAGACCATCTCAATAATAAGACCATCTCAAAATTAAGTTTCTAGTACGTTTTCACTGTTTTGCTCTTTATTCAACCTCAATGTTAAGACCGCCTCAAAATTAAGACAACCTCAATATTAAGATCAGTTTTCAAGGGTCCCAAGGTAGGTTGTATTATTGAGGTTTTACTGTACATATCAATATAAACTTTCAGACGATACAGAAAGCGCTATGATGAGTCCATGAGTGTTGGCTTTAACAATGTACTGTACACAGCTGCCCCTCGCATGGAAGTTTCCACCAAGGTCAAGGACACAAATATACTGGCTGCAGTGACTTCCGATGGCGACATGACCGATGAAGAGGTTGACCATAGGTAAACTGAATGGTTTCTTTAGGTTGTCATGTTGTCTTTCCTTCTCAGTGACTACATAGGAAGACATAGTGTTTGATGGTTAGAGCACCAAACTTTTGATCCAAAGGTCTTTAGCCCATCCAGCTAGCTTAGTTGGTAGAGCGCTAGACTGTGACATGGCAGATTCGCGTTTGATTCCTTGGTTGTGGAGGTTATGTTATTCTGTGACATTGGCTACATTCATGTTCTCCACATATGGAGAAATTGTCAGTTATTTGCGGAAGAGTAAGTTAGTACTGGTTGATAATTAATTCCTAGGGAAATTGTTTAGGTCAACTGGCCTCTGTAAATGACTGAAATTTTTTTGGAAAAAAGGCATAAAACCCTATGAAAACAAAACAAACTAAAGATCTTGAGTTCACATCTGTCCATGGGATAAGTTGAACTGCAAACTTCAAAATTCCTAATATTTAGAGGAATTAATAGATGTTGTAAGATATTTGTCACTATGAGTTTTGTATATATACATGTACTACCATAAGTATTTTATTACAGTCTTGAGATAAGACAATGTGTATGCCTCCTACATGAGTTCTAGTCACTGGGGTGTGATAAATCTATGAGACAACAGTTTCACATGAAGACTAGAATAGATGTTGTTCTGAGGATCTGACTGTTTTACTGAACAGAGCCTAGTGAGCATTATTATTAAATGCAAATTATTTCTGGGTTTAATAAATAAAGAATCTGTGGATATCAATTTAGCCACAATTTTCAATATTTCAGGTATGTTGATCTTGATGAAATTCTCACAGGGAAAGCCAACAATGTAGATATGCCTCCCCTGGCCTGTAAGGATGTGTATTCTGCACCAAATGTCGCTTGTCTCAAGGAAAACGTGTATGAGACAGTAACATCTGATTGTGAGGAGGAGGAGACAGATGTAGAAGTGGGCGAAGCTTATGGAGAAGATCCCCCGCCTCCATGTCCTGGAGTGCATGTAAAACAAATTGCACCAGAGTTTCTGATGAAGGATACTGATGTTTCCCAAGCTTATTCTAATAATCTCTATGGTTACGCTAAGTGAACCTTGCATACAGTCAGAATAATGTTCAAATGTAAGGCTTTTCTTACCTGGCCAACCAATCAGAAATTCTGATTGTTTTTCAGCTTGTGGAATGACTTGTAAAAAAAATTTCAACTGATTTTGTGATTAGTCATACAAAATTGATTGTCTTGCCATGATCAGTTTGTACAAAGCATTATGATATATTATATATGGTACTATAATTCAATAGATCAGGACTAGTTGTCAAACAGGGAAGTTTTATAAACAGAAACAATAATTTTCTGTAACAATCAGGTGGTGTAACTGAATCATTGTGATGATACTGTTGTGTCAGCTTCTTACAGAATTTTTGTAGGCAGATGTTGAAATTATCAACGATTGAAATATACTTTGTATCCATATTTAGAAATCATTCGTCTTTACTGTCTCATTCTGTTGTTATTGTCCTCATTTGTTTGTTACATAGGTACTTCAAAGTATGTTGACATCATTTATAAAGATACTTAAAGTTTTTCCATGAAGTACACGTTTTTAAAATATTGATGCTGACAAAAATGTGTCGTAAATTACTCTTGAATTTCAACATTGTCTAGAAGTATATGATTTTCTTAATAGTTTTGTCGTGATTTTCATGAAGCAAATTACCCTAGTATGATGAGATTATTAGTGAGATGTTAGTTTAGTGAGAGAGACATTCAAATGCACCGGTACTTTGTCTCTGCGTCTCTGCACAGTGAATTAGCTAGTTTTTCTTTTTGCAAATGTTTTCAAACAATATTACACTCACTGATAATTCCTGATTTACAGTATTTGATTTATTGTTGTTACCATGGTAATTTAAGTGATTTTGGTAATCATAATTGTGTATTTTATGAGCATGTTTTAAAGAAGTAGTACACAACTATTTCTGGACCTGTTATTGTATGGACATTATGTAAACCACCAATCTAAGCAATGTTTTGTTTGGGAAAGATGCAGGATATATTGTTATAAGAATCGTATGTTATTTGACACATACTCTTTGTTTTATTATCCCTTCTAGTATTGTCAGTAAATAGTTTGATTTTAGAAATACATGTAGAAATGAAAACCTGGAAGAAAATTAGTACTTTTAATGCATTACAGTGATATTGTGTCATGTTAAAATTCTATATAAGATGTAGAAAAGTTTGTAAACTTGTTGTGTGTCATTTCCAAATTCCAAGTGTTCTAATTTTCCACATTCTTACATTAGGGAGGAGTCTACATACTTATGCTCCGCCTTCCTGATTATTTAGTGGAGTTAATTATAATATGCTCCGCCTATCATTCTGACCATTATGCTACATTCCTCTCATCAAAAACTGTTTAGATTTTATTGAATTACAGAAAACTGTTCAGGCCAAAGATCATCTAGTTTAATTTGTTTGCTGTATTATAATTGTCTATGTTTTTATTTGACAATTGACCGATTTATTCTGGTTTTAAATCCTGTTATGTATACTGAATGCCATTAAAAACGTAACTATTTCACTAAGCCTTCATTTTGTTCAAAGTGTTAAACATGTTTTATTGTAACAAATGTGTGAATCATTCATCTAAAAGAATCAAACTGTGGCCCTAGTATTCATATTTCATATTATAATTGATTAATTTTAGGAAATTGTGTTCGACAATTAAACTATAATTATTTCTTTATAATGTCGCCGTGTTGACGCGGACAATTTGTAGTTGCTTTTTTATTGGCGTGAAGTATACACGTAGTACGTGCAAGTTTGTCTTGTTTTATATTACTGGGCTGATCTTTAATTTTGAGTGCAATACAAATGTAGCGAGTAGATTTAATGCTTTTATTAGTGTACAGGTAAAATACAAGTGTAGTAAGTAATTAATTGATAATTAATTATAGTATCGTATTTATATGCATACCATTTTACATTTTAGTTTCCTTCTGGTTTAGTTGTCATTATAAGGAATTGTTGTTATATTAAAAGCATTTAGGTATTGGCCTATTGTTATAGGGTCTTGCAACAATTTGTTGGTTTTGAGATAGTGTACTCTAGAAATGCTGCATCAGGATCCTGTGGTTTGCAAGTATACCCTAGAAGGGTTGTGTCAAGACCCTGTGGTTTACAGGGTTTATTTTAGCAGGGTTGATTAGTATTTATCCAATATGCATTTGTTAACAGTATTAACATTTATATAAAACTTAAGTGCTTCCATTGCATGCAATCATGCCAGGATGGATGGATTGGTTTTTCAAATCATGTGACTTTATTTGATATACAGTTGGACATCATTTATTTGACAACCTTCTATCCAAATACTTGGTATCATCTGAAATAAATATAAGGTCCTGATGTATCTTCATAGACATGTCATATTGAAATGGGCTATTCCAAACTGTATTTTATTCGAAATGAAATTTGGACACGTTGAATTCGAAAGGAACAAAGTCTGACTGTATAGTATTTTGGTTACAAGTTAACTGAGTTCACTGTATTTGGTAAATATATGCAACATCCATTAGGTCGACTGTTAACGCTGAAAATGTCGACATTTCTAAAATTGATATAGTTTTCACAGTAAATCACGTCTGACAGAAATTTCCTAGTACCTATTAATGCTACATGTATATATTTTGTGTTTAGATGCCATGGCCTTGATGCAAACATTGTATTGATTATGTCTTCCAAAAGTAATCCATTTTATTCAGACCACACATTTCTTATGAAATAAGTCATGAAAATATATTTTGTAGAAATGCTATATTTGATGTGAATTTAAATTTTTAGTAAATGGTTGTATTTTGTATGCATGTAAATTTCTTTGTTAGTGAATCTTGATCTGTTTGTGGCTACCTGTTCTTGCTTATATAATGTTACCATGGCAACTGAATGTCTGAACTATAATTGTGTTGCCTATTGATATACAAATCATTTGATCTCATGCATTAATGTACTGGATTTATGTCAAAATTTGTTTCTGATAAAAAATGTCTGTAATCACTAAATGGAATCCAAGAAGTAGAAGTGAAGTTGGAAAGTGATTTTTGACAGATTTCAACCTCAATTCAAATTAACAGTATTTTAAACAAGTTGGTTTCAATATAAACTTATTTGACTGAAAATATGGACTCATTGTGTTCATTTCTGCAGAGGAATTGACAGACTGAAGCATTTCATTGATAAGAAATATGACTGGACTATATTCCATCTGGACTAGGTGAGGTCGCTTGATTTGGTGGCCTAGTTGTAACATACGTTTAAGCTGTAACTATCTTCTTAAACATTGCATCATATTTAATCATGCAAGGTATGAAATCAATTATTGTATTAATTAATCAAGCATCATGAAAAGTATATATCCAAGGTACATTAGTATTAACAATTCTACTGCAGTTACTTTTTGCCTTAAATTATCTCTCGAATGATTTTCTCTCAAAATAAGTAGTATTCTGCCTGTAATATTGGAATTTCTTCTCATAACTAACTTAAGAGATTTTCTTGAACTACTCATGCTTAAACTTCATTTCCTACTTTGTAGGTATTACAGTAACAACTCAATAATAAGAATACCATTGGGACCTTAAAAACTGGTATATTAATTGAAGTGGTCTTAATTTTGAGGTTGAATAAGGAGCAATACAGTGAAAATGGATTGTAAATTGTGTTCTTAATTTTGAGGTGGTCTTTATAAGAGGGTTTACTGTATTTAATTGTGAACAAAAATATGATATACTTAGGGAGTGAACAAAGGTTTTTTGATCAAGTACATGTGTTCTTTATTGCTTGATAATGCTTAAATATTGAACAAGGTTTAGATATACGAGTGAAAGGTGCTTATATTCTCGATTGTTCTATCTTTTATTGTGTCTAGTTTTTTAATGTTTTGTAGATTTATAATTTTTTAATTGTACATTTATTACATTGAATGAAATTTATATTGCTTTTTTTATTTGTTTCAAATTGATTGTATGTTTATGATCTTTTTTCATTACTCATTATGTTGAAAATTATGGTTGACTTTTGATTGTTGCTAAGATATATCTGGCTGTATATAAGCCTTCAGTTGTTATATGTTTGTGGATACGGTTGTACACAGTATCTAAGGGTTGTGTACATGGTCAAATTGCTGTGTATATAGTGAGAAGGTCAGGTACTTGGTCAAATGGATGTGTACATAGTGAGAAGGTCGTGTACATGGTCAAATGGCTGTGTACATAGTGAGAAGGTTGTTTTTATGGTCAGTTGTGTTGATACAGAGTGTGAAGGTTGTGTACATGGTCAATATGATGTGTATGTTGAGATGGTTGTGTATGCAGTCAAACAGCTGTGTACATGATCAGGTGGCTGTATTTCAGATTGTTTGCCAAATATTGATTGTGCCAAATGTATATTGTGATTAGAGATTTTAAATCAAAGTAATTATATAGTAACCGTTGTGGTATTTGTATTGAGTCAGAGCTAACATACCAAACAGTTGATGGGAAATTGTTATGGGGATTACTCTTGTAAACAGTGTTAGTTTCTGTATTATAGATAGTTCCCACTCCTACAATATTTACCTCCCTTGTTCTTAAACATCCACCATTTTGATAGGCAAAACTGATAAGCGCTTATAGGAGTAATTTCCAAATATCCGATAATTGAGAAATATCAAGATAATTTGCATGCAACAACTACTTTTACTCAACTTTCTGAGCTACCTGCCCACATGAGCATAATGAAAAAGTATATTTTAATATTCGATTATTTCATCATTGTTTACATTATATTCCCTATAATTTTATATAAAGGAAACTTGCCTATCAATATGGCCAAGTATTCAAAACAAAGGAGGCAACTATTGTAAATGTGGAAACTATCTTTTGAATACCTGTTAAATTTCCACAACTTTATGTAAACATTGTAGCTTGTATGCACATTAGCTCTATTATGTTCTTGGTAATGTGTTTGTCCCTACTCAGTAAATAATACATGTTTTAGTTTTCAAGAATATTGACAAAGCTGTTCACATACGTTTATTCTAGTATTTCTTAACTTCTGGGGGCTGTTTCACTCAACTTCGTACAAACGGTATTTTTTAAATCTGTTCATATGAACTTTGTGGTCGTAAAAGACTTTCGTTGGACTACCAAGATCCTCTTAGTACAAAGTTTAGTGAAACAGCCCCCTGCTATACCAACATTACATTAATATAATATGTATTTGGAACAGTTTTATGCTCCGTAACAAATTTGAGTTTACCATTTTCTAACAATGTCTTTACCTGGTTCAAGTTTTGTGCAGATGTTGTGATGAATCATTGTTCTTGTTAAGTTTTGAAAAGTTATGTTTACTTTGAAAATCAGGTGATTGCGGCTCCTGGCAGGGAAGGCACTGGTGGTCTGTCAAATCCAGGAGTCACATGTGAGCTCACATGTATGGTATATGGTATGATATGGTTCAGAATATATAAACTTCTTCATTCAAAATGTTGTAATTTCAAAATACGAGAAAACTGACATTACCTGATTATATGGCATTGACATTGATAAACGTGGCTAAGGTTTAGCGCACATTTTGGTAAAGATTTACAGTTGCTTGCTGCCATACATTCAACTCGACGCTTCTTTTGAATATTATATAAATAAATGAATTTCAAGAATCATTATTCAAAGAGAGAAAGAAGATTCTGCTGTATTATATTTGACTATATTGTTGATCGAGAAGACAAAGGTTTGCACAAACTTGTAAGGTTTACATACATTCTGCTGTATTATATTTGACTATATTGTTGATTGAGAAGACAAAGGTTTGCACAAACTTGTAAGGTTTACATACATTCTGCTGTATTATATTTGACTATGCTGTTGATAGGGAAGACAAAGGTTTGCACAAACTTGTCAGGGTATACATACATTACTGTTGTTAGATTTGAAACTCTGCGTTTATGTTACTTATAATGACTATTTCATGTTTTGTAATAAATGCATTTATCTTCATTAAATCAACTGATTAATACAATCTTTGATAACGTTATCCTTTTTTAACAACAACGCCTTATTCCACCGAGATAAAACAGACTGTGAAGAATTTAAGAATCTTTCATTCGCTTCTGGTATGGATAAATATATCCAGATTGAGGGTTACTGTTTTGGTGGGAACAAGGCTCAGCCAAGTTATGTAACATTGCTGTCATGTGACATCGCTGTCATTTGACGTCGCTGTCATGTGACGTCATTAAATGCGACGTCTTCAGCCCGAGACTCATCCTACACTAGGGGATGTGGGTAGGGGTGTAAGATAGTTTTCCAGCACCAGTGTAAACGTGGGAAAATCCCCGTCTGGTATGCAAGAATATCATGTTGTATCTTAGACTATTCATCAGCATTACATGTAGAAAGTCTGGTATGCAAGAATATCGTGTTGTATCCTAGACTATTCATCAGCATTACATGTAGAAAGTCTGGTATGCAAGAATATCGTGTTGTATCCTAGACTATTCATCAGCATTACATGTAGAAAGTCTGGTATGCAAGAATATTGTGTTGTATCCTCGACTATTTCATCAGCATTACATGTAGAAAGTCTGGTATGCAAGAATATCGTGTTGTATCCTAGACTATTCATCAGCATTACATGTAGAAAGTCTGGTATGCAAGAATATCGTGTTGTATCCTCGACTATTTCATCAGCATTACATGTAGAAAGTCTGGTATGCAAGAATATCGTGTTGTATCCTAGACTATTCATCAGCATTACATGTAGAAAGTCTGGTATGCAAGAATATCGTGTTGTATCCTCGACTATTTCATCAGCATTACATGTAGAAAGTTTACGACACAGGTAATTATAAACGATATCAGCAGACACTATACTTAACTCCATTAAAAATGCAACTGTTTTAATTAGGCTTTATTTCGGACCAAGACATACAAGAATTTATTGTTTGTTACCAATGAGTAAATGAGCGCTGCTGTACGATTTCCAACCTCTTCTTTAAGTGACGTCATTTCCAGAAAACGTCACAGTCACTATGTACTGTCGGTAAGAAATGTTTGCCCCATATGGTCACAATGTGCCAACAGGAAACAATATTTACTCCATACGGTCACTTCGTTTTCATGTTGTCATATGAGGCAAATATTGCTTACTGTCAGTACATGGTGACGTCACATGTGACGTGTTCTGGAAATGAGGTCACTCATAGAAGAGGTTGGAAATCGTACAGCGGCGCTCATATATGCAACAAAAACAAAATGGAACACCGGACAAAGCTGCTTTCATCAACTTTATTTTTTATGAGAGAACTAAAAAAAAGACATAGTTCATGTATACACGTCTCTGCTTATCTTCATACTGAAGGGAAACAACTCCAAAATTTCTCTGTTGAACTTTTAACTCAAAGTCTTCGTTTATCTTTTCACTAAAGCAAAAGCAAGTCCAAAATTTCTCAGTTGAATCGCACACAAAATGGAAGCGACTAAATGTATCCATTTATCTTCAAAATAAAGGGAAGCAACTGTGTTAACTACCTATCATCAAAGGGAAAGAAACCTTCCACAATGTGTCGGATAATGTGACGTTTCTCTTTGATAACTCGGTTCATTTCGGCCTGTGTATCATGAAGTGACTCTAATGGAACTTGACTGGCTGCCATCCGGAACGCTGCAAACAACAGTAATAGTATAATAAGGACTACAACAAGTAGAGGGTTAATTTATTATAGTGTCACCCCTATTTAAAGGAAAATCAGGATTTTTTTAGGATTTATTACCCTTGTTTAGGAATCTTAACAGAATTAAAAACAAGAGCTCCAAACTGTCACTAAATACGGCTGTCATAAGTCAGAGCTCAGAGTTAAAACAAGACAAATTTTAGGTAATTTCTAAAATCAGAGGGTGGTAACTCCTGGGTGACATGAGCGATATGACTGGTTATCGAACTTGGCCGAGATATTATGCCCACAAACATTTTCACTTAGTTAGGTGAAGATCAGATGAAAACTGTTTGACTAAGAGAGCGGAAACGGCTAATTTGGCCAATTTTGGATAATTCAAGGGCCATAATTCAGAAGTGCCTGGGGCTATGTGGCTGGTTATAGAACTTGGCTGAGATATTATGCCCACAAACATTTTCACCAAGGTTGGTAAAGATCGGATGAAAACTCTTTGACTTAGAGAGCGGAAACCACGGGCAAACGGGCGTATAAAAATTGGATCTTTTAGGAATTTTAGGGCTGCTGGAAAGTATGTATTAATTAACCATTGTGTTTAATTCTACCATTTTTATGATAAATCAATAACATACTGTCATCTTGACAAACCATGTACATCACTGTCCATACAGAACCCGAGAATAAATCTGACGGTAAGGGGAACTCGTGTTTTAAATGTAACAAACTTCCAAGCATTGAATAACCATGTCTGTATAGGTTCTGAAACAACAAAAATATTCAATTGCAGATGCTTGATGTTTCACTGGTTAGCTTAGTTTGTAAACTTATTTGTTTTACATTGTTCGTGTAACAAGTTCTTACAACTTATACTAATCACTCTTGATGTATGCTTCCTGGCTACCAACCAGTACTCGCACCAAATTTAGGTATTGTGAAGTTCGAGAACAAACCCTGCTCAACACAGGGCACAAACTCATGACCTTCAGATCTGAAGTCAGGTGTTCTACCCCTTGACCACCACACATTGGTAAGTTCACTAAGTTGGTTTCTTGTATTAGATTTTAAAGCCACTTGTCATCACAATGTCATTTATAGGAATTCTGCTGACCTAAGCATCTTCCCCCGATTTCCAATATTACTAACGCATTCTTTATCATTTCACCAATGTATGATAAAAGGTGAAGTTATTGGTGTAGTACTGTCTGCAGAGGGTGAGCAGGCATACTCACAATGGTAATCATAAATACCGCAAAAATAAGGGTAATATCAGGTACAAATATATCTTCAATAGTATAAAAAAAATCACCTTCTAATGATTTTGTGTACACAACTTTTTGATTTCTTATACAGTTATGTATCATATTTATCTTCCAAATTGCCAACCTTAGTAGTATTTACATCTTTTACTAAACAGAAAACAAACAACTGCATTAAGTTAAAGGAAAGAAAGAACTATTACTGAAGCTGTCAACATCCAACAACACAATTTTACTTCCAAGGGTAATTTATCTGTGCCTCATTAAGTAAGTACTGAGAATGAAATATACAGTCAAACCAGTCCTTCCGACCACCTTTTACAAGCAACCTCATGTCTTTTACAACTTTTCTGATTTCCTCCTGTGAGTTTTTAAGCGTTATAATTCACATAATTAAATATTAAATAAAATGCATTGTATTTGCCAACTTCACAGTATCCTTACTTAACAGACCACCTGTCTTAAAATACCATATTTATATGTTCCCCTGAGTGGTCTCTTAAGACAGGTTCGACTGTACTTATCAATTGTTTTGGTAAACTTCTGATACTAACACAAAGAACACCATACCTGGAACCAATTTCCAATAGTAACACATCGAGATGTCGGTTTTAGAACAATACTTTGATAATGTGATTCTGTAGCTTTTCCTAGTACTACAGCAACCAGTGCTAAGTACTCATTCTCGGTGATGTGAAGGTTGTAGCCCCAGTTCATTAATAAAAAGTAACGTAAAAGATGTATTGTGAATCCATTCCGCCGGCCGTAAACATCAAACCAATTTTTGGTACAGTTACCTGAAATGTACATAATTATCACAAACAGGTTATTGTGAGTGATCTAATCTAGCTCACCATTGGATAATCTTATCTAGCTCACCATTGGATAATCTTATCTAGCTCACCATTGGATAATCTTATCTAGCTCACCATTGGATAATCTTATCTAGCTCACCATTGGATAATCTTATCTAGCTCACCATTGGATAATCTTATCTAGCTCACCATTGGATAATCTTATCTAGCTCACCATTGGATAATCTTATCTAGCTCACCATTGGGTAATCTTATCTAGCTCACCATTCACTAATCTTATCGAGATCACCATTGGATAATCTAATATAGCTTATCATTGGATATTGTTATCGTACCATCTGATATAACGAGCATAATACATGTACAAGTAAAATAAGCTTAGTTTGAAGAAATGTATTGCTGTAACGCATACAACAAAACAATTAAAATATAGATTTATACAAAATGTAGCACTAGGTTTGGGGCACAAGTCCAGCCAACATTATATGGTTCTCCCCATCAAGGAGCTTAAATACTTTCTTAATTTTCATAGCAGTGAAAAATAACATTTGTAGGGATTTCAACATTCATCTAGAGTTTGCTTTCATTTTCATAAATTAAGTTACAATAAGTGACTACACTTTTCTTTTTGCCAGAAACAGATCTTTTTTCTGAAATCAAGCGTGGACATTGCATATAAACAAGAAGAATTGGTAACAATATACAAAGGGTTGATGTCGTTCTGAATACTGAATGAAAGTCAAGTGTTAAATATTCTTTTGGATGGCTGATCAAATATTCACATACCAAAATTGCCATTCATTGACATCCTTAACTATGTGTGATAAATTGAACGACTGAAACAAATTGATGCAAGAGAGAGAATAAGTTGCTACATACATATGGCAATGCCTGTCCACACAGACCTTCGGGAAAACAACAGTCCATAAAACAAGGCATTTGATGAGGCGCAAGGGTAAATACATAAGCGAACAGGGGCGCAAGGAATGGCCTGGCCGACCATAAGTCAGACTGTGATATGAAAACAGTTATACCTAATGACTTCTATAATTTATCACTGAAGTCTCATGGAAATACAAATAAACATGAACAAATCGACAAACCTCTTTCCTGATGGCACATAATAGCATGAAATGTTCTGAGATTTTGGAATATTTTATCAGGTATAATACGATGTAGAGGTGGAGCCAGGCCATCATCGACAGCAATAATCTGCAATACAGAACATAACACAAGTTTGTAGATAACCATCTATTTAATGTCACTTTGGCATGAAAAATATGAGGCAGACAGAGATGATAGATGGGAAATGAAATGTTGGACTCTTTTTCCAAACATGCTCGTAAATTGTGTTTGATGCAAAACAAGCATACTGTGATACAAAGAATCCAGGGGTGTAGATTCCTAGAGGCCATGGCCTATACCTTTTACGGAAAAAAAATGGCCAAAACTGCAATAAGATATTTAATGTATGTTTTTGCAAATATTTACCGGAATGAAATTTACACTAAAACACATCTCTGATGACTTAGCTACAAATATTTTTCAGGGGAACCATGCCCCCGGACCCCCCTAATCTAAGCCTACACATCAATTTCAGCTAAGCCCTGGAAACCTAGATAAAATAACACTGAGCAATACAACTACAATAAAAACCCAAACCAAAAAAAAAATTCACAAGTTGTTGAATATACGTCAGCATTGTGACTGCTAACAGGCCTTTCAAGCACATATGCTGACAATCAAAAGGTATGCAAAACAGTACATGTATTTGATTTTGACCAACCGCAACGTAAGTCATTGCAATACTCCATTATAGGAATTGATTACCAACTCAGCTAAGCAGACTTTTAGGAGAGAGAGCATTCCGAATATCACATCAATTTGACATTAAAAATATAGGAAAATATGGCAGGAATGTACGTTGTTTTAAAGATATCCCTAAGTTTCGCCTGGTCACATCTAGCGTGAGCATGACTTGACTGTAGTTCAATCATTCTGTGGAACACTCAGCTGGCAATATGGTGATCAAAGGTTCAAATCCTGGGCGAGTCATAATGTTCTCTGTGGAAATTTGACCGTTATTAATACATGCACTGTCACATGGCCTCCATCTCATGTGGGGAAGTTGTTTGTGGAAGGACCGATTAGTACTGGTTGAAAACCCAGGAATACTGGTGAAGTCAATAGATAACGCAACTGAAATACTACTGAACAATGGCGTGAAACTCAACCTAACACTAACAGAAGTCATATATATATATACATTTCGAGTGTTCAATGCAAGACTATACTAACGCCTATATAAATACATAGGAGTAAGGATAGTCTTGCGCTGATCCCTAGATAATTAACACATAATGTGGGATTTCTAAATTTTCATTAAATGACTTTTAGGATACAAGAAAAGAACTTGACATGATATTATTGCATGTGTACGCAACATGTGTGCCAAATTTCATGACAATCAACAAGAACTTTCATAAAAAATGAGCTTCAAATTTGAAATTTAATGAAGTATGGTTGGTAAAACTGTGGGTTCTTAGTGTACTGAGCATACATTTACATCTATTACAGTATATGCTGTTGTAAACATACCCCTGCTTTTCTCATCCTTTCATAAGGACTTCGACCATATTCATTGACTAGATTTTCATGTTGAGGTAACACAATTCTGTATATATATGCTCGTAAGGAGGTGAGTGCACACTCTGAACATGGCTGGCCATAGCTATTGTCTTCCAGTAACATTCTGTACCAATAGAAATTATTGTGCATACCCATAATATTACAAGGATATTTCCCACTGCGAATTCCTTCCTCGATGATCTGAAAAAACAACAGATAATGATATATGTATATAGAAGTTCAGAGCAAGTTGAATAGGACCTTAAAACTGAAAGAGAGATTTATAGAACAAGGGTAATACCTTTCAATATATTTAAGCGAGAGTGTCAAGCACATCATAGTAAAACCAACAGACTGGCCAACCAAAGCATCTGTTCATTACAGTGACTTCAATATATTCTGCACTTTCTCATGCCGGGGCATAAATAACATACATAAATAAATTTTCCCAGAACAGTTACAATACACAGTACTGTGTCTCAGTTTTTTTACTATTTTTTTTTCATTTTGATTTCTCTTTTCATTTTTTCTGAAAACGGCAAAAATTAGGGGTAGGCTCGTCAGCAAAACGAAAAACCCTGGCCTTATGTCCAAATGTTTCAGGGAAAGAAGACAATTCTACTAGCAACGGATTAAAGCAGTTGCGTTAATTCATCACAACATAAACATGTGTCAAGAAACAAGACCCAGTAACACTTACATGACACTGTGCCAAACCAGTCATAGTACTGCCTTTATAATGCAACACAAAAGCAAGAGAGCCATCATTTTTAACGAGTTTGTTATGTCGTAAGTGAATACATTCAGTACCTGGGAATAATAACCTTTCCTTGGTGCTACGTCAGGTTCTCCTTTAAGATTGTAGAAATTTCTGCTGTGATAAACAGCTTGTCTAAAATGTGGATCATGATGCTGAAACAAGATTCAAACACTGGGTTTTACACTGTTTTTCAACATTTTTTCATGCATGTAATTATTATAAATATTATTTTTATCAACCAGTCCTATCTTGCTCTCCCACATGCAACAGACAACTTTCCACATGTGGAGGATATGACTATAGCCAAATGTCATGAAAGTAAGTAATGTGCCCAACCTGGGAATCCAACCCAGATCTGCCGGGTGACAGTACACTGCTCTACCAAATGAGCTAGCTGGTGGGGTAATTGGCCACTGATGACTCAGAAACGTGTTGATATCAAACTAATAGAAAGTTGTTTAAATGAATTGCAATGCAATTCGGGTGGTTTAAACTGTATGATATAGCTACCAGAGATGTTTTCCATTATTGGAAGATGAGTTTACAGTTTTGGTATGTATTAAGTTATTAAACAATGTAGCTAGTAAAGTTTTAAACATGCAAATATTTGGTACATTGACACGCATACGGTGTTGGGAGTAAACAGTTCACTCCCAACACATTTTATGTATTTTTTTGTGAAAGACTGATATCGTTCCCACTACTTTTCATATCGAGCTACAATTAGGGGGTGATTATTTTGGTTAATTTTACTGCCAAATATAGGCCATTTCCCTTAACAAAAGTGTCCATTTCCCCCCAAAAATAATCATTTTTTTCCCAATTCTTTGTTCATACACGCAAATATCAACATTTTGGCAGGAAAATACAGGAAAATGGGTTCAGCCTAAAAATGTGCCAAAACAGCTTTACATTGCTTTATAGTCGGCTGCTTGTTAAACAATGCTCTAGTGGATAGTGCATTCTAAATGAAGGCAAAATAATATAATACTGTGGAGTTAAAAATATGGATTAATTTATAAAACGGTATCTTGTTATCATAAAAAAATCAAGTTGAATATCATTTAAATATGTAGGTATACACACATAAACATACAGAACAATAGGACTCAACAGTCTATTTCTAGGGAATTTCAAAATATAATTGATATATTGTCGATATTTTTTGAATATATCAATATGAGCATCGATGTACAATTTCCAACCTCGTCTTTAAGTGATGACATTTTCAGAAAACATCACATGTCACGAGATGTCACTGTGTACTGACAGTAAGCAATATATGCCTCATATGGCAATGTAAAAACGAAGTGACCATATGGAGTAAATGTTGCTTCCTGCTTGCAAATAGTGACATCACATGTTGCGTTTTCTTGAAATGAGGTCACTTACAGAAGAGGTTGTTAATCCCATAGCACTCCCATAAGCAGCTCTCATATTATAGATATGAAAAAGTATGAATCAATGACAGCCCTAACTTCCACTGCAAACAGAACAACAGCCAGCTCTTTGACTGTTAGCAAGTACTTGTGTTTTGTGGTTTAAAAAAACATCCAGTAAATACCATTCAGGGGTTACATTCGACACTGGTGTTGACCCTTTGACCCCTGGAATTTCAGGCCACATATTGACCCCTAGGATTCTGGCTGAAAGGTCAATTGTTCTCTAAATTATTTAAGTATTTTGGCTATTTAAAAAAAAAGCATCGAGTGGAAACTCTGCCATTATACATTTTAATTATTTTATTGAAAACAAAAAAAAATAAATCACCATTTTATCAGCAAGCACTGGATGATTCTGTATATTTTTGTAATGTCGAATCCAGCCAGCAAAGTTTTCAACACATCTGCGTCCTCGTACGTCAAGTTTGTTTCCGAGACCAGTGTGCATAAATGGTCCTGTATAATCGTTTCCTGCAGCGATACTCATTTCAACTAAAAGTGGATGACTGTGTAACTGAAAATAACATTATCTGATAAAATCGAATAAACTTTAAGAGCAGAGGTAAGTGGTGGACACGGTGAAATCCATTCAACCAAGAGGCTGTGACTTTTAACCCTGCAGAGGTCACAAACATAATGATCTCCACATAAAAGTACACTTAAAAGTAATTGAATTTAACACCAGGGGATTCGATCTCTGAATGTCCCCTTAAAAAAAGTTCCCCCCAGTCTGGATGAAAGTTCTCACCTAAAAAATCAAAATCAATTTTCTTTTGAAAGCAATTTACAAAACTCCGAAATAGATCTATTACTTGCTGAATAATAAAATTTAGATATTTTAATAAAGAGAAAAAGAGTTATATATCAAATGAAAAAAAATTCCCCAAGAAAAAGAAAAATTGTAAGAAAATTATGAGTGTCTAAAATATAGACCAAGCGTTACACTGGTCAAACATTTCTATTATCCTTAAAAAGTTTGAATACTTGAACTCTTATTCTTTAAGAATGGGTCCTCTTTCAAATAATTTTCAGCTACTACACTAAACATTATAGTTGAGATTTGAATATCCATAAAGTGGGAAACTTACCTTCAACATGGACATAACATTTTCTGTCCTTATGATCTTGACCTTTAACCTTATTGGTTTTTCTGGCAATTCCACAGGTTCTCCTAGCCGAAGGTTATTTTCTATATCAAACAACTGTACTGGTATCAGCTTACTGTTTTTGAACACACAAAAGTCTGAATCGTTACTTAAAATAGCATACGCTTTTTCCCTCTCATGTAATGCTCGTATTAATAGTAAGTCAGCTTCGCCGGCTGGTATCTGATGTATTTCACATTCACAATGCTTTAAAGCCGCCATAAACTGGTCTTCGAGGACCACGGGTCTTATATTTGTATCCCATGGTAAGTCTTTGATACTTGTATTCTCCCAAAGCACATTCAATATTTGAGTTAATTTTTCTACATCTTGTTCGTGTCTGTTCATCCATGTGTCAAGTTTCTGTCTTAATCCTTCCGTCGAGCTTCCTTTGGAACCGTCAATAAAAAACACGAGATTAATACCAAGTGATTTTAAGTCATTCACCAGCTTTTTAACATATTTATCCAGTGTTTCATACTCTCCACCGAGGATTCTAAGATAATCATTCCCTCGTAGATTACACAACCCGGTCCAAAACTTTAACAGAATTGTCTGCTGGAATGAATAGTAGTCGACGATAAGTTCAATACCCGACTTGTTGCACGCTTCCTCTACGAGATCTACCGTCTCCGCACACTCATCTTGATGTTGTAAACAAGTAGATAGCAAACCTCGTACACCCATCTTTAATCTAACTCAGAATGACCAATAATCGGCATCTCCTACAAATAAGAAAATATGTGAGCAAAGGAATTCAAACCACAGCAAGAATAATAAACTAATAATCAACAGTTAATCAAATGTATCTAATCAATATCATAGATCAGAAAATTAAGGTGGAAAAAAATGCATCTGATGTGGGGCGTGAACCCATGTCCCTGTCTTACGACTCAATTTTCAGTATTTGATTTCAAAATCAACTAAATCTTTCAGCAAAGAAAGAAATCTCATGCTTCCCAGCATCTAACTCTGGCTCCCATAACTTGATAAAAGCCGCATATACTTGGGATGGCGAAAGGCTAAGTGATATACAAAACTGTAAATTAAATAGCAGCCCTGGAAAGTAGTCCAAAATATTAGACATGTACATGCCATGCCCATTTGACCATAAACATTCATTTTGTTATTTTACTTTCACTTTGCATGTAGCGTCTAAACGGGCCCTATGCAATGTGATGTAGCATTTTCATGTTTTCGAATCTGTGAATTATATCATTTATTGACGTAGATACGGTTTAAAATACTGATAACTGATACTCAAAACACCTTTAAACGCTCAACGTTCGATAAAATGTTCATTGTATAATCTTTCCTACACATTGTCCACAAAATGGTAGCAAAATAATGTATTATGCGAAACGACATGGACGAAATAATTTTACGTTTGCGTCATTTAGCTGTTTAAAAAGATGCTGGGTTTCTGGTTTTCACTCATGAATTAATTTTTTTTGTTTAATTTTAGATTCGTATTGACCATGTTAATTAACCTGCTCTGCGTTCAGTTACGGCTATCTGTGGCGAACGTTTTTTATTTCATCCTTTACCCGCCATAGCACATTGGCTGCACACGGGAACCAAATTGCAAAATGTTATGCAACGATAGTGCTGAAAGCCGTAACTGAACGCAGGGCAGGTATGTTGCACAGATGGAAACAAGTGTGCATGTTACTACAATTAGCGCATGGCATTGGCAATTCTTGACATTCTCCGGTGTAGAAAGCATCACTTGAGCATTTGGAAATGAAAATTCCCAACTGGTCTTGTTTGATAATTCAAAATTAGTGGAAAAAGAGCGACAAAAAATCGTGTTGAAAGTGCAACATAATATTGATAGGAAGCCAATAAGATCCTACATAACCAGAAAATGTCAAAATGTGTAATAAGTTATATAGGGTCAGATTTATAGGAAAATATAGGAAAGTAGAATACAAATTGGCAACGAATCAAATCAATTACCGTGTATGCCATCTTTTAAACTAACAGGCTTGAGGCAAGACACATATGATGCAAACTCTGTCTTGTTTTGATTGACATATTTTGCATCGAGGATACCAGACCGACACCATTTTTGAATAGAATATTGCAAAAAATCTATGTGCAATCGCTCAGTTTATACATTCAGATCTATCCGAAATACTACCACACTTTGAGCCTACAATTCGAATCATCTATTGACAACAGACTACCAGAGGTAAGTACTTCGGCCCGTGAATCATTGCTTCATAAATACATTATAAAGTCCAGAGATGGAAAAAAAATACTTTATAATGCCACAAAATGCGACAGCTTACATTTAATTATCTTCTCATATGTTGCAGCCGCGGTGATTCCGAATAACGGACTTTATCCAACTATGGCACAGTATAAAACGCAGACGAAGCTTACGAGACTTTAAAAACCGAGGTCCCGTGTATGATGCTTTACATCGAGCACGTAAAAGAACCAGGGGTGCTTCTGGAACTGGAGCGTCTTCTGTATCATGCAATATCCTCCAAAAATCTAATATGACCAATATTCTTCTGGAGGCGTCGCCCATATGCAGGGCCGTAAATTACCTCCCCTGGAAGGGGAGGCACCCCGCCGAGTGGAGCGAGGAAAAAAAATTTTTGGACCCTTTTTAGACAAAAAATGATTTTTTTTTCAGCCCGCAATATGAGGCAACTGCCTACATGCCTCCATGTAATTTACGGCCCTGATATGGGAAACCGGTGGCGACGATAAATAAACGCAAATACAAAAAAACAAGTCTAACATGGAAAATGGAAAGAATTATTTAAGTATGTTTCAAAAGTGTGGTAATTGTCAGGATCAAATTTAGTCTTTTGAATGATGTCTGTTAGTGAAGTGTGTGCGGAATGCTTCAAGAATAGTGTTGGTATCATCAATGTATTCGTTACCATGTTTGATTCTTCGTGGTAGGCCTACTGCAAGAAATATTTGAGGTTTTGTGAGTGAATTTAAAGTATTCCAAAGAAATTTTGTTGATTTATTTGCCATTATTGACTTATTGTAAAATTGTCGTTTGCTCTTACGAATGATGTGTGTGACATAATTTCGCTGCTTTTTATACTGGTCTATGTTATTTGCTTTTTTAATGTATCACGAGTTCTTATTGCTGATCTTATTTCCCCTGTAAACCAACCTGGTAAATATTGTGATTTTATTCTTTTAGATTTCAGAGGTGCATTTAAGTTGAGTGTTTCTTTTATAATGCTGAATAAATGATTGAGAGCAGAGTTGGGATTGTTCAACATGCCAATCGCACGTTCGCGAAAATTATTGGGTGTTCTAATTGGCGTACTAAAATGCTACAATGTGAAACAATGTTAATTTCTTTACAAATTTTGAAGCGTTTTCGTTCACTTGACAACAATGTCAGTAAGACAAGTAAAACAAATTGACCGAATACCACACGGGACATGTTGAACAATTCATGCATGTGCAAATCGAGTTTCACGTTGTTGACGATTAACAGTGCAAATATAATCGCTAAAATTCATGAATCCTGATAACACAGGTCAAGACTAATATTACATATCTACTTTTTTACACAATGATTTATTTAACACAACAAACACAGGGTCGTCAAGTTGGTTACTTATTCCCTATTCCCTATTTGTTACTTATTCCCTATTCCCTATTCGTTACCTATTCGTTACTTATTCCCTATTCGTTACCTATTTGTTACTTATTCCCTATTCGTTACCTATTTGTTACTTATTCCCTATTCCCTATTCCCTATTCGTTACCTATTTGTTACTTATTCCCTATTCGTTACCTATTTGTTACTTATTCCCTATTCGTTACCTATTTGTTAATTAACCCTAACCTTATGCGTTTTTATACAGTGCATCTTTTAAATGATTTCTTTTCATGTCTGTGGTGTTAGTTCGAGGTTTTTAGAGTTGAAAAAACCTTGTTAGCGCATATGTACCAGTTTCTGCGCTCGACTGATACCCTGTTACCTATTCGTTACCTATTCGTTCCCTATTCGCTTTTTCTACACTATGTGTACAAATCGGAAGTTTCTTTTTTTGTTTAGTGTATATAGATCTAGTAAGTCAACGTACTTACCGACACACTTAGCTAAGTAAAATACCTAAATAAGTTCAGTTTTTTGTCAACGACGTAGGCAACTTGAACCTTTGAATTGAAGATGTTGCGTAATAAATTGTCTTTTTCTAGGTAATATTCTGATGGGTTCCACCTTTCAAGTATATCTAAGATACAAACAGAACAAATAAATAAGCTTTTGTTTACAACCTGTAAGAACGCGCACGCGGAATGTGATGTCACCAAAGTGCTTCATTTTGACAACAATAACATATGATGTGGATAAATCCGAGGTAAAATGAGTACTCACGGTTAAGCTTGATAAATGTAGGCACGGACTTATAAACATTGTTTATATGTCCGTGATATAGGTTATCATTATGATATAATGCATAAGTCCATCATTATAAATGCAAGCAAAATTCCTACTTTTAAACACAGTAGATACAGTTTAAACAACGATTGGAACCATACCCTACCCACTGGATTTAAACATTTTAAGCGATATTCTTGCTATGAAATATGATAATCATATTGTCGTCTGTACTGTATGAAGGCAGCCTTATTGATATAACCATCTAGACTTAGGCTTTCAGACTTACCATCATAAGTCTAAGTCTGAGATATAGACTTAAACGTTTTGTGAAATAAACTAATTCTTGATAAGTCCAAGCCTTAGTCTAAGTCTAAATATAAGTATAAGATTTATACGGGCTTAGAAACGTTTGTGAATAAACAAACAATGTATTTATAAGTCATGGCGAATGACCTTGGAAAACTTGTCAGACCGAATGTAAACTTGTCAGACCGAATGCAAACTTGTCAGACCGAATGCAAACTTGTCAGACCAAAAACATGTTGTTAAAAATTACATTCTTTGCAGATACTTTTGTTAGGTAAAGTAAAAATACAGCATTCAGCATACATGCATTCATATATAAAATGTGATTTGGGAAGCAAAGGGGTCTGTAACAATATCAATATCTATTTTTATTTAGAGTTCAGTATCATTCATATTCTACATATTGTCAATTCAATCAAGGGGAGTAACACACACAATTGGGGGTTGTCCAAATCATTCCATTGACAACTCTCGAAATATTAAGATATTGACTTTAATCGTACCGCATTAAACTCGAAAAAGAAAAATCTTCTAGAAAATGTCCATTTTGAAAACTCTATTAATCGCCTACATCGCAAAATCTTGCGTGTTTTTTTCTATTTTCTGACAGGATTTCGTGCAGCTATAGGACCGCTCGTTTCAAAGTGAAAATTAACAAATCAAACAAAATGAGCAAATAATTGGCGTATTTCGATAAATAACATTTAACAATTATGATTAACTTAAACATTCACTCCGGAAATGCCTTTTTGGAGACACAATCAAAATTTAAATGCCAAAAGACAAGTGAATGTGATTTTCTCACTTTCTGAGCTTAATAGTTCAGCAAATGTTGGTACTTGTGTAATATTGTATTTTTTCTGTAATAATTTTTTATATATTGTTTACTCAGTTCATGGTACATGGTCAATGGAGTTCACACAAAAATGAAATTCATCTTCGATAACATTGCATAACTGGCATTTTCTATCTTGGAATGGTATTTTTGATGGTTTGTGCCATTGACCTTAATGTGACGATACTCTAAAACGTGTATAAGTGATTTTCTAAATTTATACAATTATCTGGGCGGCAAGCCTTACAGTCTTTTGTGGCTGTTTTTCACTGCGAAGATTTTGACAAGTTTTCTCTTTATTCTTTATGTTACAATAACATCATGATGTAGAAACTGATCTCTGTCGGCAAAATATATACCCGTTTTCAATTCTATGCTGCTGTTGCATTTTCATTTGTCAAAACATAGGTTCGACCGTAGGTTGGTGGCTTACAATAACATACATTTACTACTCTCTATACCATTCGTTGTAGTTTAATGCGCAAAATATATATACATGCATGGCCATGTTTCAAGTGGTGTAACATTACAAAAGGAAAAATGTTAATATCCAGTACATGAATAATTTAACGCGTATACAACTAAATGATGTCGTTTTTATTAAAGTTAAGTTATTTGTATTAGCTATCTGAATATCAACTTCAAATTATTTATGTGCACGCAACGATCATAGATTTGCAATCTCATTGCTTAATTTTCAAATAATACCGACCATCTGTTCAGACGATATAATATTCGCTGAAGACATATCTTATTTACTCGTATTACATTACTATGTAAAGACATTTGTTACTTGATATACCATTCGTTGTAACTGGAACACACACATATACGGTCCCTTGGTGTAACATACTTTATAAAGATGCATGTCTATGTTTCAGGTCGTCTCTATTGCTTTTCTACAGAAGTTATAATGACATTATCCCAAGTGAAACATGGCCGAAGTACTACCCCCATGTACCATCATGAACTTCAAGTACTTTAGTACTTTTTTATTTTTCAATACACGACCCGGCTGAAGTTTTTTCCATACAAAAATGCAGTCCTGCAAAACACAGAAAAATTGACGGTTTTGTACACAGTACAATGTGAATAACATGTGTCGCCAAATGTATGCATACAGTACAATGAGAATAACATGTGTCGCCAATCTTTCCCGCCAACAAACAAAAGCATATGAAATGGTCAATAAAAGGTGTGAATTATTGTATTGTGGTGAAATGAAATGGTAGCTATGGACCGAGAATCGTGTTCGAGTGTTCGACCTATCTCAGTTCGAGTGATCTACTGTTAGATAATATGAATTAAGATGGGATTTCGCCGGGATTTAAGAACCTGTTCGAGGTATCTACTGTGTTCGAGGCAAAACTGTTCGAGATTTCGAAGTTTTACTGTAATTAAAAAACAGGATTTGGCATTTATCCTGATCATTCTATGAATACTGTGTATATATGTAGAAACATATGAAATCTTGTGATTTTCCCCCCGTTATGTAGGTTATATAGGTCCTTTGTCTGAATAATTGCAACATCTCTATTACAATATATATAAATTCAGGGATCGCGTGTTCCATATAAATAGCATCACTTTAAATATTTTTATTTCAGTATAAAGTAAAACAGAATCATCACCAAAATTGCTTTGATTGTAATCAAGTTTTACTGTGTTAAAGTGAACACCTTTACTTACAGATCAAAACGTCAAGCTGTATATTACCACCCAATATAATTGACCATACCAATATTTCGAGTGTAGGACATTTGCCCCCCGGACATTTGCCCCCAAGTGTAAAAATGGCAAGATGGACATTTGCCCCCCCCCAGACTAAATGTAACCTAGGACATCTGCCCCCCAAAGAAAGTTGAAGTTTGACAATTGCCCCCCAGTGTAAAAACACAGGTGGGACATTTGCCCCCCCCCCAGTCTAAAAAGGTAGTCCGTAGTGCAGGTACATGTATATAATTGGATAAACAGACAGACAGAAGTTTTATTTAGACTTATACATAGTACATAGTCAATAAAAACATATAATTTACATAAAGTGTCAACGTGAATTTACATACAATATTTTTTAAACAAGTGAGCTATATACATTGTGAAGAAACACACATCAAAGTGTTAATTAATAAAAAATCTGAATTATTATAGTAGAATAATTATGAAAAAGTAACATTATGTGGAGGTGAACAAAATAATTTAAACATCAACGTTCAAAATAGTAGAACGTTTACCCAATGCTTCTTTTACAAAAAAGGATATCTTGATAAGTTCAGTTTTGTTTACAATTTTTAACAAATTCAAAAATTTGAATACTGACGGTCTGACGTAATACTGTCGTTTAATATATTTGTGTCTTATATCATTATAACAATTACATATACATATAAAGTGATATTCATCTTCTATATCATGAGTGTTGCAACATAAACAATATCTTTCATGCCTAACAACATTATTCCTTGCGAATCTACCTGTTTGAATTCTAAGAGGGTGCACGGACATGCGTAATCTGCAGAAATAAAACCTAAGACTTCTTGGTAAAACATCCAAATAATCCTCATATTCAAACGATAATTTATATTGCCTATATATTTCTAGGAGTGAACTATTTTGTAATGAAGCATACCATTCTTGTTTATAAGTATCGTTAACTCTTAACTTAAATAATTCTACAAAAGATTTCATATCTACATTGTGGACGTTTTCAAAAACATACGTAAAACCATAGTCATTTAACATCTTTTTAACATTATATTATCCAGTTTCTTTTACCTTTATGGCAATCAGCTAGTGCTTGTACATAAACAGATTTCAATATCACATTATCAGTTGAGACAAGTTTAAACCAGTATTTCAAAACTCTCACATATCTGTGAATGTACAAAGGGTATCTACCCAACTCGCCATAAACTGTTGCGTTACAACTATTTGTTCTAACTTTTAAAATACGTTTACAAAACTTTAAATGAATTCGTTCTATTTCTTTAGATTTTGAAAAGCCCCATATTTCTGAGGAGTAATTCAAAATTGAACCAACAAAGGCATCAAAAAGTTGACATAATATATTTGGCTTTAGGTCAAAGTCCTCACATTTACATAATAAAACATTCATGGCCTTGAGAGCTTTACCAATTAAGTGCTCTTGGTTTAGATTATAATTACCTGTATAATTTAAAACAACACCCAGATAGTTAAAATCATTCACTACTTCTATATGTTGATCATTGTAGGTCCATTGCTCAGTTGGTAATAAACCACCCCTTTTGCGGAAAACCATAATTTGTGTCTTATCAGTATTTACCTTTAATCCCCAAGTATTGCAATAGTCCAGTAAATTATCAAGATGTGTCTGTACTTCGTCAGGCTATTTACCTAATATGGCCATATCATCCGCAAATAAAAGTAGTATAATAGCAATGTCATCAATTGTAACGCCAGACTTAACATCATTTTGAAGAAACAATTCTAAATCTTCAACAAACAAAGAAAACAGTAAAGGGGACATAACTTCACCCTGACGTAAACTACTGCGTATGTAAAATAATCTGAGTATGACGACAATGATTTAACGCAAGATTTAACATTTCGATACATATCTCGTACAACGTTCACTATTTTACCGCGTATACCCGTTTTATACATTTTAAGCCATATAGCGTTTCTATATATTGAATCAAAACATTTCATCATATCCACAAAAATTACATACGATCGTTTGTTTTCATTCAAGAAGTTTTGAATTAATGACATCAAAATAAATATAGCATCTACAGTGGAGCGGCCCCTCCGAAATCCGAATTGTGCATCCGAAATTATGTTATGCTCTACACAAACTTGCTCGATGTGCCTATTCAAAATCGTTGTAAATAATTTAGACAAACAACTAACAAGGGTTATATCCCTGTAGTTATTGACCTCAGTTTGTGAACCCTTCTTATGTAATGGGATTATTATACCGACGGTCCAAGATTCAGGATAAAAACCGGAATTCAAAATACTGTTAAAAATGTCACACAAATGTGATGATAAAATGTCAATAGTTTCTATGAAATACTCATTTAATAAATTATCATTACCATGGGCTTTATGACTTTTTAAACGCCATTCAATGAAACACTTATTTTTTATCATTTAATTGCTACCTATCAAGTGACAATCTCAATGAATCATATGTAACAAAAATAAATGGTAGGCACACATGCATTTTTTTTTTAAGAAAACAAACATGTAAGATATAACACATAGCTTAGCATCTAGCACATTTTATAACATTTTATAACACATATATACTTAACGAAACACATTTTCTTTTCAATTGTGAACTTTATAATGATCTTCGTGACAACTGTTTCAGTGATCTATTTTTAAATAGTGCCGATTTACAAGCAAATCAGAGACTTTCGTGTATAATTATCGAGGCATAACGTTAATAAATATATTAGCAAAAACTTATTCACAGATACTTCTCAACAGGTTAAACAAATGGTCAGTAAAACATGACAAACTCTCAAAAAACCAGTTCGGGTTCCAAAAGGGGAAATCTATTACAGACTGTATTTTCATATTACACGCTATAATATCAAAAGTACTTAACGAGAAAAAAAAAGTTTATTGCGCATTTATTGATTACCAACAGTGCTTTGACACCATTGATAGGCATCATTTATGGAATAAATTATTAAGAGAAAATGTTAGTGGTATTTTTGTCAAAGCACTACGCGCTATGTACAGTACGGTTCGATCCTGTGTAAAATACAAATCTAAGCTTTCTAACTTTTTCGATTCAGAAATTGGGTTGAAACAAGGAGACCCGAGTTCTCCGCTACTATTCATGTTCTTCGTAAACGATATTATTCAATTCATTAACTCTGACCTTGAAGATATTATATCTATAAACGATTTAAAATTATTTCTGATATTATATGCGGACGATATGGTCCTTTTCGCACGGTCACCCGAGTCACTACAGTCTATGCTTAAAGATGTAGAAATTTATTGTCAAACTTGGGGGTTAAAAATTAACGTAAACAAGACAAAAGTTATGGTATTCGAAAATGGTTTTACAAATATGCACATTGATTATAATTTCGACACAATTCTGCATCAACAAATGCCAATGCGTGTCATTGTGACAGAAAATGGTCGGCCCACATCAGTTAATCTGTTTATTTATGATACAAAGTTAGAAAACGTAAATTCTTTTAAATACTTAGGTATCACATTATACAAAAATGGTAATTGGCTGCGCACGCAAAGAAATATTGCCCAACATGCTTCATTTTCACTACATAACCTATTCTCTGTATTCCAGCAAATTGAGCTACCGCTGTCAAGAAAAATTCAACTGTTTGATATACTAGTGGGTTCAGTATTAAATTTCTGCTCAGACATCTGGGGAATACATAGTGCGCCGGATGTTGAAATGATTCATACCAAATTTATGCGGCGGATACTCGGAGTTAAAAAATCGACTAATTTATCGACTCTTTACGGAGAACTAGGCAGAGTACCATTGTATATTTTTCGTAAAATCATAATCCTAAAATATTGGGGGAAATTGTTGCAGAAGGACGAATCATCACTGCCATTTAAATTATATTCCTTGTTAAAACATGACGCTGATAATAACGTGACATACTATCAAAAAAATTGGGCGTCGCATGTTAAAAATATATTAGAAGAGCACGGCTTTATGTATGTATGGAGAGAACAAACTTTAGATTCATATACTCTGGCATTAATAAAACAACGTATAATTGATAAGTACTATCAGACATGGTACTCAGACATTAATAACACTCCTCGTTTGCAATCGTACTCTATCTTTAAACATAAATTTGAGCGCAAAAAATACCTAGAATATATACAGGACAAAAGATATTTACTGGCGTTAACAAGATTTCGCGTGTCGTCGCATCACTTATTTATCGAAACCGGGCGATTTATAAATATACCTCGGGATCAGAGAGTCTGTAGGTCGTGTAATATGAAGCAGGTGGAATCAGAATTCCATTTTCTTCTGGTGTGTCCCAAATATAATGAACTGAGAAGAAAATACTTGAAACAATACTTTTGCCACTGGCCGAATTTGAACAAAATGGCGTCACTTCTAAATTGTACATCGAAAGTAAAAATTAACAATCTGGCAAAATATATTTACTTTGCGGATAAGATCAGAGTTAAAATATAAAAGTTCTAAAAAAACAAAAAAACAACAACATATATACATCTACTGTGGTTTAATTCAGTTTAATAGATTTTTGAAACATGTTAATTATTGGTGCAACTGTAATCAAATGACCTCTACGAAAAACAGTTATTAATTATCTCCATGTTTTTCTCACATAATCATGTATTATATATATGCATTACTATAAGCATTGTAAAATGTTTTATGTAATAAAACATTTTGGAATTGGAATAATGTCATCTAACCCACGAAAACTAGCTAAATTTCTTGTCTGTGCTTGGTTAAAAAGAAGAGACATACTGTTCAATAATTGATAAACCTGTATAAAATTATGTTTATTTTAGATTTGCATATATTTCCTGTATGTACTTATATTGTGTGCTTGCATAGATCTGACTATGTTTAATTTCTATTTATTTGTACGGTTCTGCCCGAATGATCTGTATGATGTGTGTCTGAATGTATCTGCATTGTGTTGTTTAAGCGTGTCTGAATGTATCTGTATTATATTACTTGTTTGACTTGTATAAGTGTGAATGTATCTGTATTATATTACTTGTTTGACTTGTATAAGTGTGAATGTATCTGTATTATATTACTTGTTTGACTTGTATAAGTGTGAATGTATCTGTATTATATTACTTGTTTGACTTGTATAAGTGTGTCTGTATGAATTTGCATTATGTTGCATGTAATGAATTGTAAAAGTGTGTCTCTATATACTTGTATTATGTTGCCTCAGATGTATAATTATGATGTTGAATTAATTATATATATCGGAAATTGTCTATTACTTCAATATGTTAAGGTGACCTATATGCCCAA
Organism: Mactromeris polynyma; assembly: GCA_032209605.1. Lineage (NCBI taxonomy): Eukaryota > Metazoa > Mollusca > Bivalvia > Venerida > Mactridae > Mactromeris > Mactromeris polynyma. The sequence goes on along the minus strand of JASFXZ010000004.1, from coordinate 32,433,891 downwards.
TGGGCCGGGTGCTTATCTATCTGTTATTTGTAATGTATGTATATAAATGTAAATGCACATGTCACTATAATAAACTATTTGCTTACTTACTTAGCTAAAGCACATTCATTTTTTGGTTGGAACAGCCATATGAAGTCTCAAATACCTTCAAAAAGTCTATGCTTAATTGCATACCTAATTGGCTAAGCTTGGCAATTAAAGCAATTAAAATTAAAAACTGTCAACAATAATAGAACAGTTTGTCTTTAATTTAGCTGTTTATACTCGACAGTTTGCAGTGATAATCAGTTTACATTTAATTGGTATTTAACACCAATTAAGGTTCTATCATTCTATGCAGATGTAATTAACACCACCATTATTAGAAAAAAAAACATGAGCAAAGAATTAACAATAGACTGGGGGGCAAATGTCCTACCTGTATTTTTACACTGGGGGGCAATTGTCCTAGCTTCAACTTTTTTTTGGGGTGCAGATGTCCTAGCTTACATTTAGTCTGGGGGGCAAATGTCCATCTTGCCATTTTTACACTGGGGGGGGGGGGGGGGGGGCAAATGTCCGGGGGGGGGGGGCAAATGTCCGTATCCCCAATATTTACTCTCAAGGCTATTCTATAAAAACTCTATATTACCCCCAAATCCCCCCCCCCCCCCCAATGCGCTTTCTGTGTTAATTAACAGTTTGTATAATCACAAGCTACATCCGGATATATCACTTCCATCAGATGCTGTGTTTTGACGCCGATAAAGCGTACACAACAATTGACAATTCAAAGTTTATTGGCATAACGGCAAAGATAATTGCCTTTGGCCATTTACAAACTTTATGGCAAAGGCACACAACAAAAAATAAATTTAAAAAATGGAAAAAGTAAACAAAATGAATATGAGATTTACATAACATAACATGAATATAAATTAGCACAATACATATGTAGCATTCAATATTATCAGAATTTAAGTGCTCAAGAAGCAGTCATTAATTGGAGGGTATTTTGTCTTATAGACATACATTCTTTAATAAATTTACATAAATTAGAAATTTTCTTCATATTTGTGGAGTTTAACAGAGATTTGAATTTGTTCATATTTGGCCAAGAGATATGGCCGAGGTATTTAGTACGTATGTTTCTATAACAATTGCAACACATAAGGAAATGGTATTCATTCTCAAAAACATCAAAGTTACAACATTTGCAAAATCTATTTTCTCGTTCAATACCATTAAATCGACCTTGTTCAATTTCAAGGTTGTGTGATGACAGTCTAAAACGAGCAAGTGTTTAATTAAAGTTCTCATTGCGTAATCTAGTAATATAGTTTTCACAGGTAAAATGTTCTTTAAAAATAACATAATAAAATTATGTTGAAAGTTTTGGCATTGAATTGATCTTAACATGCCATTCTTGTATAAACTGGTCTCTAATCCTACTCTTTAGGAGAGGAAAGTAGTTAATATTTGTATCAAAATTATTTCTAAGAAAATTAAAACCAAGATGATCTATCACAACAATACCTAGTGTATTCTAAATTAAAACAGAACAGGACAGAACTAAATCTGACTATTCTCAACAACAGTCTTTAAAAATAAACTGCTAACATGAAAGATAAATCACATTACAGCAAAATAGTGCCATCGAAAGGGCATAATTTGAGGAATACTCGTAATATATATGTGCACAATGTATCTACCTCTATTGGAAAGTGTTTAAATTGAAATATAAATTATTGTTTTAGCCGTTCCTAATTTCAATGTGATAAAGTGACCATGAGGTATAAGGAAATCACAGACACATAATATTTGCATCACGATAAAGTATAGAAGCTAAGTCTGTTACGTTTGTTTACGCACGAAAGTTGATTTATTACGGTTTGAAAAGATTTTCCCTTCATAATTCAATAATTAAAATAATTCAATAATAATTATATTCCGCCGTGACAAGAAAGGATCTAAATCATATACAATGATTTATAATATTTAAAACCAGCCAATAACAACCGGCAATTAATTTAACACATTGATAGTTACAACAACAACAACATAGCAGACGAGAATAATGAAAGCAAATCGAGATTTTTTTAGTACATTACTAACTTTAACAAAGACTGGAAGCAAGAAGCAATTTATTATTTAAAATTATAAAAACATCATGATATTGTTCATTCAATCAAGAAAATAGACATAACTGCTAAATTTTTTCCACTTATTGGAAATTATGATTTATTAGCCCCTAAACTTTTGGAAATGGAAAATTTTACTGATTTTTACTCTATGTTCTATGTAATGATAGGTGATACTTTTAAAATCAAGTTGGAAGCAAGAAGATGTTTAGTTAGAATAAATATGTTTACACTAAATGAAAGAGAATAAATTGAAGAATATTGTCATAACTGCTAAAACATTCAAGTATTAAGACAAAGTGTTTAAATTAACGTATGAAAATAATTTCCCTCTATAATCTATTGATAAAAACTGGTAGAGCTAGAAACTCGATATCGATTGTCGGATCATTTTCAAGGGAGACAATCCACTGCGATAAGCCAGCTAAAAGGCACGGAAAGCTGCGTATGTTGAATGACTCAAAAGTCGTACACTACACCATAAATACAGCTGACACCGAACCAGGTCAGTAAGGGACAGCTTTTCTGGATATTCAAACTTTAAAGATCCACCGGAAGTTCCAGAGCGATGTACAGCGACCCGGAAGTACTTGTTGACCAGGGATACACGACAATGAACAGTCAGAACATGGATTTTATATCCATCCAATCCGGCTGCTTTTAGCCTTCAGGTTTTATTTAGATTAGAGGAAGTATTGAGAGTCTGGGGCAAACACTCAAAAATGAGCAGAGCTTCAACATTTTTTTTTCTGGAAGGCAATTATTTATGTATCATTTAATGTACGAAGTAGTGACATCGGTATTGATCCGTTTGGACCATACCTTGGTTTTATTCATTTTATCAAGATGTTTACAAAAGAATGAATACAATTTATGACATTGTTTCCTTTATTTTCTTTATATTCATTCAATCTGGACTTCCCACTGACAAACCCCCTTTAAACCGAAAACCCCTTTAAACCGAAAACCCCTCTAAACCGAAAACCCCTCTAAACCGAAAACCTCTCTAAACCGAAAACCCCTCTAAAGCGAACTTTGTCTATGGTCTGGTAGGTGTTCGGTTTAGAGGGGGTTCACTGTACATAAAACCTCACTTAAAAACCATCTCAATAATACGACCCCCTCAAAATTAAGAAAACAATGTTCAAGTCCATTTTAATTGTTTTGCTCTTTATTCAAACCCCAATTTTAAGATCACCTCAATAACAAGACCTGTTTTCAATGGTCCCAAGAATGGTCTTACTATTGAGGTTTTACTGTATTTGTACTTATAAACACACGTTTTACACACGGCGTGTTTATGACAAACACCAGCCTAAACCGATATATAACAATTAAACCTGACCATTAGCCCACCCCTAACCCTAAACACAAACTTCTAGATCTGTGCCTGTAAACCATATCCCCTAACCTATATACGAATAGTAATAATTGACACTACGATTTATCGTACATTCGACTAAAATAAATGATCTATTACAATTGTCAAAATATCAGTAAAGCTATTTTCAAGTACATTTAAAACATTTTATTCTTGTATAAAATATATTCATTGTCTTCGTGATGATAGTGACTGGTGAAGCCCGTATTGTATAATTCAAACAGACACACATTTTGTTGTCGAAAAGGGGCTTCATTTCCAACGCCCCACCAAAAGTTCAGCATCTCTCTAGAGCAGCGAATACACCGTTAGCCTTCAGTACTTTGATTGTTTACACTGGTTAATTCAGAGACAGAAGGTAAAAATAAGTGATGTTTGACAATATGTTCAGTGGACAATGTGGTGCTATTAAATAATTGAGCATTCCAGTGTACTAGTATACCCCACCTTCAAACAAGTGAGGTGAACAAATTGCGGTTCTTTTTGTACGGAGTGTAAACTATAAAACATGTATATTGATTTAACCCCCGATAAAAGTAGTCCTACTAACTTTAACTACCATTTTGACACCCTATACTTTGTATCGGATATATGATTGCCGGATATAGTTCTTCCAAATAACAGTATACCTTAAACATTTCACACTTAGTATTTCAGTGTTGCGCATATTCCGTAAAAAACATTAAAATATTGATCACTATGATTACCGTATTTGACTAGTTTTCAATTTCTGTTTGAATAATTAATATAACATAATTTGTAGTTGCGTATTTGACTCATTTATAATTTACAGTGGAAATGTATGGAGTATCGTTGTCGGGAAACATCGGATAAAGGTAAAAATAATTTACATTATGTACTAATTAATGCTTAAGGTGGTGAAGTCGCCATGTGTTTTGACAAGTTTATCAAAATACACATTTATGGATTAACTGTATACACTGTATAGTAAAGTTGTACATGTAGAATGACTTTTGATGATGTTTTACAATCAGGTAAATGCACACAAAATTCTGTTAAGTATTTTTTAATATCAAAAGTATTTTTGGAAAGGAGAGAAAGTATACTAGCTTATGCTATCGATTTTTTTTCAAAATTATATCAATAAAAATATAAAAAACTGGATTTTCCGTACTCGACTCTTGTTTCTGTTCTTGTTATTTTGGAATTCAAACCTAATTTTATGGGTTTTTTTGAAAAAAATCTGGATAGCATGAGGTAGATTAGATTATTATCTTTGTATACAGGTGTTTCTTTTGCAAAATTAACGCTTGTGCAATTAGTCTGATTTACCGGACCAACATGTACAATTTGACAGTACCAAAAGTTCAAATAATCTCATTATTTTTCAACTTTTTGACAAAATTAAAGCATTATTAGTTGGAGGACTGTATAACGATAAAACAGTATACATTTCATCTTGCTATATTATGTAGTTTCCAAAACATCGCTTAAAAGCCAAAATGGCTATTTTCTAGGGTATATATCGCCTTAATTGTATTACTTACTTTCACTGCGGGTCTTTGATGTTGATTATTCTGATTTGTCAGAGACGCACGAGCATCAGTAAGGATTATTGATACCAAAAACATGCCGGACATGGCGAACTGTTGAAACAAACATTATTTGAAGTGTAATTGTAACCTTTTTCCATGGACGCAGGAATACCATGTGATACCCCGAGTATATTTGAGCAATGTATGAGCAAGAAAATATACTAACAGCATGCCACACGAGATTATCACGAGTTCTGTCCTTTCATTATTTCTATAGTATATGTACAAGGTGGTGTGAACTCGTGACAAGTAATCACCTGTACTATATATATATATACTATAGAAGGGATAAAGGGAGATAACTATTGAAGGGAAAAAGAAAGAGAACTTTCTCCTGTGCTTAAAGCAATCCACAAAAGACCAATCGTTACAGATACCCAGATAATCGTTTTTAGTATCATGGCACTCGATTCGAATTTCAACAATATGTTACATACTTGATGTTCGCTCATTCCATGGGGACATACATGATGAGCATACACTTATCTGTGTGAAGCAGCATTTGTAGTAATAGTTGCAGTAATGACAATATTAACTTTATTACTGCTATAGTCCGTTCATATTTACTTGAGAACTTGTAAACAAACTGAGGTCACCAGACACTTTGCCATATGTGGATGGCATGACCGTAGCCAATGTTATGGAAGAACATATCCTGCACTACCCGGGAATCGAACCCGGATCTGCAGGGTGATTCGTACGATGGAGATGTCAGCTTCTCAGTTAATACTACCATGCATTACAGAAAAAATAGTGTTTCCTTCATGTTGGTTAGAGTATCTGTACATTATACATTGTGTACACTGTATTGCCATTCATTCTCAAAATCACTAACCACGAAAAAAGGCTATATCCACTTAAAAAGACTGACAAAGCAGACATTTTGTAAGATTAAAATATATATGAATGTATACGTATGAATGAGACAGTTCTGTTCGCACCGATATTGCTACTGCTGGCTGTCATTGCTACAGCATAATACATGTATACCAACCAAAGTATTTTGTATATAAAATAAATCGATGTCAAAGCGCGAATAAGATTTGTAAACACGCTTTGCGTTATATATTTGTTAAATAGATTTAAAATTGAGAACAAATCCATTTTCAGGGACGTACAAATCAATATTTTAATTCTGCAGTATATTGACCAATCTATTTACAATTCAATGTACATTTACGATCACACTAAGGTCGAAGTTGTTGGTAGCTATGTAATCCAGAGAAGCGATTTAGACTATTAAGACTGGTTTAAATCGTATATGCTTGTAAATTGTATTCGATACGGGCATTGTATTGTTCGTGACCAATAATTTGTAATTTTGATGTTTCTTTAGGATCTTGTATCATCTGAACGACCATGGAAGTCTAAATTTACTATCAATACTATACAAAGCGATGTATTAGTTGAATAAAGCTTGTATCGTTTATTGACATATAGAAAAAGAATGTAAAAAATCGCATTCGCCTGCCAAATTTGAAGCGTTTGGCGATATAATTGAATAGTTTTACCCCACAAATCAAAAGAAATATCATTAACGAAAATTTCTACTCAGTTGCAAGGCTGTCAGTCCTCTTAAACTGATATGCATAAATATGATGACGTTTACCGCAGATGGTATTTTGCCATGATGACGTTGCCGGCTGAGGAGAGAAATTAAGGATGACATTAACGGAAAATATTAATAATTAGACATACAGAGATATCGCTTGTATCGTTTTTATAGTATTTAGATATTCACGGTCGTTCAGACGATACAAGATCCAAGAGATACATTGGTTCGAAAATCAATTAAGACCACTACTTACCTGTCTGGAACGCTTCACTCTGTCCCAAACGCATAACTCGGATGAATACATATCGGGTTATACACCGTGATACTAATACGTTATATCCTGCAGACAACATGCTGAATTATAAATTATCTGGGAATAATTATACACTTGGGTTCCTTTTTAAGTGCTTGTAATACATAGCTAGTCAATACTTGTATAGATTGTGTGCTCAGACAATTATGAACAGATAATTAGGCCATCCTTACAAATTGTTTGTTTGCGGTTGCGCGACGCGGAATTTTAACAGTGGGTAGGTAGCTGGGTTTTTTTCGGCGCAGCCGTACTTACATGGTTTTGCTTTTTGCATATCAGTGTTGTGTAAACCAATCAAATCTTACGTTAACCATCAAGGCAATTTCTCTTCAACCGAACAACGCAAGTTTGTAACCTTGACGCGGATTGGTTAACCTTTCGATAAAGGGTACGTTAACTTACCGAAATCCACTGAATTTCGGAGAATGAACCGAAATCCATTTTGGATCTGGAGTGAACAGTAATCGTTGTACAACAAAAACTAACCTGCAAATTGCGCCGACCATCTTTTTCCAAGATATTTCTTGTTAAGTTTAGTACTGTAATGGTTAGAAGACCGAAAAAAACATTTGCATCGATGAACATGAAAAAATAAAAGGAGTCGCGGCATTTTTCGGTCGCGTAACTGCAAACGATCACTTTTTAAGGATGGGCTTAATTACTATTCCGCCTGATTCTCTTTGAGTTCCATTCTTGCTATCTATTTATGCGTTATTGATGTACTGCTTACGAACCAATTTTAATAAACACCATATACCCAGTTGTTGGTACTAGCAGACAATTTTTCGTGTTAAGATATTTATCCGGTATGACAATTTATCACGATACTTATCTAGTTAATCACATAATTATCTAGTTAATTAAGTAGTTAACTGGTGGCAGAAATATGCCACCATAGAAAACATATCGCCGAATTTGTTAATAAACGCTTTCGGTACTTTCAGTATTGTGGTATATGGGTAAAGCATCAAACTCCTGATCCGATCACAAGAGATTGTTCCCTTTATCCCATCTAGAGTTCTCTCCTTTGTCCCTTCTATAGAATATGTATATACTTATATTATATAGAAGAAGCAAATGGAGACGACTTTAGATGTGATAAAGGAAAATAACTCGTGACAATCTCCTGTGGATCCGACCTCTTCCTTCACAATCCCTTAAATAGGCATAAACTTACCCTTGTGCTGGTTAGTAACACAGGAAGCAGCCACCGAGAGTGATTCCAGTTAGCCGTTATAACTTATTTCGCGATCGATAATATAAAAAGGTTTATATTAATGTACAAGTAAATCGATGTGTTTAGTGTCATAAGTTAAAATATCTCTTATGTTATCTTATGAATCATATATATATACATTTTGATCATAACTCTTTTTTACAGATATTTGGTTAATGCAAATTGATCAGTTCACAACCAACAATATGGCTAATCAGATATGCATTTCTAAACAGAACTACATTGTATATAGATATATATTTATATCAAAGTATTTATGCTTGTATTTCAGATACAGATTATCATGACAAAGTGACGATTTCCATTATTTTCTGACAATATATAACAAAAAAATAACGATCCAAGTGGAGTACGATGCTTTGAAATAACTGAATATTTACATTATTGGTGCATATCAGTTGTGAGTAGAGCCACGTGTTGAGAGCCATGTGTTGACAGCCACGGGTTGAGAGAACTGAATTGCTCTGTTTATGTGACTAATCTCCAAGAAAGCAGTCACTGCTAGCTTGAGTTGGATTTAAACAACTCGTCGGAATAAGTTATTATGAAAAGTGAACTATGCACACGGAAGTGTTGTCGTTGGCGATCTGTGGTATTTCGTGTTTGTATCATGTTGTTTGTGGCATTTATTTTATCTGCATGGATCACTCACAAAGATGTAGATATCGTCCCCCAGTCTATGAGAACCACAGAAGGACTTAAGCAAAACTTTATGACCTACGCCAACAAATCTCTGCATCCGAATTTCATGACAACTGCCAACAAATCTCCGCATCCGAATTTCATGACAACTGCCAACAAATCTCTGCATCCGAATTTCATGACAACTGCCAACAAATCTCTGCATCCGAATTTCATGACAACTGCCAACAAATCTCTGCATCCGAATTTCATGACAACTGCCTACAAATCTCTGCATCCGAATTTCAATTACGTGCTGGAAGATGCGACGTTATGTTCATCGACACCGGATTTAAAACTGATGGTAATTGTTCACAGTGCCCCGTTAAACGTGGATAAAAGACAAGCAATCAGATCAACTTGGACGAATAATTCTTACTTTCCTGATTTAGGACCGATAAAGGTGCTCTTTGTGTTAGGACAGGTCACGAACACCAGCCTGCAAGCCAGTTTACAGAAAGAATTTCATCATTATGGAGATATTTTACAAGGTGATTTTATTGACGATTACAAGAATATTACGTATAAAACTATACTGGTGTATAAATGGTTAACTGAAAGATGTAGAAATGTTAAAGTGATATTGAAAGTAGACGACGATATCATGGTAAATACATTCAAGTTTTTGAAAGATTTTCTACCTCAATTTTTGAAAACACCAAGACAGATATCATGCCGCCGTTTACATAATTCAGTCATAAATCGAAATAAAAAATCTAAGTGGTACGTGGACACGACCATGTTCAAAGGTAAGACCCACTATCCAGACTTTTGTCAAGGGTTTACCGTGGTGATTTCCAATGACGTCATTCCAGAACTCTACAATGCGTCATTGACAACGGAGTTCTTTTGGATCGACGATTTGTTTATGTACGGTCTTGTGTCGGGTAAAGTGAAGTCAATAACATATAATTCGTTGAAATACGGATCGGATGTGATCTGGGGAGTTGATGGGCCAATGAAATGCTATAAACAAAGGAAAGGTGAATGTAAGTACTTGGCTATAATGCCCTGGTTGAATATTCCACAGAACATACGAAATTTATGGACTGAGGTTGTGAATATGTACCAAACCAGAAGCTCAATCAATTAAACTGACATTTTACATTTACATGTCATTGGAAATATAATTATTCAAACCACATGGAAGTTCAACTTTTATATATTTAATTTCTATATGTCGTTTCTATACTATTGTGCAATATAATAATTAATACTGAACACTGATTGATAGTTTTGGAACATGGCGTTTATAGTGACAATGTTATGGTAAATAAATCCCCAAAAGTATACAGATACTGTGTTCTTGTATGACTGAGATTCCTGTATGTATAAGCATACATGTCGATAGAGTGGATTAGGTTTGTGTATAAATTGCACATCTTGCATAATTCTTTCCCTTGTGCACACTTTAATAATTCTATACAGTACATACCCAATGATATATATTTGGTACAATGTAATTTTGTAAAAGAGTCGAGCCATATTGTAAATATATGTTCTCTCTACGACATTCATGATTGTATAAAATCAAGTGGTTTATAGTCGTTTTGTATATAATATACTTTCTTTCTATACATATAAATATATATATAAAGTCTAGTCACCGGAAGTTCAAATGCTGGACTATGATTATATTTAAGCGTTTCCATGACAAAACCTGTATAAGTGACGTTGGTTATGACGTCAAGTATTTCCCAAGCAAAGTTTTGACGTCACTAACTAAGCGGTTTAATTGTCTGAATTGTCATTTATAGAATGGAACGGAATAAGTATTGCATTTTTTCACTTTGAAGAGCAGAATCTTGTTTAATTTAAGAATTATGTACATTCTGATGCGACGTCATAATTTTGTAGCTTACCTTTGTATCTTGTTCTTAATATTGGAATTGTTATAAAGAAAAGATGGCGCCGATTTTAATACTTTTGGTATGAATGAAAATTAAAAAGTATATCTGTTAGAAAATGTAAAAGTGAAAATGGATTGTTTGGTCATGAATACAGGTACAGAGAATTTCTATTTACATTTATTGATTTCCTTATTACTTCTAAATTGCTCCTCATACTATGTATGGAGAAATAAAAGAAATATATATTTTCAGTCTCAACATATTTCCCTTATAGTTATCCATTATGGTCGGCCTGGCCATGCATTGCGCCCCTATTCCCTTACGTATATACGCTTGCCTTATGATTTATGGACTGTTGTTTTCCCGGAGATCTGTGTGGAGAGGCACTGTCTTATGTATTTTACAGTAATCAAATTTAAACCATTGATAACCACTCACAATCAATGTATGTTATAGCATTGATGTCGAACAGGAAATAGTTACCCAAAAATCACAAGTAGACATGGAAATACACACATGCAAGTAAACAATTACAATGCAAAGAACTACACGACATAAACATGCGTGATAAGTGAATATAAGATTACCACCATGGAACAATCAGTAGCAAAAACACCACAGCGGTTTCACAAACATGAATAAAAACTTCCCATAGCAAATTCTACGTATCAAGTGCACAGCCACACAAAATACGGTGTTTACACAGAGCTACAAGTGGAACTAAAATGAGCATTGTCTGACACAGAGCAATACATGTATCTTAAAATTAGTACCATCTTAATGAATTAATGCATTTATTTAGGTCTTTGATTCTAAGCTTCTTGGTAGAAGCTGTATCAAGTACAGTAATAGACTCGATATGTAAATACCATAAATAGCATTAGCATCTCAGCATACATAATTACACACGCTCACCGAGACCGGCTTGACAGATCAGTTTGTACGGCTCAAGTGTAACTGTCCGGAGGACGTGAATTCGTGGATAAACCGAATGTTCTTCCTTGTACTTGAACCAATGAAAAAGCGTCATTTATGTTCCATCCAGAGAGAATAAAACAGTGTTGGGTTAGGCCAACTGACAACCGCATACAACTTAAACGCTGTTTAAACGAAGTCAACCATCTGCTTACAATGTTTACATCCGTCATTGACATAGCGCAAAAATACGACTTCATCCTAGCTAAGCACAGTGATTTCGTTTTGTTTTTGCGATAACAAATGGCATCGTTCAGTATGATTCCAATTCTAGTGTAGTATGTCTCTAGTTTAAACACTGAAGCACTTCAAATGAGCTCATTTCTTATTTTCCATGTTTGTTCAATGTTTTTTAGAATACTTTGTCCAGAGTGTCTAATACTGTTATGAAGCAATTTACGCTACTTTTGTTACAAGACATGTAATTTAAAGAAACTGATTGATTTAAAGGCGGTACCAAATATAGATAAATTCAATATTTCGATGACATTAAGTTAAAGAATCTGAATCAATGATATTTAATCCAATTGTAAAAGTCAAATAAGTATACATGTATAATGGTTCGACATAATTAGGACACCAATTCTGCAATAGTCAAATCAATTCGCACACAGAGTAATAGCGATTTGAGCAAGAAACTGAATGCCAGTCATGATTTGATGGAATTAACACAACATAATCCATACTCGATGGACAGACGTCAACCCAGTTCGAAGCAACAAGCGAAGCTCCGTTCACCCACTGCAATACATTCGAAACACGACGGAGGCCGATAAATATACGGTCTGATTGATTGTACAGTGCATTGAATGCGTTAATCTTTACTATTGAATCGAACACAACCAGACGATCATTCATCAGCTCACAGTTTTGACGTGCTTCATAAAATGTATACGAGACACGTAGTAAAAAATAGCATGATTTTGCTTCCCCATCATAGAAAAAGTCAGGGCTGTTTGGACAGTGTTCATATGAATAATAACGCCATCCAGGAGCATCTGCACCATTTGTAAGATAAACAGCATCATGCAGACGACAAAGTCGTTCCATTTTGTTTTAAGCAAACCATTGCAGTCATTGCATGTCCACATCTAACAGAGCATTCAGAACTACTTCTCACACTGCCTAGATCTTCTATAAAGATGCCACTGAATATTTGTCCGTCTTGGGTAGGTTCATGTTCACAGTTTCCTCTCCTTATAATCCCTTCAACAATCGGTGTGTACAACAGGAATATTACCATCAGCATGTGTTCATACAGTTTGTACATTGTGATGTTGTCAATGTGTCTGATAGCAGATTATACTCGCAATCTCCACAGAACTATTGTTGTGTAGATACAATTCAAACTGAATATCCTGAAGCCTTCCCCGAAGTTTTGTGCAAGGCAATAACCTGACTCCAAATGTCTCCGCGGGTTTTTACTTAACTATATGTTTTACGGTATGTCAAGAGTCGAATATTCATGCGCATATTAAATAGTTCTCATCTACGATAACTGATGAGTAGAAAACTGGCGGAGTGATACTAAGGAACGATATTACCGTTAAAAAAACATTTCTTTGGCATTGATCTCAAGAATGTATTTAGAGGTGAAAATTGTAAAAGATCTGACAAATGTCGTCATTCAATATTAATGTAAGATAAAATAACCTTTATTTCTGTTTCTTACATATTTTAACACATGGAGCAGTAAAAATTGGTCATTAAAATATTACAATGTGGATGCTAGTGTTTGATCTCTCCACGAAAAATGTGGACAACTAGTTCAGCGCAGTAAGCATCATGATACGGTGAACATTAGCGGTGTTTGATCTCTTTAAATGTAAACATGTACATTGTATATAATAAATAGGGATCGTAGTAGATACCTATATAATTTCAATCGAACTCAATAGTAATTAATTAAGAATTACCCTTATTCGTCAACTACGAAACATTGTCTTTGTTCGCAATCGATCAACGTCGTTCGCTGTCACGAAACGATATTTTTACAAAAACGTCATTATTGAATGATAAAGGATAAAATACTATTTTCAAGTATAGATATTTTATTCAGTATTGTTCACTTGGTATGAATATAGTACTAATAATGTTGCTTATTTTTAAAAGGTAAACGGTTTATGTGGAGCTGTATCTTTAAATGTTTAGGGGCATCTGTTATTAATTAGTGATTTTCGCACAAACAAATATTTAAGGTATCCATTTATTTTTATTATTCAAATGTCAGAACATCAATGTGAGTCTCTCACAGAAAATAATTGCTAGTCTTCGTTTATTTACATTCAATTAAAATGTTAAACATAGCTGTCAGTATAAAAGCGATACGCGATACTTAGCAAACCTATGTAGACCGCACAAACGTAGCTGTCAGTATAAAAGCGATACGCGATACTTAGCAAACCTATGTTGACCGCACACAGTTCGATTTCAAATAATATTAACTTGGCCACCGTATAATTATCGACACTGCTGGACAATTGACGCCGTGAGTATAATCAAAGCACTGAAAGCGCTGACAGCAAGGGGCTCACTGCAGATCACAGACGTCACTTTGACATAGATTTACGTATCACAATAGTCTACAAGGAACACTGTGTTATGTCAGTATATTAAATAATAAAGGAGTTAAACACACAATTATTATATTGTATACAAGGATTGGTATAGACATTCAGAAGGATGGACAACCATCATGCCAAACTCGACTATCTGTCTTAGCAATGACAGAATTATGCGGTTCAAACTCGACAATCTGTCTCAGCAATGACAGGATTACGCGGTTGACAACTGTCACCTATTTTCACTTAATGTACAAGTAACAAGAATCATTAATGCATTATTTTTCATTGTAAAATGAAGTCCCGATACAACAGTGCTCTGTTTCTATGCGACTGTTCAAACACATATTATCTGCGCACAGTAGTTCACGTATTTTCTCCGTTGTTATTTTTTTATCATTTTGTTTTTGTTAAACTGTACTTTTTTACCTGTCGTTATTAATATTTCAATCGTAAACAGTCGACAATAAAACAAAAAGTATGTGAATTTATTCAATTTAGAACAGTTTCCGTAAATCGTCGATATTCAACGGAGCGATGACGGAAAATTGCCTTTCCTTGATTTCAATATACGTATAATTGTTCGTCGGATATATTACATCTTGCACCGTTTTCTTGTATACGTATCTTTGCCTACTATACACCACACCAGCGTCCGCTGAGTTATCTGCCTACTACTATCGCGCGCTTAGTTAAAGTGCCCTGGCTTGTTTTCAGTGCAGTTCACGCGTGATACGGCTGCGGCGTATGCATTTTGGTTTTCTGAAATTTGCAATTATATATTGGGGTTCTTTCTTTAGCGTAAGTGATGTCAGCTCAAATTTTTCTAGCAGATACCGTGAAATGATTTTTATTCGCGCAGGACGAATTTGCGCGTATTTCGCGCCAGAAACGAATCGCGAATTTTAGTCCGCGCTATTATTAAACTTAACTAACTTAATTTAAAATGTCATCCGCAGTAACTCTCAATATGTCAGGATTACAACCCTTCCTTATAAACCTGTCTAACAAATAACTGATTAAAATTACAACTGTTATGAATTATGTGAACTTTATATAACAGATATTCATAAAGTCAACAGTAATTTTTAATACGCTTTCCATATTTGTGATTGTCAAACAGATTAAACACAAAGTACTGATACTGATAATATGATTATTTTTCGAATAAATTATGTTTGATTTAGAAATGTACATGTATGTGGACTTTTATTCTCTTTGCTATAGTTTAAAGTCGACAGGCCCAGTTATTATTTTTTATTATACATTTTAGCTTATCTTAAATATAGACACGAGATAAATGGGTAATTATTGTAATAATGAACATTTTGATTTAATAAACATATGAACCTACATAGTGATTTTCTGGAAATCTCAGAAGGGTCATTGGGCAATACATCAATAGTCCTGTGTTTTGTGTAAATTTATGTATGCGCTTTTTTACATTTTATTGAACAAGAACACAAGGCAAATGAACGTTTGTTTTCATAGTTCTTTATATATTGAGTCTATTACTGTGTGTTCGTGAAATATCTTTGCTTATTTCGATTTGTACCGATCATCGTGTTTAAATCGTGTTGATTGTTATGGTCGGCCAGGCCATTCCTAACGCCCATGTTCCATTACGTATGTACCATTGCGCCTCTTGCCTTACGTTTTATGAATTGTTGTTTTCCCGGAGGTCTGTGTGGAGAGTTATTCTCGTGTGTATGTGGCGTTCCCTATAGCAACTGTTATCTCTCTTTTAAAGATATTTCATGTTATAACATTGATGTCGAACAGTAAATAGCCTGCACACAGCACAAGGAGACATGGAAATACAATGTACATGCATGTATTAAAACAATTACAAATGCAAAGGGTCACAAGACAAACAAGAACCTATGTAAACAGATTATTGGCGCAAATTGAAACAAGCAAAGGAGCAGTAGTTTTAATGTTGAAGAGTTTAACAATTGCGCGTACACGTCTCGATAGAATCAATAAATAAAGACAGCCAAATTGTTCATTTATTTTAACTAATGAATTTATTCAAGAATAATGGCATGCGTGGTACAAATAGTTTTTTACATGTTCAATAAAATGTTATGAAGCGAGTAAATAAATGTACATCAAAACACAATTAAAGGAGCATTGTGGCATTGTCCATTGACCTTTAAGAGATGACAAAAATGAATAAAGAGATCAACTTCTACACTTCAAGTACATAGCAACCGAAAAAAAAACAAGTTTAATGTTACACCCAACTTCACACTTATCCTACCATCACCCAAAACAAAACGAACAACATAAACGTCCCCGATTGACTAACCCCACACTTACAGACGACAAAAAACATGACAATTCACGTAATACGACGTTTATGTAGAGGTACAGGCATCTATTTTCGCAGCTTTTATAAAAGCATTTGATTAAACTGTGAGAGAAAATGTAATGGTATAAATTAATAACAGTGCTTGTACCCCATGAACATGTCACAATAATAAGCAATTTACTTACATACTATCTAACAGTGTATGATTTTAATAAAACAGTACATGTTTGTTCATAAGCTTTTGCATTTATTAAACGCGTTTTCTGGAAATGATATAAATTCGCAAAAGACTCATTTTATCGTTTAAAACCCTGGACTGTCACCCGGCATATCCTGGTTCGATTCCTGGTTTTGGCCAGGCTATGTACTAACATGAGATAGGCTGCAGTCATGTCATTCACGTGTGGAAATATGTTCCGTTGCTTCCGGAAGAGCAAGTAAGTACTGGATGATAATTAACCGGTTCCGTCAACTGACCGTCGTATATGACAGAAAAAATAAACATGTTGCGCAAACCAAAATTTAATGCAAATATTTTCAATAAATCAAAAAATACAAGAGAAACATAATTACCGCACTTAAAAGCTTCTTGGTAGAAGCTGTGTCAAATAATTCAGATTAATACAAATACCGCAAACAGCATAAGCATCTAAGCATTCACAAGTACTAGTAGGACTATACGTTTTCGTCAATGCCGGCATGGTAACTCAGTCTGCACAGCTCAATTATAACTGTCCGTGGGAGGACGTGGTTTCGTGTCGCGGATAAAACGAAAGTTCTTTATGGTATTTGACATAAAGAAAGGCAAGGAAAAACACATTCATGTTTCATCCATATTGGACCCATGTACTACAGTTCTTTGCTTCTAATCAAATAAAACACTGATGATGGGTACATTTTAGGCAACTGGTAACCGCATATAACTTGAAACACTGTTAAAACGGAGTCAACCCTCAGCTTAAAATGTTAACAACCTGTCATTGACATGGCGCAAATACAGGTCGAACTGCATTTAACTTAAAACACTGTTAAACCGGAGTCAATACTCTGCTTAAAATGTTAACATCCTGTCAACGCCATGGCGCAAATATAGGCCAAACCGCATATAACTTAAAACACTGTTAAAACGGAGTCAATCCTCGGCTTAAAATGTTAACATCCTGACAACGACATGACGCAAATATAGGCCAAACCGCATATAACTTAAAACACTGTTAAAACGGAGTCAATCCTCGGCTTAAAATGTTAACATCCTGACAACGACATGACGCAAATATAGGCCAAACCGCATATAACTTAAAACACTGTAAAAACGGAGTCAATCCTCGGCTTAAAATGTTAACATCCTGTGAATGACATGGCGCAAATATAGGCCAAACCGCATATAACTTAAAACACTGTAAAAACGGAGTCAATCCTCGGCTTAAAATGTTAACATCCTGTGAATGACATGACGCAAATATAGGCCAAACCGCATATAACTTAAAACACTGTAAAAACGGAGTCAATCCTCGGCTTAAAATGTTAACATCCTGTGAATGACATGGCGCAAATATAGGCCAAACCGCATATAACTTAAAACACTGTAAAAACGGAGTCAATCCTCGGCTTAAAATGTTAACAACCTGTCAATGACATGGCGCAAATATAGGCCAAACCGCGTATAACTTAAAACACTGTTAAAACGGAGTCAATTATCTGCTTAAAATGTTAACATCCTGTCAATGACATGGCGCAAATATAGGCCAAACGATATCATCATGGGTAACACACGGATATTTCGTTTTGTTTTTGTGATAGTTAATGTCATCGTTCAATGTTAAATGTCAAATATGCTAATTGTTTATGTTGAATTTGTGTTTAACTTTTTTTAGAATACGTCGTCCATAGTATCTAATACTGTTACTAAGTATTTTACTCTACGTGTATTATCATACATGTATGTGAACAATTAATAAAAAGAAACTGGTTTATTTAAAGGTGGTACCACATGTAAGTAAAATCAGTATATAAATGACATTCCTCAAGCAAACGAAAGCGTCTGGATCATGGGAACTTCGTTCAAAGGTTAAAGTCTTACATTTATATAATGGTTCGACATAACCATGGCACCCTAGTATCATGAGCGATCTTTCACTGTTTATCTGTAATAATCAAAGCAATTCGCACATAGAGTAATGGCGATTTGAGCAAGAAACTGAATGCCATTCATGATTTGATAAGGGAATTAACACAACGCAATCCTTACTCGATGGACAGACGTCATCCCAGTTCGAAGCAACAAGCGAAGCTCCGTTCACCCACTGCAATACGTTCGAAACACGACGGAGGCCGATAAATATACGGTCTGATTGAGTGTACAGTGCATTGAACGCGTTAATCTTTACCATTGAATCGAACACAACCAGACGACCATTCATCAGCTCACAGTTTTGACGTGCTTCATCAAATGTATACGAGACACGTACCAAAAAATAGCATGTATTTGTTTCCCCATCATATAAAAAGTCAGGGCTGTTTGGACAGTGTTCATATGAATAATAACGCCATCCAGGAGCATCTGCACCATTTGTCTGAACAGCAGCATCATGCAGACGACAAAGTCGTTCCATTTTGTTGTAACCAAACCATTGCAGTCATTGGCATGTCTACAACTAACAGAGCATTCAGATGTACTTCTCACACTGCCTAGTTCTTCTATAAAGTTGCCACTGAATATTCTTCCGTCTTGGGCAGGTTCGTGTTCGCATTTTCCTGTCCTTATAATCCCTTCACCAAACGGTGTGTAAAACAGGAATAGTACCAGCAGCATGCCTACAACGTAGTGTTCATACAATTTGTACATTTTTATGTTGTCAATATGTCTGATTGCAGATTCGCAATCTCCACAGAACTATCGTTATGTTGATACAATTCAAACAGAATAGCACGATGCCGAATTCGAAAGTTTCGTGCTAGGCAAAAACCTAACTCCAACTGCCTTTCAAGAGTCGAATATTCTTGCGCGTATTAAACAGTTCATATCTACACTTACTGATGAGTAGATAACTGGCGGATTGATTCTACGCAAAAACATTTACCGTTAAAAGATTTTTTTAGTTAAAGAGGCGCCTATACTACTCTCAGGATTATAGTTAGAGGTGATAGTTATTAAACATCTAACGAATGTCGTCATTTGATATTAATATAACACATAGTTATTACCTACACTACAATTACTGTTTTCTACATCCTTTTAAACATGTGCGGCAATAGTTATTAGTCGTTATGATATTACAATGTGAATGCTAAGCTTTAATATTTCAACGAATGGAACAGACACATATTCCAACGCATTCAGTATCATATGGTGCCAATTAGCGGTGCCAATTAGCGGTGTCGGGTGATCCCTTCATATGTAAACATGTACTTTACATATAATTGGGGTCCTTTCGTACATACCCTGTAACAATATCGCAATTACAATAGTAATTAATTAAACTCTGCCATTGTCAATACGAGTTTAAGAGGAACTAATACGAGTTAAAAATGCTTTATTTTGAGTTCAAAAGGCATCAATACAAATTTAAAAAGTTTCATTTCAAGTTTCAAAAAGTTTTTTCGGAAAATGGCATTAAAAATTACGATTTTCAGAAAGTGTTATTACGTCAAAAAAGCATTATTACGCGTTTCAAAAAACGTGATTTCGCCCCCCCCCCAATTCTTTTCACGTTATTACGCTTTTTTAATATATCAATAATGCGTTTGTATTTAAATACGCAATAACGCCTGTTAAACCTCGTAATTAACGTATATTTATCAGTGGCCCTAGCAGCTGTCTTATGTGACAAAGGAGTAAATTTTATTTTGAAATAAAGTTATTTTACAAATTGAATGTGCTTTTAGTATTGTCAACTCAGTATGAACAAAGTACAGTTAATAGTTTTTATTTTGAAGTGTTATGCGTTTTATGTATTTTTTACTTTTAGTGTTTCGCTCATATGGTATTTATTATTCTTTTCCGCACAGACAAAAGTTTAAGATATCCGTTGAAACACTACCATATTCATTTTTATCTCTCACTCACAACAATAGCTAGGCTTCTGTCATTTACATTTAATTAAAATGTTCCAATATCAGGCATTAAAAGTTGGTGGCACTCTGTAAATATTTTAGAGTGCAAATATTTCGATTTTAACAAATAATAAAGGACCCATCTGATAATCATCGACGCTGCTTGACAGTTGACACCGTGAGTTGAAAACATGGTGCGCTTTGGAGAACCATAATTCATGCACACGCAGCGTGATCATGTTTGGAAATTTACTTGTTTTTCTCAGTTGTCCAATGTGAAAGATTGATGCTTAGCACCAAAGTCGCAGCAAATATTGTACCTTGATCGAGAATACCGTAGAGTGAGATAAAGGAAGACATGAAGCACTTACATGTACATTGTTTTGATTCCAGTATATTAGACAGTATCTGCAGGACCATTTCCTTCCTCACGTCGGTGGAGGCAGAACTGAAGATGACCCTGTGCTGCTTATCTGGGATGGACATGCGTCACATATTTCGCCAACTTTAATCGAATGGGCGATGGAGAGATATCTTATTGTATTTGTACTTCCTGCACATACATCGCACGTTTTACAGCCCCTAGATGTGGCGGTATTTGGTCCTTTCAAAACTTATTATTATAAGAAATGTTCGACTTTTGAAGCAAGTCAGTTCTCCCAGTCAGAAGTGCACCAGTGTCAGTGCAAGAAACGGAAGATATCTTCTAAACCCAAGTCAGGTGGAAGAGCCATCACAGAAGATGGATATCTAGATAACCTTCTAACATTTGACGCAGCCACAAAAGAGAACATGGCACCAAAGAAGTTTACTGCCAAGTTACCCATAATCAATAAATTGATCTTACAACAGCCACCTAGTCCACGTCCATCTACTTGTGGGTTAACTAATCGTACCAATGCAACTGGTGAAGCTGCCATAGATTCAGATGACGAGTTAGACGACGACGTGCCATGCTGTATGTGCGGGAAGACTACACACCGACATTGCGTGCGAACCCAAACATCAAAAGTGTCACGTGGGCACAGTGCGATATCTGCAATCACTGGGTGCATCTAAGTTTTTGCACGGAAGTTTCGGCCTATTGTTGCCAGCTGTCTTGACTTGTCCTGTGATCTTTTCCGTCCATTAATACCCCCTTCACCTTTTGTCCTCATTGATTCACCTAGTTATTCCTTATGGTCTGCCAGGCCATTCCTTGCGCCTCTGTTCCCTAACGTATAACCTCATCAAGTGCCTTATGGGTAATGGATTGTTGTTGTCCTGGAAGTCTGAGTCTGAGTGGGGAGGCACTGTCCTGTGTATGTGGCGTTCCCTGTAGCAACTTATTCCTTCTCCTTTATTCAATTACCTCAATTATATTTACTTTCGCAATGCTGCTGTCTATATTAATGAGGTCAAGTTTGGATAGTACTGAGTGTTGCTACCTTATTTTGTCATGTATGTGGAGAATATTAAGTTTGTGTTGTTTAGTATCAAATTAATTGAACAAGTTGAAGAGGCTCTGTGGCGCCGAATCATCAAAGGGAGGGCACAGCTGACAAATGCATTGGACATTACGTAGCAGTAACTGCCCTGCTGAAGGAATGGTACTACTCCATTTTATTGTATTTATACAACTTGGAAGATTCCATCAATTACGTACGATAAGTTTTAGTATTACACGTAGTCCTAGTTTAGCTGTGATAAACACTTGTCATTGTCTCATATATGTGTATATTTTTCAATGGATAACCTTCACTTATATTTTATGACACATATACTTGCTTGTAATCAAATAATGTTAAATTTACTTGAAAAACTATTGTGTGCAGTGTATAAAACCCCGCTCATTACAGCCATCTAAGATTTATGCAAATTTTAACACTTAGCTCTGACTTGAAATTGCAAATATTGATAAATATACTATAACTACAATATTTATGAGCAAATTGTTTACTTGTAATAGCAAGCAGAAACATGTTCTGTTACGGCCTAATTACCCTGCTTGTACTTGTACAGGTACGTTTATACCATAACTTGGGACTATAAGTTCTTGCTCTTCCATCTCATTCCACAGTCAAAGTCAATTTCATTTCTCACAGTTACAAAATTCCATGATTAAGTTTGAAACTGTGGGATTAAAATAACTAGGCATATATTGTAATCTTGTTTTATTCGCAGTGTGACAAGTTGGATGTGCAAGAGGTTGTTAGCATTTATCGTTATGTGCCCCAATTCTAAGTGTAATCAAAATTGTTGAAGTTGAATGTACAAACTGACTGTTAACAACAGTTCCATGTAATAATATTATTAACAATGCCTGTTCCTTAGTTCTCACAATACTTATTATACGGATTGTTTGGCCTTTCTATATCTTTCTAGTGGATACTCTAGGCGCATGTATCTCAGTCGTCTAGTCTTAAACCATATGTCAATTTTCATATTAAACATGTTTTTTAAAACTAAATATGGAATTTGAAATCGATTTCGTGTGTTTTAGGTCCATATATGATACTTCATAATATTTTAACTATGTTGAAATATTAACAACATTGCCTTTTAGGTAGTCTGTTATATTGTATTCACTAGTGTCTCGTAAGCCAAGTTTGGCTGAGCATAAACAATTTTCGTGTTTTTACTCTGTATATTGTACTCTAATATTTTATATGTTACATTATAATAAACAATAAATATAGATATTAAATAAATAATGAAAAACTGTTATTTACGTTTTTTCACACTTCTAATAAAGACAGATAGTTCATTTGTATATAATAAGCACTTGAACAAAGTAATAAAATACAACACACCAAACATGAGAAAAACACTACATTTATATGAAATTAAATAATACAAATAGTATAAATGTATGTAGATAATATGATAATTTACGCCGCTTTTCAACATTTTTTCCTACACGGCGGCCAATTGACCTTCAATTAATTATCAACCAAACTTATGACAACCACATACTGTTTAAGAAGAATAAAATACAAAAATTAATGAAGACATCGGGTAGAAACGGTGACATACAAAGTACACAGCACCCCCTTCCCACAAAGATACAAGAAAATATATGTGTACAAAAGAGAATAAGTTGCTATGGGGAACGCCACATACATACGACAATGCTTCCTCACACAGACCTCCCGGAAAACAACGGTCCATAAAACATCAGGCATTTGAGGAGTTACAAAGGCAAATTTGCAAGGGAACATGAGCGCAAGGAATAAGCTTAAAGGATGGCTGAAAATATGCATACCGCCTTTAAATGGTAAGAAGTAAAAACATCAGAACACGCGTGTTTTTATCCTGGTTTATGTTTGTATTCGACCTTACTCTTACGAGAAGCTGAGGAATTGTCCGAACTACTAGCATTGGCTTTATTCAACACAATATCTTTAAAAACAGGTACTTTTTTGACGTTGACATAATAATCCTCCAGTCCTGATACAGGGCATTTCATGTTTTTGAGTTGCAATAAGAAACACATCCAACCATCTGTTTGAACTAGAAACTGAAATTGTTTACAAATCCCGAAATTATAATGACTTCAATATCAAAAGGAATGTCGGTAAAATTTTAAAATGAACAAGACAAAGTATTATCCTTTTACCGTTTTTATGTTTAAAGAATGTAACAGTCACATCAATTCACACAATGAGTACAACTGATAATTGCAAGGCACGGAATGCCAAGCATGTCCTTTACGTCTTTTTAACATAACACAATCCCCTGTATCCTTAGGACAAGCGTTATCCCAGTCAGAACCATCCAGTGAAGCTCCATTCACCCACTTAAACTGTGTCCCAATACGACTCAGGCCAATAAATACCTTGTATTTTGGATTGTACAGTGCATTGAATGCGTTAATCTTTACCATTGAATCGAATACAACCAGGCGACCATTCATCAGCTCACAATTATGCATTGCATCTTCAAATGTATACGAGACACGTATCAAAAAATAGCATGTATTTGTTTCACCATCATAGAAAAAGTCAGGGCTGACCAGGCAGTTCTCATAACCATATGCATAATAACGCCATCCATGTTCTTCTGTACCGTTTGTCTGAACAGCAGCATCATGCAGGCGACAAAGTCGTTCCATTTTGTTATAAGCAAAAGCCTTGCAGTCATTTGCATGTCCACATCTAACAGAGCATTCAGAAATACTTCTCATACTGCCTAGTTCTTCTATCAAATGTTGGCTATATATTTTATCATCTTGAATAAAATCATGTTTGCATTTTCCTGTCCTCATAAGCCCTTCGATATAAGATGTTTAAAGTATCACTTGCGCCAGTAGTCCGACCATGATGTAATGTTCATTAAATGTGTTCATTTTAAATAACGTTGTAAACACGTCAAATAACTTGTTATTCTCGCTGACTTGGAAAATTATTCCGAAAGAAGTGAGAAAACAATTCACCAATATTATTTTTATATGTTATTATAATTTTTGTGACAGGCAGATACTAGGTGTCGAAATAGTTCCACCCAATGTTTAACTTAAGTCTGCTACGGAGTATCAAGAATTAAATATCATTGTTCGCATTGACTAGTGCCTACCTTGATGCGTCATATAATAATATCGAGTGTAATTGTGCAGTTGTGGGAATATTTAAACAAGACTCTTTAACATTCTATCTTGAATGTGAGTATGGACAAACATATCTGAGAAGTTTCAGATTTTTCATCAATATAACGAATTCACAAGAATACAAACAGGTCTTATTAACGTTTTGTTTACCAATCAAACATTGGAAACACTATTGCTGGAATATTGTAACAGCAAAACTGAAATGCATTAAATTTTAATTACTGTTCAGACTGTCAACGACGCAAAAATCAGCGGCGTCCATTGTTCCGTTAATATGTAACAACATATATTGTGTAAGCAAATAGAATACTGTGTGCTCACTTTATAATTCCCTGTCGAACTTGGACAGCAATTAATTAACATCTGGTAAAATTCTCGTACAAATGAACACATTTTTGTTTCACCAAGGAGCATTGAATTTTAACGATTTGGTTCTCGAAATTAATGATGTCATTTTGGTGGTCATGGCGCTGGTTGTGGTCATGGTGGTGGTTATGGTCATGGCGGCGAATGATCCTGGTTGTGATGGTAGCTGCGATGTGGTCCTTTTTAGCAAGGGGCTCGTCAATTGCTATTGTAGGCGAAATCCGCAGACACTCATCGGATGAGTCATCCAAAGTCTGTAATTCTGAACCGCCAAAGT
Source organism: Mactromeris polynyma (assembly GCA_032209605.1). Classification (NCBI taxonomy): domain Eukaryota; kingdom Metazoa; phylum Mollusca; class Bivalvia; order Venerida; family Mactridae; genus Mactromeris; species Mactromeris polynyma. Next base: position 32,408,067 of record JASFXZ010000004.1, on the reverse strand, counting down.
CTACATACTCATGAAGAAAGTAGTCCTTGTCTAACAAAAAATAGCGGTAAACATTTGTAATATCAGCTAGAAAACGGATTTGAGCTGACATCACTTACGCAAAAGAAAGATCCCCAAAGAAACTTGCTGATTAAATATTGCAAATTACAGAACAAATGTCTGCCTAAGCCGCAGCCGTGAAGTGCACTGGAAACAAACTAGCGCACTTTAACTCAGCGGACGATAGTAGTAGACAGATACCTCAGCGGATGATAGTGTAAGTTAGTGTACAGTAGACAGAGATGCGTATACAAGATCAAAGCACTGAAAGTGCTGACAGCAAGGGGTTCACTGCAGATCACACACGTCACTTTGACATAGATTTATCTATCACAATTATTCTTTCAAGAACACTTTGTTATGTCAATATATTAAATAATATAGGAGTTAAACACACAAGATTGTATACAAAACATTGGTACAGACTGTCAGAGGGATGGATGGAGAAGAAGTAAACAGTACCTTAATGTTGCTTATATGCCATGTTTCAATTCAATCCATTGAAAACTAACGTATTGTGCAACATAAACTATAATGTTATTACATGTGTTCTAAAAGGAGACTTCAGTTCAAAGGGACAAAGTTTTTAAATATTTTGATGGATGCACATCAAATTTATGTCTTCCACATCTACAAATCAAGCATTATGGTACTTGTATTATCAAATTGCATTGCAATCCCTTTTAAACTGAAGTAGTTAGCCACACAAACTAAATATGTTGTATATTGGACAGAAAAACCAATCGACCGACCTACAGACAGGATGACAATAAAACAAAACGTATGTGAATTTATTCAATTTAGAACAATTTCCGTAAATCGTAGATATTCAACGGAACAATGACGGAAAATTTCATTTCCCATGATTTCAATATACGTATAATTGCTCGTTGGATTTATTATATGTGTCACCGTTTTCTTGTATATGTAACGTGCGGCCGAATATCGGTGTTCTCTGTAGCAATTCAATGTTAGGCTGCAGTAAGCGATGGGTTGGCCTCAAACCTTTTTGAGGGGTGAGTTTAAATCAATTAACTCGAACTGAGAATGATAGAAAATAATAAGAGATTGTGGTAGCGACGCCTGTGCTGGACTTATTAAAAAGGACGATGAATCGTGTTTAAAATCATATCCTTTATTTATTACTGTCTTGCGAACCACAGCCAGATCAAAGCAATCCAATGATATGAAACGATTTTCACTGCCGTCCTTTAAATTCGCGACACAGTACTTTATGACACCCCAGTCACTGGAGTTGTTTCTATTGGGCAAGACAACGTAATCACAGGCTGCCTCATAAAAACCTCTTGTACACAGATGTCGTGATCGTGTGCCACAATGTCTCTGTCTTGCTGCGACAACAAGAAACGTTTTTCAATCTTTTCTGCCAAAACAGTTTTATATTTACACATTTTTATCTAGTTTACTGCGATACACCAACAGGTATTTCGTGAAAAGCATGATACTAAAAATAATTTATGAAAAAAAAAAGAATATCAGGTTTCGAACCCGGATATTCTACGTTGAGATTCAGATGCGTATCCATTACGCTATGTAATATACATATACCTATACATTTATATGTTCTTTTTCAAAATCAGAAAATGCGCCTATATGATCATGATCATTGACTAACCTGGAATTTGATATGGACTAATCCAACCAATGACGTTTTGTCAATGTTATTGTGCCTTCAGCAATCTTGGCCGTTCTATAGTCACGAACATTTGTATTGTTTTAATCAGATAAATCGATATGTTACACGTTTATTAACATGAATATGTGATTTCACGACTGATACAGTAAGTCATGGTGAACTATATTGAAAAAGACTATATTTTCTATGACTAATCCCACTTCGCAGTTATTTATATCCAATCTTCTACGAAGTCATCTACCCATACATGTTTCGGAGGAGTTAGTAGTGTAGCAATAAGCGAGTGACCAGCAATCGTAATATCTCGGCAAATGTTTACGTTGCACAACAAATCTTAACCTTCAGATTGCAACTGATTTGCTTGCTTCAGAATGCACCGACCAAGATAGTTCATGTTTATCAATAAATGTCTGTCTTAGTTGTTGATTTGTCTGAGCAGACAGAAACGATAAATAACTCAATATTGATACGTCGCTCCTGGATGTCTTATTAACAACTCTTATGTTGTTACTTACACATTTCAAGATATACATTAGCACTTCTGAACTATACATATTTAATGTACAATACGTGGAAATACAGACAAAATGGCTCATCGTATAAATGGACACTGTTTCTGCAAAACAGGTAAATTTTGTTTTTGCTACCTTGCATCGTCATGGTTTTGCTATACATCATTGTTATAGGTTGTTTGATACAATACTGTTGCTATATATTGTTGTTACGTGTTGTTTTTAGTTGTTGTTATGTGTTCTTTTAACAAAAGTGTTGCTATATACAGTTGTTATGTGTTGTTTTTATACAATACTGTTGCTTATATATCGTTGTTTTTATACAAAAGTGTTGCTATATAAGCCCAAAAACTTGACAAAAATCTGTTTTGTGCGTTTTTAAATACCCGGAGTATAAACTGTTACGACAGCTTAGGTTGTTTAACGCACATTAAACAGTTAAACACGAAAACGAGTGAACCATTGCCATTGGAAGAGCTCATATTAAGTGGACTTAAACCAAGGAATACTTGTATTGTCAAATGGAAAATATGGAACGGCATGAAACACAAAGCTAAAATACAAACTGTCGATTTCAGCAGCTTCAACGTCTGATAGGTACAGCAGCAACACAAACCATCGTCTTGAAAACTTCGTGCATCACGTGACAAGGGAAAATAGGCTGAAGCTCGAGGACAATAGAAGTAGACACAAACTCCTCTACAGTAAGTGAACAAGTTAAGAAATGTAGTTCATTTACAGTAAAACCTCACGTAAAGACCACCTCAATAATAAGACAACCTCGAAATTAAGAACATAATTGTCAAGTCCGTATTCACTGTTTTGCTCTTTATTCAACATCCATATTAAGACCAGCTCAATAAGAAGACCAGTTTTCAAGGGTCCCAATGGTGATCTTATTATTGAGGTTTTACTGTATTTATTTGAAATGATAACTTTGAAGTGATATAATCAATGTAGGCCTGACACAATCAATTCGTGCAGCACTTGATATGTGTTTCTGCTGTACGGGTTACATTCAAATATTTACCAGAAAAAAACACGCCGGATATTAGGCAATACAAACTGTAGTTCGTTTACTTATTTGAAATGATTATTTCAAAGTGATAGTATCAAGTCAGGACTTTGAAATATCAAGACAGGCAACACTTGATATGTGTTTCTGTCATACGAGTTACCAGAAAAACGCAGGATTTCTCCCTCTGTACGACTTTTTCAGTAGACAATCTATATTGACATTAATATTCGGTTAAACAATCCCTTTAATAATGGATATTTAATTACAATGACCACACATAGTATTAAATGTTAATTACTGTATGTGTTTTAGTACAAAATATCATCCACTGAATTAGGTTGAGTTCAGACAATAATGTCATTGGCTTTGTTTCCATTCCATTCCATTATTTCTATATTTCTGTTGTGATTGTTAATGTCATGTTGCTATATTTATAAACAAGACATGGTGTGAATTAAAACAATAGGTCACAGATTACTTAATTTAATATAATGTGCAAAAGTAGTATTCTATAATACAAAACAATAATTTCCTCACCTATCTATGCCTGTTAAGTGCGTTTTATGGTGTTTGAGAATTATTACAAAAAGCTGTTTTACAATCTGTTCTGTTTGTACATAAACTTTCTTGCCAATTTTATTGTTTAACATTGTTGTACGTGAAGTTTCTGTTCAACATACTGTATCTCGTCATCAGCTCAACCTTATATTCGCCAATCCGTGTAAATACGTTCGTGTTATGGCAAAAGGCAAAGTTTATTGTTGCACATTTGAAACATTGCCATCCTACTGCTGTTTGTTAAGCAAGAATTCTATTGAACAGACATTTGGGTAACATTTTTAGATAAATATATCTTAACATGCTTCAAGTCAAATCACTACACAAACTATCACAGGTAACAATTTATGGATACTTAAACATTATAATAATTTGAAAGCGACTGACCGTCTCTGTGTGACTGAAAACAATATTTGTGGGGCGTAGTTTTTATCTAACACAAAATTAAAGCTACGAAGTTGAACATTCACGAAATGATTTGTGTAGTATACTTTCCGACACATGATTTCTGGTATATTTTTGTGATCCGTTTGTATATTATAGAGCCAGTTAACACAGACAGTGCTTCTGAAGTTGACAAAGACGGTACAATATCTGCTGTCAGAACTTTACCAAGCGAATCCCAGAAATATAAATGGCCAATGCTAAACACGAAGGACAAAGGCAGGATTCAGAAGGAGAAGCAACTACATACGTTGATGACTGAGATCGGTAAGATGTCTGTACCAATTAAGATAAACACTCATATCATAGTTCCTCAGTTCCATATTGTCCATTTATATGAATAACGTATCGTTTTGGGACACATGCGCGACCAAAGTGATAAACTACCACCAAGAGCCCGTCGAGCTTACTTCACATAGCCGAATTCAGTACAACCTACGCCTGAAAAAGGAGTTCAGCTAGGTTACGTATACAAAACAGTAGTTTGTTTTAGTCATGTGACCAGACGTGATTAAGTACTAATACAATTTAAACGTCCAAAAACTCTATAGCTAGCAAATATAATACTTTTTAATAACGATTTGTAAAAGTACATTTATAAACGCGTATGAACACATATCACATTGACATTATTTTATCATGGTGGATTGTCATTTTCGGCTTCATCAGCGCATTCAAATGTTCCTCAATGTATAACGTCCCTATCCATTAACAATGTTTGTTTCATTTCCCTATTCCATCATTAAAGTATTATTAATTTCTAACATATCATATCTTGTTTCCGTATAGTTGGACATAAAATATTATTAACAGTCTGTACTATTTGCCTCCCCTTGATACAAACTTTCCTGCCTCAAACCAATAATGCCAGGGCCGTACATACACGTGTTACCAACAAGGTTCTGTTGAGACGCTTGCAGTATGTAAAGTATTATTTTATTTAGCATTTAATGTACGCCAAACAAGAACTGAATTACCAAATGTATACTGTAAAATCAGAAATTAACGATGGTGATTAATTTTCGCTATTCTCACGAGATCGTTATATTCGCGAAAAATAAATCCTCATTATGTAGTGTTTTGTTAATGTTACTACAAAACTGAAAGCATGAACTCGATAACATTTATCCTGGCGAAACAATTTGGCAACTTTAATTTGCGTTAACATGACCTTGCGAAAAGATCTCTTTTTACAGTGTACAAAGCGTTGCATTTATGAAATTTCTGAAATCGGCTGATATGTTAGATGCGTTCTTCAAACACTTGTCGAACAAACTACCTAATGTTGGTATTTATTATTCAAACTTATTCGTTTCATGTCACAGATGATTTAATGATAGATGTTGGTCTCACAGACAGGAAATCTGATCCCACCAATTTAACTTACGAAGTTCTCATGATGGAAAGTGGAGAAATGAACAACACTGAAAAAATATTGCCCAAGAAAAGATCGGTAGCTCCAAAATTTGCTGCCAGGACATTTAAACCTACAAAGGAAAGAAAAATTGTCAGAAAATCTGAGGAGCAGTCTGACACGTTTGTTGATGAACTTGAACAATTGTTAGATGAATGTGAAATGAAACACTAATGACTATGTGTAGACTTTCTCGCTTCAACATTTCTCAATCCAGTAATGAAAAAAATAGTATTTCAAGTATTATACCATGAAACAATTATAGAGTTTCCAGGCATTATCCTACGTATTGGTCGCCTTGTACAACAAGATAGAGAATAACGGTTGCCACTTGCATAAGACAATGTTTTTCCACACAGACCTCCGGGAAAACAACAGTCAATAAAACATCACGCATTGAGAAGGTGCAAGGGTAAATACGCAATGAAACAGGGGCCCGAGGAAAGCACATAGACATCTGCCACTGCATCACAAACATTTCAACTGTTTTCTATTCTTGCGATTTCTTTATCTTTTGATTTTATATACAAGATATGAACATGGTTCTGGTTATATTATTGAGAAATAAGTCTTATATGTAGGTTGTTTCATGATAAAAAAACTCACTTAAAGACCATTTCATTAATAACACCAGCTCAAAATTAAGAACACGCTTCAAGTCCATTTTCATTATTTTGCTCGTTATTCTACCTCCATATGAAGACTACTTCAATAAGAAGACCAGTTTTCAAGGGACCCAAGGGTGGTCTTACTATTGAGGTTTTCCTCAATATTATTTAGTCATTACATTCATTAATTTGCAAAATTTTACATAATGCTATTCGTAATATAATCGTCGATCATGATTATGTGTGTGTATAAAATTGTGAAAATTCAAGATTGGGTTATATGCGAAGTACAATCTCATTAAAATCAGCTCCGGTCTCGCGCTTCTATGCTGTGCGCTAACAGCGGAAAGTAATGGAGCTAAAGTTAGGGGCTGATTTCAATGAGATTGATGCGAAGTATAGAACATGATCAGCTCAAAGTTGGCCTCTCTTTCAATGAAAATTAATTTCACGCAGTGACCTTAATACATTGTATTAATTAAGTACATTTGTATTCTATCCGTGCGCAATCACTATTGAACAGTCCAACTTGTCAATAATACGAGTCACGTTCTTCTTCTCAAGGTGAAGGTCGATACTTGTTTACTTCGTCTATAAATATAATGACATAGGCTAATATAAAACATATATACGTGTAAATGATCAGACAATATTGAACCGGCAAACATTAATGTTCGCCTCTCTCGTCGGACACAATCGTTTTCTCTTCGAGTGATAAAATAAATATATTAAAAGCATCTGTTTGTATTTCCGAAAATTTACGTGTTTGTACGAATATCCAAATGAGTGTCACGTTACCGAAGGTCTGCATCTATAAATAAACACTTTAGTACATATGTACCCGATTAGTTGTTGTCCGATTATATAGATCAGAGTTTGATACGTAAAATAGTGTTAGTTTTGATAAAACATTTATTCAAACCGAGTGTGTTTATACGTTTAGTGCAGCTGTACCCAATGAGGTATTTGTCCATAAACTAGTGTTAGTTTTGATAAAACATTTATTCAAACCGAGTGTGTTACGTTTAGTGCAGCTGTACCCAATGAGGTACTTGACAGGTTCATAAACTAGTGTTAGTTTTGATAAACACAAACTTTCACTATCATTGTCATAATTTAGTCTATACGGACATGTTGACTGGACGGATTTTAGTATATGTATACTAACACCGGTTCATTCAAGGTGAATCTATTTATATAAGACCTGATACGGTCTACTGGGTACCACTAATAACATGTTCATGTGTATGTACAGTGTGTGAACACGTTTTGTAACACGCGGATATATTGGGAAATTCAATATCTGTACTGGAAACTGGACTTAATGTAAGGACTTTTGTCTGCATGTGATTTGTACCACTTCTAGTCATCGTGATTGTGAAATGGTGACTGGATCAATTATGACAGTATATGAGTGTGTGCTGAAAGTTGAACTAAGGATAGCAACTCTATAATTGTGTTATCAGTACATAGAACCAAAGGTTTTGTCATTTTAGTTTCACTATCCAGTCTAAATAATTGTGAAGTTTGATAAAGATAAGATAAAGACAAAATATGTTTATTTAACGACTCTGTATGATTTACAAATATTATGAGCTTCAAAGCCCATTTACGACCAACAACATCTATTTTGCAATTCGACTGTTATAGGGTAAAATGGACGTTTTTACTCACCGAAACAAGCATGACTTTGACTTGGAGTTGGTTATGACGGCGCTGAAGGAATGTCCAACCAATGACGGGGATGTTGATCTTAAACAATACATTGTCGCCTACAATGAACTCTGCAGGTATGTCAAGGTTTTTTCTATTTACCAACTAACACTAGTAAATAAATCGTGAGGTGGTCAGCCAATGAAAACATGTTTTAAATTAAAGGGAATATCATGATTAAGATATGTTCTTTAAAGGCTGGGCTCGAACCCATGACCCGGGTTAGGCGTAATTATGTTCTTGTGACAACTTGACTGGAGATGGTATCAGGACGACTCGACCCCTGAACAATTCGACCCCCGCAAAAAAACAAAGTCAATTCGACCCCTGTACAATTCGACCCCTATTTTCCGATTATTCGGCATGTCAATTCGACCCCTCCGATGATATGAAAATATTTGAATTATTGTACGTAAATTATGAAATTTATTATGTTTTTGTTAATGTTTTTGTTATATTTTGTTATCGAATAGTAATGTATATAACTTGTATTTATAAATTGTTTTGTTATTTATAATTTCTGTTTGTTTCATTTTCATTTGTAATAAAACATACACGTGTTATCTTTTTAGAATACATTCTGAATGAATATTAGACTGAAATTCAGACATAAACTTGAAATTTATCCAAATGTTCTTGTTATTCGCTCTACACTTTTGTTACGTTCTAAAATATCAAAATATAGCTCGGAGATTCAGTCTTAAAATGTTTCGACAATTACACACACTTATAGAAGAAGAAATCAACACCTCCAATGAAGAACAATGGATAAATCAACCAAACATAAACCCAATCAGGTCAGACAAAGGCAATTACATATGTGTTACATTTATCCATTAAAACATTGCAACAAAATAATAATTATAATTTATTTTGAGTAAATAATCTTTTACACTACACCCGATAACAATACAGCGGGGTCGAATTGACTTAGCAAAATTAGAGGTCGAGTTGACTTAGGGATCGAGTTGACTTAGGGGCCGATTTGGTATGGGGTCGAATTGTTCAGGGGTCGAGTTGTCCCGCAGCCACTGGAGATGATACATGTATGTACCTCCAAAGTCATGTGTTCTTCACATCTGATTCGTGTAGCAAAGTTTCAAGAAACACCACGCGGAACATCACTGAAATACTGCTTAAAACGATACAAAACAAAAACGAATCAGCATTTACGCCGATATTTAGAATAAATATACCCTTAATTAGTTAATTACAAATATTATTAGAAGTCTAATTAGTAAATTACAAGTATTACTACAAGTCGAATAAGTAAATTACTAGTATAACTACAAGCCTTAAACGATTGATAAGTTATTAACGATACTTTTTTCGAATGTTTTTCAGAATATTTTAAATAGAAAATGACTGCTTGCTCCTTTTCTTTTCGGTTTCGGTTTATTTCCAAATTTGCCTCAGGCTCTATATGATACGGTGTAACATCTCTAAATCCACACCCTTCAGGTAAATCTGCGTACAGGTACTCGATATTTATCGAGTGAACGTGCCTTTTGAGTTTTATAAAAACAACCATTAAATGATAAGGTAGCCCCTAAATAATTAAATGTCTACATTTTGTAGTTTACTTCCCTCCAAATAGATGTCTATGTTTTCTTTTCTCGAACCAGATTTAAATGTCATGAAAACAGTTTTAGCAGTATTAATAGCAATACCCCATTTGCCACAATAAAAAATTAATTTATCTATCAGATGTTGAAGCCTATTTGCCGAGTAAGAAAATAAAACCGTATCGTCAGCAAATAATAACAGAAAAAATTGCAGTTCATCAATTGATATGCTATCTAAATCGTTTATAACTTTGTACATGTCATTGTACCCTCAGCGAAATTACCAAAACAATTGCTAGTCTTCATAGAAAAAAAAGTTGTGATTTAACCAAAAATGTAGCAGATTTTTTCATAGATGCAATAGAAACGGAATATCATTTTTTCATGTGCTGTCAAACATTTAATGAACTCCGTACAACATTCCTTAAACACCCTTCCTGGCCCTTCATTGAATAAATTTTATACTATTATGTCTAAGAAAAATAGCACAGTTATTGTCAACTCTGCTAAATTAGTTTTTAATGCGATGAAACTGAGACAAGACAAATTAATTACATTAATTGCTCCATAGTAAGATTTGCTGTTCTTTAAATATCTTCTCCTGTTCACGTATAATTATATATATTTATTATTGTGTAACATTAAGAGACTAAAATATTATTCGATTGCTGCTTACATTTAATATTCATTCTTATACACACATAGCTTTGTTCTGTTCTGTGTTTGCTTATATTACATGTTTGATATTGTATTTGTAACATGTATATTTACTGTCTTGACCGTCTCATATTTATGTTTATTTTGTTAACGGTCAAAGGCACTGTATGTGCAGATTGTACCAATAAACGTATAAACGTATAGATAAAAAATAAAAATAGCAAAGGTGATAAGGTTTCACCATGTTTTACACCCATATAACTGTCGAAGAAACTGCTCAGCGTGCCATTAATTTTTACACATGATTTTACACTTAAATTCATTGACTGCAGCATTTAATATTTTTTGTTGAACACCCTAGATCAATCAATTTTAACCAGATACCGTTTCGATATACCAAATCAAAAGCCTTCTTGAAATCAAAATATGCACAATAGAGCTTTTTCTTCTCATGTTTAATAATCTTATTAATAAATGTTTGTAAAATAAAAACACAGTCAATAGTATTTCTTTTAGCTCTAAATCCAAACTGAAATTCATACATAATATTATTTTCATCAGCTCATGACCTAAGCCGATAATCTAACACAATAGAAAATACTTTAGCAAAAATGCTGGTAAGAGTTATTCCTCGATAATTGTTGACATCATTTATATTTCCCTTTTTGGGTACAGGTACAATTATACCTTTTGTCCAACTGTCCGGGTATAAAGTATTTATAAACATGTAATTAAACAAATTACATACAATAGGAGATAGTACATCCATTCCTTCAATAAACATTTCCGGTATCAAGGAATCAATACCAGCACTTTTTCTCGGTTTTAAAATTGATAATATTGCTTTTCTTATTTCGTCATTCGTAAAATTCCTGGCTAATTGCTCTATATGTTTAACTGATAGAGATTCTATCATATATTATACATTCTTTGGTTTCAGGTTCTTCAAATTAACGGGAAGATTGTTTGGTTTTGTCGCTGCGGATTTGGAAAACAAAATATCGGTGCTGGAAAGTAAACAAACAGAAGGTGACAATCGCCAATTATACGTCACTGTACGAAGTATGATCCAATATGAAGTTAACGGTGCGTTAGCTTTAAATCGAGGCTCCAACCCTTCAGGGTCAAGGACGTTGTTGAGACTCCATTGGGCATTGGAATTCATACTTGAATTCATGTCAAGAATTAGTAAATGTTCTGACCGTGACACGACTTCTAAGATAGCGAGTGAGGTGTATGAACAAACTTTATCCAAACACCACCCGTGGTTGACAAGAAAAATGGCCGCTATAGCTGTGTACTTATTACCTTCGCGGGAGGATTTGATCAGTATTATGTGTAAACAAGACTATGAGACTGTTTTGAGCATGCTTGATAAAGTAGTTCTTGCTGGACGACGTGTGTATCAACTGACAGAAAGTATATATAAAGCAAACGACCTGCTTAATATACCATGATCCTTTAAATTATACATTCGTGCCATAAAATGGGCGACGTAACAATATGTACAGCGTCTTTCAAAGTTGTTCTTTCAAAGGAAAATAGCTTTAATAAGTTAGAATCAGAACGATGCGATTGCATAATATCATTGAACGATATTAAATATCATTGCTCAGGGACATATTTTGGCACATACCTCGAATAAATCACGTGTCATGCGTATGTTATTCATATATGTATTATACTTATTTATTTAAACTTATCAACACTTATTTTTGCTGATTTATTGATTACACTTGCACTAAAGAATAATGCACGTCTTCATGGCTTATGATATTAACACCTTACATATCCAAACTTGCATGATTTCAAAAAATGATTTGCATGAATAATTTACATATCGATGAAAATCTGTCTAGTGCTAGATATGGTTTAAATAAGTTATGGCAATTAAATGTATTCATTTATTTGGGTGGGTGCAGTTTTAGAGGTGTAGTTCTGTGTACATGTCTTAAATCAGGCGGCTTATATGTCGCTCAGAATCATCTTACAACTATTGTATACCGACGAGTTTGTTCCGATGAACACACCCACTTGTGGATCAAATTATTTCTAATACTATTCAAGATTGTGTTCAGTCATAACTTTATATTGCGAGATGTTTCGTCTGTGTTGTTTGACCATGTAGATGTGGCGAAAAAAATGAAGCGCGGATAAATTTCCAGCGATTTCGATTGTGATAATAAATTATTCTCAGGCATCGCGAAAGTTAAAGGACTGTCGGACGTGTCAGAAAAAAATCAACAGGTCCTGTTACTTTTTGCAAGGTCCCTTACCAAATATCCGGTAAACAAGCTAGCATGCATTCGAACGCTAGTAAGGTCAGACATACAAGCTATCATGCATTCGAACGCTAGTAAGGTCAGACATGAATTGTTATGGACAGTCTGGCAATAACTCATGTTTCTCTGTCCGTCTGTCTGTCGATATGTGAACGCTAGTAAGGTCAGACATGAATTGTTATGGACAGTCTGACAATAACTCATGTTTCTCTGTCCGTCTGTCTGTCGATCTGTAAAGCATTTTCGGGAGGTTTGGCTCATTCATAAACTAGATGTTACTTAAACGACACATTTGGTTGATGAATCATGAACAAATATCAGTGAATAGCTGTTTTATGTTCTATGGAAACTTACATCAGCCAATAAGTCTTGTTTACCCTTCACAAATACATTTTAGAATTATGCATTGTTTCTCGCAATTAGATTTAAAATGTCAATTCATTTGATTTATACTAGTTATGTTTGTTATTTGATACGTTAGTTCAATCAACTCTGCTTAGGCATGAGCACTATGGATTTTTTAACAACGGCCGTATTTGTTGAGATATGTATTACAACAAATGTATTGACTAATATCACAAACTTCAGCCTCTCAATGTGTTTAAATTACAACACACATCACTTTGTATTGTATTTTAACCTACATGTATATCCATTCAAATGATACAGATTTGCCACCCCTGATTTGGATTCTCAATTACTCGAACCTTACCAACTATACTGAACTAGTCTAGACCGACTGCATGATTCAGGAAAGCAGAGTCTCTTATGATAAGTTCTCATGAAAACCTGAACTCTCAGAAACCCAGACTTTTGACCTTATTCCGACAGGTTCCGGTATTCCGACAGGTTCCGGTTTTCAGGGATTTTACTGGTGTATTTTGTATAAATAATACATCATTGTGTGTACGTTTTAGTATTACATCGTCAAAGTTGATTGCCAAGTTGGCCGCTTCCTCGGGTACTGGAATAATCCGCTGTGATATTATACTGATATACGGTTTATCATCTCATAATATTTAATTATCATCATATTTACGTTTTATACATTTTGCTTGGAGTGAATATAATGATTGAAGTGTTGGGTAAAGATATACTTTGTGTACAATAAAACCTCAATAATAAGACCACCATTAGGACCCTTGAACACTTGTATTGTTATTGAGGTGGTCTTAAGATTGAGATTGAATACATCGAAACAGTGACAATGGACTTGAAAGTTGTGTTCTTAATTTCGAGGTGGTAATATTATTGAAGTGTTCTTTAGGTGAGGTTTTACTGTATATTTGATTATTGACTAAGTCTTTATTTGTGCATGTACTATGTTCTGGTAATGTTAACGTGTTATTCGTTTTTGTTGTCTGTGTATGTCGGTTTTGGTACAACATAAAACAATACTTCGTAATTTGACGTTATTGTTTTTTTATACAAAACCAGTCTATTATGACAAAACACTGTTGACGCATATCCGCGTCCCGAAATTTTATGTTGATAGCAAGGGATTTTAAGGTCCCACATACCCACGTTCGGGAATTGTATGTTAAAAGCAATGCATTTCAAGGTCACATGACAACTTACTATATCGGTTTTGCAAGACAACAGTCAGTTTTAAGTGCATTTCAAACAGTACTCTCCTTTAGCACTGGGCGCTTATTCCGATACCTTCATATTTACCTGTGAATGTAACGGTAGTGGAATCAAAGCGCTGTGTGGGAACGTATTCTACAAAGTTCTACAACTACAAATAGTTTATTGCATTTAAAACATATTAACATGTTTTATAGCGATTATACAAAATATTTGTGACAAAAGGCATAGATTTTCTGAAGAGCTCATGATGTAACAATGCATGTATACATACATATTATATCAAAATATGAGCATAAAATTATTCAATTTCTAACAAGTTGGCGTAGAATATATACTTGGCCAAATTGGTGACAATAATTCAAACGGGTGAAGGCGTTGTGCTACTCTGGCTTCAGTCGTCATTTATATCATTATAGACCTACTGGTGCAATCCGCTTATATATCTAAGCACACCACATTTCCGGCGATTTTGTGTGATAGAAAATAAATACCACAGCCAGGTATAAAGGGCGCCGTCTTGAACAAGATTACTCAACTCTGACAAATATATATCCAGTTGAAGATGGAACTATTAATTTCAAAATTTCTCTTTCCTTGAGACACTATTTTTTCTTTTGATTGTTAACAGTGATTGTTGAGTATAATTAACGGGTATAACTTGGCACTCGGAGTTCAGATTTTCTCTCGAAACTCAAGGATTATGGATAACAAAGTATACTCAGCACACAGCTGACATTACAGTCCACTTCGTTCACTCAGAGTTCAGATTTTCTCTCGAAACTCAAGGATTATGGATAACAAAGTATACTCAGCACACAGCTGACATTACAGTCCACTTCGTTCACTCAGAGTTCAGATTTACTCTCGAAACTCAAGGATTACGGATGACAAAGTATACTCAGCACACAGCTGACATTACAGTCCATTTCATTCACTCAAATCTCCACAGTTCAACTCAGCTAAGTGACAATTTGTGCTTAGTTACAAGTTTATTAATAAAACTCAGTTCATGTAAGACATGGTAATGTTGTATTGTAGTTTCGTAAGTTTTCTTGGAAGTCTTGAGATGTGGTGATAAAAGTACTTAAGAAATGAATGTATTCCTAGAATTTCTTCCATTATATTCCCCTTATAATACTGAAGTGGATCGGTGTACTTTCAATGATTTATCTAGATATTTCGATATAAGTACATGTCATATTACAAAAATGTCACTTTTGCAAAGGGTCGTCAAGTTGGTTACTTATTCCCTATTCCCTATTCGTTACCTATTCCCTATTCCCTATTCGTTACCTATTCGTTACCTATTCGTTACCTATTCCCTATTCCCTATTCATTCCCTATTCGTTACCTATTCGTTACTTATTCCCTATTCCCTATTCGTTACCTATTCGTTACTTATTCCCCATTCCCTATTCGTTACCTATTCGTTACCTATTCGCTATTTCTACATTGCATCTTTTAACTGATTTCTTTTCATGTCCCTGGTGTTAGCTCGAGGTTTGTAGAGTTGAAAAAACCTTGTAAGCGCATATGTACCAGTTTCTGTGCTCGACTGATACCCTGTTACCTATTCGTTCCCTATTCGCTTTTTCTACATTAGCCTTTTGAATGATTTCATTTCATGCCCCTGGTGTTAGCTCTAGGTTTGTAGAGTTGAAAAAACCTTGTAAGCGCATATGTACCAGTTTCTGTGCTCGACTGATACCCTGTTACCTATTCGTTACCTATTCGTTACTTATTCGTTCCCTATTCGCTTTTTCTACATTGACCCTTTTGAATGATTCCTTTTCCGAGTGACCTCCCCTGATTAAGGGGGAAGTCACTCTTACTGACTAATATTTAAGTTTTCAGAGTGCCTTCCCCTGATTATAAAGGGAAGTCACTTTTACCGACTAATATTTAAATTTTCAGGGTGACTTCCCCTGATTATAAAGGGAAGTCACTCTTTCCGACTAATATTTAAGTTTTTCAGGGTGACTTCCCCTGATTATAAAGGGAAGTAATTCTTACCGACTATAATTTAAGTTTTTCAGGGTGACTTCCCCTGATTATGAAGGGAAATCACTCTTACCGACTAATTTTTAAGTTTTTCTGGGTGACTTCCCCTGATGATAAAGGGAAGTCAATCTTACCGACTTAATTTTTTTATTTCCGAGTGATCTCCCCTGATTAAGGGGAAGTCACTCTTACCGACAAATATTAAGTTTTCAGGGTGACTTCCCCTGATTATAAAGGGAAGTAATTCTTACCGACTATAATTTAAGTTTTTCAGTGTGACTTCCCCTGATTATGAAGGGAAATCACTCTTACCGACTAATTTTTAAGTTTTTCAGGGTGACTTCCCCTGATTATAAAGGGAAGTCACTCTTACCGACTAATATTTAAGTTTTTCAGGGTGACTTCCCCTGGTTATTAAGGGAAGTCACTCTTACCGACTATAATTTAAGTTTTTCAGGGTGACTTCCCCTGATAATAAAGGGAAGTCACTCTTACCGACTAATATTTAAGTTTTTCAGGGTGACTTCCCCTGCTTATTAAGGGAAGTCACTCTTACCGACTTAATATATTTTTTTCCGAGTGACTTCCCCTGATTATAAAGGGAAGTCACTCTTTCCGACTAATATTTAAATTTTTCAGGGTGACTTCCCCTGATCATAAAGGGAAGTCACTCTTAGCGACTAATATTTAAGTTTTTCAGGGTGACTTCCCCTGATTAAGGGGAAGTCACTCTTACCGACTAATATTTAAGTTTTTCAGAGTGACTTCCCCTGATTATAAAGGGAAGTCACTCTTACCGACTAATATTTAAGTTTTGCAGGGTGACTTCCCCTGATCATAAAGGGAAGTCACTCTTAGCGACTAATATTTAAGTTTTTCAGGGTGACTTCCCCTGCTTATTAAGGGAAGTCACTCTTACCGACTTAATATATTTTTTTCCGAGTGACTTACCGTGATTATAAAGGGAAGTCACTCTTACCAACTAATATTTAAGTTTTTCAGGGTGACTTCCCCTGATTATAAAGGGAAGTCACTCTTACCGACTAATATTTAAGTTTTTCAGGGTGACTTCCCCTGATTATAAAGGGAAGTCACTCTTGCCGACAAATATTAAGTTTTCAGGGTGACTTCCCCTGATTATAAAGGGAAGTAATTCTTACCGACTATAATTTAAGTTTTTCAGGGTGACTTCCCCTGATTATGAAGGGAAATCACTCTTACCGACTAATTTTTAAGTTTTTCTGGGTGACTTCCCCTGATGATAAAGGGAAGTCAATCCTACCGACTTATTTTTTTTATTTCCGAGTGATCTCCCCTGATTTAGGGGAGGTCACTCATACCGACAAATATTTAAGTTTTTCAGAGTGACTTCCCCTGATTATAAATGGAAGTCACTCTTACCTACTTATATTTAAGTTTTTCAGGGTGACTTCCCCTGATTATTAAGGGAAGTCACTCTTACCGACTATAATTTAAGTTTTTCAGGGTGACTTCCCCTGATTATAAAGGGAAGTCACTCTTGCCGACAAATATTAAGTTTTCAGGGTGTCTTCCCCTGATTATAAAGGGAAGTAATTCTTACCGACTATAATTCAAGTTTTTCAGGGTGACTTCCCCTGATTATGAAGGGAAATCACTCTTACCGACTAATTTTTAAGTTTTTCTGGGTGACTTCCCCTGATGATAAAGGGAAGTCAATCTTACCGACTTATTTTTTTTATTTCCGAGTGATCTCCCCTGATTAAGGGGAGGTCACTCATACCGACAAATATTTAAGTTTTTCAGAGTGACTTCCCCTGATTATAAAGGGAAGTCACTCTTACCTACTTATATTTAAGTTTTTCAGGGTGACTTCCCCTGGTTATTAAGGGAAGTCACTCTTACCGACTAATATTTAAGTTTTTCAGGGTGACTTCCCCTGCTTATTAAGGGAAGTCACTCTTACCGACTTAACATATTTTTTTCAGAGTGACTTCCCCTGATTATATGGGGAAGTCACTCTTTCCGACTAATATTTAAATTTTTCAGGGTGACTTCCCCTGATTATAAAGGGAAGTCACTCTTAGCGACTAGTATTTAAGTTTTTCAGGGTGACTTCCCCTGCTTATTAAGGGAAGTCACTCTTACCGACTTAATATATTTTTTTCCGAGTGACTTCCCGTGATTATAAAGGGAAGTCACTCTTACCAACTAATATTTAAGTTTTTCAGGGTGACTTCCCCTGATTATAAAGGGAAGTCACTGTTACCGACTAATATTTAAGTTTTTGTGAGTGACTTCCCCTGATTGTAAAGGGAATTTATTCATACCGACTAATATTTTATTTTTTGCGAGTGACTTCCCCTTATTATAAAGGAAAATCACCCTTACCGACTTATATTTAAGTTTTTCAGAGTGACTTCCCCTGATTGTAAAGGAAAGTCATTCATACCGACTAATATTTTATTTTTTGCGAGTGACCTCCACTGATTAAGGGGGAAGTCACTCTTACCGACATATATTTCAGTTTTTCAGTGTGACCTCCGCTAATTGTAAGGGTAAGTCACTCTTACCGGCTAATATTTAAGTTTTTCAGAGTGACCTCTCCTGATTATAAATGGAATTCCATTATATTCCGGCATTTTTGGTAATTTCCGTTACATTCTAGCAATTTTCGGATTTCTCCATTATTTTCCGGGATCTTCCTTTATTTTCCGGCTTTTCAAACCAAGACATTTTTACAAAACTCTGGGGAATGTAAACATTTCCATCATTAAGACCAACGTCACAACACTCCTGTTTTCAGCCTCACAAATCACAAATCTATATAGTATGGTGGCATATTTCTGTCACCAGTTAACGACTGAATTAACTAGATAATTATATGGTTATCACGGTAAAGAAACTAGATACCTACTTTATTGACTAGATAATTATGTGGTTAACTAGATAAGTATCGTGATAAATTTCCATACCAGATACACGGACATTTCGGACCAGACACTTCGGACCAGATTTATGGATACCTCGGACCATCTATATGGACACTTAGGACCAGATTTATAACTTTAGTTAAGACTATGTTTCAACATTATTCATGTTTTAATAAATACTTGTAAGTAAATACTTGCTATATCAGTGATATGTAGTTGTTATCTTTGCGTATTTTAGCACATATTTATGATCACTTCGGACCAGATTTAGAGACACTTCGGACAAGATTTATTATTTTAGTTAAGACTTTGTTTCAACTTTATTCATGTTTTAATAAATACTTGTAAGTAAATACTTGCTATATCAGTGATATGTAGTTGTAATCTTTGCGTATTTTAGCACATATTTATGGACACTTCGGACCAGATTTAGGGACACTTCGGACCAGATTTATTATTTTAGTTAAGACTTTGTTTCAACTTTATTCATGTTTTAATAAATACTTGTAAGTAAATACTTGCTATATCAGTGATATGTAGTTGTAATCTTTGCGTATTTTAGCACATATTTATGGACACTTCGGACCAGATTTAGGGACACTTCGGACCAGATTTAGGAACACTTCGGACCATGATTTATAACTTTAGTTAAGACTTTGGAGTCATTACGGGTTATCTTTAGGGACACTTCGGACCAGATTTAGGGACACTTCGGACCAGATTTAGGAACACTTCGGACCATGATTTATAATTTTAGTTAAGACTTTGGAGTCATTACGGGCTATCTTTAGTGACACTTCGGACCATGATTTATAATTTTAGTTAAGACTTTGGAGTCATTACGGGTTATCTTTAGGGACACTTCGGACCAGATTTAGGGACACTTCGGACCAGATTTAGGAACACTTCGGACCATGATTTATAATTTTAGTTAAGACTTTGGAGTCATTACGGGCTATCTTTAGTGACACTTCGGACCATGATTTATAATTTTAGTTAAGACTTTGGAGTCATTACGGGTTATCTTTAGGGACACTTCGGACCAGATTTAGGGACACTTCGGACCAGATTTAGGAACACTTCGGACCATGATTTATAATTTTAGTTAAGACTTTGGAGTCATTACGGGCTATCTTTAGTGACACTTCGGACCATGATTTATAATTTTAGTTAAGACTTTGGAGTCATTACGGGTTATCTTTAGGGACACTTCGGACCAGATTTAGGGACACTTCGGACCAGATTTAGGAACACTTCGGACCATGATTTATAATTTTAGTTAAGACTTTGGAGTCATTACGGGCTATCTTTAGTGACACTTCGGACCATGATTTATAATTTTAGTTAAGACTTTGGAGTCATTACGGGTTATCTTTAGGGACACTTCGGACCAGATTTAGGGACACTTCGGACCAGATTTAGGAACACTTCGGACCATGATTTATAATTTTAGTTAAGACTTTGGAGTCATTACGGGCTATCTTTAGTGACACTTCGGACCATGATTTATAATTTTAGTTAAGACTTTGGAGTCATTACGGGCTATCTTTAGGGACACTTCGGACCATGATTTATAATTTTAGTTAAGACTTTGGAGTCATTACGGGCTATCTTTAGGGACACTTCGGACCATGATTTATAATTTTAGTTAAGACTTTGGAGTCATTACGGGCTATCTTTAGGGACACTTCGGACCATGATTTATAATTTTAGTTAAGACTTTGGAGTCATTACGGGCTATCTTTAGGGACACTTCGGACCATGATTTATAATTTTAGTTAAGACTTTGGAGTCAAATCTGGTCCGAAGTGTCCATATAGATGGTCCGAGGTATCCCTAAATCTGGTCCGAAGTGTCAATAAATCTGGTCCGAAGTGTCCATAAATCTGGTCCGAAGTGTCCATAAATCTGGTCCGAAGTGTCTGGTCCGAAATGTCCGTGGTCCGAAATGTCCTGATACCAAAGAAACGACCCATTAGTGTGGGAGGCATTGTATAAAAAAGCCGTTGCTCTAGCTGTCGATGTGGAAATTGAACCATCTCAGCCACGCAATGTCTGTGGGAGAGTACAACATAGACCATATACCCCAGCAAATACGGTTTCAGACTTCTCGAGGGTACACATGTATCTACCGTAGACCATTTGCGCATAGAGTTGGACATGAGGTAGTCACATCTCTATACTGTCGCTGTACGTCTGTTACGAAGACGCGTGTAAAAGTCGGAGTACAGAGATATGTATGCAGGGCTAGACATGAGGCTACTTACACAAGTGGAACGGTTCAATGTGCAGTATCTGATACCGACGAGAGTTGCGAACCTCACTGACCAGGTACGTTTTAACACATTGCATATTTCATTACCTTTCATGAACAGACTCAATAAAACTAAGTCTGCTATTATCAGTGGTACAGTATATTAAACTATACGTACATATATTGACATTAACCAAGTGCATACAACATCGCCATTATTTTAGATATGGAGTATAACTGCTTCTTAAAAGTTTAATCATATACATGTAATATGCTATTGAGTTATACTGGACTGGAACTTCATGGGTACAAATAGAAAAGAGAGCATTTTATCAGTACATAACTAAACTTAAGGTAATGTCCTTATCATGCAGATGTGAAGTTAAATTTTGTCCAGAGCTACATTATTTGTATCATACGAA
Source organism: Mactromeris polynyma (assembly GCA_032209605.1). NCBI lineage: Eukaryota > Metazoa > Mollusca > Bivalvia > Venerida > Mactridae > Mactromeris > Mactromeris polynyma. The sequence continues at coordinate 32,386,421 of JASFXZ010000004.1, read as the reverse complement.
CATTGTCATTTCCGGGAATAGAATAGTTATGTATTCAATATTTGACAGTTGTTGTTTGCATACGCTTTATTATCACCAACGGACGGACGAACTGACGGAATCCTTTCAGACAAATAATTATATGTTTAAAATGCTGATAATTAAATGACAGGTGATGCGTGAAATTCATGCTGCGTGTGCATCTGATGTGACCAACGACATTGACCAGCTCAGCACCGATATACGTCGATGGCAAAGACGCTACCAGACGGTAATGGAGGACCCAAGCGACTGCCTATTGGAAGCGTTGGGTCAGGCAAATAAGGACCTCTACCCAAATGTCCGTGCCTGTCTGTCTATATTATTATCAATGCCTGTGTCAACAGCGACAGCAGAACGGTCCTTTAGCACGATGCGACGCGTTAAGACCTATTTGCGAAGTACGATGACCGCTGAGAGACTCAGTGATCTTGGTCTCCTCAATATCTATAAGAGAAGGAGATAGATATTGAGGCAGTGGTTGATATATTTGCAAGGAAAAAAGACAAGACGCCTGGCTCTTTTATTTAGGATTTGAGCGTGCCCAAGTTATAATCATTTAATGTATATGGCTTACGTTTTAATGAGGGTATGTGCCGTTATACATGTAATGTATCATTTTAGTTTAAATAGAAATACATGTACAAACAAACTATATGTTTCTGTTATCTTTAGTCGCTCTATTGCATAATGCAATGTTTAATTGAGGATGTCTGTCAATGTCTCCTTTTTCAATGTTACCTTCGACAAACGAAAACTATGTTTTGCAATCACACATTGTAACATAGACATGTTAATTTTACCTTAATTGACCGAATAAACGTTGATATCCAATGTCAATGACTTGTTACTAGTAATTCGTTCAAATTCGTGTCGTTGCTCTAAAGAGGAGACACTATGACAAATGACTTTTGTCGATCCCGCTTGCAGTGAGCTCGACATAGTCGCCACAATGGCGGCCCGGTGTATGTGCGTGCGTCCGGATTTTCTTTGTCCGGACCATAACTCTGACACTTATTGGAGAATTTTCAAATGACCTGGCAAAAATGTTCACCAGGATGAGAGGGCGTGTCGCGCCCAAGACCCATGTCCGTAGATCAAAGGTCAAGGTTACACTTAGTGGTTAAATGTCAAAAATGGGTCTAGATTTCTTTGTCCGGACCTTTACACAGTCATTTATTGGGTGATTTTCAAATAACTTGGCGCAAATGTTCACCATGATGGGACTGCGTCTTGCTCGCAAGACTCAATAACTTCGATAAATTCACATAAGAAATGGATTATCGTTGTCATTTCTAGTTACAAACTCACATATTTCAGTCTTCATATAGCTTAAATATGTGATTCTAATCCCGTTCCATCAGCACCACAGGGTTCACACCGCCATATTGTTTACATTATATTCGAATGGTATTTCCGAAAGTAGTGCCTTACGAACATCCGAGGCACTGGACGTAGTTGGCCGAGGTTTTCCGAATGCGCGACATCATGCGAATGTCATACCGTTGAAATGTTAATCATGCGACCGAATGAACTCCATTTAAGACTTAACTTACTTTAATATTACGTAATTCTACATCATACACAGTTTAGGCTCCTACGTGCATTTAAAGTGACACATTTTAGTTATCTGATAGGCCTGCCACTCAAGGTCTCGAACAGTCGAAAGCGCATTTACCTTATTGAATAAACCACATTCGCAATCAAACTTCCATTATCACATTTTATTGGTCTTCCGGAATTTTAAAATTGTTCAAGGTTGACAGATCTTCAGAAAACCATGTGTGCCAGCGATATGCCAGGGGCCTAGGCATGCCACTAACTACCAATATACTTTTTAAGAGTTTCTTCACTTCCGTTGACGTCTATCACAACTCGACACAAATTTAATGAATATCCGCTGCTCCGCACTAATCCACGGTCTCGTAATGATGCGACAATCTCACCGATTGCCATTAAACATAAGGTACTCTTTATTTCTAAATGGAAGTACACCATACTTTCACAGACTAACGCCAGACTCGTAAATACTAGATGACATACATGGTCATGATGTTATCCAGTTATATCAAGTTTTGCAATACCACTATGTATAGAGGTTGTACCTCTAACTCCCGCTATTTACGGAGTGCTCCAGGTACCTCTACCCACGACAATATCAGGAAATATAATATGTACAATTACTTCACAATCCTCTCTACTTTTTTTCTTTTGATTTATGAGGGGTGAGGCATTCTATCGTTGTAAAATGCAAATCAATAATTAACGATGTCGCAATACGTGGACAAAATAAAACTGGCTCAGATGACAGAAATTTGTCATGAACAGACAATGGCATCCAAAAACTGAACCTGTGAGTTTACAATTTCATTTGAATTCGTCATTTCTGATTCTGAACCTCCCTTCAAATATCGAAGCCAGCACATTAAGTTTGTTGTTGGTCTGCTTCATTACAGAAAGGCGTCGCATCACCGGGTACGATTCCTACTGACCAGAATGACATGAAGTAACATACACCGATAAGTCATATAAAAGCGTAATCTAGCGATATGCAAGTAAGACGTGCGCAACCGTTGTTTGATGAAGAGTGACTACATTCATTTTCTCCTAGTTAATTTGATTTCACTGAACAACTTATCAAACAGAAATGTAACCATTAGAACTGTACGACAAGCCATTGACACAGAACAAGCTGTGGACTGGTTTATATATTGGTAGGATGTGCGAATAATTCATTTATCACAGAAAAGCAATTTATATGATAATTGAATGTCGAGTTGTGTTCTTATCTGCACTTTGAAATTTCCGTGACATGAATGTTTGTTCTATGTAACATTATTAACTTCTATCCTTTTCATCACAGGGAGAAGTGATACGCTGTATTTAATACAAGTATCTATCATTTTGAAATATGGAACTAGTGTCAAATCTACGTTAGGGACTCGAATAACTAAACCAACTTTTTATGGAGATCTGTTATACAAAATTCATAACAGTTCTAACATTAGTCAGTTATTTGTTAAACAGTGTGATCAATAGGCTTATATAAAAAGGGTTCCAATCCTGATATAAATGAGAACTGTCGCTTGTAAGCTTTAAAATAAACAAGAAAGTATTTTAGGATTATGATCGGGACTTCGTAGTCACTAATGTATTTCATATGCTATCAGCTGTTGACGCCTACATGGATTGTCAGGCACCATTATATTAACAGTACAAGAAGTGTATGATGCCATGATTCGAAGTTTGAATGATACCTTTTATACTTTGCCTGCTATGATTGTTGTCGAGATCTCAAGTGTCAGTGACGCACATGTTCTCGACACTGAATAAACATGCCATGCTTACTGGATAAGTGACCATCAAGGACGACAACATTCAGGACGTTAGAACAAAATTCCATTGAAAACGTACAATCAAATTACGAATGTTATTTCCGAATTATGCAAATTGCTCACAATTAAATGAGTTTTTATAGAGTGTCTTGTATCACGTGAACCATACGTTTAAAGCCAAGTAACTTGCTTCACTGACGCATGCTCATGTCGTTTTTACATTGACTGAGATTTGGCGTCTGGTGAAGAGGTAAGAGTATGGAAAGCGCTTTTGGATACACTGCATCTTGTTGATACAGGGTGATGTTTTACAACTCAGTTATTGCGTGGCCTAGTCTCGGTGTCAGGAAATGTCAACAGTAAAATATGTTTATTGTTTCGGTAAGGAAAATTAAATAAGAACTGTACTATAGACCGTGTAAAGATAATTGATTAGGTTGCTTGCATGAAGATAATTGATTAGATTGCTTGCATGAAGATAATTGATTAGGTTGCTTGCATGAAGATAATTGATTAGGTTGCTTGCCTGAAGATAATTGATTAGGTTGCTTGCATGAAGATAATTGATTAGGTTGCTTGCCTGAAGATAATTGATTAGATTGCTTGCCTGAAGATAATTGATTAGATTGCTTGCATGAAGATAATTGATTAGGTTGCTTGCATGAAGATAATTGATTAGATTGCTTGCATGAAGATAATTGATTAGGTTGCTTGCATGAAGATAATTGATTAGGTTGCTTGCATGAAGATAATTGATTAGATTGCTTGCATGAAGATAATTGATTAGGTTGCTTGCATGAAGATAATTGATTAGATTGCTTGCATGAAGATAATTGATTAGGTTGCTTGCATGAAGATAATTGATTAGGTTGCTTGCATGAAGATAATTGATTAGATTGCTTGCATGAAGATAATTGATTAGGTTGCTTGCATGAAGATAATTGATTAGATTGCTTGCATGAAGATAATTGATTAGGTTGCTTGCATGAAGATAATTGATTAGGTTGCTTGCATGCATTAATCTTGAAACGTATAAATTGAAAAGTAATTTTGTAACACTCATCAAATGGGCTTACGATTCCGTTATTCAAAATATGTTCACATATTTGCAATGTATTCATTCGTAGTACATGTATATTAATATGCATAAAAAGATAAACACTCTAGAAACCTTGGTGATCAGAACACTGTTCGTACAAAGAACTAAATAAAAAAAATGGCAGAAGCAATCACAAACTGTGTATGACTGACGGAATATACGCCATTTAATATGTTGCAGTTCATACAACATTGGAACACCTTCAGAGTGGCCCTCTGTTTGGTAATAAACATCTCATCAACAACATTATACTTTTACCGTAGTAAAAGGTAACTGCCAGTTTAACTTCAGAGCAACAACTTCTCAACAAACGCCGAAGTTGGATTTCTAAATAAGTTGCCATTTATGATACGATTTCATCTTTTACCATAACTCTAAGAGCCGAATCATAACTTTCTTGTGAGTTCCTACTTCATGCGTAATAAATAAATCATAAACTACCGATGTTTAATGCTTTATCATCGTTTAAAGAACATTTACATCAGGACCAGTTCTATTCTGAATTTGCGAAACGGAAACATATTACTTATAAATTATTTCTATTTTGTTTGAACGAAATAGATCCTTATAATTGTGCAAGTTTTTCATATATGTTCAGTTTCATTTTACAATTATGTTGTAGCTGAAGGAACCTATCAACCCTTAGAAAGATATTAATTTATGAGGCAATTTACTCGTATAATTTATAGTAGCTACGAAAGGCTTCGTATTTAGGAAACACTTAATTTAGATGAGTTTTATATAAGACGGTAACATAACTTAGTACAAGTCCTATATTAACTGACCGAAAGAGGTCAATCAGTTGGAGGCTTATTTCTGTGTCTGTGGTTTTCTTATATAAACCGAATATAAAACCTATGAGAAAGCAACAAGCTGGTAATAATACAACGTCTTAATAAAGTTCATATATATATACGTACGTTCTTGGTTACAGAAAATCCTCATTTTTTCTATATAAATTAAATTTACCGACCTGAAATTCACATTATCACCTATTCGTTCCCTATTCGCTTTTTCTACATTGACCCTTTTGAATGATTTCTTTTCATGTCCCTGGTGTTAGCTCGAGGTTTGTAGAGTTGAAAAAACCTTGTAAGCGCATATGTACCAGTTTCTGTGCTCGACTGATACCCTGTTACCTATTCGTTACCTTTTCGTTCCCTATTCGCTTTTTCTACATTAGCCTTTTGAATGATTTCATTTCATGCCCCTGGTGTTAGCTCTAGGTTTGTAGAGTTGAAAAAAACCTTGTTAGCGCACATGTACCAGTTTCTGCGCTCGACTAAAACCCTGTTACCTATTCGTTACCTATTCGTTCTCTATTCGCTTTTTCTACATGGACCCTATTAAATGATTCCTTTTCAGGTCTCTGGTGTTAGTTCTGGGTTTGTAGAGTTGAAAAAACCTTGTTATCGCATATGTACCAGTTACTTTGCTCGACTGATACCCTGTTACCTATTCGTTACCTATTCGTTCCCTATTCGCTTTTTCTACATTGACCCTTTTGAATGATTTCTTTTCAGGTCTCTGGTGTTAGTTCTAGGTTTGTAGAGTTGAAAAAACCTTGCTAGCGCATATGTACCAATTCTGCGCTCGACTAAAACCCTGTTACCTATTCGTTACCTATTCGTTCCCTATTCGCCTTTTCTACATTGACCCTTTTGAATGATTTTTTTTCAGGTCTATGGTGTTAGTTCTAGGTTTGTAGATATGAAAAACCCTTGTTAGTGCATATGTACTAATTCTGCGCTCGACTGATACCCTGTTACCTATTCGTTAATTATTCGTTCCCTATTCGCCTTTTCTACATTGCATCTTTTAAATTATTCCTTTTCATGTCGCTGGTGTTAGCTCGAGGTTTGTAGAGTTGAAAAACATTGTTCGCGCATATGTACCAGTTTCTGCGCTCGGCTGATACCCTGTTACCTATTCGTTAATTATTCGTTCCCTATTCGCCTTTTCTACATTGCATCTTTTAAATTATTCCTTTTCATGTCGCTGGTGTTAGCTCGAGGTTTGTAGAGTTGAAAAACCTTGTTAGCGCATATGTACCAGTTTCTGCGCTCGGCTGATACCCTGTTACCTATTCGTTACCTTTTCGTTCCCTATTCGCTTTTTCTACATGGACCCTTTTGAATGATTCCTTTTCAGGTCTCTGGTGTTAGTTCTAGGTTTGTAGAGCTGAAAAAACCTTGTTAGCGCATATGTACCAGTTTCTGCGCTCGGCTGATACCCTGTTACCTATTCGTTACCTATTCGTTCCCTATTCGCTTTTTCTACATTGACCCTTTTGAATGATTCTTTTTCAGGTCTCTGGTGTTAATTCTAGGTTTGTAGATATGAAAAAACCTTGTTAGTGCATATGCACCAATTCTGCGCTCGACTGATACCCTGTTACCTATTCGTTACTTATTCGTTCCCTATTCACATTTTCTACATGGACCCTTTTGAATTATTTATTTTCAGGTCTCTGGTGTTAGTTCGAAGTTTGTAGAGTTGAACAAACCATGTTAGCGCATATGTACCAGTTTCTGCGCTTGACTGATACCCTGTTACCTATTCGTTACCTATTCGTTACCTATTCGTTCCCTATTCGTTCCCTATTCACTTTTTCTACATTGACCCTTTTGAATGATTTCTTTTCATGTCCCTGGTGTTAGCTAGAGGTTTGTAGAGTTGAAAAAACCTTGTTAGCGCACATGTACCAGTTTCTGCGCTCGACTGATACCCTGTTACCTATTCGTTCCCTATTCGTTACTTATTCGTTCCCTATTCGCCTTTTCTACATTGCATCTTTTAAATTATTTCTTTTCATGTCCCTGGTGTTAGCTCGAGGTTTGTAGAGTTGAAAAAACCTTGTTAGCGCATATGTACCAGTTTCTGTGCTCGACTGATACCCTGTTACCTATTCGTTACCTATTCGTTCCCTATTCGCTTTTTCTACATTGACCCTTTTGAATGATTTCTTTTCAGGTCTCTAGTGTTAGTTCGAGGTTTGTAGAGTTGAAAAAACCTTGTAAGCGCATATGTACCAGTTTCTGCGCTTGACTGATACCCTGTTACCTGTTCGTTACCTATTCGTTCCCTATTCGCTTTTTCTACATTGCATCTTTTAAATGATTTATTTTCATGTCCCTGGTGTTAGCTCGAGGTTTGTAGATATGAAAAAACCTTGTTAGCGCATATGTACCAGTTTCTGCGCTCGGCTGATACCCTGTTACCTATTCGTTACCTATTCGTTCTCTATTCGCTTTTTCTACATTGACCCTTTTGAATGATTTCTTTTCATGTCCCTGGTGTTAGCTAGAGGTTTGTAGAGTTAAAAAAAAACCTTGTTAGCGCACATGTACCAGTTTCTGCGCTCGACTGATACCCTGTTACCTATTCGTAACCTATTCGTTCTCTATTCGCTTTTTCTACATGGACCCTATTAAATGATTCCTTTTCAGGTCTCTGGTGTTATTTCTGGGTTTGTAGAGTTGAAAAAACCTTGTTATCGCATATGTACCAGTTTCTGCGCTCGACTGATACCCTGTTACCTATTCGTTACCTATTCGTTCCCTATTAGCTTTTTCTACATTGACCCTTTTGACAGATTTCTTTTCAGGTCTCTGGTGTTAGTTCTAGGTTTGTAGAGTTGAAAAAACCTTGCTAGCGCATATGTACCAATTCTGCGCTCGACTAAAACCCTGTTACCTATTTGTTACCTATTCGTTCCCTATTCGCCTTTTCTACATTGACCCTTTTGAATGATTTTTTTTCAGGTCTATGGTGTTAGTTCTAGGTTTGTAGATATGAAAACCCTTGTTAGTGCATATGTACTAATTCTGCGCTCGACTGATACCCTGTTACCTATTCGTTACTTATTCGTTCCCTATTCGCCTTTTCTACATTGCATCTTTTAAATTATTCCTTTTCATGTCGCTGGTGTTAGCTCGAGGTTTGTAGAGTTGAAAAACCTTGTAAGCGCATATGTACCAGTTTCTGCGCTCGGCTGATACCCTGTTACCTATTCGTTAATTATTCGTTCCCTATTCGCCTTTTCTACATTGCATCTTTTAAATAATTCTTTTCATGTCGCTGGTGTTAGCTCGAGGTGTGTAGAGTTGAAAAACCTTGTTAGCGCATATGTACCAGTTTCTGCGCTCGGCTGATACCCTGTTACCTATTCGTTACCTTTTCGTTCCCTATTCGCTTTTTCTACATGGACCCTTTTGAATGATTCCTTTTCAGGTCTCTGGTGTTAGTTCTAGGTTTGTAGATTTGAAAAAACCTTGTTAGCGCATATGTACCAGTTTCTGCGCTCGGTTGATACCCTGTTACCTATTCGTTACCTATTCGTCCCTTTGCGCTTTTTCTACATTGACCCTTTTGAATGATTCTTTTTCAGGTCTCTGGTGTTAGTTCTAGGTTTGTAGATATGAAAAAACCTTGTTAGTGCATATGTACCAATTCTGCGCTCGACTGATACCCTGTTACCTATTCGTTACTTATTCGTTCCCTATTCACATTTTCTACATGGACCCTTTTGAATTATTCATTTTCAGGTCTCTGGTGTTAGTTCGAAGTTTGTAGAGTTGAACAAACCTTGTTAGCGCATATGCACCAGTTTCTGCGCTTGACTGATACCCTGTTACCTATTCGTTACCTATTCGCGACCTATTCGTTACCTATTCGTTCCCTATTCGTTCCCTATTCCCTTTTTCTACACTGACCCTTTTGAATGATTTCTTTTCAGGTCTCTGGTGTTAGTTCTAAGTTTTTAGATATGAAAAAAAACGTGTTAGTGCATATGTACCAATTCTGCGCTCGACTGATACCCTGTTACCTATTCGTTACTTATTCGTTCCCTATTCGCTTTTTCTACAATGACCCTTTTGAATGATTTCATTTCTTCTATTTTTTTGTCTCTGGTGTTAGTTATGAGTTGGAAGAGGTGAAATTACCCTGTCGTTTGTATTTCATATGTCAAAATGCATCATATTCTTAAAAAAGGAGCAAGCGGGTTTTTTTAACGGAGATACTGTCACTTCATTAAGTTTATATTTCATTTTTATCAATTACCCTGATCAATTCATTTCATGATTCGTAATACGATTCCAACAGAGACATATGTCCCTGATTCCAAGTACTGTTCTGTTAATCAATTAATACTTTTCTACACATGTTTTGTTTTTCCTTGTAAAAGTCCCATTCATTATACATGTATATGAACCTTTTAACCAGTTATAAGAACGGAGAAACGGAGAAATGAGAACAATGGGAAAAAAAGTAGAGTAACAAATTGGTTATTAATTGCTTCACTTGAACTTTTGTTTACAAAAAAACATGATGGTTTTCATGAACTACTAGAATGTAGCTTCAATTGAGGCAACCGAGGCAGCTGCCTCGGCAATGCTCTGTAAAAATAAAGCAAAAGAAAAAGGGAAACAAACGAGAGAAAAAAGAAAGACAAATACTTCATTCTTATATTTTCTAAAAGTTCCACATCGTGAAGCAGGCTTTGGTTAGTTGTATGCGTCCTCATCATGAAAAGCAATCATTGGTTATAAATCCCTTTTGTTTGGGTATTTTTTTATTCAAGCTCGTCTTTAAACAATTACAGGGTCAAGTCTCTTGACTCAGTATTTCTTGACAGAAAGATTCTTTATATCTGACAAGCAGTCAGGGAAGTTAGCAAAGGACCAGGTTCTATAAGGGGTGTTTTTGGCCCCAAATCAGATGTTTATGAAACTATTGTCAAATGAAAGACATAAACTCACTGTGTATGATTTTAACATTTTTATTTCATTTTCTTTCTTTTTTGTTGCCATGGCAACCATTTCTTCTTATTACTAAATAATGCAAAAATCAGTGTTTAATAAAATTAAGCATATATACTGAGAGCAAAATGTTGTATAGTGACACTGACTTGTATAACAATGTCTAAATAAGTATGACATGTGTTGCTATGGTAACCATGTAGAGTTTTTGTTCAGCCAATTGATACTTGAGTCTTTTTTTAGTATCCTCAACAGTTTTTAAACACATAACACAATGAACAAATGCATAAACAGCATTAATAGGAAGCATAACACTTTACAATATAAATAAATGTAATTCATAATGATAATTTATTAGAGTCATAAAACTGTACAGGAATGTTCACCAGCATGTGTAGTTTTGCACCTGGGGTTTCATGTTTGGTTGTGTCAGTAAGTACAGAGTTATGTCCCTTGACACATTGCGTACAGTAATGGATGACATATTTTGTATCATGGAAATCAATGTCAACTAGAATGCGTCCCCCCTGCACCAAAAACATCCAATCAGCCAAAAAAACCTGTTTTGCCCGAAAAACCAAAATCCATTCCTCCAAAAACCAAATCACCAGCCCCTCCTACTACCAAGAAACCAATACCCACTCCAACTAAGGCCACATCGCCTGCCCCTACTACTACCAAACCTAAGGTGAAATCTGCACCAGCAAACAAAAATAACAGCAAACCCACTTCCCAACCTCCTAAAGAAAAACCTGCAGGTCACAAACCTTCACCACCATCACCCACACCAAAACCATGTAAAAAACCATGTAAAACAAAAAGTTATGAAACCCCCCTCAACAACCAGTTTGAATGTCTTAGTGACATGGAGGATGACAGTGATGGAATCTCTGTCTCAGGGGATGAGAGCATGCTCTCTGATGAAGAAACTTAGTCTTTTATTTTATTTTTAACTTATTTTTTAATAAATCTGGACTGTATTCCATGAAATACGCCTTTCACAGTACATTTTTTCTCGTTGGCTGTGTTGACCTTCAACCAGTCCGCTAACTAGTTAACATTTACAAGTATATCACGTTACCTTTTTTAGTTTCACATAATTTCACATTTCTTGCGCGCTAAATGACCAAAGTTGTCAATGCGCCATAAAACCACATGATAATAATTAATTTTTTTAGTCTCATTGAGACTATACAAGTTGGAAAATTCATAAGCTACATCATAGAGATTGGCTTTTACAACAAGCTATGATATTTATAATCTAAAATCTCATATTATACTATATTTACCCCAATTTAACATATACAAGTATATCACGTACCTTTTTTAGTTTCACATATTTTTAACATTTCTTGCGCGCTAAATGACCAAAGCTGTCGATGCGCCATAAAACAACATAATAATAATTATAAACTAGAATGCGTCCAAAGAACACAGATGTCCCCACTTGCAGCCTTTGTCACAAACGCAAATGCTATTATTCTGCTCATAGTTTGTGAATGGATATCAAAATTACCAAGTGAACAACTGTACTGATTATGGTGATAAGTCAAGGGCCATAACTGTGCACTTACTCGGCGTAACCATACATGAAACCCCAGATGCACAACTATACAGGTTGGTGAACATTCATGTAAAGTCTTATGACACTGGCTCATATATTTTTGGAGATATGAGTGACGCAAGATTACATACTCTGTAGGCTATGTTTTAACTAAGTCAAGTGCCATAACTTACTGGGCACAGCCAAACATGACACCCCAGGTGCACAACTACACATGCTGGTGAATATTCTTGTAAAGTTTTGTGACTCTGTCTCAAATACTTTTGGAGATATGAGTGATACAAGATTGCATACTCTGTAGGCTATATTATAACTAAGTCAAGGGTCATAACTCTGACTTACTTGACACAACCAAACATGAAACCCCAGGTGCAAAACTACACATGCTTGTTAACATTCCTGTAAAGTTTTATGAATCTGCCTCATATACTTTTGGAGATATGAGTGACACAAGATTTGGGACGGACAGACGGACAAGGGCAAATCTATTTGCCCTCCCCCCCGCTTCAAAGTGGGGGCATAAAAATGAAATAAATACTTTGAGATTGCACTTATGTACTATATATGTCTGACGTATTGTTCAGATAGTTTGAGATCACACTTATGTACTAGATATGTCTGACTTATTGTTCAGATAAGTTTGCGATTACACTTTTGTACTAGATATGTCTGACTTATTGTTCAGATAGTTTGCGATTACACTTATGTACTAGCTATGCCTAACTGTCCTGACTGCTTGTCGGATATAAAGAATCTTTCTGTCAAGTAATACTGAGTCAAGAGTCTTGACCCTGTAATTGTTTAAAGACGAGCTTGAATAACAAAATACCTAAACAAAAGGGTTTTATAACCAATGATTGTGAAAAGCAAATTATTTAAGCATAATATTTGTATAGCTTTTCTAGATGAGGACGCATACAACTAGCCAAAGCCTGCTTCACGAGGTGGAACTTTTAGAAAATATAAGAATGAAGTATATGTCTTTCTTTTTTTCTCGTTTGTTTCCCTTTTTCCTTTTTTTTTGCTTTATTTTTACAGAGCATTGCCGAGGCAGCTGCCTCGGTTGCCTCAATTGAAGCTACATTCTTGTAGTTCATGAAAACCATCATGTTTTTTTGTAAACAAAAGTTCAAGTGAAGCAATTAATGACCAATTTGTTACTCTACTTTTTTCCGTTGTTCTCATTTTTCCGTTTCTCCATTTTTATAACTGGTTAAAAGGTTCATATACATGTATAATGAAGGGGACTGAAATAATGACTTTTTCCTTTATCATATATATTCGTCCCAAACATATTCGTCACATTTACAAGGAAAAACAAAACATGTGTAGAAAAGTATTAATTGATTAACAGAACAGTACTTGGAATCAGAAACATATGTCTCTGTTGGAATCGTATTACGAATCATGAAATGAATTGATCAGGGTAATTGATAAAAATGAAATATAAACTTAATTGAAGTGCCAGTTTCTCCGTTAAAAAATCCATTTGCTCCTTTTAAAGAATACGATGCATTTTGACATATGAAATACAAACGACAGGGTAATTTCACCTCTTCGAACTCATAACTAACACCAGAGACAAGAAAATAGAAGAAATGAAATCATTCAAAAGGGTCATTGTAGAAAAAGCGAATAGGGAACGAATAAGTAACGAATAGGTAACAGGGTATCAGTCGAGCGCAGAATTGGTACATATGCACTAACACGTTTTTTTCATATCTAAAAACTTAGAACTAACACCAGAGACCTGAAAAGAAATCATTCAAAAGGGTCAGTGTAGAAAAAGGGAATAGGGAACGAATAGGGAACGAATAGGTAACGAATAGGTAACGAATAGGTAACAGGGTATCAATCAAGCGCAGAAACTGGTACATATGCGCTAACAAGGTTTGTTCAACTCTACAAACTTCGAACTAACACCAGAGACCTGAAAAAAAATAATTCAAAAGGGTCCATGTAGAAAAAGCGAATAGGGAACGAATAAGTAACGAATAGGTAACAGGGTATCAGTCGAGCGCAGAATTGGTACATATGCACTTACAAGGTTTTTTCATATCTACAAACCTAGAACTAACACCAGAGACCTGAAAAGGAATCATTCAAAAGGGTCAATGTAGAAAAAGCGAATAGGGAACGAATAGGTAACGAATAGGTAACAGGGTATCAGCCGAGAGCAGGAACTGGTACATATGCGCTAACAAGGATTTTTCAACTCTACAAACCTAGAACTAACACCAGAGACCTGAAAAGGAATCATTCAAAAGGGTCCATGTAGAAAAAGCGAATAGGGAACGAATAGGTAACGAATAGGTAACAGGGTATCAGTCAAGTGCAGAATTGGTACATATGCACTAACAAGGTTTTTTCATATCTACAAACCTAGAACTAACACCAGAGACCTGAAAAGGAATCATTCAAAAGGGAAAATGTAGACAAAGCGAATAGGGAACGAATAGGTAACGAATAGGTAACAGGGTATCAGCCGAGCGCAGAAACTGGTACATATGCGCTAACAAGGATTTTTCAACTCTACAAACCTAGAACTAACACCAGAGACCTGAAAAGGAATCATTCAAAAGGGTCCATGTAGAAAAAGCGAATAGGGAACGAATAGGTAACGAATAGGTAACAGGGTATCAGTCAAGCGCAGAATTGGTACATATGCACTAACAAGGTTTTTTCATATCTACAAACCTAGAACTAACACCAGAGACCTGAAGACGAATCATTCAAAATGGTCCGTGTAGAAAAAGCGAAAAGGGAACGAATAAGTAACGAATAGGTAACAGGGTATCAGTCGAGCGCAGAATTGGAACATATGCACTAACAAGGTTTTTTCATATCTACAAACCTCGAGCTAACACCAGAGACCTGAAAAGAAATCATTCAAAAGGGTCCATGTAGAAAAAGCGAAATGGGAACGAATAGGGAACGAATAGGTAACGAATATGTAACAGGGTATCAGTCAAGCGCAGAAACTGGTACATAAGCGCTAACAAGGTTTTTCAACTATACACAACTTGAACTAACACCAGAGACCTGAAAAGAAATCATTCAAAAGGGTCAATGTAGAAAAAGCGAATTGGGAACGAATAGGGAACGAATAGGTAACGAATAGGGAACGAATAGGTAACAGGGTATCAGTCAAGCGCAGAAACTGGTACATATGCGCTAACAAGGTTTTTTCAACTCTACAAACCTCGAGCTAACACCAGGGACATGAAAAGAAATCATTCAAAAGGGTCAATGTAGAAAAAGTGAATAGGGAACGAATAGGTAACGAATATGTAACAGGGTATCAGTCGAGCGCAGAAACTGGTACATATGCGCTAACAAGGTTTTTTTAACTCTTCAAACCTAGAACTAACACCAGAGACCTGAAAAGGAATCATTCAAAGGGTCCATGTAGAAAAAGTGAATAGGGAACGAATAAGTAACGAATAGGTAACGAATAGGTAACAGGGTATCAGCCGAGCGCACAAACTGGTACATATGCGCTAACAAGGTTTTTTTCATATCTACAAACCTCGAGCTAACACCAGGGACATGAAAAGAAATCATTTAAAAGATGCAATGTAGAAAAAGCGAAAAGGGAACGAATAGGTAACAGATAGGTAACATGGTATCAGTCAAGTGCAGAAACTGGTACATATGCGCTAACAAGGTTTTTTCAACTCTACAAACCTCGAACTAACACTAGAGACCTGAACAGAAATTATTCAAAAGGGTCAATGTAGAAAAAGCGAATAGTGAACGAATAGGTAACGATTAGGTAACAGGGTTTTAGTCGAGCGCAGAAACTGGTACATGTGCGCTAACAAGGTTTTTTTCAACTCTACAAACCTCGAGCTAACACCAGGGACATGAAAAGAAATCATTCAAAAGGGTCAATGTTGAAAAAGCGAATAGGGAACGAATAGGTAACGAATAGGTAACAGGGTATCAGTCGAGCGCAGAAACTGGTACATATGCGCTAACAAGGTTTTTTCAACTCTACAAACCCAGAACTAACACCAGAAACCTGAAAAGAAATCATTCAAAAGGGTCAATGTAGAAAAAGCGAATAGGGAACGAATAAGTAACGAATAGGTAACGAATAGGTAACAGGGTATCAGCCGAGCGCAGAAACTGGTACATATGCGCTAACAAGGTTTTTTCATATCTACAAACCTCGAGCTAACACCAGGGACATGAAAAGAAATCAGTTAAAAGATGCAATGTAGAAAAAGCGAATAGGTAACGAATAGGTAACGAATAGGGAATAGGGAATAAGTAACGAATAGGTAACGAATAGGGAATAGGGAATAAAAAACGAATAGGTAACGAATAGGGAATAGGGAATAGGTAACGAATAGGTAACGAATAGGGAATAGGGAATAGGTAACGAATAGGGAATAGGGAATAAGTAACCAACTTGACGACTCTTTTGCAACCTAAAGCAAATCAGCATACAAAATTAACAACACTTTGATCGTTTAAACAAACATTTTTCGAAATTAGTATTTCCACTGTTTTCGTGTGTTCTCAGGGAGTGAGTAGTGTTCAGTGAGTAGTGTTCAGTGAGTAGTGTTCAGTGAGTAGTGTTCAATGAGTAGTGTTCAGTGAGTAGTGTTCAGTGAGTAGTGTTCAGTGAGTAGTGTTCAGTGAGTAGTGTTCAGTGAGTAGTGTTCAATGAGTAGTGTTCAGTGAGTAGTGTGCAGTGAGTAGTGTTCAGTGAGTAGTGTTCAGTGAGTAGTGTTCAGTGAGTAGTGTTCAGTGAATGATTAATATTCAGTGAGTAGTGTTCAGTGAGTGAGTAATGTTCAGTGAGTAGTGTTCAGTGAGTGAGTAGTGTTCAGTGAGTAGTGTTCAGTGAGTAGTGTTCAGTGAGTAGTGTTCAGTGAGTAGTGTTCAGTGAGTAGTGTTCAGTGAGTAGTGTTCAGTGAGTAGTGTTCAGTGAGTAGTGTTCAGTGAGTAGTGTTCAGTGATTAGTGTTCAGTGAGTAGTGTTCAGTGAGTAGTGTTCAGTGAGTAGTGTTCAGTGAGTAGTGTTCAGTGAGTAGTGTTCAGTGAGTGATTAATATTCAGTGAGTAGTGTTCAGTGAGTGAGTAGTGTTCAGTGAGTAGTGTTCAGTGAGTAGTGTTCAGTGATTTGTGTTAGATGAGTGTTTTTCAGTTAGTGAGTAATGGTCATTGAATTGTGTTCAGTGACTAGCGTTCAGTGAGTAAGTAATGTTAAGTGAGTAGTATTCAGTGAGTCAGTACTGTTCAGTGAGTAGCCTTCAGTGAGTGAGTAATGTTCAGTGAGTTATGTTAAGTGAGAGAGTAGTGTTCATTGAGTAGTTTTCAGTGATTAGTGTTCAGTGAGTAATGTTTAGTGTGTTGTGTTCAGTGAGTAGTGTTTAGTGTGTTGTGTTCAGATAATTGTGTTCATTGAGTAGTTTTCAGTGCGGAGTTTTCAGTGAGTAATGTTCAGAGTGTTGTGTTCAGAGAGTAGTCATTGAGTAGTTTTCAGTGTGGAGTGTTCAGTGAGTAATGTTCAGAGTGTTGTGTTCAGAGAGTAGTCATTGAGTAGTTTTCAGTGCGGAGTGTTCAGTGAGTAGTGTTCAGAGTGTTGTGTTCAGAGAGTAGTCATTGAGTAGTTTTCAGTGATTAGTGTTCAGTGAGTTATGTTTAGTGTGTTGTGTTAAGAGAGTAGTTTTCAGAGATTAGTGTTCAGTGAGTATGTTCAGAGTGTTGTGTTCAGAGATTTTTGTTCATTGAGTAGTTTTCAGAGATTAGTGTTCAGTGAGTAATGTTTAGTGTGTTGTGTTCAGAGAGTAGTCATTGAGTAGTTTTCAGAGATTAGTGTTCAGTGAGTAATGTTCAGAGTGTTGTGTTCAGAGAGTAGTGTTCATTGAGTAGTTTTCAGAGATTAGTGTTCAGTGAGTAATGTTCAGAGTGTTGTGTTCAGAGAGTAGTGTTCAGAGTGTTGTGTTCAGAGAGTAGTTTTCAGAGATTAGTGTTCAGTGAGTAATGTTCAGTGAGTGAGTAGTGTTCAGTGAGTAGTGTTCAGTGAGTAGTGTTCAGTGATTTGTGTTAGATGAGTGTTTTTCAGTTAGTGAGTAATGGTCATTGAATTGTGTTCAGTGACTAGCGTTCAGTGAGTAAGTAATGTTAAGTGAGTAGTATTCAGTGAGTCAGTACTGTTCAGTGAGTAGCCTTCAGTGAGTGAGTAATGTTCAGTGAGTTATGTTAAGTGAGAGAGTAGTGTTCATTGAGTAGTTTTCAGTGATTAGTGTTCAGTGAGTAATGTTTAGTGTGTTGTGTTCAGTGAGTAGTGTTTAGTGTGTTGTGTTCAGATAATTGTGTTCATTGAGTAGTTTTCAGTGCGGAGTTTTCAGTGAGTAATGTTCAGAGTGTTGTGTTCAGAGAGTAGTCATTGAGTAGTTTTCAGTGTGGAGTGTTCAGTGAGTAATGTTCAGAGTGTTGTGTTCAGAGAGTAGTCATTGAGTAGTTTTCAGTGCGGAGTGTTCAGTGAGTAGTGTTCAGAGTGTTGTGTTCAGAGAGTAGTCATTGAGTAGTTTTCAGTGATTAGTGTTCAGTGAGTTATGTTTAGTGTGTTGTGTTAAGAGAGTAGTTTTCAGAGATTAGTGTTCAGTGAGTATGTTCAGAGTGTTGTGTTCAGAGATTTGTGTTCATTGAGTAGTTTTCAGAGATTAGTGTTCAGTGAGTAATGTTTAGTGTGTTGTGTTCAGAGAGTAGTCATTGAGTAGTTTTCAGAGATAAGTGTTCAGTGAGTAATGTTCAGAGTGTTGTGTTCAGAGAGTAGTGTTCATTGAGTAGTTTTCAGAGATTAGTGTTCAGTGAGTAATGTTCAGAGTGTTGTGTTCAGAGAGTAGTGTTCAGAGTGTTGTGTTCAGAGAGTAGTTTTCAGAGATTAGTGTTCAGTGAGTAATGTTCAGAGTGTTGTGTTCAGAGAGTAGTGTTCATTGAGTAGTTTTCAGAGATTAGTGTTCAGTGAGTAATGTTCAGAGTGTTGTGTTCAGAGAGTAGTGTTCAGAGTGTTGTGTTCAGAGAGTAGTGTTCAGAGTGTTGTGTTCAGAGAGTAGTTTTCAGAGATTAGTGTTCAGAGAGTAGTGTTCAGAGTGTTGTGTTCAGAGAGTAGTGTTCAGAGAGTAGTGTTCAGAGTGTTGTGTTCAGAGAGTAATGTTCAGAGTGTTGTGTTCAGAGAGTTTTGTTCAGAGTGTTGTGTTCAGAGAGTAGTTTTCAGAGTGTTGTGTTCAGAGATTAGTGTTCAGTGAGTAGTTTTCAGAGATTAGTGTTCAGTGAGTAATGTTCAGAGTGTTGTGTTCAGAGAGTAGTGTTCAGTGTGTTGTGTTCAGTGAATAATGTTCAGAGTGTTGTGTTCAGAGAGTAGTGTTCATTGAGTAGTTTTCAGAGATTAGTGTTCAGTGAGTAATGTTCAGAGTGTTGTGTTCAGAGAGTAGTGTTCAGAGTGTTGTGTTCAGAGAGTAGTGTTCAGAGTGTTGTGTTCAGAGAGTAGTTTTCAGAGACTAGTGTTCAGAGAGTAGTGTTCAGAGTGTTGTGTTCAGAGAGTAGTGTTCAGAGAGTAGTGTTCAGAGTGTTGTGTTCAGAGAGTAATGTTCAGAGTGTTGTGTTCAGAGAGTAGTGTTCAGAGTGTTGTGTTCAGAGAGTAGTTTTCAGAGATTAGTGTTCAGTGAGTAATGTTCAGAGTGTTGTGTTCAGAGTGTTGTGTTCAGTGAGTAATGTTCAGAGTGTTGTGTTCAGAGAGTAGTTTTCAGTGCGGAGTGTTCAGTGAGTAATGTTCAGAGTGTTGTGTTCAGAGAGTAGTCATTGAGTAGTTTTCAGAGATTAGTGTTCAGTGAGTAATGTTCAGAGTGTTGTGTTCAGAGAGTAGTGTTCAGTGTGTTGTGTTCAGTGAGTAATGTTCAGAGTGTTGTGTTCATTGAGTAGTCATTGAGTAGTTTTCAGAGATTAGTGTTCAGTGAGTGATGTTCAGAGTGTTGTGTTCAGAGAGTAGTGTTCAGTGTGTTGTGTTCAGTGAGTAATGTTCAGAGTGTTGTGTTCATTGAGTAGTCATTGAGTAGTTTTCAGAGATTAGTGTTCAGTGAGTAATGTTCAGAGTGTTGTGTTCAGAGAGTAGTGTTCAGTGTGTTGTGTTCAGTGAGTAATGTTCAGAGTGTTGTGTTCAGAGAGTAGTCATTGAGTAGTTTTCAGAGATTAGTGTTCAGTGAGTAATGTTCAGAGTGTTGTGTTCAGAGTGTTGTGTTCAGAGAGTAGTGTTCATTGATTAGTTTTCAGAGATTAGTGTTCAGTGAGTAATGTTCAGAGTGTTGTGTTCAGAGAGTAGTCATTGAGTAGTTTTCAGAGATTAGTGTTCAGTGAGTAATGTTCAGAGTGTTGTGTTCAGAGAGTAGTGTTCATTGAGTAGTTTTCAGAGATTAGGGTTCAGTTTGTTATATATTAAGGAGTTACTTTATTAAGAAGAAATGCAGTATATTTATATAAAAAAAACGTTCCTCAACGGGGCTTCGAACTCGCGACTTTTCATTCACAAACCCATCAACATATTCACTTGACTATGTAACCCGGTGACACATTCTTAGCCTATAACGACCATGTCATGGACCAAACTACATTTTCATTTAGTACCTGCGTCCCCAATATCAGTTTTAATGATAAAAAAGAGGATATTGAATTGCACACATGATGAATACATGTTCTCCGCTGAAGTAATCCGAATTGGGGTTTTATTGTGAAAAAGAAACATTCATGTTTCGTAAATAAATGCGATTACTGTCAATACCAGGGATAGCGCGAACGCAGTCCCCACACAAATAAATTGCGTACCCGAGTAGCCCACATTAGGGGCTATCGCAGGCGTCAGCCCAACCGAAGTGCAATGGAAGGGCCTCTTCCTGGGGAAACCTCCTTGTTGATCAAGGTTCTCCCTGTACCAGGTAAGTATGACTACACAACGATGCTTTCCGTATTTATACGATTTTACCAGTGGCAAATTATCATAGTAAAATGTTCATGCGTATTCAAACGAAGTTTTGTATTTTAATTATAGAAACACTAACGACGATCGAAATGGTCATTCAATATTTCGATAAAACTTGCCACGTGTAATGTGCGTTTGATAAGCAATTAATCATTTGAAACATCGATTGGAGATGAGAGTATACGAAGCTAATACTTGTAAGCATGAACAAATTACCTCCCTTATTGAACGTATTCAATACGTCCGAAATTGGTTCTGAGGTTGTAAAAAGCTGAATAATGCCAACATTATTCAATAAATTAATATTTTAATGTGATGTTTGCAATATTTAATGGAGTGGACGTAATAAAGTGAGAAAAAGATATACCGCGATAGCCACATGAACAAAACATTTATTATATACCCATAAATGTATATATCTGATAGTTGCAGGGAACGATATCGTTACGTCTCTTGGGTGAGGGTGCAAATGTATGCTAGTTTTTCCTTCTGTGCTTATGAGTTATTACTTTATATGTTCATTTACTCAAAATTAATAGCTAAACTATCACAACTCTTGTATAAAGTTTATCCAGTTTATTACAGGTTCTAATATTACGTTTATTAAACTTTCTAATGTCTATGACTTAAAGTGACCAAGTTGTATTTACGTTTATTTATCGTCGCCGCCGGTTTCACCGGAAGAATGTAGGTCATTTTAGATTTTTGGAGGAAAGTGCATGATACAGAAGATGCCCCAGACGTACACCTGGTAAAGCATTGTATACGGACCTTAGTTTCTCGAAGTCTCGTCCGAATGACTGTTAGTACTGTCAGTGGTCGAGCGGGGAATTGAACCTGCGATCCCTGGATTACTAGTCCAGCGCGTTACCACTGGACCACGGCTCCGCTACCAAGTTGGTCATACAATCGTGCCTTTTATACTGCTCAGAGAAATGTGACCAAAATTGGTCGCAAGTTGGTCACAAGCGTTATAATTCGTCACAAGCGTTAAAAATTGGTCACACGTCCTTTCCTGAGATTTACATACTTTACACAATTGCAAATCGATTAATTACGATGTAAAATGGCGAAAACAGCAAAATAAAATATACCGATATAATCTGACATGAAAATCACATCCACTTGATTCGACACAGTATATACTCTATGAATTGCAAACGTGCATGGCATTGAAGAACAACTTTTATTAATCATTGGTGATTAAGATGCGTTCTTCAAAACATGCTATATAGTAACATGTTTTGTCCAGTAAAAAAACGACTGAAACAGCAAAAGTCAGTATCAAATGTTTTCCTCAGCCGAATCAACTTCCTTGTTTTTCATTCCGGCAACGTCATCATTGCAAAATACTATCCGCGGTAAACGTCATCATATTTATCCTACCAGTGTCCCTTTGGAAGGATTAAACATCGGTTTAAGAGGACTGACAGACTTGCAACTCACTAGAATTGTTCGTAAATGATATTTCTTATAATCTGTGGAGAATAAATCGCAAAACGCTTCAAATCGAACAGCTAAAGGCGATGTTTTGCATTTTCTACATGACAAATTCTAATCAGACGATCTACTGGCTTTTTTCCACAAAGATATATTTGTAATTCTCCTATAAACGTATATTTTGTCTATGACTGTACTCTTGTTATGTGTTACATCATGTGAGCAAGATAAAAGTTTCACTCAGTAACAGTAAAACAAACTGCTTTTTAAATTGAGGTGTCAGAGAAAACATGCTGACAAGTAGGATATTATCAGCATTTCATACTTATATTTCCAAACAAGTAAATAATATTACCGTATAATTGTCTGTATTTCATTTTTAAGCATATCTTAGACATGTCCCTTATTTTTAAAAGTTTATTTACCACTACCATCCTTGAATTTTAAGAACTATTTAACATACTGAGTTTATGTCTTTGTTAAGTTTCACATATAACTAGTATACATGTATAATAATATTAAGTATTGAAAACTGCACTATTTTCTTCAATGCAGAAAGCTGTATTGCTGTAGTTTGGTTTGTAGATTTGAAATCAGTTGTGCATACTGCCCCTTGGGGTGCACCGTCCAAAAACGAAAAGTTGTTGCAATTTGATAGAATTTATAGATGCAGCACCAAGACTCATGAACGTTACGGTGCAGATTGCTACGGGGGAGACATGGGATGTTACGGGGAGAGATGGGATTGTTACGGGGGAGACATGGGATGTTACGGGGGAGATATTAGACTTTGGTGAGAAATGATGTCATATACTTCAAGAACACGTAAAATAGAAGAAGTTTAAGTGTAAATCTGAATATACATGTAGTTTTTATCGATAAAACGGACGACATAATCACTTAAAGCAACGAAACGTATAAAAATGTCACCTCCGTAACGGCTGCGTCTGCAACGTAACATTTATAAATTTTACGGTAGTGACTGTAACGAAAGTGACATTTTTTCCTTTTCCATGACATGCTATACATCCATAGTCAAAAAGTACGTGTCATATTTCAGAGAATAGTATCAATATGCATGTTTCTGTTAACAATCACACGTTACAAAATTGCATTAACTTTCTAAGAGACGCACGGTGGGGACGTTATGAAAATGTACGGAAGGTTCTTACCTGACGTTTGATTGGAAAACTCATGACTGGCTTGAGATTCTTATAAACAAATATGATGTAATAAACGAATACACTTTGATACATAATACAGCATATGTCGTCACAGTGAGATGCTCATGTTGTTAACAAAAAGTCGTTTATTGTAAACGTTACGGAAGGGACAAATATTTGAAGGCCGCAAAAACTGTGCGTTTTTTTAGACGAAGTTGTAGAATTTTTAGCAAAACACAGTTCAAAATTTACATGTTAATATTCTAGTAGGCCTAGTTGTTCTTTGAGGAAAACTCATGTGTTTTTCTCATATACCCTACAACTATAGATATGTTCATACGTTCATGTGACGAAGGGGACACTGTGCTTTTGTCATATGCCTGACTCAAACAATGCAACGTTGTACAAAATGCTCATACCCTAGTAAAAACTATCATGTTTTCATATTTATAAGGTTCATAATGTTTGTATCATTGAAAAAAAATCAAATTTGTGTGCAAGATGAAATAGTTATTTATTCTGAAATCCATGGGACATAAAATGGGACATAAAATGTACGCTTATGGTAGAATTACCCATATATGTGTATTATTTTTATAGTAAATTTAGATATTCACGGTCGCTCAGATGATACAAGATCCTAAAGAAACATCGAATTTACAAAATATTGGTCAGAAAATTAACACCACTACTCTTCCTTCTGGACACTCTGTCGCAAATGCATCACCCGACGGAATACATATCGGGTTATATGTACACCGCGATATTAAACCATCTCCTCAACGTACCGGCCCTCTTTTGTCCAGTACGTTACTAACGGTTTATGAACGGTCTTTAGTAGAGGCTTCCAAAATGTCTGCTCACGAAGCTGCAGCGGTTACTTTCCCAATTAAGGAGGATTTTGTGTGAGTTATCATTGGTTTAATTAGTGGAATCATGTAAAATACATTTTTAAACAACGTCCTCTGTGAAAATTGGATATTGTCAGAATACAATTAGTGTAATTATTGTTTTCCTTCGAACTTCCAAGTTGACACTGACAGTGTTCGGATAGTGTTTGTTTCGGTTTCATAATCATACAGCAGTAGTTATTTAATCGGGAATATATTGTAGCGGGCTGGCATCAAAAAGGAGTCCCAACTTCTGATAAGGACACTGAAGACAATACTTGTTTGTCTGTCCTTCTGACGTATTGGATATAGCTAGACAGTCGCACTCATTCTCTAATTTCTAAATCTAATGTTTGACCGAGTATGTTTCATAGGGAGCAGGTCAAAATGCACCCAAGTCATTAGTACCCAATATTTTTAAGTCAAAATGTACCCAAATGAAAGTCAAAATGTAGAAATGACTAATGTTTTAAAAAAACAAAATTACATGAAACTCGCAACTGAATTAAGAAAATTGCTATGTGTCTTACTAAGCAAATCTGAAGTTTGTGGTTTTATCTCAGATAAGGCATTCAGCAAGGAATTTGCAGACTCGGATATAGTTTTGGTACAGGCACGATCGTGTACCATATCAACTACAAAGAGATTGTTTATCACTGTCATGGGCTGCGCTTTTTAGTTTTAAATGTCAGAAAGTTTGTTTTTGATTGTTTATCACTGTCATGAGCTGCGCTTTTTAGTTCTAAATGTCCGAAAGGTTTATTTTATTTTTCAGACCATACCAGTATAAAGAAAATAAAGTATGTGTTGTCTCCATTGTTGGTAAGAGTAGCTACAAAACTTTCTCTTCCAAGGCTTCACCTTTCAACCCTATCTTAGATGCAGATATTTTTAAGGTAAGTTATATATGGCTGTTAGTGACTTAGTCTGAACAAATGTTTTGCCCAGTTATATTTGATGTGATATGTAACTAACAGGGGTGTCACTTCTTTTTTAATTAGCAAGGAAATCATCAAAAGGAGGCTTGGAGGTTTGGGGTTACTCCCCTAAATTATAATCACCATACAAGAATAGTGCAATGTAGCCGGGAGATGATGCTTAAGTTATAGGGTAATTTTACCGGCTCTTATTGACACACCTGAACTAAAATGACAACTGCAGTCAATTACTGTGGATTCATTAATTTTCGTTGGTACCAAATTTCGTGGTTTTGTCAAAATGGGCATTTCGTGGGGTACTTGAATTCGTGGTTTTTTGATTTTTGAAGCATAAATTAAAAAAGTAGTCTATAAGTCCAAAACAAATAAAATATATATGTCAATTAGAAAACAGTGACACGGACCCGAAAGATATACAGGTATTTTCTCACCTTTCATTGTTATCGATGTTACATCGTGTGGCCCCGTTCCCTTAGTTAGCCACACTATGCAAGTGTCAATTAACACATTATATTGAGAATTATCTACCTATTGTTTACATCACATGTCATTTAAATATGTCAATTAAGCACCAGTTAATCTGGCGCTAAACGAATTAACAATCAGTCAATAAAAGTTAATGCAAATCATCTTCGAAATCACTCGCTTTTGAGAAACCAAACTATCGTCTACACACAAGCTAAATATAGAATTATGTTGATGTCGTGGCTAAAGTCCGGTAACGTCGTTACACGGTTACCGTCAACTCCGGGGTTACCGAATCCAGAAGATGCTGCATCACCAAGAGAGGCTCGTACATTTCAAGCAGCCAACGACTACGTAGATATACAATCAGAAAGTCAGAAGCAGTCCAGAAAAAGAAAGCGGGGAGATTACGGCCACTACGATGACGAGTCAAGGGCTAAAATTGCAAGATATGCAATTGATAATGGGGTTGCTAAGGCCTCGAGGAAATTCTCCTCTTTGTATTGTCGAAAAGTAAGCGAGACCACCGTGAGAAGTATGAGGGACCAGTATGTGAAAGCAAAGAAGAAGAATGGGGAAGATACCACAACGTTACCCCGTTCACCGAGGGGTCCACCATTAATGCTAGGTATCGTGGATGAAGACGTACAGGCCTGGGTTCGAAGAGTAAGAATTCACGGAGGGGTAATTAACGCACGGGTTGTCCAAGCAGGTGCGGAGGGAATAATGACTAAAATCGCCCGCCAGAAATTAACGAAGTTCGGGGGCTCAGTAGAAATTACGAAGTACTACGCCAGATCCGTACTTCGGAGGATGGGGTTTGTTAAGAGGAAGGGGACCAAGAACGTCAAAAACCTACCCTTAGACTTCGATGAGATTAAGTCTGCGTTTGTGGAGAAAGTGAGCAACGTTGTAAGTGGACACAACATTCCTGACTCGCTTG
The DNA here is from genome assembly GCA_032209605.1 of Mactromeris polynyma. Classification (NCBI taxonomy): domain Eukaryota; kingdom Metazoa; phylum Mollusca; class Bivalvia; order Venerida; family Mactridae; genus Mactromeris; species Mactromeris polynyma. The sequence goes on along the minus strand of JASFXZ010000004.1, from coordinate 32,359,816 downwards.
TTATCAACTGGGATCAGACGGGATGTCAGCTTGTACCAGGTGGACAGTGGACCATGGACCAGTGTGGTTCCCAGCAAGTGACCATTGCTGGGTTAGATGACAAACGCCAGATCACTTTATTGTTAGCTGTTACCAAATCTGGACAACTTCTCCCCCCACAAGTGATATACGCAGGAAAGACGAACAAATCCCTCCCGAAGAATGTTGAATTTCCAGAATCGTGGGATGTCACGTGCACTGAAAACCACTGGAGTAATGAAGACAGTATGCTAAGATACATCGATAACATCATTGTGCCTTACGTTAATGGGATCAGAGACACTTTACCCCTGTCGCAGTGTGACCAGCAAGCCGTGGCGATTTTCGATGTCTTCCGTGCTCATCAGTGTGCTACAGTTATCGCCAAGTTGAAGGAAAACGGGATTACGCCATTGTTCGTTCCAGCTTGCTGTACGGATCGTCTACAGCCCTTAGATTTGTCACTCAACAAGGAATACAAGGATTGTCTGAAGGACTGCTTTCATGATTGGTATACTTCCAAGATTATCTCAGCATTTGACGAAGATGACGATACCATGGCTAATGTGGATCTGAAGATGTCAACGCTCAAACCCATTCATGCCAATTGGATCATTACTACACATGGGAAATTTGAAGATCGGCGAGATTTAGTTGTGAAGGGGTTTCAGTTAGCCGGACTTTGTTAAAAGTGATTGTTATTGTGTGATGATTACAAGTGACTGTACAGTGTGACTGGAATTGTGTTAATTCAGCGTAAAAATGATACCATCATTCATCATGATTGATCGTTAATGATATTATTATTTTGCTATTATTATTTAATAACATGTGAAAAACAAATTAAATTTCTTATAACTCTCTGTGATTGTTTGTTATTTTTTATCACTTATTTTATAACTGTCACAAACTGTATAATTACGCTATAACGACGATACATTTCACACGTTGAGATTATACTTCCAACACACTGATCACAACGATATGAAAATATTCGTGTACTGTACTTGGAAGTAGAGCTGCTAAATATAGCACACCAGATCAACAACATCATCACAGAACTGACTACTCAACTTAATAATGACGAAGAATATATAACAAACATAAATAGTAAAAGCATTAATAGTTTATTGTTATCAAATATTTACATTATATATACACCAACATGCTTATAAACTGACACAATTCACGGGAGGTAACCGCGTGTTAGCGGCGATGTTTATCTGGAGTGTACTAGTTTTCGGACATAGACTTTTCGGATACGATCGTAAGACAAAATTTTCGTTGGGTACTTGAATTCGTGGATAAGCTCAACCACGAAATCCACGAAATTTAATGTTCAACGAAAATTAATGAATCCACAGTATATTAGAAACTTCATTTCTCTTACCAGTGTTTGAAGTATTTAATAGATCAGTACATCACAAACAATTTCTTATTAAATATTGATGAAAGATTTACTGAAAATGTTACTATTAAATAATCTTGTTCTGTGGTATTGTTCTCATATTTCTTTAATCAGTTTAATGTGAATAAATAGTGTGTTTGAGTCAGTATCATTGCCCTGGCTCATGATTTTCCCCAGGATTTTCAGCTAGGGGTCCTTGGAACCTCGTGTTTGACAAATTAGGGGTCCTTGGTAAATTCGTAGGGTCCAAGAGAGCAGTATAAACTTGACAAAAGTTAATTGTAAGGGTCCCAGGGATGCACAGTAAGTCGAAAATGAAAAAGGAAAAGGGAGTCAGGGACTGCGTCAGGGAAATCCCTGCTGGCAGTTTTAAAATGAAATAAATATTAAAAATTTAAAGTGAGCATCTTTAGTTGATATTTGTTTTTTAAGTGCAAGATTTACTGTTAAGGAGGGAATAAGTTGCTACAGAGAACGCCTATTTTGTTTTTGGTTTTGTTTTTTGTGTTATTTTCCGTATGTGTTGGCTGCTTCTGAAACCTCTGTAGAAATCTGCAAGCATTATTACTTTATATTTTCAGGGAGTTCGTGAACATCTTACTGAAAGTGTGAATGCAGTGAGTATTCCAATTTGTGGATAATTACATGGTGTAGTGTTTAATTACTTTGTATTGCTTTCATTTGTTATAATCATTCAATAAAATGGCTTTATTATGATTGTGTGACCCTCTAACATCTTTTGTATAAAACTTAAAAATAATCATGGTGAATAGTGTAGCATTTAAGTAGATGTACAACTGAAATAAATTTTCTTTAGAATGACATTTTAGCAAAAAGTTCATATGAGCGCCGCTGTACGATTTCAAATCTCTTTAAGTGACGTCATTTCCAGAAAATGTCACCTTTGATGTCACCATGTACTGACAGTAAGTACTATTTGCCCCATATGGAAATATGAAACCAAAGTGACCATATGGAGTAAACATTGTTTCCTGCTTGCAAATAGTGACCTGACATGTTGCGTTTTCATGAAAAGATGGCGCTTACAGAAGAGGTTGTTAATCCCATAGCATCGCTCATATAGTAATATTTTTTAAAATGTTTACTTCTTATATGTTTGAAGTTAGATTGTTTTTACATTGTTCATGATATGAGCAGTTTTAATACAAATATACTTACTGGAATCTGATTCGAGTCATTGGTCATATGAGGAGTCAGTTTCATGTTCGTGGCAAGATTTGAATGCACAACCTCTTGGTTGAGCAGCGAGCATCATCTCTACTACCATACCACACCCTGATTTGAATAAAATGGATGCAATTAGTGTGGATAATGGTTTAGCATATTTTCAGGGTGAGATAGAGTGCTATTATGATGCAGACACTAATGTTATATATCTACATCATACCAGTGTACAGGATACATCAAGGCTTGCAGGAGTATGTCAGAAACTCAAAGATGCTTCAGGAAAGGTTTGATGCATACATTGTCTGTTTTTATGTTGTTACAGTAAAACCTCACCTAAAGGCCAACACAATAATAAGACCGACTCGAAATTAAAAACACAATTTTCAAGTTCATTTTCACTGTTTTGCTCTTTATTCAACCTCAATATTAGGACCACATCAATAAAAATACCAGTTTTAAAGGTCCCAAGGATGGTCTTATTATTGAGGTTTTACTGTATTTTGTTATATGTCATTTTCATTCTCAGTACAAAACTCCATATTACCTAAGAAGGGAGTGTCTTACTGTCATCAACCAAAGATGCAATTAAGGGGATGAAAGCTTTTACTGTCAATCCCCGCAAACACAATGACGTTACATGATATTTATAGAATGGATAAAACCAAGAGAATAAGCGGCTTATGTTTTAATTGCAATAAAGTTTGGCACGTAAAAACAATTCCTATAATTATGCTGGCATGATTTTAATTGGTGGACTTGTAAACTCCATATTATACTCAATACTGTGTGTGAGGTGATATGCATTTACTTACTAGAGCTATAAAACAAATTTGACTGCAGAAAAAGTGTTTGGATTGTAATAAAACACTTTCTTGTCTGTGCAAGAAAATTAGAAATTCATCGCTGCTTATGATTATATTTATAGTCATTTATATTTTAAAGCAAAATTATTTTTTTGTTTAATTTCAGGATTTTCAGTCACTATGGCAACAGGAGGATTGTCACTATGCCAAATGTCTTCTTTTCTTATTTCATATTTCACACATCATTGTCGTAAGTATTTGCATGAATAGTTTGTGATTTCATTTAACTTACTCTATTGTTGAAATAGCTGACCACTTATAGCTATTTGATGTATTGACTATTTGGTGATTTGTGATAAGAAAATATTCAAACTAAATAGAATATTTCCGAATTGTGGATTTCTTTTTACTTACAACATGATTATAAAGTCAGTCGTATTGAAAGGCAGTGTCACGAATTTATAGTGATTTATATCCCTATGAATGCATATATTAAATATATATAAAAGATAAAGTTCTTACTATGCCTACTGACACAAATGTTATACAGTTTATTAGAACATATTATATTTTCTAGGCCTTACCTGTTCTGGATGAGTTTGTCACAGAGAAGTTACACTGTTTATAAGTTCATGTACCATTCTGTTTCAGATATCACATCCTGGTTCATCATTTGATGTTACTTATGTGAGATTGTTTAGAATTCTTGATTCAATAAGGTGGGTGACATTTTCTACGCCATATATAAAGTTCTCAGAAATATCACATAGTTTACTGTGGAGGGATTAAGTTGTTACAAAGAACGCCACATACATAAGCCTTCCCACACGGTCCCCAGGGAAACAATAGCATACAAAACATTAGGGACTGAGTAAGTGCCAGGGTAAACATGAATATTGGAGTAAGGAATTGAGGCAGATTGGTGGAGATTTAGAGCTCCTGATGTCTAATCTGAAGGTCATCAGTTTGATTGCTGCCAAGGGCCAAGTTGAACCATGAATTTCACAATTAGGTTGAGTACTTATTAGTAACTTAGGAAGCATTCAGCGAGAAATTAAGTTGTAAAATACAAGTTGTAAGAATATATTCCACAATCTCTGTGTATAAATATGGTGAAACTAAACTAAATGTTTGGTCGAAATACTGACTAATTAGACAACACTCCTGTGATGTCAAACATTGTAAAATTGAATAGTTTTTATTAACCCTTTAAAATACTTACCTACAGTATATTTAACAGAGGTGAGAATTTTTCCTCTTTTCAGCTAATATCTACTTCTTTTGGACAAAACAGTGTGAATAAAAGTTGTCTGATTTGGTCAGATACACAGAAGATTGTCATGAGTTTTCTTGCTTTTTCCCCTTCTATATTTCTCTCCCTTATCCATTCTAGAGTTCTCTCCCTTTATGTACTATATATACATATACTAAAGAAGGGATAAACAGAGAGAAATCTAGAAGGGATAAAGGGAGAGAACTCGTGACAATCTCCTGGAGGTTTCCTTTGATGTATGAAGATTTCCTCTCTTTTTAACTACTAGCTTTCTTATCTCTGAATAAACGTTTATAGAATGTTGAGATATTTTTTACTTTACTTGTAGGATGAAAGTACAGAAGTGTGTAACAGATCAATTGTTTAACCTCTCTGTTTCCAAAGATTGGAAATATAATGGTCGACCTTGTTCACCCAGAGTACTGTTTGTGTATGAGTCATCTACTATAGAATATGACCCAGAAGAACTGGTGGAGAACACAGGCTATAGGCCCAGACCCCAGGTATATATCAGGCTATAGGCCCAGACCCCAGGTATATATCAGGCTATAGGCCCAGACCCCAGGTATATATCAGGCTATAGGCCCAGACCCCAGGTATATATCAGGCTATAGGCCCAGACCCCAGGTATATATCAGGCTTGTAATGATTGTGTAAGGCTGGTTTTTAGTCTGAATCAGGAATGAAGATGAAACATCTGAATGAGAGAGAATACAGCTTGAGGCAGAATATGGAACTACATTATTGGTGGCCCCATACCATTGATCATTATCTCTGGCATTGGCAGTATGAGGTCTGGTCAAATATATACAGTAAAACACTTAAAGACCACCTCAAAATTAAGAACACAATTTTTAAGTTCATTGTCACTGTTTGCTCTTTATTCAACCTCAATATTGAGACCACCTCAATATTTAGACCAATTATCAAGGTTCCCAATGGTGGGTTTATTATTAAGGATTTACTGTACGTACATGTGCACTGGAATCCCTTTAATCCTGAAACTTCTTTTTATATACACATATTTCTATGTGATAAAATGGGACTTGATAAATGGTTCACTAGGAAGCAGTTTGCTGCTATTTTCGACTTACTTTCGGTCACGCAGTATTTTGTTATTTTGACAACAAAACATACATTGAAACAATTTGAAATAATAGAAAAAACTTAATGATATTGTTAGAATTAATAAACTGTAAAAGTTTTGAAAAAAGAAAGTGAACTGAAGTGAAATAAGTTTTTCTTCCATTACATTAATACTGCGAAAATACAAGCAAACAGTATATCTCTGATGAAAGTTCTTATTCATTGACTGCCCCATTATTTCTTTTAATGTAATGGTGAGAGAATGGTAGAAATACTCCTGCTGTTTGGAGGTGTGAGGGCAATTAAAATTTAATTAAATTAGTTTTGTATCAAAATGAGAGTAACTGGTATGTTGGGACAGTTTGTCTTATTTCACACTCAAGGTGTGCCTTTTATAAATATGCAGTCTTTATATTATTTAAAAAGCTTTAAAAGGATACCATATATTCATTTGATTGTTTATTCAAACCTTATGCTTAGAATATGTGTTTTATTTCACAGAGAATTCATCCAATAAAGAGACTTCAGCATTGTATGGAAGATCAGATCTATAAAATATTGAGGAAATCACGAGTTATAACCAATATAAGGTATGTGTTGTATACTGCAGATCAGTAGGCTATCCTTGTATGTGTTGTATACTGCAGATCAGTAGGCTATCCTTGTATGTGTTGTATACTGCAGATCAGTAGGCTATCCTTGTATGTGTTGTATACTGCAGATCAGTAGGCTATTCTTGTATGTGTTGTATACTGCAGGTCAGTAGGCTACCCTTGTATGTGTTGTATACTGCAGATCAGTAGGCTACCCTTGTATGTGTTGTATACTGCAGATCAGTAGGCTATCCTTGTATGTGTTGTATACTGCAGATCAGTAGGCTATTCTTGTATGTGTTGTATACTGCAGATCAGTAGGCTATCCTTGTATGTGTTGTATACTGCATATCAGTAGGCTGACCTTGTATGTGTTGTATACTGCAGATCAGTAGGCTATTCTTGTATGTGTTGTATACTGCAGATCAGTAGGCTACCTTTGTATGTGTTGTATACTGCAGATCAGTAGGCTATTCTTGTATGTGTTGTATACTGCAGATCAGTAGGCTATTCTTGTATGTGTTGTATACTGCAGATCAGTAAGCTATTCTTGTATGTGTTGTATACTGCAGATCAGTAGTCTATCATTGTATGTGTTGTATACTGCAGATCAGTAGTCTATCATTGTATGTGTTGTATACTGCAGATCAGTAGTCTATCATTGTATGTGTTGTATACTGCAGATCAGTAGGCTATTCTTGTATGTGTTGTATACTGCAGGTCAGTAAGCTATTCTTGAATGTGTTGTATACTGCAGATCAGTAGGCTATTCTTGTATGTGTTGTATACTTCAGATCAGTAGGCTATTCTTGTATGTGTTGTATACTGCAGATCAGTAGGCTATCCTTGTATGTGTTGTATACTGCAGGTCAGTAGGCTATTCTTGTATGTGTTGTATACTGCAGATCAGTAGGCATCCCTTGTATATGTTGTATACTGCAGATCAGTAGGCTATTCTTGTATGTGTTGTATACTGCAGATCAGTAGGTTATCCTTGTATGTGTTGTATACTGCAGATCAGTAGGCTATCCTTGTATGTGTTGTATACTGCAGATCAGTAGGCTATTCTTGTATGTGTTGTATACTGCAGATCAGTAGGCTACCCTTGTATGTGTTATATACTGCAGATCAGTAGGCTATTCTTGTATGTGTTGTATACTGCAGATCAGTAGGCTATTCTTGTATGTGTTGTATACTGCAGATCAGTAGGCTATCCTTGAATGTGTTGTATACTGCAGATCAGTAGGCTATTCTTGTTTGTGTTGTATACTGCAGATCAGTAGGCTATTCTTGTATGTGTTGTATACTGCAGATCAGTAAGCTATTCTTGTTTGTGTTGTATACTGCAGATCAGTAGGCTATTCTTGTATGTGTTGTATACTGCAGATCAGTAAGCTATTCTTGTATGTGTTGTATACTGCAGATCAGTAGGCTATTCTTGTATGTGTTGTATACTGCAGATCAGTAGGCTATTATTGTATGTGTTGTATACTGCAGATCAGTAGGCTATTCTTGTATGTGTTGTATACTGCAGATCAGTAGGCTATTCTTGTATGTGTTGTATACTGCAGATCAGTAGCCTATTCTTGTTTGTGTTGTATACTGCAGATCAGTAGGCTATCCTTGTATGTGTTGTATACTGCAGATCAGTAGGCTACCCTTGTATGTGTTGTATACTGCAGATCAGTAGGCTACCCTTGTATGTGTTGTATACTGCAGATCAGTAGGCTATCCTTGTTTGTTTTGTATACTGCAGATCATTAGGCTACCCTATGTATTGGGGAAAGTCTGTTGTTGGGTGATAAGCTTTTCCTCAATTACTTGATACTTGTATTGGTATTTTTGACATTTTTCAAGGTACCTTTCTTGGTTTTGTATTACTGGATTGCAGAGTTTGCTGAATAGAGCTATTGTCTACCAGACTGACTTGGTGTCAATAAGAGCTGGGAGCCAGTAAAATTACCCAGTAACTTAAGCATCATCACCTGGCTACTTTTCTTGTATGAATGATCATAATTAAGGGGAGTACCCCTCCCCAGTCCCCTGCCTACTTTTAGTGACTTCCCTGCTACTTCTATACTTTGTGCCATCCCTGGACAGACATGTTAAGCCGTCAGTCTAATTTTGAACTCTTGGATTGTGATAATTAGAGTTGCCTTCAGCTGTGCATAGTTTTTGCCCTGAAATGACTTTAGCTTTACAAAATAAAAGTGTGTGATTTTTAAAGCAAATAATGATGCTCCTTAATTCAGATACTATATCCATATTTTCACTGAAATTATTGCATATTTAAATTACAAGGTAAAGTTATGCTTCTTATACACTTGTTTTATTTCCGTTCAATGTTTAATTCAAACATTCAGTGGAAGAAGATGTTATACCATTTGTTACTTGCATGACAATGTAACACTTGTATTGTGATACCTGATGGAAATAAATGTTCTCTTCTTTTGTGGTACAGTCGGACCTTCTTTATTTGACAGCCTTCTGTCCGAATAATTGGTATGATCAAAAAATAAATACCAGGTCCGGATGTGTCTTCCTATACACATCAAATTGAAACAGGCTATTCAAAACCATGTATTATTTGAAATAAAAAATTTCGGACCTGATGAATTCTTTGTATGAATGAGTTCTGACTGTATTTACATTCTATTGAAGTGTTGTTCTTGTTTCGTGTTTTCAGTAATAATTCTCTGTTTGCTGTTCCGGCCAATCAGGAGTTTGTATTTTACCATGTGTATAAAAGCGCTGCCACAGACCCGGTAGCTTTCTTCTTACAACGAATCAGAGAGAACAGTATTCAACGTGATGCAGGTATCTCACAGTACAATTCATCTCTGTTTTATTTTCATTTTGCAAGGGGGCAAGGGGCGTTATTTACAAACTAGTTAAGACAACATGACTTCAAATACTAACAAATTCTGTATCGCATTAAGTCAGTGTTTTGCTTTCATTCACCAACAATTTAAGACTGAAATTGAGACTTAGACTTTAAATTTACAAAAGGTAAATTGACCACCTTTTCGTTTTCATCAAATGTAAACAAATAGAATTTTGTATGCAAAATTGTTGTTATCCACTCTACACGTTAGCAAAGTTTTATCAAAATTTATAATGTTATAACAATGTTGGAGTAAAACGAAGACTTTAAGATCTTAAATCTGAGTTTCAGTTAAAATTATATAGACACATAATTATGACTTTCTGCTTGTATGAATTAGCATAATATGAGTTCGGGCTAGTAAGGAAGTGGTAAGTTGTTTGGCTTAACAATTTGCCCATAAGGGCTAGTGCTCGAAAGAAATTAAAGCAAAGCCTGCATTTATAATATTATTGTTATGTTTCCACCAGTCAGTAATCTGAATTCATCAAATGATTCATTATGGTATTCAAAAATTATTAAAGTGTCTTCATAAAAATAGTACAGTATTAAACAATATCAACTTATCGTATATAATGAATTTTAACTTTTTATATTTAGTAACATTTGGAACAATTTGATGAATGCCACATCAAGATTCAGATGTATTGATATATATTAAAACACTCCCCTAACAAAAGCTTTTTTGTATAAATCTCAGACTTAGACTTCAAAATTGCAAAAATTAAATGTACAAGCATTTCATTTTCATTATATCTAAACAGATAAATTTTTGCCTGAATATTTCTAGTTACTCACTCTACACTTTTGCCATGTTTTATCAAAATATATTGTGTAGCAATAACGAGGGAACGAAATGAACATTTACCGTTTTAAAGTCTTAGTCTGAGATTCAGTCTTAAACCGTTTGTGAATACGAGCCCAGGTAAATGTGAGTGGAATTAAACATACAGTTTTTATATCACTGAATTGATAAAGATTTTAAGCAAATCGTCAGTAAGCATTTAAGGTTTGATTCACTGAAGTGTTGATACTTGTTTTGTCATTTTACGTTTACAGATGGCGATTCCCCACGGAAGAGTTACCAGTCAAATAGGCGTGGTCCTTCTGCAGGAAGTACAGATAGGTCAAGGTCATCCCCTTCATCAAGACAGGGAGACTTCAGTTTTAAGGAGTTTCTATGGCAACATGTTGATATGGCATTAACTAAAGGTTTTGATGATAATGTTGGAAGGCATCCGGTGACAGCTACGTTTGAGGTAAATTTCTTAGTTTCTGTATGTCTGTGTCGTGGAGGTTTTGTCTTAACTACCACCATACGTCATATGTGTCACATGGCTCTGTAAGTCTGTGTCGTGGAGGTTTTGTCTTAACTACCACCATATATCATATGTGTCACATGGCTCTGTAAGTCTGTGTCGTGGAGGTTTGTCTTAACTACCACCATATGTCATATGTGTCACATGGCTCTGTAAGTCTGTGTCGTGGAGATTTTGTCTTAACTACCACCATATGTCATATGTGTCACATGGCTCTGTAAGTCTGTGTCGTGGAGATTTGTCTTAACTACCACCATATGTCATATGTGTCACATGGCTCTGTAAGTCTGTGTCGTGGAGGTTTTGTCTTAACTACCACCATATGTCATATGTGTCACATGGCTCTGTAAGTCTGTGTCGTGGAGGTTTTGTCTTAACTACCACCATATGTCATATGTGTCACATGGCTCTGTAAGTCTGTGTCGTGGAGATTTGTCTTAACTACCACCATATGTCATATGTGTCACATGGCTCTGTATGTCTGTGTTGTGGAGGTTTTGTCTTAACTACCACCATATGTCAAATGTGTCACATGGCTCTGTAAGTCTGTGTCGTGGAGATTTGTCTTAACTACCACCATATGTCATATGTGTCACATGGCTCTGTAAGTCTGTGTCGTGGAGGTTTTGTCTTAACTACCACCATATGTCAAATGTGTCACATGGCTCTGTAAGTCTGTGTCGTGGAGATTTGTCTTAACTACCACCATATGTCATATGTGTCACATGGCTCTGTAAGTCTGTGTCGTGGAGGTTTTGTCTTAACTACCACCATATGTCATATGTGTCACATGGCTCTGTAAGTCTGTGTCGTGGAGGTTTTGTCTTAACTACCACCATATGTCAAATGTGTCACATGGCTCTGTATGTCTGTGTCGTGGAGGTTTTGTCTTAACTACCACCATATGTCAAATGTGTCACATGGCTCTGTAAGTCTGTGTCGTGGAGGTTTGTCTTAACTACCACCATATGTCATATGTGTCACATGGCTCTGTAAGTCTGTGTCGTGGAGATTTGTCTTAACTACCACCATATGTCAAATGTGTCACATGGCTCTGTAAGTCTGTGTCGTGGAGGTTTTGTCTTAACTACCACCATATGTCATATGTGTCACATGGCTCTGTAAGTCTGTGTCGTGGAGGTTTTGTCTTAACTACCACCATATGTCAAATGTGTCACATGGCTCTGTAAGTCTGTGTCGTGGAGGTTTTGTCTTAACTACCACCATACGTCATATGTGTCACATGACTCTGTAAGTCTGTGTCGTGGAGGTTTTGTCTTAACTACCACCATACGTCATATGTGTCACATGGCTCTGTAAGTCTGTGTCGTGGAGGTTTTGTCATAACTACCACCATATGTCATATGTGTCACATGGCTCTGTATGTCTGTGTCGTGGAGGTTTTGTCTTAACTACCACCATATGTCATATGTGTCACATGGCTCTGTATGTCTGTGTTATGGAGGTTTTGTCTTAACTACCACCATATGTCATATGTGTCACATGGCTCTGTATGTCCGTGTCGTGGAGGTTTTGTCTTAACTACCACCATGCGTCATATGTGTCACATGGCTCTGTAAGTCTGTGTCGTGGAGGTTTTGTCTTAACTACCACCATATGTCATATGTGTCACATGGCTCTGTAAGTCTGTGTCGTGGAGATTTGTCTTAACTACCACCATATGTCATATGTGTCACATGGCTCTGTAAGTCTGTGTCGTGGAGGTTTTGTCTTAACTACCACCATATATCATATGTGTCACATGGCTCTGTAAGTCTGTGTCGTGGAGATTTGTCTTAACTACCACCATAAGTCATATGTGTCACATGGCTCTGTAAGTCTGTGTCGTGGAGGTTTTGTCTTAACTACCACCATATATCATATGTGTCACATGGCTCTGTAAGTCTGTGTCGTGGAGATTTGTCTTAACTACCACCATATGTCATATGTGTCACATGGCTCTGTAAGTCTGTGTCGTGGAGGTTTTGTCTTAACTACCACCATATGTCATATGTGTCACATGGCTCTGTATGTCTGTGTCGTGGAGGTTTTGTCTTAACTAACACCATACGTCATATGTGTCACATGGCTCTGTAAGTCTGTGTCGTGGAGGTTTTGTCTTAACTACCACCATATGTCATATGTGTCACATGGCTCTGTAAGTCTGTGTCGTGGAGATTTGTCTTAACTACCACCATATGTCATATGTGTCACATGGCTCTGTAAGTCTGTGTCGTGGAGGTTTTGTCTTAACTACCACCATATATCATATGTGTCACATGGCTCTGTAAGTCTGTGTCGTGGAGGTTTTGTCTTAACTAACACCATACGTAATATGTGTCACATGGCTCTGTAAGTCTGTGTCGTGGAGGTTTTGTCTTAACTAACACCATACGTAATATGTGTCACATGGCTCTGTAAGTCTGTGTCGTGGAGGTTTTGTCTTAACTAACACCATACGTAATATGTGTCACATGGCTCTGTAAGTCTGTGTCGTGGAGGTTTTGTCTTAATTACCACCATACGTAATATGTGTCACATGGCTCTGTATGTCTGTGTCGTGGAGGTTTTGTCTTAACTACCACCATATGTCATATGTGTCACATGGCTCTGTAAGTCTGTGTCGTGGAGGTTTTGTCTTAACTACCACCATATGTCATATGTGTCACATGGCTCTGTAAGTCTGTGTCGTGGAGGTTTTGTCTTAACTACCACCATATGTCATATGTGTCACATGGCTCTGTAAGTCTGTGTCGTGGAGGTTTTGTCTTAACTACCACCATATGTCATATGTGTCACATGGCTCTGTAAGTCTGTGTCGTGGAGGTTTTGTCTTAACTACCACCATATGTCATAGGTGTTGCATGGCTCTGTATGTCTGTGTCGTGGAGGTTTTGTCTTAACTACCACCATATATCATATGTGTCACATGGCTCTGTAAGTCTGTGTCGTGGAGGTTTTGTCTTAACTACCACCATACGTAATATGTGTCACATGGCTCTGTATGTCCGTGTCATGGAGGTTTTGTCTTAACTACTACCATATGTCATATGTGTCACATGGCTCTGTAAGTCTGTGTCGTGGAGGTTTCGTATTAGCTACTACCATATGTCATATGTGTCAGATGGCTCCGAATGTCTGGCAGTGCTGTGAAATTTGTAAATATTAAAATACAAAAGATTGAAACGATATTTTGGTAATATTTCCTCATTGTCCAATGTAAGACTTCTCAGAACGAACCAATCAGAGGCTAGTGTTTTGAGTGGAGCTCTGACCTCAGATTTGTAACTCAAGGCTCAGACCCAGCACCAATGAGCACTCACTCCATCTTGAAGTGTTGTATGGATGTCACTAATATTTCAATTTACAGGGAAATCATCAAAAGTAGGCGAGGTCTGTGGGTACTCTCCTTAAATATGATCAACTATTACAAGAAAGGTGACCGGGTGATGATGCTTAAGTTACCAAGTAATTTTACCCACCGGCATTGTATATTCTGTTGTCTACCTTTCAGCTTCCTACAAGTGAGACCTGGTTTACACTGGCCAACAAATTGTATGCAATGTTCTTTGCCGAGAAGCTTGATCCTAAATTACAGCCACATTGTAACACACTGAGATCCTTGCTGGAGACTGATCTCAGGTTCTCGGAAAAGTCAGTATAAATACATTCACTATTCTGCCTTCTTTATAGTTACAACTTGAAATTGTCTATCAAGTTTTGTCAATCAAGTTTTGGTATGCTTATAATGTAAGAAGTAACATTTAAAAATATGCAGAATGGTAGTGTTGAGCATTATTCAAATTACTGTTATACAGCAAAACCTCAATAATAAGACTACCCCTGGGAGCCGTGACAACTGGTCTTATTGAGGTGATCTTAAAATTGAGGTTGAATGAAGAGAAAACAGTAAAAACGGTCTTAAAAATTTTGTTCTTAAATTTGAGGTGGTCTTTAATTGAGATTTAACTGTAAATGAAGAATGTTTTTATCACAATCAAACTCATTATATGTTTTGTTTGTCAAGTTTATAGATATGAGCACAATACCTTGTCACATCATACATTTTGTTTTTACAGTCGATGTAATAAAGTGCTTCCTGTAGCAGAAAGCACGTACCAAGAGAATCTACCCACACATTATGTGACCAATTATCATCTTACAAAGGTTTGCTATGTCTTTATTTGTTGTTTCTATTGAAATCTAAAAAACTTTACCTACCCTGAGGCGTGTTTTTTTAGAGGTAGGAAAGATAGAGTTCTACTAGCTCTATGTAGGGAAAAGTAGTGATGCCGTTTCTTAAACGTAGGAAAAGTAGTCCTTATATTAAGATAGATAGCGTGATCTAGCAGTGCTGGCTTTGCTTAAAAAATGGCGTTTACTACTGCTACTGTGATTAATAAGAATATTTCATATTTGAAGCTCTTTTGCTATAAACACCATGCAATAATCTGAATCTTACTACCTTGGTGTGTCATTCTACCAAAGTTCTCATCTTGATATCAAGTGCTGTTTCAGTTTAGAGATCTACCATTGTGTGTGTACAGTAAAACCTCAATAACAAGACCACCATTGGGACCCTTGAAAACTGGTTTTAGTAATGAGACGGTCTTTTTTACTAAGTTTTACAGTATATTATTTGTAATAAAATTTACAAATTGATTAGAGTTATGTATGAATTTTACAGCTAGCACAAGCAAAGAAAGTATTCAGTCAGTTTGCACGAGGTCCAGGTTGTGATAAATATCTGAAACAGTTGGAGGAATCATGTGAACGTTATTGGAAGAATGGTAAACAGCTGTGTGAGGAGATCAGTCTGACAGGGAACCACTGTGTAAATCCTGTAGGTTATAGTACTCCCTATATGTCTATATTGCTCAGCGTTGCCTGAGTTTTCAGCATAAATAGTCTTACTGATTCTAAGTACTTGTATTTCATTTTGCATGGTTTTTGTTGTTGTTGTTTTTTCAGGTAAATTTTTAATTGTCTGTTTATCTATACCTGCCTATTATCATTGTTTGTGTTGCATAATGTTGTAAACATGTATATATCATAGAGGCTCACAGGGAAGACTGGGCTTGCCCAACTGTGTTGCCTTGTTACATAAAGTCATTATTATTATTAATGCTAACTCAAACATGCAATGAATCTTGTCTGTCTTGACCAGTTGTGACAAGTTAAGCAAATGATTAATTGTATGTTTTGTTAGTTATCGTTCAATCCATGCCCATGCAAGATGACCATTACTGATCACATTTAAGTATAGCATGACAGCTGACATTCAGTCTTTTTTATGTTGATTTTAATGTTTTAGTATTCTTGGAATTTTTTGTACCAGACCCAAGGTTCACGAAAGAATTTTAGATTCTGCTTAAACTCAACTTTTCGAAAGAGTTGTTGGGAGTTTCTTTTTATTGAACGCTCAACATTAATTTATCTTCCTCTTCTCAAAAGTTCTCTAGAAAATATTTGAACTCACATTTACCATCGGTGAAATGTAGAAGAAAACAGAGTTGAGATCCACCTCAGGCATTTGAGTTCCACATTATTAGTTTTTCTTAAATAAGGCAGTCAGTTATAGTAAGAAAGAACATTTTAAACGTGTCGATTATTGATAGATGTGATATATAACTAAAAGCTGTTAAGATAATCCTAAATTTTCAATGCAATAAACTATTTTGTAGTCTGTAATTAAAAACGAAAAAGTTGAACTTAATTTGAGTATAAACTTATGTTCTATTGTGAACCTACACTGCTATATTGCATTATTGAACTATTAAAGGTTACAATGAATGAAATGTTGCACAAATCGTGTATTGGTTTGAACCCAGAAGTGTCACATTTCGTTTATATTTTATCCTTAGTTACACAGAACAGAAGATGATCTTGAAGTGGAGTCCAAATCTCATCTACCTGAGATGTCACATTGTAGTCAACTACGTATGAAAGCTGCATGTAATTGTGGTAAAAAGCTAGCAGATAAGGATGATCCATTCACACATAAGGTTAGATGTCTGTAACATTTGAAGCCATGTACCGTATGAATGTGTCCTATTAAAGCTCCTACTCTCTCATTGTCTGTGTTTTGTTCGTGTTGGAGAGGCTGTGCTTTGCTTTGCATTTGCTTTCTCTCCAAGAATTGAACAATTTTCTGTAATCAATGTGGAGTTTAGGCGTGTCATGATGTGCCTCAAGTATACCACAATAAATTGCAAAACAGTAGCAACATATTATTGCTTTATCAACCTAAGCTATGTCTGTAGATATTTTTCTTACTGGAGCACTTTGGTTCAACTCAAAATTCTTCAAATGTGTTACAAATATAAACATGCGTAAGCTAAATGAATACAGTGTTTATTTTCATCTCATTTTGTGATTTATTTGAGGCTTCCATGGCTTATTAATTTCATATCTTTTGAGTTTATAGTCAGTAATTTTCTAGAAGACATTAGAAAAAATGTGTCATAAAAAGTGGTTTGCTCATTTCAAATTGTGGTACAGCTGCATATTGCAATATACCAATATATCAGTATATCGTGACACCCCTTGTGGAGAGCATTATTCTCAGTTGATCAGTGTAGAATAAATATAGCTTCAAATACATTACAGGCAGCCAATTATGATTTCTACAAGAAACTGGATGAAGCATGTTGTGGCAAACTAGAGTGTTATAACTTCCCTGTGTTCGAAGCAAGTTGTAAAGATGCCAGGGCTGCAGCATTTTCATCTATCATTGTTGGTAAAATCAAGTCCACTCAAGCTAACAAAGTCTCACAGAAAGATTCCATATCTAGTACAGGGAAGACAGAGCCATCTGGAGTCACACAGGGAATGGCAAGCCTTAGTTTAGCGTTAAGTTTGGGTAAGCTGTCTTTTTTATTGTGAGACTGAAATATGTTGAATGATAAATAATTTTATTTTCATTGTAATTTTCAAAATTCATTTTTGTTTTGTCTGTAATATTTTATGCTCATCGCACTTTGGTAGGTCTGTTTCTGAATGAAGATGATGTTCCTCCTGAATGTGATGTAATAACTTATATACAATACAATATACAATACAATATCATTTTTTGCATAAAACATGTTACAATGTTTATAGCAAACAAAAGTCAATACTACCATACAATATAGAAGAAAATACATGGATTTTCAAAGAGCATCACCAATTTTACTTCATTTTCATGCATTGGTTTGATTTCTACATAAATTGGCAAAGTCAATAAATTTCCAGGATTGCATGTAGTTTTTGGATTTCCGCACATAAGGTTTGTAAATTTTTGTATGTTTGACCAGGTGTAATAATCACCTTTGAAGTATTGACATATGTCTGTAGGATGTTTGAAGGTATGTTACTATACTGCCACTGTTGCCATGCTACTTGTTTCTCATTTACAGATTCATCATACACGTCCCCATACAAATACTCAATACTAGGTGCTCAATGGTTCTGTTGTTTTTGTTTTTTGTTGTTTTCTTTGTTTCGTTTAAACTTCATTTATTTAACATCAATTGTGAAAAAAATTCTTACAACTATAATTCACAATAATTGCTTCCTGAGTATCCAGGGTTCATTTTCAGCTGTCCTTATTGCTGTTATTCGGCTATATTCCCAATGACAAAAAGTACATATTTTTCCCAATTTGAATGTAAAAAATCCCAATAAATCTGAAGAAAAGGTTTTGGTTCAATTAAGCCAGAAATTTACAATTTAAGAGGCTTTTCTCTCACAGACAGTTTATATATATATTAATCTAGGATTAAGTCTGAGTGTGGAGTGTGGCACTCAAACCCAATAATTACCCCCATATCTCAAAATTACGTTAAAATCTCAAAGAAATAAGACCAAAAAGAACATACTCGGAACTATTTTGACACCTAAATTACCGCTATCAGACTAACGAGAATAATGTTTTACGATTTGAGTGCTGAGTGTAAGTATCCATTATAATCTGGTGCTCTAGAATATTTTTTTTTGGACTAATGGAAATGTAAAATTTGACTTGTCCGACATTGGAGGCTAGTTGCTCAAGAATATCGATCAATTTAATAACAAATAAACATACACAATGATAGCTGCACAATCTAAAATGAATAATCACATGTATGTGTTTGTGGCATTCTAAGGTTTGACTTACAACTGAACCATTGCTGATGTTAGTTAGCTTTAAAAACAGACTTGTCCAGGACACACTTAAAATCCGATTCAGCATTAGACTAGTCCGGGAGGTGGGGCTAGTGGATTTTCTAGAACCCTGTAATGCCAGGCCCAGGAGTCTCTACTACTAGAATACTATGCTTTCTCTTGTTTTCTCTTGTTATGCTTTTGCAAAAGTTTTTATTGAAGTCATATCCTTTCTACACCAGGATGTTTTGTGTTAGAGTTGTTCTCATTGTTTTGTTAAAGCTTCAAATTATTTCACTCTCATTTTATATACTTTAGTTACTGATGCATTTCAGTCATTGATGGGGCCTCAGTCAGGCCAAAAAAAATAATATCTGTGTTTAGGGTAACGGTCTCAAAAATGCTAGGTAGGGCAGGGACAAAGTATTTTTAATTTTTATTTTTTCAAAACCAATTAAAAATCGAAAAAAAAATCTCCAGGGTCGTAAAAAAATCTAGGGTCGGGGTTTTTCGACAGGTTATGTCGGGTTACCCGAAACACATATATTATTTTTAGGCCTCACAAACATTTTAAGACTGAAACTTATACTTTAAATTTGCCTAAGTTATATTTTCCAGACTTTCGTTTTCGTTATATATACACAAACAAAATTGTGTCCGAATAATTGTTATTATCCACTCTACACTTTTACACATTTTGATTAAAATCTATGTTGTAATAGCAACAAACAAGCTAAAAGAACATATAACATTTTATATACCAAGTCTGTTTTAATGATCTGATTCATTTAGAACTGTGATATAGATTTCTCAAAGGTTGGGTGTTTTATAATTTAAATGAAATATGGTTTGAAAGCAAAATGATTTAGCCTACTCTTCCTAAGATTGTTGAAGGAGTCTATATCTCTCCCTATTTTAAATTCCATTGTTCCCATTACCATTTTCATGAAACTTCTCACAATTTTTTTTTTTTCGATCACATTCGAGATGGCGAACTGGCCACCATCTTGGATTTTCTCTTAAACATGTCTTACAAAACATAATTTTGGGGAGTATTAATCACCTTCAGTGATAGCTCTCTAGTTAAGGTTAAGCAATACAATAAAACCTCAATAATATGACCACACTTGGGACCCTTGAAAACTGGTCCTATTATTGAGATGGTCTTAATATTGAAATTGAATAAAGAGCAAAACAGTGAAAATGGACTTGAAAATTGTGTTCTTAATTTTGAGGTGGTCTTTAAGCGAGGTTTTACTGTAGTAACAACTGACTAAAGTGTCTTTGTGAAACCAGAGTAAGTACAGAAATAAGAAGTCAATGTTGTGTATCAGTATGGTTGTAATATACTTGCAGGTCAGTCAGGAGCTGGAAGTGACATGTATGTACATGGTGGACAGAGTAATTGCAGTCCTCTACCTGACCATGATGTCACACAAAATCAGGATCACACAGAGGATCAGTCTCAGTCATCGTCTGCTCCAGGTATGTAGGCATATATTATGTGGATTAAATAACTGCTGCAAATTGATGCTGCTTGAAACCTTTATTTCTTCTGAAAAACCTATAAAAATGTGTAATTCACTCTCTAAATCTCTAGTTCAGTTTGCTGAACCTTTTGGGAGCAATGAATTTTATGTTTATATTTTACAATTAACTTTTGAGAATGGCAGCCTAATGATACTTCTTGCATATATCATCTTGAGTATTTGTAAAGGCAGTTTCCAATTGCCCAGGCAGGATCCTGTCATCCTCGTATGGAGGGAGTGTGAAGCTAATTAATGCTCAAAATACCATTTCTTTTCCAAACATTTCCTATTATGCCAAATTGTGTTATGCAAGTTAATGTAAATTACCAAATACCATAAAGCCAGAAGTCATGCGAAAATTGCAGCAGGTCGCAGGTCACCCATAGTAATACATGAAGCTGATGGTTGGTAGTACTATTTTACTTTCATTTTCAGTGAGTCCTTTACCAACAAGACAA
The DNA here is from genome assembly GCA_032209605.1 of Mactromeris polynyma. NCBI lineage: Eukaryota > Metazoa > Mollusca > Bivalvia > Venerida > Mactridae > Mactromeris > Mactromeris polynyma. The sequence continues at coordinate 32,339,133 of JASFXZ010000004.1, read as the reverse complement.
CATTCTACCACAGAATATTTACCGGGAATGATAAACACAGAGTCACCAACTGGATTGTTACCCAAGTTTCCATCCTGGTCTCTGGTGTGTTTGGGAAAATCTAATTTTTATAATCATACACAAGGTAGGATAATTTGCTGTAAGATATAAGTTACACCATGACGAAACCTGTATTAGTGACCAATAAGTCCATTTTTAGGTTTTTTACATTTTCTAACAGATTATATGTTTATCTTTCATTTAATACCAAAAGTATTAAAATCAGACATCTACATTTCTTTTATAGCAATTCAAATTTTAATAACAAGATGCAAAAGTAATCTACAAAATGATGACATCGCTTCAGAATGAACGTTATTCTTTAAAAATTCTGCTCTTCAATTGGATAAAACTTATGAAATAGTTGAACTTCATTAAAAGTACATTTATATCTGGGTTTCTCTTGGATTTTTCAGCTAGGGGTCATTGGACCCTTGTGTTTGACAAATTAGGGTTCCTTGGAAAATGTAGGGTCCCAGATATGCAGTTTATACTTGACACAAGTTTATTTTAGGGGTTCAAGGGATGCACAGTAAGTTGAAAAATGTGCGTCCCTAGAAAGAAAAGGGAGTCGGGAACTCAAGATTTCTGCGTCAGGGAAATCTCTGTATATATATCTTGAAAACTGAAATCTAGAAGAACAAATCCCAAAGTAACACATTTGTTAAAAATATTTTGAGCTGAAATCAGGAAAATAAGTACATGCTCAAACAATAATACACAGAATATGTTGTGTCTTTATAGGGATGGATTTGCCTGGTTTTCTTAGTGGGAGTAATTTTTTGTTACCTTGGGAAATCACTGTCCAAGCTGAGAGAGATAAATGGCCCACAGTTGGTGAAACTTCCAGCAAGAAGGGAAAACAAAAGAAAGGAACTAGAGGAAAGGGTATGCTAAAAAAATGTCTTTATTTTCCTACAAGAAGTCCGTACATGTTGAATAAGGTACTTTGTGGCTTTTTTTTTATATTGTATATATACGGAAATATCGCACAGCTTCTTCACATTGAGGACCCTTTACAAATAAATAATCACTTACTGCCAGTCAGGTCTCCTTGTCAGCCATTTTAGGACTACTTTCACCCCATGTTACTTTAACAGGGTTTGCACATTCTTTTTTGATAAAATGCCCTTACATTCTGCTGCTGCCAATAGAAAAGTGAAGAAAAATAACAAACATACCAAAAATGCCAAAAATATGTCAGAGCTATCTAAGGCAAATTACGAAATAACGCTCTGAACGAGAGCAAGATTTGGTGGTCGGTTAATACAGTATGGTACAGTACTCGACTGGGTTTTAAGCGGTATGACTAATATATGCATTGGAGATTTTACGGCGCATTGGGCGCATTGGAGATTTAAAAAAAAGTTTTATGTGATTTTTAGCCCAATCATTAGCAATTTCTTTCTTTATCGTAGTATAATATAACATATTATTAACAATTAATGTACAGTAGTCTTAAACATTAAATTTGCTGTCTTAAATTACTTTGTAAAGTAAAAAATCTTCAATTTGCTTACAGTTTAGAAGGCGCATTGGAGATAAAAAGATATACATGTACTCATATATTTCAACGAATAGCAACAAAATATTGGGGTATTTTAGCATAAAATAACATATTTGTGCCAGTGCAGAACAACCGTTAGTTATAACATTTTGAAGTAGATTCTGTATAAGCCATTGTGAAATGGAAAATCTCCAATGCTTCATTATAGATCAGACAGCGCATTGGAGATTGCCTAAGTAGATATGGAGATGAAAATAATAATTTTTTTTTTAATTTTCTTTTCTTCCAAAAGGAATATTGAATACCGATAAGTAGTTGCTAAATTTTGCTGGATATTTTATTGTGAATAGGAAATGTCCAATCTGCTGTCTGATCTATTGGAACATTGGAGATTAGATCTACATGGAAAGATCAGACGGCGCATTGAAGAGGATAATGTATTTCATGTCATCAGGGAAATATATATTTAATTATAACATTTTAGCTTCGATGCTAGAGATTCCAATGTGAATTGGTAAATTTTGAATTAGATGCTGGATGTTTTATTGTGAATTGGATATCTCCAATGCGCCAAAAGATCAGACGGCGCATTTGAGATTAGATCTACATGAAAATATCATTGGAGTTGAAAATATATTTCATGTCATTTTTTTCTTTCAAAAGCTATATTGTGTAAAATAATATATTGTTGTATGTAAATGTCCAATTGTTGTGGAAAATGTGTCGGCATTGTCTTTATTTACTATAACGTTATATTTTATGCAATAAATTACACTGCATTCTTTGTTGTAAGTATACTCATCACAGTTGATATGATATAAGTTCATATCATCCCTAGATATATTGTTCAATCCATTCTAACCTATGTCAAATTCATGTGCATGTAATTATTGGATGTTGGTATCTTTTGTCGGCGAAACAAAGCTTTTCGTTTGCTTAAGAGGGACCAATTCAGATTTGCGCTAATTGATCATTGCACCTTCAGTATGTGTTATTATGCACATTTATGCACCTGTTGATTATCTAAATCTAATAAAGTAGAGAAGTGCGATACAAATATCACACCAGCTTCAATAATTAAATGCCCATATTGTTTAATATGACCACAACAAGTTTGAGCAGTTAAAATATTTTAAATTTATTAAAGTATATAAATATACACTACATTAAGTCACTTTATAACTATTTTGTTCCACAAACGTTATAATTAGAAATTATTGGTGATAGCAAGACGCCTAAATATCCGTGTTATGTGTGTTCGGATAATTGTGATGACTATTGCATATATTGTGAGGTCAGTAGAAACTATCAAATGTATTATTACAGACAATGCGACTGATAAATAGATGGGATATATATACAGTGAAACCCCTCAAAACCGGAACCTCAGTAAACCGGAATTCCCTCTAAACCGAACAATTTGTGTGGTCCCGATTTTTTCTGTTCTATTTTCATTGTGTAAAAACCTCTGTAAGCCGGAACCCCTATATTCCGGAAACCGAACAAGATTTCCATTATTTCTAAACAATTTCAACAGTAATTTACCCCTCTGAACCGAACAGCAATTTATGACACCTAAAGTGTTTAGACAATAAATGTGTTACCACGATACACGGCGTTTTCACACCTTATCTGTTATGGCTTCAATCGGCAGTAGCTACACGTTTGTTTACTTTATGACGGTGTGCGGGTAAATAGGTACCGTGTGATAATCCCAATTAACCGCGTCACGACAAAAGAAAGTGACAGTTTGCAAACATCATTAACAACTTTTAATTGCCGACCATACACATCAATCGATGTTTTCAATAATTTATTTAATGATGAATGCTACACTAGGTGACTGTCCAATTGATCTTTTGTTAAAAGAATCAAATTGTCATTCTAGTTAATGAGCGTATTAGCAGAGTAAGGATGAGTGCAGGTATTGTTGTTTAAACTAACAATAATGTGGAACAGTTTTGTTGTTTTATCAATAAGTACTGTATATATATATAGTGCATGTATAAGGAATGAATAAAATACACTAAGTTATTAATTATGTTGTTGTTTAATGCATTTCCTAAAACCCCTCTAAACCGGAAACCCCTCTAAACCAAACTTTTTATCCGGTCCGGACGAGGTTCTGTTTAGAGGGGTTCCACTGTATATATATATATAGAAACACAAATTGATTTTTTTAAATTTAATTAAGTCAATATTGATATGATATACAATTGCATTTATACATGTTTTATTCATCATCAGCAACCAATGTTCAACATTTAATTAAGTACATTTGCTTTTCTGAAAGCATTGATTATGGCATATTTCATTATTGTCATTCCACCTTCTTTAACACCTGGATGTACTAGATCTCCGTCGTAATGTCTTGGGTATCTTAGCCCTTTACATATCACAATCAAATCTGAACCCAGATGTTTTTTCAGTTTCTTATTGAATGATGAACGAATTTTGTTGAAGGATGTTTGGTTTATTCCTGTGCAGTGTGGAAATTTCCCCCAATTTACAAATCTGTGTTTCGGGTAACCCGACCCTACCTGTCGAAAAACCCCGACCCTAGAGTTTTTTATGACCCTGGAGATTTTTTTTTTCAATTTTTAATTGTTTTTGAAAAAATTTTTTTGTCCCTACCCTACCTAGCATTTTTGAGACCGTTACCCTAAACACAGATATTTTTGATTTGGCCTAATGCCACAAATACGCGCTCCACTCCAGCTTTGTATACCGGTAGTTCTTCAACAATATCTATAATGTCTAAGTATATGTCGTGCGGTTTACATCTAGCATCTATGTCGTTTCCTACTAGGTTAATGAAAACACATCTGGAAATAAACAAATATTCAACATTTAAAAAATTCCAACTGTTACCAATGTTTGAAATATTGTTCAATAATTATTGAAACTATATGGACTATATTAAAACAAAAACCTACTGTGCATTAAACGCAGGTCATTTTATTTGCAGTATAAATGTAATCATTCCGTATTTGAGAAAATTATTTAACCGTTTCTTCTCCCGGGGGGAATTCCCTGAACAATGGACAACGACAATTCTTGTTCCACTGCACAAAAAGGGCTCCTTCGACGACCCCGATAACTACCGCGGAATATCGCTTTTAGATGTTTTCAGCAAAATATATATTTTTATTATCAATAAGAGAGTAACATTTTATTGTGATTCTTTGGATAAAATTACCGAGGCTCAGGCGGGGTTCAGGTCTAATTATTCTACTATTGATAATGCTTTTTCGTTATACTCAATTATCAGTAAATACTTATGTCGTAAACGCAGAAAAGTTTATGTGGCCTTTGTCGACTTTAAGAAGGCGTTTGACAGTGTGGATAGATGCAAGTTATATACGTCGCTGCTGAGACAAGGTATAGGAGGCAAACTATTGAACTCAATAAAATCTATATATATGAGTGTAAAAACTCGAGTCAGAAACAAAAATGTTAATGATCTTACCGATTCCATAGATTGTCCAATAGGACTACGACAAGGGTGCAGTTTAAGCCCTATTCTGTTTAGTTTATTTATAAACGATTTGTATACATTTTTGTCTAATAATAATGTTGGTGGGATCCAAATAACACCAGATATAATCAAAATTTTTATGCTCATGTTCGCTGACGATGTAGCATTATTATCAGATACTGTGGTAGGTTTGCAACGTGAACTAGATCTTGTAAACACATATTGTAAAAATACAGAATTAATTGTAAATGTCGAAAAAACTAAAATTGTTGTATTTAAAAATGGGGGACGTTTGTCAAAATATGAAAAATGGCAGTTTGATGGTAATAATATTGACTGTATTAGTAGCTTTGACTATGTAGGTGTACATTTCACCTCCACATTGTCGTTACATAAAATGGCCGATAACATGGCGAGTAAGGGAAAAAGGGTATTAATTTCCTTATTGAATACATTATATGATTTATGCCAATGCCACACAATTGTTATTTTAAAATATTCGATGCTAAAGTTTTGCCTGTTATACTTTATGGCTCTGAAATATGGGGATTAAGTACGTTCGATTCTGTTGAAGGTGTTCACAACTATGCTTGCAAAAGATTTTTATCAGCACCGTTACATGCATGTAATGCAGCTGTTCTAGGTGACTGTGGTCGATTTCCGCTGTTTATATTTAGCGCCAAACGGGTTATTAAATATTGGCTACGTATATTAAGATTACCACATCATAGATATGTGTACAAGTGTTATCATATGTTAAAACAATTTGACTCTATTGGATATACAAACTGGGTTACATTTGTTAGAAAAAATTTGTATGCTAATGGGTTTGGTCATTAATGGTTATCACATGGTGTTGCTAATGAAGTAGTATTTCTACAATTGTATTTACAAAGACTTAAAGACCAGTTTGTCCAGAATTGGTCAAGTTCATGTAGTAATAGTGCTAAACTTTGTTATTATAGTGGATTTAAGCAATGTTTCGAAAAAGAACTGTACTTGGAATACCTTACTATCAGAAAATTTAGAAGCGCTTTTGTCCGTTTTAGAACATCTTCACATAAACTTATGATTGAACAAGGTCGCTATACTGACGTGAGAAGGGAAAATCGCCTGTGTAAATTTTGCACTAATGAAATTGAGAATGAAATTCACTTCTTACTTGTTTGCCCTTCCTACCAAGACTTAAGAGACCAATTAATACCACGAAAATACTTTGTTAATCCTTCAGTAATGAAATTTAATATACTTATGTCTAGCCATTCAGAAACCATGGTGAAAAATGTAGCCAATTATCTATATCATGCATTTACTAGAAGAGAATTATTATTACAAGCTGTTTAATACTATTCTGAAATATTGTGTTTGCTTTTGTACATTGTTCATTCTCTCTTACACGAAAGAAATGTTCGTTTTGTATTTTATGTCTTTGTACATTATGATGCCATGGGCCGGAGGCCTACAAAGCAATAAACTATGTTGTTGTTGTTGTTGTTGTTGCATCAAATCGCGGACAACTTGAACGATTCCGAAAATAAAGCCCTTGTCATAAGATATGAGGAAGAAATATCTGATGAAATAATTTTTCACCATTTAAAGCAAACAATATGACATCTGAAATTTGGTCTATCATCTCCAATGTGCTGGGAATCTCCAATGTGCTGGGAATCTCTAATGTGCTGGGAATCTCCAATGTGCTGGGAATCTCTAATGTGCTGGGAATCTCCAATGTGCTGGGAATCTCCAATGTGCTGGGAATCTCCAATGTGCTGGGAATCTCTAATGTGCTGGGAATCTCCAATGTGCTGGGAATCTCCAATGTGCTGGGAATCTCCAATGTGCTGGGAATCTCCAATGTGCTGGGAATCTCCAATGTGCTGGGAATCTCCAATGTGCTGGGAATCTCTAATGTGCTGGGAATCTCCAATGCGCTGGGAATCTCCAATGTGCTGGGAATCTCTAATGTGCTGGGAATCTCTAATGTGCTGGGAATCTCTAATGTGCTGGGAATCTCTAATGTGCTGGGAATCTCTAATGTGCTGGGAATCTCCAATGTGCTGGGAATCTCCAATGTGCTGGGAATCTCCAATGTGCTGGGAATCTCCAATGTGCTGGGAATCTCCAATGTGCTGGGAATCTCCAATGTGCTGGGAATCTCCAATGTGCTGGGAATCTCCAATGTGCTGGGAATCTCCAATGTGCTGGGAATCTCCAATGTGCTGGGAATCTCCAATGTGCTGGGAATCTCTAATGTGCTGGGAATCTCCAATGCGCTGGGAATCTCCAATGCGCTGGGAATCTCCAATGCGCTGGGAATCTCCAATGTGCTGGGAATCTCCAATGTGCTGGGAATCTCCAATGTGCTGGGAATCTCCAATGTGCTGGGAATCTCTAATGTGCTGGGAATCTCCAATGTGCTGGGAATCTCCAATGTGCTGGGAATCTCCAATGTGCTGGGAATCTCCAATGTGCTGGGAATCTCCAATGTGCTGGGAATCTCCAATGTGCTGGGAATCTCCAATGTGCTGGGAATCTCCAATGTGCTGGGAATCTCCAATGTGCTGGGAATCTCCAATGTGCTGGGAATCTCCAATGTGCTGGGAATCTCCAATGTGCTGGGAATCTCCAATGTGCTGGGAATCTCTAATGTGCTGGGAATCTCCAATGTGCTGGGAATCTCCAATGTGCTGGGAATCTCCAATGAGATATTTTTTTATAATTTGTGTACTTTATCTTGAACAGTAACAATGTTTTTGTAAAAACTGTTTTAAACACTTATAAATTCCTTCTAATATTAATATTTTTCATGCGTATATCATTAAATAACACTTCATATAACATAAAATAAAATCGGTAATCTCCAATGCGCCCAATGCGCCATAAAATCTCCAATGCATATTTTATTCATACCCGGTTTTAAGCCCACTTAAAGTTAATCTCACGTTGTGTAATTTTATCTGTGTCGCTAAAAATCAACATAAGTAAGAATAAGTGTATTTTCTCTGTTAAGTGGTTAACAGACGAACGCTACAGACCATGGCTCAAGGAATTCCAGGGGGAAAAGAGAAAATGTATGTTTACATTTTATGACAAATTGATTGATTGATACTGCATCAATTATGCAATTTACGGTCGCATATGAGAAGTGAGAAACATAACCAGAACTGCGACGTTAAAAGCTCAAATAAGATTATTACATCTTTCTTCCTACCTACACCCATAAATCAAGATATCAACAATAATTAACTGACAATCCCTAACGCAGAAACCACTGTGAAAACCATAATTGGACTGTTAATTTATTAAAGACAAAACACTTACAGCAGAAATTTTGTGGACCATTAAACTAATAACTAATGCACCAGTCATATATATCGTCTACTTGGTAATTATAAATATCTAATTTTACATGAAACTTATGTTTAAGTATTTTGTTATGCTTTTAGTTTGATTTAAAAGCCACTTATTAACAGCAGAAATTGTGTGGACCATTAAACTTATTACTTCTCACCAGTAAATCGTCTACTGGGTAATTATAAATTTTTAATTTTACATGAAACTTATGTTTAAGAATTTTATTATGCATTTAGTTTGATTTAAAAGACACTCATTTTAAGGTTCTGCAAATATTCTAGTCCTTGAAAATGGGAAGTTCTGTATGAACCATGTTTAAAAATAACATGGGGTGATAGTAGTCCTTAAATGGCTGCCAAAATATATGAACATGTATGTTGTCTCTCTGGAAAGTATGGCAGAGATCTTTTAAATATTAGAAAATACGAGGCTCACACAATATTTAGATAACATTTAATTATGTTTCCCTGATCAGTTGCTTATAGTTAACATTGTAAAAAAAGAGCATCCCGTATCGAGATTTTAGGTATATTTATACACGTACCTTCGAGATCTATTTCTGAACTGTACGGATATTGCCGAGATGTTAAGATTGACTTGATGCATGATCGGCTTAGATTGTTTAATAATGCTCATTTGCTATACATGTGTATCATTATTGTCACGAGAATTTATTCAGCTGCTTTTTATCTTTTCTGGATATAAGTTTCATTATGTTTGACCAGATACATTGTTCAAGCAACAAATGGTAACTTTGTTTGAGGCTATTGTATGTATGAATGTTACGTTTCGTTTTATTGTCAGCTGGCTCCTTGGTTGATTTTATCCTTGTCTTGACAATTTGTACCATCCTCCTTGCCTTGCTATGATTTAATTTTTGTATTACTTCAGAGTTGACTGAGATGAATCTACGAGTATTTATTGGAGAGGAGTATGAGTGTCCCCGGGGTCACAGGTTCTTCTGTAGTGGTCCGGAGAAAATCATCAAAGTATCCAGTACCAGTACTGTGAAAGTAAATCTCATTACTGTATACCAATTTCTTTTGCGGACACAGTATTTCATGTTTCACTGACTCCCAGTAGTTTTGCAGATATTTAAGTTCACATATTGCAACCACCCACAAATATATTATCGCATCAGTATAGATCTGTCTATGCAACTACTTGAATAGATCATCGAAAATAATCATCTAGATAGTTGAGCTTGTACAATGTATTGAATAATTTATTTTGTGTAAAAAATGGGCTTTTAGTATTTAAGCATATTATAAGTTATTACGTTGTGCATTTCAGGACAATGCTAACAAATTAGTCAACTTAGACATGCCATTATACTGTCCATGTCATTGTAGGTAAGTTGTATATATAACTATATACCATATTCGGTCACCTGCAGGGACCAGGATTATAACGGATGATGACGTCGGTCTATCTCATACCATATTTGGTCACCTGCAGGGACCAAGATTATAACGGATGATGACGTCGGTCGATCTCATACCATATTTGGTCACCTGCAGGGACCAAGATTATAACAGATGATGACGTCGGTCTATCTCATACCATATTCGGTCATCTGCAGGGACCAGGATTATAACGGATGATGACGTCGGTCTATCTCATACCATATTTGGTCACCTGCAGGGACCAGGATTATAACGGATGATGACATCGGTCTATCTCACACCATATTTGGTCACCTGCAGGGACCAGGATTATAAAGGATGATGACATCGGTCTATCTCACACCATATTCGGTCACCTGCAGGGACCAGGATTATAACGGATGATGACATCGGTCTATCTCACACCATATTCGGTCACCTGCAGGGACCAGGATTATAATGGATGATGACGTCGGTCTATCTCATACCATATTCGGTCACCTGCAGGGACCAGGATTATAACGGATGATGACATCGGTCTATCTCACACCATATTCGGTCACCTGCAGGGACCAGGATTATAACGGATGATGACATCGGTCTATCTCACACCATATTCGGTCACCTGCAGGGACCAGGATTATAACGGATGATGACATCGGTCTATCTCACACCATATTCGGTCATTATAGAGGATGCTTACACTCTGCTCTCAAATCTCAAAGTACAAAATTTACACTTATTTGTCTGGTAGTGGAAATTGGAGTGGTGAAAATGTGTGAAGATGTCAAATGAGTGCTGAATGTTCTTTTTGGTCTATTTTTTATACACCCGTTCATTGAAAGGGATGTATTATAGTTCTGCAGGCTGGGGTGCTTGCAGATAGGCGGGCTTGGGGGGGGAGGAGTGTCCAGTCAGTTGTCCGATCAATAACTTCAGCAGCATTTGTCCAATCATCACCAAATTTGGTCAGAATGTGTATGGGCATAATATCTCAGACAAGTTTGATAACCAGCCACATCGCTCGAGTCACTCGGGAGTTATTGCCCTTTGATTATAGAATTACCTTAAATTTGTCTAGTCCGATCAATTACTTCAGAAGCATTTGTCCAATCATCACCAAATTTGGTCAGAATGTGTATTGGTATAACATCTTGGACAAGTTTGATAACCAGCCACATCGCTCGAGTCACTCTGGAGTTATTGTCCTTTAATTATATAAATTATCTAAAATTTGTCTTATTTAATCCTTTTAACAATGATTTTTTTTACACTCCAGTGACATAACCGTAGAATGGGTGTATTTTGTGATAGTTGGCGCTCTTGTAGAAATTTAGTTTTATTGTAAGATAGGGGAAAATAATTGGGTTTCTGTGCTACACTCCACACTCAGACTTAATAATTACCACATTTCACACTCAAATGTCGAAGAAAATGAGCCACAGAATATTCAGCTCTCATTTAACACTGTCATAGATTTTTCACACTCAGTATGAATCACTATCAGACTCATAAGAGTAAATTTTTGTAATTTAAGTGCTGAGTGTAAGTATTGGCTGTAATCTCGCTCCCTAGTCCGTTTATTGACTAAGCTGCTATATACATGTAATATACCTTAAGTATTTTAAATCAAAATATTTGAAAGAAAATTCTCAATATACTAAGTCATAAAACTCTTCTTACGAATGTAGGTTATTTGAAAGTAATGAGAGTCATTTTTATAAGTTATATGTTAAAACTATTTAATAGACTTAAAATATTCTATATTATTATTCAAACTGGAAGAATTTATAAATTTATGCTCTTGCAATAGCATACATGGTAGAGAATATGCATGTTCATATATTTTGTGTTATTTTGTGTACAGATCCTCTAAGGGCTACATGGCACAGATGATGAGGATATATATTGTGACCCCAGATGGGCCTCTTAGGGTCAGTGTGAATCCTTTGGTACAGCCAGCACCAAATCCTTGCCCAATATTTCATCCTGGTGTGGGGGAGGAGATAGATCTCAGTGCAGGATCTACGTGGGTGTTACGTCTTCCGTATCCTTTTCTTACTAAATTATCTTGAATACTGTCTCAAGTTAATGCTTCGACCTTAATGGTCAAAGGAATCTGTGAACTAGGGCGTTTTTGACTTGCTCTTTTCGTTATCCAAGTAATTCTTTAAAATTTGTAAAGTTGATGTAAAATATGAAGTCGTTACCAAAGTAAATCCTAAAACTTTGAAAGTTGATGTAAAATATGAAGTTTTCAAGAGTCTTATTTTGCATGAGTTATTTTCTGAATATGAAATCAAAATCATACTTAGCTGAAACTATGCTCTTACTGTTGGTCTGGCTTCACAGAAGATGCTTCTTATGATAGATTAACGGCAAAAATTGCAATATTCCTTCTATTCGAACTTCTTTTTTTCTATCCCTTTTGTGCCATCATTTTCGAAATTACATGTATTATACATAGCCTGGATATTGCTTACATTTGACGGTATTGGGATTCAAGCAGTCCTAACATTCCTATAAAAGTGTCAAAAATCCTAAAAAAGCCCTAATTTTTCCTAGAAATTCCTAATTTTGATGGTTGGTTTCATGGTGAATGTTGATAAAGTTAGAATTACTTTACTTGTTTATATATCTAAACTGTATTTAACAATAGTTTTCTAGTTCTTTTGAAACAGTGACTTGTCATACAGTCTATCAGTGGATCGTTCACTTCAGCTTGGTACTGGCTGTGACTGGTGTATGAAGATATGATTTTTTAGTACAGGGCCAAGGCCAGCTGAAGACTATTGAGCACTGGTAAACATACTATGACTTCCCATAAGTGGATCCTGGAACAGCCCAGATATTTTAGACTGGAGTCTCCTATTCAAGCCCTAAAATTAGTTCAAAATAGCCCTTAAATTTGCCCTATATTTGGTCAGAAGCTGCTGGAAAGCCTGTGGTATGTTTTCATACAAATGTTTGATCTTAACAGCCTCACAGATCAATATATATGGGAGAACAAGGTCCTTACACGATACCTCCTGATGCTGCCCAGTTACCAGCTTGTAGATTACTGAAAGGAACTTTCAACTTTAAGGAATTATCTGCAGAATGAAGAGCTTAATATCATAGAATCTATTGTGTTTCTGAAATATTGACTTCAATGTTGTACTGATTATTGAATGGTGTCATATTTGACATTTTTGAGGCGCTTTAGCGTCTCTTTGCTATCATCATCAACCGGATGGTCTACTTGAAGTACTGCCATATTCACCGTCTCAAGAAAATACGACATGCAAAGTTAGATATGTTAATCTCACACTGATAGGGAAGAAGGCAGGTAAACAATTCATGGAAATCGCGACAAAGTCAAATGTGACGTAGTGTGTGAACAACAACTTTATAATTCAAAGACTAAACAGAAATTACTGATATTTGAACCATCAATATCATATGTTCATTTTTGAGTATATGTTGCATGTTTGTAGTATAAAGGGGTAAATCTGACCCTTATTGAGTCTGTAGTAGTTTTCATGTCTATTTTGTAAATACTTGAATGTGTCGAGTGTATTCAAATACACACTGACAAGTGATGTCTCTTCATTATTACATATTATTGTATTTTACTGTAATTGTTGGTAGATTATGTTGTATGTTATTGAATTTTAGTATTGATATGGAACAAGGAGAATGTGATAGAGATGTTGTATAGTTGTTGCTTCTTTCTTTCCCTTGAAATTGTGAAAAATGTTGACAAACTTCCAACAGTGGTAAACTTCATTGGAATTACAAAACTACTTTATTAGGATTACAAGATTACTGTATTGGGATTACAAGATTACTGTATTGGGATTACAAGATTACTGTATTGGGATTACAAGATTACTGTATTGGGATTACAAGATTACTGTATTGGGATTACAAGATTACTGTATTGGGATTACAAGATTACTGTGTTGGGATTACAAGATTACTGTATTGGGATTACAAGATTACTGTATTGGGATTACAAGATTACTGTATTGGGATTACAAGATTACTGTATTGGGATTACAAGATTACTGTGTTGGGATTACAAGATTACTGTATTGGGATTACAAGATTACTGTATTGGGATTACACTTCCAACATAAATTTGGTTATTGGCAGTCGTATTTATAATTTTTAACACAAAACACGAATGTTGTGGAAACAATGATTAATTAGTGTGTTTATTAGGATTACAACATGTCGTCATCAAACTAATGAAAGGTTTTTATACACCCGGAACGGGACATAGTTTCACCTGCAGCGGGCCAACGTGCTTTCAGGTGGTCTGTGTCCAGCAAGTTGTCCGATCAATAACTTAAGAAGCATTTGTCCAAGCATCACCAAATTTGGTCTGATTGTGTATCGCCACGACATCTTGGACAAGTTCGATAACCAGCCATATCGCACCTTTCACTCCAGAGTTATTGCCTAAATTCATATAATTTTAGAAGCATTTGTCGAAATAACACAAAATTTGATCAGAATGTGTGTGCATGATATCTCGGACGAATTCTATTACCAGCCATACCACTCTAATCACTTGGGAGTTATTGCCCTTTAATTATAGAAATTACCTAAAATTTGTCTTATAAAATCCTTTTTATATAACTGAATTTATTTCCCACTCCAGTGACATAACCGTAGAAAGGGCTTATTTTGTGATAGTCGGCACTCTTCTTTTAAAATGAAATGCAATTTCTGGTTGTTAAAAACCACCCTGTAGCCATCTGAGTAGAGAAACTGTAATGTAATGTCGCTTCGAGATATTAACAGTTGTCCATACATGTGCATGTGTGTGTGTGTGCATGTATTTCGGATTGTTATCCAGGCTATAGATGGAGGGATTTCAAATTACTAGGCACACCTGGGCCCGTATTCACTAACATTATCTTAGACTCACCAAAACAAGACTATGTGCTGTGCACAACACCCAGCCTCCTAGGTTAAAGGTTAAGTTCACTGTTACTAAAAAAAAGTAATAATTTATGTAATAATTGACATTGTGATATCTGATACGATGATAGAGTTAACTTGACACAATAATGTACGTGATAGTTGACACTGATATCTGATACGATGATAGAGTTAACTTGACACAATAATGTACGTGATAGTTGACACTGTGATATCTGATACGATGAAAGAGTTAACTTGACACATAATGTACGCGATAATTGACATTGTGATATCTGATACGATGAAAGAGTTAACTTGACACATAATGTACGCGATAATTGACACTGTGATATCTGATACGATGATAGAGTTAACTTGACACGATAATATATGTGATAATTGACACTGTGATATCTGATACGATGATAGAGTTAACTTGACACAATAATGTACGTGATGATTGACTTGTATTTGACTGAATAAAACAGGACTGATCGGTATTCAGCACATTGTATTTTACTTTTATCATTTCAAGTCACATTCATCTAACAATTTATCAAGTTCATCAACAAAAGCATCAGTTTTCTCATTTGATTTTCTGACAGTTTTAATTTCTTTTGTAGGTTTAAATGTTTTGGCTGCAAATTTTGGAGCTACTGATTGTTTCCTCGGTATCAATTTTTTGTTGTTCATTTCTCCACTTCCCATCATGACAACTTCATAAGATAGATTAGTAGGATCATATTTCTTGTCTGTTAGGCCAACTTCTTTCATAAGTTCATCTGTGAAATGAAATGATGAAAAACTACATACATGTATAACTATTACTTTAATGATACAGTATGATGAGGTAGTTCGATCAGCAACTCTAGTGACTATGGTTGGATGATAATACTCAGTCTAGTTCATCTATGGTCTAGTTTCTCTGGTCACTCTTCCAAACTTTAACTATGGTTCAACCACCGATTTAGTGCGGTTGAACTATAGTCGATATTTGGAACATCTCTATTTGGTTTTCAACCCTCGAAATTCTAAGAGTGACCAGAGTAACTAGACCATAGATGAACTAGACTGAGTATTATCATCCAACCATAGTCACCATAGTCACCATAGTCACCATGGTTCCTGATCGAACTACCTCCATATAAGATTAAATTCCGAGATTGATATATGAGTTAACATTGAATAGAAGTAATCGAAGTTTTGGCGATCGAGTCATGTGATTTATCAAGTTATAGATTTAACATAAAACCTGCCATTCATGATATTGCTGTTGTAAATGTTTTAGTTTAAACATGTTTTATTTACATACTTTGAGCATCATAATACTATAATAGGGTATACAACATTTTGCATAAAAAAGAGTTTGTTCAATAGTTGGTGTAAAAAGGATGAAACTTAAAGCCAAGGACTTAAATAGGTCTTCTGTTGTTTTGTTTCTTGTATTTTCTCACAGTATTTTAACTACTACATTACAGTCAGTTGAAACAACCAGCGTTTCAAACCACCTCAGAAATCATGTTGCTAGTCACATTGTCTGTGCAATTTCAAACATTAAAGTTTGAATAAGATTCTTTAGTTGCTTTACACAACTCAGTAAGCAAAACATCTTAAGGCTGCATGATCTGCCAAAACTGGCCACGCTGAGGAGCATTACAGGACCAGTATGTCTGGTTAAAGTGATGATAGATAATAAATAAACTACCCACCTATCTCAGACATGAGAGTAAATAATGTTGCCTCCTTATGAATCAGGTTTTGGTCTTTTGTGTTCAACTTTGGCCATTGAAATTTCTGATTTTCTGCGTGTAAGGTATTCATGTATGACATTTCTTCGTCTGTGTCTGTGTCAGACAATCTGTCTATAGTACCTGTTTCTATAATATATACATATACCAGCAAATTATTTACAGTTAAACCTCAATAATGAGAACACCCTTGGGACCCTTGAAAACTGGTCTTCTTAATGAGGTGGTCTTAATATTGAGATTGAATAAAGAGCAAAACAGTGAAAATGGACTTGAAAATTGTGTTCTTAATTTCGCAAACCATAGCTAGATAACCAGTTGTATAAATCTATTTATAGATAACTAGCAACACGAATCTTATCTAGTTAACTACTTATTTTGTTACATATTAAGTGAAATTCGCAAACTATAACTAGATAACGGTTAGTGTAATACATCATAAAAAGGTAAGAGGTGGCAGTTCTGGGCACTTTCAAGCCTGTTTCTAGTCTGGTGATATTTATCTTACCGAAAATGTATCACGGATATTAACTAGATAGCTAGATAATTATCGCAATAATGAAGTGGTTAACACGAAACAATTCGCGAATGCTATCACGCTAACTGGTGGCAGTAATATGCCACCATACGATACATACAACGGCGCTATCAATTACCAATGGGCTAAAGTGAGTTTCGTTTTCTGGAGTGATGTTTTATCGTTCGATATATTATTTAGTACTCGTCTGTTGTTAAATAATTTGGTACCTGAATAAGGGTATATAAGCTGACCCTTTAAAATGGTGTATGACAATAAAAGTAACAATTTTGCTTTCCTGGTAAAAAACAACTTACACCATTGTTGCGTTTTTCAAAGTATGTAAGCATGCACTGTACAAGACCTTTTATCACGTAATAGGACGAAAATAACTTACTATAGAGCAGTTTGTTCTTATCCGTTTTTTCCTCAAGTTTGTCTTTTCTTTTTCGTCTTGTCTCAAGTCGTCTGTAGTTTTCCAAACCTTCCTTTGTGTTGGTTTTGTTGCTTTGATTGATTTGCGGATTTACTTGGAATACAATAAATATAACATGTTAATTTCGTATTGAGTTCCATGAAAACTTTATCGATCACGTAAACTTATCTAGCGTCATTTCCTGTACGTAATTCTTATTAAGTTAATCAGACCCGAATTCTCGCTTCTCTTAATAAGTTAATCAGACCCGAATTCTCGCTTCTCTTAATAAGTTAATCAGACCCGAATTCTCGCTTCTCTTATTAAGTTAATCAGACCCGAATTCTCGCTTCTCTTAATAAGTTAATCAGACCCGAATTCTCGCTTCTCTTAATAAGTTAATCAGGCCGTGAACTCTCGCTTCTCTTATTAAGTTAACCAGACCCGAATTCTCGCTTCTCTTATTAAGTTAATCAGACCCGAATTCTCGCTTCTCTTATTAAGTTAACCAGACCCGAATTCTCGCTTCTCTTATTAAGTTAATCAGACCCGAATTCTCGCTTCTCTTAATAAGTTAATCAGACCCGAATTCTCGCTTCTCTTATTAAGTTAATCAGACCGTGAACTCTCGCTTCTCTTCAACGCGCTAGTTCTAACGTAAAACATTGTAGCTGGTTGGTGGACTCGATTTGAATGAGGTTTCTTGCCGAAAGAAGATATATTGTCAGTTATTCTTGTATGGTTATGTTTAAATAATATGTGAAATAAACAAGACTAGCAGCTTGATAGATATATTGTCAAATAGAATATTCAGCTGTTTAACCAAAATGTTCGCAAGAGTTTGCCGTAAGTGCCTGTTCTAAAATTGTGAACATCGCTAACATCATTGATAATGCTGTGAATCGGACACTTACATATCCTGAAATTGATAAGGATTTTGTTAAGGTATTTTTAACAAGAATTTTGAGAAAAACCTTTGCATAATGCAAACACTAGGACTAAGGAATGAAACGTATACAATAAAACCTACTTTTGGACAAGCCCTGTTCAAACTGTTTCACCAGATTGTCCAGCGATGTTGTCTTTGGCGCCCGCCGTAATCGTACCTGCAAGAAATAAATATGTTTACCATGGACATTGTTACACGGCAGTAATTTGTCACTGTATTTCCTTCTAAAACGAACGGTTTCTATAAATAGTATTAAGAATAACATTTTTTGAGTGCTGGTTATCGGTGTATTTTTATATCGTAAGCTATGCTCGGTGCTGACCATGAAAGAGAGATTAATTTGCTACAGGGAAAGCCATATACACAAGACAATGCCTCCCCATCCCGGAGAAACTACAGGGAACGCCATATACACAAGACAATGCCTCCCCATCCCGGAGAAACTACAGGGAACGCCATATACACAAGACAATGCCTCCCCATCCCGGAGAAACTACAGGGAACGCCATATACACAAGACAATGCCTCCCCATCCCGGAGAAACTACAGCCCACAAAACATCCGACAGTGAGGAGGTGCATCATGGGTAAACATGCATGGCAACAGGGGCGCAAGGAATGGCCTGGTCGACAATAAAGAACAACTAAGGAGAATTAAGGAGAACATGAAGTTGATATACTGTGCAGACGGTGTTCACAGCACATTCGTAAATGTTGCGAACTTGTTAAGAATGCGATATATATTGATATTTACTCTTTCTACCGGTTCTGTGTTAGTATCGGCGTTTTTCCCGCTGCATTCAAGTTCCCCATTTCCCCCATCTCCACTATATTGTAGCACTATCTCCTTAGCTGCCTCGCAAACAGTTTCAATGTTCTTTAAATATATCTCGATATCACGTGATGCGCCAATTTCCAGAGTTGCCGCCCTTGGATGTTCTTGGAAACGAAAAAGTTGCAGTCGCAGACGAGTGAGTTGTCTCATGACGTTATACACGGACAGTATTTGTGATTCCTCGGCTTTGTTCGCTTGCATGTCTTGTACGACATTAGATGTATGGTTGATTTCTTGCTCCAGTAATGTCGTCAGATGTTTTAAAAGTTTAGCTGTGATAGAAAAAATCACTTTAAGATAATTTAGAAGAAGTAATAATCAACACAAACTGTGATATACAGCTACACTTTTAGGAGATCACTAAAGGAAAAGAAAACCATTTACATGTACTAGTAGTTTGGCGTTCACGCATGTGTAAACCCCGATCAGAACGTACACAGCCATTTTCATGTAAACACATAGCAGATGCTATTGATATCTTGATATGTGTTGACAATGATACGCTTATTATTTACCCAGTGCAACTATCACGACAGTTTCACAATTTGAAAGGTGATTTTGAACATTAATATATGAATTTAAAATGACTCGTACAATTATCATTATTCATTAAACAGTGTATCGTATTTTTATATCGAACACACACTGGTGAAATTAAGTACACATGTACCCTTCACTTGTGATATACATGCCCTATGTTATAGATTTAGTCTCAATGAAGATGGCGGTTAAGCCTTACGGTCGATATAAGCAGCCTCAAGTGGGACTATATCTTTGCTTCCACTGGGGACGGGTTGGGGTGTGGCTGGTTGAGACAAATGGATATGTCGCAGCTCGAACCCAATGAGCCGGTGTTTAGACAATCTACCCTTCTGTTTCTGCAAACTTTCACCCAAGGCCGGGGCATCTAGAAATACAGAAAACGAAGCATTAAACCATATTGAAATAATTCAATAAAACGTTTAGTCAGTACCAATATTTCGACTCAAGCCTTTTTCGAGAATAAGTTTGTTCAAGTATAAGCTGAAATATTGATACTGATTACTGAATGAAACTTTTCTTGAAAAAAAAAGTTCTAACCGATTCCATGTGGAATTATTTTTTATCATAAAGTCTTGTTGTTGAAATATCCCAAAAAGATGATCAATGTATCGTCTGGTGTAAAACCACTTAGGCTCAATATTTCGGTCACACTAGGTTTTATGAAGAGCAAAAAACACAATATTACACAACATCAATATACATGTATATTATGCAAAACAATTGCGCCTCCCAGTTGTAATCAAATAGAAGCTGTCTGATTGTTGGGTGTAATGTGTAGACATAGAAAAGTTTTTCTGGTATGGCATTTAATGAGTAGACTTACAAGCCTAATATATATTGATATTGTGTTCTTTGCTCTTCATAAAGTATGTTTGGCTGACCATTGAAACCGTGCTAATGCTACTGTGTGACTACATGTGATCTTGACCGCTGCATGATCTATAGTCCTAATTATGTATTGTCACATTATTTCAACATTTCAACGACACATGTATTTAAGAACTAGAATCGATGGTAACATTTGTTCGGTCTTTAAACGTTTACCATGTGTTCGTCTGCGTCGGCTTTTTACGAATTTCTTCCCGGGATTTCCCGCCAATTCTTCACGCTCAATCTGTGGAGTATTTTCTGTGGCCGAATCCAAACTGTTACTGGGCACCAAATCATTGTCATTGGCAGGCATTATTATCCTGTTTGTCTGAAATATAGAAATCGAGGCGATTCGTAGTTTGGCTACATCGTGGTGGAATAATCTAGCTTGCAAGCAACTTCATCATTTAATGTAGGCTCGGTTATTAGCTTAGTTCCAGGTATTGTCGTAAAAAGTATGAAGTATTTAAAGAATAATTATGTAAGCTATAATTGTGTCATACCCTTAAAATGATGAACCCCGCATGTTCTTGCCTTAATCTGTTCGCACACGTCTGTGTTAGTATGATGCTGTCTGCTGTCAAGAGCGTTGCGACGTTGCGACTAGTAACGCAGAAAACAAGTTACGTCATCAGTTTATATGCGCATTACAACGTTCGATCCGGCACGGTCAAAACTTGGCGCTATATATATGCAAAATACGTCTATACTTACGAAGACTATATAAACATACGCATGTATATACAAACTGAGTACATCTTAGACATTTCCCAAATGTGTTAGCATCACACAAAACTACCGAGTCCACGGCTGCACTCAATTAAAATAAAAACATAATGATATTACAAATGGATGCTTGATAAGCTAGAAGCTTTGCTTGGTAAGCTAGAAGCTTATCTCATTCGAGGTCATCTATACATCTTACTCTAATTATCTGAGAGTTCCCTCAAAAGCACGAGCATGCTTAATACTTTTTTCCGTATAACGCGGAGGTAGATTTGTAACTATTTTATTCAACATATGTACAAATGCGAGATTTGACATTTACTGCGGCGCATCTTTTTCACTACTCTGAAACAATCAGGGTGATGGGGGGAAAAACCAACGAGATCTTGTGGTAGAACCTCGCATTGTTTTTTATCGAATTTCAAATTAAGACATAGTAGTTTATGTATACAAAGAACAACAACTTTGAAAGAAAGAAGATGCGAGAATGCAACTAAAAATATGAGGGTCGAGATCGCGATGGTCCTAACAGGATGCCGTACTTGTGTTCGGGAAGAATTTATCTTTAAAATGTGACATGTACACGTTTTTGATATATTTATACATGTACTTTTTATAGCTTTTTATTTTATACCATTTAAACAAAATTGAAATTAAAATCAGATTTTGTGCTAGTGCGGTGAGTGATAGTTCGATTATGCTATGGCGTGGTATGACATTGCGGTACCATGTCACGTGTCTATGGTGTGGTATGACAGTGTGGTACCATGTCACGTGTCTATGGTGTGGTATGACATGCGGTACCATGTCACGTGTCTATGGTGTGGTATAACAGTGTGGTACCATGTCACGTGTCTATGGTGTGGTATAACAGTGCGGTACCATGTCACGTGTCTATGGTGTGGTATAACAGTGCGGTACCATGTCACGTGTCTATGGTGTGGTATAACAGTGCGGTACCATGTTACGTGTCAATGGCATGGTATTACAGTGTGGTACCATGTCACGTGTCTATGAAGGGTATATCTAATAAAATCAGTCACTGTCTATGTACAACAGAAACACCAATAAAACCAAACCAAAACACTCGATCACAAATGTTTGTAAAATATCTTTATAATGATTTTAGAAACTGCAAAAAGTTTCTTGAATGTTTTTTCTCGGTCAAATTGTTTTGGGAAGTTGACATATACCTATGAAATTGGAAATACTTGCATAGAATTGGCCAAAATTGGGAAATATAGCATACACTTGATGCGTTAGAGAGAACGACAGGAATCTAAAATAATACATGTACGTACTAAGCGTGAATCGGATTGAAACACTGAAACAATGTAAATAACTTAAAGAAACACGCAAAAGAACCTTTTTTTAACAACTTAGAATCCAACAATTGTAATATTAATACTAAGCATCCGAGACTGTATTGGAAAAGTGATAAATTATTTTTAAAAAAGGCAAGTGTGACAGTATACCCTTAAGGTAAGGCCACCCTAATGAGAATATAAATTTCGATTCATTTGGAACACTTTGGTCAATATCCATCCTTAGCCTATGTGTTAAGCATCTTGTCTTATGTGCGAAAGGTCAAATCCCCGCTAGGCCCAATTCTTTTTCTTTGCTATTTTTATGACATTTCTTGTTTTACAGACTTTTTTGGCAAGAAAACTGATATAAAATTATAAAAAAATGAACTATATTAATTTTGCTCTAAAAAATGCCATATTTGTCCAAAGTTTGATAATTCTGCATGGTAAAATTTGATACATACATATTACAAGATGTTATCAAAGTAAAACTGGACGGTAAAAGTTTTTCAGTTTGTTATATTTTGTTACAGAGGTGTTGAGGATAATTGTGATGTCCATTTTGTTAGAGTACTCATGTTATTATGTGTGATTATGCTACCTTGAAAATTGGTATTTCTTATTGGGACTTAGAAAAATACGTCATTTACAGGAGTGTGTATGCATATGAAGTACCACCTATATCTTTAACAGAGCAAATTATTATCGATTATTTTTTCTTATGATATCACTAGCACTTTCCTTTTTAAAAAAACCACAAACAAATCATAAAATAGGCTCATTTTGAATTTAGTTCTCTCGTGTGACCCAGAAACTCATGGAAACAGTTTAGTTAAGATTCTTTATAATGAGTATTAGGGTGGTCTTACCTTAAGAAGTAATGTAAACAATGAAACAAACTAAGCTTTTTAAAATCTAGAAATTGCAAACTGTTTAAATGACTATGTTGTCTCTATATCAAATATTAGTGATTCGAAAACAACATTTCCTTCTGATATAAGGAAATCTTATAGTTTAATAAAAAAGATTAGTGTAAGGGAAAGTGAAATTGCTCATATCCTACAAAGTCTTAACACGAAAAAGCTAACGGCCCGGATGAAATTAGTCATAAAATGCTACAAGAAACGGCAACAACAGTATGTAAACCATTAAGCATCTTATACAATAGCTCACTAAACGAATCCAGATATTATAAGAAAATCAGCGAATGTAATATCTAGTTTCTAAAAAGGGGATCGAAACTTGACTTGTAATTACAGACATTTTTCCCTGACAAGCTACATGTTGGTAAAGTGATGTATACTATGGTGGCATATTACTGCCACCAATTAGCATGGTAGCGTTCGTATGGTGGCATATTACTGCCACCAGTTAGCATGATAGCGTTCGCGAATCGTTTCGTGTTAACCACTTAATTATTACGATAATTATCTAGCTATCTAGTTAATATTCGTGATAAATTTTCGGTAAGATAAATATCATACAACTAGAAACAGGCTTAAAAGTGCCCAGAACTGCCACCTCTTACCTTTTTATGATGTATTACACTAGATTTAAGTGGTAACACGAATCTTATCTAGTTGTCCACTTATTATGTTATTTAGTAACTCAAATTCGCGAATTTCACTTAAGATTCGTGTTACCACTTATTTATAAATACATTTTTGGCTTCTAGATGTAAGTGGTAACACGAATCTTAAGTGAAATTCGCGAATTTGAGTTATTAAGTAACATAATAAGTGGTCAACTAGATAAGATTCGTGTTACCACTTACATCTAGAAGCCAAAATGAATAAGTGGTAACACGAATCTTAAGTGAAATTCGCGAATTTGAGTTACTAAGTAACATAATAAGTGGACAACTAGATAAGATTCGTGTTACCACTTAAATCTAGTGTAATTTACATCATAAAAAGGTAAGAGGTGGCAGTTCTGGGCACTTTCAAGCCTGTTTCTAGTTGTATGATATTTATCTAACCGAAAATTTATCACGAATATTAACTAGATAGCTAGATAATTATCGTAATAATTAAGTGGTTAACACGAATTAATTCGCGAACGCTATCATGCTAACTGGTGGCAGTAATATGCCACCATACGTTCGCGAATTGTTTCGTGTTAACCACTTAATTATTACGATAATTATCTAGCTATCTAGTTAATATTCGTGATAACGTTTCGGTAATTTTGAAGCAAAACATGTAGGCATCAAATCACGTGATCAAGCACTTAATATCGTATTAATTATTTAATATTTTGATCATTAAATTAACGAACTCGATTTTGTGCTAATTAGTATTTTTCTGCCTTGTTTCCGCTTGCCGTTGAATCATAAATCTAAGACTAAAATGTTTCAATTAGCTGTTGCTATTAATGTAAAAACATCACGTGATCTTTATTGCGTTTCTCTCTCTCAGAAATATGAGGCACGGCGCATTTTGACCAAACATATCAGTAAAAACCATAGGTGAGCTGACATCGTGTTAGCTAGTGTTGTAATTTTTTTTACGATTTTTCAGATTGGAAAACGATGAAGAGTGTTAATGATTTTTTTCTTGGAATTGTATCCTTAGTTGTATGGCGTATTGCACTTGCTAATACACGCAATCTTCAGCTTTTCGAGAAAAAGTTTACATCATATAATCTAATGATGCAGTTCTATAGCCGACATACATCTTCAAGCGTATCGTATATATCTTGCTCAGCAGGGTGTACACATGATAAGGTAATATGTTGTTGATGTTCCTGTCATCTTTGTAATTTTGTTGTCATGGTAACTGGGGTTGTTGACGTCGCCGGTTTTCTTTCAAAATGTTTAGATGGTAAAGAGTTCTGTAAGGAATACGCTGAATCACATACTTAGATTTTTTCATAAAGGAAGTGACTGCGTCGTACGTTCTAAAACGGCGATTCTTTAAACTAGAAATACACACTCGGATCACCACGACTATTTATTTAAAATAGTCATCGGAAGTCACGTTTGTATATTGTCCTTATCGTTGTGTAAACAAGAACGTATGATGGCACACGACTAGTAGCGGTGTGACATTAATCCTCAGCTGTCTAGGCACGAGCGGGAAGAATTAGCTATCCATCTTGTTTAAACAAATACACTGACACAATATCAATGACTCAAGCGAGAAATTCCATATTAGAAATTCTTTCTAAGGTCAAGTTGTCTTATTGACCTAGCGAGCTTAATAATCGCACACGCTTCGGGGTCAACGGTTATGCAATGTTTGTTTATGTTAGAGCTGTCCGCGTGAATCTGATTGACCTCAATCTGGCTGATCACAGGTGGTGACCTAGAACTGACATATATCTATGGCATTGAACCAGATTTGAGACTGTTGAACCAGATAAGGAAATTGCGCCACCTACGCGCCTTGTGAGGACTGACCCGACCTAAATATGGGACTGGAACCGCCAGAACCGCTTCCACGAAGCCTCATTTGCTACCACTTTTGTTGACTGTTGAAATGGTTTTTGTAGTCATCATTGTTACAGTATATGATGTCAGTGTTATTTTTCTGTTTTTTTTTCGTCCACGTCTCTATATTTGTTTTTGATTACTACTTAACTAAATTCTAACCGTCGATTTGCTTTGTGTAAGTGATGTCCCAATTTAATACAGCAATGTATATGTTTAGAAAGATCATGTGCTATTGTATTCATTTCATTGGGAGAGTTACGCTGATTTCAACGGTATCTCAGCTGTTTAGAGAAGTTAGCTGATAAAACCAGTGTTGCGACGTTACTAACCAGTGCAAACCTTGTCGCATGTATGCTACGGACAAGTTTCCCATTTTAATCAGTGTATGATAAATGCCCTTGCATGTTCAAATGTATTATCTGCAGTCAGATTGTTATGGAGAACTGACGCCTCATCCGGGTTCGAACCTCCAGGGTGTCGTTTCATTAAACTGCTTAAGGAACTTCTTAGCTTAAGAAACTTCTGAAGAAATTCTTTGCTAAGAAAACTGTTTCAGGTCTTGTGTAAGTATGGCCGCTATTTTTATATATTATGTAAAAAGACTACGGGTACAAGAAAATCACTTTTATAAACGCTTTCTGCAACGGTTAAGGAAATTCTTCAAAATCTTCTTAAATCGAAACTTTAAGATAAGAAAAGAGTTAAGATAAAAATGTTCATGAAACGGGACTCAGGATTTTAGTCAACTGCTCTGAATGCGTAACGTTTTTATTCAATTTTATGCTGCGTAATTGGTTGACAACAATGTGTTTTTGTATGTCTTTCTCCAATTGACAGAAATGTGTATCATTCATGTTCGATGCTGAAACCTCCAATTGCAGAACGTTCAGCAATTACCTGCAATGCGCATCAGGTGCAAATCAGCAACACTTTTACGTCAAAACAGGTAAATGTCATTTACTCTCAATTTGCTCTCACTTCTTTGGAAAGTTAGAAAATTATTTAACATTAACGGGAACGCTGAAAGTATGGTTCAAAATCATTGGTAAAACTATTAAAAACTTCCGTGAAATAGTAATAGTACATCATTTTCGAGCCATCATTATCGAGCCAGTAAGGACAATCGATGACGATCATCGATCAACTACTGAGATAAAACCCGGTATGCCGTGTACGATACAACATGAGGTATACGAACATAATAATATAACGGCGCAGAAACAAATCGCATATACTACGAGATAAATGTATTTGAAAATGGCATTAAAGTGGAAAAAGTGAATGGTCTGTCTGTTTAATATACTCAACGTCTCCCGTTTAAAGTGTCTACTTTATTTAGAAGTGGAAAATATTTTTTTCATTCTGTCAAGTAGATATGTTTATGAAATGTATATACATGACCACGATGTATATTTTCAACAACGACGCATTTAACAAAGGTCACAATGTAAATTATTAAGACGAGAAACATCTGCGTGTCTTCAGACAATGCCTTTACAATTCCACGAAAGAAGATAAATACTTCATTTCGTACAAAACCTCTGGAATTAAATGCGTTTTTAGCATTAAATCGAATATATAAGAATACAATGCATTTAACAGGAGTATGCATATTCAAATACGTGTCCATCGAAATAAACTTCCTCAAATACCAGCGATCATATATCTTACTGGGTATGCCAGTATAATATTTTCATAATAGTAATGTATCCATATTTCAGGGTTTCTAACTTGTGATTGCAACGTGGTAACAAATTCAAGTTTTGTGAATGTTGCTCTAGGGAAACCAGTGTGGCAAAGTTCAACATATAATTCAAGGTTACATGCTGGAAACATGGTATAGTAATATTGATATCGTCTGATCTGCAAGCCTTAATTCTATTCGAGGAATCGCTTGTTTTCAAACTTGGTACAAACAAGCGGCAACTCTGAAGAGATCAATTTCGTAGTAATAATCTAAAGTGATGAATCTTCATGAAGTGACTTTATTTCTAGGTAAAGGTTGCAATTCTATATGTTTAACTCTGGGACGTGTTTGACCATCATGGACAAAGGCTTCAGACAGATAGATATGTTTAACTCTGGAACGTGTTTGACCATCATGGACAAAGGCTTCAGACAGAATCATGTTGATGAGATTATTTATTGCACGGCGTGTCAACGCCGTGCATATTGAGTTCTGTTAGCGTCGTTTTGCAATGGACTCGGTTAAGAACAAAATTTGGGGAAAAATCGAACAGAGCCTATGGTGGGACTAAAATCCGGGACTTTAAAAAAATCCGGGACTTTGGTGGGAAAATCCGGGATCGATATTTTGGACTATATCGTAGGTATCAACGGTCAATAACGGATAGAGGAACATTCGTTCACACCCTTCAGTTAACATATGTTCCACTCGAACAATTTTTAAAAATCGATCCCGGAGAATTCCGGATAACGGGTTTCAGTCCCAACCCAGAGCCTATTGTGCGCCTGCGCAGACCGGCGGGAATATATGTCGGGAAGCGAACGATTGTGCGTTGTAACATCATTATTGATTTTGTAGGCTACAAAAGCTAAATTAAGGTATGTGATTTTGTTGTATATTATGATTGATGTCATTAACTAATATTTTCAACTGTATAATTATTGAATTTTATCGTTTCAACATTGTGGTTGACCCATCGCGTGGTTGACCTACATTTTATTTGTTATTGTTATGATGCAGCCAGCATTCGTCTCTGTGCTCTGTTTAATATTTTGCAGTATTTTCCCTCTTTCATAAGTCATGTATCGTTCAAACATGCGTGATAATTAACATGTAAACGTTTAAACTCGCAGGTTGTATTAAATACACTGATCACATGTTCTAACCTTACAGCGATTTTCCGAAAATGTACTTTCAGTTTCAACTTTCAATTTTATTATTACATGCAGACTGAATGTGTCTAAGTACATAAGCGTCGACTCGATTTAGCATATTCCTGTATGACTTCCAATACTTGGAAATGACCCTGGCCTCGGATATGAAATTGCAATGACTTTCAATTTTAAAAGTCCACGGAAAACACTGCCAATGATAGATGGAGAATCTCAATTAAGATAATTGTCTGATGACATACATCTTCAAATTGATGTCTTTAGATACACGATCAGCAAATGAATGGCTGTTCTAAAACATTATTTGAGATGAAAGGCAAAATGCATTATTATCCATGGGAAAGTCTAATGCAGTATTTTATTGATTTACCTTTTATTGCAGGCAGTTCCGAAGAAGCTGTATGTGAGGTACTGAGAATGTCAAAATAAAGAACATATATTTTGAAGATGCAACAAACAAATGTTAGGTGGCCTTATGGTGCAAATGTGTGAATGAAACCTTTCAACCTGGAGACTTGTCATAACAGACAGTGTTACAAATACCTACAGAAATGAAGTTTCCCTTTCAACAACATCCCAGACCTTAGTCACGGTATGTCACATGGTTCTCCTACTGTATAATAAACTCACTTTAAACAGATAAAAAATAGTGACTTTGAAAGCCTTGGAAAACTCGCGTTGAAGTGCGTGTAACATTTCCTTGTATGTAAGTTCATAATTTGAAGTTTAATACTTAAATGTTCATGGAAAAAGTTAATTTGAAAGACATGTTGAATGAATAAAATAGCAGTACAAATGCTGTTTTGGTCCTTGAATTTTGTGAAAATACCCTTTGAAGAGTCCTTGAATTTTTTTTGGGAAGGGTGGGAAATCTGATTTGTGTTGTGTCTTGAACAACAGACAAATTGTGAGGTTAATTATTGCAATTATAGGAAATGATACATTGATATTCTGCTATATAAATTTAAATAGCAAGTTCAAATTATTGCAATCCTGTCGCCTGTTACCTTAAGCTAAAATAAGATATTGCAAAAAAATTCTGAATGTACTTTAGTACAGTAGTTATATGATCAAAAAGGCATAAAGTTTTTTTTGTCCATTCAGATAATTTTAGTTTAATAATTTTAGCAGCTGTCAACTGATACTTTTGAAATATCATGTTATTGGCTAATACTTTTTAATACCATTAAATTTTACATGGAGACATTAATATGTCATGGTTATAATAAACATGTAACTAAATCCATTGCTAAAGCAGAAAAGTAAAGAAATACACAATTAAAGAACAACAAACCGTCAAAGATTATATGCAGCAGCAAAATCAAAGTAATACATTTTTTTTATCATAAACATGATTGGGTCACTTATCCTCACACTCCATCAAAAAGAGCTTTAACACTAGGCGAAAGGTTCAACACCTAAATATAGCAAAAATTGTTCAGATATTTCTTAAATATGTTTCATTAATACCCTTACAATATACCTATACTATTGTATTTTAACAGAAAACAGAATTTCCAGTAGCAGACGTAATTGATGAGGTGGATAGTGTTTGTCAGGAAGAAGATGAGTTCTCCTTCTTAACAATAGATGACAAAGTAGTTGTGGTACCTGTAGGAATGGTGAAGCAGATGTTCCCAGATATGCAAGATGAACATTAGAGCTTCATATTGTTGCCTTGTGTAAACCTTAAATAAGTGTCACTTGCACTTACAAGGACAGTGATCCCTTATCTATTCGGAACAACTGACACTGCAATCAAAGTTATGCGAAAAACTAGATACTTCCATTTCTGATATCATTCGGTATTTATTCATATCCCGGTATTGAAGGTGCTAATTTTTTTAATTTGAAGACATGATTCCCTGTGGCATATTCAAAGTACACACCAATTTTGTTAAAAAGCATGAAAAATTATGCAATTGCTTACAAGTATAATTTCTTTTGGAATATTGTTGTTGCCAAAATTGAAAACCTGTTGCCAAATTATTGTCTTTTTCACATTTGATGTTATTGGCGAATGACAGAGGGAACCCTAGAAACAAAAAATGTGGATTTTATTCTTGATTTACGACTGTTTCAGAGAGAGAAAAAAACTCCCCTCAACAACCTCTAACACACCACTTTATTATTTTCTTCATTGGTGGCTTTTAAAAATTGAAATTTACCATTAGCAGTAACTTTATTTCTGTAGGTAATGGGGTTAATATATTGCATCCTGTGGAGTGCAGTATTTTCTGGCCCTTTATTCTTAAATGTATAAAATCAGCTTGTTAGTGCAATGAAATTTACTTCAGGGACAATATTTAATTATAATATTTGTGCATACGCCTTGGCATGTAACCAGGAAAGTACTGGGTAGATTCCAGGAAAGTACTGGTTAGATTCCAGGAAAGTACTGGTTAGATGCCAGGAAAATGGTAACTGTACGATGGGTCTCATTGGCACTATGCAGTGACCGTATTTTGCTTCAAAAATTGTCTGTTTGACCTATACTCCTCTACTGGCATCAAAAAAGGATATTTATGGTGTGCGGCAGACATACCGGGTCGACCAAATTACCATAATGTGCATTATAAACTGTGCGCGGCGACGGGCGACCTCATAAACATAGTAATACTATACATACATACCTTTTTACTGTATGGCAAAAGTTAAGTATTTCAAAAAACCACATGTAAAAAAACCCAGTCAGCACTCAAAAGTTTTAAAAAAACCAAGGCCTCCCTTATTTTGATTTAATTTTTGCTTGGGCCTCTTATTTGAATATATTGTACTGTGTTTTGATAGTTGACTTTGCTTGTCTTTGATACTTGTAACAGTTCTTACATTAATGTGTTTTTGCAATATTCATGTCTTGCCTCAGTCTTCAGGTGTTTTATTGCTGTTTGTTTCACTTTGATATTTTTTAATTATTTAACTCATTCGAGATTTGTTCATTGCATGATTGTCCTCAAATATTGTGTCACACAGCCCCACTCAGCCCCACTCGAATTCCAAAATAGCCACTTGGGCTTCTGATTGCCAGACATTTTTTCTAAAAAAATCTATTTACCCTTTGGCTGATTTGCTATGAACATGGCACATGATTGTACTGTACCAAAATTACATCCAACATCTGATTCGCTGACATAATTTGGATATTATATCTAAAGCTGCTAGAGCAGTTTAAACCAAACCTGGTAAAAATGTTCCTTGAATAGCCCTATTGTAATTTGGGGTCATAATGTTAAAAGTCAAGGTCACAGGTGTCTGAAACTTGAAAACCTTGTCTGCTGTTCATCTCTAAAAAAACCTGTTACATTTTCATCAAAGTTGTGCTTTGAAAATTAATTGGAAAATACCCCACTGCAACAAGATAACTCATACATTTTGTAACCTATGGCAAGCTAGTGTTATCATAACTTTATGCCTGGCCATACTGATTTTACTGTAATTTAGCAAGGATAGAATTTAATATGTCATTTCATAATTAAATATTCACAAACGTTACATAAAGGGTCTAATATCTTTGTATTTCATTTATTTACAATCGTGACAAACATTTCACTTGTTTTACAGTCTTAAGGTTCTACCATTATTACTGACCATTTTTCTTTATTTTGGATTGAAAATCTAGCATTTCTAGAACAAGTCGGATTGAAGATCTCTTGGAAAAAATGTTTATTCTTTCTTCAATAATTTTTTATTCTTTTTCACATTTATGTCTTATGTTTTTGTTTTATTCCATATTCCATGCAAACCTTCTTACCTAGTTACACAAACTTTGATATTATAAAACTGTTTACAGTCAAACCTGTCTGTAAAGACCACCCATGGGAACAGCAAAATGTGGTCTTTGTTTACAGGTGGTCTCTATTAACATATTAAATATTATTTAAAATGGTCTGATGGGAGATAAAATTGATGGTCTTTGCAGACAGGTTTTGCAATAGTGGTCTTTGTTCGCAGGTGGTCTTTAACACAGGTTTGACTATAGTTACAAAACAGAAACTTATATGCAACAAGTTGCCAGCTTGGCTACATAGACAAGTGGTACTGTCCCACACCCCATTTGTTTGCTTTGATTGTATTGAGTAATCGTTTTTGCTTTTTGGTCATTATTGCATTATTTCTTTCTACTGTTAATATGTATGTGATATATGTAAATATGTTTATATTTCTCTTTGCTATGTTGTTTTTGTTTACTCCTCTAGTCATTCATATACTAAGTCTGCTAAATCCGTCTGTGTACACCTCCTATCACTTTTGTAGTTTCAGGTATCATTTACAGTTTTCATTTACATATACAATTTCACCATTATCCAGTCCTCCACAAAGTTTATACTCATTATACATTCACACTGCTTGATAACTTATCCAGTGTGTGATTCTAGCATGCGGTTGTTACATACTGAAGTGATATCATATTTTGACAAGGTGCTATATCATTTAGTGATTAATGTTCTTGTATTGAGTTATTGTGTTGCATTTTTGTCACTTTTGCATTATTTCTTTCCACTGTAAATATGTTTGAGATATAAGTAAATACGGTTTTATTTCTCTTAGCTATGTTCTTTGCCTTATTATAATAGTCATTCATATACTACGGCCTGCTTTCACTTCCTACCACTTGTTCATTCAGGTAGCATTTTATAGTTCTCTCATGTGTCACTTTTTAGCTATCATTTACATTAAATTACACTATTTTTCTAACTTTCAAAATGTCTAAACTCATTTTACATTCACACATTGCTTGATTAATTCAGTGTGTGATGCTGGATGTCTGTTTGTCCACTGACATGTTGTTAATTAAACTGTAGTGCTCTCACATTTTGACATGATATGCAATATCATTTAGTGATTATTGTTCTTCTTTTTAATTTTTAGTAAATACTAATTATGTAAATTTGTCGGTATTTCTTTATTTATTTCTACCGTGATAATGATTGTGATTTATGTTAATATGTTTTGCATTTTGAGATGTATAATGTTGTCTTAATTTACATGCATGATGTTCATTATCATGAAAGTTTTCCGCACTATCAATTTCTATTTCTGTTTAACTGTCCATACAAAAACTAGTCTGTTCCTTAATAAATTCCTACTACTAAAACTACAAATGTACTTTTTATACATTAATATATAGTTACACATTAAAGCATAATAAACACATACTGTTAGTTCAAATTGCAGTTGTTCTATTTCATTTTGTTTACGCCGTGCACCCACCTTTGCTGCATCAGGCAGCAATTTTTTACTTGTAATATATTGTACATGAGTCAGTAAGACATACACACTTTTCTTTTGATTTTATTGATCAACTGAATGTCTTCAATATGATGTTGTACTATAATTTTAAGATGTTATATTTTATACAGGTAGATGGAATCCGTGGATATCCATGGACTCACACACGGAATCAATATTATCCTTACGCCATAATTGATTTGGAGCAGAGTTACAATGTGTTCTCCTTCTATATTGTAAATCGTCCCGGCATGTATTGTAAGTATTTGCTATTTCTCGAAAACGAAACTCAAAAGCGAGGCATAGTTCATAGCTTAGAACATGACATAGTCTGAAATTATTCTTTAAACTTTTGTATAAATGTGCAATTCATACCATGTCGATGTAACGTTTCACGATACGCCTACGACCGAGCTTAACTGACTACATCATTAAGAAAATGTTGACGTAAAACATCAAAGTCAACGCAAATGTTGTATTCTGATAAAGTAATGTAAAATGCAATAATTTACTGCAGTAGAATTCACAGATATAAAACGAATTTTCGGCTGTACTTCAGCGTAACTAGTCTCTAAAAGAAGCAACTGTGTGTTGAAACGTACCGTTGTTTTAACTTCCTGTCACTTTCAGTCGTTGTTTCATTTCCGAAAACGTAATTGTTGTAATTTGTTTATACCCATCAATTTCCTCTCTTACTTAACGAATTAAAAGGAAATGATGTCAACTTCAGTGTCGTATCACACGCAATATTTTTTTTTCAAATATAACAATATAACAATAGTCTCTGTAATTAAATTGCGAATAGACTTTCGTGATTGAATGTCTTCTTCCACCGTACTTCTTTTCCTTTCTTTCCAGAAACAAATTCAAAAATAAGGACACCGCATCTGCAGCGCCCAATGAATTAAGTTTTCCTAAATGTACATACAGTTCATTGGTTCCCTTTAAACTTAAACATAAGCGTCCTGGCGTGGTGGTGCACTGTAAATATACAATGCTCAATGGTTCATTGTACTATATAATTAGATGCATTTGAGGCCGAAAACGGCATGTTGGAGTTGACCAGTGTTCCTGTATTCCTGTCGGTAAATGACAGAAAACTTCCCCATAACAATTAGATGTGAAGGAAAAATGGCTAAATCGAAGAGAATATAACCTCATCCGGGGCTTATATATTTGACCTTCATATTAATAGTCTAGTGCTCTCCTGACTGAGATAACCGCCGAAGCGATTTCACGCTACCCCCGCTTAAAGTTACCTTCTACGGTAATTTAAAATCGCGTTCAGACAACCGGGAGGTAGGATGAAATCAATATCTCCGGGGGTAACCTGAATTTGATTTACAGACACCTCCGTCATCCCCTTATTTATGTTTATCGCTATACATGTTCCATGCACTAATTGATATAAAACATATGTTATCAAAAGAACAACAAGAAAACAACAACAGTAGTAGGGACGGCAACGGTAGCAGCAACACCAAAAACCATAACATTTTATTGATGTCTTTGCAGTTGTGTATGTTTCATAATGTTTATTTAATTAACTTATTATGATTTCAAATAAAAGAAAGTGGTGTCATTAGCTCAATAAGCAAAGGAACAAGCTAAACTGCTCTGAGGTAATATAAATCGGGTTCAAGTTACCGCGGGGTTAAATGAACGACTAAGATTACTGGGGATAACTTGAACTCTTTACACCGGGCAAAGGACGTTACTTTTGGTCGCCAGAGCACGATGAATTTTTATGTTTGAATTTAAAAAATCACTACAGTTTAAGAAACTGACGCCTGTTGACCATGTTACGTTGTGTACATGTGTGTAACACTTGTTTTCCATTTTAGATTGGCGACTTCATAATTTGAAGATATTTGTCGGCAATGCTACTAACAATTTGAGTGTGTGTATTAATTACCCATATACAATTGGTAATACTTGTGCACTGAGAGTCCCGACTCTTTGTCAAGGACGTTATGTAAAACTTCAGCTGTTCGCAAAAACAGTTCTGCAAGTTTGTGAAGTCGAAGTTTACAGTATTTTGTAAACATAACACGCAATGGGAAAACTGCATTATTAAAATATTGACATCATTTTGTAAAGTTCTATGAGGATGTGGAATTTGCCTAGGTGTGATTTTTGTTAAGCTATAAAAGCTACGTGTATTTTTAAAATGAACAAATATTTGTATAAATGCTTTGATATTTCTATTTCTCATCGTCTTGAATTATTTGTTTAATTGATCACTTCGATTTTAATTAATTGAAATGTATCTATTTTTCAATTATGCAAGAGAATTTTAGGTGTGAAAGAAAACAACTAAAATTATTTCATGTATGGGGAATTTGGAAGAATTTCATGTAAAAAAACGTGTCTATACAATACTAAAATACGGGTTAACATAATTCATGCTGACAATAATAAGTACGTTAAAAAGATTTATTGAAACTTGATTTCGAGAGAATGCCAAGTATCTAACTGGTGGTCACTTATTCAAAATTTATAGCGTTCACTTTGTTTTATGACGTTTGGGTTTCACACTGTGTTGGTAATATAGATGTATTTTTAATTTGTACTAAACAAAGATTTTATTATCAGTTTGTGCGAAACTGGTCTAGAAGATGGACACATTCCAGCAATGCTTAATTTTATAATTACGTTGCTACATTTAAATTTCAGTCATTTTAAGAAATAATCCACGTTTTGAATATCGTATCGAACTGACACAACTAAGAGTTACATCGCATGGACTTCAGATTAAAACTAGTCATTGGTTCAGGCCAATAAGCAAATAATTTATTGAAGTAATTACAAATGATGCGAATTATTGGAAGATAAATTTCGTTTTTTGTTGAATGTTCAATTTATAATGATTTAAGAAAAAAAACATTCCTTCTTATTTTAGAACTAGACCAAACATGACTGAATTTATTGATAATAAAAAATTGGCTACAAATTTGGGACAATTTGTATTTGATGCATTCAATTTAAACAATACTTTAATAATAGAAATTTAGGTGACTAGGTATTAAATAACTTGTTCATTTCTTTGTTTCAATTTATTGTTAATCAAATCGTTTGAATACTTTAGAATAGTATTTATATATTGTCTGATCATACCTAAACAAACATACGTGTATAACAATATTCTTGTTAACTATCTTAAGTGAATTATATATATATGTATGAAATATTATTATTATTATTATAGAAGTGAACAAATATATATAAATGTATGAAATATTATTATTATTATAGAAGTGAACAAATATATATATATGTATGAAATATTATTATTATTATAGAAGTGAACAAATATATATAAATGTATGAAATATTATTATTATTATAGAAGTGAACAAATATATATAAATGTATGAAATATTATTATTATTATTATTATAGAAGTGAACAAATATATATAAATGTATGAAATATTATTATTATTATAGAAGTGAACATGCATATTACTTTCAAATTTCTAAAGTATCTAACTGGTGGTCAAATTTCTTAAGTATCTAACTGGTGGTCACTTATTCAAAATTTATAGCGTTCACTTTGTTTTATGACGTTTGGGTTTCACACTGTGTTGGTAATATAGATGTATTTTTAATTTGTACTAAACAAAGATTTTATTATCAGTTTGTGCGAAACTGGTCTAGAAGATGGACACATTCCAGCAATGCTTAATTTTATAATTACGTTGCTACATTTAAATTTCAGTCATTTTAAGAAATAATCCACGTTTTGAATATCGTATCGAACTGACACAACTAAGAGTTACATCGCATGGACTTCAGATTAAAACTAGTCATTGGTTCAGGCCAATAAGCAAATAATTTATTGAAGTAATTACAAATGATGCGAATTATTGGAAGATAAATTTCGTTTTTTGTTGAATGTTCAATTTATAATGATTTAAGAAAAAAAACATTCCTTCTTATTTTAGAACTAGACCAAACATGACTGAATTTATTGATAATAAAAAATTGGCTACAAATTTGGGACAATTTGTATTTGATGCATTCAATTTAAACAATACTTTAATAATAGAAATTTAGGTGACTAGGTATTAAATAACTTGTTCATTTCTTTGTTTCAATTTATTGTTAATCAAATCGTTTGAATACTTTAGAATAGTATTTATATATTGTCTGATCATACCTAAACAAACATACGTGTATAACAATATTCTTGTTAACTATCTTAAGTGAATTATATATATATGTATGAAATATTATTATTATTATTATAGAAGTGAACAAATATATATAAATGTATGAAATATTATTATTATTATAGAAGTGAACAAATATATATATATGTATGAAATATTATTATTATTATAGAAGTGAACAAATATATATAAATGTATGAAATATTATTATTATTATAGAAGTGAACAAATATATATAAATGTATGAAATATTATTATTATTATTATTATAGAAGTGAACAAATATATATAAATGTATGAAATATTATTATTATTATAGAAGTGAACATGCATATTACTTTCAAATTTCTACTTTTTCTGCATCCTTTTATCATCTTGACTATTGTGTATCATTTATATCCATCTCCGTTTTATATATTTCTATTTAATGAATTGGTTGTCATTTTATGTTATGTTACCTTCATGGGCCTAATGGCACCAGAATTTCTGAAAATAAACTGCTTGTATGAATCTTCTTTATTTTCTTGACTTGATGCGTAAACTATGATGTGTTTGTCCGCACATAAGTCTTTAAGAATATAATGTATATAAGATTCTGATCTTAAGAGCCTGAATATGGCCAATAAATAGTTTTGCTACAATAAAACCTCACCTTTATATTAAGAACACCCCAATTAGAAGGCCAGTTTTCAAGGGTTCCACTGGTGGTCTAATGATGGAGGTGGTACCGTATAATCTGATGACGAACTGTTTATTTATAACTTGTGTTTGTTCCACATACCACAGCACTAGCGCATGTTTGTATTAAGCGACATATTTCTGTCTTCATCTATCCATTTATTAAAAAGTAAAGGGTAGGAGGAAAAAAGATCCAAATAAGACGACGACGTAAGAGTGTCAATGGGTAATTCTGTGAATTCTTCCGGTACGATCGAAGTAATGACATCACCTAGCGTTTGCCCAGACTCCGCTATGAATTGTTTACCCTCTTTTTGGTTGATTGCACATTTTCCCATGAAAATCTATAACACTCAAATCCTCAATAATAAGACCGATCTTGGGACCATTGAAAACAGGTCTTCTTATTAATTTGGTTTTAATATTGAGGTTGATTAAATAGCAAAAACAGTGAAATGGACTTGTTAATTGGGTTTTTAATCCCTTGTATCATAGGATTTTGTGTTGTTTTGAAGCGGCATGTGTAGTTTTGAAATTTGATTTTTGACATAGTCGTGTGCTTGTTCTGTGTGAGTCTGGCGGTGTTTTATAAACAAAATCGATTCACCAATATGCTTGAGGGTACTTCGCAACATAACATGTTGCGTATAATCATGATACTTACGCATGCTATGTACCAATAAATGATTTAGTATTTGACTTATTTCTTTACACATAAAATATCCACTTTTATTTGGTAGGCGAAACATTTGTTTTCAACTTGTAGACAACAACAACAACAACACCAAAAACACCACCACCACCACCACCTAGAACAACAAAAACATAAACTACACCATATTTTAAAATTCTGAACAATGGTATATAACTCTTAAAGTATCACAATTTTTGATATAAAGCATACATTTAGTTCGCCTAGGATAATGTAATTTGTACATTATATGATATACATGTTATTTTCTTTCATTTTCGAGCCTATACTTACTGACTTTCTTCAGTTGTTCCGTGATGGTTTCCATTCCTTGTATTTCCCCCCTTAATATCCCCCTAAATTGCCCTTAATTATTTTTATGGTCGACCAGACCATTAATTGCGCACCTGGCCCCATGCATGTTTACCCTTGCACGTCCTCAATGTCTAATGATTTGTAGACTGTTGTTTCCCTGGGTATCTGTGCGTTAGATGCACTGATTTGTATACGTGGCGTTCCCTGTCGCACTGTAATCTCTCATCGGATTAAACAACTGTTGTAAAATAGCTTTCACGCACATGGGATTGTCACGAATTAGCTCCCTTATTCATTTCTAAAGTTCTCTACCTCTGTCTCCTTCGCCTATATGGGAAACCGGTGGCGACGATAAATAAACGCAAATGCACACGCTTTTCACACCTTACACCTTTCCGCGGCCTTACTCCTTGTTCTTTACAAAAGAACAGATACAAATGTTTGCGCCTATCGATCAGACGGGCAACCAGATTTATTAATAAAAAGTGGTCAATAATACAAACATTATATACGTATTGTTATAATTATTTTCCAAATTATATTTGAATTGTTTAATTAATTTATAAAGTTAGTCATACCTATCGAATCGGAGTACCAGCATCTATCATACCGACGGCCCTGACGCGTTCTTCAGTGGTAATTCTCGCCATCTTTTCTGTTTTTATGTTGGACATACTACATGGATTGCATTGCAATGAAATTTACCACTTACTGCACAGTACACGTGATCCTCGTGCCAAAAGTTAAAAATCGTACTCACGTCAACCATGACGATAAATAGTTATTTTCTTTGTGAAAATCGATAGAGTACTATGTAATAATACTAGAATGCCAAATTTAAAGTCGGCAAATAAAACCATTTTCTTAAATTTGTATTGTATTTCATGGACGTTTAGAATATTTGTTCAGTATATACAAACGTATACCTCTGAATGGATAAATGGAAAAAAATGAAGAAAGGATAAAGGGAGAGAACTCGTGACAATCGCCAGTGTTTTAACGTTTAAACTAAAGTAAAAACACATGTTTAATAGTGGCGTAATGAATAGAGCGCTGTACTAAAAGATTTAAGTTTAATTCTCGGATTTTAAAAAGTGTTTATCCAGAATATGTTCATGCAAGTACATGGGGGTTTTACAATCTGTTTAAGCTAGGTGACACTTTTAATTTGACAAATATTTTGCTGTTCGGTTTTCGGAAGTCAATTTTTGTGTAAAATATATAAACAGACCTTCACAAATCGTCCGGTATTCGGAATTCAGAGGTTCCGGTTTTCAGAAGTGAAAAATATAGTAAAAAGGACGAAAAAAAACGGGACTTTGAGATTCGTGCGGTTTTCAAAGGTTTCCGGTTTTTAGAGGGTATTCGGAAGTTTCACATGTACTGCATGTCTTTTTTCGTGCTTGTTATTTTGTTAAAATATTTTAATTTGCCATGATACATCAAGATGATCTGAGAGAAACGATTAGGAATATACGCCTGACGCTCGCCACATACAAAACGTTTTGAAGGTTTCATCACCACTCCCGTGTATTCTTAATTCTATATATACATTAATCCACAGATGTACACAAATGAAGAAAGACAATGTAAATTAAAAAACGAAACCAAATAGATATCCATCGACAATGGCGTCTCCATCTGCTCGAACTAGCTCAGCTGGTGCATTGTCGATTCGTGTTGATTTCCCCTTCTTCAGTGCCTCCAATGTAACTTCAACATCTTCCCTCATAATTGGTTGGGTTTCCTGAGCTGGATGGTTAGGTAAATCAAGTACTGTCTCCAAAGGTATAATAGTTGTACAGTTCTCAGCAGTATTCTGTCCATCTATAAATGATTTTCTGCTCTTCTGTTAGACTCTTTCCATCCTATATATTTTCTGGTTTTTACTTGTCGTCTCTGTTATCAGGTCCTTTGTACAAGTTTGTAGGCATTTTTTGCTATTGTTCCTGTGTAGACTGTTTACGATTTAACCACACTGGTATCCTATCCATTTCTCTCTCGCTCTCGCCCTGTCTCTCTCTCATACTCCTCTTGATGTTGTTATTGACCTCTAACTATTGGACTACTTCTCCAATTTCATCCTTCTTCCTCTTTTAACATCAACATATATATTAAAGATATATACTATGACTCACGGTTTCTGACATTGATGTTTCTTTCCAAGAAGTTCACAAGCCGTGGCCGCCAACATCGTATTGATGGAAGAAGTCATAGAATCCACAATCTTATCATCTGTCCCAATTGCAGCAAGCGCAACAATCGTCCTCCTTTAATTGCTTTGTATGTCTATGCTACTTCTGAATCTTTCAGCTTTTCTTGATCAAACTTAATCCTTGCGTGGTTTTGCTCTTGGTCTTCTTCGGACGGCATTTGAAAATCATCCATCGGTAAGTCGTGATCACAGCTCATGGGAAGTTATGTGTTTTGTGGTTTGTGAGTTGCATTGGTGTTCGTCACTATATCGTTGAATGTTGCGATTTTAAGCACTTTCAGTCCTATTTGATGTGTTTACGGGTAGACGGACATTAGCCCCTAGGACATTTGCCCCAGTGCTAAAATTTGCACATGCGGACATTTGCATTGGGGTAAATGTCCTAGGGGCTAATGTCCTACATTCGTGTTTACG
Organism: Mactromeris polynyma; assembly: GCA_032209605.1. Lineage (NCBI taxonomy): Eukaryota > Metazoa > Mollusca > Bivalvia > Venerida > Mactridae > Mactromeris > Mactromeris polynyma. The sequence continues at coordinate 32,296,539 of JASFXZ010000004.1, read as the reverse complement.
TGTTGCAATAAATCTTGCAAATGCCTATCCAATCCGCGGATGACTCCTCTTCGACCTTGACATTCCCTGAACAATCGATTAGTATATACAGTGTATTCTTTGATGGTTCAGCTATATAAAGTTTATTTTGTTTTGTTTTGTTTAGGTAAACAAATGAACAATAATTGAACATAATATAACTTTAAGCAGGAGTGTTAATGCATAACAATATAGATAGGACTTTTATGTGCAGGCGGATTTGGAAGATACATCATGTAATGTTACCCCAGTGTGCCTCTGCAAAAATCTGACTTCACGCCATGTAGTTACAGACCAATTCCCGTCAATCGCATCGCTATTGTTGAAGGGAGATCAAATGTGCTTGATTCAGTGTCAGAATATCCCCGATTACCTCCCTTGTATGAACTACGCATCTGTAATAACGGAGCATATTTGTGCACATTTTGTGACACTGGAACAGCTATACTGAGTGCATACACATCTTTCATACTGATTCGGTATTCGAATCGTATATTCAATATAAAAGCTGAATGCAAGTGTACTAAATTTCAGTGACGGACATCATCGCATTTAATTGCATGTTACGTGTGAAAATAATACGTTCGGTTTTGGCATGTCATGTTGTATATTCGGTAGTAAGAGAGATATAACACTCTGGTGGTGACACTTAGGTCATGTTATTATTCAAGTTTTCGCGGTGAATTGTACAACTTGAGTGATTAGTGTAAAACATAAAAAATGATAAGCTTAAAGTTTATCTTTGAATTTCAAATGTATGATTATTAAAACACTAACATGTAGCTCTCAGAGCAAGTCTTTATCATGGGCTAGAGTTGCTTTTACATCCTACTTACAATTCTGTACGATAAATAATTCATTATGTTGATCCGACAGATATATAGGCAATTCGATTTGCTTTCACGTTTGTTAACAATTTGCAATACGCCACATTAAAGGTTTCATATTACCGGTAACAAGGCCTTTCTTGAAATCAAGCTCAAACTAGTAATTACTAGTATGTATGTTTGCAAGCAACCAAATATTGGTGCCGTTTATAATGGATGAAGTTCGAATGTTCGAATATTCGTTCGAAAGGTTGACCGAATATCCAAATACCAAAATAAACATTAGTTGACATCCCTAATTGTTAATGAGCGGTACTATTAAATCAATATAAACTACGACTAATACATTGACACAATATTGTTTGGCTGTTTTAATCAGTTTTTTACTATCATATAATACAACTCTTCAACAATGGATTAATTTACGGGTTTATTATAGCCTTTTCGTATTGATTTTTCTATGTAAAATGTACGGGTATACCGGTCAGTCGTGTGAAAGATTCGAGGGTTGTTTTGCTTATTTTCTAGAAGCTATTATAATCATAGCTGACCTTTGCATTACTGATGATAACTGGTGTGGTGACTTTTTGGCGCTGAAGAGAAAATATTATAACAGTGGTTTTAAACATAGACATAACTTTAAGTGTTGTGAGTAAAATCTTAACACCATTTTCATGCCTACATCTTATAACGATAGAAGTTTATTTAATTCTGCTTTTATAAAACAAATACTAAGAAAAGAACCGGTTCTCTTAATACAATGTCTACTATATAACGATAGGACAAAATCCATATAAAGTGAACAGCGTACCCAAATCCACATCCAAAGCATTGTGACGGATGCTGTCGAAAACGGCAGCCTGCTTAGAAAAATGCACACGTTTATGAAAACATAGGGATACATGTGATAGAAACGGTGAACCATATATTATTTCGAAATATTTCTCCTAAGACAAACGCAATTCTTGTAACCCCACAATTCAGTTTTTGAATGCTGGAATCAGTATTAAAAATATTGTATGCAAAACGTTTGGACATCTTACTATGTTTTGAAATAACTGGCAGATCTTTATCTTTGTACAGTGAATGCTTAAACTAATCATGTATTCATGGTCTAAAATAATATACCAATATTTCATAGCCTTTTTTTCAAACATTTTAGCCAGTGGGATTTTGCTTTTCCGTAAGAAGATGCGGAACCCAGTGCGAACAAACCTTTGTGGTGAGTGTCAACATTTTACTGCTAAAATGTGTGAACACTGAACAGACCCCGTTGATATACCAACATTATCAACAATTTACGTCGCCGGAAATCTGTCATCTAGTTTGATCATAATTTGGACCGAGTAACAACGACATTCGGTCTACAAGAGCTCGGGATTCTTACGGATAACATATTCTTACACTCAGCACTCGAATGATCAACTTAATCACTCATTCAGTCATATAGTGACTCATATTGAGTGTGTAAAATGTATGGTGTGATAATGTTAAGTGCTAAATATGTATATAGTTAATCTTTTCAGAGACCGGAATGTAAACAATAAGCTTTAGGAGTAAATATTAAGACTGAGTGTGGAGTACGACGCTAAACCCAATAAATACTTCCATACCTCAATCAGACTAAACCGTTAAAAGATGATGGACCAATAACAATACCAAGCACTCATTTGACATTATCATGCATTTTCCAATCTCAAATTTCCTCTCATCAGACAAACTGTGCGTTTTGTAAAGAATCCTATGGTGGCATAATACTGCCACCAGTTAGCATGATAGCGTTCGCGAATTGTTTCGTGTTAACCACTTAATTATTACGATAATTATCCAGCTATCTAGTTAATATTCGTTATACATTTTCGGTAAGATAAATATCATAAAACTAGAAACAGGCTTGAAAGTGCCAAACACTGCCACCTCTTACCTTTTATGATGTATTACATTAGATTTAAGTGGTAACACGAATCTTATCTAGTTGACCACTTATTATGTTACTTAGTAACACAAATTCGCGTTAAATAGTTATGAAAGAAATATTTTGCAAACCTTTTATATGGATAGACGATGATAATCAGATTTAGGGGTTTCAATGAAATTCTGGGTGAAAGTAAATAGCTTTAACATTGGTCTGAAGCAGAGAAAACTAGCGGAACGGCCATTTAGGTGTACATTATGTATTAAATTTACTGGAATTTGTAACAGACATGTTGTTCATGTACCAGTAGGCAACGAGTGAGTTTCAGTGAATTTACCGAAATCCATTTTGGATCTAGAGTGACCAGCAATCGTAACATCTCGGGATTGTTTTTGGCTGCACAACAAATGTTTACTTTCATATTGCGCCGACCAGCTTGTTTATGAAATTGCGGTGTAAAATGACCGCCGGTGCCTAAGTTTCTATCTGGTACAATATATATATTAATGTAATGATAGATGTGAGTGAGGAGGGAAACGTATGATGGATGTAAAAGTGCTATCCCGGATGGATGATATGATAACAGCATTTAATACCAATCTATCACTGACCCGTTACTTCTGCGAGTGGTTTTGTTATCAATAAAAAAGTAATTGATATATGAGAGAGAATACGTAACTACAGAGAAAGCCACATACATAAGACAATGCCTCCCCACGCAGAAAAAACAAACATCCACAAAACATAAGGCACTAAAGGAGGTCAAACGGTACACATATTAAGTAACTGAGGCAGTAAGGGAATGGGAGGTGGGAATTAATGGATGGAAAAGATCACAGGACAAGTCAATACAACTGGTCTTAATAGGCCAAAAATTGGCAGGAAACAATCTGAACACTGTATAAAGTGACAGAATTGCATAGGGGAAAGGGAAATACAAAACACATTCATAACATAAACAACAATCATATAGCGAATTACAGCATTGGAACTGTCAGCAAAAAATATAACCCGTACTTATTTATTTTTACTAGTGAATGGCTTTAAGCAATATGTGAGATTATCAGCCAATGAAAACATGTTGTTCAGTTCCAAAGCTGTAATTTGCTGCATTTGCAGTTATCTGACTTGATACACTATTCTTGTTTCCCTCATTAAGGCCAATGGCTGTCTTAGTTTTGTCGAATGGTCAATTCCATCCATTAACTCCCTTGTTGTCCCTTCCAATATTCTCAATGATTGTTTTTGACTGCCTTATTTCCCCATTCCGATAGATATTTGTCCTTACACCACCTCGATCCGAATTGTTTCGTATGTTGACGTTTCCCCGTACCAACTTAACCCTACCTTTCCAGCTTCTTTCTACCAGCGTCCGTTTTTATTTTGACGTCATTTCATGCCTGTGTACATCATTACGTCATTAAACGACAACGACAGTATCTATCTTGATACAATTTCAAACAATATTTATGCTTCCTTAAATAGTCGAGTCTGACGTTAATTTGCTTCTCCGTGTATTGATTTAGATTTTTTTCACTTTTTGTTTAGGCAGGCATTTAATTTCTTTTTACATAGCTCTAGTACCATTATTTAAGGTGCATAATGGTAATTGGTTTTTATGGATTAGTTGCTGCCGACTTAGTCGGGTTGTGTGTAGATGAATATGTTAGAAATTAGTTACCATATAGTGATAAAGTATGAGGTTAACTAGCTGTTAAACCGATTTAAACCCCCAGTATTTTTTCTGACAGTTCCAAGGCTATAATTCGCTGTATGGTTATTATTTATGTTCGTGTTTTGAATGAGTTTTATATTTCCCTTTCCCCTGTGCAATTCTGTCACTTTATATTGTGTTCAGGTTATTACCTGCCCAGTTTCGGCCTATTGTTGCCAGCTGCCTTGACTTGTCCTGTGATCTTTTCCATCCATTAATCCTCCCCTCCTTCACTGTCCATTTTCATTCTCCTAGTTATTCCTTTTGGTCAGCCAGGCCATTCCTTGTGCCTCTGTTCCTTCACATATGTACCCTTTAATTTAACCTCCTTAAGTGCCTTGTGTTTTGTGGATTGTTGTTTTCCCGGAGGCCCTATCTAATGTATGTGCCGTTCCTTGTATCAACTCATTCTCTCTCTTCTGTTAAATACTGATTAAAATATAAAGTAAACATGTCAACGGTATTCTCATGTAATTTTGTAGGCATCAAATTATGAGATCAAGCACTTAATATCGTATTATTTATTTAATATTTCGACCATTAAATTAAAGAACTCGCTTTTGTGCTAATTAGTATGTTTCTACCTTGCTTCTGCTCTCCGTTGAATCATAAATCTAAGTCTGAAATGTTTTGATTAGCTGTTGCAATTAATGTAAAAGCAACACGTCATCTTTATTGCGTTTTGCTTTCTCAGAAACGAGGCACAGCGCCCTTGGGTCAAAAATCTCAGAGAATGCCACATGTGAGCTGACATCGTGTTAGCTAGTGTTGGGAAACGATGATGGGTGTTAATGATTTGTTTCTTGGAATTGTATCCTTAGTTGTATGGCGTGTTACACTTGCTAATACACGCAATATACAGCTGTACGAGCAAAAGTTTACATCATATAATGTAATGATAGATTACTATATCCGACATACATCTTCAAGCGTATCGGATATATTTTGCTCCGCGTGGTGTATAAATGATCAGGTAATATGTTGTTGATGTTCCTGTCATCTTTGACATTTTGTTGTCATGGTAATTAGGGTTGGTGACGTTGCCGGTTTTCTTTTAAATTGTTAAGATGTGAAATAGTTCTGTAAGGAATACGCTGAATCACATGTACGTTGAATGTTTCCCCAAAGGAATTTACAGCGTCGTACGTTCTAGAACGGCGATTCTTTAAATTAGAAAAACACAATCGGATCACCTCGACTATATCATTAAAATAGTCATCATAAGTAACGTGGGAAATGTAGTACCAAATTAGCTGCCAAAGTGTGTGTTACATTATTATGCATGTAGTCTCTGTGGAATGTTTGATATAGATCTTTTAAATATAAGGAATACGAGGCACACAAAGCATACACATTGTGTTTTCCTGATCCGACGTCTTACAGATAACAATGTAGAAAACCCGCATCACGCACCGATATTTTAGGTATATTCATACACGCGCCTTCGATGTTTATGTTTTTGTTTCCGTTTTTTGTTCGTCCACGTCTCTATATTTGTTTTGATTTCTAATTAACTAAATTATAACCGTCGATCTGCCTTGTGTAAGTGATGTCCCAATTTGATACAGTAATGTATATATTTAGAAAGATCATGTGCTATTATATTCAAATCATTGGCAGAGTTACGCTGATTTCAACGGTATCTCAGCTGTTTAGAGAAGTCGGCTGATAAAACCAGTGTTTCGATGCTACTAACCAGTGCAAACCTTGTCGCCCTTACGCTACGGACAACTTTCCCACGTGAATCAGTGTATGAGAAGTGCCTTTGCATGTACATATGTATTAGCTGCAGTCAGATTGTTATGGAGAACTGACGCCTCATCCGGGTTTGAATTGTTATGATGCATTATTGGTCGTGTTTGACATTTCGAATCATTAAGTGTTTTTGTATGTTTTTCTCCAATGAACAGGATTGTGTGTCATTCATGTTCGATGCTGCAACCTCCAAATGCACAACGTTTAGCAATTTCGTACAATGTGAAACAGGTGAAAATATGCACCACTTTTACGTCAAAACAGGTAAATGTCCTTAACTCTCAACTACCGTTATCGAATGCTATGTTTAAGTTGCTCTCAACTTTTTTGAAAGTTAGAAAAGTATTTAAAATTTACGGGAATTTTGTCAGAACGCTGAAAGTATGGTTCAAAATAAATGGTAAAACTATTAAAAACTTCCGTGAAGTAGTAATAGTACATCATTTTCGAGTCATCATTATCGAGCCAGTAAGTCAAATCGATGACGATCATCGATCAACTATTGAGATAAAATCCGGTATACCTTGTACGGTACAACATGAGGTATGCGAACATAATAACGGCGCAGAAATTGCATGTACTCCGAGATAGATGTATGTGAAAATGGCCTTACAGTGGTAAAAGTGACTAGTCTGTCTGTTGAATATACTCAACGCTTCCCGTTTATTTAGAAGTGGAACAATTATTTTCATTATGTCCAGTAGATATGTTTTTGAAATGTATATACTTGACCATGAAGTATTTAAAAAAACTTAACCACAATGTAAATTATAAAGTCGATAAACATCTGCGTATCTTCAGACAATGTCTTTACAATTCCATGCAAGAAGTCAAATAATACATTTTGTACAAATCCTCTGGAATTGAATGCGTAGGCATAAACTCGAATTTATAAGAATACAATGCATTTAACATAAGCTTGTCTATACAAAAATTCATATTTCAGGACGGCAGCCCAAACTTCTATGTGCTTGCAACTTGGCATATAATTCAAGTTTTGTGAATGTTGCTCTAGGGAAAAATGTGACACAAAGTTCAATGTATCACCCAATGTATTATGGTGGACTCATGGTATAGTAATATTGATATCGTCTTATCTGCAAGCCTTAATGCTATTCGAGGACTCGCTTGTTTTCTCGTCATTTATTATACTTCTGACATCGTAGTACGGTCCGATACCTGGTTTTGCAAAATGTATCAAATTGTGCAACCAATCTCAAAACTTAACATAAAATACAAACAAGCGGTAACTCTGAAGTGATCAATTACGTAGTAATAATCTAAAATGATGAATCTTCATGAAGTGACTTTATTTCTAGGTAAAGGTTGCAATTCAATATGTTTACTTCTGGAACGAGTTTGACCACCATGGAAAGAGGCTTCAGACATAATCATGTTGAGGAGATTTTTTATAATAAATTGTACATGAGTAAGTAAGATATACAAACTTTTCATATTATTTTATTCGTCAACTGAATGTCTTCAATATAATGTTTTACAATAATTATAATATGTTATATTTTATACAGGTAGATGGAAACCGTAGTCATAATATGCCGTGTACTCACACACTCACACAATATTATCCTTACGCCATAATTGATTTGGAGCAGAGTTACAATGTGTTCTCCTTCTACATTGTAAATCGTTTCGACCGCTGTTGTAAGTATTTGCTGTTTCTCGAAAACAAAACACAAAAGCGAGGCATAGTGGTCGAGGGGCAGAGTCCTGGTCCGAAGGTCATGAATTAGAATCCCGCATTTGGCGTAGTTGAATCGTGATCTTCACATTCTTTGTATGTGGCTGAAGTATTAATTAACAGCATGCTGTTAGAACACACAAGCTTCCATGCTTAGAACATGACATAGAAATTGTTATTTTAACTTTTGTAGAAATGAGCATGTCATCTCATGTCGATGTAGCGTTTCACGATACGCCTACGACCGAGTTTATCAACTTCAGTGTCGTATCACGTGCACAATTTGATTATTCGAAAATCAAAATAGTCGTTTTTATAATATTGCGAATAGACGTTCGTGATTAAATGCCTTCTTTCACCGTACTTATCATCTCCTTTTTTCCAGAAACAAATTAAAAAATAAGGACACCGCATCTGCAGCGCCCAATAAATTAAATTTCCCTAAATGTCCATACATTTCATTGTTTCTCTTTAAACTTACATGTCCACGTAAATATACATTGCTTCATTATAATCTATAATTAGATGCATTGTAGGCCGAAAACGGCATGTTGGAGTTGACCAGTGTTCCTGTATTCCTGTCGGTAAATGACAGAAAACTTCCCCATAACAATTAGATGTGAAGGAGAAATGGCTGAATCGGAGAGAATATTACCTCATCCGGGGCTTATATATTCGACCTTTAGATTGGTAGCCTAGTGCTCTTCTAACTGAGATTACCGCCGTAGCTATTTCACACTACCCCCCCCCCCCTTAAAGTTACATTATCCGGTAATTTAAAATCGCGTTCAGACTACCGGGCAAGTAATTGATATAATAGAAATTTTAAGCATCAAAAGAACAACAAGAAAAGAACACTAGCAGTAGGAACGGCAACGATAGCAGGGGATAACTTGAACTCTTTACATTTTAAAATCACTACAGTTTAAGAAACTGACGCTTGTTGACCATGTTACGTTGTGTACATATGTGTAACACTTGTTTTCCATTTTAGCGCAACGACTTCATAATTTGAAGATACTTGTCGGCAATGATCTGAACAAGTTGAGTGTGTGTATTGATTACCCATACACCATTGGTAGGGATTGTACACTGAGAGTCCCGACCCTTTGTCAAGGACGTTATGTGAAACTTGTGCTGTTCGCAAGAGAAATTCTGACAATTTGTGAAGTCGAAGTGTACAGTATTTTGTAAACATAACACGCAATGGGAAAACTGCGTTTTAAAATATTGACATCATTTTGTAAAGTTCTATGAGGATGTGGAATTTGCCTAGGTGTGATTTTTGTTAAGCTATAAAAGCTACGTGTATTTTTAAAATGAACAAATATTTGTATAAATGCTTTGATATTTCTATTTCTCATCGTCTTGAATTATTTGTTTAATTGATCACTTCGATTTTAATAAATTAAAATGTATCTATTATTCAATTTTGCAAGAGAAATTTTGGTGTGAAAGAAAACAACTAAAAATTATTTCATTTATGGGGAATTTGGAAGAAGTTCATGTAAAAAAACGTGTCTATACAATACTAAAATACGGGTTAACATAATTCATGCTGATAATAATAAGTACGTTAAAAAGATTTATTGAAAGTTGATTTTGAGAGAATGCCAAGTAACTAACTGGTGGTCACTTATTCAAAATTTATAGCGTTCACTCGGTGTTATGACGTTTGGGTTTCACACTGTTGGGAATATAGATGTATTTTTAATTTGTATTAAACAAAGATTATATTATCAGTTTGTGCGAAACTGGTCAAGCAGATAGACACATTCCAGCAATGCTTAATTTTATAATAACGTTGCTGCATTTAAATTTCAGCCATTTTAAGAATAATCGACGTTTTGAATATCGTATAGAACTGACACAACTAAGAGTCACATCTCATGGACTTCAGATTAAAACTGGTCATTGGTTCAGGCCAATAAGCAAATAATTTATTGAAGTAATTACAAATGATGCGAATTATTGGAAGATGAATTTCATGTTCAATTTATAATGATTTAAGAAATAAAACATTCCTTCTTATTTTTGAACTAGACCAAACATGACTGAATTTATTGATAATAAGAACTTGGCTGCAAATTTGGGACAATTTGTATTTGATGCGTTCAATTTCAACAATATTTTAATAATAGACATTTAGGTGACTATGTATTAAATTACTTGTATATTATTTCTTTGTTTCATTTTTTTTGTTAATCAAATCGTTTGAATACTTTAGAATAGTATTTTTACATTGTTTATATAGTGTCGGAACATACTTTCCTTGACCTATACACCCATACGTGTATAACAATATTCTTGCTTAGTACCTTAAGTGAAATTATTATTGTTATAGAAGTGAACAAATATATATAAATGTATGAAATATTATTATTATTATTATTATTATTATTATAGAAGTGAACAAATATATATAAATGTATGAACTATTATTATTATTATAGAAGTGAACATGCATATTACTTTCAAATTTCTACATTTTTCTGCATCCTTTTATCATCTTGACTATTGTGTATCATGTATATCCATCTCCGTTTTATATATATCTATTTAATGAATTGGTTGTCATATTATGTTATGTTACGGTCATGGGCCTAATGGCACCAGGATTTCTGAAAATAAACTGCTTGTATAAATCTTCTTTATTTTCTTGATTTGATTATGTGTTTGTCCGCTAACAAGTCGTTGAGAATATAATACATAAGATACTGATCTTAAGAGCCTGAATATGGCCAATAAATAGTTTAACTTTTCTTAGTTTAAGGAATTACACCGTGTTCACAGTCGTAGGAAAAGTTTTAGACAGCATGTAACGCAGAAGGATTGAAAACTGTTTGCAGAGAGATTAAGTTGTTAAAGGCACGCCACATGTATACGACAATGCCTCACCACACAGACCCCCGGGAAAACAGTAGTCGACAGTAACTAACTATTAAATGTTGTTAACCAAATACGTACATAGCAACAAATACACGGTGTATAATCCAGCAACAAGTAACCTCAGTCTGACCTTGCTCTCAGTAACTAAATAATTTACATTTGAATGCGTAATAACCACAAAATATCAAGGCAATAACCTTATGTAAAGTCAACCAGAAAAATGTCATTATGTTATAAATTGAAATAATCTAAAATATTGATGATAGGGAAAGGAATCTTATACTGATTGGAATTCAGTTAGTGTTTTTTAAACGTTCAGCACCGTCTCGCAACTAATCATCTTACTTTGGTGAAATTTCGCAGCTATTTCAGTGTATAAAGAGATATTAAATTGTTACAGGGAACGCCACATACATAAGACAATGCTTCCACTGACAGACCCCTGGGAAAACAACAGTCTACAAAACATTTGGCACATGGGTAAACATGTATGGGAATATGGGCACAAGGTATGGTCTAGCTGACCATAAAACAACTCGGGTGAATTTGATGTTTTTCCACAAAATACGTATTTTCATTTCAACATTTGTTATTGACGATGCCCACTGAACACAACGTCCACGTTTTTGTTTTGCGCCCGTGTGAATAAATCAGTAAAATTTTGTCAGCTTATATTTTGTACACTATACTCGAATTTAATGGAAAAATGTAAAGTAACTTGCTGAATGATTCCTTGCTCATTTATAAATTATGCATTCATTTGTTGAGTAGAAAAGATATAAGATTTCCGGTATTATGTTTACGAGGAGAATGGCAGGGAACATTAGCGTCAGGTAATAAAGCCGTCATTTATAATTAATTAATAATACATTTGTACCACTATGTCGATCAGAGCAACTCGAGAAGCATTTTCCTAGCATTTGTTGATCTCCCATGTGTATGTTCTTCTATTTACGATTTTCTGTAATTGGTCTCGTTTTAACAAGCCGAGCATGTGTAGACCATTTTGTAGTATATACAATCATGGTAATGAAGGCAAATTGACCCCTATCGCGATTCCTTTACTTAGTTATAGGATAAAACTGATATCTGTCTCATTTCGACACGTCAGACATTTATCTTTTAACATGGTGTATAATAAAGTAAAACGAAACGAATAACAATGAACGAGCAGACTCGTTATTCGACTCCGTATTCGCCACGGACCCACCTGTTTCGAATGTTGATATCAGTGCTAGCTTTGGTTTCGCTACTAGGTCTGTATTCAACTATTTAGAAAACTCGAATAACGATGAACCAGCTGGCTCGTTATTCGATTCCAGATATGTATTCGGCGTTCGATTTGAGGTATGTATTCAAAATATGAGTCGATTGACCATGTCAGTGCTGGCTCTGTATTCAACCTGGGTCGGTATTCAATCTTGATACATGATAATGATTCACATAAATAGAATGTGTGTGAGAGTGACATAATCAGCTAAACATCACAAAAGAATAAAACATCACACCTCAGCTATAGTTAATTTAATGATGATTGCTCTATTGAAGTAAGTCTTTCCTAATTTTTAAGTGTTGTACGTCTACTGAATATTCTATATCGATTTGACTATAATGCAGCAAGTTCGGAGTGAAAGCTTTATTTTCATGCTAATGTTGAAATAATTGCATTTTCAATAAGTACAAAACTTATCAATGTTGCAATAAATTCACGACTTACGCTGTTAATAGAATTTCTACATTATTTCCTCAATTTATCGTTCTGTTTACTTAATAATTTCAATTATGTATGAAGTTAACAAACAAAGTGCTTGTTGCTGTATGGATACAAATATTGTATGCGCTGTAAAGAGGAACACATAAGGTATAATTTTACAAATCCCGTCCGCAAAGACAACGCTTGTTTTAAACTTATACAATTGTATGCTAAAGTAGGCATTATTATAAATAAGTTTGCTTAAAAGTTATCAAATTAAATCTTGATTTATTAGATCCACGCGCATCATATAGGCAGCGACATCCGAGTCCTGCTAGATCATCAAATGATGACGCATTACGACAGATCATCGGTGAGCAAACAAAAGCTGAAAGTCAGACGCTTGTTGCTGAAATAACTGCATTAAGGGAAAAGGCTTGTGTTTTGTCCTTGCCATTCTGGCAGATGCAAAATGTACATGATTCGCGCAACAACTACTATAAAACCTCACCTTTATATTAAGAACACATCAATTAGACGACCAGTTTTCAAGGGTTCCACTGGTGGTCTTATGATTGAGGTGGTACTGTATAATCTGATGACGAACTGTTTATTTATTACTTGTGTTTATTCCACATATCACAGCACTAGCGCATGTACGTATTAAGCGGCATATTTCTGTCTCCATCTATCCACTTATATGTATCTTCATAGATGATAAATATCCAGCAATTTATACGCTGCATAACCACAATTATATAAATAAACTATGAAGTGTTGAGAAAGACTTTGAAATGCACTTTCAAAATTACATGGTAGCTATTATCAAGTTCACCCTTCTTCCTCTTAAGGGCTGTTTTAACATCAAATAGATTAAAGATATATACTATGACGTACGGTTTCTGACATTGGTGTTTCTTTCAAAGGAGTTCACAAGCCGTGGCCGTCAATATCGTATTGATGGAAGAAGTCATGGAATCCACATTCATCTCTTCTGTCCCAAGCGAGTCTTTCAGCTTTTCTTGATCAAACTCATCATTGCGTGGTTTTGCTTCTTAATCTTCTTCAGACGATGTTTGAAAATCATCCATCAGTAAGTCGTGATCACAGCTCATGGGAAGTTACGTGTTTTGGGTGATCGTCATCACTAGATTGTTGAATGCTGCAATTTTAAGAACTTGCAGTCCTCTATCATTTGTCTTCTTGTTGCAATGAATCTCGCAAATGCCTGGTCAATCCGCGGATGACTCTTCTTCAACCTTGACACTCCCTGAACAACTAGGATGTCCTTGTTTGATTTGTGTAAATAGGGTATTCTTTGATAAAGCATATTAATTGATGGTTTAGCTATATAGAGTTTATTTTTAATGTTTGTTTAGGTAAACAAATGAACGATTACTGAACGTAATGTAAATTAAAGCAGGAGTGTTAATACATAACATCATAGAAACGCCATTTATGACGTGTAGGGGGATGTGGAAGATACATGTAATGTTACCCCAGTATGCCTCTGCAAAAATCTGACTTCACGCCACATAGTTACAGACCAATTCCCGTCAATGGAATCGCTTCTGTTGAAGGGAGATCGAGTGTACTTCCTTCTGTGTAGGTTGTATAATTACCCCGATTACCTCCCTTGTACGAACTACGCAGCTGTAATAATGGAGCAAATGAGCGCATTTGTGCACATGTTTGGACACTGGAACAGTTACACTTAGCTATACTGAGTGCAAACACTACTTTCATACTGATTCGGCATTCGAATATACGATAAATATATATATATTCAATATAAAAGCTGAATATAAGTATACTAAATTTCAGTGATGGGCATCATCGCGGTTAAGATAATGAATACGAATACGAAAGTTTATGACATGTTACGTGTGAAAATAATACCCACGGGTCTTAATTGACATGTCATGTTGTATATTCGGTTGTAAGAGAGATATAACACTCTGGTGGTGACACTTATGCCCTGTTATTATTCAAGTTTTCGTGGTGATCAGTTTAAAACATAAAAACTGATTAGCTTAAAGTTGAACTTTGAATTTCAAATGTAGTATTATTAAAATACTGACATGTAGCTATCAGCGCATTTAAATCGACGCAAATCAGGGGCTAGAGTTGCTTTTACATCCTACTTGAATAGTTCGTAATGTTGATCAAACAGTTGTGTACAAACAGAAACACAACACTGTCTTACATGAATTTAATTTTAATCTGATTTCAAGAACTACCGACCGTTGATAGTGAATTATCGCAACAAGACTTCGCTATTATGAAAACAATAAATAGCTTAATTGTGGTGAATGACGCTGATAGCACAGAGTTGATTCGAATAAGACTTATTTTACATTTGTCCTTAAGATTATTGTAGTCTCATGTTGAAATTAATCATTTCTGTTCATTTTGATTATTTATTATAAAACGGGATGAGTCCAAAATATTGATATTACAAATGGGTTCGTTAAAGTCATATCTTTTTTTGAACAAGTTTTCCTTCTCATTGCAGGTTATCTGGCTCGTAATTCGACTCCAAATATGCATTCGCCGCGGTCATGTTCGAATGTTGATCATGTCAGTGCTAACTCTAGGTTCGCTACTTGATCTGCATTTAACTATTTAGAAAACTCGATAGATATTTGTCCTTACACCACCTCGATCCGAAATGTTTCGTATGTTGGTGTGTCCCCGTGCCCTTCCTTTTCAGCTTCTTTCTACCAGCGTTCGTTTTTATTTTGACGTCATTTCATGCCTGTGTACATCATTACGTCATTAAACGACAACGACAGTATCTATCTTGATACAATTTCAAACAATATTTATGCTTCCTTAAATAGTCGAGTCTGACGTTAATTTGCTTCTCCGTGTATTGATTTAAATTTGTTTTCACTTTTTGTTTAGTTATTTAATTTCTTTTTACTTATTACCATAAATGCTGTCCAATTTAAAAAGGAATTGTCCACAGAATCCTATTTAGAATGGCCAATTTCACCTTTAAAACATGGAAATAACATGCTTCATTTTCAGGATACAGACAAAAGTGTAACACAATTAGTGGAATTTGAACCTCTTTTATTCCTTCAATTCATTAAACTACAGACATTTTGGCAGTAAAAGTTCCGCCAACTGTACGGTACACAATTTAAATGTTCATCCTGTAAAAGAAATGTACCGTCAACGGTACAATCTGAAATGTACATTTGATAAAAAAATGTACCTGATATATCTAAGCGCAGAAACAAATATAAAGCGTCATTACCCACTTCCACTTCCGCTTTCATACCTTGAATACTGGTAAGGACAATTTTAAACTTAAAAAATGTGCTTGAAAATAACACTGGTTATAATTAATTCATATATTGCCCGTTTTTATTTATATTTACTTGTGAATGGCTGTTAGCAATATGTGAGATTATCAGCCAATAAAACAGATTTTGTTAAAAAAATGTCTTCGTAGGCATCAAATCACGTGACACAGCACTTAATATCGTGGAATTATTAAATATTTCGATCATTACATTAACGAACTCGATTTAATGCCAATTAGTATGTTTCTATCTGTAAGCATTTAACACTAATAAGTTAATAGGGTTAGACGATTTGAGCCATGCTCTAAGATTTTTGGCCGAAATTACATATCTGGGCGAAATTGAGTTAGTAAATAATTTCTGAATGCAGGGATATAATTATATGGGTCACTACAAAACACCTTTTTTTTGCTAAACGACATTTTTTCAGGGAATTACAGCACCTTTAATATGGCCATCAAGACTACAAAAAGTTCTGAGTTTCACAAATTTAATACATTGTATATGTTTTCAGATACAATGATATTTTTCAAATACATTGTATATGTTTATTATTCTTTTTTTGATGAATAAATTAACCATACATTGTTTTGCTTCTGCTCTCCGTTGAATCATAAATCTTAGACTGAACTGTTTATATTAGCTGTTGCAATTAATGTGAAAACGTCTTTATTACGTTTTATCTCAGAAACGAGGCACAGTGCATTTGGGCTAAAAATCCCAGAGAATGCCACATATGAGTTGAGTTGAGTGTTAGTTAGTGTTGTAAAAGTTTTCACGATTTTTTAGATTTGAAAACGATGAAGTATTAATGATTTTTTTCTCGGAATTGTATCATTGGCTTTATGGCGTATTGCACTTGCTTTACGCGTTTTCCCATTGATAATTTTTCTGCAAATCATGTTTTAAACATGCATATTTTCCGTTTCAATGTTCTTTTTTATTTAACACTTTCATAAACAAGTAACCCAGTTTCAAATATGGCCTACATTTCATAGAGACAAACATTCGGGCAAAGTTTCATGAAGTTATGCTTACAAATGCGACATCTATTGTGTTAACAAGCTAAATGTTGATGACGGACACAGGGCAACCACAAACATAAACTTTTTTTAAGGTATATTATCTATAAAATAGCTCAGTATCTGCCTGCAGTGCGGAAGAATGAAGAAAACAATAAAGAATAACAAAGACTTCTATTTCAAAGCATCATCTTGATTTATTAGAATTTCATAAACTGAGAAAACAGGAGGAAATTATAACAATACAATGAAATGGATAAAAACACATGCAAGAATAAACTTTACAACAAAATTATAAACAGTATATACTTGGGTGTACATTTATGTAATATATACGTTAACACCTGCATAAAACTTCTCGACTTAAAGGTAGATAGGTCATGAATTTTTGTCAAAATAGGCTTAGTTGAAAATATGTGATAATCGGTGGTAAATGCCTTCATACAAATGTCGCTTACTACAATTTTCCTAAAACGACAAATACACGTGTGATGCGGGTATTTTCTATCCTGACATACACACAGAGTTAGCGAAAGTATAAGATATACTTGTACTTGTATTAGACTCTTATTTTGCAGTTCCTGGAAATGTTTAAGAAAAGTTAAAATGTAGTGTTTTAGAGTATGTCGGTATGAAGGCATTTACATGGCATTTTTTGATAAAATATAAACTATCTGCCTTTAAAGTTATAACTGTCTACACTCAAGAATACAAACACAATAAACTAGAGGCATGACTACTCTGAACATTCAATTGTACATACACTGTAAACCTAGACAAGAGTTAAGTAAGTGGTGTTTGTGGTCGTTATCTTTCCATGAAATCAAATGCAGTAAAACCTCACTTAAATACCACCTCGATAATAAGACCACACCAAAATTAAGAACACAATTTATTTTCAGGTCCATTTTCATTCTTTTGCTCTTTATTCAACCTCAATACCCACCTCAATAAGAAGAGAATGTTCAAGGGTCCCAAAGGTGGTTTTATTTTTGAGGTGTCACTGTAGTCACAAACATTGGCTTTCTTATGTAATTATAAGTTGTGATTCTGTAAATTACAATAGCTGCAAAAATGTCAAAAACATTGTATATGTATATGCATACATTTCTAGATTTACAGTGCTAGCTATATAGAAACATGAACAATGTAGAGCTATATAGAAACATGAACAATGTAGAGCTATATATTCACAGGACATCTTACATAAAGCCTAAAACAATATTGTTTTTACTGGAAAACACTATCGGATATCGACACTGATCATTACAGTACAGTATTGTACATGAATCGATTCTGGCTATAAGAATTACGTCAGTAAGAATTTCACCAGATGTAAACATAATGAACAGCAGAGTTTCTGAACCAGACATCTCAGGTTGATTGTTATCATCATGTCCACAAACAAGTAAAATCAACACAATGAAAGTAGCTATTGAAATAAATTACTATGATAATGACAGGGAAAAGTCATGAAATTATAGAAAAGTAAATACAAATACAAAATGGAACTGAAAATATAAGATTGGGTGTGAGTATTACAATGACAGTGAGATCTATAAATCATTGATCCCCTGGCCAAAATAAAGTATGACTAATGGTTCTACGTAACTGAAAGAAACAAGTTCCAGTTAGATTTGACAAAAACAACATAGCATCCTATCAAGTCTACAAGAACATGAATTTCAACACAATTTACATGGCAATGTAACCAGTCTATGGGAATAGTAAAATTCTACAATACATGTGGCTACACGGTACTGTAATTAGTCTACAATAATGGTAATTCAACAATCTTTACAGTGAAATGAAACCAGTCTACAAGAACAGTAAATTTAACCAAAATGACAACAGCATGGTAACCAGTCTACAAGCATAGAAAAGTCAACAAAAGTTATGCGGCATTGAAACCAGCCTATGAGAATAGACAATTTAACTAACATTACTCAGTACAGTAACCAATCTATGAGAATAGTAAATTAAACCAGTCTTACATGACACTAAAACCAGTCTACAAGAGTAGTAAAATTGAACCAGTCTTACATGACACTGAAACCAGTCTACAAGAGTAGTAAAATTAAACCAGTCTTACATGACACTGAAACCAGTCTACAAGAGTAGTAAATTAAACCAGTCTTACATGACACTGAAACCAGTCTACAAGAGTAGTAAAATAAACCAGTCTTACATGACACTGAAACCAGTCTACAAGAGTAGTAAATTAAACCAGTCTTACATGACACTGAAACCAGTCTACAAGAGTAGTAAATTAAACCAGTCTTGCATGACACTGAAACCAGTCTACAAGAGTAGTAAATTAAACCAGTCTTACATGACACTGAAATCAGTCTACAAGAGTAGTAAATTAAACCAGTCTTACATGACACTGAAACCAGTCTACAAGAGTAGTAAATTAAACCAGTCTTACATGACACTGAAACCAGTCAATGAGATTAGTAAAATCAACAAAAGTTACATGGCATTGTAACCAGCCTACAAGAAAAAGAAAGTCTGACTGATTTGTCGACAAAACGTAAAATTTTCAATTCTATAAATAGTAAGGAACCTTACCTCTGATTGGGGATATTGTACAGAAATATATAGATGCGTTTTGTATAAAAACCAGCTCAGACTATATTATATAACACACTCACTACAACAACAACAACTATTGAGAATCAAATCAATGTTTCTATTGTATTTGTAACATAAATCATATAGGAATGGTAAAAATACTTTTATACGATTTTCGGATCTAAACAGAATCACAAGTACGATATCCAGGATTTTTTAAACATCTTAAGATTACGGAAAATCAAAAAATCTGCACACAATTTTGATCAGATATTGTAAATACTGAGCTTAAATGACAAACATTTTATTGCTGTCAGTGTATTCATGTCTCCTACAAAGCATACATGACGAACATATTCATGGACAACAGAAGGAAGATTGTTATTGTCAAATTTGAAAATCATGAAATTTTATAAGTCAATGAGACAGAATAATCTTATTATTTTACTGAGGCCACACCTTTTTTATTTCTTGGTTTACAAAACCGGCGAACGTAATTTTTGCAAAAGTGGAAAAAAAATAAAAATACGATTTCGGATTTTTTTCCTCCCGATGCCGTGAAAAAAAACAAAAAAACAGAAGAACTGACATTTCGACTTGAATATTAAACAAGTGTTATATATATATATATGTTAAAATGACATGATCACTCGTTTTCACGCCCTAATACCATCTCCATGATCACTCAATTTCACGCCCTAATACCATCTCCATGATCACGCGTTTTCAATCACTTGTTTTTAAACCACTATATTTTTTTTCGTAAAATTCGGACATTCTAATTTATTCTTATGAAAAGATCGCTCTTTCATTAAGCTAAAGCATTTAAAAAAAATTGGGTTACTATATAAAGTTTTTGCATAAACTGCATTTAAAACATCACAGGTAGCGATTTTACGCTGCACTCGCGGAAGCGTAATTTCTTCACATACTCGTGGCAAGTTTACAATAAATTCTCGGATGTTTACAATAAGTACCATAACTTTAACTTACCCTAATGTAAAAAGCAATCTTGTAAGATATTAATTCAACCAAAAAAATATGGTTAATAATAAAAGTTATTCCAAAAACGGCCATCAAATAATCCCATGTAAAGAAATTTTCACAGAAAAAATACGTCATCATGACATTTTATGTGTACACAAGTCGGCTATTTTCTGAAAATTCACCAGCACAAAATCAATATTAAAGTAGGTCAAATCCAGGTACTTATTGTCTGTGTTGCAATTCTTGTGACAACAATTTAATTTTCAACAAGAATAAACATCAAAGATGTTTGAAGTCGCTGGCTAAGTCTTTGAAGTAAATATTTTTGGATGACAGTTGCAGCCACGTTGTGAAATACAAATTGAGATCAAAGATTGATATGACCTAATCATTTTTTTTTTTTTTTTTTTTTTTTCGACCTACCAGTCTAACTTTTTTCAAAAAATTCTTGTAAACCAAGAAATAAAAAAGGTGTGGCCTGAGGGACCAAGAACAGAAGTTTGTGGAAACAAAATATTCACAGAATCAGATATCCATTTAATAAAAGATCAAGCTTGATTTTTTTCGACATTCAAATCATTAACAATATTAAGTTTTCGAATAATTTCGGAATGAATGCATCTATATACAATTTTAAATACAGTACATTTATATATTACAAGCAAACTGCATAGTTTACATAAAAAAATAAGCTGGTAATTGGTTGCTTAGTAACGACTATATGAAAGAAGTTCCTTTGAAGACAATATGAGCACTTGAATTTCATTTATACAAAAAAACCATTCTAAATTGACATTGAAATAACATTGCTACACATATGAAATCTTACTTACAAACACTGGTGAGTATTAGAATAACATGTCTTGATAACAAAGTTAATTTATTGCAAGCGTTTATCAAAAGGCACCTTAACATCACATTAGTTACAAAAAGACGTACATTTCTATCATTCTATTATAAATATTTTCAGAAAACATTATACATGTATTAGCAATAAAATCGAAATGTCAAGTAATCATTAGAAGCAAAATATTAAAAAAAATTTTTAAGAACTATTGAAAAAGTTCTTGCCTTTTATACTTAAGTCTAAGATTAGAGCCAACAGTTCATTTTTGTACATGAATAAGCACAAACAAGCCCCTTACAGTGTGCCTACATACCTATTATGATGAATCAATACATGTTTGCTTCGCTTTGGTGTAAATCATATTTTAAAAATTGCAGTAATTAAAAAGTAAATTAGTCAGTTAACAATGACATTAAATCATTTATCTATTATTTAGAGATTCAATAGGCTAATCAACTGAGACAAGTCTATCATTTACATATAAGAGAAAACTACTGGAATTATCCTGTATTGCATAACTACTCATCAACTATCATGCGCATATCACAGGCTTCGTTAATTCATAACTAACAAAGGAACAGAACTGCATAAAATCTTGAATCATGGTTTTTGGAATATGGCAACAACACCTAACAATGTAAGGGTATCACACCACTAAAACAACAAATGTACAACATATATATTAACAATAAGATAAACTAACTGGTTATATTAGCAACAACACCAGAAGAGCTCTGATGAATATTTACATAACTATTCACAATATCAAAACAATAGACTGTACTTCTAACACAGTACATTTTATTTGTTCACTCAATACAGCATTGTCTGATATCCATGACTGACTATTTCGTTTCACCACATTTGTCACTTCTGAGTTAATTGGTTAGTTTTGGCTTTACAGTTTAGATTTATGCAAATATCGACCAATTCAGTTGCTACTTACAAACTGAATGCCCTTCAGGACAAAGATGCTGAATTAAGGAAATTTCTCTTCTCTGCTGCCATTTTGAAAATAATGCCAAAAAGCTTTAAGAACAAGCATCCCCATTGGTCAACATGTCTTCACCAAATCATAAGCAACCAATGAAATGGCTGTACTTGATTCAATAACAAACAACAAAATATAATATATAACCATCAGGAAAATTGGAGAAACAGCGTGAATCAGCCATGGATGTCTGACGATGGTAACAAACAATACTAACAACAAAGCAACAACTATACACTGAATTACTGCACCTAAATGTTCATACATTTTTTAGTATAAATAAAAACATGTAAAATTATGTAGAAAAGTTGGGTTACATTACATTAACACACGAGTACATTTTACCTAGTATACACAATGTTAATTCATAAAATTATTCATAAAAAAAATCACATTATTTTCAAAATGGAATTATGAACGCAGTTCTACATTTTGTAATGAAGTTTCAAGTCACATAAACACAGCCCTGATCATGTGACGTTACCAGCTAACTGGATAGAGGATGACCCCTGATGCACTATTCTGGGAGCAAATGGAACAACCCCTTTCAGCAAGCTAATAAGTGAAAGTCTATATTTTTCTATCAGATATATCAGAAACAAATAAATACACAAACCATGTACAATAATATAATTGTCGTTTTTTAAAATAATGCACTTTGGTCTTTTTGAAAAGAAAGCCAATAAGGTTTAAGAATAAGCATCGCCATTGGTCAAAATATCTTCACCAAATCATAAGCGACCAATGAAATGGCTGTAAATAAATTGAATCTACATTTTCCTCTGAAAAAAATGGCACATCTTATGAACATGATTAAATTGTTCGTCATAATATGTTAAAAACAAGTCAGCTTTTGCATAAGCTTCAAATCACTTGAATCATCTTAAAATGTTGCAGCAAACTCAAAGTAACTACTCCTTTCCAGAAATGGGATACAGCTGTTCCTTACCCTACCCCCTATATATCACGCACATTGAGGCGAACGTCTTCATCCCCAAAAAGTTAAAGATGTATCTGGCTCATCTGAACCTAAAATATTTGATTGGGCCTCATCCAGTATTGTTGTTGCATAGACTAAGACATCCTTAATAAGAACCATTGTCAGGTATAATCAAACAATCTTGTTTAATCATATTACTAACAGGCAAAACATGTAAAAAAAAGCTTATTTAATTTTATGATTTTGACAACTCCAGAGGAATACATTATTAGTGTATTCTTTGATAGTGCATATTGATTGAATTTTGAACATAAATAAAGTATATTGTTCATGTATTTGTAGGTGAACAAATGAACAAATGTGAGCATAATATTACTTCGAATGTTTCACAAGAAACTGTATAAATAAACCCATGATTTTCAAACAGTGATAACAGATAGGTGATGAAAACTGAGAGCAACAAATATCATATCATGACAGCAACAATTTACCAACAGAAATTAGGCAGTACATACATTCTACATGTATATAATAAAGGTTGCATTGTAAAAAATGCATAGAAAATAGAATTTTTGCATGCATGCATGATCCAGAAATAAAATAAAGCAGAAAAATAAATTGGTCGCTAAAGATAAATACAACGTCATTATTTGAAGTTTTTTGCTCTACAGCAAAATGAGACAAGAACATGGACAGCTTATATAAGACATAAAACATAAATTTGCTCAAACTAAGACTCAAACTGAAACCCAGTAGAAGGAACATTACTCTTGTCAACATTATCATTAAATGACGCAACATTCCCAGGAGAATGGACAATGGTTCATTGATTTATACTACAAACTGAATCATGCTTTAGTCATTAAAATGATATATCATGTAAGGATAGAATGTGTTGTAAATTTAATGTGCACTATTTCTGTGTTGTTGTAGTATGCTTGGTAATCAAGCAACTCATTGATCCACAGGATGCTGTCACAAGTTCTCTCCCTTTATCCCTTCTATAATACATGTATTCGTACAGAATAGATTTATCTCTTCTATAATATACATACAAGATAGACAACAAGTGGCATTGTCTCGAGATTCTATATCTGACCATGCAAACGTCATGGTTGAAATGGAGGCCACTGATTGGATGGTTTGCAGCGAGCCTGGTCAAAGTATGTATAGAATCGTACTATATATACATGTACTATAGTAGGGATAAAGGGAGAGAACTATAGAAGGAAAACAAGGGAGAGAACTATAGAAGGAATAAAGGGAGAGAACTCGTGACAAGCTCCTGTGCGCTGGTCATATAACAAGTTCTGTCACTGAATAAATGTCCAGTCAAGTTTCGCTTTGAACAATTATTTACTTCTGTTCCAAAATGTTCAGACGAAAAAACTTAATGAGTAGAATAATAATACTGTTAATGTATGGAAACTAACCACTAGATTAGAGTTTTTATAAAACTTCTAGATATTGCAAAAATGCACATGAGAACTAAATACATCAACACACATAACAGAAAGACATCTTTGTTTATAGATAATAAATAGTGCCTCAATAACAGTAACAGTGGAGCATTCAAGAATAAAAACATAATCCCAACAGATAATACAGAATATAACAGTAAATTTCAGAAGGGAATTCAGAGATGTGCAACACATCGTGAATCACATTGTTTTAATATCCAACTATCAAGATTAATGAGTAACAAACCAAAACAATATATCAGCTCCCTAACAGAACTAGTTAACAAAAAATGTTTTTAAAAATCAAAATGAATGTCACTTCATGTTCTAGAATTATTACACCAAAGATAAATTGTGTCTTGAAAATGTTACATGTCAAACTGCCGATCTATTTAAATTTCTGCACACAAAATGCACAAGGATCCCTCAACATTTTCTTCATTGGATAAAATCTAGCTTACTATTTACACTAGAAAGAATGGAAGTCAAACTTAGAGCTATCACTGAAGGTGATTAATACAATACCCCTGCAAAACTGCTTTGTCAGACTTTTTTTGGAGAAAATCCAATTCGAGGTAATGAAATTTTCTATCATTAAAATGCCGTCATATATATATACATAGGGGGTATAATAATTGAGCCAAGTATGTTGAACAAATTCTATCTCTGATTGTGCAGTAAATTGAATCATTATTCCTTATTAAATGATTGTAACTCACCTGAGCTTTTTAAATCATTTAGGCAAAGTATCCCAAGCATTCTATGAATGAATTAATACATCAATAGCTAGACTATGATATCAAACCAATTAAATCACTCTTTCAATTGTTGAGCTGACATAAAACGTAGCTGATGAGGCCTAAGGAAGCTTGTCAAATCCCAAGTTTCATTATTACCCTACTATTTAACAAATGGCTCAACAAGAGAAATGAGACTTGACACAGATTTAGTTATTATTCATTGCTCAGTCTAGAATTCACATGTTTCTAAGCACATGAGATTGTCACGAGTTATCTCCCTTTATCACATCTACAGTACATAGTACTACATATACATATATACTATA
The DNA here is from genome assembly GCA_032209605.1 of Mactromeris polynyma. Taxonomy (NCBI): domain Eukaryota; kingdom Metazoa; phylum Mollusca; class Bivalvia; order Venerida; family Mactridae; genus Mactromeris; species Mactromeris polynyma. The sequence continues at coordinate 32,270,828 of JASFXZ010000004.1, read as the reverse complement.
GGAAGGATAAAGGGAGAGAACACTAGAATGGATAAAGGGTGAGAATTTGTGACAATCTCTTTTCTAATCTATCTGTTTCTGATTTAAAAACCCAGTATAAAAACATCTTTATCGAAGACCCATTCTCATTAACTTCAAAGTAACTTTGACATTCAAAGAAAATACATCTATTTCATTTTAATCTTGAAAACATATTGGGGGGATGGTGGGATGAAATCAAAACACGTCAATATGTTTATTAAGAAGCAGACAGACTTGTTCTGTTTTTACCATTAGATATAATGCAACTAGCAATATTTAGAGTCAGGAAGAGGTCTGACCCAGGGAATTAGACAATTTGTCATTTTGTTGGGTCTAAATCCCTACTCTATAGTCATGCACCAGTGTGAGATGTCTATTTCACGAGACCCGGAATAATTCAGCATGTCAAATTCCAACCTGTACTGAATAGTCTTCAGTCTCAAGTCCTATGTATCCCGGACGCTCCCCCCTGGGGGCAAAACATTAATAAGTGCTTAATTATTGCATAAGATAACCATCGCTTGAGTTAGCAAAGCAACATAGCTGACTGACAAATACATCGGACAATTCCACAAACAAACATGGACGATGGAAACAGCATACATAAAGCATGTTGCACTAACCCCTTATACAGTATCTGTTAATTGCTTTGAAATCATCAAAAATATCCTAATTACAAGTGCTTAAAAACAACTTGTGAGAAACAGCTATTAAAGGCACACCATCTTACAAAATTTCCTTAGTCGTACATATGAGAAATTCGGTGGTATTTATTGCTTTCATACAGATGTACTCTACAACACTGTATTGTCATTTTTATTACATGTTTCCCAAAGCCACAAATACAAGAGTACAATACTGGTATTTTCTATCCTGACCTACACACAGAGTTAGCAATAGCCCAGGAAATACCTGCATCAACACACAGAGTTAGCACTAGCCCAGGAAATACCTGCATCAGACTTGTGGTTTGATGTTACAGCACATTGTTAAGAAAAGTTATGCAATGTTTTAAAGTACGTCTGTATGAAGGCATTAACATGTCATTTTCTAAAAATCATTCCTTCTCATATATCGATAAAAAAAATCTACCTTTAAGTAAAAATCATACATTGACTTTATTATAAAATCAAGAACAGTTGTACAAAGACTTTTTCTTACCAGCATGTTTCTATAAATCCACACAGAACAAGATATAATCTAGGGGTGTCACAAAATACCGGTATATCGATATATTGCAATATACTGTCAAACTCTATTGTACCAGGGTATTAAATGAACGCACCGGTTTTAACAAAATGCATTTTTCTTCTGATTTCTGCCAGAAAGTTTCTAGCCACAAACTCTATATATATATGAAAATACCTAGTCATGAAAAACCTTGCACAATTCAATAAATGTAATGAGAATGACGTTTTGTTTTAACGAATAATTTTCTAGTCTTGAAAACCTAATATCAAACTACTAGTCAAAACCTGAATTAAGATTGATAACTATTTTGTTTTAGTTTGAACATGTTTATTTTGGGTGTCAAGTCAGAAAAATAGAGAAATGGCGTAGGTTGATGCTACTATATATGGTGGTACATATAGCAATACATTGATCAAGTATTGCAATATATCGTGGTACACTTCAAGCATATTGTGACACGCCTAGTTTACACATGAAACAAATTTACCAGCACTTTTCTATGATGTTCAACAATGTCACTGTACTTTTTAAAGGCTATTACCATTTTATAAAACAGTATCATTCACCTTACCAGTTCATATGAGACCTTATAAGGTCAAACTCAGGACACCATCAATGGTATTGAAATTGTAAAAATAAAGTAAATGTCAGAAAAAAACCCATAACTATGGTAACAGTTTAACTGTCTTTCACAATAAAAGGTTTCGGAGATTTCTACCACAGTGGCACCAGACGATTCAATATCACACATTCGTATTATATTCAACAAGTTCACAGTACAATTATATGTACATCTATCACATGGACTGGGGATGGAATCTCTACTAGGCAGATTGTGGCATTCAAACACAGCAACATAGAGCAGTGCTTTTTGAAGCAACAACGACATCAAACATTGCTAATGCTATCCGGCTATTTATTCCGTTTCAACTTTTCTGGATTATTTGAAGCCATGTTTGTAAAATCTCTGAAAACGTCATTGAATGTTTCATCACCTGAAATACATCAAAGTACAGTAAAACCCTCAATAATAGGACCACAATAGGGACCCACTGGCCTTGTTAGTGAGGTGGTCTTAATATCCAGGTTGAATATAGAGCAAAACAGTGAAAAAGGACTTGAAAATTGTCTTCTTAATTTTGAAGTGGTCTTTAATATTGAGGTGGTCTTTAAGTTAGGTTTCACCTTATTGTTTATGAATACTATAAATAACAGTAAAATTAGGGTTGGATTTTTAAACTGATTTTCATCATTCTTTTTGACAGTTTAATACAAAAATGTAACACCATTGGACAAAGCATGTCCGTTAAAATGTTAACATCAGTAAATAGTTCTAACTTATCCACATTCTTACCTGGATTAGCGCCAAGATAATCATCTGATTCCTTCATTTCTTCATTCAACTTTGCTAGACGTAATCTGTTTATAAAAAAATATGGTAATTGCAAATACAACAAGAATAGATGTTACTACAGTCACAGTTTAGTACAGTACAGTAAAACCTCAATATTAAGACCACCTCAATATCAAGACCAATGTTCAAGGGTCCCAAGGGTGGCCTTATTATTGAGGTTTTACTTAACATATTAAAATTAATTTAAATGAAAAGTTCCATTTACACTAATCAAAACAACAATCGTAATTCAAATCTTTCAGAGACAAAGTTGCTGTCCTTGTTAGAATATTGAAGTATAGAAATAGAGGATCTTCCACGAGTATCCATTTTTTTAATTAAATGAGTCTTCTAAAAACGAGGCTTTGCCGAGTTGTTATTGGTTTAAGATGATGAGTTTAATCAATTGAATAAAATATAAACATGAAATCTTGTTGTTGAAATATAACCATGAATTTAAGATTCTATTTATGATATAACATGTAAAGAAACAGTAAATTTTGTCAAAACATTACACTGACCTCCTTTTGCATGGCGTGTAATTCAGTCTTTGTTAAACAAAAGTAGTCCAGACAATTTTCAATTTATTTTTCAACCACAAGATATGAGTTCAAATGATTAGATGACAGATCATATACAAATTTACAAGACAACAGATTTGTTTTGTTGTGACGTCCTTCATGTAAATTGTTGTTCTACTAGTGAATTATGGAAAATAATACAAGGCTATTTTTACCACTCTACACTGTATGTTATGCTATAAACTGATTTTAAACCAATGCCTCAAGTTAGCGTCCACACATCTATTACTGCACAGTTTAAAACTACATCAAAATGCAGGCAAATGTGCCCCTGCTTAACACAATCTATGGCAGTAAAATTATACAATCATTAAATATTTCAACATTTTCAAACAAATCTTTGAATCTATGATAGAGTAAAAGAAGACATGATCTAAGAGATTGTACTTACAATGTGACTATATCTGCATTTGCAGCCGACACGGCTATAGACAGAGGGTCCTGGAAAACAATATAAAAGTCATGTGATAGAGTAACAGATATACACACAAGTCTTGCAGAAACAGCTACTTGTACTGATATACCAATTATTCCCTAATAAATGCTCCTCCCTTAAATAATGCCCCCCCCCCTCCCCTTTTTAATAAAAAAACGAAAAAAATCTTACTTTAATCTGTCATTTTATATCCATCACACGTATATAAGGGGTTATTTTAGGCTTTTGAGTGCCAGTTTTGGCTTAGATAAAAGGTAAGAGTACGGTACCATACTTGTTCTAATAGATGAATGCAAGACTTAAAAATAAGTTATTTTTAGTGATATTTTTACATTCATTAAACGCACCCCTTCTCAAAATGTAATGCCCCCGGGGGAATATTCGGAATATACAAGAGAACCTTATAATCTAACAACTCAGCACATTCTTGTAAAAAAAATTACAACAAAGTTCCCCACCTGTTCATCATTATCCTTTGCCTTTATATCAGCTCCTCTTTTCAAGAATTGGCAAACTTGACTGAAATAACAACATCAAAATCATAACGACACTGAAGAAGTTAACAGTTCATATAACTACAATTGTTTTCTACAGCACAATCACTGAAACTGCTATGCTTTGAACACTGAATGGGAGGAAATTAATTCACAAACATGTGTAATGTAGAACCCTGTACGTATTTTAGTTTTAGAAAATTTAACATGCATCACCAAGAATGCACAATGGCTATGCAATCCTAAATACCTGCAAAAAATGCAGATACAAACTCTATTTAAAAAAAAAATCTGCCACAACAAAAACTTATGTACCAACAAAAACTATGACAAGAAATCAAAAATACCAAAACTAATGGTGTCAACATTTTCATCAAGAATATCATCACCATCCCCTATTTCATTTCACAGGATTTTTTTGAAAAGAAAAGAGAAATTATTGATAACCATTAGTCAATGAACGCATATAAAGTTTCTAATACTAGTACATGCTACAACTGTTTTGGTCTAAAAGGATAAAAAAATACCCTTATTGGGCCTTCAAGGGCTTTGCATCTCATTTGAGTAAATGTAACCGCTAGGGCGTTTGTTTACAATATCTCTTCCAGCAAAAATGAAGACAGCTTACCCAGTATTCCCGAGCATGGTGGCCAGATGTAGTGGAGTATGACCCTGTCTGTCACGTCGGTCCAACTTGGCGCCATTCAATAACAGAAATTCACACGCAGATAGAGAACCCTGAAACAAGACGGGTTGAAAACTTGAATACCAAAATCATTTATTACTGCGGACATATTCAGTTGGACCTTGTTAATTGGAATTCATCAAGTCCGAAATATTATTTTGAATTCAAACATGGTTTCAAATAACACATTTCAATTTGACGTGCATAAGAAGATATATTGGGACCTTATATGTATTTAAGATAATACCATGTTTTCGGATAGAAGCTTTTCAAATAAACAAAGTCCAACTGTAAATCTCTTATACTACATGTAGTAGTTGAACTTTAAACTTCCATTGTTCATGTATAATACTGAGCAGTAATACCATACATCAATGTGCATGAAAATTGCTAGTGCCCTGTCTTGTGACCTTGACCTCTGAGGTACAATTCTGACCTTTGTGTGCAACCTACCTTCTCATGATGTGTAACATTAGAGTAGAGTTTTGTTGAAATTCCTTGTCTTGAATTGCAATATCTATAGACAATACACAGAAATTTCACCTAAATTTCATAAATGCAAACAGTCTAGCATGGTTTCTACTCTATTGACTTTTGGACCAATCAGATTTCTTTGAACAATTATTGTGGAAATCAATGCCAGGAATCATCTAACCAAGATTGATTGCGTTCTTTCCGTTATTTTAGAAGGAAAGGTCAAATAACATGTTAATAAATGATAAATAAAAGACAATGCTTTGACAACTGAACTGCTTAATTGCAAAAGCTCACAATGAAATCAAATGAGATGTTTCACAACAAAACCTGTATCCATTTTCAGGTTTTTACATTTGCTAATGAATGTCTACACCAAGTTTCATTCAATACCAAAAATATAAAATTCAGATGTCTATTATTCAAGTAATAGCAATTCTAATATTCTAATATAAGGGACAAAATGCAACAGTAAACTACACAATTGCATCGTGTCAGAAACGGTTTACCCAAATGTACATTAATTCCTACAAATAGTCTGTTTTTCAAATGAAAAAATAAACAAATTACTTAACATTTTCATGTTGGTTTAATTCCATAAATCAAAATTAAGCAACCATAGGCAAATAGGAGAAAGCCCTTAATTTGTGACGTCAATAATTCCATGGGAAATACTCGGGACAGCATAACCACCATGACTAATACAGGTTTTGTTCATGATAGGGACTAAATCAATGATGATTTCAATGGGAAGTATAACAATACCAGAATACACTTACAGTCTCTATAGACTTCATCAGTGGTGTCTTATCATCTTCCTGAGTATTAACCCAGTTAGTCTCGGCTCCGTTAGCCAGGGCTTCCAACATCACCCCCAGGTTTCGAGCCTGTGCAGCCTTATACAGTAGCATGTTAGGGTCTAACATGGACATATCTTCCCAACTTGTTGTGGATTTCGCGTCTTCTTCAGCGCCAGATGACTCAGAAGAGACGTCAAGCTGGAAGTCTGAAAATATCACATAGATCAGTTCATAAAATATTTATTTTACAAAACCTTAAATTATCACCATAAAAATGTTCATACAGACTGGCATGTTTTTAGACATTAGTCAGTGTTTCTGGAGCAAATAATTCCATGTTTGATACATCTGTGAATAATTGTTTGTTTGAACATTTAAATTTCATAAATTAACATGGACATATGGTTAATAAAATGATATATGATTATATTATGTATTAATTTAATGTGTTAACCATTGTTAAATAAAGTTGATATCATTAGGTTCATTATACTTAGGCTGACAATGTAAGACATGGTATCAACCTGATCAATCCTTATTACTATATGTCCAGTAAAACCTCACTTTAAGACCACCTCAATAACGAGACCACCTCAAAATTAAGAACCTATTTTCATGTCCATTTTTACCATTTTACTCTTTATTCAACCTCAATATTAAGACCAGTTCCATGCAAAAATAGGAGTTTTGAAATTTAACAGAAACGCAATTCACAAAGTAATGAAGTTATTGAAAACCTTATAACTATGTTCTAATGGAAAGTTAATGAAAATCTTAAAGTACAATGATTTTTTTACTAATCAAATGTTGCATTGAATGTACATGTAATAGATTTCTTGACGATATCTCTTTGTTGAAAAAGACGTTACCTGGAAGATTTAGATTGGTACCAAACACAAGAACATCATCGGGTGTTTTTGGTGGTTCTGGGTCCGGTTCGGCTTTACCAGCTGATATATCGCTACCTTCAGAGGCACTATGTACGACGCTAGAATCTGTATCCTTGTCCACAGTCACAGATAACACAGCTGTAAACCAAATACAACATCATTTATTATAAATGAAAGAATAGCAAAAATATTTGTGATACCATGGTAATAGTTTTTAATAAGGCCAAAAAATGTGTCAGTAATGATCAGTAGAACCGATGGATGCTCCCCGAAATATGTGAAAATTCATCGAACTGGAACATGATGGCAATATGCACATCTCCTCTTGGTAGTGAAACTTCCTATTAAGTTTCATCGAATTCCAGTCGGTGGTTGCAGAGAAATAGCGCAGACATTAATGCAGGATAGATGGACGCACACACACACATGTACTAAAGCATGGACGGGCAGACAGACAAAGCAGCAGCTATGTGTTCCTCTAGACATTTAGTGATATCTTGTTTAACAATTTAACATGTATGATATAACAAGCAATGTAAATCTGCATATCATGTAGCAGTATAACGTATGGGAGTGCACATATACTGTTTGCTTGTATTTTCGCATTACTAACATATAACCGGAAGAAAAACTTACGTTGATTTTCTTTTGTGTTCAGTTTCTTCTTTCAAATATCTTACAATTAATTAATGATGCCAATATCATTCTTTTCCGTATTTTTCCTATTATGCAAAATTGTTTCAATGTATATTTTGTTGTCAAAATGCCAAAAATACCGCGAAACCAGAAGAAATGTGAAACTAGCAGCAAACACTATATAAGCTTAATTGTGAAGCATTATTATATAGTTAGCTAAATATGAGCAAATTGTTGGGCAAAGCAAAACAAGTGCTTCTTCATTTATATGCAGATAGACAAGTTTTGCCATCAGCCCTCAAAATATTAATTATATGTGCATGCCAAAGAGTGTGTATTTAAAAAATTGAACAATGTGCGGAATTAACGTTATTACACTGAAATGAAAATATCGAGAATTGATTGAAATAAATTTGTTAAAAAATTGTTGAAAATCTGGTTGAATGTTTAGACCACATGTTGAGAATACAGAAACAGGTCAAGTCGTTCCCTTTTCATTCCATGAATTATATCTTATGTTTAAGCTTTCAAATTTATCATTTATTTTTGTATCCGGTGTTTGGATCACGACACCAGGGCCTGGGAGAATAACTGATACTTACACTCAGCACTCAAAATTTACTCTAATGAGACTGATGGTGGAAATTTGAGTGTGGTAAATGCATGAAATTATTAAATGAGTGCTGAATTTATTTTTGGTGTGTTTTCTTTGATATTTTATGGTAATTATGAGATATGGGAGTAATTATTGGGTTTGAGTGCCATACTCAACACTTCGTAATTACTCACAAATCTCATATTACACTCAAATCTCAAAGAAAATAGGCAACAAATAATATTCGGCACAAATTCAACACAATCACACACATTTTTCACACTTTATTTGAGTCAGTATCAGACACAGGAGTAAGTTTTGTGTTTTGAATGCTGAATGTAAGTACAAGTTATAATCCTGGGCCTTGATTACCTAATCTAATAAAGCCAAACTTTTTTTTGTTAGCGTCTTCCTTGCTTTGCAAAAACTAGCTACCTATTCGAAAAAAACACACAAAGTCGTTTTGAAAAAACCGCAAAGCCCGATTACATGTATAGACAATGTATCATTTCACATGTTTTAATGAGGTAATCATGATAAAAATATAACTTAAAAACTTTTTTTTTTATAAAACTTTAGAAGACTAATGACACAGCAGTTACTTCCCTTGGCATTTTTTTAAGTTATGAAATCAATTTTTTAGTGGCTCAAAGACCTCAAAACCAAGGTGCATGCAAACGCTTAACAAAAATAAAAATGTCATGGCCTTATACAAGAGTAAAACGTGCATGATACTAAATGAGGATAAAAACATAAACAGATGTGGAGCCGAGGTAAATCTCAATTTAAGCGATGAAAACGAAACTTGTCAATCAGTTTTGACATTATAAAACTGAGAAACTTGCTTAGTTTTCATCAAATCCATTTATTCTTCCTTCATTAGAAGTATTTCAACTACTTTCTGTTTCTTTCATTTCATAAATAAATTTTCTATCATAAATTTGTAATTTTAAAGACAAATAGCAAATAACAGTTATAAAAATGCATCCATACACTTTCCCCATTAATCAGAAACTTATTATATCAATATTGAAGATACAAAAACTGCAGACTATATTTTTTCCATCAATCTGAACAATCTGAACGGTGCTACAGCCAAATGGTTCTCAGGCAAATTCATTTAACATTATAAAAAATGTTCAAATGGATGTTAATGGTTTTCTGATAACAAGCATTACAGGAAACAGCAAAAAACCTCCATGAAAGTCTTAAAAGAAAACACACAAAATTAAAAACAAATTAAATATAAAAGATCATGGAAGTTTAGGTTTTCAATGCATTAATGGCGGGGTCATAAAAATGACTTCTAGAATGTATTTACTAAACCAATGTGACAAGACGTTGCTAGGGTAACAAAAATTGAAGGGATGGAGTTTGGAACGTGTTTGAAAAGGTAGCAACTAATAGGATAAATAAAAGCATCCGATAAATAAAAAATTGAATGCGAACATCAACAGTGAACTAGCAATCTGCTGTGTAGATACAACATTTAGCCACCACATCTATATATGCTTGTATACCCTCCAACAGACCGCTTGTAACGTCCCAGTCAGGGGAGGATTTGGCCGACTGACTTTCTTCGGATTCGGTTGTACGTCCCGGTGACCTTCTTGTCTTCTTTTTAACTCGCCAGCCCTTAATACGACCTTCTTGTTTTGGACCCGGTAATTTTGACACAAATTTTTTATCAACATATTTAGCTTTAATCCATGCCTCTCTCACAGGCCTGAAAAACACAAATCAGAGAATCAATAAAACTGTAAGATACTTTCTTGAAATTATCAAACTTCATCAAAGGGACTTAAATTGCAGCAAAAAACTCAACTCTCAATTTTATAAAATAACATGAAAGGAGATGAAAATGAGAGAGAATGCTATAATCTATCTGTCAATCAAATGAAAGTCTCTCAGTTTAATGTAGTTTTAGATACAACACATGTTGCACATATATCGGTTTGGCAAAATGTTTTAAAATACAACAATGTAATCAGTTAACATTATCTTGCAGTTGGAGTCACACCTAAACCAACATTCCTAAGCAAGGAACAAACACATTTCTCATATGAATAACACCTTTAATCAGAATAACACAACCAGATTGATATGTGAATTAATCATTTATTTACAGAACTAGAAATGTCTCCCACAGTCAAGGGCCACAACTCCTGTGTTACTGGTCCAATAAAAACAAGAGGCCAATGAGAGCCCCCGACGCTATAATGACTACAATGTGCACTTGGACCTTTGTGCACATTTGTGTGAAGTTTGGTGGCTGTATGGCATTTACAGCGCATGCCGCAAACTTGCAATATCCAACACACCGATTTTGACTAAATCAAAGGTCACAACTCGAGTGTCACTGGTCAGATATAATAACTAAAATGCAGGCGCATAACTTTTCATCCTAATAAACATCTGTATGACGTTTGGTGACTGTAAAGCAGTCACTTAAAGAGCAGCACATGCCAAAAACTTGCCATGTAAATGCCTTGATTTTGACTAAGTCAAGGGCCATAACTCAAAAATATTACAAATAACTTACCCGCTACATTCTGGTGTTGCTGGTGTGATACTATCATCAACATTGACTAGATATATTCTATTAACGACATCATTTCCAAGCTCTCCCATGACTTTGAGTAACTCGGGTTCCCACGAATCTAATGTGACGGATCGTACTTTTGATATATGAACACCAAATCCTCTGGAAAATAGAACCAAAATGAAGGCTTAATATAACCTTGGAACATTGCAGGAACAAAAATATACGTGAAAAAGTCTAAAGTCTGGATGTGTTGTTGTTTCCATGGAGATAAAATGAAATAGTTTTGATAAATTTAGACACATTGTCTCACAGATGTGTATGTGTACATTTTTTAAACATTTTTATTATTTCAGGAAGTCTTTTATTGCGTTGAAACAAAATGTACAAATTGGCGGATATAGCAGGTACCTCCACACCACATTGAACTTTCCATTAAAGATTTGATAAGTCCATGGACACGGATGCCCCCGCTTTTGGCTTTTCAAGCATTATTAATCAGAAAGTGGAAAAAGGGCCATAACTCCTCCAAAAACTGGTGGATTGTAACCAAAACCATATTTTATCATCCTGTGCATTTATGCCATATATGCCTCGAGTTATTGATCAAACCCAATTTTGAGCGAGGACGGACTTTGTACCCATTCCCTATTCTGTAAATGGCAGGAGCAAAAATGTGACAATTATAAATATATGTTTATCTACAGCTACTGTATTAACACATACCTATGTATTCCAGAACATTCTATACAGAGTATTATACCAAGATTAATACTAGCCCAGCGTGGATCTGGTGCACCACAGTCACAACAATTGGTATTGCCAGGTATTGAGTATAACTTCTCTCGTTGTCTAAAAAAGAAAAACACAAAAACATCAGTCAGAGATGGCATAATATAGGAACTACTTAATGCTTAAACAATGATATCAATAATATTTCATTATTGTATGTATGTGTCTTATGTGAGGTGTCTGTTGTTGTTGTTTTATTTCAATTTTTATTTTCAGATCATCTTAACTTTTGTAGTTTTTAATAGTCTCATTTACATCCTGATGTTAAAACATGATCTCCATTTGTGTTTGAACATAAATTTGGCTTGTATAAACTCATTTTATAACAAAATATAAATATTGACTAAAATGGTGACTGTTTGTTCATTTATAAATAATTATAATTGCTAATTAATATGTGCTGTTGGGATTATAAACCCAATTAATATATTCATGTACAATGTATTGTGTGTGCGTGTGTGAATGCGTGTTTGATTGTGTGGATGTGCGTGCGGGTGCGTGTGTGAATTCTTGTTTGTTTGTTTGTGCGTGTTAAATTGTTAATAGAAGGCCATATTGAAAAAAAGATGTACAATTTATTGTTAACCTTAACTATGTAACCTTCTGAAAATAAAGACTTTATTATTATTATAATAATGAGCTGACTAAATATTTCTAGGCCTCAATGGCAAGTTACAGAATATAACTCAACATGTTTTTATCTAACTGAAACATGCATTAGGCAATATCATTAATTTTATATTTCAGTTTTTTCTTTGTAAAACAACGGCTTATTCCATGTAATGAACTAATTTCCCATAATATGTTCCCATTTGAGTTTTTGCCTCAAATTCAAAAACTTATATTTTGAGTTACAGAACTCATCACCAAGAACCATCTGTAGCCAATTGTATAAAAATAGACTAACTTTAACCTGATGTTATCTGCAATTTGATTGGCTCATTACTTGGCAAAACCACATTTCAACCAATCAAATCGAGTTTTGGTTATCTTTTAGCCAAACCAAATGGTTATCCAGTTTTATACAATTGGCTGCTGATGTGTACACTAGATTTTGCATGAGAAACTGTTTCATTGTAGAAGAATTAAAATAATACAGACTGGAAAAAAAAATTCAATTCACAACCGTGATAGACTTTGTTAGTGATAGTCATTGTACAGTGCTTGCCTGGTTGTACCATACCTCTGTACAATGACTATCACTGACAAAGTCTATCACGGTTGTGTTTTTTCTCCTAATAAATCTTCAAAATATATGTATACTCTATTACCTCAATAACACTACAACAAAAACATGAAATATATACACCTGTTAACAGTTTCAACACTCTACGATGTATATAATATAAGGGTATCGAGTGAAACAAAGAGTTACCTAACCTGAATTGCGAGTAAAGCCGATGTGCTATGCTAACAACTTAAAAGAAAATGATGGTTTTTAAGCTGGCCGTCTGACATGGTTTCTTGTTCAATTTTCTAAAACAATATATGTTTACGATCTAAATTTTCCAAATATACATACAGTTTGATATATTTGATGTAACTGCAAACATTAAATCAATTGTTAAACCTGACAACGTATCAGGAATTTTCCATACAAGTTATATGAAGAGATAAGCAGTCAGTAATATGTACTCACTGAAAATCGATAAAAAAGGGGGGAATGTAGGGCATTTTGAAACTGTTAAATGGTGTATACAGCCATTTCCACTTACAGTTGTGTTTTGGACTTTTTATCCTGTGAGGAGACTGGACTATCAGTATATGACATATCTGTAGATGAACTTTTACTTCTAACAGACTCTCGACTTTCATTCAGCTGCTGCAATAAACATATCATAGGTACATGTAGACATTTTTCTTTAATTACAGAATTTAAAAAAGTACAACAAAAATGGGATATTTATTTTGTATAATCAACTTTTCCCTCAATGCCTTTTTCAAGATGTATACCAGTACGGTATAGGGCACATGTTTGACTATTTTCCAGGGCAGATAATGAGTACCATTCCCCTAATAAAATGATATGTTTTGTCTCTTATTTCCAGTTAAAATTCCCCTCACAATAAAAGAATTAAGAAAATTCTTATTAGAACACTTGGAGTAAATCCACATTCCTTTATATATTAAGACATTGCTTTATTTGTCAAGAAAATCATAAATTTGTAATAATTTATTGAAAATGGTATATATACAGTAAAACTTCCAAACTTTAAACAGTTTTGGCCTCGAACACAGTAGATACCTCAAACAGCTTATTGAGTCCCGGCGAAAATCCCTTCTTATTTCGTATTATCTAACAGTCGATCACTCAAACAGAGATAGGTCGAACACTAGAACAGGATTTGCGGTCCCTAGCTATCATTTCATTCATTGTTCACCATAGACAGGTCGAACAATACAATAATTCACACCTTTCATTGACTGCTTAATATTGTGTGTTGACAGGAAAGATTAGCAACACATGTTATATACGTGATAATTACTTGATGGTTGTACGATGTACATGTTCTATGTGACAAACAATTTATGTGTATAAGAATGAAAGAATCATTTATTTAAATTTGTTTTTTATCTTTCATTTCTTTTTGAATTATTATTATTATGAATAATGCTGCGACTATTGATCGACGTGCATTCACTATGAAAACATAAACAACACACATATGACATGTGTTTTACATGCTTAGTAGACTTGTACCAGGAATAGTCAGTTCATACATATACACGTATACCGTAGATGCCTTGAACAGTAGATGGTTCGAACTAATTGCTAGGTCCAAAGGCAGTTCGAGGTTTCAAAGTTTTACTGTATAATGAAAAATTTATACAAGTATGGCTCAAAATTCCCCTTTTCTAAAAAGTGAAGATTTCCCCATGTTCAGGGTATTGGTACCAGTCCCCAGAAGCTATCAGTCAGACCTTGATCATTCAAATTCGCCGGGTCCGAACGTTTTATTTCGAATAATACATTGTTTCAAATATCCTATTTCAATTTGACGTGCATGAAAAGATACACCTGGACCTGATATTTATTTCTGATTACACAGAGTATTCAGATAGAAGGTTGTAGAATAATCGCCGAGTATTCAGATAGAAGGTTGTAGAATAATCGCCGAGTATTCAGATAGAAGGTTGTAGAATAATCGCCGAGTATTCAGATAGAAGGCTGTAGAATAATCGCCGAGTATTCAGATAGAAGGTTGTAGAATAATCGCCGAGTATTCAGATAGAAGGCTGTAGAATAATCGCCGAGTATTCAGATAGAAGGTTGTAGAATAATCACCGAGTATTCAGATAGAAGGTTGTAGAATAATCACCGAGTATTCAGATAGAAGGTTGTAGAATAATCGCCGAGTATTCAGATAGAAGGCTGTAGAATAATCGCCGAGTATTCAGATAGAAGGTTGTAGAATAATCACCGAGTATTCAGATAGAAGGTTGTAGAATAATCACCGAGTATTCAGATAGAAGGTTGTAGAATAATCACCGAGTATTCAGATAGAAGGTTGTAGAATAATCACCGAGTATTCAGATAGAAGGTTGTAGAATAATCACCGAGTATTCAGATAGAAGGCTGTAGAATAATCACCGAGTATTCAGATAGAAGGTTGTAGAATAATCACCGAGTATTCAGATAGAAGGTTGTAGAATAATCACCGAGTATTCAGATAGAAGATTGTAGAATAATCACCGAGTATTCAGATAGAAGATTGTAGAATAATCACCGAGTATTCAGATAGAAGATTGTAGAATAATCACCGAGTATTCAGATAGAAGATTGTAGAATAATCACCGAGTATTCAGATAGAAGATTGTAGAATAATCACCGAGTATTCAGATAGAAGATTGTAGAATAATCACCGAGTATTCAGATAGAAGATTGTAGAATAATCACCGAGTATTCAGATAGAAGATTGTAGAATAATCACCGAGTATTCAGATAGAAGATTGTAGAATAATCACCGAGTATTCAGATAGAAGATTGTAGAATAATCACCGAGTATTCAGATAGAAGATTGTAGAATAATCACCGAGTATTCAGATAGAAGATTGTAGAATAATCACCGAGTATTCAGATAGAAGATTGTAGAATAATCACCGAGTATTCAGATAGAAGATTGTAGAATAATCACTGAGTATTCAGATAGAAGATTGTAGAATAATCACCGAGTATTCAGATAGAAGGTTGTAGAATAATCACTGAGTATTCAGATAGAAGATTGTAGAATAATCACCGAGTATTCAGATAGAAGGTTGTAGAATAATCACCGAGTATTCAGATAGAAGATTGTAGAATAATCACTGAGTATTCAGATAGAAGATTGTAGAATAATCACCGAGTATTCAGATAGAAGATTGTAGAATAATCACCGAGTATTCAGATAGAAGATTGTAGAATAATCACCGAGTATTCAGATAGAAGGTTGTAGAATAATCACCGAGTATTCAGATAGAAGGTTGTAGAATAATCACCGAGTATTCAGATAGAAGATTGTAGAATAATCACCGAGTATTCAGATAGAAGATTGTAGAATAATCACCGAGTATTCAGATAGAAGATTGTAGAATAATCACCGAGTATTCAGATAGAAGATTGTAGAATAATCACGGAGTATTCAGATAGAAGATTGTAGAATAAACACCGAGTATTCAGATAGAAGGTTATAGAATAATCACGGAGTATTCAGATAGAAGATTGTAGAATAATCACGGAGTATTCAGATAGAAGATTGTAGAATAATCACGGAGTATTCAGATAGAAGATTGTAGAATAATCACCGAGTATTCAGATAGAAGATTGTAGAATAATCACGGAGTATTCAGATAGAAGGTTGTAGAATAAACACCGAGTATTCAGATAGAAGATTGTAGAATAATCACCGAGTATTCAGATAGAAGATTGTAGAATAATCACCGAGTATTCAGATAGAAGATTGTAGAATAATCACGGAGTATTCAGATAGAAGATTGTAGAATAATCACGGAGTATTCAGATAGAAGATTGTAGAATAATCACCGAGTATTCAGATAGAAGATTGTAGAATAATCACGGAGTATTCAGATAGAAGATTGTAGAATAATCACCGAGTATTCAGATAGAAGATTGTAGAATAATCACGGAGTATTCAGATAGAAGATTGTAGAATAATCACGGAGTATTCAGATAGAAGATTGTAGAATAATCACCGAGTATTCAGATAGAAGGTTGTAGAATAATCACGGAGTATTCAGATAGAAGGTTGTAGAATAATCACGGAGTATTCAGATAGAAGGTTATAGAATAAACACTGAGTATTCAGATAGAAGGTTGTAGAATAATCACTGAGTATTCAGATAGAAGGTTGTAGAATAATCACCGAGTATTCAGATAGAAGGTTGTAGAATAATCACCGAGTATTCAGATAGAAGGTTGTAGAATAATCACGGAGTATTCAGATAGAAGGTTATAGAATAATCACCGAGTATTCAGATAGAAGGCTGTAGAATAATCACTGAGTATTCAGATAGAAGGTTATAGAATAATCACCGAGTATTCAGATAGAAGGCTGTAGAATAATCACCGAGTATTCAGATAGAAGGCTGTAGAATAATCACTGAGTATTCAGATAGAAGGTTGTAGAATAATCACCGAGTATTCAGATAGAAGGTTATAGAATAATCACTGAGTATTCAGATAGAAGGCTGTAGAATAATCACCGAGTATTCAGATAGAAGGCTGTAGAATAATCACTGAGTATTCAGATAGAAGGTTGTAGAATAATCACCGAGTATTCAGATAGAAGGTTGTAGAATAATCACTGAGTATTCAGATAGAAGGTTGTAGAATAATCGAGGTTGTAGAGTACATCTGTATGAAGACATTTACCACCTTTTTTTCTTCATATTTATGATTACACATATTTTGACGTAAATTAAGACTATGTACTTTAATTAAGCGACTGATTTCACACCTGTTGAGCCTATGGTATTTATTCCATAACTGAATTGTTTTAAGCAATTTTCAATGACAATAAGATAAAGATGTTACATGGAACACCACACCACATACAAAAGGCAATGCCTCCTCACACAGACCACCCCTCGGGGGAAACAACACACAGACCACCCGGGGGGGGGGGGAAACAACAGTCCACAAAACATACGGCACTGAGGACGTATAAGCCATACCTGTAGCTCCATCTGTTGTTTATCAGCATCTCGGAATGCTTTTGTTACGCCAGATTGTATCGCACTGACCCAAGCTAGAAACTCTTCCTCTGTATGTGCTTGTAACATATGACTTCTGTAAAACAGGTGAAAAAATGGAATAAACTAAATTCTCTATTTTACAGGTATCTGTTCATTTGGTTTCAATTGATTAAATTGACACAGGCTGTTAAGGATACTTTATACACAATATGATTTAGCAAAAATAAAACAGGTATAGTAAGACATTTTGGCAGAATACTGTAAATCCACAAAATAGTGGATAACAATTATTCAGACAAAACTTCATTCCTTTAGATTTGATGAAAACAACAGGTTGGTAAATACAAGGTTTGTGAATTTACAGTATTGAGTTTCAGTCTTAAAATGTTTGTGAGTTAGTTAACCCTAGCCATACAGCCCCAGATGAGAAGTCAGGCACTTGACTCTCGACCACTGTGCCTCCTAACAGTACTAGAGGGATGGATTCCATCCACCTAATCACAGATACAGAGAAAAATAAGGTCCCAGTACAATGGATCATAGACTTTACATTTGAGCGCTGCTGAGGGATTTACAACAAGTGACGTCATTTCAAGAAAACGTAACATGTGATGTCACTATTTGCAAGCAGGAAACAATATTTACTCCATATGGTCACTTCGTTTTCATATTGCCATGTGAGGCAAATATTGCTGTCAGTACATGGTGACATCATATGTGACGTTTTCTGGAAATGATGTCACTTAAATAAGAGGTTGGAAATCGTACAGTGGCACTCATTTGTTGTCACTATTTCACACAAAATCAACCAAACCTATCACTAAAGGTGGCTGTCAGTCAAGACAATGAAATCATTTTCTATCATTAAAGGTCTGCCAAAAATCATTCAACCAGAATGTGCTGATATGCACAACTAAGCTTTGTAGAAATAATTTGTGTGAAGTGTCATGTGATAAAAACCATGTGACATGACATGACATGATGGAACATGCCTGATTCCTATATAACCCCCACCTGACATTGTGAAGCTGGCTTATAATGAATACCTTGTTGGAGACAGGACTTCAAAGCAGAATCTTCTATCCACCTCGTATGCAGGTTTTACAGTACATAAACGTAAATCCTCCTCCATCACTGTAACCTGCGTGTCTTTACTTCGTTTCTGGTACCGCAACTGATTCTCCTCAATACAAAACCAACGTCTGGAATAAACAATATCACATAAAGACAACACAAGTATCAATACTATACACACGTACCTAGAACAACTCCATAAAACTGGTCACCTCTGTGTTAAGTACTCATTTTGTACCATACTAAAATTCATTGGCCATTACAAAACTTAACTGTTAAAATTCTAATGTAAGTAAAGTGAAATAAAATATCACAAAAATGATCTTGTCTCTTTGGAGTAGAATTAAAGGTAATTAATACAAATTAAGAAATAAGTAATCCTTCAACCAATCGTATTTTAAAGGAGTTTAAAGAACCAAACATGAAAATGATGATATCTCACTTTAATTACCAACATAACGCCATAAAAGTTTCTTCAGTGCATAAACGAAAATACATTATTTTGAAAATACCACACATTTTATATGATAAAAACACTTTTTTAACAGATCATTGAATAAATATGCATCATTCACTAATAAAGCAAAGCATTCAGGTTACACACCTAACCCAGGCTTTAAATGCATGTTTTGTTTTCTTGAACAAATATCCCTCCATATGAGTTCCATTGTCAATCTCCACATCAGGCTTGAAACCAATGTCCTGAAAATATACAAATATAACAATATTGTGTCATATGTATACCTGATGCCATGAACAGTTGAAAGCTTCAATAAAATGCTGATGATAATGATTTCAATGATGAAGATGATCATGGTTTTGATTGTGGCTTCAATGATGATGATGATGATGATGTAAATGTTGATGCAGATGATTATGCGGATGATGATGGAGCAGATGTGGATGATGATGATGATGGTGTAGATGTGGATGATGATGGAGCAGATGTGGATGATGATGATGATGGTGTAGATGTGGATGATGATGGAGCAGATGTGGATGATGATGATGATGAGGTAGATGTGGGTGATGATGATGATGGTGTAGATGTGGATGATGATGGAGCAGATGTGGATGATGATGATGATGGTGTAGATGTGGGTGATGATGATGATGGTGTAGATGTGGATGATGATGATGATGGTGTAGATGTGGATGATGATGATGATGGAGCAGATGTGGATGATGATGGAGCAGATGTGGATGATGATGATGATGGTGTAGATGTGGATGATGATGGAGCAGATGTGGATGATGATAATGTAGATGTGGATGATGATGGTGTAGATGTGGATGATGATGGAGCAGATGTGGATGATGATGGTTTAGATGTGGATGATGATGGTGTAGAGGTTGATGAAGATGGTGTAGATGTGGGCGATGGTGATTATGGTGTAGATGATACATTCAAATTCTAAACAACACAAATTATAAAATAATACATCAAAAGAAATTTAGCAATATCTGCTGGAAAATAAAACGATAAAGGAAGACAGAGGGTGTCTACAATACAAGACAGTGGTCACTCAAAAAAGCAGAACTTATCTAGAACTTCTTTACATTGCTTTAACATCCGAGTACTAATCATGGACAGGAAAATGTTTACAGTCTTATCAAGATCAGTGCAAACAAAATCAAAGGTGGCATGAATGATTCAACACCAAACAGACCAGGACTAGAGACATTAACACCAAACAGACCAGGACTAGAGACATTAACACCAAACAGACCAGGACTAGAGACATTAACACCAAACAGACCAGGACTAGAGACATTAACACCAAACAGACCAGGACTAGAGACATTAACACCAAACAGACCAGGACTAGAGACATTAACACCAAACAGACCAGGACTAGAGACATTAACACCAAACAGACCAGGACTAGAGACATTAACACCAAACAGACCAGGACTAGAGACATTAACACCAAACAGACCAGGACTAGAGACATTAACACCAAACAGACCAGGACTAGAGACATTAACACCAAACAGACCAGGACTAGAGACATTAACACCAAACAGACCAGGACTAGAGACATTAACACCAAACAGACCAGGACTAGAGACATTAACACCAAACAGACCAGGACTAGAGACATTAACACCAAACAGACCAGGACTAGAGACATTAACACCAATGTTATGACACCTATTGCTATCATATGTCCACCTTTGCAATAATATCAAACTGCACACTATCGATTCCTCAGGTGTTTCATAAATTATATTGTAAAATTCCAATTCAAAGGAATGTTCAGTAGGAATACAGACACCATGAAGTGTAAACAAATAAGAAGTAAATTATCTGACATTATACCAGTGAGCATGAACAGACATTCTGCGAGTAAACAATTTTTCCAAGTTTGTGGAATTCTTTTATGGATGAAGTTCTTCCTTCAGATTACCAGCGTGGGAGTAAAAGATCAAAAGAGAAACCCATTTCAAGGATTCAAGATGTGTTCTATTGCCGACCAGGCACCATTTCACACGCTAGATTTCACAGAATCTTTATACTTCGTCTTCCAAAATAAAAAACAATACCGGAATAATATATTTTAAATTATTCTGTGTGCTTTAAGAAATTCTCAAAAATCCAGAATTGTTGCCAATACCATACAAATGAAGCCAGGAATCAACAGTGCTATGATAACACAAACTCCTTACTAACAGGAACATTTGATTTGCAAAACAAAATGTTTCAGAAAAATAAAACTCTGTACTAAACATCCGTATCAAAAAACAATTTCTACTTGAATAACAAGCGTCCCTGAATACACAGAATAGAAAATGCTGATCTAATTCTGGATGCAGCAATATAATTGAAATAAACCTTCAAAAAACGCACAACAAGCTGTAGATTTGATAATATATAATTTCATTTTGGCATATTTATGATTTATCGCAACTAGTTAAATCTATAACAGATAAAGCATTTTAAAAAATGGACTTTAAGACTGAAATTCGATGCAAGAAAATTTCAATGGTTAATGACACGTATCATTTAGACATGGTGTTAAAGTTAATAAAATAACAATAAATTGTGATAATTTAAATAACAACTTTGCACAGTCTGCAGAATAATCAAACTAACCAAGTTTATTCAAGGCTGAATTCATGTTCCAAAATAGAAAATGCAAAACTTGTAAACTATGTCTATTTCTAAGGAGAAAATGTTGTATAAATCGTAAGAAAGAATTGTCGAGTTTTTACACTGATAAGAGAAAACATTAAGTTATTTCAGCATGTTGAAAATTTAACGCATTCTTCAGCAAAACACCATCAAATATCATGAGCATTATACCAACTTATCTAATTTAATAATGCATAGATCTAACTTGTTTTGAAGATGGTAAACATCTTGAGCATGATCAACATGATTTCACTAACGATTCATTAAACTGATAAGAGATCATGTTCAACATTTATAACAACCTGCATAGAGATAACAAACCATCATACAGGGGACAAGCTGAAAGGAATCATTTATCAGTCAACATGTTCAGGGGATTTACAAAACAAATAAATCAGATGCATTATTTACAAAGATAATAATCAAGTTGAGATTGAGTATTTACATATTGCAATATGTATCCAAGGTATATAGAGATGTTACAAGGTGCACCATTGCTAAACTTTGTAGAAATGTTTGTGAAAACTGAGCACTCAGATACAGGAACAGCAACTAGATAAACAAACAAACCAGAGTCAGGAACCAGAATCAGGAACCAGAATCAGGAACCAGGGTTCATTTGGCTGCTCAACATCAACCGAGCAACCATCAATGTATTAACAATCATTAAACTGTCTATATGGTGTGGAGGATAAGATTTTGGCCACTCAACACAGAGGTACGCACTGTCAATGTTTTGCCCCAGGGGGAGGGTTGGTGCAGGGGCGAAACACAGAACTTTTGACAGTAGACAATTCCTGGCAGATGGGAAGTTGATACGCCAAGTGATTGTGAGTCTCTGGAAATAGACTTAAGCCTGATTTTTAATAGATTCCTAAAGTGGATTTAACGCCATTTTTCAACTTATCAGTCATACATACTGCGGCCAGTTGACCTAACCAGTTTTCCTGAAATTAATTATCAACCAGTAGTAACTTGCTCTTCCGCAAGCAACTGACAACTTCTCCACATGTGGAGGACATGACTGTAGCCAATGTCTCGGAAGAACATAATCAACCCAACCCCGGGAATAAAACCAGATCTGCACGGTGACAGTCTAGCGCTCTATCAACTGAGCTAGCCGGGCAGGTGTTTTTCCGTCCTTATAATTGGCTGTACTAAACATTGATAAGCATAAAAGAGTGTTTTTGCAGTACGTGGCTGCAATTGACAGGTGACCGACATTTAAATCGTTGATGAAACAATCAGTTTTTCAATGGACTTCACACCTAAAATATAAATCAAGCCACAATATGTCTTTTCATAGTCTGACCATTTATCTTACTGATCACTAGTCAATTAAGACGATGTTAAGCCTACTTAATTCAAGAATGCAATATTTATGACTGAAAGCAAAGAGGAACTTGTTACTAATATGAAGTTAATACAACATTTCACACATCAAAGAAATCAAGTTGTAATACAGCTGAATCAATAAAACACCATAGTATTAATATTACAATAAATTTACATACAATTATCTGCCGAGTTGACAAATTAAACGCGACAACCCCTAATACTATATCGACATTTCTGCAAATTTCAATGAGTCAGCAAACAGGAAAATATAAAAGTTGAAATATAGCTCATGATCAAATACACATAATCTGCCTACTGATTTTCCAAAGTGTTTTTGGGATGGCCCATGTATCATACCGCTACAATTGAAAGGGGTCGACCCCTGACTTCTCAACAACCCCTAATTTCCATGCAGCATCACTACTGACAGGTTGCCGACGCAAAATCTACAGTTTAAAATCTTCAAAGTATCCCATGGAGTTAATTTAAGTATTTATTCAATTGCAAAGGAATTATATACCCCAGTCTTTCTAATCTGATGAATGACCATGTTTGATTCCCTACTGATATGAATGTCATAAAGCAAGTAACTATTATATAACTATAAATGTTGCTGAATTTTCTAATAAATAGCGTTAAACACATCAAATAAACATTAATGTCTGCTTACTAGGGAAAACAATTTCAATTTGTATAAAACAATTTTGAACATTACTGTCAATTCCTCCCACACACAAAATTATAAATTGTTATAAATGCAGAAAATGTAAATTTCAAATATACGATTTGTATCACGTACATGGCCATGGCCAAGATAGTCTTTTCTAGCTGTCTCCCAACACATTTTAGTGATGTTTGCGATACAGGTGGGTAGGAAATTCATTACAAATGGACTCTTCCATGACTAAGACTGCATTAGTAACAGCGGTTATAACGTTCAGTATTTCCCAATGAAATTAAGTGCCAACTCATGAGAAGCTTCTTTGGTTGCTTATTACCACTTGTATGTTATGCTTGTTTGTATGTTTGTATGTATGCACTGACTGTCTTTGGTTGCTTATTACCACTTGTATGTTATGCTTGTTTGTATGTTTGTATGTATGCACTGACTGTCTTTGGTTGCTTATTACCACTTGTATGTTATGTTTGTTTGTATGTTTGTGTGTATGCACTGACTGTCTTTGGTTGCTTATTACCACTTGTATGTTATGCTTGTTTGTATGTTTGTATGTATGCACTGACTGTCTTTGGTTGCTTATAACCACTTGTATGTTATGCTTGTTTGTATGTTTGTATGTATGCACTGACTGTCTTTGGTTGCTTATTACCACTTGTATGTTATGCTTGTTTGTATGTTTGTGTCTATGCACTGACTGTCTTTGGTTGCTTATTACCACTTGTATGTTATGTTTGTTTGTATGTTTGTGTGTATGCACTGACTGTCTTTGGTTGCTTATTACCACTTGTATGTTATGCTTGTTTGTATGTTTGTGTCTATGCACTAACTGTCTTTGGTTGCTTATTACCACTTGTATGTTATGCTTGTTTATATGTTTGTATGTATGCACTGACTGTCTTTGGTTGCTTATTACCACTTGTATGTTATGCTTGTTTGTATGTTTGTGTGTATGCACTGACTGTCTTTGGTTGCTTATTACCACTTGTATGTTATGCTTGTTTGTATGTTTGTGTGTATGCACTGACTGTCTTTGGTTGCTTATTACCACTTGTATGTTATGCTTGTTTGTATGTTTGTGTGTATGCACTGACTGTCTTTGGTTGCTTATTACCACTTGTATGTTATGCTTGTTTGTATGTTTGTGTGTATGCACTGACTGTCTTTGGTTGCTTATTACCACTTGTATGTTATGCTTGTTTGTATGTTTGTGTGTATGCACTGACTGTCTTTGGTTGCTTATTACCACTTGTATGTTATGCTTGTTTGTATGTTTGTGTGTATGCACTGACTGTCTTTGGTTGCTTATTACCACTTGTATGTTATGTTTGTTTGTATGTTTGTATGTATGCACTGACTGTCTTTGGTTGCTTATTACCACTTGTATGTTATGCTTGTTTGTATGTTTGTATGTATGAACTGACTGTCTTTGTGCTGTTTTGTGTTATTTAACACTGTTAATAAAAATACATATACATGTATATAAATATACAGTATGTGTTATCAAATATATATATCTCTTAATCAAGACTTCCCTACTGTGGGCAAAATGTTTTTTTTAGCACAACAGTTTTAGCTGGTATTAGTCTTCAGACTGCAAACATACATCTGTTTAATTTTTGCCCACGGTGCACTTTTATAACAAATGAATACCATACATTTTACTGACAGAGCATTCGATTGCCTTTGTTTGTATATTAAAGATTCCCGAGGGCTGCACGTAAAAGCCTTCCTACAGAAACCAGATACCAGGTAGTGCTTATGTCAGCAGCCTACATTATACAACAGTTCATATTTACCATACAATTCAACAGCTATTCTATTCTTATAACAATATTTTCCGAACCATAAAGATCGGTGATGCTGTGCACATGCCTCGAGATGTAAGCACTGAAACAAGTCAACCCAGTGTAAATTAATTAATTTGAAGAACATGCAAGAAATATAATAAAATATGCATCTTGGATGCAAGGTAATTAACATGTTAAGTTATAATGATTACTATACGCAGCGTTTTACTGAGAAATCTCTCTGAGAAATTTTTAATTATTTTTATAATGAAAAACATCTTCATTCATAAAGACTTCAAGATTATAATTATCTGATAAAAGCTAAGCATTAATTGCAGTGGTACATAGAAGCCATTAAAACATTTAACTCTGCTTATTATATTCTCCCAAGCTTTCGACAAAATATCTAAACACGCACTTCATACTGATGTGATCGCTGCCGCATTATCATAAAACATTTGCATTGGTGTGTCAGAGTTTGACCCCTTTTCAGTATTTCAGCTGTATACAGCGATCAGTTGACCTCAGATCAATGCTCTTGGGTAACCGACCACTACTATCAGTTCTTTCACTAGCAAGAGATGCAACTTTGTCTTTGAATCAGACTAGGACACCAGACATATATATTTAACGCCTTTAAAAACTCAACTATATCACTCTAGCCTTCATTGTGTTAAACGGTTTTATTGTTACAAATGAGTAAATCATTCTTCAAAAATAAATTAATCTGTATCCCTTTTATTCATATTTAATAACTGATTAATTAAGTTTAGGACATTATGTTTAAAAATTAAAATATAATTATGTCTTAATTATGTCACCGTGCTGATGCGGACAATATTTAGTTGCGTAATAAATGGCGTAGAGTAGATTTTCTTCAAAACAAATGTCATGGATGAGTTTTATGCCTCACCTGCAGTGACCATATACCTCCAGATCGAATGCTGAGTGACGGCTTTACAGACCGAGTTGCTAATTGGACAGGGTTTAAACTCTTGCCATGACAAACAGGACTGATACAGGGGCATATAACTCATTCTGCTTAGACTTTCATATTGAACTTCCAAACTACACCGTCTTACCTTATCTTCTACAAGCTTTAAGCTTTGATCATGGAAATAGATGACATAGCAAATTTTTCAAAACTAAAAAAAATTGTCTAAGTGCGAAGGCAGACAATTTGTCAATTCAATGACCAAAGGGCAATAACTCTAGTTGGTTTTATGAGTTACTAAATGCTGAGTCTATTATTTGTAAGAGCATTGTTATAAATTACAGTTAAAGTCATCCTGTCACACAGGAGATATATATATATACATATACCATAGAAGGGATATAGAAGGGGAGAGAACTCATGACAAACCTAACTTAATAAAATTAAGTCAACATTTTACAAACTTACATATCCAGTATATTTCAAATTCACTAGCACCTGAAATCATTTGAATATGATAACCTATGTGAACCACCAACATCTATTGGTAGTGATAAAACTAACTTACAAGTGCACCTTACTGTTTCCTCAAGGGTGATTCAAACAACATAATTCTTCTATCATTATCAAGCTGGAATAAATTGGCATATGAATAATAGCTGGGTTTCCTAAAATGAGTATTCAAGCAGCTGTTCTGCATTCATATTTCAACAACATCAATTTCATTTTCCATCTATACAAACTATGTCAGCAATGTTTCAATATATACTTGATGATGTGGTGTTTCTCAAGTGGTAATATAAAAACTAATGGTGTTTACATATCTAATCTCAACACATCACTTCTGTTCACCTTTTTATACATGTATGTCAATAACAAACCTTCCACATGGCAATCAGACATGTAGCTGTATTGATAAACAAAACGAGATTCCACTATGAACCATTTCAAAAAGGCAACAAGAGGATGTTTTGCCATGCAATACAAAGTCCCCCATTGGTGAAATGCCAGTGAAAAAAACAAGTCCATAACCTTAAGGCCAGTCTGCTCAAACATGCTAAACCAGAGCTCTCTGTTGGAAACTCTGACAGCAGACAACACTTTTTGATGAGCCAGTATGTCACACCCACTCGGTCATGTCAAAAGCTCATTGAAATTCAACATAAACTTTACATATTTGCAGCATTCATCATTAAACCGTCCTATTAGTCATATTGTTCCATCTCGGAATTAAGTTAAAAGGTTCCATCTCGGAATTAAGTTAAAAGTCCTATCATTTTACCAGATTGAAAGATTTACGTATAATTACGGGGGCGTTTTATAAATAAAGTTTACATCCAAGTACATCAAATTTCATCATGAGCAAGTTCCATAACAAAAAGTATCAGCGTAATAAATATTTCAAGTTGCCGGGAATTAGGCAAATTTGTGCTCCAACTTACTCATACAGCAAACCTTTATATCGTAGGCGTACAGTTTGTCTCTAAACATTTTAACTTTCTAGAAATTAATGTAAAATATTCACGAATATGTAAGTCTGCCTCAGTCCCTTAATTAACTACTGAAATGAAGCTAGACATACAAATAGTCTGTCAACAACATACACTTTGTTTTGTATATGCTATATTTATATACAATTTTAACATTAAAATTTGTAAACAAAAATGCATAACAAAGATTTCCTTGTGAAAGCATAAAATCTGTCTACATTGCTCAATTAATTGGCCATGCAAAGTTACTTTCAACAAGCCAATATCTTTTTTACAATAAATATTAAATTATCACTTAATGATAAATATTAAATGAACATCCTGTTTACATCTTTTCATCAAAAATTGAACAATTAGTAACTTTTTGGAAACATTGCTGCCATCTTACATTGTGACCTTCACCTCTATGATATGTGGAAATTTTCCAATGGATTCCTGTCTCGTAATTGTCTTGTCTATAATAACCTTTTTGAATCATTGCTGCCATCTTACATTGTGACCTTCACCTCTATGATAATGTGGAAATTTTCCAATGGATTCCTGTCTTGTAATTGGCTTGTCTATAAATAACCTTTTTAAATCATTGCTACCATCTTACATTGTGACCTTCACCTCTATGATAATGTGGGAATTTTCCAATGGATTCCTGGCTTGTGATTGGCTGGTTTATAAATAGCATTCTTGGAATCTCTGTTTCCATAGGTTAACTATTTAACCACTGGTGTTTACACTATCATGTTTGCTAAAATTACCCATCAACCATTGTCTTTCATATCAGTAATACTATTTTAATTCACTAAGCCATTTTCTTTCAAGTCAAAACAGTTCTGGGAGATAACAATTTTATATAAAAGATATTACAAATAATTTGATGCTCATTGATAATACATTCTTTCACTGAAATTGATTTTTTCATGCTTCCAATTAATTGACACTGATTTAAAAAAAAATAGATTCACCATATTTAAAGTATTCCGTCTACACCTTCGTATCACTAGGACGTAAAGATTTCAAAGGAATGTGGGGTAGACATATATCACAAATACTGATATTTAATGAGTGGACAATTAACCACATGACCCTATCAAACATGCCCAGCAAGACCTGACAGGAAACATATTATAACAATAGTTTTGCCTCAAAGCAGTATTTCTCACCATGGACACTCATCCCCCTGCACCAGTAAATGCTGAATCATAGATGAAACTATTCAGTACAGATCATTCTGGGGTATTAACCATTCAGGGTTCCTCATAAAGTCTGTGCATCTACAACCTCACAGAGACATAAATATTTTTAAAATCACATGCAAGCTTTTAAGTGATTTGATCAGTGTCATTCAGAAGATTATTAAGTTTTCTCTGTTTCTGGATTTTATTCAGTAGCTGGAAAACTAAGGATTACAAAACAAGGTGTGTTATACATTTATAATATAATAAATATATAATAGTATATAATATAACAAATGTACAAAATAATTACATAATAGAGTAGTGATTGTATCACTCACAGTTTTAAAAACTTCAATAAAACCATAACCAGAAACTTTCATAATACATAAGATTGCTAATTAGCAGAAACAGAATAAAATAATTATCATAATTGTTTGATAATTATTTTATAATACTTAAAAAACAATAAATATTATAATTAATGAGGTGAATAAATTAGAAGAAAAATTATTATATATTTAAACATTATCAAAATTTGTCATAATTGAATACTGTTTTCTTTGCCAATATATCCCTATACATCTAGTTTTATTATTTAAATTATTGGATTCTATTTAATTGGATAATTATGCAGATAACGTATTCATGAAGAATTGATCACAAGAACTTGATTGTGTATCTTATTATACATATACATTGTACATATCATGACAAATTAGACAGTTAAATGTAGAGCTGTCATTGATAGAAACGATATTGATGTTCTGATATTCTTCCATCAATCGATTATCGCTACACATTTTTAAAATTTGATACTTATGAATAATAAATACATGCCTGAAAATGATGAAAATTTATCCAAATAAAAAATGGAAGCAGGTACGCTGTCAAAAGTCTATTATAAATATTATTTTTACACTAATATAAGAATTCAAGACATACATAGACCAATAGGTTGCAGATTATCTATCTATATAATAAACCAATAGGTTGCAGTTTATCTATCTATTTAATAAACCAATAGGTTGCAGATTATCTATCTATATAATAAACCAATAGGTTGCAGTTTATCCATCTATATAATATACCAATAGGTTGCAGATTATCTATCTATTTAATAAACCAATAGGTTGCAGATTATCTATCTATTTAATAAACCAATAGGTTGCAGATTATCTATCTATTTAATAAACCAATAGGTTGCAGATTATCTATCTATTTAATAAACCAATAGGTTGCAGATTATCTATCTATATAATAAACCAATAGGTTGCAGTTTATCTATCTATATAATAAACCAATAGGTTGCAGATTATCTATCTATATAATAAACCAATAGGTTGCAGATTATCTATCTATATAATAAACCAATAGGTTGCAGTTTATCTATCTATATAATAAACCAATAGGTTGCAGTTTATCTATCTATATAATAAACCAATAGGTTGCAGTTTATCTATCTATTTAATAAACCAATAGGTTGCAGTTTATCTATCTATATAATAAACCAATAGGTTGCAGATTATCTATCTATATAATAAACCAATAGGTTGCAGTTTATCTATCTATTTAAAAACAGATTATAGTACAGTTGGCTCTCGTTCATTCCAATTTATCGGGGCTGAAATTCTATTTCGAATAATACATGGTTTCAAATAGCCCATTTCAACTTAACATGCCTAAAGAGATACATCGGGGACTGTATACATGGTAGACAATTTGCAATATAAAATATTAGAGATGCAAATACGATGACCAAGAAGAGGACGATGACGATGTGAACAATGTGTTTGGTTAGAGAAGACTTCTCTCAAGTCCAACAATCCATTAATTATATTATTGCCAATTATTAATAATTATAATTTTATTATTTCTCATTCACACATGAATATTTGAATCATGTATATTTATTTCTTTGGCAAAACCAGTACAGAAAATCTTAAATGTCATCGTGTTCAACTCTTGAGTATTCAAGGAAGAAGAAACTATTTGGACTCAAAGCCTGTATTAGTGATGTTGGCTATGACGTCAAAGTATTTCCCAATGGAAGTTTTGTTGTCACAAACTAAGCGCAGAGTCTTAAAAGTTTTGAGGGCTTAATTTTTATTTACAAATTAGAATACAAACTACATTTTCAGCCAATGAAAAGACAGAATGGCCCCCGTTAAGTACTACGCTTATTCATTAAGAATTTTGCGGGCTTTTTAAGCTCCGCCTACTGCGAATCTGTGTGAGCGTTACACACATGTTCCAGATTGCGCGCTGAAATTTGCATGCGTATATATCAGCCAATCAAAATGTAGGTTACATTCTAAGTCAGTTAGTAGATATAAAGTAAAATCTTATTGTTTAAGAAGAGGGCTCGCTCGCTACCCTCGCTCTGCCCCTTCTTAATCAATAAGATTTTACTTAAAATCTACTAACTATTACTTAAATGAATATGAAAATATTTATAAGTGTTGTGTAATTTGTTTTTTCCATTTCAAAAAAGGAGATTTTTGAAGAATTAATGTAGAGATTTTAGTTAAGTGATTCTGATGCGACATCATCATATTGTAGTTTTCTTTTGCACATTTGCAAAAGAAGACAAACAATTTTAATATTGGGGGTATTAAATTAAAGTTGAAAAATATATCAGGTAGAAAATGTAAAAACCTGAAAATGGATTTTTGGTCACTACATACAGGTTTTTGGTCACTAAATACAGGTTCTTGGTCACTTAATACAGGTTTTTGGTCACTTAATACAGGTTTTTGGTCACTAAATACTTAATACAGTTTTTTGGTCACGTATTACAGGTTTTGTCACAGAACAGAATGATGAAAAATCTGAAAATAGATTTTTGGTCACTAAATACCGGTTTTTGGTCACTTAATACTTAATACCGGTTTTTGGTCACTTAATACTTAATACAGGTTTTTGGTCACTTAATACAGGTTTTTGGTCACTTAATACAGGTTTTTGGTCACTTAATACCGGTTTTTGGTCACTTAATACTTAATACCGGTTTTTGGTCACTTAATACTTAATACAGGTTTTTGGTCACTTAATACAGGTTTTTGGTCACTTAATACCGGTTTTTGGTCACTTAATACTTAATACCGGTTTTTGGTCACTTAATACTTAATACAGGTTTTTGGTCACTTAATACAGGTTTTTGGTCACTTAATACAGGTTTTTGGTCACTTAATACCGGTTTTTGGTCACTTAATACTTAATACCGGTTTTTGGTCACTTAATACTTAATACAGGTTTTTGGTCACTTAATACAGGTTTTTGGTCACTTAATACCGGTTTTTGGTCACTTAATACTTAATACAGGTTTTTGGTCACTTAATACAGGTTTTTGGTCACGTAATACTTAATACAGGTTTTTGGTCACTTAATACAGGTTTTTGGTCACGTATTACAGGTTTTTGGTCACTTAATACAGGTTTTTGGTCACGTATTACAGGTTTTTGGTCACTTAATACAGGTTTTTGGTCACGTATTACAGGTTTTTGGTCACTTAATACAGGTTTTTGGTCACTTAATACCGGTTTTTGGTCACTTAATACTTAATACAGGTTTTTGGTCACTTAATACAGGTTTTTGGTCACTTAATACCGGTTTTTGGTCACTTAATACAGGTTTTTGGTCACTTAATACCGGTTTTTGGTCACTTAATACTTAATACAGGTTTTTGGTCACTTAATACAGGTTTTTGGTCACTTAATACCGGTTTTTGGTCACTTAATACATAATACAGGTTTTTGGTCACTTAATACCGGTTTTTGGTCACTTAATACTGTTTTTTGGTCAATTAATACAGGTTTTTGGTCACGTAATACTTAATACAGGTTTTTGGTCACTTAATACAGGTTTTTGGTCACGTATTACAGGTTTTTGGTCACTTAATACAGGTTTTTGGTCACGTATTACAGGTTTTTGGTCACTTAATACAGGTTTTTGGTCACGTATTACAGGTTTTTGGTCACTTAATACAGGTTTTTGGTCACTTAATACCGGTTTTTGGTCACTTAATACTTAATACAGGTTTTTGGTCACTTAATACAGGTTTTTGGTCACTTAATACCGGTTTTTGGTCACTTAATACAGGTTTTTGGTCACTTAATACCGGTTTTTGGTCACTTAATACTTAATACAGGTTTTTGGTCACTTAATACAGGTTTTTGGTCACTTAATACCGGTTTTTGGTCACTTAATACATAATACAGGTTTTTGGTCACTTAATACCGGTTTTTGGTCACTTAATACTGTTTTTTGGTCAATTAATACAGGTTTTTGGTCACTTAATACAGGTTTTTGGTCACTTAATACAGGTTTTTGGTCACTTAATACAGGTTTTTGGTCACTTAATACAGGTTTTTGGTCACTTAATACAGGTTTTTGGTCACTTAATACAGGTTTTGTTACAGAACAGCTCATTTAGTCTGTATGTCAAATTTAGAATATTATCCAGACATCTAGTTTACAAATATTTCTATTAAGTTAGCATCATCAGCAAATTTCCTCTTTTCTCTACAATACTACAGCCTTGAAGGGATATTATCCTTAAAATAACTGTTTAAATCATTCAGAATTAGCAAACTTTTGACAGGCAAACGTTTCCCATCTACCCAGGATATGTAAGACCCAACAAATAAAATAAATGCATTTAAAGGACGTAAACAAAGCTATTACTGTCATAAATTAAGTGAAAATTCATTTCATAACACTTCATGCCTAGAATAATTTATCACCAGTAAAGAAAGCATACGTAAAAATCATTTATCACATGGAATATGCAATTAAAACCAATTTATATGTAGAATGAATTTCACCTAAATTTTCAGCAGCAATAAAATGAAATTAAATTTGTTTTTACATTTTTCCAAACAACCCTGAAATTTAAGCTTCATTCTTTAAGATAGGAATTTGTAATTTAGACTATCAAATCATAAAATCAAATCTATATCCTATTCTTCATGAACATATTGTGGACATTATTTTGACAAATTTGTCAGGTATTACTAAAAACTAGATGAAATGACAATGCTGATTTGGTAACTGTCATAGAGGCCTATACCGGCCAGTTTTGGACCCTAGTTCTATACCTGCCAGCATTGGACTAAGAGTAACTATGCCAACCAGTCTTGGCCCTTGGAGAGGTGCAGTAGTTGAGGGGTAGAGCACCTGACTCCTGATCTGAAGGTTGTGAGTTTGAGCCCCTAGTTCTATACCTGCCAGTCTTGGACCCTAGTACTGTACTTGCCAGTCTTGGACCCTAGCACTATACCTGCCAGTCTCAGACCCTAGCTCTTTACCTGACAGTTTTGGACCCTAGTTCTATACCTGCCAGTCTTAGACCCAAGTACTAAGCCCGCCAGTCTTGGACCTCGATTCTATCTGACTATCAAAAGAAAAGTAGGTGTCTGATTTTAATATGAAACCAGAAAATGGGTCACTAATACAGGTTTTGTCGTGGAACAGTTCATATGTATCACGTGTTACATGTGATAGTTACATTACATAGATAACAAATATCAATACCATGTGATAAAGAAATCTATTACATTTGTTGATGTTTGCCCCCCATGTATTTATTTTGTCTGCATTGTAACAGAAGTGATCAGGAATAAAACAGCATGAAATACTTTGTACAGACAGTAAGACACCTGTGAATGTCATCATCATTATACAGATATCTCCCCCTGTTGGTTCCTTGAGGTAACAATTCTGCTAACTTCCACAAAGTACCTCCAACTTATCAGACAACTAAATGGGCCAAGGTTTACAATAAAGATTGACAATAGTAAAACTTTATATACATGTGAATGTTATACTTCCTTTACCAAAGCATATAACCTGCTATTTATCTTTTTTTTCAATAATTGGAAGATTCAATGTCATGTGATAAATATGACAATTAAACAGGAACATGTACTAGTATGCTAATCCTATCAATCCCTGGATTTTACACTCATTTATACTCAAATATATCGGAATAATTAAATATATTTTTCAGACTAATTTTGAAACCACATTGAACTTTCAAAATATAAATTGTCATAATAAATTGCCATGCCACATACAAAAATGTTTCTCTTAAAAAAGGAACCAATGTCTCTGTACCAAAATACTAAAAAAGTTCTGTGTGGGGAGACATTTTCTTGTCTATGTGGCATTCCCTGTAACAACTCAAATCTCTCTTTCTAATAAATTTGGACCACAACGAAGCAATCAGACATCATGACAGAGCACTATACCATAATATATGAAAAAGAAAATTCTTCTATCATAAAATATAAGCATTGCAATTGACCCGTTACCAAACTTAAGAGCAAAGCCGCCAACATACAGCATAAACGATCCAATCACGTTCACGCTTTATAACAATAAACAATGTTTTTCTCCTAAAGTACTAGAAATATTTGAGTGGTTGCCTAACATATCAAAATGTAGTCCAGGAATTGCAACAGCATAGAAGTTCAGACAGACATAAAACATTCATCTCCCAGTCAGCAAAAAAACATAAGACGGTTATTTGTTTTTATTGACAGTATATCACAGCCAACTGCCACACAAATATTCCACAACACTATCTCTCTCATTCTAGAACAGCATTCATAGACATTCTGTGCAATTGCAATCTTGTATAAATCATAGAATATTAATATCAAATGGAACCCAGTGATTTTCCAATAGTGTGTCTTTTAGACTCTCTAGATTTACAACAATGTCACCCTTCCTGTCACAACAAGCACCCTCCTTTCCATTAATTTCATTTTTGTAGTTGTTACATGCAGCATGAATGGAATATTACACAAAATTCCATTCACAGTTCATACAACAAAATCAGACTTATCGTGATTATTGTTTGATAAGACAATTCTTTCTATATTACAGATAATACTGGTGCTATGAAGACATAATTGATGCTTCGACACTAAAGAAAACATTCAAATCCAACATGCTGATTTCAGCAGTACTATCGGGACTCCTACTAGCAGCTGTCCTAAGTCAATGCCATGCAGTATGCCCCCATGGCTGCAGATCTTGTACTGATGGGAGATTCCATTGCCCTGGTGCACAGCTTGATGCCATCCCTGACACCATACCAAGTGACATTTCAACACTGGACTTGACACAAAACAACATCAACTCTTTGGCAGGAGTACCTAAACTTCCAGATGTTCAATCCTTCAGAATGTCACTCAATCAAATCCGAGTGATAGGAGGTGGAGCCTTTGACGAAATGCCATCCATCATGAGCTTGGATTTGTCCTCAAATGCTATCAGTAAAGTGTATAAGCATGGATTACGTGGTTTGGACAATTTAAAATCTATCTCACTCAATGGAAACAACATACAAGACCTTGGAATGATATTTTGGAATACACGCGCAGTGAATACCATCCGACTGGGGAACAACATGATCGAGAAAATCAAGGAAGAAAACTTTATAAAGAATGACATGATTAAAATGCTTGACTTGAGCAACAATAAAATATCCAGTATCCATAGCAATGCTTTCAAAAACCAGAACATGTTAAGGTACTTAATTTTAAGCAATAATCCTCTGAAGAAACTAAATGACCTTGTGTTCTCCAGCACTATGCTCTCATTGGCTGATTTTTCAAACTGTCAACTAGAATCGGTTCCCCGCACAATGCCAGCCTCACTCATGGACTTCAGATTGGGAAGTAATATGATAACAAAAACTGAAGTAGAAGATTTTGAAAACATAACTAGACTAACCCTTCTGACATTGAATGACAACAAAATTTCTGATGTTGAGCACCGTTCATTCCATAATCTCAATAACCTTAAAGAACTATGGCTGAGTCGTAATGACCTCGTTTACATTCCGCGAGGCTTGCCACAAGGTTTGGTAAAGCTTTTCATTGACAACAATGCAGTTGTTGAACTTGAGCCAAGACTGTTCAAAGAGGATTCAAGACTGAAAGTTTTGACCCTGGAAGGTAACAAAGTGAGAAAAGTACATCAAGATTCATTGAAAGATGTAAAAGAGCTGGAAAAGCTGAACCTACAAGGTAATGAAATATCCTTGATAGATGTTGGAACTTTCAGCAACCTACCTAAACTTCAGATGCTGACACTGACTGAGAATCCAATACAAGTATTTGAGAAAGGTGCATTTGGAGCAATGGACAGTTTGACAGAGTTACAAATGTCCTACATTGAACATTCAAACACATTGAAGAACAAGATTCTGCAAGAGAATTTCCTTCTGTCCATGCCAAACTTGACCACTATCAACCTAATGAGTAGTGTCACATTGGGAAAAGCGTTTGTAGACATGTTTGAGAAAACTACTGGAAAGAGCTTGGACAAGGTCGAAATTGTAAACTTGCAATACACTGAACTCACCACACTCGGTGAAGGAGTAAAGAAATTGTTTCCGAACATCAAGCAACTTTTGCTGGATGAGAATCTTTTCCATTGTGATCAAAAGTTGCTGTGGTTACATGCCTTGATGAAAACAGCTTCAGGTGTCACCTTTTATCAATATGAAGAGCCTAAATGCAACACTCCAAGTTCACTTAAGGGCAGAGCAATTTCAGATCTGAACTCCAATGAATTTGTTGCAGTCTCGGAACCCCAGGTGGAGACCTACAGTTACCAAGAGCCAGTTATAAATGAAGTACAGCAAGGTCAAAGCACATCTGACACATCTGAATCTGGTGCTAAAGATTCCGACGCTTCATCTGCATCTCAAACAGTCCAAACAAGCCAGACTTCTAGCAGAGCACCAAATCAACAATCCAACTCTAGACAACCACCAAGTGGAAATAGCAGGCATTCAGTTTCAGATCTATCTGGAGGGAGACCTCGCCCTAACTCAGCGGGTGGGGTAAGAGTGGTAATCAAACCACCAAAAGCTGGACCAATAAAGGAAACAAGCAAAACAAATAATGGTAAAATGACAAAAGCTGAGAAGAAGGCAGCAAGAAAAGCTGCAAGACAGAGAAAACGTCAAGAACGACTTGAAAGTAGAAGGAGATCGAAGGTAAAGAATGACGATGTTAGAAGGAAGAAACGCAGAATCAGAAATGAGAAAAGCAAGAACTGTACCACTGATAAAGACGGAAACAAAAAATGCAGGCGTAAAAGTCGATGCAAGGTTGAGAGTGATGGAACAACAAAATGCCGCAAACGTAAAGGAAGAGGGAAGAAACAGAAGAAAAGAGACCCTAAAAACTCTTAAACACAATGACATACACCTAGAATTTCAAAGCTTTCATATACTTAAATAATAGCTGATGTATCTATGACAATTATGGTTGAAATATAGAAAGAACTGTTAAGCATTTTATATCACATTATGCTTCCATTATATATTATGCAAGTAACATTTTACAATGACAAACACTTTGATATGAACTATATGCTGTACCTCCGATGTCAGTCAACAGAAAATGAAGAAAGGAAGTTTTGATTGTTTTTTTCAATGAACACTATTGAATTGATGGAAGTCAATGAACACTGACATTGAAAACTATTGGGTTGATGGATGAAAATGAAAATTTACATTAAAACTATTGGATTGATGGATGAAAATAAAAATTTACATTGAAACTATTGGATTGATGGAGGCTGGAAATAAAACTATCGAATTGATGGATGAAATTTGAATTTTCCGATACTGGACATGATGGTACATTGACAATTTTATAAATTTAGCATACATCAAAGGATTTATCAAGTTTCTTTAAAAACAATTAAAAAGTATATAATATGAATTACAAAACTAAGAATTCACACAGTATAACAATAGTTTGGATGGTGTAAAGCATTCAACATCAGCATGTGAACCAAATTACAATGACTTGTAAGAATTAACAGGAAACATGAGATGAACATTTCAGCATGAATTAGTTTTGGTTTGACTCAAGGAGCAACCAGGCAATGAAATAACACATACATACTCAACTGATGAGATAGTGACAATAGAGCTAAGCGCAACATAGACTAGTATGGAGTGAATTTGGTGCTTTTTACTTTATAATAGTGTGATATCATTTTTTCTATGTATTGTAAGAGGGGTCTCGCTCTCTACTTTGGGGGAAGGGGTGCAGCCTTTGGTAGGGGGAATCTCAAGCAAACTAGAGTTAACACAAAAATGTATCAGATATTACGTCCACTTTTAAAAAATCATATAGTTCTAGTTCAAACAGTACTTTTTCAGGTTTTTTGGCTCCGAGTGGGAAACTGAATTTGAATGGGGGATATTGATACTATTTTGACAGGGGAATGGGACTGATATTGGGCACCAATAATGGAGGATCTAGGGCCTGTATAATACCAATGCTTACATTTTAAGTATTGTTTTCTAAATTCTTTCTGCTAGACATAATTATTTAATGGATGCGAATGATTATACAATGTGTTTGTACGAAATTATTTCAAATAGACAATTTTAACAATTATTGTCAAATTAACAACTAGAATTGATAATCTGTTGGTTATATAAAACACACACCTATCATTTCTTATGTACAAAGGCTTCCTGGATAAATAGCAAATCAACATAACAGAATTATTTAAATGTTTAGACCTCATCTTAGTTTATTTCATAAATTTAGATTCAACAAGCTAATGTAATACCTTAATGAGAATGTTGCAATGAGGTTTATTTTTGCTAGCCAAAAAAATTAAGATGTGACATCCTGCCTGTGGTCATTGTCAATTACCATTTGTCAGTCTCAAGGCCTTTGTACATGAAAACAAACATTTTACACTGCAAAAAATAGTTTCATAAGTATACACAGCAAAACAGTTTTGAGCAATAACCAGTGAACTACTTTATGAAATGTTTAAGATGTGTATTACTGGGACAAATTGACCTGATCCTCCTAAGCATAATTTCACAGAAGATTGGTTATCTAAATTTGTCTTCATCCCTTATCCCATTAACTTCTGCTATATAAAAATAAAAAAACCTTTGCTCTCGTCATATTGATGTACATTAATATATAATGAAAGAAATCCACAAATGCAATGATTTCCGTAATTGTAACGAAAAATACCCAGGATGCACAATTCTCTCACAGTCCTAATTATATAGTCAGCATAATCGATGCATAAAGTATTCATGCATAAAGGTCGGGATCAGGTTAATATGTTCGGACTATACAAGACAAACTGAAATATTATAATCTACTAAACCACAAATTTTATTACTTAAACATTTTTTTTAAAAATAATTTAACACTAAATACTTTGCTTAATTACCAAAGAGCAGGAGAATGTACTGCACTTAATAACTTACAAACCAATTTGTGCCTTAAGCCATTTCACTGCATTTTATATTCGCACATTGATACTTTTTATGTATAAGAATATTAGCATCACATTATATGCGTCAAAAATAATTTGTAAATAAATATAGTTTTTCTGCTTTGCCGATTGTCAAGTTATACTGATGTACAGTCAAGCGACCAATATTAGTGACCCCTAAACATTCATTCTGACTTCGAAAAATCAGAGTTTGAAACAGAATTCAGCACAGTGACATTTCTTGATCCCAAACCAGTGTGGTATGAACTGCTCAGTGATATTATGCACGATCATATTGAGTCAATATCAGAAAAAAAGAGAAAATAATCATAAATACATAAACGCAAGCTTGAAAACCACAAACTACATATATCTGACGTAGCAAAATGTTGAGATCGAGATACAACCAGAATGCATAATCAACAGTTGATGGTATTATCAATGCACTTAAAATTGCACTCCATGCTAGCATATCCACTTACAGAAGTTGTTTACAAGAACAGAAACTTTTATAGCTTGACATCTACCATAAACTTCACTCAATGATCCATAATACCTCCTGGTGTAATGGTTTGCTGAAACTTGCATGCAGCCATCTTTGTATGTTTCTCAATAATACAGATCTTTGAGGGTTGCCAACAAATTGCCCACACACTCAATATAGAAATATGACATATACAGACTGTTGATTCAACTTTAGTTGAGAATACCATTGTTGTGTATCCTATGTCTATAGGTCAACATGTTTCACAACATGTTTTCATTGGCCAGTTACAACCGATTTCAGGAAAATAAAAACAGACTAAAGCAAGAACATAGGGTTCCATAAAAATATCATAAAAAACACTAACTAGTCTGCATCACGAGATTAGCTCTCAAAGTAGTAAGGCATGAATGTGACATTCGGTCTGGTTCCAACCCACAACCTCTATGTTGACTGGCAGATATCTAATCCATTTCACCATCACTCAGCTGTTGCTATTTTTTACAATAAAATATATGATATACACTCAGTTTTAATTACTATTGTCTGTTTTTATTTATTTGAGAATGGTTGTTAACAAACTGTGAGGTTGTCATGCAACCAATGAGAACATGTTTTACAAAATATCAACCAATAGACTTATTGTTCACATTAATGGTATTCTCAAGAAATTTTGAATCAACAATAATGCAAGAAGCACAATCATCATCTCAAGCATTTGGTGCAAAACTACAGTAACTGCTTGGTTACCATAACTGAGTTCAAATAGTTAAGCAAAGAACTCTACAATAGATAGTTCCCACATTTACAATATTCTCCTCCCTTGTTCTGAATCGTCAGCCACTATATTGATAGGCAAATTTCGTTCAAGTTTATAGGAAATAAAATGTAATCGATGATAAAATAATCAGATACATCAAAATAACTTATTCATTATGCTCATGTGGGCAGTTGGATCAAAAAGTTGAAGAAAATGTGGTTGTCACATGCAAATTCTCTTGGTATTTTCTCAATGATCGCATATTTAGGAATTACTCTAATAAGTGCTTATCAGTTTCGCCTATCAAAATGGCAGATGACTACGAACAAGTGCGGTAAACATTGTAGATGTGGGAACTATCTATAGCATCATTATAATTGAGG
The DNA here is from genome assembly GCA_032209605.1 of Mactromeris polynyma. Taxonomy (NCBI): domain Eukaryota; kingdom Metazoa; phylum Mollusca; class Bivalvia; order Venerida; family Mactridae; genus Mactromeris; species Mactromeris polynyma. The sequence goes on along the minus strand of JASFXZ010000004.1, from coordinate 32,228,586 downwards.
TAAATACAAAAAATGTTAAGATAACAATCTTATATCTATGCATAAATATTCAGGACTGCAGAAGTCTGACTGAACACTACTTCAAAATGCACCTTAAAGTCTGTGGGTGGCAAAAACTATATTGAAGTTAAAGATGATATCAAATACAGTGTACTTGGTAAATTACGGAACCACTTATACAGCTAAAGCAAAGAGAGACATACATTTGAAGAGACATACAATAATGTCAGAGATGGGTAAACATGTTTCATCCTTGAACAACTCGTTCAAGCCTTCTGGGTCAAATGATGAAACATTTATTTTTTCACCAATAGCAGTAATTAAATTCATGGAATGGTCATAAAAATAATATACTGGTTGATTTCCAGCTGATACATTAAGGGGAGGTCACTCCGAGTAGAGTTAACCAAAATTACAAGTAAACAAGCAATTTGCATGTACAGTAAGACATAGCAACCTGCTGGCTAACAATATAAGTAATGAGATATTATTGTTTGATGTGGTACAAATGATCATAAAGATCCCAGGAAGTCCCATAACAAGCACCTGTTTCACCATGATTGTTGATAATGCGACTGAGTGAGGCATTGTGGGTAATGGAGAGGTACAGAATGATGATATCTTCACTTCTAGAATGTAAACACAATGGGTTTCTCAAGGTTACACAGATTAACATCCATAGAGATGAAACATGATGAAATCTACATTAGCCTACAATCATTCAATCTGAGAGATTAAGTCATAAAAATAATGAACTGTTAAGTACAAGAACTTAAGCGTATACCTTAATTACCAGCAGGCAATGTAGCCCCCACATTATCTTTACCCTGTCTAAACATCCTTCCACTTGTTTCAAGGTTAATACATCCCGTGATGAAAACTTTGATATCAATAGTTGAAGGCCGCTGTACAACTTCCAACCTTTTCTATAAGTGACATCATTTCCAGTAAACGTCCAATGTGACGTCACCATGTACTTACAGTAACCTATATTTGCCCCATATAGCAACATGAAAACACGAAGTGACCGTATGAAGTAAATATTGTTTCCTGCTTGCACATTGTGACATCACATGCTGCATTTTCTTGAAATGACATCACTAACAGAAGAGGTTGGAAATCGTACAGTGGCTCTCATTTAATAATTGTAGTTACAGTAAAAACCTCACTTACAGACCACCTCAATAATAAGACCATCTCAAATTTAAGAACACAAATTTCAAGTCTATTTTTACTGCTTTGCTCATTATTCAACATCAATATAAGAATCACCTCAATAAGAAGACCATTTATCGAGGGTCCAAATGGTGGTCTTATTATTGAGGTATAACTGTAGCTTATTTGATATTATTAATGGTTGTATTTTCCTGCCTTCTGGTGCTTATGGGAAGGATGCATTTTTCATATGAGTCATCTCCTACTTGACTTTATATCAACCTTTAAGTACCAGTACAGTTGTATAACTGTGCATCATAAAATAAACAAATTACAAACTTTTACAATTTCATCATAAATGAAAACTCTCACAGACATTTCAAGGACTTCAGTCTAAGTACACAAAAGTCATTTCAAGGACTATTAAGCTTAAACATTTAAAAATAACTCTCACTGTCATTTCAAGGACTAAGACATAAGAACACAAAAATCAAACTCACCGTCATTTCAAGGACTAAGGCATAAGAACACAAAAATCAAACTCTCACAGTCATTTCAAGGACTAAGGCATAGAACACAAAAATCAAATTCTCACTGTCATTTCAAGGACTAAGGCATAAGAACACAAAAATCAAACTCACAGTCATCGCAAGGACTAAAGTATAAGAATACAAAAATCAAACTATCAGAGTCATTTCAAGGATTAAGGTATAAGAGTACAAAAATCAAACTATCAGAGTCATTTCAAGGACTAAGGCATAAGAACACAAAAATCAAACTCTCACAGTCATTTCAAGGACTAAGGCATAGAACACAAAAATCAAATTCTCACAGTCATTTCAAGGACTAAGGCATAAGAACACAAAAATCAAACTCACAGTCATCGCAAGGACTGAAGTATAAGAATACAAAAATCTAACTGTCACAGTCATTTCAAGGATTAAGGTATAAGAGTACAAAAATCAAACTTTCAGAGTCATTTTAAGGACTAAAGTATAAGAACACAAAAATCAAACACAGTCATTTCAAGGACTAAAGCATAGAAACACAAAAAACAGACAAAACAGACAATCAGCTTGCAGCAAACTTAGATAAGACTAATGGAACTTATTCTAGCAACACAAAACAAATACAATAGACTGCAGTAAGTGAGGTAACAGAGTCAGTACAGCAGAGATATCATATAGTGTATGTTGAGGTAATATCTATGACAGGATTGGTAGAACTACATCAGTACAGTATCCCATACACAATATTCTGGCACTGATGCTATGATGGTGAGTACTGATTATATTCATGTTTATGTTACTCATACATGACAGCAACCATTAGGTAAAGTCCTCATTACTTCATGTAAGTCAATTAATGCTAACGAGTCCAAACAATCAATCTAAATGTCTCAGTTCCAGTAATAATGAAAGTTATATGCCCTTGATCAAGCGATGTAAACACTTCTTACTCTGAAACACCAAGGTACTAGCGCCGTTGCTTGAAATTCAAACAGTACCAAAACATTTCATATACTTATTCATACACAAAAAACATCAATCTATTACTCAAGTCAGCTAGACAATTGCAGTAATTATCTATAAAAGCATGTGATTCCACTTAAATTGCCACACCCTTTTATATCTGCATTTTAACCATTCCTAAGACTGATTCAGACTTTCTACAATAACTGGAATTCTAAACCAGAACAGAAAAATTCGAGGCCAAGTAGGTACTTCAAACATTTTGTCATTATGGATCAAGTTCCATCATCATTAACATGTGTAGGGTGCAATACAATTAAAGTTTGAACTTTCTCCTTGGTCACATCCAATGCAGTTACCTCAACCAATGGATGAATGACATTGACTGGATGCAATTACCTCAACCAATGGATGAATGACATTGACTGGATGCAATTACCTCAACCAATGGATGAATGACATTGACTGGATGCAATTACCTCAAACCAATGGATGAATGACATTGACTAGATGCAATTACCTCAACCAATCGATGAATGACATTGACTGGATGCAATTACCTCAACCAATGGATGAATGACATTGACTGGATGCATTTACCTCAAACCAATGGATCAATGACATTGCCCGGATGTGAATACCTCAAACCAATGGATCAATGACATTGTCCGGATGCAATTACCTTAAACCAATGGATCAATGACATTGCCCGGATGCAATTACCTCAAACCAATGGATGAATGACATTGACTGGATGCAATTACCTCAACCAATGGATGAATGACATTGACTGGATGCAATTACCTTAAACCAATGGATCAATGACATTGACTGGATGCAATTACCTCAAACCAATGGATCAATGACATTGACTGGATGCAATTACCTCAAACCAATGGATCAATGACATTGCCCGGATGCAATTACCTCAAACCAATGGATCAATGACATTGCCCGGATGCAATTACCTCAAACCAATGGATCAATGACATTGCCCGGATGCAATTACCTCAAACCAATGGATCAATGACATTGCCCGGATGTGAATACCTCAAACCAATGGATCAATGACATTGCCCGGATCTGAATACCTCAAACCAATGGATCAATGACATTGCCCGGATGCAATTACCTCAAACCAATGGATCAATGACATTGCCCGGATGCAATTACCTCAAACCAATGGATCAATGACATTGCCCGGATGCAATTACCTCAAACCAATGGATCAATGACATTGACTGGATGCAATTACCTCAAACCAATGGATCAATGACATTGCCCGGATGCAATTACCTCAAACCAATGGATCAATGACATTGCCCGGATGTGAATACCTCAAACCAATGGATCAATGACATTGCCCGGATGCAATTACCTCAAACCAATGGATCTATGACATTGCCCGGATGTGAATACCTCAAACCAATGGATCAATGACATTGCCCGGATGCAATTACCTCAAACCAATGGATCAATGACATTGACTGGATGCAATTACCTCAAACCAATGGATCAATGACATTGCCCGGATGCAATTACCTCAAACCAATGGATCAATGACATTGCCCGGATGTGAATACCTCAAACCAATGGATCAATGACATTGACTGGATGCAATTACCTCAAACCAATGGATCAATGACATTGCCCGGATGTGAATACCTCAAACCAATGGATCAATGACATTGACTGGATGCAATTACCTCAAACCAATGGATCAATGACATTGCCCGGATGCAATTACCTCAAACCAATGGATCAATGACATTGCCCGGATGTGAATACCTCAAACCAATGGATCAATGACATTGCCCGGATGCAATTACCTCAAACCAATGGATCAATGACATTGCCCGGATGCAATTACCTCAAACCAATGGATCAATGACATTGCCCGGATGTGAATACCTCAAACCAATGGATCAATGACATTGCCCGGATGCAATTACCTCAAACCAATGGATCAATGACATTGCCCGGATGTGAATACCTCAAACCAATGGATCAATGACATTGCCCGGATGCAATTACCTCAAACCAATGGATGAATGACATTGCCCGGATGTGAATACCTCAAACCAATGGATCAATGACATTGCCCGGATGTGAATACCTCAAACCAATGGATCAATGACATTGCCCGGATGTGAATACCTCAAACCAATGGATCAATGACATTGCCCGGATGTGAATACCTCAAACCAATGGATCAATGACATTGCCCGGATGTGAATACCTCAAACCAATGGATCAATGACATTGCCCGGATGTGAATACCTCAAACCAATGGATCAATGACATTGCCCGGATGTGAATACCTCAAACCAATGGATCAATGACAATGACCGACAAACACTGAGAAGTGATTTCAAAACAGGAACATAATGTACTCTTGTAGACATTACAAACTTCAGACAAAAAATCTAAACTTTTACTTTCTCAAACTTACCCAGAAACAATTACTCTGTTAAGAGAATCACATCTGGCAGTCCATTAACAACTGAGTGGTAGATTTAGAACAAAATACAGTGGAACGTGTAAAGCAAGGTCACCAATAAGACCGACAAAAGACCAATATCTTCATCACACTAATTTCAAGACACAACAAAATCATCAAAGCCATCAGTTCTATTAAGTGTCTCACACACAATGCAACAATCAAAATTTTGCCCAAGGGGGGGGGGGCAGTGGAGGGGGCTGACCCAGGGGAATTAGACAATTTTTTGACAACTTAGGGAGAAGTCTAATTCCCCACTTTTGGGATCTATTAAAAATCTGACCCAAGTCTATTTCCCAAGACACTCGGAATAATTTGGTGTGTCATTTAATCCTGCCCATCACCCCTGTGGCAAAAACATTGATAAGTGAATGAATGTTGAAATATTAATGAGCACATCCCTAGTATAAAGCATAAAATAATAAAACCTTTATAAAAACCAAATTGCATTAATCCGAATCACAATTCAAGCAGGGTTCTCACTTAGGACATCAAAGCAGTCCTAAAACAGGTTTCTGAACAAATGGAGCCCTTCCATGCATATGTAACAGTAAGAGTCCCCAAAAATAAATTATGGGTTCCTGAGAAGCCTTTCGTGCCCAATACCTGTAAATATTGCTTTGACATAGCAAATGAAACTGATCATATAAACAGATTTCCATCATAGGTAGATGGTTCATGTGTAAACCTAACTCAGAACTTTGAGGAACCATGTACACATGTTTAACAGTATAAGTCATCTTATCAAAGTATAAACAATATTAGCTGGTGTTCCAATTTAGATTTTGCAAGACTGCAGTTTTCAATTACTGCTGGTTAAATGAAAAAATGTCAAAGTCATTAAAACAGGCTGGTTAATATAGGAAGCAATCTTGGATTCTATTCAAGATAAATGGATTGTAAACAATCAAGATCTGGTAATAGCATGCTGGGGTGTGCTTGTCATTTATACAGCAGTATCAAAGACACTGTTTATGTAACATACCTCAGAATATTCAAGTCAAGCAGAAAATAAATACGAAAGATATTTATAGTGTGTGAAAATGATTAAAATTAGACAAGTGGAGAGCGTATTCACACTCTAATTCAAATCTGACATTTTTTCCCAAATTCAACTAGTTACCATTACTATTGCCAGTCAATGATTTTGATAGGGAAAATGAATAAAAACAAATAATTACAAAAATATATCCTAACTAAAATATCTATAAAAAAAGAAGGAAATAAAAAGTACAATTATCTCCCTTGTTATAAATCTATTCACCACATAGTTACCTCCCTTCTACAGTCGGCACTAGTGTAATGAATTGTAAAAACCTTCACAAGTTCTTTACAACACACATAAAACATCAAAAAAAACTACTGCATAAGTGAAAACTGGGGAAAAGAACGTTGATTGGTCATTTCTAAGGGTTTCAACATGGCAAAAGGGTTTATATGATTCAGTCAGACAATAAACATTAAATAATTTATTCATAAAAAATGTATCTTTAAATAGAAGAAATCTGGAATTCACTAAAAGAGAGTCTTTACCATGGTAAAAACAAAATTTTAATTTAAATCCATTGTTCAGTCCAACGTTAAATCCTGTCTTTGTTTCCATTGCGATTGGAGCATGATGGTATATTATTGTTTGTACTGCTGGGTTTGAGGGAAATTACCACCTTTATACGAATCGGGAGTGTACATGTATCTATTTAGGTACCATATGAATTGTGGAAAGTTTTAGGACTGTATATTTTTCATACATTTTTCTTCACCTCCACAATTCAAGACAGAGGAAAATAATACAGTTCTGGATGGAAACAGGTGCATTCAGCTAGGATATGATGAGATTATACAATGTACTATGAGTACAGCTCTAAGAATATAAATAATATAAAACTTAACGGGAAGATGATTGAGAATGATCTCAACTTTACGGCTGGTTCCAACAAGCATTAATATACATGGGTTGATATTATATTGGTTCTCAGTTCCATTAAGTTATAGGATAATATATGTATACATGTACATGGATAATCATATCAGATATGGAATCATAAATGTCGGAATAGGTACAAGAATATTTCAATGAGATTCAGCACAGCTGGGCATGCATGCTTGTATACACTCAAGGCCCTCAATCCTCCTTTATTGGGCCTGAATATCGACTCCATTCCCCACCAAAATAGTATCCTTTTCCCTCATTCAAATTCAATTTAACCCCTCTGAGTCAAACAAATTACTGGAAAAATACAATTTTCTGACAAGCATGCATAATATCTTACATTTTCGTGTTTTTTTACCAATGCCTGCTGCTGTATGAGGACTATTGTTTGTCTACGTCAGTTTGACCTTGACTGGAAAGATGTCGAACAATTCCCCCAGTTTGCTTGAAATTCCCCATAATGTGACCCCCTCCCCCAAAGTAGAATGAGGTCCCTGACACTATTTGCAATTAATCTGTATTCATGCATTCAACTAAGCATCTTTCACATAGCCAGGATGTAATAATGTATACTTCAGTTATGAATATTCATATATTTTACATGCTTTGTTCCAAACATATCTCACAGTGCAATCATATACATACATGTATGTTATAAATATTACACAGCAAATACAAAGATAAAGGATACACAATTGACCCAGTACATTCCAATCTCCCTATAAGAAGCCCAGAATTATTAAAAGTTAAAATACATACACATTAAACAATCATGCACCCATATACATATAATACTGAACCCACAATAATACACACTTTTATATAGAGAAAAGAGATTATTTAGACAATAGATGTTAATATAGCCCAAGTAATTTGATTGAAAATATTATCAAACATAATATCTGAACATAATATACTGAAAGGCAGGTTTAATTTCTAAGAAAAATGTAAATTATTATCATAATAAGAAACAAAATTGAAATAACACAGAAATAGTGATAAGGTTAGAACTGTTAATTGTACATTCAGCGTGTTACAAATTCTTACAATTTCTTGAAGACTTGTTCCCAGTTTCTTACCTGTACTTGAGCCTCATTTAGGGATTGTGATGATGCAGAAATATCCAGCTATGACCCCCACCACTGGATGAGGAGACCTGGGCCTGGTATTATAACGTGTACTTAGCAATTAAATCTCAAATCACAAAATTCACTCTTATGAGACTGATAATGACTCACATTGAATAGTCTGTTTTTTCCATTTTCTTTTGAGATTTTGGTGAGATTATGAGATATGAGAGTAATGACTGGGGTTGAGTGTTCCTAATTACTCCCAGCTCTAATATTACACTCAAATCTCAAAGAACAAGTAAACTTCACAAACAGTCTAGAGTCATTCGTACTGGTATATTTCTAGAACTTATATTAAGGCTATGACTAGCAAATCACTCCATGTTTAGCTACTTTCACACCTAAGTACACACAGTGATGGAGGTTATGAAGCGATCAAGTACCGTATTCATACATTTCACACCTAAGTACACACACTGATGGAGGTTATGAAGTGATCAAGTACCGTATTCATACATTTCACACCTAAGTACACACACTGATGGAGGTTATGAAGTGATCAAGTACCGTATTCATACATTTCACACGTAAGTACACACACTGATGGAGGTTATGAAGTGATCAAGTACCGTATTCATACATTTCACACGTAAGTACACACACTGATGGAGGTTATGAAGTGATCAAGTACCGTATTCATACATTTCACACCTAAGTACACACAGTGATGGAGGTTATGAAGTGATCAAGTACCGTATTCATACATTTCACACGTAAGTACACACAGTGATGGAGGTTATGAAGTGATCAAGTACCGTATTCATACATTTCACACCTAAGTACACACAGTGATGGAGGTTATGAAGTGATCAAGTACCGTATTCATACATTTCACACGTAAGTACACACAGTGATGGAGGTTATGAAGTGATCAAGTACCGTATTCATACATTTCACACCTAAGTACACACAGTGATGGAGGTTATGAAGTGATCAAGTACCGTATTCATACATTTCACACCTAAGTACACACAGTGATGGAGGTTATGAAGTGATCAAGTACCGTATTCATACATTTCACACCTAAGTACACACACTGATGGAGGTTATGAAGTGATCAAGTACCGTATTCATACATTTCACACGTAAGTACACACAGTGATGGAGGTTATGAAGTGATCAAGTACCGTATTCATACATTTCACACCTAAGTACACACACTGATGGAGGTTATGAAGTGATCAAGTACCGTATTCATACATTACAGTCGGGCTATTGGAACCAAGAACCCATGTGCAACAAACCCTGGAAACTCTGCAGAGTTACAGACCCTAAGACTTCAATAAAATGATGGCTGGCTGGCAGTAAGGGGAAGCCCTTATTCTACCTGTGAATCCGGTCCCAAACTACTTCCTCTAATTTTTTGTGACAATTATTGGCAAATCTCAAAATGGGTCTGGATAAAAAAGACAAACATTTTGAAACCTACATAAAAATCCTGAACCCAGTTATCCCAAAACATTAAAAGAACCATAAACAAAAACAACAAGTATAACAACAAAAAACAACACAAAACATCCTACCTTTACATTACCGTAGTTAGTGCCATTCCATGACTTGTTAAATAAAAGAAAACGCAAATATTCATATATCAATACAATATAACAAAAATACACAGAAAGCTGACACACAAAGTATACGCAGGTTTTACCTGAATATTTTTACCAGTACTAGCCTGTTTGGGCAAGTTGGTCAGTCAAAACACTAGCCCGAAATCATTATTACTGGCCCAAACTTATATAACATTAAGCCATTAAAAGCAAAAAGTTATAATTATGTATATATACAATTTGTTAGAGTCATGGATAGATTTTATTTTTTCTCATTTGCAAAGAATTTCTGCTATCCCAAAATTAAATTTACTAGTCCCAGGCTTCGGGCTAGTGGGTTACCATGAAGACTTCATAGAGTATGCTAGCAAAGACACTGGTCTATGGGTACAAAATTGAACTTCAAAACATCTCCCATACTCAAAGCCTTCATTGGTCGATTCTGAGCGTATTATTCAAATTGACCAATGGCAAGGCTGTATTCTGAGACAGGTCTCTACACTCAGTTATATAACCATAAACAAGAACATGTCTAGACAGAAGACAGAAATCAATCAGCTCTGATTATTATTTAGCATAAAATCTAACATAGTAAGAGACATTTTCAGACGCATACAGAGGAAAATTTGGATCGAAATTTGCCAAAAACATTTTTAAAGCACCTTGCATCATGCATAGATACATTTAGAAATATCATGATGTTCATACAATATAAGTCAAATATTTCATTTATAAATGAAATCAGAGCAATCATAGGAAAAGAATGTTCATGAAAAATAACCAAGAAGAAGATCAAAATATTTCACATACAAACTATACTAGACAACAAGACTAAAGTTACTTCTGTACATAGAGCACAAACTAATATATTTCCATACAATTTGTAAATATAAAAACAACCTAACTTGAGGAAAACTCCAGCAAGACGGAGTTACACTTTAAAAATATACATCTTTAGGCCGACACTATATTAAATAGGCAATTTTCAATAGGCCTGCACTATGTTCAATAGGCCTGCACTATGTTCAATAGGCCTGCACTATGTTCAATAGGCCTGCACTATGTTCAATAGGCTGGCACTATGTTCAATAGGCCTGCACTATGTTCAATAGGCCTGCACTATGTTCAATAGGCTGGCACTATGTTCAATAGGCTGGCACTATGTTCAATAGGCTGGCACTATGTTCAATAGGCTGGCACTATGTTCAATAGGCTGGCACTATGTTCAATAGGCCTGCACTATGTTCAATAGGCTGGCACTATGTTCAATAGGCCGGCACTATGTTCAATAGGCTGGCACTATGTTCAATAGGCCTGCACTATGTTCAATAGGCCTGCACTATGTTCAATAGGCTGGCACTATGTTCAATAGGCCTGCACTATGTTCAATAGGCCTGCACTATGTTCAATAGGCCTGCACTATGTTCAATAGGCCGGCACTATGTTCAATAGGCCTGCACTATGTTCAATAGGCCTGCACTATGTTCAATAGGCCGGCACTATGTTCAATAGGCCGGCACTATGTTCAATAGGCCTGCACTATGTTCAATAGGCCTGCACTATGTTCAATAGGCCGGCACTATGTTCAATAGGCCGGCACTATGTTCAATAGGCCGGCACTATGTTCAATAGGCTGGCACTATGTTCAATAGGCCGGCACTATGTTCAATAGGCCGGCACTATGTTCAATAGGCCTGCACTATGTTCAATAGGCCGGCACTATGTTCAATAGGCTGGCACTATGTTCAATAGGCCAGCACTATGTTCAATAGGCCTACACTATGTTCAATAGGCCTGCACTATGTTCAATAGGCTGGCACTATGTTCACAATGCCAGTCATAAACTTAATACTAAACAGAATCCAAAGCAAACTAGTACATTGTAAATATGTCATATTATCATTTGTTAGTGAATAATAGATTCATTGTTTAATCAACATACTTTGAATCTCATCCCTTATCTCATAGCCACTGTAAATAAATTACTAATGTCACAAAATATATCATACAGACAGTAGATTAGTACCCTACTTAGCATACAGACAATAAAAAGATTTACCTTGGTCTGTACAAGATGATGTCTTTCTTCCATTTCTTTCCATTCCTGCTTCGCTTTCGTATGCAATTCTTTCACCTGAGAAAAGTACATAAACATATCAGTAAGAAATACAAAAGGGCCATGATGACCCGTTATCACACACCTGAGAATACAACAGGCCCTGCATTCTGGCATCATTGGAACCAAAATGTCTTCTAATTAGTGATCAAGCCATCCCCAACAATGGTTTCTGCTTATTAGCATTTTTCATTACACTTAGGTATCTATACTGTGACAACATATGATATTCTGACCCGAGGCTTTCACTTGACAGTCAGTGGTGGATAATTGGTTTAGTTTAGACATGGTTATTTTACTTCAATTGTGAAACAAGTTTATAGTAATCACTGGCTGACGGCTTCCTACCCGGGCTCAGGAGTCAGACATTCTACCCCAGCAACTACGCCTCATATAGAGAGGTTTGCAGCTCAATAAAGAGAATCTGAGGTCTGTTTAATGCAATTTTTTCGAAACTTTTATGTCCAAGTTCATACAGGCTAACATCGGACAAGAGATCTGTAACGTTTTTACCTGATCTTGCGTGCTATTCATATACTCTTCATTATCTTGGTACAGCTCATGTCCCTGGTGGAAAAATGTTGCTTGTGCATGCATAAAGGACAGCAACTGAAAAACAGAACACCAACATTTACACACAGTTTGAAAGATTCACAACACTGCTATAATGAGCTGTTCCACAACAAAATCTGTAGTAGTGACTTAACATACATTTCCAGATTTTGACATTTTCTAATGGATATATTTTTCTTTTTTCCATTTAATATACATATCAATATTAGATGCCTATATTTCTTTCTATAGCTATTCCAATCTAAACAACAAAATTTGAAAAAAAGAAGGTTAACAACAAAATGATTACTTTGCCTTTTCCAAATGGAAAAAAAAAAAATACAACACTTGTAAATCTTTTTAAGTTCATTTCATTCTACAAATCCAAAATAATTCTGAGAAAGTGCTTAGTTTGTGAAGCTTAAACATTCATTGCGATACACTTGAAGTCACTTATACAGGGGATGTCATGAAGCATCCATGTGTTACTTTCCAAGAAATAGCGAAATCGTCCTGTCCTTATTTAATACATAATGTTTCCAAATAAAATGTCTTCTTTATTTGGAATTGTAGAAAAGAACATTCTTTTTGACATGCAGACATCAATCTAAAGGTATTTATGTAACAACTGGTGAAGATCAGTTGAGCGAGAGATGAAAGATATGGGATTGGACTTCGGATGTCTATTTCAGAGGCTTTTATCTAATAGAAAGTGGGCATTCCTTGGTGCGTGTCTTATGTGCGAAGAGGATTACTTAAGTGAGTACTTTAACAATGATGTAGCTTAACATAAAGTTGCAAATACAGTTGGAACCTGGTTATTCGACAAATTTCTATCCGAATATAAAATGTTAAATAAATATCAGGTCGGTATGTATCTTCTTGGGCTTTTTCGAATTGAAATGTCCTAATCGAAATCATGTATTATTTGAAATACCCAATGAATTCTAATGAACGAGGTCCGACTGTATAGTAATTTTTCTGAATTCTGAACTATATTTTAACAAAATATGCTTAACAGTAATTTTGAGAAGATGCCATGTTATTGTCAACACTTTTTACTAGTTTCCTGGAACTGCAAACGACAAGTTGAATATTTCCTATACTAGCACTAACTTGGTGTGTTGGTCAGGATAAACAACCATATCAAACTCTTGTATTTGTGGTTTAGGAAAACATGTAAGCAAAGTGACAATGAAGTGCATTTATGAAGGCATTAACTACGCATTTTCTTTTATTTTTGTCTAAATAGACTATGTACCTTTAAGATAAGATAAACAGTTTTAAAACAGGCCAATATGAACAATATAATCAGTGTGTTGTTGTTTAAAGGTACTCACTGTTTCAAGAACATCAAATCTCTTCTTAGACTGTAGTATATTAATCTGGAAAAAAATATATACAATTTATATAAACAGGGATTTTCGTTTGGAAAAAAAAGTAGTCCATTTCAGTGAAATTATCGCTTTGAATTATCGGGTCATAAACTACCGGAAAGCATGAAATAAACTGGTTATACTATCAATATTATTAATACAGTAAAACCTCAATAGTAGGACCAACCGTGCGATCCTTGAAAACTGGTCTTCTTACTGATGTTGTCTTAATACTTCAAACCATCGCACCTTTTGATGCATTTCTTAGAAGAACTTTTCATAAAGTTAGCATCATTTGAACGATAAATTATTCAAGTGGAGTATGTGGTGCATGTCTTGGACATATTTTGATGTTTGAAGCATGATTTTGGCCACAGAAAAAGGTCAGGTGTGAATGATGTTAGGCTCCTTGTAGTATATATTTGCATCTGCAAACACTTATGAAAATGTATAATACATTTACAGAAAATCAACAAAATTGAACTCATATTTTTGGCTAAACATCAATAGCAATGATCACCAGAACTGACTGCAATAATCAAGTATAAATTTACACATAAAAATCACTGGTTTCAATCCTGAAACAACAACAAGGTCAAGGTCAAAATATAGTTTTGTACCCCTTAAACAAATCTGAAAATTAGAATGAAACCCAAATCGGGGCTGATGATATATTTACCTGGTAGACATAATCGAGTGATGTGTGAGCAAAGCAAGATCTATTCGCCATCATGAGATTCTGGGAATCCTCACACTCCTGCGGTTTAGTACGCGGAGCGACAGAATTACGTGACATTGCACTGTCAAGGTCATCACTGATCTTCTCAAAATGTTTCCTGGTTTCCTTCACTTTCTTAATCTCACTGTAAAACAAACACAGACACATTGTGGGATACAAGTGAAACAAGTTTATGTGCATCTATCTTCATATCTAGATAGACAGGCTGAGCTTTCAACCTCACATATTTCATAAAACTAGGGCTGTCATTGATTCAATAGATATCGATATATCCACAATTTTTTATGTTGATCGATAAACAATTATAAATATTGATATTATGGCAGAAAAATACAGGAGAATGGATACCGTTAAAAAATGTAATGTGGCTTTGCGGTCAGCTGCTTGTTAAACAGTGCTCTAGTGGATAGTGCATTCCAAATGTCAACAATATAATATAATATTATGAAAGTTTAAATAATTGCTTAAATGGTATATCATCGATATTTGTCTTCCGATATATCAATATTGTCGATATGTAAAAATTTGATTCAATGGCAGTTGTACATAAAATAAATAATACAACATTCCAATAGATCTACAGTATATGTTAATCCTTAACTAAGGCACAGAAATACTGGTAAAGGAACTGTCTCGTCTTCCTGCAAAGATTTCCTGAATGATGCACTGTAATTATTCAATCTCACTTAAGAAAGATACAAATGGTACCATAAGGGGCAGATCCAGGATTTGGGGTGGGGGGGGGGGGGGGGAGCGTAACTACTTGTGTCACTTTTTTGTTTTGCTCAAATGGCTTAAATGGCAATTACTGTGTTTCATTCTATGTTTTTAATTATTAAACATAAAATTACAATGCTACAATATATCAGAATTGCATTTTTGAAAATCTTATAAATAAAGATCTCTGTATTTTATATGTATACTCTGTGTATAACCTGTAGGTTTGGGAATTATAGTGGGTGGCATACAAAGTGCCCCTCCCTCTGGATCTGCTAGTGACCATGGTAGTTGATCATATGGTTCGTGTTTAAGAATGCTGGATTGTTACTCCTACCAATACTTTAATGCTGTTTTTGGGACATGGCTCAAGCCAACAAATGTGTAATTTTCATTTTAAAAATAGATCAAAATTGGGGGAAAACTATACACATTTGGGTATCCATTTCAGTTTTGACTGCATTCGGAGAAAACACAGCTTCGAGATTTGCTATGTTAAGTCATTCTTTTATGACTTTTTTTTCAATATGACTTTTCATCAAATCAAATTCTATATTCAATTGGGAGGAAAAAGATCCTTTTGCCACTGAGACTATGACTTGAATCATAGCTTCGAAAATGACAGACAAAATACTGAATCAATCAAACAGAAATTTCTAAAACAAAATGGACTCTAATGATATACATACGTTTTAATGAATTGGCTGAGATTTTTGCACACAGATCTCTGAGCTTGCTCCATCAATATCTGAAATAAGATTATGTTCTTAATCAATTATCTTATTGAGTGAAACCACAAGAGATTGTAACAATCTTCATATGTCAGATAGATGTATATCATACAAGGTACACATGAAGTATGGCCGACTTCTTATACAATAATATGTGATCAAGCAGACATGCACTGTGCCAACTACCTTTTAAAGGAAATTGTCACGAGTTCTCACCCTCTATCCATTGTAGAGTTCTCTCTCTTTATCCCTTCTAAACTATATATACATATACTACATATATCAATAGCAATCTTCTGTACTATATACAGATACACGATAGAAGTAATAATGAGATAGAACTCAAGAAGGGATAAAGGGAGAGAACTCATGAAAATATTGTGTACTATATATAAATACATTATAGAATAAGGGATAAAGGGAGATCACTTATAACAATCTCCTGTACTATAACAATCTCCTGTACTGTATACAGATACACTATAGAAGGGATGATGAGAGAGAACTCAAGAAGGGATAAAGGCAGAAAAATCATGAACATATTCTGTACTATATACATACTCTATAGAAGGGATAAAGAGAGATAACCCATGACAATCTACTGTGTATCATAGTAATATTCACACTGCCAATCACAATTAGTCTTACTGACCTACTGTACAGAATAACATAACTTGGGTAATCCACAGGCATCAGTTACAGTGTGAATTTAAATTTGGACGATTGCTTCCTGGTCTTGCACCTAAATCAGAGCTTCTCTGATTTTCAATCTTGCCAAAAGCTGGATTTGAACGAATAACTTTCAGATCAGGAATCAGGTGCTCTATCACAAGAACAAATTGCCATGGAACTATTATCTGAATGCTTTGTATACATATGTTAACCATTGTCACGATACTACTGAGATACTGAGATAGGTGTTTTGATTACTGTTGTATACTAAGAGAGAACGACTTGTATTTTTGTCATGCACCAACCTCAACTGTCTTGGTTATTTAAGTATTGATTGTCTGTTTGTTACAGGATGGTGGATACAATCTACCACTTGTATCAATAATACAACATCCTTGATATCTATTCAATCTGATCAAGCAGTCAGTGAGTGAAAGACTACCATTACCACTTAGTAAACTCCATTATTCTCAAGTAGAGCATCAAGTCGGCCTGACACTCCACTGGCTATATTGTGCGTATGGATGTCAGAAATCTTGAGAAAGGGTCAAGCTAGGATGCTACAGAGCATGTTTGATGCAAATCTGATCATCGGTTCTTGAGAAGAAGTTGTTTAAAGGTTTTTCTATTTTTAGCTCTGGCGGCCATATTGTGTGGTCAAACTGAACCATTTGAATGATTTTGAGAAAGGTTCAGGTCAGGATGCTACTGGGCAAGTTTCATCAAACTTGGCTGTCTATTTTCAGAGGTGATGTTGTTTTAATGAAAAGTTAACATGCTCACGCCACGGATAATTCGCCATGACATAAACTCTCTGGCTTTTGGCCAGTAGAGCTAAAAATCAAGAATAAAATATAGAGACTATAAAACAATGAAATACCACTCATTTGTATTCGCCATCCTCCTCGGGCACATTCCTCCTCTTGTCCTCGAGTGGGCACATTATACTTATATACATACATGAATATTGAAGTCACTCAATACATCACACTGTTGACATTTTACTGATTCATACCAATAATGTCAACTTAGGAACTTCTCAAAAACTATGTTTCACTTTTTCATACTCAGACTTTTTTGTTGCTATAACTACCACAAAAGAACACAGTGACACATAAATGTTTACTAGCACATACTTACATTGAAATACTTCAGCATTTCACTCATCGATTGACAGAAATGATTCAAGCAGCTCTGAAAATATTCAATAAAACTGTTAGATCATACACTCACACTTAGTACAAAAGGAAGTCAGCACAAGTGGACCATTCACAATCAGAAGCAGTCACTGCTTACTATAGTTGATTTTGTATTTTTCGCAAATTCGAACTCAGCCTTAAAGATACATAGACTTGATTATTTTTGTCAAAATATTGTTGTAAATATGAGAAAATTGGTGGTAAATCTATTCATGCAGATGTGCTATACAACAGTACGTTGTCACTTTTCTTACATGTTTCCCCAAACCACAAATACATGAGTCTGATACAGGTATTTACTATCCTGACCTGCGCGCTGGGTTAGCGCTAGTATAGCAAATGTCTCATCGCACTCGTGTTTTGCAGTTCCCGAAAACTTTTAAGAAACATTATTGGGCAGTGTTTTAGAGTATGTCTGAATGAAATCATTAACATGCATTTTTTTTTAAATATAATTTTTTGACAAAAGAATAAGACTATCTACCTTGAATGCTAGTTACTTGAAACAGCATATTGAATAAACATGTGATCATGATATTTGTATATTTACAGCTCAGTGTACAGTGAAAGCTACATGTGTACTTGTATGTAAATAATTGAAGTATAACCAGTCTAAAGTAAACAAAATTTCAGTCTTAAATTTTTCACACTTACACAGCTTCAGGTTAATTACTAATATGCAAAACATCTCAAAATGCAAAACTGTAACAGAATAGTGTATTTTTGCATACCAGACCAGAATTTCCCGATTGACACCAGTGCTGAAAAACTCTATCTAACACCCCCCTTGTACGATGAACCTCATGCTGATGATGTCACGTAATGATGGCAAATAATAAATTGAATGAATTTGTAAAATCACACAATACTGTAACAAAAAAAGTCCTTAAAATGTTAGTCATTTTATTTAATATTGTCTTTTATTTCTTAAAAAAGGTATGCAAGAAAAATAATCTATCACTAGCTTGGTGTGCGGATGGAAATATCTGCAGAGCCAGACGTTAACATGCACGTCAGATATTTCAATCAATACTGGATTCCAGTGAAAGATTCTTATAATATACAATCAATGACGATAAAATAAAATGTTGTATAAGGTGTTTATAATCTTCATGCTTGCAAACATGTTGAGGTACAAAGCAGAACCATGATTAACGCCACATATATATATACACATGTATGTCTAGTTGTCAGATAAGCAAATATCCATTATAACAAGAAACAAGATAAGTATAGGTGATATACAGACGGTGTTTGATAATATAAAATGAATGTCACAGGTACAATCAGGGGTGTCAATAAAAGCCGGTAGCTGGTAAAATTACCCAGTAACTTAAGAATCATCACCCTGCCACTTTTTCTTGTATGAATGATCATAATTATTATCGCCGCCTATTTTAGGTGATTTCCCTGCTACTTCAAGACATGAGTCACACCCCTGTTTATATAACATCATTAATAATTTATCACTTTGATAATATCACTGTGAGTTTATCAGATAACAATTCACCGTTATTCTGCAGTAAGCCCACTGGATAGCATGCAATAAAATTGATACCATTCACATTCATGTTAGCAGATCTGTATGAATAAATGATATTCTTCTCCCATGAACGGCCTTGTTCTCAGAATAAATATATTGTGCCAAGAAGGAAAAGAATCCTTGAACATGCATAAATAGACAAATAATTAGTAACATACAAATGTAAAAGTAAAATAAAATAAGTTTTTCCTGCATGAACCAATAAAAAAAATTATAAGACAGTTATTAGAACTCGAGTTTACCCATTTTATTCCATTTTATTCCATTTTCCCCATATATTGTGATGAATATAAAAAGCAAAGCCAAAAAATTTAGAAATTATAAAATAGGATTTTTTAGGAATTTAAGGGCTGCTGGAAATGATGTACATTTTCATTAGACATAATGCTAAATTACTGGTCATTGATCCACCAGAAAATGGGAGTAATCAGTAATCAGTTGTAATGATAGAAAAAAAATTGATCACATTACATGGGTATCCTGATAATAATGAAATATATGACACCTTAAACTCTTGCATACAAAACAATGCAATATGACCATTCTGTTCACTGACCTTATCAAAGATTGTATGATGAAAATGCCTGATACCATCCAGTAGAAGTACATACAAAACATGCAACAGAATCAGGGCCAATATATATGTAAAATGACCACCAATAATTAAAACAGAAAAAATGTCTTAATATACATCTTTTCTATGAACATCATTTACTTCACAAAATCTTTCCTTTCCCCGTATTGGAGTATCATTCATTATCTTATGTTTTCACTACTACATGTATAAGACTTTCTCTATCAGAGCAAATAATATCAGGCCTCCTAATGAAACCTTCCAAACATGTACATGTGTAATAACCTGTAATTTTTGGATTTTTTATTTTTTTTGGAAAAACCTATAAAAACCTGTAATTCACTCTTTAAACCTTTAGATTTGTTCACAATGTTTGCAGCGTCTTTTGGGAGCAATGAATATTACATTTATATTGTTCTATTCACTGGTGAAAACTGTGGCGGTTGATACTACTTTCATATACATACATCAAATACCGGTTCTATTGCTTTATCAAAAATACCGGTTCTATTGCTTTATCAAAAATACCGGTTCTATTGCTTCATCAAAAATGCCGGTTATATTGCTTTATCAAAAATACCGGTCCTATCGCTTTATCAAAAATACCGGTTCTATTGCTTTATCAAAAATACCGGTTCTATTGCTTTATCAGAATTTTGCAAAATAAATGATGTTAACAGAATGATAAAATAGCTGAAATAAACATTCAAGTAAAAGGAAGAAAAAAGATAAAGAAAAAAAAATGAGATGTTTGTGAAATAAATAATTGCAAAATGAATTTCCACTGCCGCAAACATAATTTAAATTTTAAATGAAACAATGGCATACAAACAACTAAACAGATCGACAGAAACCACCGAGTCGTCATGATTGTTTTAATGCTTTCACAAAATATAATGAAGACTAATTCATTCTTGGAGTAAACACCTTGCTATAATTTTATTCATCCTTTTAGTTTATTTATTTTACATGGATTGTGAAGCAAGTTCTTCAACTTATACTAAACACTCTCGAGGACTGGTTCCTGGCTACCAACCAGTATTTGCGCCAAATTTAGGGACTGTGAAGTTGGTGATCGAAACCCGCTCATCGTGGGGCTCGTACTCACAAGCTTTGGATCAGGAGTCAGGAGCTCTACCCCTCAACCACTGTGCCTCCCTATACATTGATTTAGATAATCAAACAACTTGAAAGAGTTGGGAAAATATGCTGGCCAATGGGGCTTTAAGAAAATACAGCCAGTTAGGTCATGCTTAAAAATTATTAAAAGGTATTGAAGTGTCAACTTTCACTATGCAGCCAATAAATGAATCCCCATTCAGACACCAAACAAGAAATAGGTAGAGTAATGCCAAACAAACAATGTTGAAGGGATGGCTTAATTTCAATTGGAGAGGTGACAAAACGTAACCAGCAAAGTCGCTTATCTCATAGACCAACATCAAATATTTATCAAAGCAACTAAACACCTGTCAAAGCTTCCATAAGAAAGAAACTAAAATGCATAACACCCATAACAACAACATTTTACTGTGGCACGTGTACATGTATATACAGAATACCACATTCGGTTAGCCTTCATTATTGAAAATGCCACACAGACAGATGACAGATTTGGATTTGCTCAACCTATGATAAGCTTTTATAAACCTGCAGACAGACAGGTCTTAAAACAAGTATGACTCGTACAAATTTTGCAATATCAAAACATTATGAGATTTTTTTACGTAAAAATTTGTCAGAGTACCCTTACTGAAGATATGAAAGCTGCTGTACGATTTCCAACCACTTCTATAAGTGACAATATTTCCAGAAAACGTAACATATGACATCACCATGTACTGACAGTAAGCAATATTTGCCTCATATGGCAATATGAAAACAAAGTGGCCATATGGAGTAAATATTTTTCCTGCTTGCAAAAAGTGACATCTCATGTTGCGTTTTCTGGAAATTATGTCACTTAAAGAAGAGGTTGGAAATCGTACAGCAGCGCTCATATATACTTGACATACATGAACCTGTAACACTGATTTGCATCATTTTTGTTTCAAATTCTGAATCACAAATAACTTTAAGCACAGTTAACGCAAAGTTACTGAAAACAAAGAAGGGAATCGTACATATAGTTTACGGTCCATGCTGTTAGTGACTTGCCAGCTGAGACATTCAATGGTCTGGGATTCAAGCTATGGTTGATCATTGCAGGTTTTGCACAATTTATACAAGCATTTGAAACATTCTTACAAGACAATGTCAGTACAAACTTGGTCAATCTAACAAAAGCAGACAGAAAGACGATTTCCATAAATCAGGGGTGTCAATAAGAGCTGGGAGCCGATAAAATTACCCGGTAACTTAAGCATCTTCACTGGCAACTTTTCTTGTATCAACGATCATAATTAAGGGGAGTACCCCCCCCCAGGCTACTCTTGATAATTTCCCTGCTAATTCAAAAATCAGTGACACCCCTGATAAATAAAAGGGATACAACAGAAAAACCAAAATGCATATTTTTTACACAGGTTTCATTCAGGATGATTGACTGAGTTAGGACTGTTTGATAGATTTACTATGGTTGTTAATCAATGACATTCACTTGCATTCTCTCACAAACATTTCATTCATAAAATGTTTCTCAAACAAGTTACTTACTGATACTTTAGCATTGTCCTTTAAATATTCAACATCAATAATCAGTATATCTACATAATACTCAGTGTAACTATGAATTCAATATACATGTATTTTACATACTAAGCAAGTGTGATATAACAGTATGTATTTATGTACATAATACCACTACCCTGCAAACAGAGATCAACAGTAAGCTTTTAAACAGACATGTAAAATATCATCCAACTACTGTATATGTCCTATTTACCATGCCCTGCACGCACACTGCAAAACGCCAACCCCGGCCTGAAAAGCACTGATTTTTTTCAATTGCCCAAAAATGTAAACTTGACATAATTATTGACTAAATTAAGAGATATGAATAATGACAATGCAAACTGATCTGTGATACCTGGAGATGTTAATTACAATAAAAACAGTATGTGATGTTTGCAGTGACTCTTCAATGACATCGGTAAGCTCATCAATCGATTATTTTTCCCTTTCAAAAAGTAAGTCATGTATCATAATAGTGACCTTTAAGTCAAGATAAAAGTCGACGATTCGGCGCAAAAGTTTAATGTGCTACAAATTGAACATTTCTCGAAGTCGACTTCAAAGGCGCCATGTCTAGAATTTTTAGGTCAGCCGCATAAAAAGTTTCACGCAAAGGGAGTAAAAAAAATCATTTACACAGGCTACAAAGACGCCATGACTCAACTTTCTGTGTTGACCCTTGCGAAATATTTTGTGTGACTGTACATCATCGCAAGTGTCATGCGTGACTGACCCAATCAACATTTTTATGCAACTGACTAGCATGTGGGCGTGTCTATTAGGGCATGAGCATTAAATAGGACATATAGGGTAGGTGAAAAGTTTGTAATCACCATGTTGTCATTAAGAAAGTCATCGAAATTTACAATGAAATACTGATTAAATAGAATAATTAACTCACAACATAAGAAATTATAATGAGAGTAAGATGTGACATGGATGGCACACAACAAAGGGAGGTAACTATGTGACAATACTACTTACTGAAACCATGGTATCATCATGGAAATACGCCGCTAAATCCTTCACACCAGTGATGAATCCACTGAAATTGTAAATTTAATTCTTGCAATATAGGAATTTCATTTTACTCTGGGAAAAGGGGTCACAGCCCTTGGTAGGGGGAATTTCAAGCAAATCGGGGGACATATTTACATGTTACCAGTCAAGGTCAAACCTTTGTAGACATACAATAATTAATCCTCATACAATTGCACGCACCCGTGTGAACAAGATACAAAATGTATCAGATATTACGCCTGCTTGTCAGTCAATCATATTTTTCCAGTTCTTTTTGGCTCTGATGGACAAAACTGAATAGGGGAGGAAGTTTGGTGGAGGAATGGGGCCGAATATCCGACACAATAATAGAGGATCAAGAGCCCTGAAATGTTAGTTTCTCTTCCAACTTGTAGACATACATTCAAAGGTATTAACATTACAGTCGTGAAGTTGAATTGCAACACATATTTTCTCAGTGATTCCAAACCATAAATTAGATCAGTTAAGGGACACAGTAACACTCATCTTAAAGTGATTTCAAGTAGTTGACTTTATTCAAATATACGCATGTAATATGAAGATATTTATGTACTTAGATAGTACTTAAAAACAGGATATGAAATAAGTGTAGTAGTCTCGTCTCAAACAGTGTCATCAATAAGGTTTGGTTGTACCGGCCAAAACAAAAAGCAACCAGCGAACTAGGATGGGGTCCATGAGATATAAATATGCAACCTTAGCAAATCTCATCCGGCTAAAATGCCATCTGAACCGACAATTTATGACGACAGCTGGTTTTTATTGACAACAATGCTTTTGTGTTTAACTAAATCAAAGATAAGAAAAAAATGACAGTTACTGTTAGATGCTAAAACCACTAAAACTTTCCAATCAGAGGTAAAATGACAGTAGCCAAAAGTCTAGAATGATGTGACCTGCTCTGCTCTTGTCTGGTAATCAAACCTAGATCTCCTGGTTGACAGCCCAGTCCTCTACCAGAGCTAACTGGACAGGGTTTAAATAATTACCATAGAAACAATTATGAACCATCCTTTTTATGTTGATATCAAACATTTATTGAAATAGGACCAACAATATCAAGTTGGAGGCATGCACGCTTATAATCAGAGTATCATAAAATATAATCCCGAAAAATATATAAACTATACCATCCAGCATTATTGAAAGACTTCCCAGTATCCACCATTGTTGTACACAGCCGTACCACCTGAAAAGTACGGGTAATATGGTTAAAACACTAGTAATTTTTCTAGCCCTAATCCCTAATTTTGATACAATTTTGCTTGCAATATAGCCAAGGCAATTCAATTAACAATTAAGTTCATCACATTTAACAGAGTAAAATAAACATCTGAACTAATAAAAATACCTAATAAAATGCTTTTTATCATTATTCTAAGCTTTATTTTGGTTAGACTTTGAGTCAATTCATAATGTTCTAGGCATCACAGGGTGTCACTAGTTCTTGAAATAACAGGGAAATCGACAGTAGGCAGGTGTCTGAGGGTACTCCCCTTAATAATGCTCATTCATAGTCATACAAGATTAGTAGGCGGGTGATGATGCTCAAGTTACTGGGTAATTTTGTTGGACCCCTTGGTCTCAGCTGACACATGGCTAGTGCACCAGTCCTTGGGTACTAGACTGATTCTACCTATGCAGGATAAACACACTATATACCTACCCTATCAAGCTTGGCTTCCAAACTCTCGATATCACTTTCAGCATTTTCTAGGGACAATCTAAAAGGAGAAAAGACAAAAATTTCATTTCCAAGACAAAAGACAGTTCAAATAATAGACCCTTCTGGACAGCATATTAAATAAGTGATTGGTTGTTGAATCCCATGCAAAGAAAATTTGCAGATTTATGAGTAGAAAAGGCTGACTTCAAGATTGTTTGGAACACTTGTTTGAGTATCAACAAACAAAAAAGGTTACATTTTTTTAATCTTGAGCTCAAGTTCAAAATATTAGACACTTTTTGACATATGTACGGTGGCATAGAAGTGACATGAGTGAAATCATATTTATCTCGTTCCAACAACTTAGTGTGTCGTGGGAACAAGTTAGTAAGGTGTGCCAATGAGATAAAAACAATTTCACACATGTCACCTCTATGCCAATATATGTACGTGATGTAGCACAGAACAGGTATGCCAGTTGATGCGACAAAGGGTTAATAAATTAATGCTGATAATTGAGAAGCAGTATCCAACACCAAAATTTATAACATGATATGATAAGTAGTTTTATTTTTGTTCTTGAGCTAAGATCAATTTAATTTGAATTTTGACACAAAACCCAATGTTATGGAATATATCATTGTCTCAGCACGAAGCATGCACATATGTCATTTTGTGCTTAAAACAAAGAAAACGTATGTTAAAAGTGAAAACAAAAAAGGAATAGAGAAGGCCACAATCATAAATATCCTAGACATATATAAGTATTATCTGCACTACGATCAGGCTATTTATGTTCCTAATGTCTTATGTCAAGTTGTGGTTACTCATATCCAACGTTGTTGACCTACCATAAAATTCCTATTGAACGCCACTGGGATTTAAAACTTTTTTAAGTTATTATCATTCTACTCAGATTACTCAGAAAAAATAGCATACATTGTCAAAATTGGACATGGGGTATTTATTACAGGGGGGCGTTAAATAGAGATTTACGGTAATTTTTCCACTTTGAAACAGTTTTAAATTTAATGGATAACTAAAATTTTGCAGGGCCATACAAAACCATTCACATTTAACAAAATGGCCTTGTTGCAACTTGGCGAAATGAAATGTACATAGATCTATAGTAAAGTCGAAGTCAATTTAAATACTTCCATAGTTTTAATAACAATCATCATGCAGATAGACACTTTCAGGCATAAATTCTATTTCATCTCTGAGAAAGGATAAACCACTACTATTACTGTCGTGCACAGAATTGCTTACACTTGTTTTTGTTTCAACCAAAAACGACCATTCCATCGTAATATGTGCAGGTAATAATAACTGTAACAATAATGTAAACAGTTTGAACCATCAAGAGATAGTTGTTTTGTTTTGTTTAATGATTAATTATGCTGATTAGCACTGTGTATAAGTCAAACTCCTATAGTCTAGATAACCATGGCATTTCGAATACAGGATTTCTACAAGTTCAGGACTCTTATAGCCCTATACTCTAGGTTCTAGAGTTGCAGAACCATACCCGGGTTACCCCTAGCCTCTGCCTAAAACGTTTATAAGGCCATAAACTTAAGTAAAATAGGCCATTGTAAGACTAAAGCCAGTCTCTACCAGTAGGTAGTCTAGCATCATATTGACATGTAAGTAAAGCAATTGATTCAGATAGAGCCACATGATTAAGGGTTACAATGTCATCAGTAAAATATGTCCAGTTATTTAAACACAAATTTACTATTTATAGAGTTGTCATAATTGTCGAAACTAAAAGTAAGAGACAGAACATACCTGAACTTTGGGGAGTCTTTCAAACACTCCTTAAAGTCGAGGTTATATTTCATGTTGATATTTTGATGTATTAACACATAAACTACATTCTCATTATGCTTAAACTCCTCCGGAACGCAAGCAATGTTAATTATTTAGCGAATTTTCCGATAATTGTCATATGCGGAAGTACACCTCCTTCCATTATGGTTTGTGAATACGCTAACGAATAAATGTTTCTATCGCTGTCATCCCTCACTCGCGATACTAATGACACTTGGTTACTTTTATGCTTTAGAGGCCCATACACTACTGTGTTGTGAACTCATCTTCAGAAACTCGTTTACATTTATGATAAGATGTTTTTCAACTGAAAGTGCAAATGTTGCTGAATTGAGAACTTTCCACCGCCAGAAACACCGTATTTCTACTTGCGGACATTTTAAATAGTCGAAGACGCAATTACCATTAATAAGGATAAATTAAGCGCAAATATTATGTTCTAAGAAGCATAGTATCAATATAAGATAGCATAACATGCATGTGTCTATAATATCGTTAAGAAGGAAAACCATAAATTATTAATGATCAAAAGATAGACCTACTGAAAGGATTAAGAAACGCCGGTCATACATTTTCGGCTGTAATTGTATACTAATTGGGACAATATCTGTAAAACTCGGTCAAATCCTTCCCTTTGTAGCTCATATTACATCCTATTAACAGTCTTAGTGAAGCCTGACAGAGGCTTGTGTAAGAACCTGTTTCTTCGAAAGACGAAACTCACGCAAAGAGAGGTCTTCGCCGAAATTCAAATTCATACTACGTTGTATACTCCGTACAAATATCCAGCACGCACGCCAACCAACATTTGAGAGGCCCCTGACTAAATGTCCTTTAAGCAGGGGATATCCAGTCTTAATACTAATTCAAAGCTCATAAGGGTCCAGCTTCAAGTGGTCCCCGGTGAGACCCATTGCTGTACAGGCCGCAGCCACAGTAACCATGCAGAGAGGTCGTGGTTGAAGAGGCGATAAGTTGACAGACAAAGTCATAACACTACCCGTCCCGTCGCGTAACATTCATCACTGAGTGACATAAGATGTAGATTTAATTACATGTAATTAATTCAATCTATTTTAACTGCGACCATGCCATGCCCTTTGCGAAGTTGAAATGGGTCGTAATGTCGGTGACAAAATAAGGCAACTATGAAGTTTGGTGTCTCCAACATATGTGGAATCGGCACCATGTTGCCATGGAAATGGGTCTTAATACATCAGGGACGTACAAAGCTAAGAATTTCCTTAAGAAGCTTAATGAAACGCCCCCCTGGGACGTACAAAGGGACGTACAATCGCCAACTTCACTCCAAAACCGTGATAAATTGTTAGACATTGCCACTTACAGAACAACGTCGAGCACGTCGGATAAATTGGTTGAAAGCACATTTTCCATGTCAAATTTGGTCAACATAACCAATAATGATGCATCTTCACGGACCTACTCAACAAAACTTTTATATTTCTGATGTTAGTCTAGTAATGTAGATCTGATTATGAAGCTCACCCTGCGTTTCTTTATTCTTTCGGTATATACCTATTATGATATAAGACATTCATCTCGGGACGCTATCATTTTATAGTAGGCAACAATTACAGCTGAAGACGAAAACACTTAATGTTGTTCTTTGTTTACAAGAAACAAACATTTACAATGCTTAGCGTATAAAATTACATAATTGGTAATCCTAACTGCGTTATACAAATGTATTAGTCATTTAAAACATTAAGTTTTTAGATACAATTTTTGTTTTTACCAAAATATTTGCATGAAACAAATAGTCCCATACTAAATCTTCACAACTTCCATCTTGGAATTATACATGCCAAGCATAACGTGTAGTATTAAATTTTCCTGCATTTTTTCTTGTGCAAGAAATATGCAGACGACTTTTGTTATTTAATCAAATAAGTGAAAACACGCGCATTGAATACGATTTCCTCTTAAAGGGAGGTCATTGTGCATGCTTACAAGTATTCGCTTCATATGTACTCTCACTGTCAATCAATATTCCATACAATTTAGTGATAATCAAACATAATTTGCACATTCAAGTATTGCCGAAGTACTGAATGATCTTATCACTTTCGTTAGTTTTTTATCATTAAAATACTAAAATTGAGTGAGTAAGATTCTACCAGCTTGCTCCATTTTGTGCAGGCGTACAGAGTGAGCAATTTATCGGTTAAGTTTAAAGATGGAATACAGTCAAATAGTTTTTTAATCATCTAGTATTTGTACAGTTCCTAAGCTTAATTAAAACAATAATCGTCTGTGTTTCGTATTTATCTGCATTTGTATTTATTACGCATTCGTTTCTATGTACCATACCACTTCATAAAGGAATGCTATTCTATTCACCTAGTATTTCTGTTTAGCTCATGTCGTACCCTGGAACTATCAGATATGTGGATATGCCATGTTTTGTTCATGTGGCTATCGCGGTATATCTTTTTCTCACTTTAGTACGTCCACTTCATTAAAAATTGCAAACATCACATTAAAATATTAATTTATTGAATATTGTTGGCATTATTCAGCTTTTTACAACCTCAGAACCAATTTCGTACGTATTGAATACATTCAATAAGGGAGGTAATTTGTTCATGCTTACAAGTATTAGCTTCGTATACTCTCATCGTCAATCGATGTTACAAATGATTAATTGCTTATCAAACGCACATTACACGTGGCAAGTTTTATCGAAATATTGAATGATCATTTCGATCGTCGTTAGTTTTTCTATAATTAAAATACAAAACATCGTTTGAATACGCATGAACATTTTACTCTGATAATTTGCCACTGGTAAAATCGTATAAATACGGAAAGTATTGTTGTGTAGTCATACTTACCTGGTACAGGGAAGAACCTTGATCAACAAGGAGGTTTCCCCAGGAAGAGGCCTTTCCATTGCACTTCGGTTGGGCTGACGCCTGCGATAGCCCCTAATGTGGGCTACTCGGGTACGCAATTTATTTGTGTGGGGACTGCGTTCGCGCTATCCCTGGTATTGACAGTATCGCATTTATTTACGAAACATGAATGTTTCTTTTTCACAATAAAACCCCTATTCGGATTACTTCAGCGGAGAACATGTATTCATCATGTGTGCAATTCAATATCCTCCGTTTTTATCATTATAACTAATATAAGGGACGCAGATTGTAGATTAACAATGAAGTTTGGTCCATGACACGATCGCTATCTAGGCTAAGATTATTTACTTCGTTATGAACGTTGTCAACAATTTATTGGATGATTTATGAACGAATCTGTTGACAATCTTTAAGTCAAATTGCACGGAAGCGTTTGACATTGAAATTCAACAAAATTCTCTTTAATGATATTGTGAGTAAGATTCTACCAGCTTGCTCCCTTTTGTGCAGGCATATAAAGTGAGCAATTTATCAGTTAAGTTTAAAGATGGAATGCAGTCAAATAGTTTTTTAATCATCTAGTATGTGTACATGTATTTCTACAGTTCCTAAGCTTATTTAAAACAATAATCGTCTGTGTTTCGTATTTATCTGCATTTGTATTTATTACGCATTCGTTTCCGAGTATGTATCATGACACTTCATAAAGGAATGCTATTCTATTCACCTAGTCTTTCTGTTTAGCTCATGTCGTACCCTGGAACTATCAGATATATGTGGATATGCCATGTTTTGTTCATGTGGCTATCGCGGTATATCTTTTTCTCACTTTAGTACGTCCACTTCATTAAATATTGCAAACATCACATTAAAATATTAATTTATTGAATATTGTTGGCATTATTCAGCTTTTTACAATCTAAGAACCAAATTCGTACGTATTGAATACATTCAATAAGGGAGGTAATTTGTTCATGCTTACAAGTATAAGTTTCGTATACTCTCATCGTCAATCGATGTTTCAAATGATTAATTGCTTATCAAACGCACATTACACGTGGCAAGTTTTATCGAATATTGAATGATCATTTCAATCGTCGTTAGTGTTTCTATAATTAAAATACAAAACATCGTTTGAATACGCATGAACATTTTACTCTGATAATTTGCCACTGGAAAAATCGTATAAATACGGAAAGCATCGTTGCGTAGTCATACTTACCTGGCACAGGGAGAACCTTGATCAACAAGGAGGTTTCCCCAGGAAGATGCCCTTTCATTGCACTTCGGTTGGGCTGACGCCTGCGATAGCCCCTAATGTGGGTTACTCGGGTACGTAATTAATTTATTTGTGTGAGGACGGCGTTCATTTTACAATGAAAAATAATGCATTAATGATTCTTGTTACTTGTACAGAAAGTGAAAATAGCTAGGTGACAGTTGTCAACTGCGTAATCCTGTCATTGCTGAGAAAGATTGTCGAGTTTGAACCGCGTAATTCTGTCATTGCTAAGACAGATAGCCGAGTTTGGCATGATGGTGATCCATCCTTCTGAATGTCTATACCAATCCTTGTATACAATCTTGTGTCTTTAACTCCTTTATTATTTAATATACTGACATAACACAGTGTTCTTGATAGACGATTGTGATATGTAAATATATGTCAAAGTGACGTCTGTGATCTGCGGTGAGCCCCTTGCTGTCAGCACTCTGTGATCTGCGGTGAGCCCCTTGCTATCAGCACTCTGTGATCTGCAGTGAGCCCCTTGCTGTCAGCACTCTGTGATCTGCAGTGAGCCCCTTGCTGTCAGCACTCTGTGATCTGCAGTAAGCCCCTTGCTGTCAGCACTTTCAGTGCTTTGATTATACTCACGGCAGTGTCGATAATTATACGGTGGCTAAGTTATTATTTACTGAAATCGAACTTTGTGCGGTCTACATATGTTTGCTAAGTATCACGTATCGCTTTTATACTGCCAGCTATGTTTGTGCGGTCTACACAGGTTTGCTAAGTATCACATATCGCTTTTATACTGCCAGCTATGTTTGTGCGGTCTACATAGGTTTGCTAAGTATCACATATCGCTTTTATACTGCCAGCTATGTTTGTGCGGTCTACATAGGTTTGCTAAGTATCACATATCGCTTTTATACTGCCAGCTATGTTTGTGCGGTCTACATAGGTTTGCTAAGTATCACATATCGCTTTTATACTGCCAGCTATGTTTGTGCGGTCTACATAGGTTTGCTAAGTATCACATATCGCCTTTATACTGCCAGCTATGTTTGTGCGGTCTACATAGGTTTGCTAAGTATCACGTATCGCTTTTATACTGCCAGCTATGTTTGTGCGGTCTACACAGGTTTGCTAAGTATCACGTATCGCTTTTTTACTGCCAGCTATGTTTGTGCGGTCTACACAGGTTTGCTAAGTATCACGTATCGCTTTTATACTGCCAGCTATGTTTGTGCGGTCTACATAGGTTTGCTAAGTATCACATATCGCTTTTATACTGCCAGCTATGTTTGTGCGGTCTACACAGGTTTGCTAAGTATCACGTATCGCTTTTATACTGCCAGCTATGTTTGTGCGGTCTACACAGGTTTGCTAAGTATCACGTATCGCTTTTATACTGCCAGCTATGTTTGTGCGGTCTACATAGGTTTGCTAAGTATCACATATCGCCTTTATACTACCAGCTATGTTTGTGCGGTCTACACAGGTTTGCTAAGTATCACGTATCGCTTTTATACTGCCAGCTATGTTTGTGCGGTCTACACAGGTTTGCTTAGTATCACGTATCGCTTTTTTACTGCCAGCTATGTTTGTGCGGTCTACACAGGTTTGCTAAGTATCACGTATCGCTTTTATACTGCCAGCTATGTGTGTGCGGTCTACATAGGTTTGCTAAGTATCACATATCGCTTTTATACTGCCAGCTATGTTTAACATTTTAATTGAATGTAAATAAACGAAGACTAGCAATTATTTTCCGTGAGAGACTCACATTGATGTTCTGACATTTGAATAATAAAAATAAATGGATACCTTAAATATTTGTTTGTGCGAAAATCACTAATTAATAACAGATGCCCCTAAACATTTAAAAGATACAGCTCCACATAAACCGGTTACCCTTTAAAAATAAGCAACATTATTAGTACTATGTTCATACCAAGTGAACAATACTGAATAAAATATCTATACTTGAAAATAGTCTTTTATCCTTTATCACTCAATAATGACGTTTTTGTAAAAATATCGTTTCGTGACAGCGAACGACGTCGATCGATTACGAACAAAGACAATGTTTCGTAGTTGACGAATATAAGGGTAATTCTTAATTATTTGCTATTGAGTTCGATTGAAATTATATAGGTATGTACTTACGATCCCTATTTATTATATACAACGCACATGTTTACATTTAAAGAGATCAAACACCGCTAATTTGCACCGTATCATGATGCTTACTGCGCTGAAATAGTTGTCCACATTTTTCGTGGAGAGATCAAACACTAGCATCCACATTGTAATAGTTTAATGACCAATTATTACTGCTTCACGTGTTAAAAGATGTAAGAAACAGAAATAAAGGTTATTTATCTTACATTAGTATTGAATGACGACATTTGTCAGATCTTTTACAATTTTCACCTCTAATTACATTCTTGAGATCAATGCCAAAGGAATGTTTTTAACGGTAATATCGTTCCGCCAGTTTTCTACTTATCAGTTATCGTAGATGGGAACTATTTAATATGCGCAAGAATATTCGACTCTTGACATGCCGTAAAACATATAGTTAAGTAAATACCCGCGGAGACATTTGGAGTCAGGTTATTGCCTTGCACGAAACTTCGGGTACGGCTTCAGGATATTCAGTTTGAATTGTATCTACACAACGATAGTTCTGTGGAGATTGCGAGTATAATCTGCTATTAACAATATTTATTGCGAGTAATTTAGGCCTCCGGCCCATAATACAAATCAGTCATATGGTAAACAAAACAACCCAATCATTTACAAATGTATACGTACATACAATATAAGTAAAACGCAATGTACATACAATATAAGTAAAACACAATGTACATACAATATAAGTAAAACGCAATGTACATACAATATAAGTAAAACGCAATGTACATATAATATAAGTAAGACCCAATGTACATACATTATAAGTAAAACCCAATGTACATACAATATAAGTAAAACGCAATGTACATACAATATAAGTAAAACGCAATGTACATACAATATAAGTAAAACCCAATGTACATACAATATAAGTAAAACGCAATGTACATATAATATAAGTAAAACGCAATGTACATACAATATAAGTAAGACCCAATGTACATACAATGTAAGTAAAACGCAATGTACATACAATGTAAGTAAGACGCAATGTACATACAATATAAGTAAAACGCAATGTACATACAATATAAGTAAGACCCAATGTACATACAATGTAAGTAAAACGCAATGTACATACAATGTAAGTAAAACGCAATGTACATACAATATAAGTAAAACGCAATGTACATACAATATAAGTAAAACGCAATGTACATACAATATAAGTAAAACCCAATGTACATACAATATAAGTAAAACGCAATGTACATATAATATAAGTAAAACGCAATGTACATACAATGTAAGTAAAACGCAATGTACATACAATGTAAGTAAAACGCAATGTACATACAATATAAGTAAAACGCAATGTACATACAATATAAGTAAAACGCAATGTACATGATATGAAAGATACTATTTGTACCAAGTACCATCAATGTACTGGAGGTATCCACTCAAAACACTTCAAAAACTGATATTGTCATGTTCTTAAAGGAGTACTTGTTGCTGTATTTATCAAATTGTGTGTATTTGTTGATTTATAAGTACAATCGAACCTGCATTAAGAGACCACTCAGGGATCTTTTTAGACAGCTGGTTGCCTCTTAAGTAAGGATACATTGAAGTTGACAAAAACATAAACATTAAGTACGATGCATTTTATTTAATATTTAAAAACAATAATTATGACAGCTATTAACAATAACAATATATTTATTGCGAGTAATTTAGGCCTCCGACCCATAATACAAATTAGTCATATGGTAAACAAAACAAAACAAAAACCAATCATTTACAAATGTACATACAATATAAGTAAAACGCAAATGTACAAACAATATAAATAAGACATACGAGTACATAATATGTTATATGTAATATGCTTTCAAAATAACATATTTCAAGACGTATGTATACGCATGTACAATATCACATACGATATTAAGATGGATTTATTGTTTCAAGTGAAGCTTATCTTTCCATGTTCAAACTTCGTAGCTTAAAAAAATTCATGTGTATACTTTGCAAGATTAATTAGGATATTTGAATCTGTTGTTCCCATTACATTATAAAATTCCTGTAAATTGTATCTATTCAGGTCATTAATTTTTCTGCCTAAAAATTGATCGCGTATGTTTTTATAGAATGAACAGTTCATAACAACATGAAAATCATATTCGATCGTTTCAGAGTTACATTATTGGCATAATCTGTCTTGATAAGCAATATTATTGTGTCTGCCAGATTCAATTTGTAAAGCATGCATGGAGCATCGGAGTTTAGATAGTGCAATTTTATACTTGACAGGAATATCAAGTGTTAGATACTTTCCGACATCTAGTTGGGTTTTAAAGTGTTTGTAATGATGCGATTTTCATGAGTCATTAATTTCTGAGTACCAGTTTTGTAGGGCGCAATCTTTTATACGTTGTTTAAAATTAGCTAAGAACAAGTTTTCGTTACCGATATCTTGTGCAATCCAAGCATAGCCAAATCCAAATTTGAACAATAGAGTTTTTATTTTACTAGCCCATGTAATTCTCCCAACTTCGTCCAGATTAAATAACAATAGCACTGTTTCGGGTATCTTTCATTGTTCATGCGTAAGAGACGTATCAAGTATTTAATACATTTACTAAAGTAGATAACATACATAGGGTAGCGACCACACTCACCCTTAGAGAATGCATGAAAAGTATTCTTAAACAATTTCAGATAACTGGTGCAGAATTGATTGTGAACATTTTCTATTTGCGCAGCGTATTCTAAGCCCCAAATTTCAGAACCATAAGTGAGAATAGGTGACACCATAGTGTCAAACAGTTTAAATGTCTCTTTATATTCAAAATATCCCACAACATTTTGAATTTTGTTAATTGAAATAATTGACTTTTTGCTTTGTAGAGCTAGCATGTTCTTTGCTTTTGACCAAGAGCGTTTTGGAGAATTAAATAGACCTACGAATTTATAGTATGTCACAACTTCGATTTGTTCTCCATTATAAAACCATTTTTCATTACCACGTAGATAGCCCCCGTTTCTAAATACAATAAATTTTGTTCTTCAGATTTATGTTCATTTCCTGTTCTCTTACAAAAATTGGAGATTACGTTTAATTGTGATTGTAATAGACGGACAGTGTCACCACAGTTAGCCATGTCATCTGCATATACTATAGCAAATATATCATCTACCTCCTCTGAAATATGTATTCCATTGGAGCATTGTTGTTTAAGTTCATCAATTAAGTCATTAATATAAAGATTGAATAGAATAGTGTTCTATTTACAACCTTGACGACAACCAATGTTTCATTTTAAGTCTTTGGTATAAATATCACCGACCCTAACACATGATGTTAGAGTGCTGACGTGTCTAATATTTTATTATATAACTCGAGTAATATGTCAGACGTATATGTATATGTAGATTTAACTCTGGTAATATACCACAGGGATCTGCAGATTTACCTGTTTTTAGATCTGAAATACTGCCATCTAATTCATGAGATGAAAATGGTATATTAAAAATGTCGTCTACGGCCTCATTCATGGGCGTAATATGTTCATTTAAATAGTTATTAATAATAGTTTCATTCTGAAGTAACTGTTTAAAATGATTATACCAACTTTGTGTTGATACCGAATCTCCATAGTTTTGTTTACTTTTGTCCTTAGATCTAATCTTTTTAACAGTTTTCCAGAAGTCGTTTGTACTTGAGCGTGATTGGATAAGTTCTTGTCTATAGTTATGTTTCAATTTATGTTCTTGTTGTTTACAGTAACATTTAAACCTATTTCTGCTCTGAATATAATCTTGCAAGCTATCTCCTGTATTCAAAAATCTAAATTGCCTCAATTTTCTGTGTTTGTCTGCTTTTAATCTATTGCATTCATCGTTCCACCATTTAGGTTGTAGATTTTTGGATTTGTGTGTTGTTGGTTTTCTAATCATATTGTCAGCAGCATTATGAAACATATTTACAATTGTATTAACCGCTTTATTTATATCAGAATTAATGGAGTATTCAATGTTCTGTTTTGAATGTATCAGTATTTGTTTTACCTTGTCAATGAAGCCATATTTTTTTGTCATTATCCCACTTAAAACGTTTAAATACCGTTTTATTAGCATTGGCATTTTCTTGTCTGGGATTATTATTAGAGATTATATAAACTCGATAGGTTAGTTGACATTCAAGTGGAAAATGATCAGACTCGTGTCTGTCTCCTATTGTAAAATTCGTTTCATTTGAAATTAAATCAGTCATTTGCAGTTGATGTAAAATTTCCAGTTTTATCATTGAACATTCGACCGTTCAAAAAATGTATACCATAAATTTTACAAAGTTCTATCAACGAGTAGCCATAATTATTACAGACTGGATCTTTAGAGTTCCGAGGTATATCAAAATTATCATTGTCGTATGTAACATCATTTTCATAAAACACAAATCAATATCGTCATTTTCAATAATATCTTGCAATCAGCCGCAACGAGCATTAAAATCACCTGCTAGACATAAGTTGTCATCAGGAAATTCTGAAACTACTTGAAGTACATTTTCCTGGAGTTTTTCTACTCCATTACTAAAATTATCATCATACAATGACGATCCCTCAGGAGATACACAATTATGTAAAATATATAATCACACTTTTAGGCGTGTGTAACAGATCTTTATCTAGTCGTATGATTACGCAGTTTTCAAGGTGATTGAAAACTCTTTTTACTAAGCCACTTATTTTAACAAATACACATACTCCACCTGAAAAACGACCTCTATTGCTTCTTTTTTGCGATTTATTATTAATTAGGTATGACAAAAGAGTTGTATTTTGCATATATTTAGATAGTCCTTGTATATTCCAACACACTATGTTAAGGTTTATGTCTAGGCACTTAGTATATGTAGCATGGCATTGACCACTATCCTATATGTGAACTGGTTTTATGTCATTCTTTTCCGCATCATATTCGAACACATCACCATTTACCACAAGTTTATCATATTTAAGATACGCTTATATATATATTTCCTACCGCTTTGTTCATTGTTCTCAGATAGAGCTTTCGTATGAGTCTCACCATCATTTTCACTTCTGTTGTTTTCAACGATATCTGTTTTTTCTCCTGGTCTTCCATTCTCAGCATCATTATATATCCTTCTTCTCCTCCTATATTCCTTCAGCACCAGGGGCCC
Organism: Mactromeris polynyma; assembly: GCA_032209605.1. Taxonomy (NCBI): domain Eukaryota; kingdom Metazoa; phylum Mollusca; class Bivalvia; order Venerida; family Mactridae; genus Mactromeris; species Mactromeris polynyma. Next base: position 32,189,959 of record JASFXZ010000004.1, on the reverse strand, counting down.
GTTTCATTAAACTTCGTACGAATATTTTCTTCGTAGCCTTACGATATTGTTCGTACGAACTTTTTATGGTTACGTTACGAGCGTTTCACTAACGCATTCGTACGAACTTTCTTACGGCCGCAGTAGTTACGAATTTCGTAACCGCTCTTCAATGGTGAAGATAAAATTACCATGTCGCACGAACGTCTGAGAGAACACTTTTGACAGACGACAACTGTCAAACTGGGGAAATGGCGTCACTTACTTCAAAAAAAAGAAAGGGTAACTGGTGCGAGAGCTCTGTCGCCGCCATGGTCGATATTGTAATAAACAGTATCGTCATAATCGAAGGGCGGCTGACAATGAGTCTAACCGCAGCCATGAAGTCGGCGAAATGGGTGACCATTACTGAGTGGTAAGTAGATCCACTGAAACTGAAATGACTTTATGATTAACCATATTTATAGGCGTTGTTTACAACATCTGTGTTTAATGCTGATGCTTTGAATTTTCAAAGTCATCTTCGTATTAATGGTAGTATTGGTAATTTGGTATATTTATCCAGGATTGTGATGTAGCCATTGTAGGGAAGAGAATAAGTAAGTCGCAATGTTTATATTAAGGCCTGTAGCAGTACAACATAACGTTTACCTTAAATTGTCTCATATTTCCTTGTCAATTGCGACAAGAAGAAATACACATGATATTTCATCAATCTGAATACATCTTGTTTATAAATTATACATGTGTAGCTGTGCTCACTAGAGCGGTCATTGGTTCGGTTTTAGGCATACATGTCAACAATTACGATAAATCATAAGACAAGTATCGACGAGATATCAAATTTCACATATTAATAAGCTGGTAACAAGCTCAGCCATCATGATTCACTTCATTAGTCATTTTACACTGCATAGTAGAGCAATGTCGGCAGTTATCGACACTTTAATATTGAGACACATAAATTATACACACATATTGATAAATGTCGATATCTACCGACACTCATGCATGTCATAATCTTTCTTGAGTCACATGATATACAATGTTACGCATATTTCCCGCGTAAATGGCTATAATGAAGTTCAGTATAAAGACCACACATGTCGGCGCTTTCCGACATACTTCGGCAGTTACCGACACCCCAAAAGATTTTTCTTAAAAATCGTTAGTGAAACATAAGATATGAGAACATTATAACAACGCATTTGTAGATTAATTTATGTCTTTATGACTCAAGACATTCGACCCAGATGACATATTTTATACGCAAACATAAACACATTCATGTACGGCCAAACAAATCGTCAATTAATTTCTAATTATGGTTCACGGCTACAATCATTGATGATAAAAAGGCATATGCACTGGCAGCAAATTTATTTTTATTTAAGACAACGTTCTCATTTTGAATGCGCTATATACTCTTCCTGTATAAAGAGATTTAAATTATATTGGGATGAGTATTTATAAACAAACAACGTTGGTGTCGATAACTACCGAACGTTAGAATTTCGGCGGCATTTATCGACACCCCTCATTTCAAGGTTACTTTCTATGATAAGACGCCGGAGACTAACACATTCAAATAATCCTTGTTGACTTTGATATAACTGTCCAAAAGCGTCATCGAGAGATGCGAAACCATACACATACAGCGTGACAAAGTAACTAACTGCATTATGATAGTCAACAAGACCCGTAATAGTGACGTTACGACATGCGGTTGATTTTTTAAACCGAAAAAAAGGTACGGGTAATCATCTTTATTCGTCACCATAAAACGAAAGTTAACTCTATAACACGTCCGTTTATGATATGGTGACGTCATTTTAACAATAACTGATGCAACAACGCTTTAAAAAATAATTTATTTGTAGGGGGTCGATAAGTGCCGACTGTCGGATTTACCCGACATCGCTCTATATAGATAAGATATTGGTTCAGCTTTTAAAAATAACAACTTCCGTTCCAGTTCATACTTAACTTATTTCAACAGGTTGTCAACTTCAATTTAACCAATAAAAATGTTTTGTACCAGAAAACGAGGATTTTAAGTGTTTCCAATTTTTTTATAGATCTACCCATGTATAGATTTTTAGCAAGTATCGATGTTCAATTGACTAAAAAATATCGACGATAAATTGATATTGTGTCAATCAATTACATCTCCAGTTTGCACAAGTGTGCCTTGTTGTTGAACTTTTTCTAGAATTACATGTTCATGATTTTCCTTATTTCTACAGTGTTAATGCCCAAAGCTCAGAAGTCAGGACTGGCGAGGAGGTAAAGAAAAAGTGGGCAGACCTGAAAAGCAATGCCAAAAAGAAGGAAAGACTGCGGAGGCAGTATATGACTGGGACAGGGGGCGGACCTGCGGGCAAATTTTGTCTGACAGAGATTGAAGATAAGGTATATGTTAGAAAAGTTTACATATATTACAAACTTGAAAACAATTATGTTAGACACATACATCATGTTCGACAACCCTACAATTGAAGTAATGTGCGACCATATCAGAACATACCCATCTGGCCCTGTCGTGGATTCGAAACCTCCGTCAATCCTCTCTCAAGATGACTTCTTTTTTTTCATTAATTACTGTATAATACATTTATTTGCTGGGAAACCACCTTTTTTTATTTAATCACTCATACATAATGGAATGTTCTGTATACAAATGATGTCGTCTTAAGGCTACCATAGTTTGAAAGTTCCTTGGGGATCACTATAGCAGAATTTAATGTGTACATTTTTTTATTAATTTATTGAGTACTTTGTAACTTATTTTGAATATTAAAGCATAAAAATTACAATGTATATGAGCTATTACTAGTTCTTTTCGCATTTTAGATGTATGTTATGTTTAAATACCTTTAATGCAAGACTGTGGCCATTACTTTTTTAAAACATTTTCTGACATATTTATAAGCCAATGCAGTTTAATTCAATATTCGGCCAATTACAACATGTCTATGTATAAATTTTCAGATCATCAGGGCTCTTAGTGAAACGGCAATAGTTGGCATATGTGGAGGAGTAGACATATTTGATTCGCACAGTGCTGGTAGGTCAAGACTCCTTATGTTACTATACCGTATTGTTCTATTTACAGATTATTACCATTAGTAAAAATTCATGAAATACTCGTTTATCGCGAGCTCTAATTAACGGTAATCAAAACTTGTTTTTATTTAGAAAATACAATATTTAAAAAAAAAGTTAAATGTTGAAAAATAAGCCTCTAGTTGGCATAAAGGGTAATGTTTACTTAAAATTCAAACCAAATTGTAGGGGAAATTTCTTATATGTTTAATCACTGTTTGATATAAAATATAAATACATGTAAATAAATACCATAAAATATGCTGCAGTTTAGTTGTAAATTAGCAATTTTTATGAATAGGCAAATATTGAATATTGTACTACGTAGGTAACCGGCTGACAAAATTCTTTATTTATACCAGATGCCAAGACATCAAAATTTATCAAGTGTTCAGCAATAAGTTTAAGCCATTATACATATAGATATTGAATGATAAAACATTTTTATAGATTGTTTTTCTGATTATGTTGATAGGTGAAGTAAATGTAGCTGAAGCCGAAGGGCAATTGGTGGAAGAAATGCCAGATCTGGACGAAAGTAGTAAGTATTACTATGTACTGCCAAATTCAATGTCTTAATTCTAAGGACTGTACAGGTTTGATATGACATGATATAATTTAAATCATTGTCATCATGTACTAGCCATTGTTAGGGTGCTCACACAGTGTGTTGTTGATTGCTCACAAGTACTTTTGATTTAGACGTATTTGCTCCATAGTAAAAACATCCAGGTATTTTTTACCACTTGTCTATTGCTGTTTACTTTTTGCATCGGTTGTTTACAAAATATTGATCTTGATAGCATAAACTTATAAACGCTATTTTTCAGTTAAGAAGGGCAATAACTCTTTACCAAATTAACAAATATACATAGAGAGTTAAGCTACATGTTCAGTACTGTTATTGGGGGTTTTTTTCAGATGAAACTGTACCAAGTCCAGTTATAGCAAGCACCTCAAACGAAGATCAATCACAAACAGGTACTCTATACTTATTCCTAAGTAACCAAGTAGATGTTTGTATTGTTGTGCAGATTTCATGTTAAAGTTATGTTTTTGCCTCATGTATTCAGCATGTAGTATCCAATCTTCATCAAACTTCAAACATTGATAAAACATATAAAAATGAACAGATTTGTGCATGACCCATAACCCTATCGAGCTTAATCTTTGAATTAAAAACCTTCATTAAAGTACATCTTACTCCACCGTCAAAGTGAACAATCCAAATTTCATGCGGTTTCTGCATTTATCCCTTGTTATACATTTGATTGGCATTAACATGTACATTGTACTAGCAGTTTTCTGAGAACAATCATTTTTCCGTTAAAAGTCTCAATGTATGCAATAAGGTTATATTATATTCAATTTATTGAAAGATTTAATTGTTTGATTTCTAGTTTTTAAATACGTGCTAAAACTTGTTATAATTTTTCAGACTCAGTAAGCATTAGTGAAGGTAATAGACAATCAAAAAAAAGGAAACGATCAAGTAAGTTTCTTAATGGCTACTAAATGTAATGTTCAATGTTGGAAATATTTAAAAAAAAAAGTTTCTTGTAAAAGTAAAGTACCGAGTTGAAGTCTACTTTCAGACTGAACTGGTCCGTTCAGCCCACTGTATATTTTTACTCCATGATCAATGAGTCACATGTTGGCACCGCTGTCGGCCAAGCTTGTGACCCTCGCAGGAAACCGTACATATAGTATTTATTCTTGCTATAAGAAAATTTACCAGTGGCGCATTTGGTGATCGAACCAGTGACCTCTCGATCCCAAAGCACGAGCCTTACATCTAGGCCACATTTTCATCATTTCTGACCTTGTTTACATTATCAAATGTCGGATAGCAATTTAGTGAGCTTAGTCTTTGCGTTAACAGGATCTCTGGTCTTGTCTTGTCAAGTTGTGGATATTGTAAGATGCAAAAATATTACATCAGATGCATTTGTACATAGTTATGGATTTTTTGCTATTTTAGGCTACAATTAAGCAGCATGGCTGTGATATTCATATTGATATAACATCTGTATTTACATCCATTCCACAGCCACGATCATGTAAAATGGTTGTAAATGTAATTGCATACAGTTTCACACCATAGGAAATTGTATCTTATAAATAAGACTCAAATATATATAGTTGTATAATTCATTGCATTTTTATTTCAGGTGAGTGTGAGTGTCACAAGGAAATTTTATCCATCGAAAAACAACGTCTACAAATAGAACAGGAAAAGCTGCTGTTAAAAAAAGAAAAAAACAACATATTGAACTGTCAGCTTGTTCAAATGAAAAATGCCAATGATTTATTACAATCCATTGCCGCCAATATTTCATGCAGCTCAGAATCTTATCTTCAAGTGTCACCAGTCATAAAATTTCCAGAATTTTAAATAATAATATATTGTACATTTCTATTTTTCTGTTTCGACTTTGGTATGTCGCAAATAAAATTTAACGCCTCTATATATATATTTTTGATAATTAAATTTATGTTATTCCGCAAAAGACCAGAAAGCATGAAATAAATAACTATTACTGATATTCTAATAAAGAAATGAAATGATGAACATTATTGCATGTATTGAACAACTTGCCTGTGATAGTATTGTTAACTTTTTTAAACTCATTGATATTGTTCATTTATTTATTCACCATGGTTGAATGTTAATATTAAACACATTTTGCGTTTTATTCATACAACAAATTTCATAATTACAACTGACTGTGATAAGTATTTTATTTAAATAATAATATGCTAAAAACGAGAAATTAAACGTTGACGAATGGCATTTCCCTGGGCATTTACTTCTCCAGCATATCTGTGGTTATTACCATCATCCTGGATGTTCAATATATCCGCAGGAGGAGCATAGCCATATTCAATGCACATGTTGTGCAATCTCATGCAGGCTGTTGTAACCTCGGCTGACTTTCTTGGACCGAACGGTAGACAACCACCAGTTTTATGCAAGCATCTGTTATAATACAAAATATAATGCTTGGTTTTTCAAAGTTATTTCAAATTGACACATTTAGGTATCATACAAAGGATCTATCAAACCTAGAGCATGTGTCCAACCCCTAGTGCACCCATCATCATTTCTTCTATTTTTCAACTATGTACCTAGTCTATATTACACAAGTCAAAAAACGTAATGAAGTCCTTGAAAAATTGTTTGATCCTTGAAAAGTACATGAAAATGGTATTTATATAAAATATCTACATATATGGTGCTCCGGTTTGGTGGAAACAGCTTGATTTTATTTAATAATTATTTGAAAATCTGTATTACTATTAAGCATGTTAATATAAGGTTTATTTATTGACTAGGATGGTCTTAGACTTTTGTTGAAATATTTCTTTATAATCATACTGTTAGCAATGACACCACATAACTTTACTGGTGATATTGCATACTCTTTATTATGGTGGCATATTTCTGCAAACTAAAAACCACAATAATAAATATTTATTTATGTTTTTTACTAAATACCGTAACAATATTTTGGAACATTTAGCTTGTAAACTATTAACAAATGGCAGTTGTAGGCACGAACATGCATTTTTTCTTGTTATATTTTATCTAATTAAAAATTAACTAGTTACGGTAACTAGTTAACCAGATAATTAACTACTAAGTTATGTGGTTAACTAGTTATGTAACTAGTTAACCAGATAATTAACTAGATATTTAAGTGGTTATCAGTGGCAGAAATATGCCACCATACTTTACCACATAAATACCATGAGTTTAAATGTGAGTTTAAATAGTAGAACATTGTTCTCCAACACATATGATAATAAATCATGATGTTGTTAACAGTTGAAGAACATTTTCTTTAAATGAAATCATTTTCTATACCTAAATCTAGACTTCAATAGACCGAATGCCCTCTCAACAACCATCCTTGTTCTGGAATGTGCCAGGTTAAATCTTTCTTCCTGTTGGTTTGAAGGGTTTGGTTTCGGTGTTATCAGATAGCTCCTGTTTGGATAACCAGAATCTCCCACTAGCCAGCCGTGCAATCCATCCTCTAAAAATGGTTTCACTCCACAGTTCTGAAGAATAGTGGCATCATGAGTTGACCCTGGCCATTTTGCCACAACGTCCGTGAATCTTATGAAAAAAAGAACATAATACCTGTACAAGTACATACAGTTTAACCTTTCTAGAGCGGACCTACATAGAGCAATAACCTCTCTTAAGCAACATTATAATTTGTTTCCAGAAGTAACCCTTTACTATATATTTTACCTCTGAAGAGCAACAACCTCTGAAAAACAACCAAATTTTGTTTTACCCAATGGGTGTTGCTCTAGAAAGTGTGTACTGTATTTCATTGCCTAACTATTGTTTACCAGTATATATGTATAGGGTATTGACATATAGCATTGACTGCCTGACTGTTGTAAACTAATATGAGTGATTTGCTTTTCTGCAAAAGTAAGAAATGTTAAAAGTACATGTAGCCTAAATATATGTCTTAGACATTAATATAAATCAACACATTTTAGTCAATTAAGTAGGGTCAAAACTTAAGATTGCTATGCCATATGATAAAATTTGAGTATGTTGAAAAACGGTGGCATTTTTCATGTCGTTGCTGTTGTTTGTTTCCATTAACACAATTACTTTTCTGTTACCTGATTGTTATCAAATTGTATGTTATGTAATGCTCAAAATTATTCAATTTTGCAGTTGGATATGTAAGTTAATAACTGTTTTTTACACTATGACTAGTAGGATGAAATAAATACATAACATTATATACATTTTGTCTGTGATACTGTCTTAATCAAGAAATTAGAAGAAATAGAGTTACTTACCTCAAATCCCAATTCACTATTGCCTGCACATTAAGTGAATGGAACCCTTTCCTACAAACAAACAAGGGTTCATCTGCACCGGTTGGTGCAATGATGGGCACTAAAGTTCCATCTATAGCTCCTATGACATTTGGCACTGACGCTATTTTGAAAAAGTTGTGTTTTGTATTTCTAAATTCAACATTTGTTGTGGGGAATTTAATATTGTTTAAGTTTGCATTGATTGCAGTCACAACACTCGCAATACTTCTGCAAACAGAACTCCTTGACACCCCGTGTAAATCACCAAGCTCACTGAAAAAATTACCCTTTGCCAAGAAGCGCAAAGTGATCAGGGTCTGAAAAGAAATGAAAAAGTCAATTAACTAATTAACACATAATTAAAGCAAAACATGTTTTAATAAAAATGATACATGATAAATTAAAGCAATACATGTTTAATTAAAGCATAACATGCTATTTATTATTCAAAATGTAGTACAGTAAAACCTCATTTGAAGACAAACTCAATAATAAAACCACCTCGAAATTGAGACCACTTTAATGTCTATTTTTACTGTTTAGTTATTGATTTAAACTCAATATTTCCTTTTAACCAGTTTGCCTTGGCAGAATTTTTACCAGTATAAACTGCTCTTTCACAAGCTATCAACTTCTCTGCATGTGGATAAATATCAATTTTTGGTCAAATTTTATGAAATAGTCATGATAAACTGCAAGCAACAAGATTTGAATTAGTATTGCCGTATTACAAAGAAAATGAACGAATCACTCATATCTTCTAGCCAATTTATTTCATAGAATTGCTAGGACATCTAATGTAGTACAATATGTGAACATACATTCCAAAGTTCATATGAAATGTCTCCTTTTTTGAAAATATTGAAATATTCACTTAATAATTCCTTTATTTGTTGTTGGTGTATATACAAAGTAATTATACAATGTACACATTCCCTAAAAACAAATCTTGAAAAAGTAAATAAACAGCATACTGTAAAATCATTAATTTTCGTGGGGGATTTAATTTTGTGGATTTCGTGGTTTAGCTTAACCACGAAATTAAATCCCAGACAAAATATTGAACCACGATATATGTATAAAAGGAATTGCAAAATCCACGAAATTACGTCCCCACGAAATAAGATTTTTCATCAAAACCACGAAATTTCATCCCAACGAAATTAAATGACTTCACATTATATATCTATATAATATAGGAAAATCACTCCTTGTCAGGAGCGTAGAGGTTGAGCAGGTGCTTTTTGATTTAGCTGTCTCAGTTTTGATACCCGTCTGCACCACATAGCAAGAATAACACATAATGCTGATAGTGTCACTGGTGTATGAATAGGTACCTGAGAGGGTCACAAGCCAATGCCTGGGCAACAATTAGCACCGAGTGTAACAGATGATTTGCGACTCAATAAATAATCAGGTATAAATGTAACATCGGCTGAGTACTTAGTACTGAGCACAAAGTTATGTGTTATAAAGTAATAAGCCCTCTACTGCATGCACATACATGTATACATGTATATGAAAATAACACTTATGCATTAGGTCCCTAAATGTATACATTCATATATATTTATAACACACATTAAGTCTTTATATATTATCAAATGCATACAGTATTATATAATAACACCCTCAGCTAGTCTTATAATTACACAGTGGATTCTCAAGTGCATGTATACCAGTCTGTAAATGCTTAATGTAACAACATTTTGTCTTTCAGTATCTTAAGGCTAATGCAGTAGGTGCTCATATGCATGTAATTTAATATTAATTACAAATGAAGTTGGTCCTCAAATGCCTAAAGATACATCAAAACATGTCATATGCAATAGGTTTTCGACTGCAGTTACATAATTTTACACCATATTTACTGTGAAAAATTCTCCGCTTATAAGGTATTTATGAAAAAAAACTATAGGCCCTACTATGTACATCACTGATTACATACTCAAAAAAGGTTTGTAGGGACTTTCTTTGTCTACGTGCACAAGTTAGGTAATAAACCATTTTCCACGTATATCCGCTATTTATCTTAGTGGTTTTATTTGTGAACTATACCGTATACGGTACTGGGTGTGGGGCCCGCTGGGTGTGTGTTTGTGTGATGTGCTAACTTCTTAACAATCATATTTTCCGTAACATTCTATTTAAACCTATAAATTTCCATAATGATATCCATAAAAATGCATTTGAAAACCATTATAAATGTTTCCAGAACGCATCATGGAATTGAATAAAACAATTCCATAAACGCACTAAGCGAACGTATTTCAGTACGAAATTAATGCAGTACGAATGGTACCGTTACCAAGTATTTGTTTACATTGACACCGGTGCTAACAATAAAAACACCCTCGCTAATATTGGACGTCATAGGATGGTTCAATCAAACCAAAATATTGTTTTAAACGTGTATTGTACCTTGGTAGACGCATCCAAGGGATTACTTCTATTTGCCATAGGACTTATATCGTCCTTCACCAAGTCTATCAGGTCTAAAATACCTTCTCTTGGTAGACGGAAGCGCTCTACGACTTCCTGGTCACAGAATTCATCTAATGGTCTTCTTCGCTCACGAAAAACGCGAACTCTTCGGTTTATTTGGCCTTGAAGCAGAAATACCGCAGCCATTTTGTTTTATTTACGCAAGCTATACACCTGTCGTAGAGTTACGACGAAATCTACGAACTTTCTAAGAAAATACTTACGAAGTTCAGTTTAGTGAAACGCTCTTTTATGGCTACGATGTACGTACGAAGAAATCTACGAAAAAAATGTTCGTACGAAGTTTAATGAAACGGGCCCCTAGTTGTAAGTTTGCAAATCAATTAAGAACTGGCATCTACTGGTTACCGGTCCTTATTATTGAGTTCGCATTTCGAATGGCAGGCTTGTTTATACACATCACCGTTATACACATTACCGTTATACACATTACCGTTATACACATTACCGTTATACACATTACCGTTATACACATTACCGTTATACACATAACCGTTATACACATTACCGTTATACACATTACCGTTATACACATTACCGTTATACACATAACCGTTATACACATTACCGTTATACACATTACCGTTATACACATTACCGTTATACACATTACCGTTATACACATTACCTTTATACACATAACCTTTATACACATTACCGTTATACACATTACCGTTATACACATTACCGTTATACACATTACCGTTATACACATTACCGTTATACACATTACCGTTATACACATTACCGTTATACACATTACATTTATACACATTACCGTTATACACATTACCGTTATACACATAACCTTTATACACATTACCGTTATACACATTACCTTTATACACATTACCGTTATACACATTACCGTTATACACATTACCGTTATACACATTACCGTTATACACATTACCGTTATACACATTACCGTTATACACATTACCGTTATACACATTACATTTATACACATTACCGTTATACACATTACCTTTATACACATAACCTTTATACACATTACCGTTATACACATTACCGTTATACACATTACCGTTATACACATTACCGTTATACACATTACCGTTATACACATAACCGTTATACACATTACCGTTATACACATTACCGTTATACACATTACCGTTATACACATAACCGTTATACACATTACCGTTATACACATTACCGTTATACACATTACCGTTATACACATTACCGTTATACACATTACCTTTATACACATAACCTTTATACACATTACCGTTATACACATTACCGTTATACACATTACCGTTATACACATTACCGTTATACACATTACCGTTATACACATTACCGTTATACACATTACCGTTATACACATTACCGTTATACACATTACCGTTATACACATTACCGTTATACACATTACATTTATACACATTACCGTTATACACATTACCTTTATACACATAACCTTTATACACATTACCGTTATACACATTACCTTTATACACATTACCGTTATACACATTACCGTTATACACATTACCGTTATACACATTACCGTTATACACATTACCGTTATACACATTACCGTTATACACATTACCGTTATACACATTACATTTATACACATTACCGTTATACACATTACCTTTATACACATAACCTTTATACACATTACCGTTATACACATTACCGTTATACACATTACCGTTATACACATTACCGTTATACACATTACCGTTATACACATTACCGTTATACACATTACCGTTATACACATTACCGTTATACACATTACCGTTATACACATTACCGTTATACACATTACCTTTATACACATTACCGTTATACACATTACCGTTATACACATTACCGTTATACACATTACCGTTATACACATTACCGTCATACACATTACCGTTATACACATTACCGTTATACACATTACCTTTATACACATTACCTTTATACACATTACCTTTATACACATTACCGTTATACACATTACCTTTATACACATTACCTTTATACACATTACCGTTATACACATTACCTTTATACACATTACCGTTATACACATTACCTTTATACACATTACCTTTATACACATTACCTTTATACACATTACCTTTATACACGTTACCTTTATACACATTACCTTTATACACATTACCTTTATACACATTACCTTTATACACATTACCTTTATACACATTACCGTTATACACATTACCTTTATACACATTACCGTTATACACATTACCTTTATACACATTACCTTTATACACATTACCTTTATACACATTACCTTTATACACATTACCTTTATACACATTACCTTTATACACATTACCTTTATACACATTACCGTTATACACATTACCGTTATACACATTACCTTTATACACATTACCTTTATACACATTACCTTTATACACATTACCGTTATACACATTACCTTTATACACATTACCGTTATACACATTACCTTTATACACATTACCGTTATACACATTACCGTTATACACATTACCGTTATACACATTACCGTTATACACATTACCTTTATACACATTACCGTTATACACATTACCGTTATACACATTACCTTTATACACATTACCTTTATACACATTACCGTTATACACATTACCGTTATACACATTACCGTCATACACATTACCGTTATACACATTACCTTTATACACATTACCTTTATACACATTACCTTTATACACATTACCTTTATACACATTACCTTTATACACATTACCTTTATACACATTACCTTTATACACATTACCTTTATACACATTACCGTTATACACATTACCTTTATACACATTACCGTTATACACATTACCGTTATACACATTACCGTTATACACATTACCGTTATACACATTACCTTTATACACATTACCGTTATACACATTACCGTTATACACATTACCTTTATACACATTACCTTTATACACATTACCGTTATACACATTACCGTTATACACATTACCGTTATACACATTACCGTTATACACATTACCTTTATACACATTACCTTTATACACATTACCGTTATACACATTACCTTTATACACATTACCTTTATACACATTACCTTTATACACATTACCTTTATACACATTACCTTTATACACATTACCTTTATACACATTACCTTTATACACATTACCTTTATACACATTACCTTTATACACATTACCTTTATACACATTACCTTTATACACATTACCGTTATACACATTACCTTTATACACATTACCTTTATACACATTACCGTTATACACAGTACCGTTAAACACATTACCGTTATACACATTACCGTTATACACATTACCTTTATACACATTCCCGTTACTCACATTACCGTTATACGCATAACCGTTATACACATTACCGTTATACACATTACCTTTATACACATTACCGTTACTCACATTACCGTTATACGCATAACCGTTATACACATTACCGTTATACACATTACCTTTATACACATTACCTTTATACACATTACCGTTATACACATTACCTTTATACACATTACCTTTATACACATTACCTTTATACACATTACCTTTATACACATTACCGTTATACACATTACCTTTATACACATTACCTTTATACACATTACCTTTATACACATTACCTTTATACACATTACCGTTATACGCATAGCCTTTATACACATTACCTTTATACACATTACCGTTATACACATTACCTTTATACACATTACCTTTATACACATTACCGTTATACACATTACCTTTATACACATTACCTTTATACACATTACCTTTATACACATTACCGTTATACGCATAGCCGTTATACACATTACCGTTATACACATTACCTTTATACACATTACCGTTACTCACATTACCGTTATACACATTACCGTTATACACATTACCTTTATACACATTACCGTTACTCACATTACCGTTATACGCATAACCGTTATACACATTACCGTTATACACATTACCTTTATACACATTACCGTTATACACATTACCTTTATACACATTACCTTTATACACATTACCTTTATACACGTTACCGTTATACACATTACCGTTATACACATTGCCGTTATACACATTACCTTTATACACATTACCTTTATACACGTTACCGTTATACACATTACCGTTATACACATTGCCGTTATACACATTACCTTTATACACATTACCTTTATACACATTACCTTTATACACATTACCTTTATACACATTACCTTTATACACATTACCGTTATACACGTTACCGTTATACACATTACCGTTATACACATTACCTTTATACACATTACCGTTATACACATTACCTTTATACACATTACCTTTATACACATTACCGTTATACACATTACCTTTATACACATTACCTTCATACACATTACCGTTATACACATTACCTTTATACACATTACCGTTATACACATTACCGTTATACACATTACCGTTATACACATTACCGTTATACACATTACCTTTATACACATTACCGTTATACACATTACCGTTATACACATTACCTTTATACACATTACCGTTATACACATTACCTTTATACACATTACCTTTATACACATTACCGTTATACACATTACCGTTATACACATTACCGTTACTCACATTACCGTTATACACATTACCTTTATACACATTACCGTTATACACATTACCGTTACTCACATTACCGTTATACACATTACCGTTATACACATTACCGTTACTCACATTACCGTTATACACATTACCTTTATACACATTACCTTTATACACATTACCGTTATACACGTTACCGTTATACACATTACCTTTATACTCATTACCGTTATACACATTACCTTTATACACATTACCTTTATACACATTACCTTTATACACATTACCGTTATACACATTACCTTTATACACGTTACCTTTATACACATTACCGTTATACACATTACCGTTATACACATTACCTTTATACACATTACCTTTATACACATTACCTTTATACACATTACCTTTATACACATTACCGTTATACACATTACCTTTATACACATTACCGTTATACACATTACCTTTATACACATTACCTTTATACACATTACCGTTATACACATTACCGTTATACACATTACCTTTATACACATTACCGTTATACATATTACCGTTATACACATTACCTTTATACACATTACCGTTATACACATTACCGTTATACACATTACCTTTATACACATTACCGTTATACACATTACCGTTATACACATTACCTTTATACACATTACCGTTATACACATTACCGTTATACACATTACCTTTAAACACATTACCGTTATACACATTACCTTTATACACATTACCGTTATACACATTACCTTTATACACATTACCTTTATACACATTACCGTTATACACAATACCTTTATACACATTACCTTTATACACGTTACCGTTATACACATTACCTTTATACACATTACCGTTATACACATTACCTTTATACACATTACCTTTATACACATTACCTTTATACACATTACCTTTATACACATTACCTTTATACACATTACCTTTATACACATTACCGTTATACACGTTACCGTTATACACATTACCGTTATACACATTACCTTTATACACATTACCTTTATACACATTACCTTTATACACGTTACCTTTATACACATTACCTTTATACACATTACCTTTATACACATTACCTTTATACACATTACCTTTATACACATTACCTTTATACACATTACCTTTATACACATTACCTTTATACACATTACCTTTATACACATTACCTTTATACACATTACCTTTATACACATTACCTTTATACACATTACCTTTATACACGTTACCGTCATACACATTACCGTTATACACATTACCTTTATACACATTACCTTTATACACATTACCTTTATACACATTACCGTTATACACATTACCGTTATACACATTACCTTTATACACATTACCTTTATACACATTACCTTTATACACATTACCTTTATACACATTACCTTTATACACGTTACCGTCATACACATTACCGTTATACACATTACCTTTATACACATTACCTTCATACACATTACCGTTATACACATTACCTTTATACACATTACCGTTATACACATTACCGTTATACACATTACCGTTATACACATCACCGTTATACACATTACCGTTATACACATTGCCTTTATACACATAACCTTCATACACATTACCTTTATACACATCACCGTTATACACATCACCGTTATACACATCACCGTTATACACATTACCGTTATACACATTACCTTTATACACATAACCTTCATACACATTACCTTTATACACATCACCGTTATACACATTACCTTTATACACATAACCTTCATACACATTACCTTTATACACATCACCGTTATACACGTTACCTTTATACACATTACCGTTATACACATTACCTTTATACACATTACCGTTATACACGTTACCGTCATACACATTGCCTTTATACACATAACCTTCATACACATTACCTTTATACACATCACCGTTATACACATTACCTTTATACACATCACCGTTATACACATTACCGTTATACACATCACCGTTATACACATCACCGTTATACACATTACCGTTATACACATTACCGTTATACACATTACCTTCATACACATTACCGTTATACACGTTACCGTCATACACATTACCTTTATACACATTACCTTTATACACATTACCTTTATACACATTACCGTTATACACATTACCTTTATACACGTTACCGTTATACACATTACCTTTATACACATTACCTTTATACACATTACCGTTATACACATTACCTTTATACACATTACCTTTATACACATTACCGTTATACACATTACCTTTAAACACATTACCGTTATACACATTACCTTTATACACATTACCTTTATACACATTACCTTTATACACATTACCGTTATACACATTACCTTTATACACATTACCGTTATACACATTACCTTTATACACATTACCTTTATACACATTACCTTTATACACATTACCGTTATACACATTACCTTTATACACGTTACCGTCATACACATTACCTTTATACACATTACCTTTATACACATTACCGTTATACACATTACCTTTATACACATTACCTTTATACACATTACCGTTATACACATTACCTTTATACACGTTACCGTTATACACATTACCTTTATACACATTACCGTTATACACATTACCGTTATACACATTACCTTTATACACGTTACCGTTATACACATTACCTTTATACACATTACCTTTATACACATTACCTTTATACACATTACCTTTATACACATTACCTTTATACACATTACCGTTATACACATTACCGTTATACACATTACCGTTATACATATTACCTTTATACACATTACCGTTATACACATTACCTTTATACACATTACCGTTATACACATTACCTTTATACACATTACCTTTATACACATTACCTTTATACACATTACCGTTATACACATTACCTTTATACACATTACCTTTATACACATTACCTTTATACACATTACCTTTATACACATTACCGTTATACACATTACCTTTATACACATTACCTTTATACACATTACCTTTATACACATTACCGTTATACACATTACCGTTATACACATTACCTTTATACACATTACCTTTATACACATTACCTTTATACACGTTACCTTTATACACATTACCTTTATACACATTACCGTTATACACATTACCTTTATACACATTACCTTTATACACGTTACCTTTATACACGTTACCTTTATACACATTACCTTTATACACATTACCTTTATACACGTTACCTTTATACACATTACCTTTATACACATTACCGTTATACACATTACCGTTATACACATTACCTTTATACACATTACCTTTATACACATTACCTTTATACACATTACCTTTATACACATTACCGTTATACACATTACCTTTATACACGTTACCGTCATACACATTACCTTTATACACATTACCTTTATACACATTACCTTTATACTCATTACCTTTATACACATTACCGTTATACACATTACCGTTATACACATTACCTTTATACACGTTACCGTTATACACATTACCTTTATACACATTGCCGTTATACACATTACCGTTATACACATTACCTTTATACACATTACCTTTATACACATTACCGTTATACACATTACCGTTATACACATTACCGTTATACACATTACCGTTATACACATTACCGTTATACACATTACCGTTATACACATTACCTTTATACACATAACCTTTATACACATTACCGTTTTACACATTACCTTTATACACATTACCGTTATACACATTACCTTTATACACATTACCGTTATACACGTTACCTTTAAACACATTACCGTTATACACATTACCGTTATACACATTACCTTTATACACATCACCGTTATACACATTACCGTTATACACATTACCGTTTTACACAATACCGTTATACACATTACCGTTATACACATTAAAACGACTGTTTTTTGAGATTTTATGGAATTTATGATCTTTTTCAGCTCATCAAACTTATAGATTTGTCTGTATTTCACTTCCATTTTTTAGAAGATTTTTATATAATCCGTTGAAACATTCTGAGATAGTTTTAAGATTTGTTTATGGTCTAAAAGTGTTTCTTTAGAACGAATATGGAAATATATAATCAAATCAATAAATGGAAACCACTTTGCTAGATTTATATTTTGAAAGGAAGTTGGTATTTATATTACCCGTCTTGATATTGACCTCCGAATCCCATGGTGGTAATCTTGCTGTAAAATTGAGTTAACCATATTGAGGACTGAGAAACGTGTAACGGAATGCTGAATCCATAAGATGAGAATAATTGCGCTCAGAATACAAATAAGTGTTACTTATTTGTTATAATGTAATTCAGTCGGACCTCGTTAATTCGACAACCTTTTATCCGAACACCTGGAATCATCCGAAATAAATGTCAGGTCCCGATGTGTCTTCCTATGCACGTCGAATTGAAATGGGTTATTCGAATTATTGTATTATTCGAAATAAAATTTCGGACCCGATGAATTCGAATTAACGAGGTCCGACTGTAGTGAGGTTTCGAATCGTACACTCGTTATTCTCATGAAGATGACAATTAAGTTATCTTGCAGGAAGTTCGACACTAAAAATTCGCTCGAGCAAAACGACCTGTTTTCTTAATTCCACGATCATATTATAAAATTTATATTTCGTTCAATATGTTGAGCCCTTTCTAAATTGATGGATAATAGGTGGTTAGAATGAACCACTTTGTCTAGTAATCTCTATTAGCAACTATTTGTATAAAAGAAGTGTATGTTTCAGGTAGAGTTATCAGTAATTAATGGACTATAGTTGTTCCATGGAATTATGTAGGACCATCAATATGCTTTTAATCTAGGTAGTCGTAAAATCTCTGCTTACGAATGGGTCGTCCACACGTACCGTATCATTCAAGTATGTTCCAGGGCGCAAACAGTCTATACTACTGCCATGGAAGGTGATAAAGCTTCTAATGGATTGGGTGTTCTGTGTGGGTTGGGTTTTATGTTCCACCACTGTGACACTACACCGTAGACACGTGACTACCGCACCCAGTCCCATACCTGACACCGTATCCACGTGACTACCACACCGAGTCACATACCTGACACCGTATCCACGTGACTACCACACCGAGTCCCATACCTGACACCATATCCACGTGACTACCACACTCAGTCACATACCTGACACCATATCCACGTGACTACCACACCCAGTCACATACCTGACACCATATCCACGTGACTACCACACCGAGTCCCATACCTGACACCATATCCACGTGACTACCACACCCAGTCACATACCTGAAACCGAATCCACGTGACTATCACACCAAGTCCCATACCTGACACCATATCAACGTGACTACCACACCCAGTCACATACCTGACACCGAATCCACGTGACTATCACACCCAGTCCCATACCTGACACCGTATCCACGTGACTACCGCACCCAGTCACATACCTGACACCGTAGACACGTGACTACCACACCCAATCACATACCTGACACCGTATCCACGTGACTACCGCACCCAGTCCCATACCTGAAACCGAATCCACGTGACTATCACACCCAGTCCCATACCTGACACCGTATCCACGTGACTACCGCACCCAGTCACATACCTGACACCGTATCCACGTGACTACTGCACCCAGTCACATACCTGACACCATAGATACGTGACTACCACACCCAGTCACATACCTGACACCGTATCCACGTGACTACCGCACCCAGTCACATACCTGACACCGTAGACACGTGACTACCGAACCCAGCCACATACCTGACACCGTAGACACGTGACTATCACACCCAGTGACATACCTGACACCATAGACACGTGACTACCACACCCAGTCACATACCTGACACCGTAGACACGTGACTACCGAACCCAGCCACATACCTGACACCGTAGACACGTGACTACCGCACCCAGTCACATACCTGACACCGGATCCACGTGACTACCGCACCCAGTCACATACCTGACACCGGATCCACGTGACTACCGCACCCAGTCACATACCTGATACCAGATCCACTAACCTGTAAATGCTGAGCGTAGACAGCCGCTCGTATTTATCACTTTATTTGATGTGATACGTCAAGGTCGAGTAACCCATGGCTTACATCACCTTAGGAGTACGCTGAACCAAGGAGCCGAATACCGTGACAATCCATACAATGCATCGGTTTGGTGTCAAGTGACTTAGGTTCCCTAGGGTAATTCGAAATACTCTCTCATTGTTACCAAACATTTAGATTTCCATGCAGAGATCGATCGCAATTGATATGAATTGAATTCTGTATACACCCAGTGTGCTTATCTTATTGCTATTAAACATAATTTATGTCCTGATTCGATATGATCCAATACAATTAAAAACTGCCTTAATATTCAGCGGCTCAATGTAAATAATATATTCTTTGTTTTTTCAATGTTTACAAATTTCACTTCTCGATTTCAAGTAGCTATTGACACACACTTACACTTACTATCAATGGTGAGACTGATTTTGTCACAGGCGTTCATTATACAAGAAATGAAGTTTTTTTTAGTACAATCTCAATTTGAATCCAATCTCAATTTGAGTACAATCGCAACTTGAGTACAATTTCAACTTGAGTACAATCTCAATTTTAGTACAATCTCAATTTTAGTACAATCTCAATTTTAGTACAATCTCAATTTTAGTACAATCTCAATTTTAGTACAATCTCAATTTTAGTACAATCTCAATTTGTGAACAATCACTGCTATGTTACAGTGTGTGAATTATACAAGAAATAAAATATTTGATACGAGTACAATCTAAATTCGAGTACGATCTAAATTGGAGTATAATATTGATTTGAGTTCAAACTCCATTTGAGAGCGATTTGTAAACCATCTTTTGTGAAACTGAGACATGATCAATGAAGGTAACTGATCACTATTGTTACAGATGACTGTCTCCCGGGGCCGAGTGGTTAATGCATCCGCCTTGGGAGCGGGAGGTCGAAGGTCGAATCCCAGTATGGGTTTGTTCTGATATTGCCGGTTGGTGAGCCGCTAGCTAATTAAATAATGGTTACCGTTAGCCTACCTGCCTGGTTCCTGGCATTAAAGGATATGAATCGGGAAGTAAATGTGCTCAGAAAGTAGGTGTCTCATGAGTCAGAAATGGCTGGCCCTTTAAATAGGGATGACACTATAATAAATGAACACTATGCTAAGTAGAGTAAATAAAACCTTAAATTACAGGTGATAACAGTTAGCAATTGAGATAATCATGAATTACAGGTGATAACAGTTAGCAATTGAGATAATCATGAATTTAACAGTCGATTAAGTCGATGCACTATTTGCCAAAATTACGTCCGATGTGAAATAATTTGGTATAAAACACACAACAAAACGGAGAATTACAGAGTTTGATAAGAGTTCTTAGGGATGTTCTCAATCTTCTCTCAGTATCAAACAAAGTCTGACAAAAACGCTAGTCGCCTATAGATGCATTCTGATCAATTATGTTATTCATATGATTCCTGATTTCTGATAATCATAACACGATACTATACTTGTCCAAACGACATACAACAAGCCTATTATATTAATTGATCTTCCCTGAACATTACGGAACATGTTCGTCACTTCGTATGACTTCCATCACGGTACTAATAACATTGAGAGAGAACGATAAAATCCGAGTCACCCGAAAAAAAACGAATGATAGAAAGCCAATAGCAAAGCAATGAATCCGCTGTGAGAAAACAACATAACAACAAAGTGGCGTATATTTCCCAGTATATGCGCAAAATAAGTCTCGGATGTTGTATGCCACAGCGTATTAAACAAATCTCTGACTGAGAAACAGATTTTCCCTGCTATAGAGTGAAGCCCGCGAAATTGGATTTGATATATATTTCGGAAGCTTAGTTCTCTGTACTATTCTGGGAGGCTATGACGCTGTTCGTGCTATTTCTTTCTATGAATCAAGTCTTGTAAAAGTCGGTTTTACAAATGTAAAGCAAATTTGGCTGACATGGCGTCGTGAAAGTTGGCAGTGCGTGCATTCAGGCTGTCTTGTACTGTGGAGCAAAATATAGTACGGATATTGAATTTGCTTCAGAAAATTGAAAATGTATCTGGATGTTTCCAAGACGCTTGGAAATTAAAGATTAAGAGAACGTATTTCGTCAGAGAATCCATTTTCGGATGTCGGGGCGGTTGATTGGAATGTGTCTCTTTTTAATGGAAGTTTGATATAGTTTGTTCGTCTGTCTTGTTTTTATTGTGTTCAAATGCAAGTGTACATAAAGTGTGTGTTTCTTGACTTTATGAATCAAGAAACTAAGGATGAGGACGTATCAGTAAAAATCATGACGTACCGTTCCAACCATGAAATTCAAGGACGATTTCGATTTTACGACAACGAAGCCCATTTACGGCGGGATTGGAAACAGCACGCGCGTGCAAATATTCGCCAGAAGACATTTTTGGAGGGAATTTTGCTGAAATCATTAGACCCAGACAGTAAGTACATGTAATTCATTGACTCCTTTTAGACAGGGGTTAAATAGGGTTTGGTAATAAAATAATAGACTAATATTTTCAAATTGCTATCGAATCTACCGATTAATTTGATAAATTGTGGTAAAGTTGAAAGCATATCAAAATGAAATGAAATTTAGTAATATTAAGTTAAATAGTCGGCCAAATTATTTGGCTTGAATCATAACATGATAAAGAATAAATTCGATCAAAAGCACAGTATGCCAAATATCATTCATGAACTTCACACGAATATGCACACCTACCATTTCAAGATCTATCCAGAGTTCATGCAATTCGTCAGAAACCATTGAACAAGTCTTTATTGTCTTATACTATTCTTGTTTAACGATGTATACCTTTGTCTGGATGAATGTTAGTGTAAAATCTAATCATTTAATGGATACTAAAATATTTTCTGAGATATTGTGATTGTTCCATTTTGTACTTTAGTGATTTTATTTCAGTACTAACAGTAAATAGATAAATAGCCTCATTTCTAATGTAAGGGTCAACCAGTATAAGAACAAGTTACAGTTATATTGTTATAGTGCACACTAGTGTGCTACTGTAATGTGTTAGTTATGAACATAACAGAATACATGTACACGGAAATTGAGGAATCAAAAAGTTGTTTTGTTATTGTCGTAGCTAATTAATGATGAAAATGTTTGTCTATAAACAATTATACTGTTTTTCCGTACACTTGTCCTCGGCACCGTTTTCTATGAGTATTTGATATGATACATGTACACTGTACGTACAACGGCAATGTTAGATACATGTACACTGTACGTACAACGGCAATGTTAGATACATGTACACTGTACGTACAACGGCAATGTTAGATACATGTACACTAAATCAGACAGGCGAACACATTCCTGCCTTTCTAAGTACATGTATTATGTTTCACATCGTGAATTACGATACACCCAAGTCCTTTCAATGCGGTTTTTGGATACTTATTAGAATCAGTGTACATTCTACCTGACGCATTTAGACAATGCGTCAGTTAAATAGACAATGAATCCATTAATTGTGCTGTATAGTATTGTGTTGTAGTAAAACAATGAGAACTCCTGATTGTGATAAATATGATGTTGCTAGTTATGACTACATCCTTTATACTGAAAATCATGTAAATGTCGAACGATACGCGGATAACAAGTTCCAACATCATGTATACAAAACAGAAACTGGTAGCAATCCTATATTACAAGTATTAACCTATATTTCACGTAAACATGAATGTATGTTTGCCACCTACAACTTTCTCTCATCTCCACACAGGTATATCTGATAATAAACCTCTAAGAATATTTCCCGAGACCGTAATACTTTCTATAAATACAAGCATTGTATTGTGTTCTTCCGTTGATTGATCCAACATAAGTCGGTGCTTTGTGATAATATAGTCTCTGAGTAGGATTCGGGAGATTTTTTTATATGAAACTTTAAGCTATGCAAATAATTTATATCACAACAGTATAATTAGATGAATTGAGCGATAATATTGCTCACAAGATTTACTCAAAGATCTTTCTATTTGGTATCTTTATCTTTGAAGAACACTCAAGTACATTTTGGATTATTAACTTTACCATTGAAATAAATTATTTAGTTTTCTAATTGGGCATCTTTTGTCAAATACAACATCGTCATATTTTTTCGAAATGATCACTTAGTAATATAAATCGACTTCATTTGTTTAAATCCATACTAACCATGCCTGAAGCTTTTAAAATCTCAAATACGTGCATGAGTGTACACAAATATCCACGTACAATGACTATGATAAAAATTTATAAACGTCGAAAACATACGTCGATCAAGTTCAAAAGTGGCTCCGTGTATACCTAACACCATAACGCATACAAAGTGTGCACCCATCTTTGTATACCTAACACCATAACGCATATATAGTGTGCACCCATCTTTGTATACCTATTACCATAACGCATATATAGTGTGCACCCATCTTTGTATACCTAACACCATAACGCATATATAGTGTGCACCCATCTTTGCAATTTGTTTTAAATGAATATAAAATTGTCTGAAAACTATCAATTTTGTATTTTGTACAAGCATATACTCAAACATAATCACGTCTTACTAGTTAAAATGTTCAACACCGCTTATGTAGATTGCAATATCGAAAATGCATAAAATAAAGCGTAAAATTCCTCCCGTGTGATTTTATAACAGTATTATGTGAGAATCAATGAGCTAAGATTTCGGCAACCAAGTCCCCAGAGATGATTAACTAAATTTATTTTAGGAACTATTGCACATCGAGACAGATTTCTATCCAGACAATATTGATGCTATCTCAGATAATGTCAAATATCTGTACACAATGTTACTGCCGGCCGACGTTTCGGTGTTATCGTATTGCACAGAACATGAGTCTACGGTAATTTGGAGGCATGTCTCAGTATGCAGTCTTTCTATTGGTCGATTTTATGACTGAGTTCAATTACAGCCAATCAGGGCTCAGGGTAATAACTGAGCTTGGGGATCAGTGTCAGAATGTAGCGTTCCCATTGGTCAAATGTGTCACTTAGCTCAGAAACAACCAATAACAATGATTATAATAATACATGTAGTCTAATAATAATAATAATAATCAATAATCATAAAATAATAGTATAGATAAAAATATAAAATACTAACTTTATTTCAGAAAGGTAACATATTTAGAAACAAGTCTAATTTACAACCTGGCCTTCAAAACTGAATGAAAATACATTTGTCATTTTCTACTAAATTGTATGTATTGCATTTATAGTTTTTTGTTCGACTCTTCATATATTGGAGGAAAATACAATATCTATCTAAATATCTATCAAGTAAAAATCATTATTATGAACACAAATGAACACAAGTACTGCTAGAGTGATTTATTTTGTGACAAGCACTTTAATCTTAATAAACATGTAAAGAAAATAAACGCGTTTTTCGGCGCAGTCGTACGAAACATGGCTTTGCTATTTGCATATCAGTGTTGTGTAAACCAATCAGACCTTACGTTAACCTATAACCAACTTCTCTGTAACCGAACAACGTTTGTAACCTGGACGCGAATTGGTTAACCTTTCCACTGCATTTTGGTGAATTTACAGAAATCCATTTTGGACGTGGATTGACCAGCGATCGTAACATCTCGGCATTTGTAATGTTACACAACATATCTTAACCTTCAAATTGCACCGACCATCTTTGTTCAAGATATTTCTTGTTAGATATAGTTTAAACATATTTTGGCTGATTGTGCAGATCGTTTTACCTTTAGTTTTTTTAGTTTTCGGCGGATCTCAAACCTCCGAATTTTTACTTAAGACGAACTAAAACCCCATGGTTTTCATTATTCACTGTCTTTGTTAATTGGCTAAAACTTAATTAGCAACATTAAATGAATTGTCTAGACTTCCTTCATGAATTAAACTTTTTCAAATGTTCAACACGTGGAAAAAGCAAGTAGTAATAGATGGTACTAATCACAATATTGCCGCCAGAATAATGTGAGGTTAAAGTGAATTAGATCTTCTACGTTATTAAGATTAAACCGTTGTTAAAATGACTCTTCAATATATAACTAGAAAATAGTTTTTGTGTAAGATTTCAATAATGTAACAAAGAAATTTGCATGCAAGAATCTGCAAGCTGTATTATCTCTGTTTTAATTTAACTTTTGGTTTAATATTATGATTTTATTATGTTTTTCAATCCAATCGTTGCAAACTAGAATTTGTGGTAGATTTAAGTATGGTAAAAAGAAACTTTGCAAAATGTGCCATTTTAGGCATCGTGTATTGATATATTGCATGACGGTTATAGAAGTATCCTTAACCTTTTGTAGAGAAACTGTCTGACCATTTAGTACAGTGAATTCCTTTAGCTCATTTGTGATGTAAACAAGATCTTTTGCTCTTATCCAAATAAGTTGTTGGTCGTCGATATCCATTATGGGAAAGATTATCATATGGTGTTCGATCCCACCACCTCCATGCCAGTGGATGACATCAAATCCAACCACACAAATGTAGGTTGAAATAAGTTTTATCTGGAAGGGGGTGATTCGGATAGTAAAATAGTAGATAAAAGGAAACATAACAGAACACATAGAAACAAAAACTGATGGAAACATTCCAAGCAATAATTGAAAGAATGCTAAAGTGATGAAGAATAGATAAAATGATAGAACGAATAGCAAATATGATATATGATGAATATTACTTTAGCTTATCCAATTAGAAAAAATGATATGAGAAAGTTTAAATAAAAGAAATGGTAGACCAACAACAAACACATGCAAAAATGAATGGATGGACAAGAAATTATAAAAAAGGAAAACATCAAGGAACAGAACGGAAGAAACATAAATCAAATCAAATTATCCCTTTATGTGGATGTTTTATGGGCAATATCAGTGAAAAGAGAAGGAATAAGTTGCTACAGGGAACGCCACATACATAAGACAATGCCTCCCCACACAGACCTCCGGGAAAACAACAATCCATTAATCATAAGACACTTGATGGGGTTAAAGAGTACATACGTTAGGGAACAGAGGAGCAAGGAATGACATGGCAGTAAGACAACGTCTTGTGATATTATCACATGTTATGAATATGAGAGATGTTGGCTTTAAATCCTACACTTCAGAATATTTGTTAACCACTGCATTTCTTGTAAGTGTAAACGTGGTAAGAATAAAGCTGTAAGTATCTGCAGTATTGTGTAATTATGTAAAGATTGCATTCAGTAAGTGAAGGGCTTCATAAACCATCGATAGAAGGGATTCGTGTAGAAACACTTTCATTTATGCTCAAGTCAAAACATAAACTGGCGAAATAACAAGCAAGTATCGTATTCTGATCCATACTCATAAAGCTCTACCTTGACATTTTCAGTCAAGAATATCCACCCAAAGTACGTTAAAAAAACTTAAAAACCCTCGGTCACGACTTCTCCCTTTTTTATTAACGGACCAATATATTGTTGTTTTGTATCGACTATAAATAAATGAATTCTGCTCGGCCAGACTGAGCACATATTGCATAAATACATCACAAAGGGGAATGGGTACTTTGTTTTTGTATTACTTTGACGTTGAACTACTGTGCTTTATCCGTGTTATTATACGGTTCTGTCGGCATCTGGTAACCTCCAGCTATGTTGTATTTGCTGGTTCACTACTACTGCACAGCTGAATATTCAACAGTATGCTCAGTACATTGAAAAACGCTAAATTTTGTACCTGTGATAGGTCTTTTAAAGGTCATTGTATTATGTTTTAAAACTTATTTTGATATGAAAATACCCGCTGGTTGAAAGAAAATTTAGTGTTAATCATTTTGTAGTATGAAATGTTAAGTTGTTGTAGTGCTTCCCTAGGTAAGTTCATGACATTTGAGAAATCTTACATTTTGCGTTTTTAAATGTACTGAGTATACAAGTAGAACAATCACAAGGTTTTTGCTCATCATTGGTATACTATAAATCACGTGCTATTGGCGAGTATTTATTATCGCAAATTTCTTCAATTATACATGCTCGCTTATTCGCAAGTTAAGCGACTTTTTCCATGAATGCTGTACCGGAAAGTCTCGCGAATGTTTTGACGCCGCTAATGATTACAAGTCACTGTTTGTTGTCATGATAGTTGTGCTTTTGGTGCATTACAAAATGCTACATTTTTGCTTGCCCTTTTGGTTATCTAGGAAATGTTCTTCACTTTAGATCGTACACGTGTATGTTCTTGCCTTGTCAATATTTTAATGTAATAAACAGTCGCCTGCGGTAAAACTGAAAACTGTCCTTATTGGCATGACAATGTTCAAATGAATAACAATGTTTTTAGTGTATCAACAGAACATTCGTGTGAGGAAACCAGATTGTCATTCATAGTGAAAATAACACCATAGCTGATAAAATCAATCATTAAATTTGCGACACGCTGTCTGTGTAATTTGATGATATTGATCACCAAAGCGACCAGGACTTGTTTAATTAATTTTATAATCAATTTTATTCCAACTTCGGTATGTCGCCAAGTAGTTCTTATGTATCGAATTGTATCTATATCGAGTAAATAATCGCCTTCCGGTACGAGACCGGAAATCGACCCTAAGCGTAATCGAAGGAGCCACAATTTACAATTGTCAGCTGATTCAAAGGTGATTATGCTGATATTTGAAACGCCTTACTCAGCAGAATGTAGGTTGTTCTAATCGAAAGTCAAGGAATGCTTTGATTATGGTCGGCCTGGCCATTCCTTGCGTCCCTGTTCCCTTACGTATGTACCATTGAGCCTCTTCCAATGCCCTATGTTTTATGGATAGTTGTTTTCCCGGACGTCTGTGTGGAGAGGCATTGTCTTATGTATGTGGCGTTCCCTGTAGCAACTTATTCTCTCTCCTTTGACAATGTAGCAGGTGTTCGTTTGTGTGTACGAAAAGAATGAATTCAATTCTAGATTGTGATAATTCCAAAAAGATATACAAGTAACTATAAAAAGTGATTTAGTCTTTGCTTCAGATGCCGTTTGCTAGAGTTAAGTATGTTGACAAAAAGCGATACTTAACGCGCAAAGAAAGGACATCAATCTCTTGGTATAAATACTGAGAAACTGGTAGACTCGATATAGACCGCCGGGTTGTTCCGACAGCACCTTTGCGAACCTGATTAGAGATCTGTAAGGTTTATTTTTGAAACAAAGGTGCTAAATCAAATTACTTGACGGTTTAAAAAAAAGATTCATAGAGCTGACTAGAACTCTGAAGGTTTAGATCTGCAACAATGAAGCTTAAGAAAATTACTTGACGGTTTTAGTTGAAAAGCTGGATTTTGACAAGTTAATTTCCATGAGCAAAGCTGTGTGTTAATTTGTACTTCTGAACTTATCTATTTGTAATTGGTACATTAACTACTAGTGCTTGGAAGCGGCTAACGTTATTGGCAAACACTTACGTTTAACCTACTAACAAGAAACCATTTTTGTTAAATGATTAGTTGTCTAAAACAACTTCTCGATAATATATAAAAGCGTATGCCCTACTTCCAGATCATCTACTTCGTCTGGATTTGTTACATCAAACCTAGGTAAAACTGCAGACTGACACCAATTTACTACCGACAATATTACACTTGTAAATTTAGTAACGCCTATAGAAAATGCAAAACGACAACTACAATGCAGCGAACCTTTCATATCAAACACAATTTTAGTTCATTATAACGAGCAATGAGACCGTCATAGGAGCCTTCAGTTAATCTGTAGTTTTGATTGTAGATAAAATTAATGTACAGACCGTACTCAATTAGTAAACTTAGCCAGATGCAAATACTGCTGACGTGTCTATCACTCATTGGCGTCGTATGCAAATATTCAACCACCCATTTAGGCGTGTTTCTAATATACGTAATCTAATGGAGAAATACAGACACAGTGCGTATAAATCTCAGAAACTTTCATTTCATACACAAACTAGATTCATTACCGTTAACACTGGTGACGTCATCATATCATTCATTAGAGCCGTCTGTCAGAACTGTGGCTTATTAGACCGCTAATAGCATATGTTTCAGATGAGACGCATTGCTCTCCACAATCGCTCGCACTAGATGATTGGAGCAAACCAATTACAGAATCCAAATTAGCTACCATTCTCCTACCATAGCTTCAAGGTTGTCTATATAGTCTGTGCATGTTTTAATAAATCAAACATTATGATCATTATACCCATGAAGGTATAATTGTGTAATTACATTCTGCAGCGTACTTCAGAGATATGGGAATGAGAGTTTGATGTATGAGTGAGTTATTATACCGTCATATCCCCCGGCGATTTGCTTAAATGTCCGGCGGCACACTATATAAATGGACCAATATAACTATGCTGTGAGAGTTACACAGAAGCGGCTTTAACGATGATTCTGGTAATGGACTTGCATAAATCAGAAAGACAAACCGACCATGTGTTATACTAATTATCATTGTTGATAGTCTCCATAGTTAGCCACACTATGGTTCGTTGGTTTAATATTCATTGCAATTGCATTTCTAAATATACTCAGATTGGTTTTAGAGATTATGATAGATACGGACTGGTTCGGCTATTGGTGAAGTTTATAAAGCGATACAACCTCTCCAGAGCAGCACTACTTGGGAGATGCAAACTGTGTTTGTTGAGAGGCTGTTGCTCCAAAGAGGTTAAATTATAGACGAAGCTGAAGAAGGGAAGGGGTGCTCAAGAGAAGGATGTTCTATTAAGGGTGCAATGTACATTTATTTTGCACAAAATATAGCATCACTGTATAAGGAAGTATTCATATTTGCACAAGTATCTATGTTAAGGGGTGGTATAACAAGGGTACTGAATTCGTTCAATGTTGCTATCATTGTTATTGTTTATGAAGTATGATTTAAATTCATGTAAGGATGAACCTGTAGGTATCAATCAACCAAAATAATTATATATACTAGCTAACAATAGGTTATTTTCGTATCTGCTAAAATCCTGCGTTACCAGGTAGTATTTCTAATATTCTTGATAATTATGATAAACATTTCAATATACATGATGACATAACATCCTTACAGCCATCTCCAAACTAGTTAAAACCCAATTCGCGTCTAATCGCATTCTGGAAATGTCATTATTGTCCTACCACTAGGAATCCACGTCTGGAATTTTTATAGAAGAAAAAAGTGCCACACTGTGTGTGCAAAACCGTGCATTAATTTTCATCTAGAGTACGGAATACGAAACAATTTGCAATAGAGATTAGTACAAACAATTATTAGTTGGTTGATTACCGGAATCCGTGGTATTTTTGGAAACAATTAACCATTCAGACAATCCAGAAACAAATAAATATTTTATTTGTTTCAGACTCGGTACATTTGAATTAAAAATGTATGAGATTGTTTCAGATCATGTAAAATTGTCCCGAGGAAACAAACTATGCTTTTAAAGGCATGTTTTTTACAGAAACGTTGATTGATAGTAAATTTGACGACATGAAACAAGCTTCTAACCTCAGGCAACCAAACATTCTCTTAATTTCTCACTGTGTTACGTTTCAGTCGTATGTGTTTTGGCTGCTAAGTACTGAAGTATCGCTGACGTCGTTTATATATTATATAGTTTATTGTAATATTCATTACATAACTGCCTAGTTACTTTCCTATGCTGTTGTGCTTAATTAATTTGTTTGGTTATACATTTACATGAATCAGGGAGCGTTGCCATAAGCTAAGTAATGATACGTCATTATATACGTCTGCATCAATATCAGGGACATCAATGATCTCGGTACTCGGAGAACGCTGCATTTTTGATAATGGAACTCCATGCCTTACTTTTGTTCCCCTAAGCCAGTGAGTTCAGGTCTTCTTGGAGTTGGAGTTGTTCTGAAGCTGCCTTTATTTGACGATATAGGATATAACCGTCAGCAAACAGTTTGATGCTGTGTATGGCGTTATCTGGGAAAGCATTGATAAATATAAATAAATAGTAACGGTCCAAGGACCGATCCACGTGGAACACCACTTGCCACCCGGTACTGTTTTTGACTCCTTCCAATCATCTATGACTCGCTGTGTTCTCCCATTGAGGAATGAGAGTATACACTGTTGTTTGTTTCCCCTGATACCGTAGTATGTGACCTGTTTCCCCTGATACCGTAGTATGTGACCTGTTTCCCCCGATACCGTAGTATGTGACCTGTTTCCCCTGATACCGTAGTATGTGACCTGTTCCCCTGATACCGTAGTAGGTGACCTGTTTCCCCTGATACCGCAGTATGTGACCTGTTTCCCCTGATACCGTAGTATGTGACCTGTTTCCCATAATACCGTAGTAGGTGACCTGTTTCCCCTGATACGTAGTAGGTGACCTGTTTCCCCTGATACCGTAGTAGGTGACCTGTTTCTCCTGATACCGTAGTAGGTGACCTGTTTCCCCTGATACCGTAGTAGGTGACCTGTTTCCCCTGATACCGTAGTAGGTGACCTGTTTCCCCTGATACCGTAGTAGGTGACCTTTGTCAGCATTCGTAGGTGAGAGACTCCATCAAACGCTTGGCTGAAATCCAAGATGATCTTATTAATTTGTGTCCACTTGTCAAGCGTTGAAGCCAACTCATTGTTAAGTGTTAAGGAGTTAGGCCTCACATCTTCTGCATGCTCGGAAGCCATGCTGACCATCATGAAGGACTTAGTGACCATCAGGGAGACAGGTCTATAACAGCTGTAACATTTACTTTTTGCCAATCTTCGGGAACAAATTCTTCACAAACATGAGAGGAGTTATCGCGAAAGCTTCACACATGTGAAGAGGAAACTCTAATATTTCTCAACAGTGCTTTGGATATGCAACAGATTTGTGAGGTACAGGTTAAGCTTAAGTTAAGTAAAAAACGTATTTTTCGTGTTACAAGAGTACAAAAAAATACAAGAAATGAGTATCTAGAAGAAAACGTCTAATGTACTCACACATCGGCAAAATTGTAACATCATTAGCACAATGGGTATAGCAGACCTCCCTATAATGATGTACAGCTCAATTTTGAACAAAATATAATTATGTTTAAACGATTTTGTTTTCTCTCCTCGAACATTTTAATAAGAGCTGACGATGCGTAATTTCATAATTTCAGACGTTTCAAAAGTGGTTCATTAGCACAATAGGTATAGCAGATCTCCATATAATGATCTACAGTTCAAGTAGGAACAAAATATAGCACAATAGGTATAGCAGATCTCCATATAATGATCTACAGTTCAAGTAGTAACAAAATATAGCACAATAGGTATAGCAGATCTCCATATAATGATCTACAGTTCAAGTAGGAACAAAATATAGCACAATAGGTATATCAGACGATCTACAGTTCAAGTAGTAACAGTATATAATTATGTTTAAACGATTTTGTTTTCTCTACTCGAACATTTGACGAGACATAATTTCATAATCTCAGACGTTTCTAAAGTATTTCAAGAGTTACTGTTCGTAAACCAAATTATGGTGATAACATATTTAAAATATGTGTCAGTATTATTCAGTCTGGTCTTGGAAGCACGTCATGAGAGCTTACTCAAGGGAAACTGCTCGGTGTTATCAGGTCGATCTGACATCAACTTTAACTTTGACTTCATTTTATATACATTCGCATTCTGTTTCTACAGTAGTGTTTTAACAAGTATGTAACAGTTAGTTTATATGAAGGGCCATTACTCTGATCGGGACTATAATCGGACTTCGCTGAGATCTTCTGATCCCATGTTGTTAGTCCAAAATTGGTCATGATTGTTGAAAAATGCGGTCTATAGACCGTTAAACGAATATTGTCGTTCGAAAACGAATTTGTCAAATATTTACTGTCGTTTTTGTAATGTACACATTTTGAACAATTGCTTCACATTTGTGAAAAAGATCGTTTCTGTGAATTACAGTGCAACATAGCTTTGCGCATCTATTCTTAAACAATTGATATTACAAAATTGCACAACTAATGTAAATATATTTCAATTAAAACTACTTACCAACACCGCACCAATAGATCTAAGGTATACGTTCGCACCAGATTACCTCTGGTTAGTATAATTTAGGTCAGACAGACATGTTTCCATGAACGATGCGTATCGAAGTATAACCTTGATGTATTTGTTACAAAACAAATGGATTTTCCACATTATTCACGAATTTCGATATATTTCACAGATATTGAAATAATAGAAACAGTAGGTACCGGTTGTGTAAGGTCGATGTTTATACTGGCTTCATAGAGAGATCAACACAAGAAGAACTTATAATGATTTCAGAAGAATGTGTTTGTTCAGCCGAGTTGCTGCTCTATTTGTCTATGTTTGATTGGTAAATTGACATTTAATGGATGCTTATCGTTTGAAACGGTTCTCAAGCATACTATGAGACACATATAGTAATGTTGATATATTTCTAGGCCTTATTTCTAGAACCCGGTAACTCAATTTTTGGCGGTTTTTAGTATTTGGTATCGTTGAAACCGTCTTTCCAAGCTCGTTCTATCTGTGCTACCTGTATTGTTCTGGAATGCACATAACTTAAATAAAATGCAATTCCATTACCCTGTATGTAACAATTATCTAAAGAGGGTAAAACTTTAAAGTGTTTTTCTCATAAAGACGACATACAAGTTATGGGGTTCTGGAAATAATGCGAGGTAATTAAGTCGAAGTGTTTTGTTTGTTGACAATTGTTCAGTTATATACGTCACTTGATTGCCAACCAGTCGTAATATGTTACTTCGCAAACAACTGACAACTTCCCTACACAATTCAAGTTCGAAGGACACATAACAAAGTTGCGTCGAGGGTTCGAATTTCCAAAACAATTTCACTAATGGTTTGGACACTGAAGGTGAAGACTCCGCAGTTCTGTTCTTTGCTAAAGTTTGTCATTCGCTATCTTTTTGGGAAACATTTTCATTTCAAGCAATAGTAAGCAATCAGCTGGCGTACATTGCTACCTATACTACTGAAACATGTTATATAAGTGTATTGTCGAATGGTATATCGGTCATCTACTTTATTTCGTTTCTTTGTGTCGGGGATTAATGCCGTTTCTCAACATTATCTAAGTTACTAGTAAACGTTCTAGTATATACGGTGGTCAGTTGACCCAATCAGTGCTCCTGGGTTACCTAACAGTACTAACCTGCTCCGCCGCAAGCAACTGACATTTCTCCACTTCTCGGAACTCGTTTATTTAAAATGTCCTTATAATGAACTTGCTGAAGGACACTCGGTTGACAGGATACAAGTTCTTGCAATGAGACAATAAAACCAGTCATATTAATAATTATGTATATGACGCCATGTTCAGCGGTGACTGATTGTGTTTTAGATTGTATTAGTGCGAGGTTAGTTGCATCTCTTTAGGCTTAATCCACAGTTGTGCTTTTGTCAATGACCGTTCCAAGACGACACTAATTCTTTCCTCTATCATTTATTCAATGTATTCATTGTTTCATTGGCTATAACAGTGTGTTCTTTTGTGTTAAATTCATTTCCTCATAGTACAATCAATGACATTTTTCTAATTATAAAGAAAAAGGCAAAATCTTTTCTGTCCAGATAAAGAAGTAATGTGTGAACACAATAATCTAGTATTTGAACAGAACAGGCTCTGCTTCTAATTTAGAATTTTCTTCCTTATTTTTCGCTACAGGCGCGGCGATTCAGTCTACAAATGACGTTTATTATTCAAGAAAGGCGGACATTTTCTCTGTGCAAGAAAATATCTCTAGCGTACATTTACACCAGAAATATCTCCTAAGATGATCAAAATAAGTAATTACATTTCTGATGTTGGGGAAATGGCATCAAACTTGCCGCGGGTAACTTCATTAATTGATGTATAATTAAGATAATTGCAATATCGAGAGGATTGTACGTAAGTATAACGAATGTATGTAGTTAGACATATATCCATGAACTCGTATGTGCGTATAATAGGCCTCGATGCACATAATATTCATACCATGTGGTAAATATGCTTGCATAACATCATAGACGATATGCGAAATGTTCAGTCACTTATGCAATGCCATCGGTACACTTCGGACATTTCAGCGAGGTGATGGAGTCGATATGATGTTTAACATCTGACATTTATCCAGAGTACTAGAGTTTTGACTCGCAAATTTGAACACATATCTACCCGACTTTAACTGTAAGTATTCATCGGAACACGCAAGAATTGATTATGCCAAATTCAACTAAAACACATACAACCAATTATGTTTGAAATCACGTGCTGAGATGTTCCGGTTTACGTGCCTCTGTGTGAGCAATCAGGAACATCTACATACAGAGTGTAAACACAAAAACGAGATTAAATAACCGGTCGACAAGTTAAGTCATAACTACTTTCTGCATCGATATTGAATCTTGTGCAATTAAATGGGACACTTGTAGCCCGTGAATAACTAAGTTTTAGGGTATACATAACTATGTGAATATTCTGCATCCTCGGTACCCAGGTGATTCATAACACATATGGTACCCTGGGCATATTGGCTAGCGAAACTTCGTAATGCATGAATATTAATTAGCATTTCTTGACCAATGAAATGGGCGATAACAAAAAAAGAAGAAATCTCCTTTGAGAAGAGCTATTGATGCCCTGTCTGACACGATTTGAAAGCCGCGATCCATTGGATCGCTCAGAACCGCGATTCTATCCGTAACCCCTCGGACATTTCCGTACCGCATGAGGTGTGTGTCATGTGGTCAATCAATTGGCTGGATTTCACATCATTAGTTATTCATGAGTACGAGACTTTTAAAGTCAGTTTGTCCAGGGTATCATATATGTTGAATAGCCTGGGTACCAAGGATAGTATAATGCAGATATTTTGAAAATAGTTCTGACTTTCATTTGGACTATACACACATCAGCAATGTTTAAGAACATTTAATTATCGACCTATTCATGAACACATCACATCTACTACAATAAATTATATTATACAAAAAATAATGAAATGCCAGAATCTTCCTGCTGTCGACGTACACGTTTTTGTAGAAATGCGG
Source organism: Mactromeris polynyma (assembly GCA_032209605.1). NCBI lineage: Eukaryota > Metazoa > Mollusca > Bivalvia > Venerida > Mactridae > Mactromeris > Mactromeris polynyma. Next base: position 32,151,707 of record JASFXZ010000004.1, on the reverse strand, counting down.
GAAATATATTTATATTTCTCTTGTAAAGGTATTAACTTAATCTAAGTGCTGCTTTTCAGAAAATTTGCAATTATAGAATTTCTTAAAATTCTGACTAACCATCATATTACTGCATGTTACGATAACATTAAGTATTGTAAGCACCTAAGTGAAATCATAATTGCCATTAATTTATCAATCATTAAGTACTTTACCTCCATCATATATAATTAATGCATAATACAACTTACTGTTCGGCCCAAATATCCATTGATGGATTTCTCAATTAATACAATCTGTAATGGCTTGTTTGTTTTATGTAACAATTTGTCTGGTTGCCTCTGCGTCTGTTGCAGTTTTTGCAAACTTGATCGTTTTCCAGCTACTGATACAATGAATCTATATTATGAAAGCTTTGTTTCGTTTAACGACTAGATTTTAACCTTTGAGCACTGATTACACAAACATTCATCCACAGCAATTAAGATGTTTTAAATTTAAGAAAGTGTGCCAAAGTGCATACTGACAGCTTAGAAAGCCATTATGATATTTAGTTTCCTCAGGTTCGAATAAGACTATATTGGCAAGATAAACTATAATGCGTTACTACAAACGAATCCATGAAATAGCTTTTTTGATGAATTTATACAATATTTAAAGTTTTGCAAGGTCTTCTAAATATCTCGAATACAACCTCCTCTCGACCAACAACCTATCTTTACCGTTATTATAAGGTTTCACTAAGTGAAGATTCATTATCACACTGCCAACTAGAGCAATATCCTCTGAAAAAAACTGAATCGAACAGTTCATCTACCAAATTACGCAGCTCTAGAAGGTTTCGCTGTTTGATTCACTTATTGTCCTTGCAAGTAACAAGAGCATACAGCAATATGTGTAAGTTCTTACTTCCCACCGTATTAACTTGCCAATTGGAGCATGTGTAAAGTACTGTTTATGCATGTTGATACAACAGGACGCGTCTTACTGTATTTATTGTAATTATGTAATCCTTGCAAAAGAATATATTTGTATGTTTGGTTCATGTTTAACGCCGTTTCTCAACGTTCAGTTATATACGGCAATCAGTGCTCCTGTGTTACCAACCAGTTCTAGCCTGCTTCTCCGTGAGCAACTAACAACTTTTCCACATAAATCAGAGTTCAGAGGTGGAGGACAAATAGGCTTCGGATACATTTTCTCCAGCCAAATTTCCACGGTAGAACATACGCTTCGGCCGGGTTTCGAACCCACTGCTTGTAGATTAGCAGTCTAGCGCTCTGCCGACTGAGCTCACCTGGTAGGCTCTCGTGCCAATGTTAACACGTGCAAGCGTCAAACTATATTCACGGTTCTTTGCGTTAAAAAATAGATGCAATATATCTGCACAATAACAATAATGTATAGTTTTGTAGACGAGAAATGAGCAATATATCTGCACAATATATCTGCACAATAAGAATAATGTACAGTTTTGTAGACGAGAAATGAACATTATATGTTCAAGTCTGTTCCGTTATGTTATCATTACTTCATTTTATGTATCCGCCGGCAAGTGTTGTGCCACTATAAAATCAAACATTATTGCCTCAAGTAATTTCAGCATTGTTCAATAGTTTCGTCTGGATATAAATTGTGAGTAATGTATATGGGCTTCTAGCTACGGGCCCATTTGATTAGTTCATTCAGTATACTGCTCGACTGACAAACAGAATGTTGTAAGTTCGAGTCACTGTTGAGTTGTACGTGTTAAACAGTGAAAAGGACGTGTGAGTTGTGTTCTTAATTTTATGATGGTCTTATTATTGAGGTGGTCTTTACGTGAGATTTTACCGTCATCCTATTATCACACGACTCATTACTATAAGCTCGCTTTTTCCGTTTATAATTGTTGTACTTTTCTCTTATTTCTACATCGTGTACGACCTCACGCAAATGTTATTTTGTACCTGAAAACCTCGGTACAGACGAGATATAGGTCGGCTTTCTGTCAGCAGAAAACAACAACATCAGAGGTGATACATGTAAAGTAAGCATTTAACGAACTTATTTTATGGCTGTTTATATCGATAGTAGTGCTCTATGATCTCAATAACAGTATCATCATCAACCGATTGCGTGTCCAGATTTTTTTTTTAATTTTTAGAATTCTAACTTGAACTTGGCATCATGATGTTTTAAAATCGTGATTTCAGCAATGCATTTTCTTCCACGCCTTGGAAGAATAATTTGTGATGCACACACTCATGAAATTCAGTATTTTTAATTAACGCTAGCATGCTTTTGACAGAAAAATGCCAAACACAAATGTAAAATAGCTCTCGCGTTTTTTCTTTAAGTTTCCAACGATAACATGATTCCTGTGCCAACAACTGGATACGTCTATAAATGCAAACCGATTTAACAGTATATGTGACATGTGGACATGATGAAAAGGGGCCGCTTGTAAAACAACAGAGCGTAATTTAATCATTTGTAACTTAATAAAATGATAAGTTTATTTATTTAACCTTTTCATTCATTATTCCTGCCAAAGATAACTTATTGTTCATCGTTTTATCTATTTATTTATATTTATGTAACTCAATATCTTTCTTTGATAATTTAATATATTGCTTACAATTCTTCCTATGTCACACAATACTTTATGTTAAGTACCACAGTTGAAATAGAAGTTTTTACTTAAACTCTTTGTTGTGTTATCCTTTACATTAAATGTTGATTCAAACATATTGTTCTTACTAATGTGTGTCTTAATTTTATATTGCCATGTAAATTGTACATTTTATGTTGAAATAAATATATTTACAAGAGAATAAAATTATGCAGTCGATCAGAGCTAGATCACATTTTGGAATGACTTAAAAGATACACATTGCTTCCACTGTACCAAAATCGGAAACCTGTAAAAACGCATAAGGTCGTTTACCAATTTTAACTTTGTCATACTTCTTTCATACTAATAGTAGAACATTTTACTGTCAACAGAAGATCACATGTTTTGTCTTCTTGGCTTGGTATTCAAAACCTGTACTAGAGACAATTTCTCTTTTCAAAATACATTGGATGCTGAATTTACATTGTTTAAAACTATTCCGTATTGCATTCCTAGTAGTCGGAAAATGCGAGACATAAACTCTTTATGATATTGACGATATTCAAAGTGTTAAGAGGTGACTAAATGCATAAAACCTAAGTTTGGAAGCATGGTGTTTTTATGTGTGCTCCAAACATCGATAATTCCATTATCAAATAAGTTCAAGCGGCAAACACCTGCTTTGCGACAATTTCTAACATTCCATTAGTGTTTCGACAGTCAAATGAAACATAACCGTGGAGTTTATTAGTAATATTTCAGTATGACGAAACCAACGCCATAGCTAATGGATCGGAAACTTAAAATATAAAGGAAATTGCTAAAAAACAACCGACGTCAATAGAAGTAAGCTATAAGTCGCGTGTCTTTATGCGAGTGCTCTAGACACACAAATCTTTATAAAAAAGCATTTACTACGATGCTGGTTCACTTCACATTTATCTCGAACATTGTGTTACTTTATTTAAATATTTGGTAACATTTAAGGTCACATAACGTTTTTGATACCTGTGTACTTTTCTAATTTTGGTTTAATCTTTATTTATTCATCACATCTATATATTGACTACATTACAGAGATCATACAATATTCTAATATGTGTAGGTTAATTTAGCAAAATCATATATTGGATTCTAATCTCGAAAAGAGCAATTTGTATAGCTTTAATTTTAGCCATTATACCTTTTTAATTCAGGAAATTTAAGCAATTATAATTATTTAAAAATATTCGTGAAAATTGAACGGCACTGACTATGGCGTGTTAGTCATCACAACAAACCGTTTTAATGCGTAATTTTATATTCCGATTTTCTAATGAACCAACATAACGTATTTGTTAATTACCAGATCATACACAACAATGAAAGAAAACTTTCACGAATAGTTAATATGACTTTCTACTCATCAATAACCTCAATTTATGTTGTTTTGTATTGTGTAGACTCTCAAGTTTTACAAGCATGGTGTATAAACACCTATATAGTTATACATTATGTTGTTTCTATCTAGCTTCGTATACCCGGTACGTTTGTGCACTTATCAATACCACACTAATCGTTCAGATGAAGGTGGTTGCCTGCTGGGAAAAAATGCAAACGCAGATAAGTATTTATACTGGTATGGGGTATTTACCAGAACAACACATTCGCCAAGCAACATAACATTCGGTGCATTTTCATTACAATAATCTTTACAGATATACAAGGAGGTTTGTTTACAAAACATTTTCAAATCAGGGCAATCATGTTACCATAGCAAACGTTCATGTGTAAACAAGACCTGACATCAATTGGATTTTCGCTATTTCAAAGCATATTAAGGGCTAGTCCCTTAATCAAAGTACATAAACAGGGTTCTAAAAATGTTCGTTCACAAAGTTGAATTTTAGTATCGTTTTAAATGCTCATTCATCTGTGTCGCTATGGACTCATAGTTTACTTATGTGTGGGAATTCTAAATAAAACAGACACTCATGAAAACAGCACTATCTTTCATTATGCGAAATCAAACCAGTGTGCACAGCATTATTCTCATTTTATCTAAATTCAAACAATGAACAAACTTTTTAACACCTTGTATACGTTATTTCGTTTTGAGGTTTTTCGAAGCCTCTGCGCGTTTTGACTGTTTATATGTTTTGAGACACTTACCACAGATTTACTTTAAACGATCGAGATTTTGCGATATTTTTGTGATTTAATACCATGATAATTAATGTAAGTAGTGATTTATCTTAATGCAGTATCTTCTAAATTTAGGGATAACAAAACATGCACACTCTTAAAACTTGTCTTCTGGGTGTGTTTTAGTTTCGCAATTGAAGTGATTTAATGCACAAAACATGCTTGTCGTAACTACCGTTAATGACGCCCATGTTTTGCCAATTTCAATTGCTTATTAAATTATTCATTAATGTCAAATTGCAAGCAGATGTTTAACGACGTTTAAATTACAATTTACAGTCATTAAAAATCGCAACTGTCATGTTTTAATTGTTAATTAATAGCAATTTTGTTTGACTATCCCGACAAAATGCAACTTAAAAGTCGAGTTTAACTGAACAGATTTATTCATACTTCGCGTGTTAGGAAAACAAACGGCGTAAATTCGCGTCTTGTTAGAATTAGAATAGTCCGGTTGCTATCGAACATTTATTAAGTCACGAAAATTCTTCAATTGTCATGAAGTGTACTGTTACTCAGCGTTCAAACAAATATGAAATAACGTGGATATTAAAGAACAGTCAGCATTCAGTAAGCATTGTATCCCCACTTTGCCCACTAAAACCTTCTGAATGAAATCCAGCCCCGTTAATTCTGAGCGCTGAGGATTGGTTATAACCCCGGGGCCCTGAACAACAACCGTGGATTTTAACTTAGAAAAGTTTTACCCAATTTCGACATGACCCATGAATTCCCGATCAATTGCACACTGAATGTTCATGCAATGCATATAAAAAGTAATTGATATGATTTGGGTATAATGATAATATATGAAAGCATTCATAATTTCAAAATTAGTTTATGATGAATAAAACAGTATGTGGTGCTATAAGAACCGCGCACGCACCGATGTAAAAACTAATATATCCATGAAGCGTCTAATGAATATATAGAAGTTGATTGTTGATTACTACACCTTAGAGAACACATCGGACATAGCTGAATATATTAGTGACGTCTAGTTAAATCCTTGGAGAATATTGTCAATCACGGCTAATAGAATTCAACGCCTTTCATGTTTATTTTGTGTTTGGCTCAGACAAACAAATGGGTAACAGAGTTGTTGAGGAAAAGGACGCGAGAAAACTAATACAAGTAGAAACCAATTCTGATAACAAATGTTGAACTGCCCAGGAATGTCGCTTATAGTTATTTGTACAAACCTGTTGACCGGCAAACATATTTCTATAGCAATGCCACTAACGTTTATATTTTAGTTCTGGAACTTAAGGCCATGCCGTTTTATATTTACGTTAGCGTCCGCATGCGCCAAGGTTTTGAGCTCTTTAAACAAAAAGAACAACATTTTCGTAAGTTTAAAATATCGCCAAGGGAAGTAACCGCTGAGTTGTATTTATGTATGTTTTTGTCAATATTTTGTTAATTTGAATGTTTGAAAATGGTGATTGAAAACTCGTCAGTTTTTTTGTTAGACTTCTAATGCTAAATAGAGAAACAAGTACTAATTTTATCATGTTTATTTCATTAAAACATGTGAAATGAGGCATCGTCTATTATCCGGCTTTAAGTTTTTTCGAAATGACTTTGTGTGTGTTTTTTCGAAATTGTACCTAGGTTTCGTAAACCGGAGTTGACGCTTTTCAAAAAATTAAAACAAAGTATGGCATTAGCAGTTATATATAACCAGCAGTCTAAACAAAGTATGGCCTTAGCAGTAATATATAACCAGCAGTCAAAGTATGGCCTTAGCAGTAATATATAACCAGCAGTCTAAACAAAGTATGGCCTTAGCAGTAATATATAACCAGCAGTCAAAGTGTGGCCTTAGCAGTAATATATAACCAGCAGTCAAAGTGTGGCCCTAGCAGTAATATATAACCAGCAGTCTAAACAAAGTATGGCCTTAGCAGTAATATATAACCAGCAGTCAAAGTATGGCCTTAGCAGTAATATATAACCAGCAGTCTAAACAAAGTATGGCCTTAGCAGTAATATATAACCAGCAGTCAAAACAAAGTATGGCCTTAGCAGTAATATATAACCAGCAGTCAAAACAAAGTATGGCCTTAGCAGCAATATATAACCAGCAGTCTAAAGTCGAGCAGGAAATAACATCGACGAATTGCACGAAATCAAAATGGACACATGCAAAAAGGCAGAGACAAAGGGGAGACAAGCACAAGCCAGAATGTCCGCCCAGTTATGTCGGTGGTGAGTGCGCTAGGCTATACCCGCCCAGTTATGTCGGTGGTTAGTGCGCTATGCTATGCCCGCCCAGTTATGTCGGTGGTTAGTGCGCTAAGCTGTCACATAAGAGGTCCGGGTTTATTTCCAGGGCTGGGCAAGTCATGTCCTTCCATGACATTTGGCGACCACCTCTGATTTATGTTTGGAAGTTGTCAGCTCGGGGAAGGTCAATTTTGTGCTGGCTGTTAATTAATTCCAGCAAAACTTGTTTTTCATTAACTGAACGCAGTATATAACTAAGTAATTGATGCAAAATGTCATTAAACCTGTTTAAATAAAACATAGATTATGACTAAAATGAGTAAAAAAAACAACATGAGTTTTTCACCTGGTTTAATCATACACTCACCCTAATGAAACGGACAGTGTGAAAACGCACAAATCTCCGCTGGATACTGATCGACATACACGGAATGAACGTCGAACACATGAGCATGCACACATGTAAAACATGGATATATGACATAATGGACCCGTGATGCCAGTCAAATATGTACTCCATGACTAATCAAACCAGAACATCTGAAGAGAAGCTAACAAGGCCACACCATGATGGACGAATACAAACATTCGGCGCTTTCCTTCTGTTTCCAGGTTGTAAGGAGAGTAATTATGGAATTACCTGCTAGAACTCGTTATATTCTCAGCTTCAGGCAACATCAATAACATAGTCGTTTTCCTTTTATTTTATAGTTCTCTCGATTCTATTGTTAGTCGTCTGTGATAATTATTCGTGTTGGTGAAATTGGATAATTACTCAAAATTACTCCATTAACTACCAATCATGTTGTTATCATCAACAGGTCTATGTACTCAATACAACCACGAAGCATCCTGTGTGACGGTGCAATGGTATTCCGCACATGTTTCCTGTCGAAACCACATGATGGCTTACGCCTGGTATGCGGTTCAACTATGACATATGTCTTCCACTGTGATACCCTAGGTTTATTACTGATTGACTTGCCTACAGCTTCTGTCAGTGTGTATTACTGTATGGTTTATATGAATAAATGCACATACCTTACGGATAACATTGTCTTGTGCTGCTCTTTACTCGTAACACATGGTCCTATTATTGTAAGGGGGTTGCAAACGATCGGTATATCTTTACTCGTAACACATGGTCCTATTATTGTAAGGGGGTTGCAAACGATCGGTATATCTTTACTCGTAACACATGGTCCTATTATTGTAAGGGGGTTGCAAACGATCGGTATATCTTTACTCGTAACACATGGTCCTATTATTGTAAGGGGGTTGCAAACGATCGGTATATCTTTACTCGTAACACATGGTCCTATTATTGTAAGGGGGTTGTAAAAGATCGGTATATCTTTACTCGTAACACATGGTCCTATTATTGTAAGGGGGTTGCAAACGATCGGTATATCTTTACTCGTAACACATGGTCCTATTATTGTAAGGGGGTTGCAAACGATCGGTATATCTTTACTCGTAACACATGGTCCTATTATTGTAAGGGGGTTGCAAACGATCGGTATATCTTTACTCGTAACACATGGTCCTATTATTGTAAGGGGGTTGCAAACGATCGGTATATCTTTACTCGTAACACATGGTCCTATTATTGTAAGGGGGTTGCAAACGATCGGTATATCTTTACTCGTAACACATGGTCCTATTATTGTAAGGGGGTTGTAAACGATCGGTATATCTTAAATATCCAATTAGTTCCTTTTATAAATTCATTAACAAGATGTAACTAACTCGTTGGTTATTAAAATGCATTAAGATATAAATATGCCTTGCCATTTTTGATCATTATATCAGAATTTACTGTCAAGTATTTACAAAGAATTCTCGCTCGGGGATGACCTCGAAATGAGTACCCACTCAGTAATAAAATCGTTATTTAGTGCACCAATTTCTAATTTTAATCTCACAAATAAGCCTGACTTTCTTCTGAACCAATAATGGTCTTACTGGGGTTTTGTTGTAGTTGAATGTCTATTGATAGATTGTGGTATCTCATATACACACCACGCACATTTTCCTGATCGTAATGTGGTACTAAAGTGCTGTAAATCTCGGTGTATGTTAACGACTTTTGGTGTATGTTTATAGACTAAATGACAAATTGTCTCTGAAAAAATGTTGGTATTCTTTTCTTCCCCAATCGATCAATCAGCAGAGTGGCGTTTTCACCGCCTTGGTGAAGTAATCTTATACAATTGTTACAGGAACTTGTTAATGACCTGCCTTTATACACTCATCATGTGGCTTTCCTCCAAGTAGAACGATGGGATAAAAGAGACATGTTGGGCGAAACTAGGTCGTGATCCAATCTGATAAGAGTACATCAATTTCTTAAAAGGGGAGGTAATAAAGTTGCATACAGAAGACTATGTTAGTCATATTAGGTGTTACCACGTGCTATTTAAAGGTATAATATAGAAATATATGCTAAGAAATAATTTAGAAAAATGGCATGTTAATGCCTTCATGCAGAAATACTTTAAAATATTGCATTGTCACTTCTCTTTAAAGTTTCCTGGGACTGCAGAACACCGAGTTCAACTCAGGCATATCGTATCCTAGAGCTGACTGGGCACGTAGGTAAAGCTAGAAGATACCGGTATCGGACACTTATATTTTTGGTGTTTGTAAACGTGTAAGAAAACTGACCATGCAGTGTTGTAGTTTATATCTGTATGGTGTAAATTACCACAAATGTTTTCTTATTCGACACTAAGGATATTTCGTCAAAAAGATAGGACCATGCACCTTTAAAGCCGAGACTTTGAGTAACAAAGCCGTGGACAATACTTGTCTCGACATGGCATTGACCTTACATTGCTAGAATTCATTTTAGCCATCGATATTAATTTAACTGGTAGATTAGGATAGCTTAACAGTAATTACTTGTTATCTGACCATCTGCTTGGAATAAAAACCCACACTTATACACAATAATGACGTATGTTCCAATTACTGCGTACGCACGGAATACGCAACTTGTAATTAGCTTGTTTGTTTTTGTTACACAGTTTCAGTTAATCGGTTGTAAAAGCATCACATACTATATAGCAACCATTATCGCTTAATTCATCCATTAGCAAGTTATAGGCAAACTGAATGAACAGATCTAAGGACATAATGTTAGTGTCCGTCATTCAGTTGTACGAGTCGTTCCTTTGAACATTTGTAAATTACTTATATTCTCGAATTACATGTTGAAAATATGAGTACCGCTTTGGAATGGTCAGTTTCACAACAGCCTGGTTTAAGCATGCACACAATCTCACACCCACACGTGGTTAAAGCCTGGTTTAAGCATGCACACAATCTCACACCCACACGTGGTTAAAGCCTGGTTTAAGCATGCACACAATCTCACACGTGGTTAAAGCCTGGTTTAAGCATGCACACACTCTCACACGTGGTTAAAGCCTGGTTTAAGCATGCACACAATCTCACACGTGGTTAAAGCCTGGTTTAAGCATGCACACACTCTCACACGTGGTTAAAGCCTGGTTTAAGCATGCACACAATCTCACACGTGGTTAAAGCCTGGTTTAAGCATGCACACAATCTCACACGTGGTTAAAGCCTGGTTTAAGCATGCACACAATCCCACACGTGGTTAAAGCCTGGTTTAAGCATGCACACAAATTTCACACGTGGTTAAAGCCTGGTTTAAGCATGCACCCAATCTCACACGTGGTTAAAGCCTGGTTTAAGAATGCACACAATCTCACACGTGGTTAAAGCCTGGTTTAAGCATGCACACAATCCCACACGTGGTTAAAGCCTGGTTTAAGCATGCACACAATCCCACACGTGGTTAAAGCCTGGTTTAAGCATGCACAAAATCCCACACGTGGTTAAAGCCTGGTTTAAGCATGCACACAATCTCACACTTATCTCGCTATCACCCAAATAACACGAACTGTGCAAATAAGAAAAATCCCACCGGAAAACTCCTCACAGGATAATACACAGGAAATTGTCACGAGTTATCTCCCTTTATACCTTCTAGAGTTCTCTCCCTTCATTCCTTCTACAGTAAATATATATATATACATAGTATATGTATAACACTCCTCACAAATAATAATACACACATAGTATGCGCATATATAGTCTATAGAAGGGTTACAGGGAAAGAACTATAGAAGGGATTAAGGGAGATAACACTATACGGGATAAAGGGAGATAACTCGTGACAATATCTTATGGGACAATACGTATAGAATATAGATATCTGAAACAAGTCAGTCAAATATGCAATCGATGACCTATTACGAGTCAGAGCAACTGAAAAAATCCCAGATACTCGTAGAATGTGCGTATTATTAATATTGTCCTGCTTTCAGCATTCAGTTTAACTTTACTTCGAATATTACTATAACATTAAGTGTCATTCAATTTGTTGTTTTACGTACACAACATTTGTGATGAGATTGAGGTTTGGAAAGATCATGTCTGATTTCCCACGCAATATCACTGACGCAAGAAATGTCTGTGCTCCAGAGATAAGACGATTTAATAAAAAAATATTTCTATCAAATTATAGTCTTTAATCAAATTGATTTGTTTGTAGGTTGAATAGAATACTAAGCGTCGGGTGTAACATTTGATACAAATGCGTGTATTGTGCTTAAAATTGTGCTTTTATAGATTGAACGATTGAAAGAAACTGTATGATCTCGAAAGATGAATTATATATATAAACAGTATTAGCAACATCGCCAACCTATTGTTTGTAATTCTGAAATGATCAAATAAAGATACTGGCAACTAGATGTATATAGAGAATAATAGGTTAGTGATGTAAAATGTTTATCAGGCAAGGTGGAATAATTTTTGGGTGAGCAACTAGATGTAAAATGAATATCACGTGTCCGATATAATCATTTCTTCGTGTGATATCTTATTTAGGATTATCTTAGAGTAGTCCCATGTCCATTACCTGCTTTCATGTACCTTGTACGTACACAGTATTTGATTAATGGGTATTTAATTTAACATTTTTTTAAACATTTCTGTATTAGAAATCAGCCTAACAATAGTTTAGACTTAGACAACCAAAGGAACAATACAGATACAACAGACTTTGAGATATAAGTGTAGTGCCCACGATAATGTGACTCACTAGCAAACTGTGAGACGAATCCATTTGAACTGACACAAAAGCACTTTACGCGTGTTTCAGTAAACATGATGAAAGGGGGTCATTTGTAAGGCGACATATATCCAGCCCAACAGTGCACTATGACCACTAAAAAGGGGGAATAAGGATACATATGTTTTGTTTATAATCAAACATTATTACGTTTTATATGTTAAAGGTACTTTGTTTTTCTAAGTTTTGAATTGGTTCATCAAATATCTATTTATAATCATATTTGTAAATAAAAAGAGGGCAAAGGTGAACCTTTTCACACAATAAGGTCAACAACTTGGCATTGGGCCAGAATTACCCCTCACAGTACAGTGCCCTTTTCGTCACCTATTGAACCTATTGCATTTAATAGTAAGTGCCAACTTCGTATCTACTCGAATAGATCCAGGTGAGACACACTGTTAAGACTGAGTTATTGTCACGTGTGCCAAACCGTTAATGGTACTCATTTGTTTTCTGATTTACGTTTCGTGACAGATAAAAACATCAGGGACTATAACTGCTACCTTATGAATAATAAATAAGACATCTGAAGATGAATGTAGATTGCGCCACGTGACTGTCGTATTTTAGTGCAAACACTCATATCGATGGCTCCGTTCTTAAAATTAACTCCATATCGCTTGTCGGAGATTTCTCAAGTATATTCCCGCTTCTTTTGCAAAGACACCTGACCAATGTGATTTCTGATAAATCGTTATGTTACAAATACCGAAATCTGATTGGAATATTTCATGCCATGCTAAGAAGCATATATTCGGGAATTTCGAAGTGGCCATTTTGTACTCGCCAACAGTTCAAATCCCGGGTATTAAATTTAAGAAGAGTCTCTACATTCAGTAGAACATTCGTGCTATCACGCCATACGTTACTGTTCTGTGATCACTCCATACGTTACTGTTCTGTGATCACTCTTTCCGCTAATGTCAACCAGTCGTGTGAAGCAAGCAAGCCTACTATTGATGATTCCAAAAAGTCTAGTATATTTTAAGACACTATAGAACGCTGGATATAAAGCAGTATTGTTCGTTTTTATCTGAAGTATATCTGGAACAAAAAATCGTGTTTTTTTTCGGCACAGTTGTACTAACATGGCTTTGCAATTAGCATGTCAGCGTTGTGTAATTCAATTAAATCCTACGTTTTAGCCGCTAAACTAAATTTTCTTCAAACGACCAGCGTTGATAACCTTCACGTGGATTGGTTAATTTTTCTTGAAATGCCTGTATATTTGTTGACCAGAACCTAAAATAAACCTTGTTTATTGTAATGAAATTTTACTTCCGAAGCAACGTAATCTTATGGCAACGGTGTAATGTTTGCAAGAAACACTTTGATCACAATATAGGCGTTATTCTTATTATTGTAAACATGACAATGTTGTATGAAAACCAGATGAACATAATATTCTTTGCCTAAACACTTGCGTCTGAAAGTTGCTCTATAGTATCTTTCAAGGTTTATCTAGTGAGTAGGGGTGTTGTTTTTCAACCCGATGGGAAATTGCCCGGCGTTGGAATTAAGAAGACTTTTTTTAGTTTTATGTGCTAGCCACATACATTTATAAATCGATATGTAACAAGTTTATTAACATGAATTTGGGATTTCACGATTGATAAAATAAGTAATGATGAACTATGTAGAAACTGATTATACTGTGTATGACTAATCGCACGACGGAGTTATTTTATCCAGTCTCCTACTCATTGATCTCCACTTAAAGGTATCGGAATAACTGTGTCGTACTGTAATCGAGTGACCGGCAATCGTAAATCTCGGATCAGCAATTTCCTAAACTGGTCTAGAACGCTTTAAATTCACAAACGATTTTTAAGCCAATACCGACTAGGAGGTTTAGTCGTCAATATTTATTACTTTGGTATTGGAATAAATTCTCAAAGACACGCAATGGACCAGCCAACCAGTCAACTAAAACATTTGTTACAGTATTATTAACGAGCTTGATAATTGCTTGATTGTACATGCACTGAATGAGCAGTCTAGCAGGAAACGCCAGATGCAAAGTGCACAGCTGCCCCAAAAGCACAAGTAGGCATGAACATTTATACTGTCATACATTGTGTTGTAATCCTATAACCGATGGCATAAATGCTTTAAAGATCGGTCAAACTATAATTCTTCAATTGTCAATGCACAAAGCCGTAAACAAGTGGGATGTACATGCTTTTTTCTAAATAGAGACACGTGTTTAAAATCAACATATCAAACTTAATGTCATTTAAAAAAAATCAGTATAAACTGTTGTAAAATTTTCTCTGTATATTATTATATTTTAAGATGTGAAATAATGCGTTCACCATTGTTTTATAATTTAAAGCGCAATTCAGTCATGACAAGAAGCATGATGAAATATGGCTCCAACTTGGTACGTTTACACCGCTCTCTGTTCTTTGACAGAGACAAAGCATGTATCTTAAACTGCCATGGATTCATCTTAATCTTGTATGAAGGGAAGCTAAATATTTTCAGAGTACGTAACATGCTTCTTACGCTCTATATCAAAGAGAGATGGTTTTTTACGTATAAAGCCTAACACTTATCGTCTGGAAGATCAATTAAACGCTCAGCATACATGTAAGGAATAATATTTCATCTGAGAGCATCCCATTCTAAAACAAAATATATATCATTCTCTTTAAACGCAGACAAATTAATGAACATACCATTTGTTATTTGAAAGTATTTATGTAATTAGTGGTTAAAACTGGAACTCTACAGTGTAGCTGTTTATATGACGTCAAAATGAGAAGACTGCAATTGTAATTTGCAGCAAAATTGCGTGTGCATTGACAGTTTACAATGGCACATAGGTTTTCTTGACAGTATATATCCTTATTGCTCAACATACGTCACTTTTGCTGTAACAAATTATATCAAATTATATTTCTTTTTATATTTCATTGGAATGTTCTTTAAAACAAACTTTAAAAATACAAATATAAACGTAGATAACATACATTTTATTATAGGTAGTAAATATAGTCTTATATATGTCTATCGATCATTAAATAATCGCAATGACGAAGTTCCTTCAAGTTGTATGAGGGTTAAGTAAAAATAGTGCTAACGCGTATAATATCATATGCATATGTTTTCACATCTAATTATTAACCTTGCTTTATTTGTTTCTAAGCGTTTTCTGAAGTGTTTTATTTTTTACAAAACATCTGTTTTAACACATTAACCCTGTTATTCTCACATGTATGTCACATTCTTTCCATCATGACGCGAACAACAAGAATGCTCAGCAACTGCCAGCTGTTTACTAGAACATAGTAAATCATATAATGTATTTATGGCACAGTATGACGACAAGCATCACGTTTTGTTTTAGGTTCTGGTTTAGCAAATTGTATAGATTTGTCTGCTTAGTAGTAACTTTGATTTATAGTTTTTACTGGGACTCACTAAAAGAAATATTAAGTTGCTACAGGGAACGCCACATACACAAGACAATGCCTCCATATACATACCTCCACAGAACATCAGGCATTTAGGAGGTGCAAGGGTAAATAGACAAGGGAACAGGGGCGCAATGAATAGAATGGCAGACCGTAAAGGCGACAGGAAAAATACTTTAAGTCATGTACCTGTATCATTTTTTGCAATTGATACTTAATTTATATCGATTAACTTATCGATCCAAACATATTTATGGTACGCCTATCATACATGATTTGTTTAAGCAATTGTATTATTTTATATGACCCTGCAACCAAAACATAGCATCTGAAAAAACATCTTAAATTTAACTGATAAAATACAACCTATTCCATTTATACTGTACATATGACACATCATAAATTATGTGGGGGAGTTGCCAGTTAAATGTATAAGGCCATGATAGTGCTGGGTTGAAATCCACTTTACTTGTTCTTCCGTCACAATGTTACCGAAGATAATGCATCCTTAATGATAGTCATTTTTCCTCTGTACTAACTTATGTAGGTGTCTGTCAGTTGCTTGCGGGGGAGCAGGCTTGTACCGGTAGGTAACCGAGGAGCACTGGTTATGTCAACTTACCACCACACAACTGCAATACTGTTGTTTAGAAACGGCGTTAAACCCAAAACAAACGAAAAGAAACCCAATTTACTGTGTGTCAACTGTCCGACGTATGAACTGAAATGATATTAACAAAGGCATCAACCAAAACAGATATTTCAACATCATGTTGATTGTTATGCTTGTAACTTTTCGTTGAACAACAATTGTGTTGTATGCGCATAATAACCATTATTAATGAGATTGTATAAGAACAGTCGTACCTTATACATTATAACTGAAGGAGCATATATTCCGACACGCATATTTGTATCTGGTTTATAAATATTTACATTCCATTGAAGATTCTTTTGCGTTACAGGGACACTATCGATAATAACTACCACATATTCCGTAATATTGCCTAGGTTAGCAGCGTTATTGCGTCAAAAGCTTAAGCACTAAAATAATATAATTATACTAATTACTATTAAATAGTATTTTGTACGTCTTAAACTGTTTTAATATGGGATGTCTGACACACCATCCACATTTTTTATGTCATAAAGGCAATGGAAATGGTATGATTTATGAGTATATGCCTTTGAAGTTTTGACATTGACACATATACTCCCATCCTAATATGTGAGTTGTTTGGCGATTATCGGATGAGTTGGAAACTCAATGTATGGCAATGGATAGATATACTGACTGTTTGAATCATGAACAATCGTGTTAAGAATAATGTTTTCGTATTTTCTGAATTGACGAACAACAGTCTTAAATTTGGTATCTCGTTTGTGTTCAAGCTGGACATCGATACGCACTGTAACGTTAAACTGGAAGTATTGAGCCACTGCATCCATTAATGTTAATCTCAGATATTGTATCGGCAAGAAAGACGCAGTTGATACCGACATTCATGAAAAATGAGTAGAACACCAGTACCATTGCATCGATTTATCTTCCATCCATTTATTCCCCTGTTAGACCTCTTTAATTCTCCTAGTTATCCCTAGTTATCCCTTATGGTCGACCAGACCATTCCTTGCGCCCCTGTTCCCTTACGTATGCACCACTGAGCCTCTTCAAATGTCTTATACTTTTGTTGTTTTAACGGAGGTCTGTATGGAGAGGCACTGTCTTATGTATGTGGCGTCCCCTGTAGGAACTCATTCTCTCTCTCTTTTGAATGTATTGCATGTTTGCAATTATTGCTTTATAGTTTGGGTATTGCCAGTCTAGCTGCTAAATGTTAAGGTTACAGGACTCACCCTTTTTACATCTACAACAGAAAGTTGAGGTATCAAAACAAACACTTTTATTGGCAATCATATATCCTTGTCTGTAAAATACAGAAAATTAATGACAAAACCACAATAAGTGATCTATCATAACCATTAACCATGATATAGTCTCTTATGTTTTCTGTGTTATTTGCTTGAAATATGTATATCAAATTGCGTTAAAAGGATTTGTAGACAGAAATGTCAATAATGCCTTGACATAAAACACGTTGGCACTTTGGGTTTTCGACGTGAGTATTGTATAACATTTACGATAGGTATTACTTAAAGCAATATCGATCATGTTTACATCAGTTATGTCCATTTGAGATCTATTTGGCTTTTCTAGATTAATGGCTTGATACATCACATGGTTACAAACGGTGTGAACGTATTCATTTATCTATGGAACTTCTACATGACATATTCCTTTGTTTTAATCCTGTTATAGGAATTTAATTGTTTAATCCTAATTAAAATTGTGTCTTTTCCCAACCCAATATACCCTACCTCTATCACAAATGTGACACCAGCAAACACTCATACACCTGGGATACTGTGAATTGTCTCAATTATCGTATTCATTCCCCTTCTCTTTTCTTAGCTTATCCCCCATTTGGTCTCTTCCTTCCACTCTACTAATTGCCCCATCCCCACAGATGTTTGCCCTTATATCTCCTCTGCTCCTATTGTTTCGAGTGCTGATGTTTGCCTGAAATCTGTTTTTAACGCCACGATAAAAAAATCATAAAAGTTTCTTATCTAAAAATAAGCTCAAATCGAAATGTCGTTAACTCCTTTCAAACGATTAATCCATAGATGTACCAAGTCGATACATTTTTACTAAAACGTAAGCTTGAATTTGACGATATCTGCAATGAAACAAACTCCTTGAGTCAGCTTATTTTTGTCTTGAGTTGAGATGAAAACTGGGCACTTTCTACTCATATAATTAACTCCGACATAGAGGGTCCAAATATAGCGTTGCTTCGTATTGAGAATTTCTGGGCTGTGATTTATCAATATTTCCAGATATGTTAGGCGATGCATTTACTTCGACGTGGAGAATCGACTTCAAATATAGCACGCCTTTATTTGAGATAATGCTGAGAAGCCTTAGTTAAAGCAAATGTCAAAATGCATATATTTGGATGCATTTGCTCTGAATCGGTTTTTTTGCACCATAATTCATTAGCTTGATTATACGAGTTTACGGTCTGACCAGTGTTGATGATGTACACATCAATCATAAACTATGACAATGTTGTCCACGATTAGTCTCAATTTCAGTGTTATAGTGCGGTTTTATTATCTGCGAACGCAAGTCTATATTACCTGGCCCATTACATTTCAAAACAGGTGAATTGAATTATTGGTGTTTGTCCGTAAGCTTGACGGAAAAAAAGTTGCGGTTCTCTTTTCATAGAAAAGCAATCCAAACAGCAGTTATAACCTTCCGCACGAGAACATTTCTTTACCTTACTCGACATGGACTGGTCCTGAATGTTCATACACCTGTTCGCGGTCAATATAACAGCCTAATACCACATTCAATAGTTGTTCAACAATGTATTACAAATGTACCGGTATAGGATTTTTTCTCAACTTAAGGGTCTTCGAAATAACTAACTTACCTTGAAATACGTTGTTAATAAATTTGTATGACAGACATACGCAAAAAGCAGAAAATGTATACATGTTTTCGGATGTACGTTTGGATAGCAGTTAAAAGTACTACCTTAAGTTCAAAGCTGAAATATAGTATCTAAACTACCTTATTAGTTAAAAATCGTATACTAATAGTGAAACGGACATTACTTTTAAGTGTAAAATATTACTGAGGTTTTAAACTACAAACAACCATTCGTTTTACAAAATAAACAACAACAACAACATGTAATGATATTGATCAGGGCCATTTATAAGCCATTTTGTGTAAATTGTCTGAAATTCTAGCATGAAGTTAAGTAGCTCATTATTTGTGCCAACAATTCCGAACAGCTGAATGTATAGATATGAGTGAAACAATCCAAACAGAGAAGACAAGATTATATTCACAAATCAGAATATCAATTCGCTCAAACCAAGCACACAAAACTAAAAATACTTCATCTTTTTCAAAACATTTTTCTTCTTTAAACAATATCTCCTTTGATTTGAATATAACTACTTGTCAGCATATAAATAATTATATTGTACACACTATCTCATGGGTCTAAGACCGTCTAGATTTTGTGGAATAAACTTGCCACTAGACCGATAATATTACGTTATAGTTTCGTTACCCAATTCCCCATGTGTAAGATAATTTCATTTGTGCATTGCCAAGAATACTGGGGAACACTTCCAAGGAGATATCCCAGAATTGAATTACAATAAAACACGGGAAAAAGAATTTATACAGACGTCAAACAGTACCATGATTTGAGGTGAACACAATTAGGCCAGGGAACAGATAACAGGTATAAACAACGTCTTACAAAACAATCTGGCAATGCGTTTATAAGCAACATAATGTTGTTTGTTTTATATTTATCGCTTACATACGAGCTTATAGAGCAGCATAGCAGTTATAGGGTGCAGTAATTGCTGGAAACATTTTAATGCTTAACTACGGTAAAACATTCATGCAGTACCATTAACCATTGTATTGGGATTAAATTTCTTACCGTAGCGCATACAGTACACCCGCTATAATAAGACCACCCATGGGACCCTTGCAAACTGGTCCTCTTATTGAGGGGGTCTTAATATTGAGGTTGAATAAAGAGCAAAATAGTGAACATGGACTTGAAATTTGAGGTCTTTATTTTGAGGTGGTCCTATTATTGAGGAGGTCTTAAGGTGAGGTTTTAGTGTATATCTTTGAATGGGCTTTGAAGTCACATAAACAACCAGGGCCATGTAGTGACTATACCAGAACCGTGGCGAAACCCTGGGTAGAAACACCGATCTTCCCTATGCCAGCTGGATGGTTTCCTCATTTACACATTTTATATTCTGGATGGAATTCGAACACACTGCGGTGAGTGGCAAGTGATTTGAAGACAACGATCATAACCACTCGACTGCGGAGGTCTCCATTTAAGACTCTGATATTGAGTTAACATTTATTTGTTATGTTTTAAACGACGTCATTTAAGGTTACATAATACCACCTTCCATCCTGTAACAATCAAATGTCGACGATATAACACATTTTCCATTAAATATCCTTTTCAGAATTAGTCAAACTGTGACTTACATATTGATGTACGAGTATGTACATAGTTAGTGTTGGGAATAATGAATTTGTACATTAATCAGTAGTTCATCGGTATGTCTATAGTGAAGACGATTTGAGTATTTGGCCTGTAGGAATTCCACAAACGCGTTGTTCTCGAATTATTTATGTTCTGTCATTTGAATTGTGTTAGCAGTTGGCAATGCCTCCACGAGATGTTGCGTCAGTACCATCATCTAAAAATAAAGACAATTAGCGAACTAAAAATAAAGCCTCTATATACTATGATACTACAAAACATATCATAGAAAATAATGATGCCAGCATATAATGTAAACATATTTCCTTGCAAACGTAACGAATGGTGAGAACAACTCTCAGAAGACATAAAACAATGAACCTATCTGCTATATCACACACTGTACACTTTTCTGGGTCTCGTGTTTACAATGTCAATATATAAAATGTCTGCGAAAAACCAATTTCGAACGGTGGTTAACAGATTTAGAATTATTGATGCCTTAATATCGACATATTCTGTTACTTATGTTGGTAAACTCAACCAAGCTCGGTGATTAAATAGTAAAACTTATCTAGTCCCGCAGGAAAAACGTACGACTTGAACGCATTTGTGGCTTGTCGTAATAGAAACACGAACTTTGAATGGCAGAATGTCGTCGAGAACTTTCTAATTTGATTGTATTATGTTGGTGTTGTGACAATCATTTTAAGACAAACGATAATAGGATAAAATTTGAATTATTAAAAGCATGCATACATAGATGTAACTTGACAATGTAACCAAGGAAACATAACAAGACTGGACATTGACATACTATCTTTCAATTTCCATATATGCAATAACAATTGCGTACTACTATGCGAAAGAAGAAATGTGGACTGTGTATGTAGTGAGGAACACGGGTCTTAAATATACATTACTTATGAATGGTTTGAGCATAAACGCGTAAATGAATATCGTCTCCAAACTTAATTTGTTATCCCTAAAATAATGTCAGAATATTCCTAACTTCTTATACGATTCCCACAATATATGTGTCATTTAAAACACAACGTCTACTTTATGGTTACAGCTTGTGATTCCGTTGAGGGTGATAATTGTGTTTACATTTTGACACAAAAGTTGGGAAAACCCCAAGAGGGACACAGTTCCGTGATTAATTACATTAGAAGTTCGTGAACAGATTGACATTGTGTCAGTCTAAGTTTTAGAGAAACATTACATTGTACAATGTCAATAATGCCGCATTGGAGGTTCTGCGACAGTTGTATCAATGTAGTATTGCTTACTACAATGGAATAGTGAATTAGCAAATGAAAAAGAAAGGCATTTTAATATTGGAACCGAAGCGATTCTCATTTCATGTCTCTCGTTTGTATGTATAGTACCCTTTAGCCTCCTCAAGCGGTCTGATGTTTTATGGATTGTTGTTTTCCCGGAGGTGTGTGTGGGGAGGCACTGTATTTTGTATGTGGCGTTAACCTCGTAGCAACTTATTCTCTCTCTCTTTTACCACTGTTTACTATATTAGTTGCTGTTAGGAGGGAAAATAAATTTGCTATGCTGTTCATACCAGGTGATTCACAAAATGTCCGGAATCAGGATAAATTGCTAGACAATGATTGATCGCTATGATACCAAAACCTTTTATCCAACCATTAAAACGTCGATGTCAATATAAGCTTGACTGAAACAATAAGATCGTGGATAGAGAACCCGTTAGGACTCAATGATGTAGCAGTATTTAGAGGATGACATTTAGAACGACTGTTTTTTTTATTGATTGCTGATCCGACAATTTTTGCAGTATGATTGTTTAAATTGGAAATGTTTCTTGTATTCAGCTGAAACAGTGTGAATATCACCTCCTAATAAGGACACCGTATATCAAACATGGTTCATGTGTGTTACATACTGCTGAAATATTGATAAGTTGGGTATTAACAATCCAACGTTAAGTAATAGACAGGGTATCTAATTTAGTCGAGGGGGTGTAGACTACATCAGGTATCCAAGTGTTATCTCTCTATCTGGTTTATATCATGGTTCAAACACAAATTGTGTGAGTAAAAACCGTCATTTCTCTTTATTATGTGACTTTTGCGAATAAGCAGACATGACATGCACCGTAATTGTGAAATTTTAAACACCCAGAAGTAAACGTAACATGCACCGTGATTGTGAACCCCGGGATGTTCTCCTGGTAAAGTATTTATATGAAATGTCGCATTGTCAACAGTGCGGTACGGCTGTCTAACGCCCGCACCGCAAGTTATTGCACATTGTCCTTTGATCATTGAGTCCCTCCCCTATAGTAAACATTGAAGTTAGCTCTCAAGATGTAGCACTACACATTTTAAAAACAATTCATGAAGCTAAATAACAACTGAAATACTGTTTAAGGAATACATAAACGCTCTATAAACAATCGAAGACAAAACTTTCTTATGGAATGAACTGAACTGAGTCTCGTTCAACACAACTTCAATTGTTGTGCTAAATTATAATGACGATAAATGAGAATGAACATCAACAGTCATACCTCATTGATAATTACTAATGAACGTATATTCCTACACGCATTATTGTATCATTTGTATGGATATTTTATTCTTTTGAATCACAAGGCCAAGGTCGTTGGCGATTCCTATATACATAACGTCAAGTCGCTTAGGTTCACAGCTTCAGGTTTAATTTACTTCTATCTGGGATAAATGATGTCATTATGAATGTACGTAAGTTTAAGGGAACGCCACATAAACAAGACAATGCCTCCCCACACAGACCACCTGGAAAGTAACAGTATACAAAACATAGGAGGTGCAAGGGTGAACATGTAACGTTACATGTATGTTACAGTTTTGGCAGTGAGATCGATACATCATCGTTTAAGTGCTTGTTGTTTCAGGTGTATGTGGTAATGGTATGACCATGTTTTAAAAATTCTGATCTCAGGCTTTGTAAAACCAAGGTGCGAATAATGTCGCTCGTATTTCATAAATAGTTGCCATTTTCTGATGTTTTAACTGATGAACATCTATGTATATAATTTCAGTCATAAAATCACAAAGGTCCATGAATAAGAAAATGGACATTGAATAAGATGTTCTTGACAGTAAATTGCTATATATTTATAATTATGCTTTACGCGTTTAGAAAACTCTTAAGTTCCCCTTTCCTCATAAACAACACCTTGGCCCGATATTATACTCGCGTTCTTTCCCCTTTCTGTCCGGGCCAACTTGCTTTCTTAGCTTGTCCTGTAATATATTCACTACATCCATTCTACTGTTACCCTTGTTGTCCCTACCAATTCTCGTAGGTTGCTTTTGGTAAACAGTCAGACAATCCCTATGTTTGTTACCTAATATATCCTCAACGTCTAATGTATTGTACGCTGATGTTTCCCTGGGAACTGTGTGTGGAGGCATTGTCTTGTAAATGTGGCTTTCCTTATAACAGCACAATCATTCCTTGTTTAAATACCAGCTAGACGCGTCCTGAAATCTACTCTCGCTTACACTTAAAATGAAATGTAGTTATTTTATTCCAGACAAAATATCAGAGTAAATCCAAATCAATACATTTTATTTTAAAGGGAAGTCGTATGACTGCAATTCCCCCTGTCACTTTATTATTTCTTTTGCTTTTTGCTTTAAGATAAATACTCAAGCGCATTTTACTCTAAGTATTCCAATCCTAATTAGACATTCCAAATATAGTGACATCGTATCTAATATTATTTGTATTGAGAACTTTGGGGCATTGACTTTTCAATATCAACGCTAGTGAATGAATGTTTGGCAGCGCATAAACTTCTCGATGAAGTAGGAAATGGATGTGAAACTTAGCATGTCATCATTTTAAAAATAAAATCCGATTTGTCTGGTTAAATAAAAATACTTAACCTAGTTGAACAATTTTTACTTTCTTTTGGAAAAATCAACTGATTATACTGAACACTCAAACATGCCGTCCCTATTCAAAAGCGCGTTCATTTTCTTTTTGAAAAAATCAACATTACGAGTACATTCATATCTATCCAGGAAATTTTAATTCCATTCTGATGCCAAGAGTATGTTTGACCGTGTAGTACAGCAACATATCCAGTGTCTACAGTTATGCACTCGGACCATAACAACTATTTTTATTAACTCTTATTCGAAATCATTAATATATTTCTTTAATCTTTCTGTTGTTTTGCATGTACAGTTTATCTTGACTTAATTGTTGATTCTATAGAATGTAAGTATTTTCTCCTAGCTCTAAGAATGTTGTTAAATAAACGTTTCAAACAACGTTTTAAACAAAACGTCTAATTTTAGCCATATATTACGTGACAGTTTTGTCACACAATGTCCTGAAAGAAACTTCCATATTCCGATTTGTTAGCCTTAAATACATCAGCCAGTTTAATACATAAATAGCAAATATTTATCAAATGAAAATCGCGTATTGAAAATAAGTTTCGCTTCAAGCAGTATGCAATGCAATTGTTATACAATAATCACCTAGAAAGCATTAAGTATAAACATGTGTTTTATGTCAACGCATTATTGACATTTCTGTCTACAAAATCCATTTGAAGCAATGTGATATATTAATCAAATATCACATAAAACATAAGGCAAAATAACATGATGGATGTTTGTGGTAGATCACTCATTTATGGCATCAACAATCTGTATTTACAGACAGGATTGCCATGAATTTATTTATATTTCGATCTTAAATTTCTACTGTAAAATTAGTGTTTCATTTGCTGTGCCGAATATTTTATGAAAACCAGTTGCAATTTAAAGCAACTGCACGACGAAATATTAGCAAACGAGTTGTTTCAAAAATATATAGATCCATTTCAATGACTACGTGAGATTCAAGTAATTGCATGCTTAGATTCCGATCTTAATTCCCAAGCTTAAGTATATATTCGCAATTCAAGTAACGGTCATTGAAACGATATACAGAAACCAAAGTCTACTTATTGTCGTCAACTGTTGTTGGAATATGAGTAACATTTGTTTTCGTGTCATGGTTTTCTACGAAGACTATTTCAGAACTTTTAAACATTACCATCTCACTTTATTTAACAGAAACAATTTCAAAACATCAGTTTTTCATTGTCAACAATCTAATATACATTCACTACATTATCTTGTTTCCATTTTTTCCAATTAGAACTTAGCTTGATTTATCAGTTATCCAGGGTAAAATCAGATTTCCATGTAAAAGAGCTGAATAATTCGAGACAATTACGTTGAGAACCGAAGCCATATCAAGTAATCTCTAGCATTAGTTGCAGACCATGTCCCTGTAATCCAAGGGAACCTTGAATTAAGTATAAAATATTTATAAAACAGATTATATAATGCGTGTCTGAATAGATGTTGCTAAGGAATAATCCAT
This sequence comes from Mactromeris polynyma, assembly GCA_032209605.1. NCBI lineage: Eukaryota > Metazoa > Mollusca > Bivalvia > Venerida > Mactridae > Mactromeris > Mactromeris polynyma. Next base: position 32,125,610 of record JASFXZ010000004.1, on the reverse strand, counting down.
TAAGTACAATTGTTATTATGTCACCCCAAAAATCATAATTATTAAGCAAGCCCAAAAAGTATTGATAAACAAAACTCATATACAATTTTAAGAGTATTGTTTATTTATTTCTAGAAATAAGGCACCTAAAACCCTCTTGTTGACTCTTGCAGTTCTCCAATGTTTTTGATAATCAGTCAGACAATGCCTTACTTCCCGATTCCTTTAAATATTTGCCCTTAAATTCTCCGCAACTCATAATGTTTCTAATGCTGATGTTAACCTTGGATCTGTTTGGGGAGGCTTTGTTTTGTGAATTTTGCGTTCCTTTTAAAAACTTTAGCTGTTTTTACATATATTATATCACAATGTAACAATTATAAAACTATTATTCGGTGGACCATTATAGATCTTCGTGCTCACAGATTCAACTCAATACTAACGGCTCTATAAACCTACCATCAGCATGGAAAAGCATCAGAGTAACAACCAATACAACTCATTGTTTTCTATTTAAGAGTAATCTTCTATTCTAAATACTGCTACTTTTGTGCTAGACGAGTTCTACGTCAAATATTAGTACATCGTTTTGTTCCAGTCAAGCTTATAGAGACATTGACGTTTTTATGGTTGGATAAAAGTTGTTTTCATCAGAGCAAACCATCTTACTTGTCTGTCTAGCATTGTATCCTTATGTCAAACATTTTGTGAATCACCAAGTATAAAGAGTACATGGAAGCACTTTTAGGTTTCCAATAGCCAATACAATACAAGCAGCGGTAGTAATTGGAGAAGGATTGTGAAAGGACAATTGTTACAGTTCAAACATTTCCATTTTATTCTCCATACGCTTACTCATTAAAATATTTGCGGTAAGCAAGATTGCATGAATCAAAATGAGGTTTTGTCTACAATTCTCAGAGTTGCATCATTGACCTTGCAGTTGTCCATTAAAACACTGACTGACGCAATGTCGAGTCAATTTTTGTAAACTTCTAAGGTAATTAATCATGGAGCTGGGTCTCTCTTGTGTTTTTCCAAAATTTCTTGTCAATATGCAAACGAAATAATCACTCACAGAGGAATCATTATTTGTTAGTATAAAGTGGAAAGTGTTATTTTAATAACGAATATACGGAAACATTCTGAGAAGGTTGTGATGTGTGTTTTCGAATTAAGGATTGGTCTGGCACACCGCATATATTAAGTAAACAAAAGTTTTTATGTATTTTCGCCTAAAACCATTCAAAAGTTTTATCAAGTTATTTGCAGACCGCATTTCTGTCTATTTAATGCCTATTTTAATCACACACAAACTATATAAATATTTTTGTAAGAATATACGCGGGTCTTTGAGACCGTAGAGACACTTCACCAATTGTTATAATATAATCACTAAACAGGACAATATTTAATGTTTACGCCGTCCAGTTATAAGAAGCACATTTTCAGCTCTGGATGAAGGATATATTTCTATGACATTACAAAAGAAAAAATCATCTTAACCACCTGTAACCGTAGTGGATAGTATGTCTGAGTCTTACGAGACGTGGTAGAACAAACTTTTCAAAGCCTCTCATTTTACCCATGAAATTACGATGTAGCATCGAAATTCAATTCTCTTGGTGTTCGATAATTTCAATTGTGAATTGTCAAGACTACAGAACATTGCATCCGATGAGAAATTGAATAAAAACAAACTACTGGTACTATATTGGTATAAGTACTTGTTTACCGGAGGCTATATGTCTACGGTGAGCACAATTAGGCCTGTAAACACATTAATATAACCCGCATGTTCGCAAAAATATGAATATATACAAACAAAATGTATATTCTGAAACATTGTTCTAACTCGCCAACTTTCGTTTTCTGCTGATTTGATAGAAATATCTAGGTATGTGTTAGAATGAAGTAAACAAACTTAGTCCATTTAAATTTATTTCACTGTACATATTTTGAAAACAATTATGCCAATTAGTAAGCAATCGAGGGTATATTAGAAGTTTAGAAACAGAATGTTGATTTTATACACACGTGGGCTACCTACAGAGAAATATATATTCAACATTTAAATATATATTTAAACACCTATTTCAAAATTAATTAGATTTTTATACATGTTCTTGACGCATAAAATTAATATGTCGTTGGATGGCTTAATCAAAGTGGTTCACCGGCAGTGTTCGGCACTTAATGCGATGTTTGGTTAGTACATTGTAAAATTCTAGTGTCTGTTGAATTTCCTTCATTTTGTTCAAATTGTTTAGTCAAGAATGTTACTTTAATTAATCGCGTAGTGAATAAAGATTCCGAAATGTATATATGGAACCAAATTAAGTATGCTTTTTGATACGGGCAATAAAACTCGTTCAAATGTACACCGTGGCGGTACGCTGAGTTAATCATGTAACGATCTTAAAAGAGCAAAACTACGTGCGTTATAATTCGTGATACAAATAGATTAGGTAATTGACAAAAAACACACGCTGGTGGTTCAACCATTTATCCAATATTTAGCTTACAACTTCATCCCTTAACATTTAAAAGTTCTTAATGGTGGGTGTTCCAATTAAAAATTACATCCCATTATTAACTGGCTCAATGAATAAAATAGCAAATATGACATAGATCCATTGATTGCTTGTGATGTAATCGAATAGTAAGTCAGAGCTCATACAGGTTTAAATGTCTAACTGCGGGACAGTAATTGATTGGACATTTCGATGTATATTATGATACAACATTTATATCTTTGGTCACTTGTAAAACACCTACAACACTTATATGTGTGATAGTATGTTCAAGCTTGTATAGATCTTTAGACACGGTGGTTCACTAAATAGTCAGCGATTGAGTCTGGCCAATTGCAGTGTATACAATAACCAATCATCCTTTAGGATGATCTGGCTGAAAACCGTCTTGCCTCAATTAAATATCTGTAATCATGTCACCACTCAACTGTATAAACACGGCAATTAAAATTGAATTTGGTTTGAAGATATTACATAACGCCGCGCACGTGAAGTGATATTATGTTTGACGAATATTTCGCAACTGACGAACTCACAATAATTTCTAAAGGCGATGTCTTGCAACATTACCATTTTTAACAAAATATTAATATTATTGAGGTCGTGTAGAATGTCGTGTGCAAAGTGCATCACCGCCCAAAAATCACAAGGAGGCAGGGGAAAACAAACATGTTAACAATTACATTTGTAAAAGAGACAGAAATTACAAACAAACAATATGGGTTAAACTGGTAGTATCCACGTGACACTGTCAGTTAATACTCCTACACGCTATGCTGTTACGAGATATATGAGTATAGTTATGGCATGCTTGTATTTGTGGGTGGACATGCTACTTGTCTATATTTGTATAGCTATATGTAATTTGGTAGTGTTTGAACATGTATGAAGTGTGTTTGTATTTATATGTGTACTGTCATGTGACTTGTTTGTATTTGTATGTATATATGTTCATTGCTGATGTATGGGCTGGTGTCCTGAATCATCGAAATTAATTTTTTTTTCATATATGATCAAAATAGATGATTTTGCTCAAACATATTACAGACTTTTATTTGTACAAGGAAAAAAGAAAAATTACTTTCTCCATAGATAAATCTTAGAATAGTAGATCTATGAAGTTTGTAAAATGATCAAGGCGTCGTGCTGATCATGTCAATATATACTGTCTGAGAAAACCAATTTCGAGCGGTTGCGTTCACATTCTGATATTCTGATTCACTTATATCGACATAAAATGCTTCTATTCGGTTAGTTATGTTCGTAAACCTAGACATATGAAGTTACACTCATTTTGTCGAACAGACGTAGCTAACACGTATATGTATTATTTGTAAAAGTGCTTGGTGCTAGTCTATACAACATACGACACTGTTCAGACGTTCCTCCTTCAGTTTTCACGGCCGACGTTGTTCTTAAACTAACACCATTGAAATAATTCTTAGGCTTGAATCGTATGACAGAAACTGACTTATAAAAATAAAATTCCAGTATGATGGTTGTCATAATAGCTCTGAAGATAAACAATATATATTACAACGCGAGATGACACTTATGATATTTGGGTTGTCATTTGCGAACAAAAGCATACATACCAGCATCGCAATCACTTTGAATTTGAGTTTGTTCAGTCATTTTAGAATTTTGTGTTGGTAAAGTTTGAATTCTGCAGCTTATGTAATTGTTTTCATCATTCGGTTGGAGTAAGAACTGATCACACAGAATGGCAGTTACAACTAATTATGCTTATAGAAAAGTAGAGGTTTTATACAGGATGCTGTAATCTGTAATAACGTCTTTTTGAAATATGACCAGAATTCATATCCCGAGTATAAGTTTATTGTATACAGAATATAAGGAAATATGCTCCATTTGCTTAAATTTGGACTTGAAACATAAATACATGACCTTGCAAACTTTACGAACGGTTGATCCAAAATTGCTTATAAACTAGTCTAGGTTTTCATTCGATACATCGTAAACTGTATCAGAATGCGGAGATACATTCCAGGACCTTGTCAAACGTCACCGGATATGTGGCATTTAAATTACAACGTCTACTTTATACTTACAGTCAATGATTCCACTGTGAGTAATAATTTTGTTTACATATTGACAAGAAAATTTGGAAAATCCCGAGAGAGAACAGCTCCGTGATTTAATTACATTAGGAGTTTGAGAACAGACTTGACAGTTGTGCCAGTTTGTGTGGTAATGGACAATTACAAGGTCAATAATACCTCTGTATATATTTTTAGGAACATTCCAGACAATATAGTTTTCGATCTCTGCAAAATTACTTACTGCAAATGTAGGAATGGTGAAAAAGTGTAATGTATTGGAACTGAAGCAATTGTCATTTCACGACGCATCTCGAGTTACCATTGCTCGCTTGTTATTGGCTGTTGGTCGTTTCCTCTTTTATACACATAATACTTAGTGATTCACGAATCGCTGCTATTAGAATACAATGATAGACCGACAGGGAATATGGACGACGCTAATACCAAAGCTTTTATCCTACCATTAAAACGCCAATGTCACTATAAGCTTGACTTGAACAAAACGATTGACTTATAATAGTGAAAGAACCCGTCTAGAGCTAATGCAACATTATTTAGAAAGTGTCTGTTTGGGAGAATAGTTCTTATTGATTGTTCGTCAGACTTATTGCAAAATAACAGATTCCTAAAACTGTTGATAGGTTGAACACAACTTTTGAACAAGAAAGACATATATAAATCTGGTTTGATGCGAGTTACCTTGCGGTTGGGTGGTATAATAGTGTGAAAGTAGAGCATCGAAATTCTCGCCATGGTTTGGAATATATCCACGGGCAGAACTCTTCCTCGGTCTTCACACTCCACCTTCAAAATTCGACGCGAGAAATGGATAGAAACCAAGAAATCTATTATTGCGAATTATTGATTTGAATCTTAAGAAATTACATCTTAATCAATGTAAAATACATAGGCAAGAATTATACTTGATAATTATATGACACTCCATATATTTTATGTGTAAACGCCGTTTGTGTCGCTGATTTACATGAAACCTGGTTGTGTTTATTTGTGTGTGCATATAGCTAGATAGTTGTTGTGCATATTAGAGAGGTTGTGGTATGCTTGTATTTGTGGGTGGACATGTAGCTAGTCTATATTTGTACTGTTATTTGTAATTTGGTAATGTTTGAACTTGTATGACTCGTGTTTGTTTTTATAGGAATACAGTCATGTGACCTGTTTGGATTTGTATGTATATATGTTCATTGTTGATGTATGGACTGGTACATATCTAGACATACAAGGAGGTGACATACGCAGAGAGAGAGAGACACGGATCAATATGGGACAGGTAGCATATACGGGGAGGGGAAACAATTACAAAAAGAGAGAGAACATAACTTGCTACTGGGAACGCCACATACATTAGACAATGCCATTCCACAAAGCTTATTTCACTGTATTATAGGATTTTTTATTATTATACCCCCACAAACGAGTCGGTCGGTCGGTCGGTCGGTCGGTCGGTCGGTCGGTCGGTCGGTCGGTCGGTCGGTCGGTCGGTCGGTCGGTCGGTCGGTCGGTCGGTCGGTCGGTCGGTCGGTCGGTCGGTCGGTCGGTCGGTCGGTCGGTCGGTCGGTCGGTCGGTCGGTCGGTCGGTCGGTCGGTCGGTCGGTCGGTCGGTCGGTCGGTCGGTCGGTCGGTCGGTCGGTCGGTCGGTCGGTCGGTCGGTCGGTCGGTCGGTCGGTCGGTCGGTCGGTCGGTCGGTCGGTCGGTCGGTCGGTCGGTCGGTCGGTCGGTCGGTCGGTCGGTCGGTCGGTCGGTCGGTCGGTCGGTCGGTCGGTCGGTCGGTCGGTCGGTCGGTCGGTCGGTCGGTCGGTTTTCATGGTTTCCGGACGATAACTCATGAAAGGCTAGACAGATTTGAAATTTGTTTGGTACACAGGTGTAACATCAGAAGATACAGGTCAAGTTCGATATTGGGGCTGGTGGGGCCAAGGTCAAGGTCACTGTTACTAAAAATAGTTTCTCTTACTTTCACTTACTGTTTTCATGGTTTCCGGACGATAACTCATGAAAGGCTAGACAGATTTGAAAAATTTTCGGTACACAGGTGTAACATCAGAAGATACAGGTCAAGTTCGATATTGGGGCTGGTGGGGCCAAGGTCAAGGTCACTGTTACTAAAAATAGTTTCTCTTACTTTCACTTACTAGCAAATGGTTTGTTTTTAGTTGTAAGGCCACTACTTTTATATAAATTGGTTTACAAAACCGGCGGGTCTAATTTTCCGAAAAGTAGAAAAAAATAAAAATCGAATTTCACTTTTTTTTTCAAAATTATTTTCCCGACCGTATCAAAACATTGTAAATCTTAACTATTTTACATAATTTCGTTGTTTTTTCCTAAAATTTGAGATTTGTATTAATAAACAAATGATTTAGAAGTGTTTTGCCACAGACAACTGAATAACAACAGTTAAAATACTCGAAATATACGACAATGACCATGGCGAGTAACTGCGAAGTTGCATAAATTTCGGATACGCTTATTTTCGGATAAGTGTTCGTTTTTAAAGTTTAATGTCAACTTGATAGTATGTAAGCTTGTAATAAGAGTCTTAAAGGTTTTCTTTTGCATTTTTGTTTACTGTTGTCAGTAGACATACAGAATTTTCTTGTTATGTAAACAGTGCAGTCAGTGACTTGCCCAGAAAATTTCAGTTACAGAATATCAATTTATCATGTGTCACAATATGTTATCTATTGCTTCAAGTTCATGACTCCCCTAGAATAATATGGCAATTTTATTTGGCTGGTAAGAAAAGACATTTGCTTTTAATCAAGTCTGTTTTTCAATTTGTATTTCACTTATTGAACTCTGGTTGACAGTGGCAAATTTTTAAGAAATTGACATTGCTAAACTTCATATGGAATTTTTTCACTTAAAATGATTCGAAATGAACTATTGCACAGTAAGAAAGATGAATCTATCAGTCTGATTCTGACACATGTTTACAGTAATTGGCATGGTTAAAATAATTCATATTTTTTCTCAAATATGTATTTTGATATTCAGCATAGCCTTAAAGCAAAACAAATGTCTGGCTGGGCGATATCAAATGTATCTTCGAAAAAAGTGTAGTATATATACATGTTTTCTAGTCAATTTCATTGATGTTCTCAAAGTATGTTTAATATGCACAGTATGTAAGATTTAAACAGTGTGTTTAATTAGAACTATGAAACTTTGTGTGTATTAATACATGTTTAAATAGCAGTTTAAGAATTAAAATGTCAAGTAAATGATATAAATTTTCAATGTTGTTAATCATTTCTCTGATTTTCACCCTTTTAGAGTATGTTTTGGGACTTTTTTCCTTTTTTTTTTTTTTTTTTTTTTTTCGACCACCCAGTGGACATTTTCCCCAAAAATTCTTGTAAACCAAAAAATAAAAAAGGAGTGGCCTTAACGACTTATCTTTCTGTGAAAATAACTGTTATTTCTAGCATATTGTTTGATATATTTTGCATTGATTTAGTTCCATTTTGCCCAGCTTTTTGTGAGCAATTCTATACAAGTTCAGTTTTTTATTTCACAGGAACTGTTGATTAGTTCTTACTGTTCTGTTGGCAGCATTTTTGGTTTATTACATTCAGATACTAGCAAATGGTTTGTTTTTGTTGTTGAAGACTCGCCTTTCAGTGAAAATAACGGGATTTCTTTTAAAATCCATTGAAATAAGGCATAATATAATGTTATATCCAGGTAGTTTGATTATTTGATTAAATCTGTGAAACTGCAGTCAAGGACAATGGAACAAAATGTCTTGATTGCGAATATAAATTGTATCAATTTAATACGCTTTGTTGCTATATTTGTTCGAATTTGAATGCAAAATGTTCAGATCTTGGGAGTTAAAATCAAATATATTGGTGTTACTAGTTCATACTCTAGTCGAATGTATCATTATATTTCTTTGTGACAAAGTGCTATATATTACTGTTCATTTTTTCTATTTTATTGATTTTGACCTGACTCCCATACTGTGGTATTCATATCACCTCCGAAATATTAAAATGTACACAATTCTTATTATAACCCCACTTCAAAATATGCAATGGGGGCTATATGGGAATCACCACTTGTTCCGTCATGTCACATAACATGGTTTTCCATGAATTATTTCTACCAAGCCTAGTTGTGTATATTGTCGGCACATTCTGATTGTGGTCCTGTAGTGATAGATAGTGATAGATAATTTCATTGTCTTGACTGGCGGCCATCTTTGAATTTATCAAAAATATGTCTGACAAAGCGGTATTGTGGGGGTATTAATCACCTTCAGTGATAGCTCTAGTTTTGATTGGATTTTAATTCAATTATTTACATAAATATTTATTATTTTCAGATCCATTTCCATATGTGGACTATGCAGTATTTTGTACCAGTCTTGCGGCGAATACCTCGAATTCAAACAACAACATTCCTCAACAACACAGCAATAAGCCAATGATGTTTAGAAATTGTCGGAAACCAACAACATCAACACAAAATGGACCAGCAAGGCTTACGGGAGCCGGTCAGTATTTGATTTCATTAAACTACGGGCATACTCAATAACATTTTTGGCTTAGGCCAACTTTAAAAACATTATTTTTATGTAGTCTCCAAAGATACTTAGTGTAAGGTGGGGTTGGTAGGTAGGTAATTTAGGTTTTCTATCACAAGTAATTGGGAAACTACTTACGCCTGATCAAGACTAAACAAGCAATATCTTTTTAAACAGAGATGGTCGGTGCAATCTGAATGGAGTAAATTTGTTGCAATATGAAGGTTAAGATTTGTTTTGCAACATAAATGAAAACAAACCAAACCAAGACAAAACTATGTAAAAGCTCTTTTTTATTCGTTGAAAGAAATGTGTTACAAATACAAATGTAGTTGAATTAGTTGATATACAGAATGATAGTGGTCCCTTATGTTGGGGAGTTGAAAAGCGAGGATTATCTTACATACAAACACCGTTTATGTTCGTTCGGTGATTGTGATTACATCTTATCCCCTAACCACCAAACAATTACTTCAAATAGCACTACTTAGCAATGTGATTCTGCAAAGATAACAGAGTGAACACTATACGGCTGATTCATCAAACTCCCTGGCTTATAATAAAATGGCTTTACTCCTCATGGCAAGATCAATTCGAATACCAAAACATTTTTGCTAATAGTGCCTCTATCACTTTGATTTTACACAATATATGTTAACACTACCAGTACTTTGATTCTACACGATTTTAAGTGTAGGATCAATTCGGAGATATCGCATTCGGCCAATTCCGACATTGTTCGGTTAAGTCTTCGTGCGTTTCCGGGAATTTCCGTATACCAAAAGCAAACGAACAGCCGTTCCTTTTAAAAATATTAGTAAACATGTAACATAACCCACCACTCCACCAAACCACCCTCTTCCCTTGCTAGCATTTAATATATACATTTACTTACTTGATTTAAACAGGTTTCCAAATTTGCATATATTAAAGGGAGGTAATTCAACATACTGGTACAGTCCGGGATTTTATAGAATTGGAATATCTCCGTCCTGATTTTATTCTGATAACAGTACGATATTATATGGAATACAAATCACGATACGCTCCCTGACTGCTCTCCTCTTGTTTATACAAGGTACTTCATAGAAAAAAAGAAACACAAATTGGATTTTAACGAACCTATCTAGCGTTCAAATATTAAGGGTCGTGGTACCCATGCGGTTAAACATAAGTTATATCGATTGAAAGAACGATAATGTAGTATTAAAACATATTAATGCTACAATACATGTACTTGCGAAACACACACAAGAAGCGTATCATGACTGTGCGACCACATACACACATCATGCAATTTGTTCGTCTTTAACAAGAGACAAACAGAAACAAATGCATAAAGACGACTCTACAAAACCCCTGACAGGATCAACGGCTATCTCTTTTTATCTAGGAGGGAAGAAGGGATATAGGGAAATAACCTCCGACGAAGGCAGGTGCTTAGCCGAATGTGGCTTACGCTGGACTATACAGTCAGTTAATGATTTTTGTTTGTATTTGCGTTTATTTATCGTCGCCACCGGTTGACCATATGGGCGACGCCTTCGGGAGAATGTTAGTCATTTTAGATGTTTAGAGAATAGTGCATGATACAGAAGATGCACCAGTTCCAGAAACACCCCTGGTTCTTTTACATGCCCGATGTAAAGCATTATACACGGAACCTCGGCTTTAATCTCCTCCGAAAGACTGTTAGAACTGTTAGTGGTGGGGCGGGAAATCGAACCTGCAACCCTCGATTACTATTCCAGCGTATTACCACTGGACCACGGATCCGCTACTCAGTTAATGAAAAATAACTGACACCTTATATACAACTGCTAAATAACTCTCGAACGACTTTGGATAAATCGATTTGTCAATAAATCGAGGCATCTTATGTTAAGAAAAATCAGCTTAGTACTGTATGCGATGTATTTCGAAGGAATTAAAGAACATATTTTCCAAGTTTTGTGGCAACTGGCCGTAAAACGAAATAGTTATAAGCAAAATATTAGGTTGTATTTTTACCTCCCCTTAGTAAATATTAGTACGCGTGGGGCATATTATGCAAATGATACATAGCAATGTATTAGAGCAATCCGGTTCACACCTTTATATAATTAACGAAATTTATGCATGTCTAGCGACCAGCGATAGCGTCATGACATACGAAATATGAGAAAGAAATATCTTGAAAAAATATATAATCAGCGTAATCTGAAGCATGCAATAAGTTGCACTCTGAAGGTCAAGATTTGTTGTGCAACATTAAGTATTGCTGAGATATTGCGATTGCAGGTCACTCGATTATGCTGCACTATAGTTACGCCGATATATGTAAGGGGAGCTGACTTCGAAAGGGGTTGGATAAAAATAAATCAGTAGTGAGATTTGTCATATACAGTACAGTTTGTTTCAATATAGTTCGTCAGTACTTACTGTGTTAGTCGTGAAATCTCACATTAATGTTAATAAACTTACATATAGATTTATATGATTAAAACAGTACAAATGTTTGTGTCTTGTAAATACAACCTAAAATCTTCTTAATTCCAAAGCTGGGCAATTTCCCGAGGGGTTGACTAATAACAATACTTGAAATATACTATAGATCTACTTTCAGACGCAGTTGTTAAGGCAAACAATATTATGTTCATCTGGTTTTCATACAACATTCTCTTGTTTTCAATTAATAACGCCTATATCGTGATCTAAATATTTTATTTCCAAACATAACATCATTGCAATAATTGTGTTCATTACGTTGCTTCGAAGGACAAACTAAATAACAATAAACAAGTTAATGTTTTTTATGTTTAGTAAAAATAATCGTGCCATGCACCAGTATAATCTTTGGGGCGCAGCGGAAACAACCAATCAAACTACGGAATCGGTTTAGTGTGACGCACGACACGAAACACGACATACGAAGCGACTCACGACACTATATCGCACAAATGTCGTGTGTCATTGTGGCATTAACCAGATTCCGTACAAAATATAAAAATCAATATTGTCTCATGTTAAATTTGGTATATATAATTTACTTACGTTTCCGTTGTGTTTATAACTAACCGACACTATTCACACATATGTCGATTATATACCTTCTAAACTATAAACTACAAGCATTTTTCCCTTCAATCTAATTGCCAAATTGTTTAAGATTTTAAAATATATTATGCTAATTTTTTTGGTCATTTATTTACCTAAGCAAACATGAAGAATATACTGTATCTAGTTAAAACATGATAGTTGCATTATCAAAGAATAAACTAATGTTTTCCTCTGTATTTGTCGAATAAAGATGTTTGTTTTATCATACAATTAAAAAAACTCTTCCAGTTTTTTAACAGGGGGTCTTCTACAGGTTTTTGTCTGTTAGTAGGAAGAAAAAAATGTTACAATTTGTTATACATTGCAATGATTCTTTATTAAGGATGTTTAAGCCTAAGTAACAATAATATTGGATGAAGCCAATTAACAAAATAGGGTTCAGATGGGCCAGATACATCTTGAACAGTTATATTATTCTGCTATGAGCTTGTTTTCTGCCAGTATTGTGTACAATATATGTTTCTGTAGCGAATGGTGCATGTACCTTTCAAAAGAATGCATGACAGATTGTAAGATATTATAAGGAACATATGTGTTAAATATTACCTAGAAATAGCGAGCTTTTTTCTCACTCAGGTTTTTATGCTAGATAATTCAAACCAGTGATCTACTTAGCTTTTGTCGCGATGAAGGGCACGAATGACGCAATGTAGCAAAAAAATATCGTGTGAATTAATAGAGAAACGTCTTATTCCCAGCTCCAGGCAAAATGTAACAATTCGTCTGCGCCTTTTTGCATTATTTATACTCACAAAATCCGTATACTAGCTCTGTGGATATCGAGCGATGTGAATATTCTGACTGGATCCAGTAACAAGAATATCAATATTATATACATTGCAAGTAAACCAATGCTCTATGAAGTTCTCCCTATTGAGTCCCTTCTGATTAGCAGGTAGAACTGTTTATCTCACGTGTCTATGCTGACTGCAAATAGAGGAAAGTCCAACGTTTTAAACTAAAGTTGTGCCCGCTAAACTAAAACGTATATTTGTTAACATTTAATTGTTAAATGTTCGTACAGTATGTTTTATTGACTACTCATATATTGTCTAAATTGGAATACAACGTTCGGATGTTCTGAATTAAATAAGACGCGATATTATTTGCGGTATAAACATAACAGCTAACGACGCAATAACCGCTGGTCAGCAAATTACCATGACCGTTCCAAAGTTAATCACTCATAGAAAAGTGGCCCTTTATAACAGTAATAACATGAGAAACTAATATGTCCATGTATTCCATGGACATCAGACCCTTAAAAACAAACTACACCAATAGTTTGAGGGTTGAGAATGACCCCAGATGGTCTCCTATGTAGAAACATCGAACTTCCGTCAGCACCTCGCCTGTCCTCTGGATCGAGGAGAATGCGTTCCTAAACTATACTCACATACATTACATACCCAATGATAATTGTGTGCATTACAGATGTCTAATAGACACAATATGTTGTGCGCTTCACAAATAGCACGTCTGTTTGTAAATCAGACAAATGTTTGATACTCGCATGCTTCATCGTTCATCGACCTGTATTTTGACATATTTCTCTCAGAATCAGCCTAAACTTTGACACTCAGTTTTGAAACAATCTCTGTATACTACACTCTACCATCAAACATATAATCCATAAATATATAAGTATATCTTAAGTATATTTGATGCGTATGATGATCAGTATGGAATGCTGAATATTGCAAAAAGTACTATGACGGTTTATTTGCACAAGTGTTTGACGGATAAACTCTCCCTAAGATAAGGTGTGTCTCTCACAAACAGAGGGAAGAGTCAATTAATTTACACTCACACACTACTTAACCAGTGTTTCATTTGACCAGCTAACATGGTGAAAGGGGATATTTTGCTAAGCGGCACATGTCAGCTTTGCCTCCTTTGCTTTATATTAATACACCTGATGTAATCATTTTCAACAAACCCTAAGTTTAGTATTGACCCATCCAAACTCTATCGATGCAATATACTTTTGATCATGCTTTGTAAATACCTTAAGTTTCTATTCAACTGAGGTGATTTATTCATTGTGTTTTAAATCATAGTTCTTGCTAGTTACTTTATCGTGTGAATAAGTGAAATATTCTACAAGAGCTGAACACACTGCATACCCAGACCACATTCAGTTACTAAAACTGTTCATAAAACCATTAAGATAAAAATAACTGACTGTTCACACAAATTGTATGGGGTATTAATTTTGACAACAGGTACCAACCTATTAATCTGTATGACGTCATTTGGTAATTAGTGGTTGGCTCGTGCTTCTAATTAGTAATTATTATTCCGTAAATTATCTTTGTTAAAGTTTTTCACGAATGTTTGATATTCCTGATAGAAGGCTTGAGGACTGTAAGATATAGTAAAGCATGCATTTTACGATGAATATAATTACACGAGCGTGTACTTAATAACCCTGGTTATTCTTAAAATTGTTTATTTGACCGAACCGTCGAAAAAGAGCCCCCGACGCTAGTTCGTTTGCTTTTCGTTGCATGTATTCCATGGCCAATTCTAAACAATAAAAACATCGAAACCATACTACCCTCTCTGAATAGTGTAGGTAGTGGTGTACAAACAATGCTATAGGATTGTTCCGTTAGAGCCATCTCCTATCGTATCTTACGCTGTTGTTTATATTTATGCAAATTATTATGTAAAGGAAAATGTATTTATATTTGTCTTGACTTGTCCTGCGATGTATTTCATCCATAAATCCCCCTGTTTGTCCTCTTTGATTCTCCTAGTTATCCCTTATGGTCGGCCAGGCCCAGTTCCCTTAACGTATGTACCATTGAGCCTCCTCAAGTGCCTAATGTTTTATGGATTGATGTTTTCCCGGAGGTCTGTGTAGAGCGGCACTGTCTAATGTATGTGGCATTCCCTGTAGCAACTTACTCTCTTTTGTAATTGATGTTCCTCGCATAGTGCATCATATCAAATGTTCCTTTCGTTCACAATGTGTTTTTGCTGTTATTATCTTTCTATTTTTGCATCACAATTGTTACCGATTGATGGATTTGAGCAGTCGCGAGTTGTACTTTGTTTCTTCAATATTGAGATATCGGTCAGTGCAAGTAAATCGAATTCCCTCGTCCTTAATTTGAGATACAAGCACTGAGTATCGGTTAGACATGTTTCAGTTTTATATACAACAACTACAGTGTTCATCCACGTCACAGATTATTGCTATGTATACTAGTAGTTAATACCGTATTACATTTTTAAAGTTGGCAATACGTGTTTATTAAAACGTATGTACAAAAACCAGTCGATTAATGAATTGTATCTTTGTGTTGAATACGGAAGACAGAATTAGATCACTTTGAACGTCAAACTGTAGTACTGGATCAACAGAAGGTCTCGTCTTCTAGATAACTGCATTTAACCTAATCAATCTGCTCACAATTCCCAACAGTAAAGTTTAGATCTTCGAGTTAGACGTGGGGGGATGAATACTTTAGATGTTTATGTTAACCTCAATCAAATCATAGTTGAGAACATATGATTCGCTCGCGTTTTGATTGCGTTATATGTTCTTATCAAAGTTTGTCAGCGGGGGGCATTCAGATGGGCGTTAGACAACGGATACTTTCTGACAGGCTCCTTTAAACAATCACCTGGGAACTAGACTTGATCGGGAAATAGAATTAATCAGAATTTTGGAATACTGCAATGCTTTAAATACCTCAACCTTTTGGATTTTGACCAAACCTTCGCTTTGCAATTCTAGTGAGCTGGGTGGGTATTGGCTAACTTTTACGGAAACGTTATTGAAATGATACAATCGTTCTAGGTATTCTCTTCGATATTTGACCTCAATCAATGCACATCACATATGTATATTTGTGCTTGGATCATCAAAGATGTAAAACAGTAGCAGCATGTGCACACACTTACTTGTTACCTACTATTTTGACAGCAGTATCATTATTATACAATATTTACGCTCTCATACCAAGAATATGTAAGAATAGCATATGTATGGTTTTCATCTACACATAATTGATCGTTGGTAGTAAATATTGTTTACATTAATTACAGTATAACATATTTTGTACTGTTGAAGTTATAGTGCCAGACTCCCCCGCCACGAAGTAAATTATCTGGCCTCTGATAACACGACATGTGCGATAAATAAACAATATTGGCATCAAGAGCCTTGCAATTACAAGATACTAAAACCGTCTTACAATAACGTCATGACGGCATGACTCACTTTTAATGTTCGCTTTTGTTTTCTTACCATTTTCTCGACCCTCCTCATATCATTCGAATGGACGTTGTCCTTTATTGAAGTAGTATGTTATAGACATAGTCATGTTTAGCTGTATATCGACAAATCAATTCAAGAACAATTGGTGCCTTATGTTTTATGTTTTATTGATTGTTGTTTTCACTGAGGTCTGTGTGGGGAGGCATAGTCTCATGCATGTGGTATTCCATGTAGCAACTTATTCTCACTGTTTTAACAAAACCAAAACCAAATATGAATGTTTATCATTGTTGATCACAGATGGTTGCTATACGTACTTAACCGAATGCGTTCTTCAGTCAAAGCTAGTATCTTTTTACTTATTCTATTGCAAGTTAGAGGTAACACGTCCGCATTGTGATCATCTCGACAACATACGAATATCCCCGCTTGGTAAGTAAAGTCGACCGATCTCGTGATTGTCAAACCAAGGGTGGGCTAATCATTCCTGTTTTGTATTTATTGGACTCAATGGGAATTGTCAGTTCTATGTTGTCTTTGTCGAACAAATTAATCCTGAATGGAGACGCAGTCAAGCTGGATTGGGTAAGGAATGGTATTGTCAAGCGCAAATTCTGTTAAAAACGATTTCAATAAAAACAGGAAATACATTTCCAATCATTATTCTAAATCTCGAATTTCGAGTTTTCTTGAGTAAAACTTGAGATGTGTTTCAACGTTAAAACTAATATTCATTTTACATGGTGTTACAACTATTCAAATTAATCGTGATGCATACAGAATAAAGTTTGATCAACTGTCATAAACATGGAGTTTGAGGTAAGAGGACGAAGTGAAGTTTTATAACCGTGGCCACAGATAATGACGAAGTTCATTGAACATGTAACTGCTTGTCATCGATTGCGTTTCGCGACCAAAGTACATTCTACGGTCTTGTATACTTATATATAAATATATACACTGGTTTTCTAGACAATAATAGTGTTTCAATTCAAGTATCATGTATGGTCCTAGAAACACAAAACTGTCGATTTTATTTTGCATTTCGTTTTCGTCTCAATTAAAACTTTATGAGCGTAAAACGATTTCGGACAGGGAGCAATTGAAATTGAATTGACAATTTTTAGTTGCATATGCTCGATTAAGAAAACTTTATTGGACTACGACTGAATTGAATTGATGTATGCATTTCCTTCACCTTTTATGTAAACTGTAAAGATGAAACATGTATATTCATTTTGGAAATTATAATTGCATGTATTTATTTTTAATTTAATTTAAGATTAACAAACATGTCTACAAGCTTCTTATCAGACCGTAAGATCCAAAATATTATCCGCTGTCACTACCATCATTGTCATCCAAACCATTATAACTATAATAGTTATTTCTTTAAGGAAGGGTATTGTCTGATGATACATATTCATATTCGTATTATCTTGTTGCATATTCATTTCTGATTTTTTTCTTTTTTAAGTAAGGATGGCTTGTTGAAATTAGATTTTGAAGTCGGTTATCGGATCCAATAATGTCACTGTCGTTATAATATGTTTCTGTTGTCTCATACATACGTCATATACATATCCTATATTATGTTACATTACTGTCGCACGCCAGTTTACGTCAAGTTCCAGACGTTCTTAGGATATTTCCCCCCTAATTCTATCACAGTGGTCCTTGAACATGCCAAACTTAACTTTAATACAATTACAACCTTCGCCAGTGAGACATTCTGAAACTCCTGGCCATTTGTTGAATCGATATTCCAAAACGCTCGTATGCATTTCATAAGAGGCCATTAAGAAGGTTGCTATTTTGATAGGCTTCATAAAATTGTTTTTGTCGTCAATCAAATGGGATTTGCTGTCTCGCATGGTATTATCTGCTTGGCGCTTATAACTTGGTATCTCGTTCAAAATGCCTGTTTCTGTCTCGAATTCTTCATCTGTCAGATTTATGTCAGAATTGTGCGATCCAAGCCCGTAAAATGTTTTTGTATTATATTGGTTGTTTTGATATCAAGCTGACTGAAGTATCTAGAGATGGCAATGCAGGAACATTTCGTCGATATTATTTAACGTAACTGTATTATTGATCAAATTTAAATAAATGTAATAGTCACGAATATTCGAAAATTTCTCTCAATCTTTAAATGGATACAAAATACACAAACTAAAATGTAAATTTCTCTTCCATATTACCACAAACAGTAATGTCTTTAAAATTGATCCAATACAATGTTCTGGTATTTATTTATAGATTTGATCTTTGTTTTGTATGTCTATGTACCTTTACTGACGTTCACATGTGTAACAATGGCTTAAATTAAGCTGTTGAGAAATCGTACATTTCCCAAACCTGTTAATCGTAAAATTGGAAGAATTTGTTTAATATGACACTTCACTAGCCGTAAGATTTGGGTCAGAAATGCAGTAAATCGTATTCCACACGCGTTATAAAAAGTAATCAGTATCAACGAAACATTGCGTGTTTGATAATTTAGACACACTACCACTTCAACGACACGAAATAATCCGATGCATTCCCAAGATGTTGCTATAGTTTTCACACTTCTGGAAATGTCGATGTCCTACTAAATGTAATTTTTTTCTTCGATTTAACATTTCAGGCTTCTATGACGAGTTAGAGTACATTCTGCGAAACGAGGTCAAGCCGTTACCAAGGACGCCAGTGAGTCAGGACAGCGTTTACTTCTTGTCAGTTTTCCAGACAGACGGACATATCAGTCGCTTGGAGGAAACCTGGAAAACATGGAGTGGGGCCGATTTTATCTTGTGGAAATGTCCAGAAAAATTAAAACTCCGTAGGGTAACCTTCTTCAAATCCACTAACGACACGGATATATATACTTTCATAGTTTTGTGTGAATGTGAGGACGGATTAAGCATTTGTGATGTAGCGAGAGAGTTCGTAGAGCGGTTAAAAGACAGGCGGTGTGGGTTGGTTGGGTTGTATCAGGTAGAGAGGTATTATATTGCTTCCAAACAAAGGTGATGCTGTTTTGTTATCGTTATGTTGTACTGCTGTCCGCGAAACGCCAAAATGACCAATTACATTCCATGCTAAAGATTCCCCCGTTGTAAGTTATTGTTAACACATTCAGAGTTTAGGAAACGTAGACAAGAAAGTTGTGTCCTTTTGTGTTGAAGTATCATTTTTATTTATAAAATGTGAAATACATCAGGTTGATAATGAAACATAATGATATAATATAATGGCAATAAAATCCCCCCTAACCGTAAATAAAGTTATGTCCAGTATTAAATAATGGAAGTGGACTTCCAGTTTTCCGCGTTCTTTGTTAGTCCTACAAGATTTTTTATTGCAACCGATGGGTTATATACCCTGAACATTTACTCGGTTTGGTTATACAATACAATGAGTCCTACCCCCTTACAGTACGCGTTTATTTATTTTTATGGAAGAATATTGTTATATGTTCGCAGCAATTCACAGACCCCTCTGATTAGACCAGTTGAATCGCAGTGCTTCAACGAACATTTCAGAAGCAAAGACAAAATGTGTTCATGTTTGTCAAATGATAAGATAATGTGATCACTAGAATTGTTAATAGCATTGCAAATACGTACATGATAGTAGTTTAGTTTCTAGTTTCATTTCCATGTATCATGGCCATTTACTCATGTTCCGATATGACCAAACATCGACTTTCAATGAAAATCGGAGCTTTCGTCCAGAAACATAAAACAGTTTCGCTTTAATCAAGTTTGATATTGACTTGATATTGTCAGCTTTATGTACTTTGAGCCATGATTAATTTTCGATCAGACGCTTACTTAGGCAGGAATAGTCCAGCACAATCGGACTTCGTTTATTCGACAACCGTTTATTCGAAATTAATATCAGGTCCCGATGTATCGTCTTATGGACGTCGATATAAAGAGCTATTCTATGTATAATTCGAAAATAATTCGGACCCAATAAATCTTCTTTTGTACGTCAGTATGAAAGAGCTATTCGAAACAATGTATTATTCGAACCCGATGAATTCGAATGAACGAGGTCCGGCTGTTTATATAGATAGATTTGCTTTTGTTAGGTAACAATGCAGACGCCTTTTGTCGAGATGAATTGAGAGTATGTATGCGTCTTTATGCTTCATGCTTATTAGGCACACGCTTAATACACGTTTAATATATTTGTACAATTATTTCGATTTAAGTAGCAAAGCTAAAGGATTTGTGCAAACAACTAAGAGCTTCAGCCTTAGAACATTAAGCCCCAATGTGATGTTTCATTAGATGAATTCAAATTCCATTTCGGCGATTCAATAATGATTTCTGGTTCGATATTAACCGAAGCGGGGTTATAAATCAATCAATCTTGCCGCAGAAATTTAGAGAAAATTGTAAAACTTTAATATTTCGGATATTGATCGCCCGTGGATATTTTCATCTAAACAAATGGAATAATATTTTTCTGTGTGCAATCCGTCATATTTTAAACCATTGATATATGATTGTTGTTTACAACAATCTGTCCCCGTGGTTTTGGCTTGTCCGATTGCGGTCCATTGTCGTATGTTGGTTCATCTTAGGGAAATATAAATAACAAACTTAAACAATTGATCTCTTTAAACAGTTGTTAAAACAGGGAGCCATTTTTTCATAACCCAATAAATGACACTAAAGGTTGTCAATGAATAATAATTGACGAATATATAAAATATAGTGTTACCCTTAAACACAACATTTACTGCCCTCAGTCCTGCAGACTAGATATCAGGTGATATTGATTGTGTTAAGAATACGCGAGTTTGCTATTAGTAGAAATTCTGCTGTCCCAATACTCGTAGACGTGCTCCGGTAATATGGTTTGCTGTTTAACAACCTCTCCGAGGAAATGATCAATTATTGAACAAGCAGGGGCGTAGATTCCCGTTGGCTTCTTTCAGAAAATGCCATTAAAATATATAAATCTAAGATATTTAATGTATGTTTTTGATGTTATTTTAAGCATATTTACCGGAACGAAATATACACCAAAACGCATCTCTGACGATCCAGCCACATTTTCCCGGGGGACCATGCCCCGGACTCTCCTAAGACTAGGCATACACATTCAGTTCAGCTATGCTACACCCCTGACTAGTACAACTCCTACAGAATTATTTTTTTCTGTTGAGAGTATGCAAACTGAAATGTGCGCGGATGATAAAGTAGTGAACAAATAAGTTTGCCCCATCTATTCCTGAAAAAGCCAGATACGTTTCACCAGACACCACAGCCCCTCTCCATCCGAACTATATTAGTCTCATGTTTGTTGCCATACCAAAACCTTGTATATTATCCTTTGAACCATTCCATTGACAACCATTCATCCAATACCTTAAACTAATTTTTATCAGAGGAATTAACATAGGGACCAAAACTATACTCCGTGATACCTGTTCATTCTCCATCTATGTACCTGTTTGTATATTTCCATAATTATGAGCGCCTCTCTACGATTTTCTAACCTCTTCTTAAGTGACGTCATTTCCAGAAAACGTTACATGTGACGTCATCATGTACTGACAGTAAGCAATATTTGCACCATATGGCAATATGAAAATGAAGTATGGAGTAGATGTTGCTTCCTCTTTGCAAAATGTGACATCACATGTTGCGTTTTCTTGAAATGACGTCATTTACAGAAACAATTGTAAATCCCAAAGCAGCGCTCATTTCGTACCTTCCCCATTGTTATTTTTGTATTCTAGTTACATTAATTATTAATACTATACTTGAATTGTCCACTTGTATATTTTCACCAAACTCTTTTGTTTGACCACCGTGTTAAAAGTCAATGAGTTCAACACAGAATGCTACTTTCAAGATTGTGATTCACACCTTATTTTTCCGCACAGAAGATTTGCCCGAGGTCACCGTTGAATGGTGGGCATGTCATTTAACGAAAGGGATAATCATCAGTATGTTTGGGCCAATTTTAACTTTCCTGTTTCTTTTCGATTCCAATTTCGGTTACCCGTCAAGTTAGTCCAGTGTATATCTTTTCAATATGACATGTGAAAACCCTCGTAAAATTTTAACGATAACAGAAAATGCATCAAACTGTATACAGGTGTACCATGTTTTACTTAATAGCACATGCGCGCCTAATTCACTCCATTTTATTAGATCCAAAGCCATTAGAAAATTTATAATAGTATACTCGTATGTTGTGTGTATGAGGCCTACTGGATGCGATATATATACATTAGGATAGCATGTTATCCTTCGGAATAAATCGGTCCAAACTTTGTATCAAAGATTGGTTACACTGTTATAGAAGTTCTTACAGGTTATATCAGTCTTGTATAGTACTACCACTCAACGATGACATGATTCGTCGTGAAAACAGCAAAGGTCGTTCACATGAACCGACAAAACTGCAGTTTACATGTGCTTCATCAGATCAAAGACCAGTAAACATGGAATTGTATAGCGACGAATAACACCAGGAATTCGCTTCTTGACAGGACACTAATTATATGATTTATGTGTGTTTCTTTCAGAGACACATCGCCCACCATCAATTTTGGTTTGACTTATTTAAAATAAAATTTATGATCATGTTTATAAACAACACATAGTCGTTGGGGATTCGTGTAATAGTATGTTGTTATTTGTTTACATGAACATTATAGAACTGTACGCCACTGTGACGTCATTATGACGTCATAATAATGCATTTCGTAATGAATGTTGTTTCTGTATTCAATTATCATGGGAGTTAAATTAATTGAAAGGGAGCGATCAACAGGCAAAAACAATTGAAACATTCATTGATATTTTAATATGGTTACATTTGTCAGAGCATTCTGATTCGATGAATGAAATGTTTAATTTACTTTTTTTGAATATCTTTTTCATTCTGTTCATGTAAACACGTAGCAGAGGAATTGATTTAAAGACCATAAATGCTAGGATGATGTTATCCGTTTTGTAAAAAATTAACTTCCGCCTACAAGCACAACAGTTTTTGACAGATCGTGCCGCCTACGCGCATTTTAAGCATCATAGTGGATATTGGCAGGGGATTTCCGCATGTTATTTGATAGATATGCTTGTGGCCAAGCACCACTTATGTTATAGAATTTCATATATTAAGTACGTTTAGGTCTTAATGCACTAGCTTTATTTAAATTATCAAATTATCTAGGATCAATTAAATGGTTTACTGTCTAGTGTTCCTGTGAAACATTTCAACTGGTTCGGAGCGAGTGTGGGATGGATGCGTGGTGAGTGTCATTCTGGGTATGTGGGCATGTACATAGTCATGAAAATGTGTATTTCATAATTGTATTATCAAAATATTTATTATATTGTTCACAATCGCTGTATATTTTCTGTCCTGATTTTAATGAAATAATGATATTGAATTACCATAATTTATTGTAACAGTTTATCCATGCGTTATCATGTTAATAAATGTATTGTTTTTTTATCACTTGTTTTTGTCTGTTATTAAACGGTGATAACACTTTCCTACAAATAATCAAAGTTAAAACACAGTTTCCAAAGAATTGCACACATTTAATTCAGTCATTCATATTCCTCAGATATTGGACAGATTACATGATCGAACACGGTGCCCATGTCCGGTCGCTGAGCCCATTTATTATAACCAATAATTCACACCCAATGCACGTAAATCTCAAACTTACACCCAAATGTCAAAGGACGTGGATTTCACGGATTACTTTGTACCAAGAAAGTATTTGCGCACTCAAAACCTTCGGAACTGTTTTGATTACTAGATGATGGTTTATAAAGAAGGACACCGTTGTGAAAGAATGACTCCTGGTTAAGATCAGTCGGAAGAGCTTACAGCGTTTTACGTGGTGGACGTTAGTTCGAATTGGTGTGACTTATGGTTATGCATCTGAAGCCAGACATCCCATACTATGATTCCTGTGGGAAGTAATATGTTAGATACGAAAGGACACGAATTTACTGGTTGGCTGAAAACCTAGGAACACAAGACAGGTCAACTGATAGTCGGACACATTACTGAAATTATGTTGAACACGCCATGAAGCTCAACCTAGGTTAAGCTGTGCACATGTGAATACAAATATCAGCAGTATCAATCTGAACAGAACGCCACATAATGACACTACCAGTTCTTTTACACATTGTTCTTCTCAGTGTTGATAGAGGAGCATTGACAATAGTATCGCTCCAAATCTTCTATTTGTGAACCTTTCCAAGGCAATGTTCAAATTATATATTTTATCTCAAAGTCGTTTCAACTCATCATGGGTGTAACCAATGTTGCTTTTCCGCATTAACTTAACAAGAACTGTTAATTACGTGTAGTTCAAACATGTCGACGCTGCCGTGTAGGAATAGAAATGATTATGTCAACATCGTATGTACATCAAGTATTTGTATAATATATAGAGGCCGAAGATGCTAAACCTTCTGTACTGCTTCACATAGTTCTTATAAGGCCACTGGATACATCTTATGTTGCTTTTATCTGCAGTGAATACAAAACAATAAAATAAAGTTATTTAAAGTCGGCAAGACATTATAACAAATAACATAAGCTCAGATATATAGAGCTTTTACAACCGACTATGTAAAACATATAGTATAAAGAAAACATAGCATAAAACAGCTGCAACTAAACATACAATGTATAAGCAAAATACACACATATTGACAGACTATGTGTTTTAAACTAGTCAACTATTAAACTTTTTGAGTCAAATGAATTAAACTATCGAAATATGTCGATGTTAACTTGTAAATTTCACACTCATCATTGCTAATCACTTTGTCTTAATGTATTAAATACTCGTTTTAGCGAAGTACAAACTGTGTTTACAACGTATTCAACACTTCTGAGCTATATTTGTATGTTCACACATCCATTTTAGAATTGTCGCGCTATCTGCTGGTCATTATCTGCATCTTGATTTACGACCATATTCTACAATTTGCAAATTAAGCTTGCCACATTTATCATGGACCGTCCAACTAATCAAATTTCTCCCATTGCGTAGGAGCGAAGTGTATACAGAGAGATTCGTGGTAATCAAGTTTTTAGCGTATGGGCAACAGGGAGCGTGTTTCAGGATTGTGCAATAGCTTTCTATGAGAAAAATTGTCCACATCGTATCAGTCATGTCCGATGGGATATTGTCAGCGACAATGGAATCGGAGGAAGATCTTCATCAAATGTACATTGAGTAAATTGGCAAATAATTTGAGAAATGAACGTGTAGAAAAGAGCATTAGACTCATTCTAGTTCTGACAGTGATCACTAAATCACTTAAGTATATCGCTGTACAGACGATTGGAATATATTTCACAAAGTTTTCAATGATGGGGTACATGATGTTGAATATGACAATATCATGTCCACATTTCGTGACATTCCGCTTTTTTGTTGATGTATTTTTATAGAGAATAATTGTACCATATTTCTATGATATTTTCAGTTTATTTTGGATCATCCCTCGTATTCGTCAATGTTGTTGAAGGCATACAATCACACGGCTAAAACAATTTGGATAAGTCATCCGACGGCTAAGACATATTAATATTGAGCTACGACATCTAATTCATAACACACTCTGTATGTGACTAGGCACACTTCGAGGTCTGATTTGAATACACTAGCATGTTTCAACCATCAAACAGAATGTAAAGATCGCATTTACTCGTCTACGAGTGTGACGCGGAATAATTTACCCATTTGTGTGGTCGTATAGATGGTAAATTCAGCAACAGCGTGATTCGTGTGCTAACATTTGGTGGCTAATGTCACTTATAAAGCAATACAATGAGACTGGTTCATGCTACTTGTCATTAATTACAGGATGTTGTGTAAGACACCAGCGCGCTGAGGGCATTACCAAGTGGCTTTTATTGTTCCATGGTGAGTCTTAATATCTTTTTTAAAAAGTTGGATGGGCAAAGTGTGATATGAATACGTGCAGAATTAGTCTCATGCAGAATTTGTTGTGCTTTTCCATTCATTTATTTCCCGATTGAAATCCAACTGTCATTTATTTCTGCGTTTACGTGTCTCTATGTGGAAGAAGTTTTTGGAAGAAGTTTGGTATCTATTTCGTAAGTTGTTTGCTAAGTTTAAAGTCGAACAGTCGCAAAACGTTACATTTTTATTCAGAAGACCCGTCTATGTAGAACCGCCAACCGTCTGCAAGCCAGCTGAACGCCTTACTCACACGGAGTAATCATAAATGTATTGAGATGTGTACCGAATGTGGTCATGGAGCAATAATCAACAACAAAAATCGGTAAAACTGTTAATATTACAACGATTCCTATTTATAGAGACTGCAATTTCAATTACAACTTGATAGAAAGTGGAAATGTTCTAAAATGTTGATAGAAATAAATACATATATCATACTTTAGCAGGCATTGATCGCATGGGAACGCCTTTGTTCATCCCACGTACCGAGCGGACCTTTCACAATATTTCGCATCGATGTTAGGCTTGATGTTATAATTAGTAAGTGGCATATATTCTAATTGAAACGAAATGTTATTGTTATGCAGAATATTTGGTTTGGCATTACATGTTACGATGGAAGAAACCCCTAAATAACATATCTGAACTATCATGATTATAGTACATTTAGTCACTCAACCCAGTGTTCACATGCAACTTAAAGTATTTGGTCATTAAGCCCTGCATGGATCCACGATCAATCTCTAATCAATGTTGTTTTTCCTGCTACGGCTCCCATTGACGTGTGTGTTAGGAACGATAACTCTGGAGAGTATGTCTGCCGTATATATGTTCTGTAACATCTCACTCAATGAACAACTTGCATCACATGAGATAGTCAGGAGTTCCTTCCCTTTATCCAATCCAGAATTCAAACTCTGTAAAAGGGTCAATGGGTGAGAATTTTAGATGGAGCAAGGGCAAATAACTCGTGACAATCTCACGTGACTTGTATAGTACTCACCAAAATATGTAAAGGTATGAAACATTCAAAACAATTTAAGCAATTCGCTGTTTTACAATTTTATTTTTATTTTACGATAAATCATAAAAATCACTTATTTGAGCAATCGTATAATATGTTCGTACATTTGGACTACAGGGAAAAAAACGTTGATTTTCTTCTCCATATTAGTAATATTGTTATCTGGACAAGGTAGCACTTCTGACACAGTATATAAACACGCAAGATGGTCTGACTCTTACATTGGATGGGAAGTAAGGACTAGTTGTCATTCGGCGAGACTATACCTGATTATTTCCCTTTATACAATACGACGATTTCATGTAATCGAAATAAATCACAAAACACTTTTATAAAATATATGGCCCAGCAGTATATTTAAAAGTTGAATAATTTGCGCGATACGTGTTGGATAAAAGTACAAGATAAACTAAAAAGGTCAAATAAAGTTCGAATGATAGATTTCAGTCTTATAATAAGCGTTCAACTTAGGTCAAACATAAAATATTATATACATGTGTGGTTAGCGTCCTCGGGCGGGTAGGTTCTCATTATATACATGTGTGGTAAGCGTCCTTGGGCGGATAGGTTCTCAGCAGTCTGATCGAAAACAAAACAAATATGGAAGTGTCAAAAATGCCCAACAAATATGTTATTTAACATAACGACATTGGCCCATTTAGCTAACCAATGACCATGTTCAAAGCTGAAAAAAAGATACAGTTATTTACTTGGTACTTTGTGTTGTTTTTGTTAACTTGTAGTTTGTATTTATATCTTGCCATGATGTATAATGTCTTTGTTTGTGGTAAAAAGGTGGAAAGTAAGATGTTGAAGATACAAAAGATACAATTTTTTCGATATTTGTGTGTTTTTTCTGACAGGTAGGTATGTTTCGAAAATGAACCTGACGCTACACAAAGACAACCAAATATTAACCTCGCCCTTATTTGAGTCTGACTATAATAAATGAGACAGTGGTAAATTATTTCCATTGTAACTGGTAGGCCATGCTGCTGTAAAATACATTCCCTGTTATTATGCATATTTCTGTCGTTTTTTGTAAATTGTGCATCGTTGATATTATGTACCACATATCAGATCAAATTATCATTCACAAAAACATAGTAATATGTCATCATCGACTAGGTGTGTGAGAGAAATCATAATGGCGCAAATATTATAATATAATATGTGTCACCTCTATGACAATGTCATATCATACGTTGGTCATGTTTCAGCTATTTCCCTTCTGGAGTTCTTTCCCTTTATCCCTTCTATAATAAACGTATACTGTCATCATAAAATACCCAATGTATTTTGCTTGAAAACGTACTTTTATTTGGTTTTATGAGTATGATATTGTTTGACGTGTCGGCATGTTTGACGGTATTTACTTGTCGTTTGATAGGTTTTACTAAGCCATTATTTTAATACTGTAACATTTATAAATTTAATGTTTGTCATTATAAAGACAAACGCACTTAATAACGTAAACACGAAAACTGTAAATTATTCTTTTGGCTTACCTGCAAGAACGTTAAAACTAAAAAAACTATACAATAATAAATGTGAAAAACAATAACAATGTGAACATTGAGGTCAATCCTGAAACTTGTTTGTGTACCCACCCGCAACTCATGGTATTGAATTTTGAATAGGTAGTAGGTAAATAATGTGTGATATAAAACCAATATGTGTCTCCTGCATATTTTATAATAACACATATTTATCATAAACACCATTTTTGTGCTTTAACAACAGTGGAGGCACTTATTTTTACCCTTGATGTCCGTCCGTCTCTCCGTTCCACAATACTTGTGTCGTTCATATCTCAAAAAGTATTTGACCTAGAGTAAGTAACATATAGTGGCTGTCTTCAGCCATCTCGTTCTGGCGTTTTGGTGCGTAACCTTTATTGTCGTATCGGCGTATTCGACGTTATGTCACCAGAACGAGATTGCAGAAATTAGCAAACATATTTTACAAAATTTCATAGGACTATATGTCATCAAATCAAATTGCTCACCTGGTGTATTTCGATTGTATTTATTTAATAAGAGCAGAGTAACGTCCCTGTATTGCCGAGTAAAGTGGGGGAACCTGTTGTTCTTATGAAAACAATTCTGCCTGAAGCCACAGACAGCAATTTAATACATGTGTAATAATCTGTTTCATCTTTCAAAACCAGACCGCCTTTTTCCTTGAACGGTACTATAACTTGCATATTCGATGTACACTATTTCGGTAGGGACAGTATTTATGGGAAGGTAGCAATATGAAACCAAATAATATTTTAATTTATGCCTAATACACAGTGCATTTAGAACATGTACAAAATCTCAACTACCAGACACTACTGATCAATATAAAATGTCAAACAGGTGTATAATTATGTATTCAAAGAATCACAAACTGTATAAATAGCTTGATTATGTGTCAATAAGTGCATATGTATTGCTCTGTGTTGACAAACAGTCAAGTTAAGTGTTCTTACAAAACATGAATGGGTAAACTTAATCCATTTAAATGTTGAAAGATGAATACTATGGCCTCGTAGACACTTCCTGGTGTTAACTATTCTATTAAAATGTCTTCATAAATTTTAATCTATACATACAAGATATCTAACGAACAGATCTCAATATTTTATCACGTTAACTATTCTTGATGTATAGAAAAATCTGTTATAGAGTTTTTGACCTGTAAAGTATTTCTACTTCCTGATGTATTTGTTAATTTTGTTAATAGACACTGACAATCGGGTACGAAAAACTACGAAAGACCGGTGGTGAAACTCAAACATCATTATTTCTCTCCCACGAATTATTGAATTCGGAACATTAAAATCGTGAATTTGAAATCCTTAATTCAAGATTATGAATTTTTAAAATTGATATTTAAGGGATACTGCTTACTGAACGCAACATTCACGTTTTGCTTTAATATTCGATGTAAATTAAGATGTAACTTGAATATTTTCGCCATACAATGAGCAAACCATCATGAATTTCTATGAGATTTCGTTATGTAAGTACACCTTCTCCTATTATACAAATCAAAGCGCTGGAGTTGTTCAGTATTGTATTCAACACTTCCAGATTCACAGAAAGTACGAATCATCATTGTTAAACCATTAAATTTAATTGCGAAGTTATGATTACTACCAGTATTGAGTATGTTAAGCAGGTTACGCTCTGATGTTGAACTATTTTAACCGATTCACTTACCTGCTATTCTTGCACCGCTCCCGAAAAAAAGTAGTTTCGTAGTTAAGCGATGCGACAATCGAAAATTCTATCTAACAACTAAAAATCACTTTTGAACTGCAATCTGAGTGACTGAGACATCGATCTTGTATAGCTCGATAAAGTTGAAGCAGATGAACGCAGAAAAATCATCAGAAAATAAAGGAACTTATAGATCAACGTTCATCAAGTTTGTTTATGAATTTATTTTGTATTCAGGCATATTCATTACCATTCGTCACAGGGTGGATCTGCTAAAAAACTAACGTGCCAAATCGCATTGTATACAATTGTGAATACAGTCTTGTTTTCTAGTAATTAAATGTTAAACCAAAGGCATGTTTCTTTTAGTGTCGTTAAAAAAATGCATCGACACATATAGTTTAGACACTTACTCGTAAATAGCCAAGGCAAGCAATATCTATTTGTATTGAGAGACTCGTCATAGAATATACCTAAATAGTAAATATGTTTGGATAAATGTCAATAAGCTCAACGCCGATACCTTTTCTAATTTTCTTTTCAAAAAAATAATGATAAGATTTAGTTTGCTACCTTTAATACTGTGAAAAAACAGGTCGTCGAAAAGTACTATGACTCGTTATATGATTCAATCATTTAGTGAATTCCATTGATTTTGATAAAACATAATGTGTATACATCAAGTCTAATATAAATCTACCTTAGATTAGTGTGAACGTGAAACTACCGTTACCTCTTCACATACATCTAAATAAGCATATGACCTTTGGAGGCTATCGAAAAAAAATCTGACTTTCTATGAGAAGACAATACTAGACATTGCTTATGGGTAAAATACAAACCTATTTAAAAATAATAAGTTATATAACGAGAAATATCTTGAAAAAGATTTTCGGCGCAATTTGTGGGTTAATATGTGTTGTGCAACATAACAAGGTTATCCAATCAGCGTCAAGGTTACACACGCTGTTTGATTGCAGAGAAGTTGGTTTGATTTGATTGGTTTACACAACACTGGTATGCAAATATGAAAGCCATGTTAGTACGGCTGCGCCGAAAAACAAGATAACTTATTTGTATAAGGTTACTCTGGCATTCATGCTCTAACATACTATTTTTGCATCTATTATGCTTCTGTTTCGTCATTCTTCACTGCATCTTGGTCATTTCCTCTGTTATTACCGTTATCTACTTCATTTTCATTTAGATCATTGTGTTTATGTTTTCGGTTTTTCCTTTTCTTCTTTTTATTTTTATTTTCAGTTTGATCTTCGGTTTTCGCTCTTTGTGATGGTAATTCTATTGGTTTTAGATGTCTGTAACCTCCATTAGGTAAGAGTGTCGCCGCTGGAGCCATGGCAGCAATAGGTGGAAGTGCCGGAGCAAGAAGGCCAAGGCCACCGTGCTCCTTAATAAAAGGTGTTGGTGCCACCTTATTTTGGGGTATTGTCGTGAAGAAGTTATTGTTTATTACAGGCTTGGATTCAGGATCCTCAAAAGTACCATTCGCAACTATATCGTTTTCAGCATCATCTTCAACTTCAACGTCAACTTCTTCGGGCGGCTGAAATTAAACACAAATTATTTGACATCGATTATTTAAAATCGACAAAGTAATGGGTGATATGTGCCGCATTAAAACATCACATTTATTGCAGTATTTCGGCATTGCTTTTTTTTGGAAATCAGTTTATGTTTTCTGTTGTTTCTATATTTCTAGCAATTTCGTTATAATTCAGACAAATTATGCAGAACTTTTGCCACTGAAATTTTCTTTTTCCCTTGTCAAGATTGTTTGCAAAAGCTATCATTTTCATATGACAGGCTTTAAATTTAACACTGGACATAGACCATTTAAGTTTACCTTCTACCAATATACGCGCGGATCGTGTTAAAAAGGATTGACAATAGTTGTATTGCAAGGCTTATTTATTGACATTGCAAAATTAGCGACTCAATACATTTATGCTACCATCTAAGTAATTCTGTTCCCTTACCTGTTTCTCTTTTTGTTTTTTCTTTCTCTTAAAACATCGATATAAACAGCAGCAAAGTAACAACAGCAATAATGAAAGTAGTCCGACTACAGCGCCAACAATCACCCCCACTGAAAGACCTGAAATATCGTAGTTGGTATACAATTGCTGGTTGCATAAGTATGTGTAAATGTACAAAAATTGCTCATACAAAGAATGCTGAAATTAAGTATGTTTCTGTACCCCTAAACTATCCTTATACACAAAACACGTCGCATTAAATGTGACATCTTCATTTCTTTAAAACTAGCCGAAAAGCACATATGACATATACTATGATTACGTCCTCTCCAATCAAATGATACATTATGACACGGGGAGTATACACGCATGCATACACCCCCATTACATTATATACTCGTGTATTCAGACGCGGGGAGTATACATACATGCATACACCCCCATTAGAAGGTAAATTCAGCCATGGGGAGCATACTCAAAAATCGGATTATAATTTCATTCACGGACAGTGTAAGTACACCGCATTCGGATGATTAACTCAGTCACGTAGGGAATATGTACATACCCAATCGGATGGTTAACTCAATCACGTAGGAAATATGTGCATACCTAATCGGGTGGTTAAATCAGTCACGTAGGGAATATGTAAACCCTCAATCGGGTGGTTAAATCAGTCACGTAGGGAATATGTAAACCCTCAATCGGGTGGTTAAATCAGTCACGTAGGGAATATATAAACCCTCAATCGGGTGGTTAAATCAGTCACGTAGGGAATATGTAAACCCTCAATCGGGTGGTTAAATCAGTCACGTAGGGAATATGTAAACCCTCAATCGGATGGTTAACTCTGTCACGTAGGGCATATGTACACCCTCAATCGAATGGTTAACTCAGTCACGTAGGGAATATGTACACCCTCAATCGAATGGTTAACTCAGTCACGTAGGGAATATGTAAACCCTCAATCGGGTGGTTAAATCAGTCACGTAGGGAATATGTAAACCCTCAATCGGGTGGTTAAATCAGTCACGTAGGGAATATGTAAACCCTCAATCGGGTGGTTAAATCAGTCACGTAGGGAATATGTAAACCCTCAATCGGATGGTTAACTCAGTCACGTAGGGCATATGTACACCCTCAATCGAATGGTTAACTCAGTCACGTAGGGAATATGTACACCCTCAATCGAATGGTTAACTCAGTCACGTAGGGAATATGTAAACCCTCAATCGGATGGTTAACTCAGTCACGTAGGGAATATGTACACCCTAAATCGAATGGTTAACTCAGCCAGGTAGGGAATATGTACATACCCAATCGGATGGTTAACTCAGTCACGTAGGGAATATGCACACCCTCAATCGAATGGTTAACTCAGTCACGTAGGGAATATGTACACACTTAATCGAATGGTTAACTCAATCACGTAGGAAATATGTGCATACCTAATCGGGTGGATAACTCAGTCACGTAGGGAATATGTAAACCCTCAATCGGATGGTTAACTCAGTCACGTAGGGAATATGTACACCCTCAATCGGATGGTTAACTCAGTCACGTAGGGAATATGTACATACCCAATCGGATGGTTAACTCAGCCAGGTAGGGAATATGTACATACCCAATCGGATG
This sequence comes from Mactromeris polynyma, assembly GCA_032209605.1. Classification (NCBI taxonomy): domain Eukaryota; kingdom Metazoa; phylum Mollusca; class Bivalvia; order Venerida; family Mactridae; genus Mactromeris; species Mactromeris polynyma. Next base: position 32,091,314 of record JASFXZ010000004.1, on the reverse strand, counting down.
GTTAACTCAGTCACGTAGGGAATATGTACACCCTCAATCGGATGGTTAACTCAGTCACGTAAGGAATATGCACACCCTCAATCGAATGGTTAACTCAGTCACGTAGGGAATATGTACACACTTAATCGAATGGTTAATTCGGTCACGTAGGGAATATTTACATACCCAATCGGATTGTTAACTCAGTCACGTAAGGAATATGTACACCCTCAATCGAATGGTTAACTCAGCCACGTAGGGAATATGTACAAACCCAATCGGATGGTTAACTCAATCACACAGGAAATATGTACACCCTAAATCGGATGGTTAACTCAGCCACATAGGGAATATGTACAAACTCAATCGCATTGTTAACTTAGTAACGTAGGGAAAATTTACATACTCAATCGAATGGTTAACTCAGTCACGTAGATAAATTGTACATACCTAATCGGATGATTAACTGAGTCACGTAGGGAATATGTACATTCTCAATCTTATGGTCAACTTAGTCACGTAGATAAATTGTACATACCCAATCGGATAGTTAACTCAGTCTCGTAGGGAATATGTACACCCTCAAGCCGATGGGTAACTCAGTCACGTAGATAAATTGTACATACCCAATCGGATGGTTAACTCAGAATATGTAGGGAATATGCACACCCTCAATCGGATTGGTAACTCAGTCACGTAGGGAATATGCACATACCCAATCGGATGGTTAACTCAGTCACGTAGGGAATATGTACATACCTAATCGGATGGTTAATTCGGTCACGTAGGGAATATTTACATACCCAATCGGATGGTTAACTCAGTCACGTAAGGAATATGTACACCCTCAATCGAATGGTTAACTCAGCCACGTAGGGAATATGTACAAACCCAATCGGATGGTTAACTCAATCACACAGGGAATATGTACACCCTAAATCGAATGGTTAACTCAGCCACATAGGGAATATGTACAAACCCAATCGCATTGTTAACTTAGTAACGTAGGGAAATTTTACATACTCAATCGAATGGTTAACTCAGTCACGTAGATAAATTGTACATACCTAATCGGATGATTAACTGAGTCACGTAGGGAATATGTACATTCTCAATCTTATGGTTAACTCAGTCACGTAGGGAATATGCACACCCTCAATCGAATGGTTAACTCAGTCACGTAGGGAATATGTACACACTTAATCGAATGGTTAACTCAGTCACGTAGATAAATTGTACATACCCAATCGGATGGTTAACTCAGAATATGTAGGGAATATGCATACCCTCAATCGGATTGGTAACTCAAGCACGTAGGGAATATGCACATACCCAATCGGATGGTTAACTCAGTCACGTAGGGAATATGTACATACCTAATCGGATGGTTAACTCAGCCACGTGGGGAATATGTACATACACAATCGGATGGTTAACTCAGTCATGTAGAGAATATGTACAAACCCAATCGGATTGATAACTCAGTCACGTAGGGAATATGTATATACCTAATAGGATTGTTAACTCAGTCACGTAGGGAATATGTACATACCCAATAGGATTGTTAACTCAGTCAGGTAAGGAATATGTACACCCTCAATCGGATGGTTAAATCAGTCACGTAGGGAATATGTACATATCCAATCGGATGGTTAACTCTGCCACGAGGGAATATGTACATACCCAATCGGATGGTTAACTCAGTCACGTAGGGAATATGCACACCTTCAATCGAATGGTTAACTCATTCACGTAGGGAATATGCACACCTTCAATCGAATGGTTAATTCAGTCACGTAGGGAATATGTGCATACCCAATCGGATCGTTAACTCAGTCACGTAGTGAATATGTGCATAGCCAATGGGATTGTTAACTCAGTCACGTACTTACCTAATCGGATAAGAATCTAAATCATCCAAAGCATGAACCGTGATCGAATGAATCTAAGAACATAATCACCCAACTAAGAAAATGAAGTTAGATTATCTTGCTTATAACCAATCAAGTCATTTAGATGGGACTAGAACAAAGCAAAGCTTACCTCCTCCGTTTTCTTTTTCTTTCACAGGTGAAACAGCAGGAGTGGGAATAGTAGGAACAGTAGAACTAGTAGGAACAGTAAAACTAGTAGGAACAGTAGAACTAGTAGGAACAGTAGAACTTGTAGAAACAGTAGAACTAGTAGGAACAGTAGAACTAGTAGGAACAGTAGAACTAGTAGGAACAGTAGCACTAGTAGGAACAGTAGAACTAGTAGAAACAGTAGAACTAGTAGGAAGAATAGAACTAGTAGGGGTGACAGGGCGTTCATCCGTTGATGGACCCCTGCAAGTTATATCGAATGGTCCACCTGTCTGTGCTGCAAAAGGTGATATAGAAGTAATTATAGTCACTATATTTCAAACTTAACTAAACATCTTGTTGTAAATGATATATTGACTTTTGTCAGTATATGGAGCATACTAATGAACAAACTTCTGAAATCCGATTATTTCAAGTCGAAAACATGAAATCTTGTAAAGTGTATACAAAACCTCTCTGGAACATCAATGTCTTTAATCACATTAAACATAAGACATGCCGCATTTTTCGATATGTTTTGGACAAGCGATTTAAATGACACGCTGAGACTTCCTAGATATTGTTATGCAACTCGATACATACACAACTTATGTAAAATGGCAATGCAAGTAACCTTTCTCTATATATGTTTTAATTATTTAAGTATATGGTATGGGTGAATATTTCGTACAATAAAATTATTGTATTACATATCAATGTTACACAAACTTTCCTGATTTTTCTCATGTATTAGAGTTATATAATTACACCGCTACAACGCATGTACTAAATATAAGCGGCACCATCATACAGAATGCATGAAATACTAATTGAATTCGATCAGTTTGTTTCGCTTTTCACACTTCTTTAAATAAAACTGTATTTTAATAATTTGTAAGGATCAACCATTCGAGTGCCTTGTAGAGGGAAATATTCGGATATCGTTGTAAAGAAACGCAGTGATGAAATCGGTTTAACTGTTCAGACTACACATGAGTTTAAAAGAGGACTTACGTATTTTAAATACTCGTACACATTATAAAATCTAATAGAATTTGAAATCAAAAGCCAAAAAACAGGTCGATCATGACATCCTCCTTGACTCCTATTTCTGTTAATAGGAAGTAAGTTAAGTTCATTTCGGTATAAACCCATATTCTCGATGATAAGACAATCTTTACAAAAGTGTTTGTTTCCGGTTCTCATACCTACAATAATAAGGTCGGATAACGGTGTCATTTTTTTCTCTTTATAACTGAAAACATCGTTGACGCACGGAGAAAATGTAACAACACAATATTTCGGGTATTTAAGGAAGATTTGACTTGTTACAGGAAACACCACATTCAGAAGACAATGTCTCCCACACATTTCCCAGGGAAGCACCACATTCAGAAGACAATGTCTCCCCACACATATCCCAGGGAAGCACCACATTCAGAAGACAATGTCTCCCCACACATTTCCCAGGGAAGCACCACATTCAGAAGACAATGTCTCCCCACACATTTCCCAGGGAAGCACCACATTCAGAAGACAATGTCTCCCCACACATTTCCCAGGGAAACACCACATTCAGAAGACAATGTCTCTCCACACATTTCCCAGGGAAACACCACATTCAGAAGACAATGTCTCCCCACACATTTCCCAGGGAAACACCACATTCAGAAGACAATGTCTCCCCACACATTTCCCAGGGAAACACCACATTCAGAAGACAATGTCTCCCCACACATTTCCCAGGGAAACACCACATTCAGCAGACAATGTCTCCCCACACATTTCCCAGGGACGCACCACATTCAGAAGACAATGTTTCCCCACACATTTCCCAGGGAAACACCACATTCAGAAGACAATGTCTCCCCACACATTTCCCAGGGAAACATCAAACTACAACATAACAGGCGTTGGTGAGGTGTAAGGGCGAACATCTATGGGAAAATAAGGAATTGTCCAGAGAAAACAATTAAAGAGAGCAGTAGGGGACAAAAAAGGGGGAACTAAAATATTTAAGTGGGATCAATATCGGTAGGTCGCTCAGAGTACAGCAGGTAGTTTAATAATCATATCACATAGTAATTATATCATAAGGTGGTACTTAATGCGTCCGTGCGTATACACCAAGTACAAATTATAAAACCCTTTATCAAAATAATGATTCTTTGAGTATTCTTTCTTGACAGAATAATCTACATTAGCAAACACATTTCTAAAATACAGTGTTCTTATCAAACAATGTGCTGCTACCATAATTTTATTCATCGCTCTGTATTTGTATGCATCATAAATAATCTAAGTAGGCTCAATGGGTTTCAATACAAACGTCTTGTTTTTCTGGTTTTAAGTACTAGTATATGTCTACACTTGACAAGCAAAGGATACTTAGGACAACATTCCGACAGGCGGTTTGACTATTGAAAACTAGTTGAAGATCTTTCATAAGAGACGGCCAGGTGCAGTTTGATATGATATATGTTTTTTAAACTACAGTAATATAATGTATTACTTCAGTAGTATCATTAAGATCATCAACTAACAGAAACTTCAAGTAGAATATATTGCATCGTCCAAATAGTCTCTAAATAAACTCTGAATGTTAATATGACAGTGATTTAATTGTTACAAATGTCTGTTGACATTACTTTTAATATACGCCAGTCTTCAAATCATAAGTTGTTTTCTAAAATCTGATTCATACGTATGTAATCAATTCGCACTCCGTTGATGTGTTTACCTACGTTATTGATCATACGAAAGAAACAGCAGACGACATTGAAAGGGGGTATGTGACATTTATGTCTTACATGAATCGGGATTATTAACACAATAACGTGGAATGTTTATACTGCAGTCTGACAGTAAAGTCGATTATACGTATTATCAATACGAGCAATGAAATACTTCAATATAGACCACAAATATCATAACATTCATATTTGTGTCACTAAATTCGTGATATAGTTTAACAAAATATGAATACTTTCACTTCAAAGGGCGTTATATTTATGTGAAGCATTTCGTTGAAGGTATCCTGCCAATACGTTGAGTAGCAGTCGATATACAAGCGCTATCTTATTCTACCGTAACCCTTCTTATCAGCCATCGTAAAATGTAGTACATTCTGACGAGTAATCATGAAGGTCTAAGACAAGAGTGAACATTATATATCAGTCTTCAATATACAGTAAAACTTCACTTAAAGACCACCTCAATAATAAGACAACGCCAAATTTAAGGCCACATTTTCAAGTCCATTTTTACTGTTTTGCTCGTTATTCAATCTCAATATCAATATCTATAAGAAGACACAATTTCCACAGTTTGTGTCCAGGGTCCCAATGTCGCATTGTGGAGGTTTTAATATGTCACTGGTATTATTCAGTACAAGGACATTTATTTATAGGAGTTTTTTACCAAGCATAACAAATCTTAGCTGACATATCGTCCACAGTTTGTGTCTTTGTGAAATACACACAACTGAAATCCACGCATTAAAGGTACATAGTCCAATTTTTGTGACAAAACATCCTTAGTGATAAATATAAGAATATTTGTGGTTATTTACTTCATACAGATGTACTCTACAACACTGCATTGTCACCTTTCTTACCCAAAGATACCAGTATGTTCTACCCTGACCAACGCTCCGAGTCAGCGCCAGCATAGGAAATACCTGTATGTTCTACCCTGACCAACGCTCCGAGTCAGCGCCAGCATAGGAAATACCTGTATGTTCTACCCTGACCAACGCTCCGAGTCAGCGCCAGCATAGGAAATACCTGTATCAGACTATTGTTTTGCATACCCTGGACATTTTTCAAGAAAGTTTTAAAGTATGCTTGTATGACGGCATTAACATGCCATTTTCTCAAAATTATTCGGTAGCATATTTTGATAGAAAAAATCAATCCTTTAAACATTATGGCGCATGATGACATTATATTTGTGTGTCGACCTACCTGTGTTATCGTGTATTAAACTGTATTATAGGATCATTGTTAGATCTATTAATCAATTTATTTAAGCGTGTGAAAATTATATTGTGTTTGCACTACTGGTACATGTATCTTATATCCACTGCTTAAGAAATGCTCAATAGTAATGTCAAAACGTAATATATACTTAACGCAATTAAAAACGCAACTATTTCATTTAGCCTTATTTCGTTCAAAGTGTTAAAACTTTTGTTTTATTACAAATGAGTAGAAAATTCTTCAATAAGAAATTAACTTTGGCCCTTGTATTCATTATGTTTGAGAATTGATACATATTTTTTCTTTATAATGTCACCGTGCTGATGCGGACAATTTTAGTTGCGTTTTTAATGGCGTTGCGTATATAAGTTACACTGAGTACCGGTGATACATAACCCTGAATTCAAAACCTTAACATATTCAGTGAATGGCGCATTCACGAGTGTCATGTGTATTTACCTCTGATTCCAATCCAGACTTTTGTGCCAGCGTAGGAATCTGATATATTTGCAAGTGTTATATTCGCTCCGTTCCAGATTTTATTTTTTGTGATATTGTAGAATGTAGCTGATGCGTCGTCATACTCGAAGTAGCCACTTCTTCCATCATCAATTATAAAGTTCATATTATCCAATTGAACGTCCATCAAATAAGCGTCTACTTTGAGATCGGTTTGAGCTGTCAGGAAACAAGAACAGTTTGATGACATTGTAAGGACCGTGTCATCCGGATACCAAGCTGTGTGTAAATACAATGTGGCGTTGTCGCTATGATACGTGCCATTTTTACACATATCAAACATCATCGACTCTGTGAAAACAAATCGTAAAAAATAATTTTAAATAGACGTGCACTCATTCCACGATATTACGAGTATTATTGTACATTTATACAAGATATATTTTGATTACCATTGTATAGTCTGCATGAAGAAGTATAAAAACTATACGAAACTCCTAGCAAACATTGAGTTTGTCTTCTTTTTTTCCACATTGTGTACATTTTATATACATGTATCTACTTTTATGTTCCTCTTGTATAATTAAAAGTCTGAAATCAGCCGTCTCTGAATATGGGCTTCCTGATCTGTATGTGTGCTCCTTTATTCAGATTTTTGATTACGGAAAGTTGCGCGTTTTTTGTATTCCCCAGCTCATCCGAAAAGTGTTTCGCTAAACGATTGGTTAAACTCTTAAAAGGCAACACACTAAACAGGAAGCAATAACGGAGAATCCTAAGGTTGCCAGTTTAGGAAGTTGGTAAACTCTTTATGGTCATCTTGGTAATGTGCCTGGTGAACATAGTTTTGATAAATTGTTTTTTATAATAAAAACAGACATACATGTTCTTGTTGACTAAGGGCTTTAGGGCTTTATTTCTTAAAGCCGAAAACATTTGTTTGACATTGTGTAACAATATAAGTTTGAATTAGAATACATATGAGCAAAATAAAGCTACGCAGTCGAACTTGCTTATCAAGTAATGTCAGTCAATTGTGTAAGAATAGTATCAGATACTTGTCACAGGCTTAACTCAACGCAATACACTAAACAATCTAGAAATAAACTAATGTAACGACTATTATATTCAAGGTATTACTTTTCGTCTAATGTTGACTCGATACCACAGAGCACACATAAGGCCCTAATGTGAATATTAAACTCAAGTTCAGATCATAAGTTGTTTTTTTGGTTTTAGTTCTGAATTGTGGTTACTTTTGTAAACAGTTTCTGTAATAATTGTTGTATAAGCTGCAATCTTATTCAAATCAACATATGATTGTGTAGTACATTAACATATCCAGTGTATACATACGCCTTGTAGTAATAATTGTAAACATGATAATCATTTGAATAATCATTATATTATATACACTGATATGCAGAATTGTGACATTTTCGTCAACCCTCATGTTTAATTCAGTGCTAATTTGCAATTCTAACATATTTATTACATATATAAACACATTTGTCTACTCCGCAACTGCTTACGTTTGAATATTCCTGTCCATAAGTGTGAATATGTTGTCCTAATTGGCCACGAGGCTTATTGGATTTTGAAATAAAGTATCGTGTATGTATCTTCAGAAAAAAACAAATTTCAATATACATTAAGTAGGAGTTAGTACCTATTGTTGGTTTAAGTTTTTTCTTGACAGCTTCATTATCACAAATACATAGTCAGAAAAGACAATAACTCCTGAATGAAAATTGCAGTAAGTGTAAGGAAAACCATTGAACTAGCCAACACATAAACTGTACAAGATAACAAACATCTACCTCATAGAGTATGGTTGTTTCTAAATACGCAGGTACGTTTTCTTTTTAATATCAGTTTTTATGTGATATTATTATGACCATGCGTGGAACATGCTTAATTTGGAATCGCGTTCTGCTAAACTTTTAATTTCAACGACATAACTTTTAGTACTGGTTGGTAACCAATGAACACCAAGTAGGTCAATTGCCATAACTGAAACACTGTTGAACAAACCAAATAACTTATATCGCGCCATTATGCATCAGCAGAGACGGGTCCAAACTAAATAAGTTTGAAGTGCTTCCGGCAGCCAATTCTTTCGCTTATCTTAACATATTTATTTGAAGCGTCCGTGCCGAATATCCGATCATTTGTCTGTTAAAACAGTACCAAACCATAGGACAAGGGTGCTTCCGCTATGCGCTTTTAAGTCGAACATATGGCTGGGTTGTAACATATTTAGCTTAAACGCATTACGCTTTGCTTGTATGGCTAATATGAATTCAATCCATCCACTCTTTCAAGAATTATTGATTGTAAACATTTCCTCGCGCCGACGGACAGGGGTAACATTGTATGCCCTTTCACCATTCTTTGAATGACAGGATCATAAAAGTTACATTGTTATATTGTGCTTAGTTCGACGTTTCAATTACAGCCTTGCAACTTGGTATTTGAGTATATTTACGTCATTTTCATATTTATTGAATTCAATGTCACTCAACCTATCGTATAAAATACTACCTAATGGGTAGGAAAGTATTTAGCAATCCTATGGCTAATTCGGACATTTCGTTTTGGGAAATGACTTCAATTTTACCAGCACATTACATATTGTGTGGTTAGATACATGTATATATTGCATAAATTGATCATTAGCTCATACACTTATTTACAGCTCATTTGCTGCAAGGGAGCTTTGATAACTAATTTGTTCATTATTTGTATAACATTAACCTATGTGGTAGTAATATCTCAAGAAAATGGGTGGTTACCATGACGACAAATATAGTAACCGGAATACTCACGCTTTATACATGCATATTCCATGTAAAAATAATTCGTGTACTCCTTATATGTGTTACTAGAGACATCATTAACAGCATGATCGTCGCAAGCATTTCTGTCATGTACAATTTCTATGGTTTTCGTACATTTTGCTTTTCCAGAACACGTCTTATGGAATCGGTAGTCTATTTCTGACCTGGACCATAATAATTATAATATTAATAAAACATCCATCTTCACCATTGTTTATCGCAAGTAATAACATTAACAATAATGACAGCTGACTACAATATCAAATTCTGAATATTATAATCAAATACTTATAATTATAATAGTACTCAAAACTAGCAAAAGCAATAAAAATATATATAATACTAATTAATGTTTGGTATTTCATTCGCGTTCGATGGCATTGGATATTTGATTGTAATTTATAATAACTCATAATACTAATAACGATAATGATACACTACTATTGATATACTAACATAGTTTTGAAAAATGGTAATAAGACAATACTATTAATATTATAAATAACACATACAATGGCATAGTAGATAATAGTTCGATTAGCTTTTGAAAGGAAACCAATATAACACAGCAATGCCTGTTCATAAGAAGTGTGCCCAAAGACCTTGTGCCATTAACTTGTACAAAGCAGTTATAGACCTTAAAGACCAGTAAATGGTGTAGCTATGCACGATCATTCTACTGGAGGAAGTCAACTAAACCTCATTTTTCTTCCAACGATTCACGTGTGGACGTTGCAATGGTAGCCACTTGCCTTCCGAAGTACATACTTATGATGGTATAATCTGTTTTGGAAGACCAGTCTGAATCCTTGTGTGGTTATTATTTCTATTTATGTTTTTCGATGTATGTTAAGTTCCCCTCTCCCCATGTGCAGTTTCTTGACTTGATATATTCGTGTTCTATTCTCTTTTGACCCATTGGCCATTGACTTTCTGAACTTGTCATGTGGTGTATTACATCCATTCAATCCCTTTCCCCTTGTTGTCCCTTAAATTCGTCATTTCCCTACTTCCCCTTTCCCATAGATATTTGCCCTACAACGTCCGAAATCCCTAATGTTGCGTAAGCTGATGTTACATAGTGTTTATGGCCTTCCCTGTAACATCTTAATACTTCTTTCAAACTCAAAAGTCTGAAGGGTTGGTTCTGATTACAGATGAACCAACGCCAATGCTGCTTACTTGGGACCGATCATCGAAATCAATTGTATAATATGTTGCCTGGTACAGAAAGGAAACCATTGGACATGTCAAATGTCAAATAATCGACCTTTCTAACAACAAAGCGGCGTTGAATTCACAAGCAATATTACTGACGGGCAATTTATAGTCAGTAATGTCATATTCAACGGACGTGTGTGATGTAAATTGTAAAGAAACAATGAGCCTTACTCCAAGTAGTCATATACTCCGATACAGTCATTAATAACGTCAGGCATACAACAAGTTGTATTCTTGCAATTAGCTTCATGGTTCGTAGTAACATCATCCGGGCAACCTAGATCACGTCGTTTGGCACCTACTTTTATCGCCTGCACACCGATCACCGTATTTGGTTTGTGTTCACAAGATGGCTGCCAGTTGTCTTTGCAGCCATAACAAGCGTAGCTGTCTGGGTTTATATCTTCAATGTCATCCGGAAGTTTTACAGTTGTACCTGAAAACGGTGACCATGACAACGATCTGATTTTAAAGACGTATTGACGTATTAAGTTAAAATTGTCGTGTGTTTAAGCGATAATGCATTCTTTCTTTTAGCTTGCAAATTTTTTGAACCGTGTTTATTACGCACCCTTATTCTACTAGCACGATTAAGTCTTACACAAAACTTATAATGATTACAAGGATAAACGCAAGGGTCTTTGCCATAAAGTTTGTACATAGCCAAAGGCAATTATTGTTGCCGTTATTCCAATAAACGTTGCAAATCTAAGTTAATGATTGTCTTCATAATTAATAAGAGTCTGATTTGTGAGCCCTAGTGACCGGTGTAAAATGTCCACGTTGTTGTCAAGGGAGGTAATCAACACTACTAGTTGCCATATTGGTCAGCATAATAAATAATAATTATCCTTTTTGACCGTAGACTGTGATTTCTTGCGCCATTTGTGAGTGATATTGTTTAGCATTTGACAGTAATCTATCATAAACAAATATAGTAAGGATTATTTTGATAAAACTGAATGCCACCTAAATTTAATTGTAAAATAATTCAAGTCGAATGAAAACTTAAATTGGAGTACGTCAGGAGAAAAAATGCCATGCAGATATTCATGTAAATAAAAACGTTATTGAGAATTAAAAACTGCACACTTATAAATTTTGTTAAGTTTAGATACAAGTGTACAATTCAAAAGATTACATAAAATAACGTAGCACTTCGATGTGAAATGCGTTACAATAGTAATGAACTAAATGGGTCTGCAATGTCAAAAGGCACAGTTCGTGTTCAGCTTGAACAAGTAAGTGTTGAATCACAATTAATATTAAAATATAGTAGACAAAAAGTTAATCTATTTGCACAAACATTTTGTTCTTTAACTTCCCGACAATTGATTAATCGATTCCACTGGAGGTTTTAACGAATTCTTATTTGATTGAACGAGCCTAAGGTCTTCTGCAATTGTTAAAACTTATTCTTCCTTAATTGATCTATATATGTTCAGTAAAGAACAAAATTATATACTGTGTTGAACTCCGTGAAGAAGAAAATGGGAAGAAAAAGGCATGTACTTAATCACCAATTAAGTCTCAATTATTCAAAACCGACATTCAATGGAAGAGAGAATAAGTTGCTAGAGGGAACGCCACATACATAAGACAATGCCATTCTACACATACCTCCGGGAAACAATGCCAATAAACATCAGGAATTTGAGGATGGTGTAAGGGTAAATACGTAAGGGAACAGGGATACAAGGAATGGCCTGGCCAACCTTAAAAGCATACAAGGAGAATTAATGAGTACAAACGGGGGGGGGGGGGGGGGGGTTATATGGAAAACTTATTTAAATGCATTAGGTATTTTTTACTCGAATATAATAAGAATGGCATGAGTTAGAAATGTCGGTAAACGAGTATTCACTCTATCGACACAAGTATGCCAACAATCACGAAACCATCATATTTTCTTCAGTGAGCCACCTTCATTTTGGTCAAGCATTTTCCTAAATGATATTTTGTAAGGCTAGAACTGAAATTGTTGGAACGATTCAAAACATGTCTACTTACCAAAACGCAAACTAAGTAAAGCAGTCCATATTAAGATCCAGTTTAAATCATTAACTTTTTTCGTCATTATTCCACCGGAATAAACAAACAGTATAATAAAATTAATTGGCTTCAATGATTGTTGAGTTTGTCGAGAGTTTTCCTTGCACCGATTTTTTAATCTTACGAACATAAAAGCATAACTCGTAAATTATTTTTAATATTTGGCAATAACTTGATGCAGTATACATTTTGTTTATAGCAAATCTCTTCAAACGTGCATTTATAGACTTCGATGAGACACAAGCACGTTTGAAGTGACTTTATGATAGATCAATATGCAAGAATATTCTAAATAATAGGACACAAACCACATTTATATTCAGGAAGTATTCACAAAAAGACGTATTCAAAGGAAGTTTTCATAACCTGCTTAAACACCTTCCGAGTAAATATTTGAAGTCGAGCAATGTTTTTAAGTTTATCGATTAACAACATTCTTTGTGGAGTTTTCTTTATAAGCAAGATTGTATTTGTTGTATTCACAGGGAAATCCTTAAGATTCAATAGCAGGACCTACTCACTAGTATAAGATACAAACATAGAGCGTAATATTGCCCCAGATTGTTGTATGCTTAAGGTTTGTACCTGATATTCGGCCCATATTTCAAGTCATAAGGGCTTTTGATTAATTCAAATTATGCTTGGGTATTCTACTATAATGTCGATTATATCGTTTAAGGCCTACTAAATTGTCGGCGCGACTAATAATTCTGTCACGATTTATTATGATATTACGAATGTTTAATTCAATTGTATATTGATTATTTTTTATATCACAATAACTCAACTATGCGGTCATGAATTGTCTATAAGTTTTTTTGTATAACATTTTAAGCGGCCAAACATTTTAAGTAATAATTGTATGTACAACATTTGTTAACATCTTTTGCAAGGAATGAGCTTGTTTTCGATGAAAATATCTCAAATGTATTAATTGGAATTTATGGATAAAAATTATGAGTCAATAACAAAATTCCCGAATTTATCAACATAGTCGACGAAGTAGTATCAGTGAACGGTGATAAATGTCATTAAACATGGATAATTACCTTAAATATGTTCAATGTTTATATGCGTCCACCAAGTGGCTATTCGCGGTAGGGGTCGGGGGCTTGTCTACGGTTACACATTAGAAAACACATTTTTTTCCAGTGGAGCTTATAGTGATGTAACTGTAAATTAATAGTTCTGATTACAGTAAAACCTTAATAATAAGACCACACTTCGGACTCTGGAAAACTGGTCTTCTTTTTTAGATGGTCTTAATAATGAGGTTGAATAAAGAGCAAAACCGTGAAAATGTACTTGAAAATTGTGGTCTTATTAATGAGATGTGGTTTTATTATTGAGGTTGTCTTATTATTGAGGTGGTTTTATTATTGAGGTTAACTTAATACTCATATCACACCTGAAGTCATCGCCGGATGCATACATTCGCTGGATTTGTTTCATTGTCGACGACCGATCCGACTTTGTTTATAGTCGGTGAGCAGTAATAAATTCGACATATACAAGGGGTTTACAAGTATATACATTCCGCCCGGCTAGCTCAGTTGATACAGCGTTAGATCCGTGTTCGATTGGGCAAGCTATGTTCTTCCGTGACATTGGCTTAGGTCATGTCCTCCACATGTGGAGAAGTTGTCAGTTACTTGAGGAAGAACAAGTTAGTAATGGTGGATGATTATTTCCAGACAAATGGGTTACGTCGACTGAAACCGGCGTAAACCCGAAAAAAAGTGTGTTCTGTATTTTAGTACATCTTATTATTGCAATTAAAGTTTAAATAGTCACAAACACTCACTAACAATTGAAACAATTGTTTTGTTGAATTACGTGCCAATAGAGTTAGAAGAACGAATATTATAATAATCACGTGAAGTTTGACATTGTAAACACCGTACGCAGTGCATTCGGATCATACATACAAGACAGTCATACATTACAGGACAACAATACATGCCAACGGGTATATACAGCTTATATACAATGTGTCTCAAGTCAATCATGTGTGAATCATGTGTGAATAAGTCCCAATCTCACTGAAATCAGAATCGCAATGTTTGCTGCGGGCTGTATAACGTAGCGAGCGTTGTGAATCAGATTTAAATGATATTAAATATTTATTAAGCGGTATGTACAAACAATAAAGTAAAGTTTACATTATAGTGAAGGAGTAAACAAAATGCTTCATAATCTTGATTTTAAATCATTTGACTTCATATCCAAGGCGTTATGTTCAAGTAGTAACCATATGAAACCTTTACTACAATCCATCATTAAACAGAAGCAAAACAAATCTAGCTATGTTTTTGTTCATATGTTCATAGACTTCTATTGTTCTCACCTGTATGTTGTTATTCAAGTAACAGTATTACACAAGCTATAACAAATGACTGTACCGTACCCATTCTACACTTCTGCCAATTTTTATTAAATTTTGTATTGTAAAAAACACGTAGGAGCAAAATGAACTTTTAACATTTTAAAGTCAAAGTCCGGGTTTCAGTCTTAAATTGTTTTTGAATAAGGCTCAAGGTGTGTGTGAATAAAGTCATAAGTTCAAAGCTCCAGTGGCGTTTTTGCCTCTGAACGTTCAAATGCGGTACACTGCAGCCATCATTTATGTTTGCCTTGTGTTCCCTTTTGTGATTTTGTAGTCGTTAACATGTTTGTCTAGTTTATAGCTCTATCTGTTGTACGTGACGTTTCCTACTCGGCCTCCTCATACAGTGGGTTATATACAGATAGCTTTCGCTTGAATCTACCTTGTCAAATGTTTTGTTTCTACATTTGTCCGTCACATCTAGTCCAAAACTCACAGAAAATACTACCGAATTCGATTCAACACAAACTCATTTTATTCGTTATGTTATACGCCGACATTTTAAACACAAATATAATGCATAAACAAGCAGTTTGTTTGACTAAATAATCGCAGTGGTAAGAGTGTACACATGCTAAACGGTGTGTACGTTGCGTTTTATAGAAAATGTCTAATTGTTTATTCAATTCAGTTGTGCGCGTTTTAGGGGTTTTTCGAACACGGGGATTGTTTGGTTTATCTGTCCTTTAACTGATGTATAAATGTAACCGTCAGTTCACATGATATAGTTGTAAACATAGATGGAACATAAATTATGTTTAATTGTCCATTTTAGCGTGCTACCTTCAATACTGTGACCACACAGATCGTCTAACAAAAAGGCCATCATGGCACTGAATCTCTCACCTGAGTGCCAGGAATGTGTGGTACTATGGTCCTTTGATACAGGGTGCAAACGTTTGTTGAATTAAAAATTCTCACGTAGAAAGCAACGATTTGATATCAAGCATGTTAAGAATATTACTTTAATTATAATGTATACATATCCGTGAAAGTGAACCGCGCTCTTGCAGCCATGTTTTTTAAGTGTATCAAACAACTGAACAATCTTGGTAGAGGATGACCTAAGGAACATGTAGGTGAAATTATTCCAAATTAGGCCTGTATTCGGACAAGAATATTTTTTTCTAGTTTCCATTATGCTTATGTAGGAAACGTGGTTCCGCCTCTGGCATCCATGTTTTTAGGAATCCATATAATTTTAAAAATCCTGGTAAAAATCACCTAGAAATTCAGGTGAAATTATATCAAAATTGGGCATGTAGGTTTTGACTAGAAGACTTTTGAAGTCTCAACTATACTACATCTATAAAAAGTTGCTGCGACCCTGATGGCCATGTTTTCGACAAATATACACAGTCTTAAAAGTCTTGGTAGAGGGTCACACAACGACCATCTTTGTGCAGTTATATCAAAATTTGTACTTGAGATTTTGACATGAAGATTTTTGAAGTTTCAACTATATCTCGTACATATAGGAAAAATGGCTACGCACCCTGGCGGCCATGTCTTTTGACCAATACAAAACATGTGAACACTCTTGGTAGAGGGTAAGCTTAAAAACATGTGTGTGAAGTTATAGCAAACATAGGTCAGATATTTTGTTTTGTTGTTGTTGTTGATCAGTCGCGTCGCCTTGTTGTATTTTTGTAGTGTGTCACCACATGAAGCTTGGAACAGACGGACAGACGGACGGACAAAGAACGATCAGAAAAGCTCACATTGAGCACTTCGTGCTCACGTGAGCTAGACATGTGTCATTGTGACTCGATTAGGAATGTAATAACAATAATGTAAAACGAATCATAATGCCACGATATGTACTGAAAGTTTAGAGCAAAGGTAGATTTAAATGACATGTGGTAAAACATGATGTTTGCATTTATACGATCTAAATATAAAGAGGTGTGCCACTACAAAACCTGTATTAACCAAAACGTCCATTGTCAAATCACATTTCCGGACCATGACTTCGAAACTTTGATCGGGAAATAATCATAACTCATAACAAACAACACTAATATAAGTTTTTTTCATGGCCGAATATGACCAAGCCGATATATACTGACACAGTAACACATGAAATGAGGATTCAATAAAACAACTATAAAAAATACAACAAAGCGTATTTGCAACCCACAATATACACTCGACTGCTTTTCTAATTAGTCACTGTTTATTTTATCATACTTTTCAAAATAATTACAGCGAAATATAAATTGACTAACTTTTTTTTACTTCATTCTTATCCATACCATAATGCTTTGAAATCCTAACTTCCCACATGATTCTACAAAATAGTCGACCTGTAAAGATTTCTATCAAAATTATAAAATGCAGAAATGTGGGATCACCAATTAGAAATATGTTTGAGTGTATGTTGTTATTAGTAGTATGCACATCTCTGTAACCAAGTAAAAATTCATTAGTTTTATGCCTCTGTTTCCTCATCCTTAGCTTCATCATTATTGTCTTTGCCTTTGTTTGTATCGTTAACCATTTCATTATCATTTGGATCCCTGTGCTTATGTTTCCTTCTTTTCTTTTTCTTTTTCTTCTTTTTATGTTTCTTTTCTGTTTGATCATCGTTATCCGCGTGTTGAAGTGGCATTTCTATCGGTTGCAGAAGCATCGGATCTCCATTAAGGTTCTGATGCAATGGACCTCCATTATGTTCGGATGTTGTTGCTGGTGTGGCAGCAATCGATGGAAAAGCCTGATTATGAACACCAAGGCCATCATGTTCCTCGATAAAGCGTGTTGGTATCACATTATTTTCAGGTATTTTCTCTGCGTTGAATTTACTATTCATAGCATGGTTACTTGCCTAAAATCAGACATTTAAGATCAAACACTGACTTGAAAACAATCATTTCAAAATTTACCATAAAAGAAAGAAAAACGATAGTTTATGACAGTATTGCAACATGCATAACAATAAAATGTATTTTATGTATGTCGTAATTAATAACTACTTCCTCGCCGCCTTCCAATACTGGTTTTCATAATAACTATATTGATAATGCTGGTATTTGAAATTTATAATAAATATGTCTCATTTATCTCCTGTCCTAAGAGCATGAACATATCGGTTAATATAATGATCGACTGGAAGTTCAGAATACGTACAAACGTTTCGTTAAAATGTTTGAAAAAAAATCAACAACATTTTTACTTGTTGTTGTTCATTGTTTAGTGTGTTGGCATTAGTTCGCATATGATGCGGACAAGTTATGAAAATCATTATAATTGGAATATTTTATTAACTCTTTCTTCTAATACTTGCAGATATATGCTGGTCACATGGTGTATTCTGCACTAGGAGCCTACTCGTAAGAAAAGTGTGCATCGGGATTAATCGAATGACAGAAATAGACCGATGCTATATTAAATGAGACGCTTAATATAATAATGACATTGCAACGCTATTAACTTAGTATGTTTATATATCTATATTTATCCAAATAATCATCTTACCTGTATCTGTCTTTTTCTATCATTTCTCTTAAAAAATCTGTATAAACAACAACAAAGTAGCACCAAGAGAAACAACAGTACTCCGACAACAATGCCGATAATCATACCCAATGAAAGAGCTGAAATAAAAACGAAGGTTGAAATAAGAAATTCTCGACTCTATGGACTTCATAATTGTTCGGATTAATCATAGTAATGAAATTGATGGCGTTTCTACACTCCGAAATGGCGTTATATTAATATAGCACAATGCATTAAAGGAACCAAACATAATAATTCACACCCAAAACTGGACGATAAACTCAGTCTTGAGCAGCATTCAATTAAATTTACTGATGAGTGACTTAGATTATAGAAAGCATGACGTTGATTTAAATCGCCCTCAAGTCCAATTCCTTGAAAATCCATACGGTGGTATGGACGTCTCCTTTTTCGGGACGAGCTGCCAAAATCTTATCTATTACGCTACCGCCCCCTTTAAACTTGGAAGTATTGCAAAAGAAATATGAATGTGATTAAATAAAGAATAAGGCTTACGTCCGGCTATAATGGGTGCAGTTGTGGTAGTGTCATCATCCTTTGATGGTCCCCAGCAGGTGATTTTGAATTCTTTACCGGTTTGTTCTGTAATAGAAAAGATATATAAAATACAGACAACGAGCCTTAAGACTTCGGTAAATCGTTTCATAGACATACCTTTTAGCAATTAAACTTAATAAATGAACTAAAATACGGTGCGAAGTAGAAAGCTTGTGTCACAAAAGCAAATGCTACTATTCTCATAGTGTGTGAATGGGTATCAAAGTTACCAAGTGAACAACTGTACTGATTATGTTGATAAGTCAAGGACCGTAACTGTGCACTTACTGGGCGTAACCATACATGAAACCTCAAGTGCACAACAACACAGGTTGGTGAAATTTCCTGTAAAATCTTATGACTTTGGCTCAAATTATTTTGGAGATATGCGTGCCACATGATTGCATACTCTGTAGGCTATATTTAAGTAAGTCAAGGGCCACAACTTTGCACTTACTGAGCACAGCCAAACATTAAACCCCAGGAGCAGAACCACACATGCTGGTTAACTTTCCTGTAAAGTTTTATGACTCTGGCTGGCTCATATACTTTTGGAGATATGAGTGACACAATCTTTTGTGACGGACGGAAGGACGGACAGACGGACAGACGGATGGACGGACGGACGGACAAGGGCAAATCTATAAAATATACATGCCCCCCTTTCATTGTGGGGGCATCAAAACTGTTACAATAACCAGGGCGTACTGTGCATATAGAACTCCCAATCAACATTTATATCGTAAATTAAAGTGAACAAACACGGTTGTTTCCATTACGAAGCGCATCGATGCTAATACAATCACTCACTTTTTCACATACAAACTCTGCGTACCGAGAGACAATCCAACCTGCAGCGGTCGAAACGTAGGTATCAACTTAAAATTGAAACAATGCAGAGCAGGGAAGGCCACATTCACAAATCAGAACTTCCCAACATTGATAAAGCCTGAATCATCGAAATAAATAATTGAATTGATATGCACGAATAGGAAGAGAGATGCCACACGGAAGGAAGGTAACAAAAACAACACCAAACGAAATAGGAGGCACACACAGGGGAAGTACACAAAATCATGACAAAAAGGACAAGGAAAAGACAATCAATCAAATAAAAGAGAGGGAATAAGTTGCCACATTAATCGCCACGTACACAAGAAAATGTCTCTCCACATAAACCTCCGGGAAAACAGCAGTCCATAAAACACTAGGCAGTTGAGGAGGTGCAGGGTAAGTACGTAAGGGAACAGAGGCGCAAAAAATATAGCATGGCCGACCATAAGGGATAACTTAGGAGAATCGAAGAGGACAAACAGGCATAAGCATTACTAACGAACTAAAAAACGTAAATATGGACCAAACCAGGACTGGTCGATAAATCTACTAAAGAACTGAAATAACAAACTTTACATCAAACTATGTAAACTTCGTTTTTCTATTTTCCCGAAGACAAAATTCATTATATGCCCATCTTTCACTTACACTGCACATAGTATTAAATAGAACAGATCGCAATACAAAACAAACACAAACAGCGTTTGGTTCACGAGTTAACCAGGTGTTTTATAAATTAGGGTAGCTGTGTGTTGTCAACGTATTTGCTCTAATCACGATCGTAATTGTTGGCAAAACAATTGTAATGAGGAGGGTAAGTATTAAGCGGAAAATGTGTTTGATTTTAGTGTATTTACGTATTTACGTATGTTCGTCAAATGACCAATTGATCACCTGCTTACAGCGAGAAACTTCCTGATATCATCAAAGAGGAAATTTGATTTAAGAATATATCAATATATTACGAATATATTAAGGACAATCAAACCATTCCTATGCCACTGAATGCGAATCTTCAATACTTGTATTTTATCAATAAAACATGCTGACGTTATAATAAATCGAAAACAAAAATGAAATAAAACGTTGATCGATAATTGCAAGCGATAAGACGCTATTTATATATGTCCATGTGAAGTAATATATCAGGAAACAATCATACTATTTAAGCAAACATCTGTCTGACACATTTATTGAATCTAACAAATTTCAGACACTTCATGCAATTCAATGATCATAAATCTGAAAAAGTGCTATTGTTTTCAATGCAGACATACACAATTTCGCACTGTTTATGTACACTGTATATATAACTAAACACTTGATCAACGAACATGTCTAAAACAAAATTTAGGCAGTCGGTGCAATCATTAAAAACTAATTCAATATCTTCAATGAGGGACAGACAGTTGCAAATTGAGTATTATGAAGAGTTAGTAAATTCCAAAAACTTAACATTCAAGTGGATGAGGCTGTCCTTATACAGTGATATGATATTGACAAGTGCCTGTTAACATTGCTTTTAAATATACGCCATTCTCCAAAATCTTTTTATACTACTATTTTATTTTACATGATTCAGGCCACCAGCCTGTACAAATCAATTTTTGAAAGGAACAAATGCATCTTTACAACTAAATCAACTTCAAGTAGAAGTGTGATATGGTGTTTAAATCGATTGGATTATTGATATTCCCAAAACAGGCATTGGATTACTTTAGTATGGAATGCATGTATACATTCCTATTTTACAAAATATGAATCATGTTATTCTACTTAAGTAGGCCGTCACTGCTATTTACAATCGTTTAACTGAGACCAAATTGACTACCTTGAAACATGATTGTGCTGTATATGTAACAGAGCCTAGTCATTTTAATTAGTCCGGAATGTTCATTACTATATCCTTGATAGTGTTTGTTTTCTAAACCATTCTGGCTCAAAGTATTCAAGTACCATTGTCATTCATCAGCTGATTGTGGAAATTCAATTTATAAAACGAGCTTTTCCTGTAGCAACTTATTCTCTCTCTTTTACCAAGTGCAACAAACGACGTCCTTTTAATAATCAATCACTTTCCAAACCCCTCCTGAATTTCTTACTTTTCAAACCCTCCTTACTTGTATATAATTATTTACACTTCAAACCCTTTCTTATTCATAAAAACAAATTCTATTCAGACCCCTCCTCAATCATTATTTAATTTATTACTTTTCAAATATTCTCAATCATATCGAGTAACTAACTTTTCAGACCCCCTCCTCACTTATAATAGAATTACTTACTTTTCAGACCTCCGGGAAAACAACAATCCATAAAACTTGATGAGGTTAAAGGATACATACGTTAGGGAACAGAGACGCAAGGAATGATTTGGCCGACCATTAGGAATAACTAGGAGAACCAATGAGGACAAACTGTGAAGGGGAAATTAATGGATGGAAAATATCACAGGACAAGTCAAGACAGCTGGCAACAATAGGCCGAAACTGGACAGAAAAATACCATAAACACTATATAAAGTGAACGAATTGCACAGGGGAAAGGGAAATATAACATACATTCAAAACACAAAAATAAATAATAACTTTATAGCGAATACAGCATTGGAACTGTCAGTAAAATACTGGGGGTTTAAATCGATTTAACAGCTAGCTAACCTCACACTTGAACAGAAGTCACAATTTGGTATATCAAATGTCTTTAACACGCCCTGTATCTGTAGTATGCAAAGTTGCATCAGATACGTATTCGATGAGTGATACCTATGCAAGGCAAATTGTTATTTACCTTTGATTCCAATCCAAACTTTTGTATCAGTATAAGCTTCTGATAGATTTTCTAGTGTTATATTCGCACCATTCCCGATTGCGTGTTTGGTTATGTTGTATAGTGTAGCTGATGCCTGGTTATATATGAAACTACCGATTCCACCGTCAATGGTCAACACCTGATTTTCCAATTGAACATCTATCAAGTAAGCGTCTAGTTGGAGACCAGTATCAGCTGACAGGAAACACGAGCAGTCTGACGTCATTCCTCCCGGAATATCATCCGGATACTGAGGCGTGTGTAAATACAATTTTCCGTTGTTACTGTCATATGTGTCGTTTTTACACATATCAAACATCATCGACTCTGTATAAAAATATACTAGTAGATTGCATAAATACTCAATACTACGAATATTAATAAACATTTAATAATCACATTGTATGTATTCAATGAACAACTGGGCTTAATAATCACATGCATAATGACACAAGCCATAATGTTCAGATGAAAATACTTTCCGTTCAGGAAGTTAAGTGAATCTACAAGTGATTCCCCATATTCAAATATGTTACTACATACATGTATATACTTTAGGATTATTATTTCCCGAAGATATCATTTCCTTCCCCGTACAGAAAGTTTCTCCCACTGGGAATAAAATAAAAGTCATAAACGTAACATTGATGTCATACAATCTCACAGAAATAGTATTAGTTACTAGTCAAAGGTTTAGCTTAACTATAAAACGATTAAGGCAAAACGAAAAATAATAAAATATACAGCCTATTATGTTAGGTCTCGTTTATAGTTCATAGTGATACAAACATAATTATATAGAATGCTCTTTGTAGAAAATTAAATTCAGATCACTCAAAACGTGTTTATAATTTCAATGAAACAAATTACATTAAATTTGGTTTTGGTATTGGGTTTAGTAAGCACAGTGACGCGATTGTTTATTTTACTTCCTATATCCATTATCTACTTCATTATCATGTAAACAAAGTAATACATATACTCAACTATACCAAATAGACCATGTCAATAAACCAATACAAATCGCTTACGATCTTCAAATCTCCCACTAAGCGTGGCGTTGTTTGAGGCAATGGTTGCAATCAGATTCAAATCGTATTCAAATTACTTTTATTCATTGCATTTTATCATAATAATGATACTTTGCTTTTTAATATTAGGCTTTCATTACCTTTATTTCAACATGTTGTATACAGCTAATTATACATGGTAATATTCACTTCTACATAGACTATAGATAAAACCTGAATTATTGTTGTATTATTGTTGCTAATTACAAACAGGCCCTTCGTGATTTCTGGGATTGCCATGAAGCGCCATTACTGGGATTAACAGGCTCCTACACCCTGCAGGTGTTATGACTTGTTTAGTAATTCAATGATAGTAGCATACTTAACACTAGCTTAAAGCAGCCGTACATTTATTTTCTCACTTTATTGATGGCTATTATGGTAGTTTCAAACAATCCAAATTACATTTTCATTTTATTAAAAAGACATTATCTTAATCTGATGTTGACAAGTTTTTAAACCGAATATAGCGGATTTAGTAATCTAAACGGTAGTTTGCAGTTCGACACAGATTTTATAATTTATCAGTTTGATAACAAACATGGAATAACAATTAGTTTCATTGCATCAGAAACGTTTTTCATACGTATTATTTTGTCACAAAATCGTCACATTCAACACTTCATGTATTCAGTTCTTCAGTGACAACGACATTTCATAGACGAAAATCGTGTCTTATATATTGAAAAAAAATGTCAATTTCAGTGAAATAACACATATTTTCGTCGGCATGCATGTCATTCCTTGATAAATGTGTACAAACGTTGTTTACATACAAATGTACATTAATTGCATAACATATGAAGTGCCGCTTTAAGAAATAGTAATGTAACAGGAAAAACTTTAACCATGGAAATATGTGACTGGAATACTCACTTTTTATACAGGCGTATTCAGCGTACATATAATTCGTATACTCCATATATGTGTAATCAGACACATTATTAACAGTATGGTTGTCACAAGCATTACTTGCAAATACAACTGGTACTGGGTTCGAACATATTGGTCTCCCAGAACAATTACGATGAAACCGGTAGTCTATTTCCGACCTGAAACATAACAATAATGATAACAAAATTAATCCAAAACCCAACATGTCCATCATTCATAGCTATTCATAGCTAATGCTAAAACTGTTACATTGTATACCAATGCCGACCTAAATAAAAAGGTTGTATATTGTGTCATTTTCACTAGTGGTACGACTAATAGCAACACTTCTGATAATAATAATAAAATAATAACAACAACAAGAAAATCAGTAGAATTCTACTACACATGCCACTACTTTCCAATGTGCAGTTCCTTCCCCCTTGTTGTTTCCTTAAATTGTGTAAGTGTTTTTATAGTCAGTCCGACTATTCCGTATGCTCCCATTCCAATATAGTAAGTAAGTAAATAGTTTATTTTCGTGACATATGCAATGTAAGCATTATAGCATATTAAACAGTACAAGAAAGATGCACCCGGCCCTGTGGACCTACAAGTCACCGAATGTTAATAACAAGTTTAAGGTAACAACATATGAACAAGAAAAATCACTTTTTAACAACATATAAATAATATCACGCTATTCAATACATAGGGACTACTTATACTTGTGCTATATATGGCAAGACATTATAACATGTATATATTTAAGTAATCAAAGGTCATTTTTAAAATAATGAATAGTACTAGTAATCACGATGGAATGTATATGCAAAATTGGAAAATTAGAAAAACGTAGCATTGATTAAGAGTAAGAGTAAGAAGCGTTTATCGATTGCTATATAAGCAGTCTCTGCGTTTAAGGTAGGCATTTACGAGGTATTTAGAAAGTTTTCTTTGGTAATTTTCAACAAGATAGACGAGTTTCTCAGATACTGATAGGTTTACACAAAGTTCACTGTTCAGTATTTCATGAAATAATTTTTCTCTTATATCGGTGTAAAATGTACACCTTACAACAAAATGCGTTTCGTCCTCAACAGAATGCAAGTCATTGCACATTTTACATAGTCTTTGCTCAAGAGGTTCGCCCACATATCGACCTGTTTCTACACGAATGGGCAAAATACCACAGCGCAGCTGCGCAAGGAGTGAACGTTCATTGCGTTTCAGATTCAAGTCAGCATATTGTTCTTTGTTAAAGTCCCGTTTGAATACTCTGTAAGTTCTTAGCTTTGATACATTAGCGAGATTTTCTCGCCACACATTCTCATAGTAAGAATGAACTCTTGATTTTGCCAAATCTATTCCTATTATTTCACGATTGATGAAATAACCCGTCAATTCTAGTTTGCTAAGCACGTCTTTGGTATCGCTACACCAATTATTACGACAGTTATTATAATCCATGTTGAACATCTGTTTCGTAATGCGGTTTTCGTCTAACAGCACAAGTCTATTCCAATATCGAATCCTATTTATCCAATGTCTGTATTGGATAGGTAACCAACACATGTCATGTCGCCCATTATAGCTAATATTGGCGCAAACCGATGTACCCCCAAAACATATCTAGTCGCACGTAACTGGACGTTTTCTAGGCTCTGAAACCTCATGTTGCCCCAAACGCTTGCACAGTAATCTGTAATCGGCGCTACACAAGAATCAAACAGTTTTTCAAAAGTTTTATATCCTGAATGTTTTATCATTTGTAAGCGAGATATGACCTTTCCTATATATATGTCTGCCTATACACCTTCTCAACACCTAATGTCCCGTAGTTTGCCTGGGATTATCGCGGGGAGGCATTGTCTTGTGTGTTCGGCCTTCAATGTATTAACTTAATAGTTCCTTCTGAATAAAGTACAACTACTACAACTAATAATAATAATAATAATAAAACTAATATTAATACTGATTGCAGTAACAGCAATAGCAATGGGCAATATCAGTAACAACGATGTTATTATAACTGTAGGGTGTTATATTGTTATTCAGTAGCATATATAATTGTACTTTATCATCGTTCTTGATAATAATAACGTTAATGATATACATGTACAAGTATATGATAATACCGATGATGAAGATAATGATAAAATACGGCTCATGTTGCTACTATCTAGTATATATAAGTGAACGCTGCTATGGGATTTACAACCTCTTCTGTAATGCCTCGGTCACATATCCGTACAATGCTCATACGTTTTATAAAATCGTTCGATTCCATCGACTTTTAAAATCCGTACCGTCTCCGTACAATCGTGACTTCTGGTCACATGCCTACGGGGCCCCGTACGATATTTTGGAGGGTGCAATCGTAGGATATCCGTACGGACATCGCAGACAAGTCGTGCAGAGCTCGGAAGGACCTCGGACGTAATCGTACGATGCACGTGTGTTCGTACGGTGCCCGTACGGTGTCCGTACGACAAGAATAAACCAGTTCGGCGATATCTGAAAATTTCTTATTTTTAGCTAGTCAGCTGAAGTGAATACACATAGCCGCTAGTGCATCAGTCTAAGACGCTGTGGTGCAATTGCCATCTGTACCACGCCTCGTCATAATACTTTGTGGAACTCAAAAGATATTCCTGGTTTTATACCACCTTGAATCGTCAAGGATGTCGTTCGGAGCCCGTACGGGCCCCGTGTGGACATCGAAAGTTCCCCGCCCGGTGTCCTTAGTATCGTACGGGCATCGTACGTTGACCGTGCGACTCCCCTACGATAGTCGTGCGAGCAGCGGCAAGCTCTTACTGGTCTCGCGGTGTTCCAAATCCGCACGGACATCGTGCGATGCCCGTACGAGCTCTACCGGAACCCTTGCCCGGACGGGGCCTTTGCGAGCTGCTCCCGACTTCGAAAATTTCTACGAGCTCGGCGAGAACTCGGGATATCGGTGAAACATTTTCACCGAGTCCCCGAGTGCTCTATGAGTTCAAAAAATCCGTACGATGCTCGCAAGAGTCAACGATGTCCGTACGGACTCCGT
This sequence comes from Mactromeris polynyma, assembly GCA_032209605.1. Classification (NCBI taxonomy): domain Eukaryota; kingdom Metazoa; phylum Mollusca; class Bivalvia; order Venerida; family Mactridae; genus Mactromeris; species Mactromeris polynyma. Next base: position 32,063,635 of record JASFXZ010000004.1, on the reverse strand, counting down.
GCGATTTTGCAAAATTTCGACTGAAAACCTACTCGTACGGAGCTCGTATCGTGGATGTGACCAGGGCATTAGTGATGTCACAATTTGCAAGCTTGAAACAATATTTACTCCATATGGCCACTGCGTTTTTTATATTGACACATGGAGCAAATATTGCTTACTGCCCTTACATGGTGACGTCACATGTGACGTTTTCTGGAAATGACGTTACTTAAAGAAAAGGTTGGAAATCGTACAGCGGCGCTCAAATTCAATATAACCGTTTATGCAATTGGGATGAACACCCATATAAAACTCAACTATACCCTCTTATAATAGGGTTGCCCAAATATAAATGAATATGAGTTGTACTATCATGCTGTACACCAATTAACCAGGTTCTAAACAACATGAACTGATATTCGATGTAATTTACACTTCAAATGTGTCATTTGTTGTCTTCCAATGATTTATTTCGGACAGTTACTAGTTTGTTCCAAAAGCACACTCTACGATTTGGGCAAAACTCTTGAGTTTGGATTCAAGTATATATATCGGAATGGTTGATACATATAATAGTTCAACCGAGAACAGCTGTAAAATTGACCTATTTTGGGGACTTGTGAAACACATCTATTTTACAATATGGTACTTAGTGATGAATGGAAAGAAATGTACATTTATGGTTAAATGACTGTTGTATTTAAAACATGGTGGTGTTGAATTCACAAGCAATATATTATATATAAACAACAAATGCTAGATTAGTTTCATTAAACAAGAATATGTACTTTAAACTGTAAGGAAACGAAGCAATATAGCCATCCTTGTCATTTAACAGAACTGTGTGATGAAAGATGTGAAGAAACAAGAGTCTTACTCCTTGTAGTTATATTCTGCTATACAATCTGCACCAGCCGTAAAGTTAGGCTTACAACACGATGGATTCTTGCATTCTTCATCGAAGTTCGCAGTAATCACATTCGGGCAACCTAGATCACGTTGCTTGGCACCAACTTTTATCGCCTGCACACCGATCACCGTATTAAGTTTGTCTTTACAAGATGGCTGCCATTGGGTATGACAGCCATAACAAGCGTAGCTGTCTTTATCAATACCTTCAATGGCATCCGGAAGCTTAGTTGTTGCACCTGAAAACGGTGAGCATAGCAATGAGCTGATGCCAAAGATGTATTTTACAGACACGATAACATTTGTATGATATTTTGACCACAGTCAATTTTCAACGTTTAACAGAGTCACTTTCGATATGGATCAAACCTGACGAAGTGAATGATTATAATGACGACGATGAAGGTATTTAACTTGTATATTACGATGGTGATAGGGTACATATAAAAAAAAATTATTAGTTTATTCCGAGTAACTTTACCGGGGAACTTTGTTCAAATGAAGGGTGCGAATACAGCATCTGAGGAGTTTCATAAGGATGTAAGGATCGAAAAAAGCTTATCATGAAGCGTTATTCGGAGGGATCTTTACACGGGTAAGCACTTCAATTTGAAAACGGAAAAATATTTTGTTCACTATCATTGTTCTTTAGCTTCCTGTTGATAGATTGATTGATTGCTTACACGGACGACAATGCGCTGTCAGTCAGGTGAATTACTGATAAAACATGAAAATAATCTATACTGATCTAGGCTCTCAATACTCAATAAGACAAGTAAGTTAAAACGGATTGATTATTTACTTGAACCGAACACGGAACTTTAAGGTAGCATTCATGTGTCGTATCTCAATAAGAAATACAGTAAAATCTCGATAATAAGAACACACTTGAAAACTGGTCTTCTTATTGAGGTGGTCTTAATATTGAGGTCGAATAAAGAGCAAAACTGTGAAAATGGACTTGAAAATTGTGTTCTTAATGTCGAGGTGGTCGTATTGGTGATGTGGTCTTAAGGAAATAAATTTAACTCCCTAAATGTTCAAAATCGCTGTACAAATAAGTAAAAAACCTGATTCAGTATTCATTCCATGGCATAAATAATAAAAACAATTGTCATCAATACTCATTAAGACAAAAGCATAGATACAAGATATAAATCGTTATATAAATTTCATCAGTGTACATATCACATACAGACAAACAACGAGTGCATACCTAATACAAGTACACTGTCACTCATACAAGGAGTTATAAGAGATTATGTATACACATAAAACTAATACATCGCAGTATCGGCATACATTTATATTTACTTAACATTTATATAACATAGTACACTGTACTTGTATATCACATTTATCAACATGGAATAAACTGAAGAAACCTTGATAATCAGTAGAACTAAGCACTGTATATGATAATAGTTAAATATTTAGCGACTATTTTACTTTACGAAAAACTTGCTTTTCTCTTAATTACTTTTATTTAGCAATTTTGAAATATCAATTTCTTTTCTATGTTTAAATGTCTTTTTGACATCATTACAGCACGGCATTATACAGCATCGTGTTAGATTTGCAAATGTATCATATTTATAAAATCGATATTAAAAATAACTTCGATAAATAATTTTAATATTAAAAAAAGAACGTAATGAGTATTCACTACAAAAATAATTTCGCGAGCTTCAGTCACTGAACTTTTAGTCACAAATATGTTTTTTTTCATATTATTTTATTACACATCTAATAATTTAAAACACAACTACTTACCTAATCGTGTGCTAAGTATAGACATCCATAGCAAAATCCAAAACCCACCATAATTTTTCATTATTCCAGAGAAGAAATCCGGACTAAACGAATTGTCTACGTCTTACTTTGAATTAAGCATGTATATTCAGTTACCATAGGTACATACAGTTGTCATTGAAATAAGTATGCAATCGGAAAAAAAATACGATTCAACTGTCTCAAATTGTTTACATCTTTGTAAAAAATTCACTTATATTCTAATACTTTCAAATATGCAAATCATTTTATCTGTTATCATGTGCGGTTATTTACATTCTATTGGATCATAAATAACCCGTTAATCTGTGTTCATTATTTTAGGCAATAATTTAACGCAGTAAAAATCGTATATTCTTCATTAAATATCTCCAGCACGTGCAGGAAGCTTCAACCAGATACTGTATAAGTGGTACAGTTTGCGAGGTGGAAAAGTTTGCTGAAACGAAAAAAATTCGCAAACAAATTCCACAGCGTAAATTTCCACCGAAATATATGTTTACCTACGCACCGTGTAGCAGATACTTGGAGTCCGGTACTCCATAGAGTCAAATCCAAAACACTGCGTGGCTGATAATACTTGGGAGCATTAACCTTAACTTTTGGAGAATTAATTAAAAAATAATAAATTGATAACTTTTAAGACAAATAGGTTTAAGTTTCCAACGATATTTGCAAGTAACTTTTTAAGCCATCACCGATGAGTATAAAACTCTGGTTACAAATGTACACATCATTTACTTGATACTAACAGTAAATACGGCTCCTTTTCGTGAACGTTTTTAAGACATACGGAACACATCTTTTCCCCACAGCGAAACGGATGTAAACATCGCAGGAGTTGATGAGAGAGATTCGCCATCTCGCATGTATGGGTTAAATGACAACAAAGAAGAAGAAAACAAAAGCAGTCGATATTTTCACACACAGTTTAGTTACACAGTTGGGCCAATATGGCAAGGCTCGGAAACATGTGCATTGTACTGCTCCGTTCATAAATACCTAACCATTATCTATACGTCCAAAAATTCACTTCTCACGTTAATATTACGTACAATCAATTATATAACAGCAATTTTTACGATGTGCTGATATTATGAAAAAAGTGACTTCGGCAATCGCAATATTTTCGACACGCGATATTACTCACTTATACAGTAGGTCATTGCACGGCGTGTCAACGCCGTGCATATTGAGTTCTGTTAGCGTCGTTTTGCAATGGACTCGGTTAAGAACAAAATTTGGGGAAAAATCGAACAGAGCCTAGGGTGGGACTAAAATCCGGGACTTTAAAAAAATCCGGGACTTTAAAAAAATCCGGGACTTTAAAAAAATCCGGGACTTTGGTGGGAAAATCCGGGATCGATATTTTGGACTATATCGTAGGTATCAACGGTCAATAACGGATAGAGGACACATTCGTTCACACCCTTCAGTAAACATATGTTCCACTCGAACAATTTTTAAAAATCTATCCCGGAGAATCACGGATCCCGGATAACGGGTTTCAGTCCCACCCCAGAGCCTATTGTGCGCCTGCGCAGACCGGCGGGAATATATGTCGGGAAGCGAACGATTGTACGTTGTAACGTCATTATTGATTTTGTATGCTACAAAAGCTAAATTAAGGTATGTGATTTTGTTGTATATTATGATTGATGTCATTAACTAATATTTTCAACTGTATAATTATTGAATTTTATCGTTTCAACATTGTGGTTGACCCATCGCGTGGTTGACCTACATTTTATTTGTTATTGTTATGATGCAGCCAGCATTCGTCTCTGTGCTCTGTTTAATATTTTGCAGTATTTTCCCTCAATCATAAGTCATGTATCGTTCAAACATGCGTGATAATTAACATGTAAACGTTTAAACTCGCAGGTTGTATTAAATACACTGATCACATGTTCTAACCTTACAGCGATTTTCCGAAAATGTACTTTCAGTTTCAACTTTCAATTTCATTATTACATGCAGACTGAATGTGTCTAAGTACATAAGCGTCGACTCGATTTAGCATATTCCTGTATGACCTCCAATACTTGGAAATGACCCTGGCCTCGGATATGAAATTGCAATGACTTTCAATTTTAAAAGTCCACGGAAAACACTGCCAATGATAGATGGAGAATCTCAATTAAGATAATTGTCTGATGACATCTTTAAATTGATGTCTTCAGATACACGATCAGCAAATGAATGGCTGTTCTAAAACATTATTTGAGATGAAAGGCAAAATGCATTATTATCCATTGGAAAGTCTAATGCAGTATTTTATTGATTTACCTTTTATTGCAGGAAGTTCCGAAGAAGCTGTATGTGAGGTACTGAGAATGTCAAAATAAAGAACATATATGTTGAAGATGCAACAAACAAATGTTAGGTGGCCTTATGGTGCAAATGTGTGAATGAAACCTTTCAACCTGGAGACTTGTCGTAACAGACAGTGTTACAAATACCTACAGAAATGAAGTTTCCCTTTCAACAACATCCCAGACCTTAGTCACGGTATGTCACATGGTTCTCCTACTGTATAATAAACTCACTTTAAACAGATAAAAAATAGTGACTTTGAAAGCCTTGGAAAACTTGCGTTGAAGTACGTGTAACATTTCCTTGTATATAAGTTCATAATTTGAAGTTTAATACTTAAATGTTCATGGAAAAAGTTAATTTGAAAGACATGTTGAATGAATAAAATAGCAGTACAAATGCTGTTTTGGTCCTTGAATTTTGTGAAAATACCCTTTGAAGAGTCCTTGATTTTTTTTGGGAAGGGTGGGAAATCTGATTTGTGTTGTGTCTTGAACAACAGACAAATTGTGAGGTTAATTATTGCAATTATAGGAAATGATACATTGATATTCTGCTATACAAATTTAAATAGCAAGTTCAAATTATTGCAATCCTGTCGCCTGTTACCTTAAGCTGAAATAAGATATTGCAAAAAAATTCTGAATGTACTTTAGTACAGTAGTTATATCATCAAAAAGGCATAAAGTTTTTTTTGTCCATTCAGATAGTTTTAGTTTAATAATTTTAGCAGCTGTCAACTGATACTTTTGAAATATATTGTTATTGGCTAATGCTTTTTAATACCATTAAATTTTACATGGAGACATTAATATGTCATGGTTATAATAAACATGTAACTAAATCCATTGTTAAAGCAGAAAAGTAAAGAAATACACAATTAAAGAACAACAAACCGTCAAAGAGTATATGCAGCAGCAAGATCAAAGTAATACATTTTTTTTATCATAAACACGATTGGGTCACTTATCCTCACACTCCATCAAAAAGAGCTTTAACACTAGGCGAAAGGTTCAACACCTAAATATAGCAAAAATTGTTCAGATATTTCTTAAATATGTTTCATTAATACCCTTACAATATACCTATACTATTGTATTTTAACAGAAAACAGAATTTCCACTAGAAGAAGTAATTGATGAGGTGGATAGTGTTTGTCAGGAAGAAGATGAGTTCTCCTTCTTAACAATAGATGACAAAGTAGTTGTGGTACCTGTAGGAATGGTGAAGCAGATGTTCCCAGATATGCAAGATGAACATTAGAGCTTCATATTGTGATTTGTGTAAACCTTACATAAGTGTCACTTGCACTTACAAGGACAGTGATCCCTTATCTATTCGGAACAACTGAGACTGCAATCAAAGTTATGCGAAAAACTAGATACTTCCATTTCTGATATCATTCGGTATTTATTCATATCCCGGTATTGAAGGTGCTAATTTTTTTAAATTTGAAGACATGATTCCCTGTGGCATATTCAAAGTACACACCAATTTTGATAAAAAGCATGAAAAATTATGCAATTGCTTACAAGTATAATTTCTTTTGGAATATTTTTGTTGCCAAAATTGAAAACCTGTTGCCAAATTATTGTCTTTTTCACATTTGATGTTATTGGCGAATGACAGAGGGAACCCTAGAAACAAAAAATGTGGATTTTATTCTTGATTTACGACTGTTTCAGAGAGAGAAAAAAAACTCCCCTCAACAACATCTAACACACCACTTTATTATTTTCTTCAGTGGTTGCTTTTAAAAATTGAAATTTACCATTAGCAGTAACTTTATTTCTGTAGGTAATGGGGTTAATATATTGCATCCTGTGGAGTGCAGTATTTTCTGGCCCTTTATTCTTAAATGTATAAAATCAGCTTGTTAGTGCAATGAAATTTACTTCAGGGACAATATTTATAATATTTGTGCATACGCCTTGGCATGTAACCAGGAAAGTACTGGGTAGATTCCAGGAAAGTACTGGTTAGATGCCAGGAAAATGGTAACTGTACGATGGGTCTCATTGGCACTATGCAGTGACCGTATTTGGCTTCAAAAATTATCTGTTTGACCTATACTTCTCTACTGGCATCAAAAAAGTATATTTATGGTGTGCGGCAGACATACCGGGTTGACCAAATTACCATAATGTGCATTATAAAATGTGCGCGGCGACCTCATAAACACAGTAATACTATACATACATACCTTTTTACTGTATGGCAAAAGTTAAGTATGTCAAAAAACCACATGTAAAAAAAGCCAGTCAGCACTCAAAAGTTTAAAAAAAACCAAGCCCTCCCTTATTTTGATTTAATTTTTGCTTGGGCCTCTTATTTGAATATATTGTACTGTGTTTTGATAGTTGACTTTGCTTGTCTTTGATACTTGTAACAGTTCTTACATTAATGTGCTTTTGCAATATTCATGTCTTGCCTCAGTCTTCAGGTGTTTTATTGCTGTTTGTTTCACTTTGATATTTTTTAATTATTTAACTCATTCGAGATTTGTTCATTGCATGATTGTCCTCAAATATTGTGTCACACAGCCCCACTCAGCCCCACTCGAATTCCAAAATAGCCACTTGGGCTTCTGATTGCCAGACATTTTTTCTAAAAAAATCTATTTACCCTTTGGCTGATTTGCTATGAACATGGCACATGATTGTACTGTACCAAAATTACATCCAACATCTGATTCGCTGACATATTTTGGATATTATATCTAAAGCTGCTAGAGCAGTTTAAACCAAACCGGGTAAAAATGTTCCTTGAATAGCCCTATGCTGTGTCTACTTTCAACTTTTGATACAACTGGTCTAACATACTTTTTGTTACTGACTAAGCTCAAAGTAGTTTCCTTTAAAACAAAGCTTGGATGATTTGACCTGGATTCATGTATAAACTATATAAAAGATGATGTTTTTGCAATTAAGCTGCATATGAAGTAAACAGTTTAGTACTAATATTTAACTACAATGTATAATTATATAAACTTTGTTATTGCTTGTACATATGTGTTCATCATCTTGTATTTATTATGTCTCCACATGTTGTATGTTTGTCTGTCCAGTCTGCCTTGTTCTCCCTTTATCTCCAAAATCCAGTAATAGATTTTCATCAACTTGCTGGGAAGTATCAGTATGAAGTCTAGTAGTTCATATTGTAATTTGGGGTCATAATGTTAAAAGTCAAGGTCACAGGTGTCTGAAACTTGAAAACCTTGTCTGCTGTTCATCTCTAAAAAAACCTGTTACATTTTCATCAAAGTTGTGCTTTGAAAATTAATTGGAAAATACCCCACTGCAACAAGATAACTCATAACCTATGGCAAGCTAGTGTTATCATAACTTTATGCCTGGCCATACTGATTTTACTCTAATTTAGCGAGGATAGAATTTAATATGTCATTTCATAATTAAATATTCACAAACGTTACATAAAGGGTCTAATATCTTTGTATTTCATTTATTTACAATCGTGACAAACATTTCACTTGTTTTACAGTCTTAAGGTTCTACCATTATTACTGACCATTTTTCTTTATTTTGGATTGAAAATCTAGCATTTCTAGAACAAGTCGGATTGAAGATCTCTTGGAAAAAATGTTTATTCTTTCTTCAATATTTTTTTATTCTTTTTCACATTTATGTTTTTGTTTTATTCCATATTCCATGCAAACCTTCTTACATAGTTACACAAACTTTGATATTATAAAACTGTTTACAGTCAAACCTGTCTGTAAAGACCACCCATGGGAACAGCAAAATGTGGTCTTTGTTTACAGGTGGTCTCTATTAACATATTAAATATCATTTAAAATTGTCTGATGGGAGATAAAATTGATGGTCTTTGCAGACAGGTTTTGCAATAGTGGTCTTTAACACAGGTTTGACTATAGTTACAAAAAAACAGAAACTTATATGCAACGAGTTGCCAGCTTGGCTACATAGACAAGTGGTACTGTCCCACACCCCATTTGTTTGCTTTGATTGTATTGAGTAATCTTTTTTGCTTTTTGGTCATTATTGCATTATTTCTTTCTACTGTTAATATGTATGTGATATATGTAAATACGTTTATATTTCTCTTTGCTATGTTCTTTTTGTTTACTTCTCTAGTCTTCATATACTAAGTCTGCTAAATCCGTCTGTGTACACATCCTATCACTTTTGTAGATTCAGGTATCATTTACAGTTTTCATTTACATATACAATTTCACCATTATCCAGTCCTCCACAAAGTTTATACTCATTATACATTCACACTGCTTGATAACTTATCCAGTGTGTGATTCTAGCATGCGGTTGTTACATACTGAAGTGATATCATATTTTGACAAGGTGCTATATCATTTAGTGATTAAATAATAGTCATTCATAAACTACGGCCTGCTTTCACTTCCTACCACTTGTTCATTCAGGTAGCATTTTATAGTTCTCTCATGTGTCACTTTTTAGCTATCATTTACATTAAATTACACTATTTTTCTAACTTTCAATATGTCTAAACTCATTTTACATTCACACATTGCTTGATTAATTCAGTGTGTGATGCTGGATGTCTGTTTGTCCACTGACATGTTGTTAATTAAACTGTAGTGCTCTCACATTTTGACATGATATGCAATATCATTTAGTGATTATTGTTCTTCTTTTTAATTTTTAGTAAATACTAATTATGTAAATTTGTCGGTATTTCTTTATTTATTTCTACCGTGATAATGATTGTGATTTATGTTTATATGTTTCAATCAATGTTTTGCATTTTGAGATGTATAATGTTGTCTTAATTTACATGCATGATGTTCATTATCATGAAAGTTTTCCGCACTATCAATTTCTATTTCTGTTTAACTGTCCATACAAAAACTAGTCTGTTCCTTAATAAATTCCTACTACTAAAACTACAAATGTACTTTTTATACATTAATATATAGTTACACATTAAAGCATAATAAACACATACTGTTAGTTCAAATTGCAGTTGTTCTATTTCATTTTGTTTACGCCGTGCACCCACCTTTGCTGCATCAGGCAGCAATTTTTTACTTGTATATTATAGGAACACAGCGATTATCAGAAGTGCTAATAACATAGACATTACCCACATTTATTTTATTCAGGAAGTGTAAAAATGAGACGTATTCATGTTATCTCAAATGGGTATTTTCGAAATGTGTTAAACTTTTTTCTCAATAATTGATTTTCAATATATATTGCTGGTTGATTAATGTGTTTCATTCTATCGATTAACAACGCTCCTTTAAAATACGTACTAAGTTTATCACCCACGATTGTATTTGTCTCATTCAAGTGGCGAAATATAGATTCAATAGCAGTACATCGTCTCCGACGTAAAATCGGTTATCTTGTATATAGGACAGTACTAAATTAATTCAAACTGTGCAATTGAAATATATCAAAATGTCGACAAATTGCATAAAAAGTGTTTATCTCTATAAAGTGTCACCCCCTGCTATGAGACACATACTTTCTGAGCACATTTACTTCCTGATTCCTATCTTTTAATGCCAGGCAACAGGCATGTAGGCATGCGGTAACCATTATTTAACTAGCTACCGGCTCATTAACCAGCCATATCAGAACGAACTCCTACCTGGTTTCGAACCTTCCACCTCCCACTACCAAGGCGGATGCCTTAACCGAATGATATATTATATTACAAAAATAATAAATAAATTGTGGCCAGCACTAACATTTTAATTACTATGTTATTACTGTTTAACAACAATTGTATCAAGTGTTTATTGAACAATGGACACTTTATAAATCTCAGTGAACCAACGATACGAACTTGACGTGTTCCTTGTTGGTAATAGCTTAGCTGCCTAAGTGGAATAGGATATCTAACAATATACCAACAAATAAATGGCTGAAACACACAGGAGAAAGTACTAGACTGCGTTGACCATACAGCTTGACAGCTATTGGATAACACTAGACCGTGTAGAATAAAATTATAGACTATGAAGAGGATACCACACGAACAAAGACACTAAGCTGCGCCGACGAAACCACCAGACCCGCTGAAAAAACCACTGGACTGTACGGAAAATCATATCACTTAACTGCACATACAACCGTGCAGAAAACATCACTAGACCGCGCTGACTAGACCGCACAGATGATAACACTAAATTGCTCTGACTATATCACATGGTCACGCAGATGATACCACTAAGTTGCGCAGACCATATCACATGGTCACGCAGATGATAACACTAAATTGCTCTGTCTATATCACATGGTCACGCAGATGATACCACTAAATTGCGCAGACCATATCACATTGTCACGTAGATGATACCACTAAGTTGCGCAGACCATATCACATGGTCACGCAGATGATAACACTAAATTGCGCAGACAATATCACATGGTCACGCAGATGATACCACTAAGTTGCGCTGACCATATCACATGGTCACGCAGATGATACCACTAAGTTGCGCTGACCATATCACATGGTCACGCAGATGATACCACTAAATTGCGCAGACCATATCACATGGTCACGCAGATGATAACACTAGGTTACACTGACCATATCATATAACCACGCAGACAATAACACTAAATTGCACTGACCATATCACATAACTACGCAAGTAATAACACTCAATTGCAGTGACCATATCACACTACCACACAGATGATATCACTTAATTACACTGACCATATCATATAACCACGCAGACAATAACACTAAATTGCACTGACCATATCACAATACCACGCAGATGATATCACTAAATTGCACTGACCATATCAGAAGACCACACAGATGATATCACTAATTGCACTGACCATATCACATAACCACGCAGGTAATAACACTAAATTGCAGTGACCATATCACACTACCACACAGATGATATCACTTAATTACACTGACCATATCAGAAGACCACACATATGATGTCACTAATTGCACTGACCATATCACATAACCACGCAGGTAATAACACTAAATTGCAGTGACCATATCACACTACCACACAGATGATATCACTTAATTACACTGACCATATCAGAAGACCACACAGATGTTATCACTATTGCACTGACCATATCATATAACCACGCAGACAATAACACTAAATTGCACTGACCATATCACAATACCACGCAGATGATATCACTAAATTGCACTGACAATATCAGAAGACCACACAGATGATATCACTAATTGCACTGACCATATCACATAACCACGCAGGTAATATCACTAAATTGCAGTGACCATATCACACTACCACACAGATGATATCACTTAATTACACTGACCATATCACAAGACCTAGCAGATGAAAACACTAAATTGCACTAACAATATCACAAGACCACGCAGTTGATATTACTAGACAGCGCAGGAGATACAACTAAACCACACAGACCATACTACTAGAACTTACAGAAGAAACCATTAGACAGTGCATTAGATACCACTAGACCGCACAGAAATCTTCAACACGAGAAAAGACCATTATAACGTGCGAAAGAAACAATTATATGCGTTTGACATACCACTGGACCGTACAGAAGACATCACGTGTGATTAAAACAGAAGGTCAGTGATCTGGATCGTCTGGAAGCTTTCTCAGTAGTTTCGTGCCACTGGGAAATCTGGTTTGTATAAACATTGATGACGATGATCCAACTGATAATGTTCGCTCATCTTACGAAAACCCCGTTTGGTGCCTCATGTTTGAACGAAACCCCGTTTATTGCCTCTTTGGTGAAAATATGATTTGTCAAATTTTAAAAAGCCCGCTTCGAGGGAGGACAACATTCGGTTGGTAAAAATGTAGGTCAAAATCAATGTTATACAGTTACGCCGAAAAATAAACCAAACAAAATAATGATGTGAGAATTACTTGTTCATTATGCATGCGTTTTACATTCATTGAAGTCATTATGGACTGTTCTGAATAATGCTTAGCATCTACGTCCACACTATTTCAGTTAAGAAACGAACTTTCATGTCTTGAAGTTCCAGTCAATACTAAATTTTTCTTCCACAAGTTCCAAGGCTGTGTTCTCCTTTTCCCTCTATTATGTATGTTTGTGTGTTGTGTCCCTATTACCTTTATAATTGTTTACATACATGTACAATTCCGTGTATTTGTGCTATTTCAGAGGCTCTACACTTTGTTTTGGAATTTCGAAGCTCGACGTATATAATTTTAGAAGAATAATTGCATGGTTAAACCATCAGAGACAAATGACGCATCGGCCTTTTCAGACCAAAGTCATAAGACTGGCACTTGTGCTCATTACCAACTGAGTTAACCAGATAAAGTTACATTTTTTACCCAATAAACTAATTGAACCAACAGTTTAATTATAAGCGTTTTATTATATGTACAAAGGTAAATATGTAATGTGTAATACTGGTGAGAATAATAGTGATAATACATATTATATAGTAATACGAATTGCTATGCATGTTCAGTTCTATTTCTATATGAGTTCAGACAATTATCTGATCATTCAAATATGGTACACTGAAATCGTCATGTTGATATGACTAAATATCGACAAGTGTCTGCAGTGTTTTCCCGAGACATAAAATAATTATTACGAGGAAATTGACAACGTCCGACATTAATCACGTACTCTTAATAACAATGTTAATAAATTTTATTTACTCGGTGATATAACGTGAGTTTTTGCTGACTGTCGATGCAAGTATCTATCCAATACTGCTAACCAGTTTATGCATAGGACTGATGACATATTCCGGTTTCATCAGTAATTGTTTCGTGGTAGTTTTCGGTGGTTTGCTCTTCATGCATCATTTGTACTTTAAGCTCCTTCCCATTTTTCCTGTTATTCATCAAAATGCCATTGGCTTGTGAATCAGTTCTTTCTTTAAGATTAGAATGACTGTGTAATTCATCGTCTTGTGCTTCGCTTGTGTGTCGTTCTCTGTGCCTCCTCTTCTTCTTTTTCTTCGACCTACTTTTCTTAGTATTGTCTTTTTCCTCAGGCGCATTTTGGTGTGAATCTTCTTTAACATCGGTGTCTTTAATCGCGGATGAAGCGTACGCGTGCGTATTATTATGAAGTTCAGATCCGTTTGCTTCAAAGAGTTCTTCAGTTTTCACAGTGACTTGGTCGCGGTTTCGGTGTTTCTTTCTACGTTTTCTCTCACCCTTTTCCGTTTCGTTGACGTTTATCAAGACGGCAACCTTGTTTTCACCACTAACATTAGATGTTTGTTGTTCCGTTTCTCTATGGCTATGCTTCTTATGTTTCTTCTTTGTTTTCTTTGTCTTCTTTTGAGTCTCCCCATTAATAGAGCTATCTGCTTTGATATAATGACCATTCATTGGACTTGTTTTATCGTCAGGGTCACCTATCGGGGGCAGCGTTTTAGGAAGTATGTTTGGAGTGAACATTAAACCTGGTGTAACCTTTGACCCTTCGAAAGTGATGACTATATCTCTCGGGATAGTTGTATCCAATGGACCTTTAGATATAAGAGTCTCCTCGTCATTATCGAAAACAGGAACTGACTTATTGCTTCCCGTCTCAGAAAGTTCCTCATGTTCAGGGTGCTTTAAGATAAAATAAATTTGAACATATAATTTACAGTGAATTTGTTAACCGTATATCTTATCTAGCTCATAACTAAACTGTACATTCATGTACATTTTTTGCAAAATTCTTCTCATTAGTCTCAAAGAGTTTATGATATGTAAAAATTCTAGCTTCTTCAAACACCTCATATATAAGCACTTATTTGATTCACATTAGTTTTCCACAGTTAAGAAGACCGAAAATAATAGCCAAGATAAAATAGCTGTATTTTTTCGTTTGTAATATTTATTGTACAATACCTGAAAATATGAACATAAAAAGGTCAATTACAAAAAGGTCATTGGACAGCTGTTGATTGGTAATTAAGCTTAAATTCTATGATCATATTTTAAAACTGGTCAACATCTTCCTTTTAATCGTCACCAAATTTGTGTTCAGGATGTCATGTACATAATATAATAGTTATGCAATTAATTGATTAAGGTAACTGTAACTGGTAGTACAAAATGCAAGTTGTTTTATAACTGTTAGCGATCATGTTTCACATACTAATGTAAGACTAATGTTTAAATGGATGCTACCCGAACATATATCTGTCTGTGCTAATGTGTTGCGGTAAACGAAATGGTTACTCACCACTTTCGAGACTTTACCGAATGGCAACCATAAACAGCACATACACCACAAACAAAACGACATGTTACTGTTACTTAATCCGCCACCTCCACAACAAGCGCCACTATGGATGCAACATCCACAACAAGCGCCACTATGGACGCCACTTCCACAGCCGCAGCACATACTGATTGAACTCATGCACCCTGATCCGCCAGTCCCTGGCCCCCCTCCGCATCCACTATCAGATCCTGGGGCATCAGTGGTATCGCCAACACAGCAGCCATACTCCTTACAAGGAATCCACCCATAACAAGCACAGCATACCACGATCACAATTACTACAGCAACAATTGCGGCAACAGTTACAATGACGATTACTATAGGTGGTGGTGGTGGTGGTGGTGGTGATGGTTCTGATGGTGATGGTGTTGAAGTTCGTGTGGATGATGATGCCGTAGGTGTTGTTGGTACTTGTGATGTTTGTGTTGTTGGTGACTGTGATGAATGTGTTGTTGATGTTAGTGTTGGCAATGATGGTGATTGTGATGTTAATGTTGACAGAGATTGTTGCGATGATGGTGATGCAGTAGATTGTGAGTGTGATGATTGTGTTGTTGGCGTTGATGTTAGTGTTGGCGATGATGGTGATTGTGATGTAAATGTTGACGGAGTTTGTTGCGATGATGGTGATGCAGGAGATTGTGAGTGTGATGATTGTGCTGTTGATGTTGATGTTAGTGTTGGCAATGATGGTGATTGTGATGTTAATGTTGACAGAGATTGTTGCGAGGATAGTGATGCAGTAGATTGTGAGTGTGATGATTGTGTTGTTGGCGTTGATGTTAGTGTTGGCGATGATGGTGATTGTGATGTTAATGTTGACGGAGTTTGTTGCGATGATGGTGATGCAGGAGATTGTGAGTGTGATGATTGTGCTGTTGATGTTGATGTTAGTGTTGGCGATGATGGTGATTGTGATGTTAATGTTGACAGAGATTGTTGCGATGATGGTGATGCAGTAGATTGTGAGTGTGATGATTGTGTTGTTGGCGTTGATGTTAGTGTTGGCGATGATGGTGATTGTGATGTTAATGTTGACGGAGTTTGTTGCGATGATGGTGATGCAGTAGATTGTGAGTGTGATGATTGTGTTGTTGGCGTTGATGTTAGTGTTGGCGATGATGGTGATTGTGATGTTAATGTTGACGGAGTTTGTTGCGATGATGGTGATGCAAGAGATTGTGATGTTGATGATACTGTTGGCGCGGATTGTGGCGATGATGGTGATGATTGTTGTGCTGAAGATGATGATGGCGATGGTGGAGGTTGGGACGTTTGTGAGTTTGTATCATTTGATTGAATGTTAGTTGTGCACGTAGTTGATCCATGTATTGTGTTTGTTGTCGCAGAAGCTGTATCACTAGGTAAACTGGTTGTTGTTACTATTTTCAATGTCGAATTGCAAACAATATCAATCACATAATCTACTTCGTAAGCTGAAAGACAACATAACAATAAATATAAAGAAATGCAGGCGTTTTCGCAGCTGTAGTGTCGTCTTTTTTTTAAGAAAATGCAATAATCATTGTGATGAACGTTACGTATGTACGGCATTCATTATAGACGCATCGTTAATATTTTGACGACTAAGATTCATTTAATATACGGAACTCAGTCTGATTAAAGTTCTTTGTATTACTTAAATCATAGAAATGTTTTATAATATCACCAAACATAGAATTAATATAATATGCTTTAATGAATTGTTAGCTACATAATGCATTTACTTACATTCTAACCCTATCCACATGTTACCGCCGTCGTCATTTCCTCCGTTTGTAAATAGAATAGAGAAATTACTTGTCTGGTTTAGCGTCGTACCATTAAAACCAGGTTCATTAACGGAATCAAATGTTATGTTGGTATCCCCAATAATATTCAGTGTTTGTTGTTTACGAAGTCTAACATCCAACGTATTTATTGTAAGACTCTTCGTAGTGAAGCTTACTTGACAGACGCAAGATGAAAACATGCCATTTACACCATCTGGATAGTTATTGGTTTGAAGGTATAAAGGTTTACCATGTACGCTTGTTTTTGTACTGTTTGAACATATATCTTCTATTCTTGTTTCTAAAATTATATGACAATGCAATTCATAATAATTGTTTTGAGGCACCTTTACCGAAATGTTTAATTATATCTTTAGGTTGAATTATTGTTTGGATTAGTCAACTCTTGCTCAAAGTGAACTACTGCACGAAATAGCTAACACCAGTGGGACAGCAAGGGGGAAGGATTGAATAGATTGATTACATCGTAGGACGAGGAAAAACATAGCACCCGTCGAAAAGAGTGATAAAAGAACATAAACATTATATCAAGTCAAAGAATTGCAGATGATGAAAGAGAAACTTAACATACACATATACAACACAAATAAACTAATAATACGGATTTAATGCTTCTGTGTGTTTGATAGAGAAAGCAGGTTCATCCGTGAACATTTGTTTGAAGATGTTACGCGAAGATCATTTCTAGTATTTACAAGTTATTCATTTTAAATAATATCTTATAAGTTATAATATATATACTTGATGTGGTTTCACGTGATTTTGTTTGAAATTTCTTATTGAATACTATAACAAAAGCCACTTCCGACCCCTGGCGGCATTGAACATTGTTTCAGCAAGATATTAAGAGGTTTGCCCGCTGAGTGTTTCATTTCTTGATTTGGTTGTCCTGGTCAACACAATTCTTGATCAAATCAATTATGTTTAGCAATAAGTAAGTGTTCTTGTTCTTTCGCCCGTTTTGGACTATGGTTGCTGACTTTCTTGGCTTATGTTCCGTGGTGTGTAACATCCATTACCCTCCCCCCCCCCTCATGACTATTTTGATGATCGGCCAGACCATTGCTTGCACCCCTCTTTCCATACATGTTTGTGTTGGGAGGCATTGTCTTATGCATGTGAAGTTCTCTGTACCATTTCATTGTATCTTCTTGTCACGTATTGCTATGTATTATTTTCTATGTTATTGTTGATGTTTTGTCAATAACCTTTTATGGGTTTAAGTACAATAAAAGTTCTTCTTCTTCTTCATAACAACTTGTCACAATAAGCTGCCATCAATTAGAGCAGTGATATTGATCATTGTGCCAACAGTTAAGATATACTAGTTTAACATAACAGAAATCGATACAATACTTTACTATCAAATACGGAAAAAAAGTCAATGGCCAATTCATGAGTGATAAAAAATCCTAGAAAAAGTAGAAGTCGTTATTCTTATTACCACACACGGACTATGCTGCCATTGCCATTTTCACATCGGTATGTTATTATAAGCTTGAACATAATGTTTTGTTATAATACTAACCATTTATGCATGAATATTCCATATACATGTAATTAGATTGGTCCATATGTTCATCTGAGCATTCGGCATGTCTCGGCGCCCAAGATACTTGCATATCCTTTTTGCATTCATTATATCCTGAACATTTTCTGTAATACTCAGCATCCGATCTGAACAAACAGACACGCTCACAATTCATAGTTATGTGAAAGATTATGCATATACTTGTTAAAAATCGTTTTCAAAAGGGAGAAAATGTTTTCTTTTTTATGATATTACTACATACATTACTACGGGTTAAAACATGGGTGGGATGATGAAATTCAGACGGGGGTGATAGGGGTGCGGGCAAGTACAAGGCAAGTACAAGAGATAGTGCGAGTGGATTATGATAATACTGTGATGGTACCAGAGTGCGGCGATGACGACAGGTAACGTCGGTTTAGATGACAGGGGGTACGGGCGGAGTTGAAAGTGGATATAGCTGGAGATGGCAGGGTGGTACGGGCGGAGATGACAGGGTTTTTGGCGCATATCAAAGAAGATGATAGGCGCTCAGGAGGGAGAGTATTGAGCTATAATATGTTTTTGGCGTATCACTTGATAATCATTCTTGCTATGGTAGCAATCAAATTTACCTCAAATGATCGTTTTTTATTTTTCATACGTACGTGTTGTAATAATCGTATTCATATGAGCATATTTCTTCTTCCGTCTTATTAACTTCAGGGAAACAGCATTTCATCATGTCCAAAGGAACTTTGCGGTTGTCAGAACCCACAAGGACTTCACTCTCATTGTATTTTTCCGCACTCACCGGACAATAATCATTTTTGAGTTTTGCTCCAATCATTAGACGATGTATGGCAATGACAGTGTCATTTGGACAAGCTGGACGAAACATCCCATGAGTACCTGGTCCATAGCACACCGAGCTTTGATTTGTTAGTGGCATAAGAACTTCCGAAATCCGGTAGCCAGACGCTACAATGTTATAGAATTTAGTAGGTTAATGAAACTAACGAGCAGGATTATTATATATTTAGTTTTAATAAATTCCACGGTGTACGTATTACTGACGTATGCAAAATTACATCGCTCATGCTATCACAATGTCTTTCAGTATCGAAAATAGTTACTTATGAATAGAATTATGCACATCGACATACTCAACTGCGTTGTAACTGATCGCTGACATATAGTCATATTTGTCATAACTAATATCAGGTATGATATAAGTTTCATATTTATTAGCAACACTAACATTTCAAATATGCCAATGTAGTCGATCAATAATGAAACTGAACACATGGTAAACATATACATGTATTGAATAACTATTTATGTATCAAAATTTATTCAAACTTATAACTAGACGACACCATGTATAACTTATAAAATATATAACAGTGAATAAATATGGACAATCGAAAACAGATATCTCGTTCGTTTTCTCGTCAACATTTTATAAAGAAGTTGCGAATATGTTCTTAAGTGAGTGTAATGTAATATTCATTTTTATTTCAAAATTAAAAAAGCACTATTATCTCGCAGTTATAAATACTGTGCAATTAGAGTGAACAACGATATAAATGTCATACTATTACTATGATCAGTTATATGAGTCCGGCATGAGTAAAAACTAATTTCAAAATGAAATCCGCTTTCAAATTGTTCCTAGTTGCATTTGTGTTACCACATATTTGTAAATTCCTGCAGTGCATATTTAACACGAATAATAGTTTATCCATATTCACTAAAATTAAACAATTTGATTTCTGTTTTCAGATTAAGTTTTGATATCTTCAACAGTCGCATACAAAATGCAGGATTCATGTACTTAAAATTCGCTTACCGACAGTCGCTAGCAATCCAATAGAAAATAATGCAAACATTTTCCTATTATTCAAAACATCACGCGACTAATGTACACCAGAAAGCATCTCTGATAATTATAATATGCCGAATGATTTGTGAAATTATTCTTCAGAGTTTCACTAGTTGGCATAATTTACAGAGCGTTTATTGGCTTGTGTGATATTGTTTAACTTGTCAGGTAGATTTATTGCCTAAAACTCCCGAAAAAACCGAAGTTGAAGTAAGCAAGTTGCAAGCAATAAAACATGTGTGGTTTGAGTGATACTCACCGTATATTCAAAGCAGCCTTTTTATTGCAGAAACAATAACCAAAGTAAGTACCAACGCCGTATATCTCCCCAGCTGTTTATACCTGATGTTTCATTAAGTGTCACTGTCAGATAAGAAACCGATTTGATTTTAATCAACCACTCAACTGAACGCTGATGACATTTGTAACGTAATTTTGGTCCTTTTCTGTTTTAGCTTTGGTCTACGTGTTGTGAACATTATAGCAGCCAATTCAGCATTAGAAACACAACAAGCCCAATACGAGTCTAATGTAAACAAGTGATATAAGTATATATGGAAGGTAGAGTCACACTCGTAAGTCAGAAATTCCCTAGACATATCTAGACAAAGGAAGGAGGCACATACAGGGAGGGCCACATTCACAAATCAGAAATTCCCTAGACACATTTAGACCAAGGGAGGAGGCACATACAGGGAGGGCCACATTCACAAATCAGAAATTCCCTAGACATATCTAGACAAAGGGAGGAGACACATACAGGGAGGGCCACACTCATAAATCAGAAATTCCCTAGACATATTTAGACAAAGGGAGGAGGCACACACAGGGAGGGCCATATTCACAAATCAGAAATTCCCAAGACACATTTAGACAAAGGGAGGAGGCACATACAGGGAGGGCCACATTCACAAATTAGAAATTCCCTAGACATATCTAGACAAAGGGAGGAGGCACATACAGGGAGGGCCACATTCACAAATCAAAAATTCCCTAGACACATTTAGACAAAGGGAGGAGGCACATACAGGGAGGGCCACACTCATAAATCAGAAATTCCCTAGACATATTTAGACAAATGGAGGAGGCACACACAGGGAGGGCCACACTCATAAATCAGAAATTCCCTAGACATATTTAGACAAAGGGAGGAGGCACATACAGGGAGGGCCACACTCATAAATCAGAAATTCCCTAGACACATTTAGACAAAGGGAGGAGGCACATACAGGGAGGGCCACACTCATAAATCAGAAATTCCCTAGACACATTTAGACAAAGGGAGGAGGCACATACAGGGAGGGCCACACTCATAAATCAGAAATTCCCTAGACATATCTAGACAAAGGGAGGAGGCACATACAGGGAGGGCCACTTTCACAAATCAGAAATTCCCTAGACATATTTAGACAAATGGAGGAGGCACACGCAGGGAGTGCCATATTCACAAATCAGAAATTCCCTAGACACATTTAGACAAAGGGAGGAGGCACATACAGGGAGAGCCACATTCACAAATCAGAAATTCCCTAGACACATTTAGACAAAGGGAGGAGGCACATACAGGGAGAGCCACATTCACAAATCAGAAATTCCCTAGACACATTTAGACAAAGGGAGGAGGCACATACAGGGAGGGCCATATTCACAAATCAGAAATACCCTAGACATATTTAGACAAATGGAGAAGGCACACACAGGGAGTGACAAATTCACAAATCAGAACATCCCTAGACAGATCTAGGTAAAGGGAGGATGTACACACAGGGACACAGGGTCGTGAAACAACAAACAGACCAGGGCACATACAGGGAGAGGACAGTAAACAATATCAACGTGTACAGAAGGGCAGAACATTATTTTACCTAAAATGGGGGATCTCGTATTGCCTCGTCCATGTTTGTCTACCCCAGGCGAAACATTATTTTTTAATGTAACCTATTTTGTAAACCACGGGCGCTGTATCGTTGGCAAGCCAACAACGCTACTGTCGCCAAAACGTCTAATCGGAATCGCAATACCTCGATGAACAAATAATTGATCTATAAAATAACAAATACTCCACCGATTAAGCATTTAAGCATGGTCATGCGGTGCCCAATTAAACACACGAATTATAAATGTCTGTACCGATATATAGATTTACACTCGTATATAGAATTGTAGCACCACTTGTACAACAAGACGTACAAAACATCGTATCTCAATCATATCTCAAGTAATTTACACCGACGCTTGCATTCAGGGTACCCCAAGTGGACTTTGTTTCTGTTTTGTCAAAACATTTAATGTCTCCTTACGCAGAATGTAGGGATATAAATAAAGAAATGAGTATGATAAAAGAGAGAGAATATGTTGCTACAGAAAACGCCACATACATAAAAAAGTGCTTCTTCACACAGACCTCCGGGAAAACAACAATCCATAAAACATAAGGCATTTGATGAGGTTCAATGGTACATACATAAGGGAACAGGGGCGCAAGAAATAGCCTGGCCGACCATAAGGGATAACTAAGGAGAATCAAGGAGGACAAACAAGGGGGCGATTGATAGAAGGAAAAGATCGGCAACAATAGGCCGAAACTGGGGAGAAAATAATATGAACACTATATAAAGTGAAAGAATTGCAAAGGGGAAAGGGAAATTAAACATATATTTAAAGCACAAAAATTAATAAAAACCATACAGCGAATTACAGCCTTTGAGCTGTCTGTAAAACTTCTGGGGTTTGAATCGATTTAACAGCTAGCTTACCTCACACTTCATCGCTAAATGTGTGTTAATGTCTAACATATAGATCTACACACAATCCGAGCAAGTCGGCAAAAACGTAATATTGCCGGCCTTTGCTAAACATTTTTCAACATGTGGCAACAAACATTATTTCACTTAACATACCCGGAAGACGACATCATTTTTATCCGCCGTTTATCTTTTTGAAAAGGTATTTCTTGTTATTTGCTTATAAATGACACATGTTGTTGGTATGTAAGAAAGTTTAAATGTACCATTGCACAATACAAAAAAATCTTACGTCAAGTTTGTATACGTCTAACACTTCAATGTCGACCAACGGGGTGTTAAAGCGGAAGTTGTCGCTACAATTACTCAGCTTTTTTTATTACTTTCAAATATTGAGTGTACATGAAGTATATTTCAAAATATAGCTTAACATGAATATCGGGTATTCATCTAAGATATATGATATTTTATGCTAGTCAATTTGATTAAAATGGCTTTTATGTATATATGTTGGAAATCAAGGACCATGTAGCGATTAAGTGTGAGGTTAGTTAGCTGTTAAATCGATTTAAACCCCCAGTATTTTTTGCTGACAGTTCCAAAGCTGTAATTCGCTATATGGTTGTTGTTTCTGTTTTAGTTTTGAATGTGTTTTGTATTTCCCTTTACCCTGTGCAATTCTGTCACTTTATATAGTGTTCAGATTGTTTCCTGCACAGTTTCGGCCTGTTGCGGCCAGTGGTCTTGACTTGTCCTGTAATCTTTACCATATATTAATTCCCCCTCCCCCTTCCTTCACTGTCCACTTTGATTCTCCTAGTAGTTCCTTGTGGTCTGCCGGGCCATTCCTTGTGCCTCTGTTCCTTAACATGTGTGCCCTTTGACCTCCTTAAGTGCCTTGTGGATCGTTGTTTTCCCGGACGTCTGCGTGGGGAGGCACTGTCTTCGATTGTACTCGATTGGAGGTTCTCAGGATATTCTTAGTAATGTGTTTGAACATGTTGAGTTTTGTACCACAGTCAGCGACTATTATTACTCTCGCATACAAATTGTCTCTAAATGTCTTTTTATGAATTTATCAACGCATACGAAGCATATGATTTCTATTCTCTATAAACTTAACACTGAACTGACATAAATTGGTAAGTAAGCCAAAATTAGGCCATGCCGTTTTATATCTGTGTTATGTGTTGGCGATAGCCTTGGTTTTGAGCTCTTTGAGCCAAAAAACATTTCCGGAAGTTTGCATACATTTAAATTCGGATAACTATTTTACCCACCCATAACACATTCACAAAGTTGTCTGTATAAGAACACCACCAATCGGCAGTTCTCGAAAATGAAACAATGAAAACACGGGGAATGTTCATAATGGCGATCTGTCAACAGAACCAGTTTACCTTGTTGATGACCGTTTGTCAACATTCAAGTTGATGCAGTTATCTTCACTCATCATTTGAGCGCCGATTTATGGTTTAAAAACATCTTCTTTAAGTGACGTCATTTCCAGAAATCGTCACATGTGACGTCATCATGTAGTGACAGTAAGCAATATGTGCTTCCTATGGCAATATGAAAACGAATTGACCATATGAAATAAATATTGTTTCCTGCTTGCCACTAATCACTTCACATGTTACGTTTTCTGGAAATAACGTCACTGAAAGAAGAGGTTGTAAATCCCATAGCAGTACTCATATTGGTTTGTTTTGATTCCCTTTTGCTTTTGTATTTGTTTACATGTATGTGTATTGTTCCATGTTTCCTTTTGTAAAGTCTATTTTTAGTGATTCAAAATCGTTTACAGAAGAGGTTGTAATTCCCATAGCAGCGCTCATATGTACACTTATTAGTTCCTTTTAACGCTTTAAAACACCACCAGGTTTTTTTAATGCGACTGATCCAAGTTCTTAAAAGAGTTATTTTATTTATTGTATTGACTGTATCATGTGTATACATAGTCTAAATGGTTAATTTGTTTAGTATACACAGCTTAGTATTTTACCTGTATACATATCTTTTTTGTGCTTTTTGTAAACACGGTTATTATATGTCCGTGCAGTAAATAAAATTGGGATATGAGTGATAGGAGTGTTTGAGTATCTGAAGAAGTGATTAGTTGCTGAAATCTTCAACCAATCATGTTAATAAGCTGACGTATGTTTATTGAAAACTTGGATTGCTTCCAAAGGTATTGATCTAAGACGTCTTGTTTTTAATGAATGTGCAGTCCGACCAGGATAAACTTTTGTTTATAAACATTAGACAGACAAGTTCAATGTAGCTAAATAGGGGTGTCATAAAATAGTGTTAACATCTATTAAACAGTTACTCGCACGACTAGTATCGAATCGGGAATAGCCGAGCAGTTGTATACGGAGCTGTGCAGCGGAAAGCTGAGTAGAACGTTTTCGTTCCGGGTTTGAAACCCGCGGCGACTTTTTGTAATTTTTTGCAGCCGTTATGTAAGTACCCATGCTTTGTTGAAGAAAACTGTACTCTTCGTGACTGTCATGTGTCTTGATAGACATGTACATGTGTTTTATTTCAATAATACTAATCAAGATGGCAACTTCGTACGAAACAAATGTTCAGCCATATTCAGACGATGCTCGGAAAATCATGAATAATGTTTACATGTTTAATAATATAATGAAGCTACATGAAAAATAAATTATGTGAATATATGATGTTTCCAAATAAAATTCGTGCAATTTTTATTTAATTTTGTTAATTTTGTATGTTTTCGTGTTTTTCTTATATTGACAAATCGAAACAGTATTGGCCTGAGGAAATTGTCATCGACAGAAAAATGGAACGGCTGGAGATTGAAGTCACATCACAGCCTCTAATACGGTCGACTGGACCTCAGCAACAGACAAAGCAGATTAGTGCAATGATTGCATCTAGTTATCGCTTGTAGTTGCATTTTGTTTACAAGTAAATATACTGTTATGATATACATTGTACCGTGCTTGAAATAATTTTGAATGTACAAAATTATATAATAAAATGTAAAAAAACAAGCAAACTGAAAAAGGAAAACAGAAAAGAAACGCAAAAACAACAACAGCAAAACAAAATAATGACAGCAAACTATTAATTAGTCCCACAAAAATGTACATTCGCCCAGATTCGAACTCATAACATTCATGATCAAAATGAAGTGTTGGTACGGCAGCTTGGTCTCTACCTCTACGCCACGGCGCATTATTGAATTTAGTTTAGTATAACTCTTCACTTAGAATATTGATATAAAATGCAATGATAATGCTTATAATCTGAATACCCATTTAGCGATCGAACCAAATTTTCCCACGTTTCACCTTATCTCGGGCCCACTGTAGTTTTGCACAATCATTCACAGTAGGAGAATTATAATCATTACAAATGCAACGTTGGGCACGTTCTTGTCTTTTCTGTTAGATTTTTTTATTTTTGATTAAATGAAGACACTGTATGATTGCTACTTAAATTAAAGATTATACACGATTGTCTTTGAATTATTCATTAAAAGCGATTTATTAAAGCTGATATGATGATCATTATTATGAATATTTTGTTTGTAACTTACTTGACAAATTATTATCGTACATGTATTATTGAATTTCGGTGTACTGTGTGTCCTCATTTATTTATTTGCACCCGTTTTAAAGTTTCATGATAAGAATAAATTAAATGTAAAGTAGACGTGTTTGATGTTTTTTTTTGGTGTTGAACGACAAAGAAGTCAGACATAGAGATGATATATGCTCACCCGATAAATTCCTCCGCCTTGTCAGATAAACTTGCTCTATCCATGTCACCAAACTATTAATCTCCATATATCATCATCTTAACGAGAAATCCTACGCGTAGCAATATGAAATTGCAAGCCTATCCTATCTATATAAGTATAACCTCAATAATAAGACCACCTTTGGCACCCTTGAAAACTGGTCTTCTTATTCAGGTGGTCCTAATATTGAGGTTGAATAAAGAGCAAAACGGTGATAATGGACTCGAAATTGTGGTCTTAATTTCAAGGTGGTCTTACTATTGTGGCGGTCGTTAAGTGAGGTTTTACTGTATAGAGAGAGAGAGAGAGAAAGAGAGAGCCGATAAGTGACTTCACAGCGAGTTGATACAATGACCATTCCTTGCACATTATATAATAATTAATGTAGCCTGGTTTCTCATGCTACCGTGGTACTCAACGTTCGCAAAACGATCAAAAGGAAAGAAAACAATTCACATCAATATTGTATTGCTTTGCTGCTTTATTCATTCTACCCCTTCATTCCAATAAATTAAAATACTTGAAGTATCTTGTCATTGTTTATGAATTCCCGCCTAGTGTGCAGCCATGTTGCAATATGACAAGTCAAGGTCGTGTCCCATGGTACCGGTGTAAGCATAAAAATGTCAATTATGGAAAGCCTGATACGCAATAACGTTACTATGTCCAAGTACGTCATATAAGTCAACAGTCTCTAATTTCAGACCATTCCAAAAGTTAAATCAACACAACAAGAATGCTGAATAATATGTAAATGTGCAAAAGCGTACTTAGTTTGCAATTGTCAGTGTATACTTTCAGTGAAAGTTACAAGTCAACTTGAATCTTCTTATTGAGGTGGTCTTAATATTGAGGTGGAATAAAGAGTAACACTGAGAAAATGGACTAGCAAATGGTGTTCTTAATTTTTGAGGTGGTCTTATCATTGAGGTAGTCTTATTATTGAGGTGGTCTTTAAGTGAGGTTTTACTGTATCTAATGCCTTGACAATATAATCAAAAACTGTGATTCTATACACATTTCAAAACAGTTTCAATATAATCACGAAATAAAATATAATATCAACAAAACGGATGTGACAAATGCACACATGGTTAAAACAAATCCTGTACTATTAAATGTAGGATCCTCGACACTCCCACAATGCCTTGTACGCAATGGCTTGAAAGTCCGTTCCCATTGTGTCAATATTGCCTGTTTGGCCCCTGGCCAGGCTCCGGGTCCCATAAGTCTATATTGATACGGTGTGCAAGGTCCAACAAAGCATTGGAATGCAAGATATGAGTCTCGCAGAAATAGTTTTCCTAAAAAAAAATATAAAAATCACCAATTACTGCCTTTGTCGGATTTTATTTCGATGTACACTGTTCTTTACAATGATTTTAATATAGATGTATTGTATTTGTATCGCAACAATGTAGCGTCAAATATTGTCTCGTTTCAATCTTATACATGCCGCCCGTACGTTAGCAAACCATACATGTCTAGAATACTGGTGAAAACATTAAATCTCTAATAAAACCATATAACAAATCTTACTGAAATCTGGCGTACAACCGACAATGTTGGCAAGTTCATCCATATATGCCACATAATCAACTTGAATAGTATGGCGTAGAGATTTCTTGTATCGTCTCCGTATTGCTGCATGCCTTTCTGTAATATTGTCCCACATTTCCGTCTTGTTTGGAAGTTTTACTAAACCCTATAAAACGATATTAAACATTCTATTAATATGCATATAACACAAACGTATGTGACGTTTCGTTTTTCCCCTTAATTCAGAGTAGCAACAGAAGGCATGTGTAATTCTCAATGAGATCTAACCTGGACGCGGGGTTTACCGTTATTCTGTATTAGCACTCAATACTAGCAATCAAATCTCTGATAATCTCTCTCAAATGTCAAAGAGAATGGAACACATGGAATATTCAGAATTAAGAACACAATTTTCAAGACTATTGTCACTATTTTGCTCTTATTCTACCTCAATATTAAGACCACCTAAATATTAAGACCAGTTTCAAGGGTCTCAATGGCGGTCTTATTAATGAGGTTTTACTGTTTTACTTCACACTGCCCAGACCAAACATCGGTATAGATTGAATGTTGAGTGCAGAGTGTGACAGTGATCATTCAGAACCCTGGTCAAACAATAGTTTACGATACTACATATCACTATTTATTCATTCTATCGTTTTTTTCGATACATTGTGCGAATTCATGCCAAGGCTAATTTAAAGTTATCGTGAATATTATGTTCCATGTGATTTAACAGCTACTTCCTAAAATATATACATTTTGCTGCCCGAAATTTAAGGACTCTGCAATAAGTGAAAATGTAAAACTCGTCAGTTCAAACCGAGCACCAGTTATGGTGGCTAGAGTCCAAGGATTTTGGTCGAGCGTTATTCTATCTCGGATTGATACATAAACAGGTGAAACAAACTTCAAAAAAACTTTCTGGACATCATCACGTGACAATGTCCGTTTATAGTGGGAAATAAAATTGAAAATTATTGCAGGGCACCATGGTGACACTTATGTTCGGTTAGTATACTAGTTGTTCATACCTTAAATGTTCTAGTTGCTAGGCGACACTGCATTTCACTTATCGGCATAAGAGCGCCTACTGGTTGGACACAGCCGATTACTGCGAGCGTCGAATGATCAAGATCAGGAGGAAAGATATTCAGATAAAGATTTATTTCATTTTCTTTTACTTCTATTACGTCACTATCGATGAACGGAAAGCCAAATACATAGCCTGTTGCCATAACAACAACGTCTATCCCCTCTACTTCAGAGCCATCTTCAAAGATGACTCCGGTTTCTGTAAACTGCCTGACATTTGCTTTTATTATAACACTTCCTGATATGATCCTGTTTGGCAATTCATCATTGGTAGTTGGATGAGAAGTGTCTGGGCTATGGTCAGGCTGCAGACTGTACTTTCTGTGGTCAAACTTTTTGTTTAGTGATCTTTGTATAAGGTAGGAAGCAGTGGTTCGGAACCTTGACGCCAACGCGATCTGCAGTCTCGTGTGGACTATCATATCCCAAGGTTTACCATCATCACCAACACGGTTAAATAACCAGGCACCCGACCTAGTACTGAGATATACCTGCAGTTAATGTAAAGACAATAAGTTTCATTTACATGTATGAGTAACTCGTCGAACGAATGGCGGCTCAATTGATTATAAAATCACAATTCAGTAAGCAAGAACTGTGCATATCGAAAATTTATATTCGATTTCCTGAAACTTTTGAAATGGCTTCATTAAGTTTTTTTCTTGCATGTAACGCTACGTATAATGTTTGAGGAGGGTAGGTAGTTCGATTATTTATAAACTTCTAAAAAGTCGTTGATTCTTTTCTCATTTTGCAGAAGTAAAAACTAAGGTATGGTAACAAACCTGCGATGAAATTCTACTCAGTTCGTTCGCTACGTCCCCACCAGAGTTCCCTATTCCAATGATCAGGACCTTCTTGTCCTCGTGCCCATGGTAATCTTTATAATCGTGTGTATGTGTGACCTTACCCTTGTACTTTTCTAATCTCGGAAAAAACGGTATGTGCTTATCAGCGTGGTGTCCAGTACACACCATAGCGCAATCAAATATTTCAGTGCGTTCATCAGTGTTAGATTGGATCACTATCTCCCATTTTCCGTTTTTTGTAAATGTGCTATCTCGCTTCATCGATATAACCTAAAAAAAAATATGACAATATATCCGCCAAAAGAATTGCAGCATTTGCCCCGGTGTAGTTTTACTCAAAGGAAAATCCGTGTGGAACGAATGACAAGAATGAAAAGTTTGAAAGAATCGATGGCGATGCCTTTATTTATGAAATCATTGTTTTGGGGCTTGGACTGGTTTCCATTTACTGCGCACACAAAATATCATGTCGGAAGTACTTCGCGACCCTTTGTGTATGCTTTCATCGTTGTGTTAACTAAATGTCATCACTAGTACGTCAACAATTGTGTCCCTTTATGGTGAGATTTAAAGTCGTTCAATTGTTAGTGTATACTGTACAACGATCGACACTTACCTCAGTATTTAGCTCTATGTATTCATTAAGTCCAAACTTGTCAGCATACATATGCAGATAAGTATCCACGTATTTGTTATGCATATAAGGAGGGTATTCCGTGGGGATTGGATAGTCACTGTAGCACATCATCTCCTTGGATGTGTTGATAACCGTAGATTTCATAACACATCCACGGTTGTCATCAACATTTTCAGTGTAATGCCAAAGTCCACCAATATATGCTGATTTTTCGTAGCAAACAGGTTGTAATCCTTCATCAAGGCAACACTTTATTGCCGTCAGACCGCTCGCACCGGCACCAATAATTGCCACGCGCTTCATTTTTGCAACAATTAATTAGAATTTCATTGACCTGTTGTCTTACTCTTACAAACGACTTGTTCAGATGACAGTTAAAACTCGTAAACTGATTCAATATGTTGGTAAATTATTCATTGATTTGCTCCGGGACGACAACGATATATTTTTAATTGATTCATGCATTTATTTACCATATGTATGATTCCGCTTTATTTCGTTACATCCTCTGTGGTATTTTTGTTGTCGACTCAGTAAATTTTATTTAGCTGATGTTAATATACTGAGCGAAACTAGAAACATCACTGTTTTTGAACCGATTTAGTTCCTCCCGATGTGTAAGTTAAAAATTCAATGAATATGCATGCGAGACACTGGTAACTATGCGCAAGCACTCGAGTAAAGTTTACCCAAAAATGCACCAGGTGCAAAAGGTCACTCAACGGATTACATTACAAGTGCGCGCCATGCTTGTACTCGATGAATTTATTCAGTCAATATCGTATGATACTTGCGACACATGCTAATCCGAAAATTGTTCTCTGTTTTCATAAGGCCTCGTCTTAAATTGAAAGAAATCAGGGAATTGGAATGCTGAAGGCTGGGATGATAGCCCGTGCCGTCGCTCATAAGTTCGGCTGCGGTCGAAAAACCATTGATAAACTTGTGGCCCGGTATCAACGGACTGGGAGTTTTCGCGACTGTCCGGCTCTGGTCACCATCTTCAGGACTGGCCGATACATCATGTTGACGCAGATGCGTCAGCGTCGTTTACAAGTCAATATATAACAGCAAGGTGACGCGGTGTGTTAGGGCAAACCAGTCGTAATTTGCATAGCAACGCTCAGCCATTCATAGCACGACACCCATATACCGGTACAATAATGAGTCGACGTCATTATGATGCTAGGTTATTGTGGTGATGATGTCATTTGAATTGGCAGCTGACTGAGGAACGAAGTTCTCTTTACCTGTGAAACTCGATTCACACTCGCTCATGCAGATATTAGATTACACACCTACAGACGTAAAACGAGAGATTCGCCGAGTGTTGTGTTGATAGGG
The DNA here is from genome assembly GCA_032209605.1 of Mactromeris polynyma. Taxonomy (NCBI): domain Eukaryota; kingdom Metazoa; phylum Mollusca; class Bivalvia; order Venerida; family Mactridae; genus Mactromeris; species Mactromeris polynyma. Next base: position 32,031,262 of record JASFXZ010000004.1, on the reverse strand, counting down.
ACTGGTTCGGGGGAGGGAGTGTAATTGTGTGGGTTGGGAAAATGGGGAACCGTAGGACTGAGCTGGTGGTTTACCTCAATGCGCAGTGCTGATGAGGTCAATTCTCAAACAATGCCTTCCATTCGCCAACACGACCCTGATGTAACATTGCAACAGGACAATGACCGCCAGCACAACTCAATATCTGGCTCGAAATAACGTCGACGTCCTTCCATGGGATGAGCTGGATCGTAAGGCGAGGTACAACCACAAATTGACAATATTCGAGATGAGAGACGGGATTTGCAGCAAGAATGGAGGAATCTGCCTAACACACTTATTCTGAGTTACGCCACGTCCATGTGCCGTAGAATTATGGCGTGTATTCATGCAAATGGTGGTCACACACTATATTAATTATACTGAATACAGCGGAATCTTTGAGAAACCCGTAATCCCTAAACAATTCTTCAGATTTTGTTATTTGGCCCCTTCCCACTTCGCCATGGTCTCACTCTAATACCTTTCATCGCGGCACCATGTTGCCAACATATATGATGGATCCAGTAATGAATTAACTTTCATTTTCTGTACAGGTTTTAGTACGACCAACCTTACAGACTGCGCCAATCTTAACTTGAATACGGAGGGACGTTTCTAGTTTAGAGTATATTATGGTTGGAAATATTTGGCAGAAGTAATAAATCTCGACATGAATATTCAATATTGCATTCAACTGGCAATAAACACATCATTAGGGAGCAATTATAACGAATAAATCAAATCCACTTCGAGATGAAGGTGTCTGAAAGTGGTAAAATATTTCAAGACTAGTCGTTTCAGTTTTTTAAAAGAAAGCACATCCCTATTAAAATACATGCTTTATTTGTTATGCAATTTAAGCCATTGATACGGCATTTGTGCTGGTTCTTTCGTATATCGCACATGCCTTTTTAGTCTTAACCATAACATAAGATTGACATCGTAGCAAATAGAATTTCAGTGTAAATGACAATACAATTTTAGCATAGCAGATATATATTATAATATTATGTCTTCTTATTACAACGCAATGTATCTAGCGCGGTCATTTCTTTAGCAACAACATTTCCTTAGCACTAGTATAATTGTTTCATGTTTTTAAGAATTTACTATCTGTAGGTCGACTTCCTCTCTCAAAATAGCCAAAATATATGACTCCAAAAGGTATAGTTCGAAATGTATATCAGTTATGTTTGCAATTAATGCATACACATTACCTTAATAGTAGTAGTCGCTGTTACGAAGACGCGTGTAAAAATCGGAGTACAGAGACACGTATGCGGGGCTACATTTATAGTTCAATTCAATTCGTTTTTTATTTCGATAATAGTTGCATACTTAGGCATTATCTAGAAACATATTGTAATGTCGTATTTAATCGAATGTTTCAATATTTATTAGGTTCATACTCATTTCAAAAAAGTGCAATTTAACATTTAAACTGTTGTCTACTAAAAACACGAACAGTTTTTATAGTAGTTCAAATCACTACGTAGGAAACTATCCATATAAGTCTCTGATTTTCCATCTCGTCATTTTACATGTTCTTATAATTAAATGTTTTCTTCCCAAATTGCACGATTGTAAGAAGTGATATTGTTCTCTGAATGTGAATGAAATATGTTTAATCAACACCAATGTAAAGATCAGTCATCTTTTTTATCACTACCACCGCTTTTATCAACACCATCATTTTTATGATCATCATCATCGTCACCGCCATCACCAGTATTGTCATTATCAACATCAAGAACGACATTTTCATCATCACCGTCATTTTCAACAACAGCAATATTTTCATCATCACCGTCATTTTCAACGACAGAAATATTTTCATCATCACCGTCATTTTCAACAACAGCAGTATTTTCATACCCAGAGTTATCATAACCAGCATCACCATCACGTACTTCAATAACGACTTCATTCTCATCACCACTGTCTTCAACATCAGGTACAGCAATTACTTTTTCGTAAGTTTGACTGTTATACTTGTATCTCTTAGCAACCATTATAAACACCAATAGATTTATTATCATTAAAACTGCCAACAGAAAGAGAAAATATTCTAAATGCCCTTTATTCGGTTCCTTCGGGTACCAATCGGAGGCATCTGAAAGGAAAAATAACTTTACAGGATAACAAATGACATGGGACTTAAGTTAGGGATCCAACATTCATACATTTCACATGACAATGCTAAAACCTAGTGATATGAGACTGGTTCCATGTAATGTTAGGATTTGTGTGTCAATATACGTGCTATATTGATCTCTACGTAATGGGAGTAATAACTAGGTTATTCCCTTTGGCGGAAATAGGTGGCGCTGCTCTTATATTGGTCCTATATCACTTCCGTTTTACTTCCATTTACTTTCTCGTTTATGTACATTGATATCGAATTTGTAATTATTATACTGAAGACGACGATTAATAAAAAATCGTGAACAGAGTGACTGGACATGGATTCAAGATACTGTTCTATGAGTCTTTGTGAGCTGAAGTTAGAGCGAAAGAAACGAAATGCCAAGCAGTTTGGACAAAAAAGGAATTAATTGAGCGCTACGTACCCAGTTTAGTTGTCATCAAAATAATCCGACAGCGTTAACCTCTCGCAAAATGTCATAAATATTAATCAGGGTATCGGAAATCATGTACAACAACTAACAAAACATGGTAGAAATCCAACACTCAGTATAAAATCAATTATGTACATACATGTACGTATAGGAAATGATATTATGAAAAAGAAAATCGTTATTAAGAGTCTTTAATGGAAGTGTCGTGTCTTACCACTGGTTCTCCATGTACTAACTATACCCACAATAGCAGATGCCAGGTAATTGCCAATTCCAGACGTCATTAAGAACAAACCCATCAGTACACCTTGCATATACGATGGAGCCTGAGTGTAAGCAAATTCTAAACCTGGAAGGACAATAATGTCAGCGTAATTACATTATTTTAATACAGACAACGTAAAATGTGAAATGTTTCCAGTCACGCAAAGAGAAGTTCTTGACGCACGAGTGATCCTCAGATCCTCCACCTTCCGTTAGAGAAACGCTGTATGTGCTGTGGGAAGAAAATGGTTGGAATTTGAAGAAAATCAAAGACCATTCGATCGCCATCACTGGATAATGTTGAAAGAAAAACAGCAATACACCACCGAGACATGAGTCAAAACATTTTTCATAAGTATCCGATGTTGTACTAGACGGAGGGTTTGGTCTCGGGACTGACAAAGGTGTGTTTTCTTAAATTCAATTTATTCACCTTAGTATAGCAATATATGCGATGTATTTCAACGGAAAGCTTGCGCGTTTATTTAACAACATGTTTTGCAGGTTTCGTGACAAATGGCCTCAAAATGAAATAGTTATAAACAAAAGTATTATAAAATGTATCTAACTTTGTATTTTTACCTCCCCTTAGTAAATATTAATACCCCCGGGGCATATTACGCAAATGATACGTAGCTATGTATTAGAGCGATCCTGTTCACACCCTTAGTTATATAACTATCGATATTTATGCATGTCTAGTTACCAGCGATAGCGTCATGACGTGAGAAAGATCTTGAAATAGATGGTCGGCGCAATCTGAAGCAAGCAAATTAGTTGCAATCTGAATGTTAAGATTGTTGTGCAAAATACTAAATTGCCGAGATGTTGCGATTGCTGGTCACTCGATTATGCTACACTATAGTAACTCTGATACCTGTAAGGGGAGATGACTTCGTAGGAGATTGGATAAAAATGACCCCGTAGTGAGATTAGTTATAAACAGTATAGTCCCTCTTAATGTAGTTCATCAGTCGTAAAATCACATAGTCGTGTTAATAAACGTGTTATATATCGATTTATCTAATTAAAACAATACAAAAGTTCTTGACCTGTACATAAAACATAGAATTTTCTTAATTCCAACGCCGAGCAATTTCCCGTGAGGTTGACTAACAAAACACTATCTAGATAATACAATCTTGAAATATACTATAGATCTACTTTCAGACGCAGTTGTTAAGGCAAACAATTTTATGTTCATCTGGTTTTCATACAGCATTGTCATGTTAGAATACTAATATTAACGCCTCGGGAAAAAAATGCATAAAAATAATCAATTAATGCTGTTAGGTTTGGTAATCACATGATAATAATTATATCGAACGGTACGTTACCGTACCGAAATCCGCTGGAGACGTAAACGTATAGATTGGTCTTAATATGCAATATTTTCCTTTCGAATTTTCTTAATATACAATATTTTCCTTTAGATTTTTCTTAATATGCAATCTTTTTCTTTAGATTTTTGTATGCACATTTAAATCAACCTTATATTTAATAATAAACCAAGTAATTAGCAATTTATATTGCAGATGTTGTATTTTTGAAGTGGATTTCGGAAATGGAAAAAGGAATTTATTGAATTTAACGAAATTTAGTGGATTTCGGTAGGGTAACGTACCCCTTATCGTACGGGTTACCAATCCGCGTCAAGGTTACAAACGTTGTTCTGTTGACGAGAAGTTGGTTTAGTGGTTAACGTAAGATTTGATTGGCTTACACAACACTGATATGCAAATAACACAGCCATGTCAGTACGGCTGTGAAGAAAAATCAACTATTTCCTTAAACAAATGAAACAATATAATATATTGTTTCATTTGGATACACCCAGCTACAGGTACTAACGGACGACTCAATGACGACAGGAGGAGATATGTAATATATATTCAGCACAAAAATAAAATGCAACATTCTGATGTGCACTATATTTTTAGCATCATATTTCTAGATAGAAATGCATCCTCTTAATAAGAATTCATTCAAAATAAATTTCACACTGCTATCTTCTTGCATTTGCAATTAATTAATAACTGGTTGATGAAATAATGTATCATAGTATTGTTGGAAATGAGATGGCGAGTGTCGTTTTTTGTTGAGTATAATTGTCTGGCGCAAAAATATCTGAAACAAAATATATTTCAATGAACTGCGCTGTACTAACCAGATATGCTGGCGAACACTTCGCTGGATCCTATTAAAGCAAATTCCGGAACCTGCGCGAACATAGAGATATGTGATGCATTGAACCAGGAACCAGCCAGCTCCTGAGAAAATCCGCCATGTTTTTCAATGTCATCCTTTCGTACAATTTCTATTATACCAGCATACACCATGGCACAAGCCGCTAACACCATACCTATTCCTACAAATCAGAACTGTGGAAGTAAAACATGAGCCAATACAAGAGATTAATTGTCATCCTATAATAAGCACAAACTACAAAACATTCTTATAGTGTAGCATTTGAATCTTACCATTGAGCCTCCTCAAATGCCTTATGTTTTATGGATTGTTGTTTTCCCGGAGATCTGTGCTCCTCCAATGCCTTATGTTTTATGGATTGTTGTTTTCCCGGAGATCTGTGCTCCTCAAATGCCTTATATTTTATGAATTGTTGTTTTCCCGGAGATCTGTGCTCCTCAAATGCCTTATGTTTTATGGATTGTAGTTTTCCCGGAGATCTGTGCTCCTCAAATGCCTTATATTTTATGAATTGTTGTTTTCCCGGAGATCTGTGCTCCTCAAATGCCTTATGTTTTATGGATTGTAGTTTTCCCGGAGATCTGTGCTCCTCAAATGCCTTATGTTTTATGGATTGTAGTTTTCCCGGAGATCTGTGCTCCTCAAATGCCTTATGTTTTATGGATTGTTGTTTTTTCCCGGAGATCTGTGCTCCTCCAATGCCTTATGTTTTATGGATTGTTGTTTTCCCGGAGATCTGTGCTCCTCACATGCCTTATGTTTTATGCATTGTTTTTTTCCCGGAGATCTGTGCTCCTCAAATGCCTTATGTTTTATGGATTGTTGTTTTCCCGGAGATCTGTGTGGGGAGGCAATGTCTTTTATTTTCTCTCTTTACACAAGCTTTTTTTATAATCATATTTATATTATTGTAAAATAGTATGACACATAAATTACGAAAAGAAAGAAATGGACATATGACAGGCAAAGAAGCAAGGTGACCAAACATTCAGCACTGACGAAATTAAGCCAATACTTTGACTTGTCATGTAAGATTCTATTTATGACATAACAGCAGAACCAAGTGATATGTGTCAAAGCATTACATTGACCTCCTTTATCTAGGTATGATATGTGTCAAAGCATTACATTGACCTCCTATACCTAGGTATGATATGTGTCAAAGCATTACCTTGACCTCCTATATCTAGGTATGATATGTGTCAAAGCATTACATTGACCTCCTATATCTAGGTCTGATATGTGACAAAGCATTACATTGACCTCCTATATCTAGGTATGATATGTGTCAAAGCATTACATTGACCTCCTTTATCTTGGGCTGATATGTGTCAAAGCATTACATTGACCTCCTATAGCTAGGTATGATATGTGTCAAAGCATTACATTGACCTCCTATATCTGGGTATGATATGTGTCAAAGCATTACAGTGACCTCCTATATCTAGGTATGATATGTGTCAAAGCATTACATTGACCTCCTATATCTAGGTATGATATGTGTCAAAGCATTACATTGACCTCCTATATCTAGGTCTGAAATGTGTCAAAGCATTACATTGACCTCCTATATCTAGGGCTGATATGTGTCAAAGCATTACATTGACCTCCTATAGCTAGGTATGATATGTGTCAAAGCATTACATTGACCTCCTATATCTGGGTATGATATGTGTCAAAGCATTACAGTGACCTCCTATATCTAGGTATGATATGTGTCAAAGCATTACATTGACCTCCTATATCTAGGTATGATATGTGTCAAAGCATTACATTGACCACCTATATCTAGGTCTGAAATGTGTCAAAGCATTACATTGACCTCCTATATCTAGGGGTGATATGTGTCAAAGCATTACATTGACCTCCTATATCTAGGTCTGAAATGTGTCAAAGCATTACATTGACCTCCTATATCTAGGTCTGATATGTGTCAAAGCATTACATTGACCTACTATATCTAGGTATGATATGTGTCAAAGCATTACATTGACCTCCTATATCTAGGTATGATATGTGTCAAAGCATTTCATTGACCATCTAGGTCTTTGGTAAACAAACACTGACGCAACAAACATTTGGTTTCTTTTATTTTTAAACCATCATCTGAGTGCATCTATGTCACGCTTGTTTGGTTCTAATGTCACGCTTGTTTTGCTCTAATGTCACGCTTGTTTGGTTCTAATGACACGCTTGTTTGGTTCTAATGTCACGCTTGTTTGGTTATATTGTCACGCTTGTTTGGTTATATTGTCACGCTTGTTTTGTTATAATGTCACGCTTGTTTGGGTCTAATGTCACGCTTGTTTTGTTCTAATGTCACGCTTGTTTGGTTCTAATGTCACGCTAGTTTTGCTCTAATGTCACGCTTGTTTGGTTCTAATGACACGCTTGTTTGGTTCTAATGTCACGCTTGTTTGGTTATATTGTCACGCTTGTTTGGTTCTAATGTCACAATTGTTTTGCTCTAATGTCACGCACGTGAGTTGTTATTTCATCGAAATTATCGAAAATAATACATGAGTGTTATTACCACTCTAAACCATATGTTATATAATAAAATTGTTTACAACAGGTTTTCGCCCAACCCTCGATATGGTGAAGTACATGTAAATGTAAATCTATTTCGACAATTAATTAAAGTTTTATACCCATTCGTTGTAGATGTGATGGGCTTTTACCGAACTTGGCCAGACAAGGGAAGAACCATCTGTCCATTATTGGAATAAGTATCAGGATAATAATTGTGTCGAAAACATTTAACAAGGCTGCTGGCATCTTGGCTTCCCCAACATAGAGATTCATTCTTTCACTTTGTAGGAACAGCGATGAGCTCATCTGTTGGATAAACGTTAAAGCGGTAAATTTTCCTTCTTTTCTGTGCTACGTGGTGGTTTCAAACATTTCATTTCATAAAACGACTTTTCGTTTGTTCATTTCTATGCGTTTGGTGAAAAATCCACTAGAGCTCAATATTTTGACTTAAGTTGGCCCTTTTCAAGAGCAAAGAACATAATATTCCACAATATCAATATACAATAGGCTTTTTAGTAACATTGAACGTACATAGAAGGAACGGTCTGCGAATTGAACTAAAATTGTGCAAATCGGAGACGACTTCCAAAAACATGACATTAAGTATCATTAAGCATAAATGTCGTATATACGTGTTACGTTACGTTCAATAGCATATGCCTGAAAGTTGGGAGTTTAATAAATTCTTCTTCGAATAGTGATTCGTAGTAAAATACGACTTGTATGGAGGATAAGGAAATTCAATAGTCTGTTCCTTATGCAATGCTGTTATTCATTCAATAGGTAAAAAGTGTTTTGTCTATGTAAAAGACGATTATGTACACCAAAGTTATAAATATTCGTGACCAATTGTGACTTTTCACAAACAAAAATAACAAAGAAATTCATCACCGGATACCAAGCTGATTAGAACTGGGTATCCGAGGTTAGAAAACAATGATGTTGATTATAAGCCTTACCTGACCGTACACTGTCCAGCAAACAATGATGTTGATTATAAGCCTTACCTGACCGTACACTGTCCAGAAAACAATGATGTTGATTATAAGCCTTACCTGACCGTACACTGTCCAGCAAACAATGATGTTGATTATAAGCCTTACCTGACCGTACACTGTCCAGTAAACAATGATGTTGATTATAAGCCTTACCTGACTGTACACTGTCCAGTAAACAATGATGTTGATTATAAGCCTTACCTGACCGTACACTGTCCAGCAAACAATGATGTTGATTATAAGCCTTACCTGACCGTACACTGTCAAGAAAACAATGATGTTGATTATAAGCCTTACCTGACCGTACACTGTCCAGTAAACAATGATGTTGATTATAAGCCTTACCTGACCGTACACTGTCCAGTAAACAATGATGTTGATTATAAGCCTTACCTGACCGTACACTGTCCAGCAAACAATGATGTTGATTATAAGCCTTACCTGACCGTACACTGTCCAGAAAACAATGATGTTGATTATAAGCCTTACCTGACCGTACACTGTCCAGAAAACAATGATGTTGATTATAAGCCTTACCTGACCGTACACTGTCCAGTAAACAATGATGTTGATTATAAGCCTTACCTGACCGTACACTGTCCAGTAAACAATGATGTTGATTATAAGCCTTACCTGACCGTACACTGTCCAGTAAACAATGATGTTGATTATAAGCCTTACCTGACCGTACACTGTCCAGTAAACAATGATGTTGATTATAAGCCTTACCTGACTGTACACTGTCCAGTAAACAATGATCAACAGAAATATTGGTAATACGCGAGTTGTGGCCCTTACACCGAAAACAAAATCTTCGGTGTTTCTCCCCTTCTCCGCGGCATGAGTCCACGATGGGTCCTTGCAACCATTGCAGGCATTACAACAAACACGTATTGATTTAAAGAATAAGCTACCTGTAAAGAAAGGAAAATAAAGTAATATTATGCTCATTTTTTGTTCATTTTTTATACTTAAACAAACATTAAAAATATATATCCTATAGTTAAAACATCAATAAACATGCATTAACAAAGAATGAACTCATAATGTATTGATCCGTATTTGTTGAAGAAAGATATATGTACATCATTACATTTTAAAAAAGTCCAGTTTTTTTAACTATCGGGCTATTCTAAGTTGCGTCTGTTAGTAATGGTAACAAACGATATTTTCAATCAGTTATACATTGTATTGGTTCTTATAAGAGATGTTTTAGCCAATGTAACAACAATACTGGATGAAGCCAATTCAAACATTGTATGTTAGGATGTAAAAACATCCTTGAGACTGATCCAGGAACATTAAAAAGCCAGCATTTTCAACATCACGATACGCAAATAACAAACACGCTTTAAAAAGTGCACGATTGTATTAGAGAATATGAGTGAAGAGGTTGATCGGATTCCACAAACGTCAACTAATATTTATGACGTAAAATCGATTTCCGAAATCACAGACTTCAAAAAATGAAATAAAATATGTTTACCAACAATTATCATGTGTTTCAGGTGTCCCAATCTATTTTGGGTTATTTCCACGTAAGAGAGTTATCAAGAGACCAACTTTAAGGTTTAATATTGTACATGCATACAGTTGTGGTATGGGGCCCTGAACACAAGTCACTAGCATATAAGTAGCCATACCCTGTGGTGGTTGGTGAACATATTTCTTCCTTGCTGAGACAAATATGATGATAGATATGAGCATACTGACAAGAGGTATAAGGAATCCAACATCGAACCCTATCTCTTGTTGTACGTAAGCCACTGCGGTGAATGCTATCACAGCTCCGGCGTTGATAAACCAGTAAAACCTATAACATCAACAATAATCTTGACAACTTCTACTAAAATAGATGTATAACTGTAACAATAACAGCAACTTCTACAACAACAACTTCAACTTTGCACCAACAACTTGACCTTTTTCAACTTTTGCAACAAAAATGGCTATTAAACCAACAACTTTTGCAACCGCAAGTTCTGATTATTCAACTATTTTTGCAACAACAACTGCTAATAATTCAACAAGTTTTGCAACATTTGTTTACTCTGAAACGACAATCATTGCATCTAAATTTAAAACTACAATCACGACTTCCACAACAACAGATTCTACAGCAACAATATCAATATGAACAGTTTCCATAACAACATGAACTCTTATTAAACAACACTAACTTTGTCCACATAGCTTTATACTTCAATAACAAAATGTGACGGTTGTCAATTGTTTCTTGACGGAAAACAATTTCATAGATTTCATTTCCAACTAAACAACTAAAACCAGATTATTTTACAGACAAAAAATGTTGGAAGTTAATGATTTTATTGCATAACATCATACACCATAAATGGAATGTTCATTTCCAGAAATAACCTTATTATTCCATGCAGTGTAGTTTAGTCATTTTACATCGACGGTGAAACCATTTTCGTAAGTTATGTTAATCACTTCTGAGGACTACTTCCTGGGCTTTGATTTATGTGGGGGAAATTGTCAATCACTTGCAAAATAGCAAGCTTAGTACTGGTTGGCAACCAAGGAGCACTGATTTGGTCAATTGACCACCGTATATAACTGAAATACCGTTGCAAAACAGCGTTAAACCCATAAAAAAATAAGCAGTTTTAAATAGCTTCCATTTGTTCGAAAATATTTATATAGACATGTTTTAAAAATTGCTCATGTTTATACCAGTTAAAGAATGACTGCACCGCTGCAGGCCCTAAATCGTCCACTTGCTGAGCCCCAAATGGCCCTACATTTGCTTTGATTCCACCAGTGCCAATGGCAATGAATGTAAGACCCAAAAAGAATAAACTTTCTCGTCCTTTCTGAAATTAATGAAATCATTTAATTTACAGACATTGTTTCAATAATTTTGAGATTAGATATTTAATACGAATTGTTACAGAAAAGTAAATCAATAAAGTTTGGGGTTGGGAAATGACACCATTGTCTTTTAACAGTATCTTACTCAATTCCTTGATGCTGACACGCGATTGGTGCTTGCTTACTATGCTGACAAAATGTTACTCGGTGTGAAGCTAGCAGCAGCAGCAGTAGTACACTAGTTTCACACAGGCCTGTTACTGGTAGTTGTTTTAGCAGTGCTGATTAGCGTATAAGTACTGTGTACAATAAGAACAAAAATCCTGCTCATTGTTTTAAAATCTCAAATTCAGTATTCAGTTATTTTATAAAAAGTAAATAGTCGCGTTTTTTCATTATATCTCAAATATGTAAGAAATAATAGAAAGGTCAACCAATCACTATTCCCATTATCACACGAAATGGCAATAACAATAGGGGATTGTCTCCCTTTATCCCTTATATACATATACTATAGATGGGATAATCTGCTTTGGCTATTATGTATTTGAAAGTATGTCATCTCCATTGTTTCTCATTGAAACATATTTCTTTAACCATCCTACCTACAAGTGTTTAATCTGATTGGCCTCTAAATGTTGTGCGTGACTATAACAATATAATTATATCTCATTCACAAACAATGGACATGTGATATTTAGTCATAATAACGCATTACATGTATATCCGACTACATATGTAGTCTATACAATAACTTCATAAGTTTAAACTAATTTATTTTACTTCGATTGTGAAACAAATTCTCACACTTTATATTAATGACTCTGAATCACTGCTTCCTGGTTTATTAACCAGTACTCGCGGTTAAATAAGGAATTGTGAAGCGGTGATCAAACTACGCATCCCCTCGACTACTACGCCTGCCCTCGACTACTACGTCTGCCCTCGACTACTACGCCTGCCCTCGACTACTACGCCTCCCCTCGACTACTACGCCTGCCCTCGACTACTACGCCTGCCCTCGACTACTACGCCTGCCCTCGACTACTACGCCTGCCCTCGACTACTACGCCTGCCCTCGACTACTACGCCTGCCCTCGACTACTACGCCTGCCCTCGACTACTACGCCTGCCCTCGACTACTACGCCTGCCCTCGACTACTACGCCTGCCCTCGACTACTACGCCTGCCCTCGACTACTACGCCTGCCCTCGACTACTACGCCTGCCCTCGACCGACGCGTCTCTCCTTGACTACTACGCCTCCCCTCGACTACTACGCCTCCCCTCGACTACTATGCCTCCCCTCGACCAACATGTCTCTCCTCGACTACCACGCCTCCCCTAAACTACAACGCCTGCCCTCGACCGACACGTCTGTCCTCGACTACTACGCGTCCCCTCGACTACTACAACGCCCCACGACAACTACACCTCCCCTCAACCACTACACCTCCCATCGACCACTACACCTCCTCTCAACCTCTACATCTCCCATCAACCACTACACCTACCATCGACCACTACACCTCCCCTCAACCTCTACATCTCCCATCGACCACTACACCTTCCCTCAACCACTACACCTCCCATCGACCACTACACCTCCCCTCAACCTCTACACCTCCCATCAACCACTACACCTCCCCTCAACCACTACACCTCCCCTCAACCACTACACCTCCCCTCAACCTCTACACCTCCCCTCAACCACTACACCTCCCCTCAACCACTACACCTCCCCTCAACCACTACACCTCCCCTCAACCACTACACCTCCCCTCAACCTCTACACTTCCCATCAATCACTACACCTCCCATCAACCACTACACCTCCCCTCAACCACTACACCTCCCATCAACCACTACACCTCCCCTCAACCACTACACCTCCCATCAACCACTACATCTCCCATCGACCACTACACCTCCCATCGACCACTACACCTCCCATCGACCACTACACCTCCCATCCACCACTACACCTCCCATCGACCACTACACCTCCCATCAACCACTACACCTCCCATCAACCACTACACCTCCCATCAACCACTACACCTCCCATCAATCACTACACCTCCCATCGACCACAACACCTCCCATCGACTACTACACCTCTCATCGACCTCTACACCTCCCATCAACCACAACACCTCCCATCAACCACTACACCTCCCATCGGCCACAACACCTCCCATCGGCCACAACACCTCCCATCGGCCACTACACCTCCCATCGACCACAACACCTCCCATCGGCCACAACACCTCCCATCAACCACTACACCTCCCATCAACCACTACACCTCCCATCGACCATTACACCTCCCATCGGCCACAACACCTCCCATCAACCACACACCTCCCATCGACAACAACACCTCCCATCGACCACTACACCTCCCATCGGCCACAACACCTCCCATCAACCACACACCTCCCATCGACAACAACACCTCCCATCGACCACTACACCTCCCATCGACCTCTACACCTCCCATCGGCCATAACACCTCCCCTCAACCTCTACGCCTCCCAGTTATCTACATATACACATGTACACTCAAAATGAATAGGAAGTTTCTCTTGTGAAAGTATTTAAAGTTTCAAATTGAGTTATTGTTTTTATTTGGTTTTAAGTCTTATTTTCTTATTGGAATCTTAAATTCCTGTTTTAAACTAGCGGTTTATTAATATTTGTTGTCTGTGTGTAACAGTATATTGCAATATTTCGTATTAATTAAGGATGTCTTAGCCAATGCCACAACAACACTGGATGAAGACCGTTCAAGTATTTTATGTACAGATGGGCCAGATACATCGCCAAGTCAATAAATGACATGTCTGTATTGATCAATGTATACATACAATAGTAAGGTCATGTTCACTCCTAAACCATTTTGGATAGTCGACCGCAGACGCAGGGAGTAAAATCAGCCCTGAAAATTGTAAAAGAAGGAATAAAATAAAATGAATATATCATGCTAGCGACAACATCGGCATTAGAAATAACTCGGTTATATCCGCCAATCGTTGGCTTATGTAGATGGCTATCGCCGAAAATTAGGAAATTACATTGTCTAGACAGTACACTTAAATACATTATCATATATTTCAAAACAAAACCAGGAAAATATAAAGTAACAAAAATTGTTTTATTGCATTGTTACCCATACTTAAATCCTTTGAAACACAACTATCACACATGATTTTTACTAAAGAAATGCTTATAAAGATTTTTATCAAAATATCAAAGTGTTGCATTTCTTGGACTTGTGGCCATTGGTATAATAATTAGTGCTTTACTGTCGTCATGGATTTTAAACACACCCAGTTTTATTGGGCTCAGCGTCATAGATTGAACATTTATTCAGTTATACATGACAGTCAATTGACTCCTTTCCAGGAATTAATTATCAACCAGTACTAACTAGCTCTTCCACAAGCAGCTGACATTATCTCTAATTTAATGAAAGGTGGAGGAGATTTGACCGTTGTCAAGTGTCATATAAGGACAAACATAGCCTGCTCCGTCATGGTATCAAACCCGGACCCCTTGGCGACAGTCCAGCGCTCAACCGACTCAGCTAACCGGTTAGGTACGCAAAACATGTATATAAGACAATATTGCTAACACAATTGTTGACAATTGGTGTCAACTGAAATTATTTAGTGTGCTGTTTTTTATTTTGGCATTGATATATACTTAATGCCATTAAAAACGCAACAAAATAAATGTAGATATAGAATAAGTGACATTAAAAAGGCAAAAATAGTCAAACATAATTTCTAAAAAAATAATTAATAATGAAATAAAACAATTGGTATAATGTTTTGAACAAGAATTAACACATATATAACTCAAATAGTGGCGTTTTTAATGGCGTCATGTATATTTATCGACATACCACACAGGTAAATCAGACCAGAACCGAGAATGGTTTTGTATTTTCCAGCGAAGGCGTCTGAAATATAACCTCCAATGACCGGGAACAGAGACACAGTTCCTGAAATAGAAGATATCTGCTCGGCAAAATCGTACAATTATTATTTTGTCGAATTTCGGTTGCTTTCGAAAAACTTGTCTGATTTGACGAAATGTGTTTAAGTTAATTTGGTTGATTTGTGATCTGAATAACGAGAACAGAAAATGTGTTCAATATAAATGTGGGCTTATAAATGAGTCGTAATATCGAGGTTGTCTTTAAGTGAGGTTTTACTCTGCTAGTTGTATCATTATGTGGCCCTGTTCTAAAGATCAATCAATCAATCAATCAATCAATCAATCAATCAATCAATCAATCAATCAATCAATCAATCAATCAATCAATCAATCAATCAATCAATCAATCAATCAATCAATCAATCAATCAATCAATCAATCAATCAATCAATCAATCAATCAATCAATCAATCAATCAATCAATCAATCAATCAATCAATCAATCAATCAATCAATCAATCAATCAATCAATCAATCAATCAATCAATCAATCAATCAATCAATCAATCAATCAATCAATCAATCAATCAATCAATCAATCAATCAATCAATCGGTCAGGCGATCAGTCGATCAGACGATCAGACGATCAGACGATCAGTCGATCAGTCGGTCAGCCGGTCAGCCGGTCAGCCGGTCAGCCGGTCAGCCGGTCAGCCGGTCAGCCGGTCAGCCGGTCAGCCGGTCAGCCGGTCAGTCGGTCAGTCGGTCAGTCGGTCAGTATATCAGTCGGTCAGTCAATCAGTATATCAGTATATCAGTCACAGTATATCAATCAATCACTTGATACACTTGATACACTTGATACACTTGATACACTTGATACACTTGACAACCTACTGACGCAAAAAAAAGATATTTCATGACAAAGAATTAAAATGTTTTGCACACTGTATGGAGTATACCTTTCATACATTTTTGAAGAAATTAATAAAGTTCGTTTTGTTCTTTAAATTGTATCTACGATTCGGAGCCCGACTGTTACAACTTGGTTTTGACAAGGATGCAAAACGTTACGTTAGTTTTACCTCCAAATATGAGAGTCACTAATGAACCTTCATAGCTGGAATATTTCAGTTGTGAAGTACAAAACAGCAGCATATTTGCCATCACGCTATAAAATGTCATTCTTTCACATAGTTCGGTCATTAATATGCTACCCACAACACACAGCTTTTTCGTAGTCATCCTTTGGTCAGTTTGGTTTGATACTGCAGACGATGAAGGAATGAGTGGAGTTGTTTCATGTGATTCAGACAGAAGTGACACAGATTCAGAGCCCATGAATGTGTCAGGTTGATGCTGAAATTCAATGTCAAAAATGTAATTTACGGGAGTCGTTTATCGTATGTCTCAACGCTAGTTACTTTTACCAATATACAATGTATACCCAGTCCTAATAATTATCCATTGTGGTATTCCTGTCTAGTATTGAGTACCTTTTACTTGTTGTGATTTTCTACATGTGTGTATATGTTTCATGTCTCTTTGCGCAAAGGCGAATATGAGTCAACCTGAGCGCGAAAACGTAAAGTGACTTTTTTGCTATGTATGTATTGTTTTTTCTGCTTGTCGCCACGCCTGAAGTCGAAATCATTAAAACACGAAAACCCGCCAAAATAGTTGTTTGCCGTGTTTTTCGACTTATCGCCGTTTCCCCCAACCCGCAAACACGACATGGAACCAATCAGTAACCATAACAAAACCTTGAATATTTGAAATATATTCATGATATAGATACATGAAGTTCGACAGCTTGCGACAGACATTATACGCGAATGTCTACATCTCTCTTCGATTCCTATTTCAAGCATATCCATTGTTCGTTTGGTCTAACTGATTGAGAAATTAAAGTAATCACTCAGGTTAATTTGTAAAATACATGTAGAATGGTTTTTTATCATGTTTTTATATAAGTATAATTTTGTTAATAGATGAAATCCGGATTTCGCTAAAAATGGATTTTTACCCGCGGTACAAACATATGGTGGCATATTACTGCCACCAGTTAGCATGATAGCGTTCGCGAATTGTTTCGAGTTAACCACTTAATTAGTACGATAATTATCTAGCTTTCTAGTTAATATTCGTGTTACATTTTCGGTAAGATAAATATCATAAAACTAGAAACAGGTTTGAAAGTGCCCAGAACTGCCACCTCTTACCTTTTTATGATGTATTACACTAGATTTAAGTGTCAACACGAATCTTATCTAGTTGACCACTTATTATTTTACTTAATAACTCAAATTCGCGAATTTCACTTAATATTCGTATTACTTCTTATTCATTTTTGACTTCTAGATTTAAGTGTCAACACGAATCTTATCTAGTTAACCACTAACTATGTTACTTAATAACTCAAATTCGCGAATTTCACTTAAGATTCGTGTTAGCACTTATTCATTTTTGACTTCTAGATGTAAGTGGTAACACGAATCTTATCTAGTTAACCACTTACTATGTTACTTAATAACTCAAATTCGCGAATTTCACTTAAGATTCATGTTACCACTTACATCTAGAAGCCAAAAATGCATTTATAAATAAGTGGTAACACGAATCTTAAGTGAAATTCGCGAATTTGAGTATCCTGTATTTTGTTTTCATTGCGGTTGGAGCACGATGTTAACGTTATATTGTTGTTTGTACCGCAGGATTAGAGGGACATACCTATATCTATACCAAATAGGAGTATATCTATTCTGTGCATGTCTGTTGAAACTCGGGTACTTTTGGTAAACCATGTCAGTTATTACCTCTCAGAGACTATATAAGTAGACTTATACGACGCAAATCTTAAAACGTGATATCGCGTGTATATTTGAACAGACGACTGAATCTGTCCTAGTTTCATTGATTAAATGTTTCTAAAAATGGAATGATCGAATCTAAAAATAAAACAGACAGATAAAAATATAATAATCATAGAATATTTCTAATATCATCATGCTAATATAAACAAAATTAAAACCTTGGATAAAAACGGTTAAACCAACATTTCTAGGCATCTGACAAGCCAACCATTTACGATCCAAGAACATTACCATCTAATAAACTGCTGCTAGAATAAGCACTTATAAATGAATTTCTATGTAACATAAATAAATACTAATTACCTCAGTATTTGCCATTTTAATTCCAAATTGTTGGAAACTCAACGAATAAATTAGTCTCACTGATTGTTATAGATAAATAACCAAAACAATTGAAATCCTCACGGCTAATTACTCGAGGAAGGAATATACGGCATACATGAAGTATTTACAACTTAGGCGTATATTAGCTACTCCAGTTTATACCATTTGTGAAATGTGACATAAAGTAGCACGCACTATATCATACATTTGAGTACGAAAACAATTCTGAGAACATTTTTTCATATGACTACAAGCGTATTAACTGTTCCGATTGTGTAGACATTTACTAGTTCATCATGTGCTTAATCATTTAACTTCCTGATCAAGTGATGTTGGTTTTATTTTAAGATCACTGTCTATTACTCCTCGTGACCGTATAGGGTGTTAATGATTTGTTTTAGATACACAGTGAAGTCTCTCTAGAGCGGTCTTCACTTAAGCAACAACCTCTCTTCAAAATACCAATGTTATACAGTACAACCTCAGTTAAAGACCACCTCGATTAAAAGACCACCTCAGTATTAAGACCACAATTTTTCAAATCCATTTTCACTGTTTCGCTCTTTATTCAACCTCAATATAATGACCACCTCATTAATAAGACCAGTGTTCAAGTGTCCCAAAGCTGGTCTTATTATTGAGGTTTTACTGTATCTGCAAACTCAAGTGTTGCTCTGTAGAAGCTGCACTGAAGCCGTGTAAAGAAATGTTATCATTACTTTTCAGCAATACATCCACAATTAAATCAAGTAAACCCGGAAATAAAATCAAGATAAAAATCAGGTTTCATAAATATCATTCATCCACGACTTGTACTGAAACGAAATAGACGGATATATACTCCACACCATTAAAAAAGGCAACTGTTTTATTTAGGCTTCATTTTGTACATGATGTTAAAAGCTGCCAACTGTTACCAATGTTTAAATACTGTTCAAAAAGTATTGAAACTATGGACAAATAATTCATATTGCATGATGGAGTAAATTTTGGAATTAGGTTAGTGAAGTATTCTAAAATAATTTCTTCCTTATGTAGTGTTTGAAGCAGACAACTTTCGGTTGCGTTTTTAATGGCTTTAAGTTAATGTACGAAGACGAGGTATGATGTCGAAATCTACTCTTCCAGAGCAGACAACTTGCTTGACCAATAACCTCTTGTCAACAATATCATCAATTTTCCTGCAGTGGCAGTTCACAGTGGAAACGCTTATAACGAAAAATCGGATAATAAGTTGTAATTTATATTCCCCGATTTGTTATATAAATACAATTAAAACGAAGTTTCGTTTTATTGATTTAACAAAGTTTGGATATAACGAAGTTAAAATCTCCAGGTTACGAGAAATTCGTTTTAAGCGTGTTCCTTCGTATACCTCTAATTTAATATCTCTTTTGAGCAGTAACTTCTCAACAATGGTCAAACTTTGCATTTTCCACAGGGTGATTCTCCAAAGAGGTTTCCCTTTTTCATTATTGTAATGAATTGGTAACATAATATTTAGTGTTTAAATGATTATACAAAGAGATATAACGTAACCAAAACACGTACTACGAGTTTATTTATACTTAAATATCAGATTATTTGTAAATGTAATAAAGACAATTAGAATAGCAACAATTTGTAAAATACAGTCAGACCTTGTTTATTCGACAACCTTCTATCCGAATACTTGGAATCATCCGAAATAAATATCAGGTCCCAATGTATCTTCATAGGCACGTCAAATTGAAATGGGCTATTCGAAACCATTTATTATAAAATGTACTTATCGAATCTACGTTCTTAATGAATTTGTACAGTGCGACGTAATAAATGATTGAATTCTGTCAACAAAAAATATTAACATGTATAGAATATAAACCCTAAAAATCCAAACTAGCAATCGACTTAGCGTGTCAAGCAAAATAACATGTTTTAACCAAAGTTCGAATTTGAATAAAAATAGGTGTGTCACTATCGAAGTCTAGCGTAGAACCGATCTTCTCCTTGCAAATTTCCCGCCTCGTCTTAACTGCCCACTCACGAATCACGTGACACTACGCGTCAGCGATTCGTACAATTATATAATAATGAGCCAAGTCATGCTAGTTTGGGCCTTCGGACAAAATTTTAACATTTTGTTTTTTTATCATATCTTTAAAATGCCATCTGTCCTCGGATTAATAGTTTTTGTTTCGTCCAATTTTACCATTTAATAACAAAGATATGGCGATTTTCGTTGCTTACCTGTTACTGAAATTTGAACGTTTTGACGTCGTTTTGAGGTCGTTTTTATGTTATGTGACGTCATATTTGCATTGCATGTTGTACACTGTTCAGGATTGTAAAATATGACACATAACACGTATACCCCATTACCCACTTTAATGTTGGTTATATGATATACACAAACAATTCTGTTTAATATAATATCACCAATGCTGACATCCGGTATAGTGGCTATATATGTATCCTATTCCTCCACAATTCCAGGACATATAATATCCCTGAAAGCTGGTCTGACAAACTGCCTAACATGATTGTATAGGTATTGTTGACGTTCCCTAGACATTCCTGTCAGTACCAGATTCTTATGGATTGATACACACTTGTTGTAAAATATGTGTTTTAACTTGTTGTTTTTGTCTTATACAGATGCCTCTAGTTGCCTTGGATAATAACTTGGGTTTAAACATGAATTAACGTAGAACATCCTTATTCATGTAATGGATGTCTGCCAAAAATGAAACAACGGCCGATATCGGTACATTTCGTAGCATCCTCCACATACAAGTCATGTCACACATGGAGAGGCACTACATCCTCAGTCACCAGCAATACGGCGTCAAGAGGAGGTCCATAGAAACACAGCTCTTTGCTTGGAGCTTGGATTTACATGAGCAAGTCGACGCAGTACTTCTTGACTTCAGTAAGGCATTCGACGAGGTCTCACACAGACGCGTGACAGTCAAGCTGGAATACTACGATATTAGCGGTAACCTTCTCCAGCAGATCCGTAATTTTCTATCCGAAAGAACGCAACATGTTTTAGTCGAGCGGAAATCATCAGAGACCACCCCAGTCACATCCGGCGTGCCACAGGATTCCGTAATAAGACCCTCCAATTTCTACTTTACATAAACAAATTCCCCTGGAATGTCACCTCCACGTTCCACCTTTTTCAGACGATGCACTTCTTTACTGGCGGAAAAGGCATCTGCGGATAACGATGGCGTTTTCTTGCGATACCAACCCCCCCCCCCCCCAAATGCAATCTGTGGTAATCTACATATACTTATAAGATGACTTGTCAAACAGGTTTACGAAATACGCTCCATATTGCAACAGAAATTAAAGTGGAATTAAAAACTAATGGTCTTATTGAAAAATTCCGCATGTGTAGACAGGAATGCACATTTACTACACATATATTGTGAATAAATAGAACATTGTTATGAGAAGATGATATGAATTTGATCCCAATAATATATCACAAACATGTGCATAATGATTAACATTTCTAATAAAAATGAATAAAAAGCGATGATATAATTACAAGCTACACACATATTTACAAATACCGAATCGTATTATTTAATATCACAATTACATGTATGTAGTTAATACCATCTTGATAGGAGCAGAAATTGATAATTTATTCTTCAAATAGTACTTTACAAACATGTATAATGATCAACATTTCAAATAATAATAGATACAAAGAAATATTATAAGTACTACACACAGAATGCAATAATAATTATTCTATCGCAATTAAAATTATGATATATACAACGTTACTAATCACAAGTTATTACAACATTATTGAAGCTCTCGCACAGAACATTTACTAAATCTTCACAAATTCAAATTATTATCACAGTTTATGATACATATATACATTGGCTGAATCACAATAATCCTATTTCTATCCTTGGTTTAGTGTATAAACAATAGTAAAATGGTATTAACATCTCAGTGCAATACAATTTCATCATGCGTATGTTCTTTTTTCTCAATCACATGACAGAATCTGGTTTGTTCTTTATACAAGCTGAAACAAAAATGAAACAACTGAATTAATAACTGTTACTATGTGATTCTTTCCTATTTTATACACTTATCCAATTCAGTATAAGCAAGCTGCAATCGGATATGAGGGAAATGATTAAACTCCATGAAATGTTTATTTGCAAGAATGTTTCAGTATTTCTGAAACTTAAATACTCGTGATAAATGGACTTCGACATTAGAAAGAGAGAATACGTTGTTACAGGGATTGCCACATACACAAGACAATGTCTCCCCACACAGGCCCCCGGTAAACAACAGTCCACAAAACATCAGCCACTGAGGAGGTACAAGGGCAAACATATATGAAAATAGGGGTGTAAGGAATGGTCTAGCATAAAGATAATTTAGAGGGACAACAATAGGGGTTAATGGATGGAATACAACACGGACAAGTCAGTAATAACAGGCCGAAAAGAAGGAGAAAAGAACATGGATATTATATATAGAAATACTAATCATACAGTAATTGACAGTCTCAGAACTGTCATTAAAATACTGGGGGCTCAGAAACATTTGCCCTGCTTTAAAAACTTGATATTGTTATGGCAATGTCATGTTTCCATTAATGTTATAAACTCAACATCTATTTGAAATACCTTTGGTTTGTGTATATCACGTACATGTGGTCTAGGTATTCTGACAACTGGTTTGCTTGGCTGAAGTAATATACAGATAACATATAAGTTATATTTGCTTATGTCCTTGTACAAATTTGAATATACATGTATATTGTCCTCCTGTGCCTGATGAACATCCACTATCCATATGTCTGTCTTAACATAACACAATGAGCTAGAGTATACTGTTAGCCTATTTTATTCACATGCAATGCATGGGTTTACAAAGTGAGTCACTTAAACAATTGGAGTCGCAAAGTCATGTTTTGAGGATTCGAACCCGGATCTACGGATAAGAATTGAAATACAACACTGACAAGATTCTGCATAGACGTTTTTGTTTAGAAAATATGAATTTCAAACATTCATGTTCGTCTCCTTTGATAAACCCATCCTAAGAAGAAACATGGATAATTTCAAGTAGAAATTACTAGCACATTAGTAAGGTAATACTTATCGTTATGAGCCGTTGTTGGATACATACAAGCATCATGAACAACGAAAACATAAATGTGATTCTTGGTAGAGTGCAGCGACTTATGTTGTAAACGAACATGTAGCCTGGGACGTCCATTTCAGTACATTTCAATCACTTATTAAAATCATTAAAATACAAACACTGGTATATGTAACAACTGTCTATCCGAACCCTGTCCCAAACACACCACCCTCTGAAAACCATGGGAGGGTCATGAGCTTAAACATTTTTAAAGTCAACTACAAAATCACAACTTACTTCGTTGTCTCCGTTGGATAAATATCCAAACATTGATTTCCATGTCAGCTTCCTGTTATCTTCTCCCTGTACTGTAAAATAATACAGTTAAACCTCACTTAAATGCTACCTTAAAAACAAGACCACCTCATTAGTAAGACCATATTGCAATGGCTCAGATTTTGATGTTCTTCCATATATTAAGTAGATAATCATACCATCTCACAACTAATACCGTCTTTCTCTCAAGGGTGGTATTATTATGGAGGTTTCAGTGAATATTTTTTGTGAGTAACTGGTTATTAACATCTAGGCAGTATGGCATGTTCAAATGTATATGTATGAAATTTGTTACACTGCACATGTGCAGTGTATTGAATGTATTCTCTTCTTTTGGGATGAAGATCTGGTATTGTAATACCAATTATTTGAAATCAACTGGTTTGGAAAAAGTCAAAGAAATTGTTAAAACTCCGATGTATATTGATGATTACATCCCATACTAATACAAACCAACACAATATCGTATTATAAACTTAAATAACTAAACAGAAGTTCAGTTATGTGATGCACTTAAGAAACTACGGTACTAAGACGTATCCACCATATATTCAACACGAATATAATGAAAACAGTTTGGACGAAAGTTTTCAAACAAATCAAAACATATGTCAAAGCATATACATGTATGTGGAAAGTGTATACACAAATATAATGTATTACCATTGATCACCCCTTCAGTTGGCCATGAAAACTGGTCGATATTTCTTGTACCATCACTTATTGAATAACTCGACAGTGCATTGATGTTGACACTATGTTTAAAAAATAACAAACATTTCCTCTCAATATCAAAAAATTATTCAGAGATTAACATAGTTCTGTACCAGTATAACTCATTTTTCTTACTATCAAACCTTCATTTATGTTAACCAGTAGAGGTATTGTATAAAAACAAAGATCCTTTCAAGCAAGAAATGATCTTCAGGCAGTTTGATGTTCTAACACTCATTTCAGATTATATGCAACTCACCCTTTTTCATAACAGAGAGACAAAGCATAAACTATGAAAGTCAAACGCATTTTATATTTTACTTTGTTCAATAAAATACAAATCTGTACCTCACTTATGTAAAATTTCGTGTTGACTGACATACATCTTTTCAAATCCAAACATATACTGACATCACAATACTTATACACATGTTGCAGGCTATTTTGTCATTTTAGAATGTAAACATGTTATACAAATAATATTATATACAATTGGATTTTTTGAGTCTTCATTCTTTACAGAAATTAAGTAGGCTGAGTTCACAAGGGTCTGTTTCGCAAATACTGTTAGAATAGAACCATAAATATTTCGTTTTCAACTACCTTTGATTCAAAATCAGTTGATAATACTTTGAACATTATCCAAAGAAGCTTTTCATTTGCTGATCACTTTACAGCTACTTTTACATTATTTTTTAATTTAATAAAACCACACTATTTATTGAATGCAATAACTTGAGCATGCTTATGAATGTAGAAATTCATAAATAGCTTGGAAAGTAATATTTAATTTAATTCTTATACTTGTGATACAAATACTTATTGCATAAACAATTAAATAACTACCGTCCTCTTGTCTTCTTGTTCTTCCTCCGTCTGTCACCAATCAGCTTAGCAACGCATCCAGCAACTATCAAAATCAAAATCAATACGCCCAATCCAGCACCAATTCCAATGTAAAGAACGTTTATGTGGTCTACAAATATCGGAAAAAGATAAAAGAGAGATAATAAGTTCCAACAGGAAACGCAACATACATAATATAATGCTTCTCTGCACATACTTCAGGGAACCAAGCAACAATCCATAGAACATACAACGTTGGAGTCAAATTATTTGTTTCTTTCTTTACTAATACAAAAGGTGTTTGTTTATTATAGCGTCATCCTTATTTAAAGGATCAGCCATTTCTAACTTATGTTGGGCTGTAACAAAAGTGTTTTCATTGGATGACATAGTAAATAAATCATATATATTACAAACAAGAGGTTGAATATTCAACTCAGTCCCTGAATTAGTAGCAATTTCATTTTTTTTTAAATCATAATTATTATTCGATGTATTTTGTAACTTACCACTGGTACTTTTGCTGCAAAGGAAGTGTTCCGTTATCAATCATATGTTTACTTAATCATAACCATAAATATCAATGCAAATCGGCATAAAATAACATACGGTTAACTGATAAAATTTGTTTTATAATAATTTCACTCGATATTTTGATTTCCTACCAGATAACAAAATGTCTTATACAACTACAGCATTTAAAATATCGTGCATGCCTCATTGCATAGATCTTCATGTACTTTTATTTGCTGTTTTGGAATTATATTACCATAGACAACACTATCTTTAAAAAATCCTTTCTTCAATATTCCAGTCGGATTAAGAATTGACCAAATGCACAGGAGGGAAGATCATATTCATAAATATAGCATTCAAACAATACCAATAGCAATAAACAGACTGGGAGAGACCTTGTACTGTATGTGAATACCTGCATTGTACGCTCCCATCAACTACATTGCATTTGAATCCTTCACCACATGTGCTGATTAAAGTTGTATAAACATCGCACAATTCAACGTTCGTACTGAATGTGTCTGAAAAAATCAAGACCAGTTCAAATGGAAGATACGACAGCTAAGAACCGTGTACAGAAAAATGACATTCACGTTAGTGAAAGTGATAGTGTATATATTCAAACCACATTCTGTGTATTTGACTAAGTACGTTTAATTAATATTAAGCGTTTAAATTTAACATGGTATCAAAATACTTGACAGATATGGACATAATATCTTAAAGTAATATACATGAAAAATGTATACCATATAATTAAAACATCAATATACATGCATTGTCAAGGAATACACATAAAACGTGATCTTCTGCTTTACGTTTCTTAACACTCGTTTATTTTACAATTGTTGTCTTCGAGTAACAAAGTATTACCAAATGTTTAATTGGCATTACATTTTAATAACTCTAATTAAATATGTTTTAACCGATGTAGCTACAACACTGAATGAAGCACGTTCAAATGTTGTACTTTAAGACGGCCATTAACATCTTTAATAACCATATGCAGTCTGTGAACAGAAAATACCTTAGAATTTAAATGGCAAACCATTTTTCTCTCCCTGACTTCAGATGATTATATGGTAATTCAATATTGACATTTTTCTACACCAAAAGGGATTTTAACAGATCAGTGAGACTTTTTTAATTTATCATTTTCATGCGGAATATGGCATTAGGTTTCATTTATAATCATTGACAGATTCAACAGTGTTTGCTTCACGTATAAAAGTTCTTCGGTCACAGCGAAGTTTCGTAGAAGGAAGTTAAGAGTTAAATGCCTTATTTATTGCTATTTATGTCAAATTAAGAGGTAATAATTTCACCAGCAAGTATTTCATTCCTAATACAATTTGTAAAAAAGTATTAACATCCATTAATTGTGTATTAGATTTAAAAAGTATATCATTATAAAAGATTATAATGATGAACGAAATAAAACTAATAAAAACTTAAAGAGCAATATGAACAAATTTGAATATTGTCATAAAGGATACTCTGGAAATACCTGATGAAACAGGGACCGTTTGGTTATCATAGTCAAATACTGCTGCCCCGGTAGCGATATCTACAGTTACTGTGAGAAGTTCATCAATGATGGTGTCGTCAGACTTATTGTATATGATGTCATAATTTGCAATAATGCCAAGTCTGAAACAAGCAGCATGTGCTCCAATGTTACACTGTGGTAAATTATTATTTGTTTATCTACCACATACTAAGGATGGCGACGACCAATGAAGCAATAGAAACAACAACAGTAACAAAACAAAAGCAACAACACTCTATTCCTCATACAGCAACTAATACAGTAACTCCACTTTATAATGAACTTATGATCAATGTAGTTTTACATTTGCATCATCTGGAGGTTTAAGTTTATATAGAGTGATACATTTTTTAGTGTTTCGCTAAAGTAACAACACAGACGTCTCCAAGGTGCAGTTTTCATAGATGCAGAAAGTAATATATTTGTATGTGAACAGTTTTAAGAAGTCTGAATGAAATATAATTTCAAGGCATCCGTTGTTAGTATTAACTTTGCAATAGAACTCCACAATTTCCTAATGTAACATCTTCACTAATGAAACATTTAAATGTAAGGAACCTACAAATGAACAAATCATAAGAAAACTGTATACCGAATGCTTGTTACAACGATCAACAATTCATGTCCAATGTACGATTTGTAGAGCGCAAGTAGCTGAAGGAGAAAAGTATGATGCAGTAACATAATTACAAAAGCTGCAAAACAGCAACGGGTAGTCATGGTGGGATTGGAGTAAATAATCTGACTCCTGATCCGGAGGTCGTGGGTTCGAATCCTGGTTTGGCGAGGTTTGGTTAGGATGTGGCCATGAACTTCATAATCCCAGAATAAGGTGTAAGTTGCGATAACATTTTTCACAATCAATGTAAAATTATAAATTTAAATTAAATATAACTGAAGTTTTGCAGTCAGAGATAGTGTAAACATAGTATTTGTTTGCCTTTAAACGAAGGAATATATAGACATACTGCTTTCTTAACTGTCCCAGAAACAGCTTCAAATCCTGCAGATGTGGCAATGTTGAATCCTGCTGGAAGCAAAATATTGATCCGGATCGAAGTTGAGATTCGACCATATATGTCTAAAGAGAAGAAAAAGTAACTAGAAACGACGTATATATCTAATAATAAGAGTGTATAACCAAGACATGTCATGTTTAAATAGTCCAGATAAGAATATGATATACAACAATTCAAAACGTTCATTGAGAAATGAAATACTAATTATCATATACATAATACAGTGAAACCATATAAGGACAAAACCTTTGATGGTTCAGAATCGAGCTTCTTATATGGAAGAAAACCGGAAATATGGTCTTATAACTAGGCTTAAAGTGAGGTTTCACATGTACATCAGGACAGCTAGATATGGTACTCATGTACATTGTAACAAAATCCAACATTAATATTTACTTTACTGATATAAGTATTAGGTTCAGAGGTTTTTGCGTGAAATGACACTGAATGGAACTTGAAAAAAACCTAATCACATGTTATGTTGCTGTAGAATAATATTACCTTCGTCAATAGGCTTCGTTGGTTCTGGTGATTCTAAGAGAAAAAATAAACAAAACATAATTTGAATACATTATGACATTATATAGTACACACTAGTGTGAGTCTGAAGCTCGTTTAACATCACTTAAAAGTAACATACAGTACATACGCAAGACAATGTCTCTTCTCATAGATCTCAGGGAGACATCATCCTACGAAACGTTAGGAGTTGGGGAAGCGTAAGTGCAAACACCTATGTGAATGAAGAAAATGACTAGATGATTATCAAAAATAAGGGGACAACAAGTGGGGGAAGGGATTGAATGGATGGAATGCACCATAGGACAAGCTATAAAAGCAAGTTACCACTGGCCGAAGTCATGCATTCAGACCAAAGTTTCAACCAGTACAAACAGGGGATGTATTCATTAGAAAGATCATAGGCCGAATACTTATGCCGTTACCTGTATTAACTACAGTTATGTTGTCACCGTGACTAAATCATAATAGCAAACAAGTCAACAGAGAAAGCATATTAATCTTAAGATATACACTATCTGCGTTAATGCAGTTGGATACTGACAGAATGTGGTAACAAACATATAAACAATTATGTTGTGCAAATGTTGATGTTATTATTTAGAATATTCGAATTTAACATTTAACTATTTGGTAAGCATGCAGTCAACATATTCAGCCAATTATTTTATGTTTCTAACGGAATAATGAGCATTAAATGACTTAAAACGGCGATTGAGCTCCTGATTAAATATACTTAGTTACATTTAGTATCTTCATGAAATTATAACCGAACATTTTAAACATTCTACATACACTTCCTGGTAAACAACATATATATACACGCTTGTCATACGTGTTGTTGGTAACTGGGGTATCACAATTTGAATGAAAAGTCTTCAGATGAATGATTAATCTACATGAAGTAATGGTTAGTTCTTTTGACCTAAACAGATACACCGGTCTACATAAATTATAATGTATAGTTCATATTGTAATACATTTTAACTTACTTCGGACACAATCAAAGTGTGTATCATGTTCAAAACCTCTGAGACAAGAGCATTCGTGGGAACCTTTCACATTATGACAAGCTGTGTGTGGAATATTTACACATATATCTTCATCTTCACATTCATTGAAATCAATTGCACATGTCTTTCCAGTCCAGCCATCTTTACACAGACATTGTCCTGTTACCGTATCGCAAGTCTGGTGTTGGTTCTGTGCATTGTTTGTGATACAGTCACAAGTGGTGGTGCAGTTTTGTCCATACATATTGTCGGAGCATTCTGATATGACAATCGAAATAAATATATAAATAACCAAATGTTTTTCCACTCAAAAACTAAAGAAACAACCTTAACTAATTGCCACTTTTCCGCTGGAATTTCTATGACAAAGAATATTGGTGGAACATTGGACATTTAGTGTCAGTGCCGACACTGAAGAAATCGGAAGTATGTAGATAATGTCTGTCGTATTTGCATAAACATTACTGAATTCAATATATTTTAACAAACACTTGTCCTTTGATTAATACTACTGGTTACATTCCCTTATTATTACTTGATTGTAACTATTGATATTTAACAGTATAAGCACGGTTCTAGAATATGTTGCATTATGTTACCTTATCAGCGTCCGTTCGTATGGTGTTCTAAATGGCTGAAAAAAGGGTGAAAACTGTGGGCCAGAGAATGCCACATTCACCAATGAGAACTTACCTAGAAATATCTCGACAAAAGACGAGAGAGAAGACACATACAGGATTGGACACAAAAAAGTGGTTCTTACCTGTACAGTCATTCCAATATCCGCCAAACCCAACCTCACAAGAACATGTATAACTTCCATTGATATTGTTACATATATAGTCACAATCATCAATTCCCTCTGCACATTCATCATTATCTACAAAAAACATAATTATAAGCATTCTAAGAGAAATTTAAATATCATCAGGTTCCAGTAAACACGTTTAAATATGACATTTCATATGTATTGACCATAAAACTATGCACACAATCCGAAGTTTGGAATGGTTAATCTTCACATTAAAACTCTTACTTAATTTTGAACGGATAGTACCATGTACATGATTGGATGACATACTTACCTTTACATTGTCCATTCAAATCGAAATATCCATCAGGACAATCACAGCTGTAGGATCCATCATAGTTATAGCATTCACTGAACAGTTTGTTTGTACACAGAGTACTTTCACATTCATCAATATCTACTGAACAGTTGCCATTCCACCCCTAGAATATGTACGGTATTATTTAAAAGAGAGAGAATATGTTGCTAAAGGAACGCCACATACTTAAGAATATGCCTTTCCACACAGACCTCCGCTAAATTCACAGTCCAAAAAATACAAGGCAAATGAGGAGGCGCAAAGGTAAATATGTGAGGGAACAGGGCGCAAGAAATGGGGGGATTTAATGGATGAAATAAAACACAGGATAAGCCAAGACAGCTGGCAACACTGGCCGAAAGCGGGAAGAAAACAACGTGGACACTATAAAAAGTGAAAGAACCACACGGGGAAAGGGAAAACGAACATGCATCTAAACACAAACAGAAATAATGAACTGTTTGAATCGTGTTTCAATTATACAGGGCCGTCAGGTGACCTTATCGGTTTTCCTAATTTTTTTAATAACCACAAGTACTAATTTGCCCTTTCAGAAGCAGCATGAATAAGAGTAAGAGAGCAAATGATCATAGCCAAATGTCATTGAATGACATAACCTGACTATTCAATGGATATAATTCGAAAATGTAACAGCGCTAGACAATAGTAAAACAAAAAGTTTACATACGGCGTTAAAAACAAAAGGTATCCACATTGTGTTACAATATTAAAGATAACCTTATGGTAACAATGAAAGCTGGAAAGAGTAATCGAAGACCTCATTCATGAACAGGACCTAAATATTGAAATGGTATAAATAGTATGAGGACTATGAATATGATGGGCATTTGTTCAAAGAAATATCAGCATGAAAATAAACTAATCATATACACCTTTACTGCTGTGGATCTGGCAGGGTGAAAGAGAAAGATTGAGTAGCTACAGGGCACGCCACATAAGACAGTGCCTCCCCACACAGACCTCCGGGAAAAAAACAGGCCATAATACATTAGGCATTTGAGGAGGCTCAATGGTATATACGCAAGGGAACAGGGGCGCAAGGAATTGCCAGGCCGACCATAAGGGTTAACTAGGAGAATCAAAATATACACAGTGCTTTTACCAGCAAAGAAATGTAAAACCTGAAAGCTGGATGAATTCTGAAGTGACGAATTTTACTTACCTCGATACATATACATGTACCGTCAACATGGTTGCAAGACACTGTGTTTTCATCAAAACATGGACATTCTTCCCTACAGTCTGCTCCATACCTACCATTTCTACAGACTGAACGAAAGATTGGTAAATTTATATTATCTGCATTAAAAAACCCAAAAAATGAAAATACAACCTGTTCTGTTATTTTCCATTACATGGAAAGTGAAATAAGTACCCCAAACAGTAAAAACTATATATGCTTTATAACAAACTTTAATTTTACTCCATGCATGTTAAAAATACGTGTATGAAGAGAGTTCGCACATTAGCACATTGAAATTGAAGATCAAGCAATTATTACATATTTTGTTGCTACAATAGCAAGGCATCAAGGCAAGACGTTAATACAGTGGTTACGAAATAAATGAATATGCTACTCAATTTTGTTCAAAGCACTACATCAACCCGTGGGTATCAATCGACATTAAGCACATCTGCAGCATATCCAATTTAGCGGATTATATCTGATCTGTATAGATACACATTTATCAGTAGTCAATATTATTGTTTTAAATCCAATACCGATATAAATATACAATATTTGTAATAATGACACATTTTACCTATTAGGAACACTCATATTTCATGTAGCATGTAGAATACAGTTTTAATGCACATTGTGATAAGCTAGAAAATAATAATGGATACAAAAGGGTGTGTAAATTTTTCGCATAATTTTCCAGAACATCACTTATGTACCGTCACTTATGTACATTTTCAAGCAGATATACATAAACAGGGAGTGTTTACACAGTACAGTGGACATACCATCCCATTTACTCTATCATACTATTATAACTAAGCAATGGCAGCATCTTACCCTCACAATCTCCATCAGCCAGTTTGACAAATCCAATATCACAATGACAAATGAATGTACCATTCGTGTTTATGCAAGAGGAGTTAGCAGGACAAGGATGAACATCAGCAGTACATTCGTCTATGTCAGCACTACAAGTAATACCCTCCCAGCCGTCCTTACAGTAGCAGGTGCCATCTATTGCATCACACAGGTCTGTGTTACTCATATTGCAATCACATGTTTTATTGCATTGCTCGCCGTAGAAACCCTTTTGGCATTCTGTAATGGAAGATATGCTATATGGATAAATTATGTTATTAAAATCATATTGTTAAGACATAATGTATGGCAAGTATAAATAGTATACATATAACTGTATCAAGTTTGCGCTTTTCACT
This sequence comes from Mactromeris polynyma, assembly GCA_032209605.1. Lineage (NCBI taxonomy): Eukaryota > Metazoa > Mollusca > Bivalvia > Venerida > Mactridae > Mactromeris > Mactromeris polynyma. Next base: position 31,997,526 of record JASFXZ010000004.1, on the reverse strand, counting down.
GACTAAACACGTGTATAATGAAGTTAAACAATATTTCTCAGTACAAATAGCGATGTAAATGCTTTGTTAGAATTAAGATAAACAGATTGTTCATACCATTGCAGGTCCTTCCATCTTGTAGCAAATAAGACCCACTGTTACAGGAGCACTTAAAATCACCAACACGATTTGTGCATATATGATCACAGGCTGATAAATTACATTCATTGATGTCTGAAAAGAAACAATCCTAATTAACAAAGCCCAGCTGTCAAGAAGAATGCTTAGGTAAGATTATTGTTCAGACCAGTGAGGTAAGCTCTACCAGTAGTGCTGTAAATGTCGAAACAAGAGGTCATATGTTCAAAACTAAGATGAGATAATGTTCAGCTTTTCAATTTTATCGGAGATATGTCATCCAAAGAATTGTTTTCATGTGGGGAAGTCGTCACTTTCATGCAGAATAATAGGCCAGTACTTGTAGGTACTTGTAGGTAACCACGGAACTCCAGTAAGGTCGTCTCACCGCCTTACTTAACTAAAATACTGTCAGAATACAGCGTACAACTCACACACCAACACAAAAGTATGGTAAAATATTAAGTACATGTAATCTGAATTATGCATTAAACTGTCAGAAATTGATATATTCACCTTTACATGTGTGATTGATTAATTCGTGTCCTTTATCGCATATACAAAACTGTTGACCATTCGTAACAACACATGTTCCATTTAGGCAGTTAGAAGGCTCGAGTCCATTACATTTGTTTTCCTCTGCAAATGTAACAATTACAGTATTGTAATACAAATAATTGAATTAACATACAAGACAAGTTGCATACTTGTAATTGAGTGCGTTAAGATCCAACAGTGGACACAATAGCTATGTGACATGCAGACAAATTACACAATAACGCAATTAACACAATATCATACAATTAGCAAAGACTTTCGTATTTCTTGTATGCACTAAAACAAGTTTTAATTGAGCTCTCTCTGTCAATGGTGTTGAAGAATCTCTAGTTTTTATCAAATCAATGATTATGTGATTTTTATGTTGTCGTACGTTTGAACATTTACGTTTCTACTGTTGTCATTATTGGTATGTGGTTAAATTGCTCGAGTTGTTTGCTCATGTTGACAATGATGCAATATAACCGAAGTCAATTAATAAAGCATTTGGGTGCAGTGCATGAAACGTTGGTACTTAATATGTATTTTAATTACTTACCAAGCTGAACACAGGTTGCACGGTCCTCAAGGTCGAGTTTAAAACCATCTTCACACGAGCATAAGTAACCACCAGCAGTGTTTTCACATATCTGATTACATGCAGCTGTTGTTTGACATTCGTCGATATCTATACATAATAATATTTTGAATTAATAACAAAATGAAACAGCAATTATCCCATTTTTCTCATAATTATTTTATGACAGAAATTGATTGTTTTATATCAATGTATTATAAAAAGATTAACATACATAATGTTACTGCAGCATATATTGTTTAATAACAATTCCAGCTGGAGCATATTGTCAGTCGCTTTACGTACTTTAGCTTATCCCACAACACTTACCAACACATTTTCCATTTGTCATTTGAAAACCATTCTGACAGTCACAGAAATACGATCCAACTGTGTTCTTACAGACTTGATCACAATATGGAGGACTCGCTGTGCATTCATCAACATCTAAATTTGAATATAGATTGTTTCAGTATTTATATTTTCACGAAACCTATCTACATTGTTCTGCGATTAAGGTACGTATAACCGAATTACATGTTTAATAATGAACAAAAAATGCCGAAGAAAGTACACTGTACTTCTTTTCTACTAAATTTGATATACGGGCATGAGCTAATGAATGCGACTCTTTTCTGACATGAAAAAAGTTCTAATGTATGCTTAATGACATATAACTGCACACCCCAAAAAAGATAGATAACAAACAAGTTAATGTTAATATTATATTGCCCTTACCATCACAGTGTCCACTGCTGTTCTGATATCCAGCCATGCAGATACATTGTGGCATTCCATATTTATTAACACAAACAGTGTTTGCTGCAGTACACAGGCTACTTTCAGTTGCACAGGGGTCAATCTCGCTATCACAGTTTGTACCGACCCAACCATCATAACAAATGCAACCTTTAGACAAGTAATCATTGAGGAGTATGTACTAAACTAGATGTTTTGCATTGATAATATATATTATCAAATATATTGGCAATATTCAATATTTAGTTCCCACATCTACAATGTCTTCTCTAAATCATCAGCCAGTCGATAGGCAAAACTGATAATGACTGATAGGAGTAATTCCCAAATTTGTGATAATTGAGAAAATACAAACAAAAATTGCATGTGACAACCAATTTTTTTAACTTTCTGAGCCATGAGCTCACATTAGTATAATGAATATTTTTATATGTCTGATTTTATTAAGTCATCGTTTACATTTTATTCTTTATCCACTTTAAGAAATTTTGCCTATAATAATGGCCGACTATTCAGAACAAGGGAGGGTACACATTCTAAATGTGGGAACTATCTTACCATTTGATGCTACAGACATGTTTAAACTATTCTATACAAATAATTGACACACAGGTAAACAAGAGAAAAAACTATTACTCAGTTTACCGCCGGATAAATCATGCACAGTTAATTGATTAAACTATTAGTGTAGTAGTGACAAATCTATGTAGAATCACGTTGTAGCAAATCATATATAGGTGGTGTTTTGTGGGGGGGGGGGGGAATGCTCACATACAGAATCTGCCATTTAAATGACCCATCAATTACGAAATACTTGAGTACTAAGGTACATCTGAAACCAAAATATGACACGATATTGCATGACCTGAATACAAATCATATGTAATTAGTGCATCACAAATCCACTACAGTACCTTTAGTTTTGTCACATTGACCATTTAAACAACTGCATTCATTTAAGCAACTCTGACCATAATGGTGTTTATCACATTCTGAAATAAAGTTCTCAATAAAAATAGACATAACATTTCAAAATACATTACAAACATAATGCGTGCTATTGGCATAAATACTTGCAAATATACAGAAATGTATTCTATGTGTTTACATATAGTCAGGTTATATGTCTGTCAATGCATCTTAATAGAAAATAGAATAAGGAATAAAATGTTTCACAACGGACAGACAAAGTTCAACACTCCTCTGATGGGTTTATAAAATTATAAAAATATCATGTCAATACCAGAACATGTACGGCCATCGTTTTCTAGTTTTGTACCAATTGGACATTGGCATAAGAAGGATCCATCAGTGTTTAAGCAAATGGCTTTCTCACTGCATTGTTCACCACTGGCACTCCCGTTTACACATTCATTGATATCTGTAACAAATGGGACAATTTACATAATTATTATTTATAATGTGAAAGGCATTGGTATTGGTATAGGGTATTGGTAAAATGCTCTACATCAGTTAATACGAGATTTAGTTGGTACAGGGAGCGCCACATACACAAGACAGTGCATCCCCACACAGAACCCACATAAACCAACAGTCTTGTAGACTTGTGCGTATTATTTGTCATGTATCAGTGTATGAGTTACCGCCGCTAGATAGATCACAATACATTTTCTATCCCTTCATCAGAATACATGAATACTTTTATTGAACCTAACGGTATAGCCATCATTATGGCACTGGCACGCCAGAATATGATCACATCGATAAGTCTTTGTTAGACTTTCTTAATATTAGTTGTATTATTTAAGGGATCATTTGACCCGATTAGAGGAACCATCTGTTAACACATACTATGATCACTATTTCCTAGATTGGTCTAAAGTCTTCCTATAAGTATATTCGTTGTAAAAGAGAGAAAGAGAGGCTAAGGAAATGATGCATCGCTCACATATTAAATGGGCTCAAAGGAAATTAAGATTACAGCATACGACATATAACAAGAAACAAATGGAATGGGGAACAGCATCATACTTGAACATAATGAGCAAAATGGAGAGAAAAATGTGAGAGAGGTCGAAACCCTCGCACTGTTAGTATAAAGTCTTCTGACATGAACTAGTTTAGCATGCCAACATTGTACTTGACCGTTATATTTCCAAACATCCTTTCAACATTTCGGTCATCATACATGACTCGAAAGTGACATTTAGATCGGCACTTAAGGCTTAATTTTATTAAATAATGTAATACACGAATAATATTTCAAAAACACTTTACCTTTACAATGCTGCCCATCATCTGCCAATGTGTATCCCCTTCGACAAACGCACACTGCATCATCAACCGTTGTTAAACAATAATGTTCACAGGTCAGATTAGAAAACATTTTGCAAGGGTCTTCAACTGAAATACGGCACATTACATATTGCAACTGAAACAGGCTTTGAAACAGGTCCCCCCATACAATCTAAGACTAACAACAAGGGAAATGAAAGATATTCAAACATATCAATGTAATAGTTATACCAGATATTTAAGTCTCAAACAAAAATCCATATGCATGTACATATATATACACAACATTTTTTGCATCTGAGGAGCACAAAAACACGAATTAGTTACCAAACTATGGTAAAAGATCAATAAAAAGAGAATTAGAGAATAAAACATGAAAAATAGACATAAGGTTACCTTGTAGACATGTTTTCCTGTCAAGCAGCAACTTATATCCAAATTTGCAGTAACAGTTATAACTTCCTGGCACATTGTCGCAGACTTGATCGCACTCATCAATGAGTAAAGCACACACGTCTATATCTATACAAAACAATCACAGGAGATTGTCACGAGTTCTTCCCTTCATCCCATTTAGAGACCCTCCTTTTTGCCCCTCTGAATACTAGTATATGTACATATTCCATAGAACTCTAAATGGATAAAGTGAAAGAACTCGCGACAATATAACAATGTGAATACAATTATATTGCTCACTAATGGAGCTATGTGATCGAATAACTGTTTGTACAAGTGAATGTACACACCAAACAACATCCACATTCACAAAATATGTAATCATAATTAGCATCGAATTACCCAGTCAGTGTTCAACTTGTGTTTTCATGTTTAGCATAAGTTGGTTGTCAAGACAACATTCTGTAATATATCACAAACGCACGAGTTACGGCTCTTACCTCCACAATCTGTATCATTGACAGAAATAAATCCTTCTTTACATCCACATGTATAATTGCCTATTGTATTCAGGCATGTTTGAGAACAACTATTCAGGGCAGGACTAGAACATTCGTCAATATCTGAAGAAAACATTAAGCACATATACTATCATATAGAGTCATACAAAAGGTATGAAGTCGCCAATGATCACAGATATTTGTTCAATTTTTTAGGGAAGTACGGCGGGTTCTTTTGATATGAGTATTTTGCATCATGAATCACCAAATTCAGGTATTTAAAAGGCTAAAATGTAAATATTTTGATTGAGGGGGAATTCTCTTTCTAAGTGGGGGAACATATATACTTTCTTTTTCTTTGGGGAATGGGGCCCGATATCAGCCTCAAATTTGCCATTAAAAGGGCTGGATCAGTACAATCAATATTCACTGAACAAAACGCCAATCCCTTATGTTTAATTATAGAACACTCCATACTGAATACTCACCAAAGAATGAGCAATATATTCGTTAATTCTATTGTCTTATTACTTATTTGTGAAAGAGACATTTAGTAGTACAGGGAACGCCACATATATAAGACAATGCCTCCCCGCACAGACCCCAGGCATTGAGGAGGTGCAAGGGTAAACATGTATTTATACAAGGGTGTAAGGAATGGTCTCACTGATCATAAAACAACTAAGGCTAATTTAGGGGGACAACAAGATGGGCATTTAATGGAGTGAATACACCACGGATAATGCCAAGAAACATGCGAAAAAGAACATGACTATTAAATTATGTGTAGGAATTTCACATGGGCACAGGTGGACTCAACATAAATTTATAACACAAATAGAAACAATAAAATACAGCAATTAAGAGACTATGAACTGTTAGTAAAACTACTTGGGGTTAAAATTGATTTAATATCTTTGAAGACCAAATACTGAGTAATGCTTACATAACACATCTGAATACAACCCAGTGAATTCTACTCACAGATCATTATTATCTAAAACCATTAATCCTTTTTTATTCATTTAACAAAACCAATAATGATTAGTATTTAGATTTCGTGCTTCATCGAAAATCACCATGTACACAGTTTACTCATCATAGTTTTCTTCCGACAGATACAAATGTAGAATCAGCCCTAATGAAAACGAAAGATATGAAATTAGTAGTACGTTTATTTACTGATAATATAATCACTTATTTGTTACAATTTGTACCTCACCTTGACATGTACCATCCTCTTTCATTTCGTACCCAGGTGAACACTCACATCTAAAAGAACCAGGTGTATTGCTGCACATTTTCAGAACATCATTACACACATTACGTATATCACATTCATTGATGTCTTTATCACATTTATCACTCGTCCACCCCTCAGCACATATACATCCTTTGACAGAATCACACGCAACTGCACCTCGGCCTAAACATTCACTTTGACTTTCACAATTTTCTCCGAAGTAGGAATTCTCACATGCTATATAGATAAAAAGTACACATATATGTATAAATGTATTCCTTAAACAGTTTTAATCAAGTCCGTCTGTAAAGAATCATTAAAGACTCTTAAAACCTTGAACATGACCTTGCATCACCTTTAGATCATACCATTGTTACTATTTCCATTATTGTTTACTGCAATCAAAACATATAAGGGTTCTGCAGCTTTTAAGAAAAAAAAAAGATTTTTACAGAGGAGTTAACCTTTGCGACAATACGTGATAACTAAACTAGACATATCAATTTGAAATTTCAGACCACAGCTAGAAAATAGTAAAATATGTACTTAAATCAGGAGAAAGTCGATACTTTAGTACAGTTACATGTACATAGCTTTCTTAATCATGACTGTCTGAAAAATGCATGTAGTATGCAATTCGCAAATTCGTATAGCCTTTTAACTTTAAGATGAATAAAATAACAAGAAATTTTTCTAAACTGACATTTATGAACTGTAATTTTGTTCGTCTTTTAAGTTCGCAAAATCATTTACTAAGAAAATGTAAACTCATTTATACTTGATGTATAACATCTTGGTAATGTGTTGTTGTTACGACAATTTGAAATTACCTTTGCATTTAGATCTGCCAATAAGCCTATACCCTGGATGACAGGAACACTGAAATCCACCGACAGTATTTACACACTGCTGCTGGCAAACCTTTCTGTTACACTCATCGATATCTAAAATATTTTAATTTGTTATTTAATTAACTCGATAGCATTCATTGATCTAAAAACGTACCAACAGGCAATCCCGTGTTATACACCAAGTTTCTAACTACTTAAGTGTAGTCATTGATCAGGTTTTCACGAAACAATGGTCACCATGGCAACAGCTTCAAAGATTTAAGTTTAAATGATTATGCTAATTATATTTGCATATTTATTGGATACAGGATAAACGTATGGCTTTGTGGTACAGCCACATACTTGTTTCATCACATTGCTGTAAATCTATTTCGATGGAAATAATCATGTCTTTGCGACGTAGAATGTATAAATTTGAAATCATTTACCCACACAGTGTGTTCCGTCACTATCCAGTTTATATCCATACTTGCAGAAGCATATTGGTTCCCCATCATTTATACTACACCCACCGGATTCTGAGCAATTCATGTTCCGGCACGCAATATTATCATTTCCAATCTCTGACAAAAAATATAATTCATCATCGTTATTTCATAGTCCAAAATATTAGACGTGTACATGGTCACTTATCAAAAACATTAGTCACTTAGTTATTTTACTTTCACTTTGCCTATATAACCAAACATGTCAAATGTGAAATTGTTGGGACTTATTTATAGGACTATGTTGTTTCGAAACTCTGACAAAAACGGAATTCATCATCAATATTTGACAAAATGCACAAACATCTACGTTTACGAACCACAAAACGAGGCTTGTTTCAAGAAATATCAGGATAAGTACCTTCCATGCAGGTCCAAGAAGATGAGTTGAAATTGTATCCCGCGTGACAAGAGCAAATAAAACCACCAGGCGTATTCACACAAATATCAGTACAATTATGCTCTTCTATATCACATTCATTTATATCTGAAAATGACAACATTTATTTCTTAATATTTTAGTTTAAACAAAGTTTGCACCCAAATGCATTTTTGTGCACAAACATCACTTGTTATTTAAATTCCTACTCCAAAAAAGTTCATTTAAGTTTGATTGATACAATATTTGTAGCATGAGATAAAATACAGTAAATGTATATTATTCATTATGCAACATCATTTTAAAGCTTCATGTTAAAACAATCACAATACACACTAATCTTGATGTTACATCCCGTTGAATGTGTTTATATCTCATTTTCTAACTGGTTTGTCTTTTACGCACACGAATGTAGACACTATCTATAATTATTGCTGAGACACTACATGTATATTGCAAGAGAACAAAGTACGCACAACACAAAAATAACACAAATCTATGACAAGCGATATACAAAATTTGAAGCATGTACATTAATAGGGCTTACCATCACATTTACTTTCATTCCTTGTGCTCTTTTTATAACCATGGTGACAGGAACATCCATAACCACCTTGCGTGTTAATGCATATCTGATCACAGGCCCCATTGGTTGTATTACACTCGTTGATATCTGGAAACAAAATATAAATTTCAACACATGGACATTCCTTTCTGTATGTTGTTTATTCAATTGGAGTTTATGACATTTCAAACATTTTTGCCAGGTATATATGGCGGTCAGTTGACCTTATTAGTTTTCCTGGAATTAATTACCAATCAGTACTTGAACTTGCCCTACCACAAGCAGTTGATACTTCATCCACATAAATCAGAGACGAAGGACAAATGCCTGCAGCCTAATGACACAAAAGGACATGACCTGCCCCGCACGGGTAGAAACCTGGCCCTCAAGTTCGACAGCGCATTGCTATGTCAAGTAATCTAAACCAAAGACTTTTCGGTCAGTGTTATATAACCAATGCATATTTTATACGACGTACTATATACTCAAAACATTTATAAAACGCATTTGTTTATGTTAAACTACTTTTTTGCACATCAAAGTTTGGGAATAGAAATACGTGTTGAAAAGGCATTCTATTAACATTGTCAGATGTTATCTCTGTGCAATAATTTCTTCTTCCATTTGCAATTAATACGCATCTGATCCAGAAACAAAATTATGGATGTTAAAATAGGTGATGCGTGTATATAGTTGTTGGGTACATATACATACGGATATCCATATAAGTTGGGAGAGAAATGTGTTTGTCTTTCTTAACTCTCTCTATGGCAAATGAAAAATGATTCATTTTCTACTTTTGTAATAAGGGTTTACGTTATAGGAATAGCCAGGGTGTGTAGTGTGTATTACAGATCATCCTAGACGGCTTACTGGGTATAAAACTCAACCTTGAACAAAAAGGCAATGACCTTAGCGGACATTTTGCATCAGTCGTAATCGGCTATTTTTTACAGAAGCCTGTTGTCATACATAATGATTTACATAACTTAAGTTTAAAGGCAGTGCAAGAAATGTCGACCCTATGTAACAATTACGTATTGTGATTATACAATCAGTTAAATACTATGCACGCTATACAAATCATCGTATTGAGGCTGGATGTTTTATGCTATACATATAGAGAGATAATGAATGAGGTTACCAAAACATTTTTCTTCATTTAACGTCCATCCGGGCGGACACCCACTGCAGGTATAAGCTTTATTCCGCAACTGTTCTTCTGTTGGGGTCAGATCAGTACACGTTCGTCCTAACGAGCAAGGCTCTGACAAGCATCCATCAACATTGTTTTCACAGTCAGAACCTAAAAACGATAATTGTCAGCGTAACACAAGCATAACAGTATGTCATTCCTTGCACCGCTATTTCCATACATGTTTACCCTTGCGCCTCCTCAGTCCCTAATGTTTTGTAGACTGTTGTTTTCTCAGAGCACCAAAACATCAGGCAATGAGGAGGTGCAAGGGTAAACAAGAAAGGGAAGAGCGGCGCAAGTAATGGCGTGGCCAACCATAAAGAACGACTTAGGGGAATTAAGGAGTCACTATCAGACTCTTATGAGTACATTTTGTGATAAGTCTGTTGCGGTCCACATTCTAGCTCAGAGTACGCCCACTTAAAAGCTTGCTGCATACCAAGTATGGTGACAATCGGTCATTTGAACTAATATTACGAGCGGAACCTATTTACCATATTGACATTGACTAGAACATGCTAAAAATACAATCCTAAGGTAGGTCTCCAAATACTCTTGTTACAAAGCATGAGCTGAACTAAGTTATTGAGCAGAATCCATTGCTACTCTCAACCATGGTAACCGTGACCGTAACCAGAACATTGCCCAAATACAACCCTAAGGTAGGTCTCTACATACTCATGTTACAAAGCATGAGCTAAACTAAGTGATTGAGCAGAAACCATTGCTACTCTCAACCATGGTAACCGTGACCGTAACCAGAGCATTGTCCAAATACAATCCTAAGGTAGGGTACCACTTGGTACAAACACAGTAGCATATTTCAAATTATGCTTGATGTCAATAGGCCAATCTGAAATAAAGCTATTGAGTGAAAACCGTTTTTCTACTTCTCCTGGCATCAGTCACTTTGGTCTAATAACCAGGATTTTCAACCTGGTTTAAATGCTATACTCATCTGCGTTTGAATATGAATTATGTGTTTTATAACATATTTATGTAAAACTTTCGGCAGTGTTGTCAACTTGATAAACCACCAGCTGACCCGTTAGATTTGAGTTCCAATTTATTCATTTTACGTGGCTCCCATCGACGCCGGGCTGGAACCCACAACCTTCGTATCAGGAGTTAGGTGCTTAGCTCACTGACTGCTACGCCTATCTTAGATCCATTCAGAGATATTGATTGAACACAAGGAAATATATATCTTATTACAAATACACATTTAACAATGCTTTATCATAATTATTCTATATCTTCGTATATCCACGTCTTTTTGTGATTTGTTCGCATTTATTATACATAAATTCATGGTAAGTAAAGTTACCACTGAAATTGCGAAGCACTTACCATCATATCCTTTATCACATTTACATTTAGCATATTCAGTGAAAGCAGTCTCCCTTTGATCTTTCCTTGACACATTCAAACATTTTCCATTACCGCTACATCCAGTACACAACAAAATATTCACTTGAAGTGGTGGAGATGTCTTCCCATCCGTATTTGCACCGGTCAATCTAAGATAAAAGTTAAAATTAACATTAAACACACACATATCCATCAGAAACATATATTTGGTTCATTGGTTACTTTCTACGGACAACAAAGCCTACACGTTGTAATTCACTCATTAGAAAGAAACTTTGACTGACAAACAATTATCTGTTCACTTACTCAGGACATATTTTTGTTACATCATATATACCCATTTATTGTTTCACAATGCTTATCCAGTTTTAAATTTGGTGACGTTTGTCAGATTGTTCACGGTTGTCAAGTAAAACACTTGCAGAAACGCATTACAAAAAGGAATATGTGTAGTGCATGTATTATGATTTCAACACAAGCGTTTCTTGACAATACACTACTGTTAATGAAGAAATTTATAACAAATTGCAGTTGACTTTGAATCATAAAATATTAAATTTAAAGCTGAATTTATATTTGTGATACTGGGTCATCGTAGTTAATATAACATTGATAACATAATTATACCCGTTAAAATATGTAATTTAGTGTACCAACGAGTCTTGATCAAAATTGCGGAGATGCTTTGTAATTTAATGATGCACATTGGTTCTAGACATGTTACACTATCTCATGTTGAATTAAGTAAAATTTGCCTATTAAAAGATATTACAAAAGTCCAACCAATGTTTGATCACCCAAGTACATACACATTTGTAAATTGTTTCTAGTCGAGTGACGTTCATAAAAACTTTCACCTGATCTGAACTGGTTCAAAATTGTCTTCAGGATGCGTGTATGAAATCGTTAATGTATCAGCATCAAATTGTACATTGTTGAGCTCTCCGTTACCATTACCAGATCCAATGAAGCTGAAGTCCATTTCGTCAGCTTCTGCGTCCTCGAGAGACACTTGACAGAAACTTTGTACACCAGGAGAAACGAAGAGCTGGTCACATCCTGACAGCTGCGGGGTCGTCTTTCCTTGAGTATAATATTTCCACTTTTTAGTTCTCTTCTTGTTTATGTTTATTGAACATTTCTAGATGACCTAACTGGCTTTATATTAACATATTGATAAACCTATTTCAAATATTAAAAGGTCAAATTATAGCGTGCAGTCGGTTAAAATTATATTCATGCAGTCAATTTAAGTTAATCTCTCTTAATTATTGTCTAATTTTACGACATTGTTTGCATGTTTTTGTTCTTGTTGAACTGGCATGTATACATCATAATTATTATATAATAACTTCTATTCAACATTACATATCCAGTTTTATTAGGCTTAACTCTTAACTATTGTAAGTAGATACTTTGTCTCATTAAAATTTGATAGATATGTATGTCTTAATTAATTGTATATTAAAATATATGCCTGTGATATTGCTGCCTTGTTTCATGCCTTGCTTGCTTGTCTCACGTGTATTTATGCATGCTACCTTGATTTATTTAGATCTATTCGGTTATGTTAAATGTATCGATATCTGGTTTCATGTTTCATTGTAATAGTCGGGACAAAAGCTCAATGGAGCTGTTATAACAAACCCACTTCTAAATAAGTGGACTTGACTGGACTTGCATGAACAAATAATTGAGAATTGTCTAATTTGTTCAGCTAAACTAATTTCACCTTCTATTCATACATACTTATTTCCTTCAACTCATTTTGACTTTTTATGTCCGTTTGTTGCGTATCCAGGGCAACTGCAACACCAGCATTGAGATAATCAGTCAGGCATGCCGTATTGTTTTTTCCACACAATTCTACAGCTTCTTCCCGTGCTTCGCTATCCACATCACTAAGGAATGGTGGTATATGATCATTATGTTGATAGTGTGTGTGATTCTTCAGGTCATTATAGTAAAATGCTGAACCGTTCACACTGATCTCCCCTGATAAACAAAAAGTGAGCTGTTTTATTCCATTTCTTGAACAAAATGCACGAACCCTCTTTAATGTACAAAATCGACCGGCAACCCAATACAGAAAAAAGTTTTTAAACAAGAGTGGGAAAACAATTGTATGTTTTAAACTTGTTAAGATACAAGCATCTGTCAAAGTGTACATACATTCTATCCGCGGTAACAAAGGGAAAGTTGTACATAGTTTTAATGATGTTCGTGCGTACTGCATAATAAATAAATTTTGTGGATCTATAACCTTTTTCAATTTTCAAAATTTCAGTGTTATTTAGGAAATCAGATATTGTAAGATATGGCATATAATCCTTGTTAAATGAACCTATGAACTAACCAGCAGGCACAACGACGTTGAAACAACGGTGAAACAACGGATTTGGATTGACAGTTGCATAGACGATAATATTTCTACGTTGAAACAACATTTCCAATCCAACGATGAACAATTGTTCGAAACAAATATGTGAATAATTCACTCATCATTTTTATTCCTACAATCGATTTTGCTTTAATGTAACATGCAACATAAAGAAATGTGGTGTTCTTTTTATTACTGTTTATTTTGTACACAAACTAAGAGTTTGGAAATCGCACAGCGGCGCATGTTATGAAGCATAATGGTAAAGCATGCATGATCGGAAAATTTAAGGTAGAAAATGTTACATTTTTGACATTTAGAAACAGTGCTGATATTTCAACGTTGAAACAACTTTACAATGTCGACCGTATTTCAACGTTGTAACTTCGACGTTATTGAAATACAAAATGTATTGTTGTTCGACGTCACGACCAGTGTACAATTATGTTTCAGCGTTAAGATAATATTTAAAAAACAAGCAAACGTACGAGTATTACCATAGCCAGACCTCGCTTGAAATATACTGATGAGCAAATCGTTTATCTGCAATAGGCAAGTAATCTATAGGCCAATTTCTCGTATTGTTTACTATGATGGCTTCAGTGTTATATGTTACTGATGAAGCAAAATGACTGGATTAAAGAAATATCATACTTACATTTTTGTACATATTTATATATATCTTGTTCTGTCATATTGCTCGATTGTGTTTCACCATCAGGTGTGATGAAGTCATTGTCTTCAGAGCCATCAAAGTTACCAAGTAAACCAGAAGTTTGGTGTTTTAGCTTATTGGGTGCAATTACATTCAATGTCAACATCTTTTCACCAATAGAAATATCCAGAGAGATTCCTGAAATTAGCCGAAGTCGATCATGAGAAACACAACACATTCAACTAGATATTACTATCACATGTGAGTCTAGGAATTGATCTGTCACTGCACCAGCGGTAAGTACTACTACATGTATTAACCAAAAGCCAAACGTTATGAGCGTGTGACTGCCTAAACGTAAGAATTTACACCATCTGTAAATTCGTCGCCTTATTTCTACACTGACATAAGTAGCATTTTATTAGTTTGGAAAATTAACGTTTGAAGATTGGAGAGTCAATTACATTTGCGTCTTACGTCTTTGTGGAATTGGAGTTTACTCTATTTAGAATAGTCCTACAGGGTAACAAATCTCACCATCATTTCGAGCTCAGATAGACGATACCAAACACTCAATATTGTCAAACAATGACTTACGTCCCTCTGGAATTAAGCCAGCGATTAATGTATAAACCGGCTTTATTAGATACATTGACGGAAGGCTACAGTCATATATAGACAAACCGAGACTAAAGACAAGGACATTGTCACACGCAGGGAGATAACAACAAAAATATCACAGATTAGACGTTACGTACAGGGAGGGGAAACGACCTTAACCAAACGGAACAGGATGTGCACACAGGGAGGGGACAAAAAAATTAACCAAACGGAACAGGATGTTCACACAGGGAGGGGACACACAATTTAACCAAACGGAACAGGATGTGCACATGGGGAGGGGACACAAAACTTAACCAAACGGAACAGGATGTGCACATAGGGAGGGGACACAAAACTTAACCAAACGGAACAGGATGTGCACATAGGGAGGGGACACAAAACTTAACCAAACGGAACAGGATGTGCACACAGGGAGGGGACACAAAACTTAACCAAACGGAACAGGATGTGCACATAGGGAGGGGACACAAAACTTAACCAAACGGAACAGGATGTGCACATAGGGAGGGGACACAAAACTTAACCAAACGGAACAGGATGTGCACATAGGGAGGGGACACAAAACTTAACCAAACGGAACATGATATGCACACAAGGAGGGGAAACAAACTTAACCAAACGGAACAGGATGTGCACACAGAGAGGGGACACAAAACTTAACGAAACAGGATATGCGCACAGGGAGGGGACACAAAACTATCTGAAAGGATCGGGACATCGACATTAAACAAAATATCATCATCAACATACACAGAAACAAACATATGGAACGACACAGTACTTTCATGCCAAGATGATGTTTGGGGTAACTTCGACGTGCACATACAATTACATATTTTATGTACCTGTCTCTGTGAAGATAACTTTCAACGTATTATTCCATTTGGCTAAGACAAGCTCATGATCTGTCGACGTAAAATTAAATGGAGCGTTTTCATCATCAGAAACTTCGTAACGCCAAGTTAAATCTATTTCCGAGCCATACAGTATCAACCCTGAAGGTATAAACAGATCAAGTTATGCGATTCCGTGTGGCTATAATACCCAATCAATACATCGGTTTAATGTGAGTGGTTCAAAAGTTGCATTGGTGGTTTAAAAGTTGTAGGAAATGTGTACAAATTGAACATAAATTCGTGAGATTTTTCTTTTAAAAATTGTATGAATTTAGTATATCTGCCTTTGTAACTGCCTCTGAATATTTGACTGCTAATATAATTTACCCAAGTGCCTTAATTTGTTGATAAAATGGAGCAGTTGAAAAATATTTTAAATCGTATAGAAATCCTCGTTAGATTGCGACTTTTTACGCTAGGATAAAGACGGTTTACTCATATAGTAAGCGTTTCAAGAAGTGTGCACAAATCGTAAAATGTAATATTTTTAGTTATATAGTTACACTTTCCGTAAGAAAACATCGGGAGGCATTATGAATGAGAGTGCCGAGAAGAAAATGACGTCGTCAAGTTATGTATAGAAATAATCTTGTTAGTATTTTACCTGTTTTGCTGCTATTCAGTTCAACATGAAACAGTGTTTTGTTATTTTGTTTAGCCGCAAATGCGCTAAATATAGTAGCACTTGACACTGCTCCGTCGTGTTCACCGACCGGCTCAGTGCGCGCTTGTAGTTCAAAGTCATGCACTTTGAGCATGAGATACTCGCCCCAACCATTGAATGTAAAATCAAGTCCATCCAGAGATCTAAAGTGTGGGTCACCCAAAAATGTACCTGGAATATACGATTTTATAATGTGACTCTACAAAAAGTCGCTATTTCAGAAACACGTGAAACTTATATAATTCTAAGTAAAGTACATGTCAAAGATAAACATTTTTCCGATCTCACAAAACAGAATAAATATGTATCCCTCATTTTAAACTTGTTAAAGACGATGTTTATCAAACTAAAATATTCCCCAATTCATTTCAATAATGCAGTCATTGTTGTACATTTTCATTTTTAACATTGATATAAACTGACACGAACAAGAAACGCAACAAGTATTGTAACAGTCGATATTTATAACATAATTAATGTTTAGCCATACAAACTTGTGTATTTAGCAAAAGCAAACATAAAAGAAAACAATTTCATTATCAAAAACAATAATTTCGTCTGAGATCACATGTTTTCCACGCGTCAACGTCAGTACAGTCAATAACGCGTATGACCACCATTATTCTGTATAACAGCCTGCACTCTACGCTCCATGGATGTGCACAAATTTCTGTGAACACGTCTTGGAATGTTGTTTAATTCCTGTTGAAGAGCCTGAGTCAACTCATAACCGTTGTTAGGAGCATGAGGACGTCGACGTAACCTGCGTCCAAGTTCGTCCCACATGTGTTCTTTTGGATTGCAATCTGGAGATCGCGCAGGCCATTGTAACACGGGGACATTGTTTTGTTGTAGGAACTGTCTTGTCACTATAGTGGTGTGTGGACGAGCATTGTCATGCATAAACGTTAGTCTCTGACGTTGACGAAACATTGGCACAACGTGAGGTCGAAGACTCTGATCAATGTAACGTCTCGCGTTTAGATTGCCATTACAAACAACAAGGGCGGACTTGAAGTTGGAATTTATAGCTGCCCATACCATGACTCCGCCACCGCCGTACGGTAAACTTCACGTACACAGTTATTTGCAAAACGTTCGTTGCGGCGTCTGTATATTCTGACCCCCCTGTCAGCGTGATGGAGATTAAATCTTGATTCGTCGCTAAATACGACAGTTCCCCACTGACGTCGTCGGTTATTTAGAGCCGAGCGTTGCCTTTCCTGACGATGACGTCGGGTAAGAGCCTGACATAGATTTCCAATCACAGCATGTGACGTGGATTGCGCCGTCACGAACCTATCACGTAAATGCAGTTGACGTATCATATTATCTTGACGTATGCTTGTCACACGTGGCGCACCGGAACAGCTGTTCCTGTAACGTTAACACGTTCAACTAAATTGTTGATCTTGAAACATTGTATTGTCCAGCTACCACAGTCTGTGAAATTCCACAGGCTAAAACTCCCAAAATTTGATTCCTTTCTGCCAAATTTAGCCTTGGCATATTGATTAAAGAATTAAATTCGTGTTGAGTATATCTTTTGTACAGTAAATAAATGAGGCAATGTAGACAGCAAGTTTTGTATCGATTCGCCTCGTGGTAAGACAACACGAGGGGCCCGAGCATTTTGTGCAGCGCTGTTTAGATGACCGGAAGTGATGTATTGAATGCAAAATAATTGATGGCTCGTAGAAGTTATACCGTGTAGCATACATGTATATGAATATAGCATTGATATTTGCTCTAGAAACAAAATGCTGGGGAAATATGTTTGTTGCGTTTCTTTTTCGTGTCAGTTATGTGTCATTACAAAATGCCTAAAAATAGATTTATAATAATTCTTAGAGTATTTTGGAGTGATTAATGAGAAAATCATTGAGTGTTTTTCTTCAGTGTCTAAATAACTTACCAAACTTGAACCAAGTACGGGAGTAGCAAGTACCAATGGGGTGAACATCATAATAGAAGTGACAATATGCTGGATCTTTACAACATTTCTGTTTCGGAATAATGTCGTTGATAATGTGATATTTCTGATCAACAAGCGGGTGTTTAGACAACAAACCTCCAGCGTCCGGAATGTCACGGGTAAACAGGCCGGTATCAGTACCATAACAACATTTCTGAAATTAATGATACCATGGCAACCAAACAGAAAGCTTGAAGGGAATATTCAACAAGATAAATAACTGCCATGAATCAACGGAGCGGTATGATAACCATAACTATGGTGGCATATTACTGCCACCAGTTAGCATGATATCGTTCGCGAATTAATTCGTGTTAACCACTTAATTATTACGATAATTATCTAGCTATCTAGTTAATATTCGTGATAAATTGTCGGTAAGATAAATATCATACAACTAGAAATAGGCTTGAAAGTGCCCAGAACTGCCACCTCTTACCTTTTTATGATGTATTACACTAGATTTAAGTGGTAACACGAATCTTATCTAGTTTTCCACTTATTATGTTACTTAGTAACTTAGTTACCACTCATTTATAAATACATTTTTGGCTTCTAGATGTAAGTGGTAACACGAATCTTAAGTGAATTTCGCGAATGTGAGTTATTAAGTAACATATCAAGTGGTCAACTAGATAAGATTCGTGTTACCACTTACATCTAGAAGCCAAAATGAATAAGTGGTAACACGAATCTTTAGTGAAATTCGCGAATTTGAGTTATAAAGTAACTTAATAAGTGGTCAACTAGATAAGATTCGTGTTACCACTTACATCTAGAAGCCAACAATGAATAAGTGGTAACACGAATCTTAAGTGAAATTCGCGAATTTGAGTTACTAAGTAACATAATAAGTGGACAACTAGATAAGTTTCGTGTTACCACTTAAATCTAGTGTAATACATCAAGTAAGAGGTGGCAGTTCTGGACACGTTCAAGCCTGTTTCTAGTTGTATGATATCTATCTTACCGAAAATTTATCACGAATATTAACTTGATAGCTAGATAATTATCGTAATAATTAAGTGGTTAACACGAATTAATTCGCGAACGCTATCATGCTAACTGGTGGCAGTAATATGCCACCATACATAACATTATGCTTGATCACGTATAGTATCTATGATGGCAACCAACCAGTTGTAGCACGATTATTTTACTCATCTTTTTAAACTGTGTTTAGAGGATATAGATCTGTGTCTTAATTACGTAAATAATTCTTATGTATGTTATGAAAACGTAAATGACAGGAAAACAATTTAATATAATTATCATATACAATGATATACCATTCCATACGGCAAAAGTCTAGGGTCAGGCCATGCGGTGGAACAAATCACGCCCTCAGCCTCAAGTCGATGTGGCGGAAACCGAGGATCAAGTAGTAATGTTGTTAGATCGCATGGACATTCTGGTAAGACGGCGTCCTTATATTCCTCATTCTTGTGTTTGCTGTCGTAATACCAACTCAAGCATTCTAACGATTCGGTTACACTGGGAGGTACTGCAGAATTTAGGGGCAACAATAGTAACCCCGATATACCTACATAAATAATATACCCTTAGATTGAGACAATCTAGCACGACATAGAGCACGCTAAAGCAATACATAGAGGATACCGAATGAGTGTTGTATTAGTATTGAATTTATTGAACGAGTTGAATGAAATGACATGCAGCGGTGAGCATCAACAAGTTCTGCAAATTCTGAAAAACATAAAACAGGAAAACCTTCCAAGTCGTCATCAAATAAACACGTCTATGATGTCACTTACTATAGACACTTTCAGTTAATCCGTTCCATATATCAGACCCGATTTGCAATCAAATATGCCGACTCTATTTCATATTGATTGATCTAGCGCTGAGTTCCTCGAATAAAGATAAATAGTTATGTTCAGAGTTTCTCCATGTGCACTGATGATGTGTTGAAGTGGTCTGATAAACGAGTCTTTTGAGATGGAATAAACTTATTGAATTGGAATGGAATTTAGCAAATTGTTATAACCATTTACTTTTGTACTTGCTGTGGTATTCGTGAGTCTTCTTATCCAAAGCATCAAAAGTTGGCGATGTGTATGTTTTTATCATTAATCATTTTGGTAAATGTAAACAAGCCGCATAATAATTTATATATATGCACACTGTGTCATATAATTCTTATAGCATGCCCGGTTATGTGATAAATGTTAAAACTATTATACATACTTCTAAAACGCTTTTGTATGATCCTCTAGTTAACTGCATTGAAATGAATAATGACAAATGATTATGAAAATAAATTAATGAATCGAAACTTAACGCTGTGCAAGTCATAGACAAACCAAACGTTTCAAATTGCTGTTCATAGTTTGTAGTTACATGAACTGACTGGTAAATGTTAAAGGTCAGGGGCCTTAAGTGTACGTACGAAACAAGATCAGTGTAATAATTACCATTTGTTTCAACATTTGTATCCATTTCTAGAATCTCTTTTGTAAATGACTTGGGATGAGAATATCTCTCATCTCCAGGTGTCACATAACCGACCCACACATCTGGTTGTAAAGTAGCAGTAGTCCACAGCATTTGCGCGTGTGCATATATGTACATTACATACGTTTCGATGCCGCTGGACGCCAGAACTAGTTGGAATGTACTTTCCTGAAAAACAACACGTAAAATATAATCGTCCTGAAGAAAAAGTAGGCCAATATTCCTTTTGATAGATGCTTACTATAAACAGTTCCAGCCTTTGCTGAAACCTTGCTGAAAGTCATGAAGCCGAATTATTCGATTTGATCATAATTCAAAAAACAAACAACTGCCCAGGTTGGGCTTTTCGTGTTTCTGTTGCCAAGTTATACAATCATTTATTAAAATGTATGTTAACCTTTTAACATATACACATGTAATCAAAGACATATTTTATATTCCACATTTGTGCTACAAAGTTGTGTAAGGCGTACATCAAGGGAATTACTTAAATGTAAACATTTATGATTGCAGTATATTATGCTTTTAAATGAACAATTTACATTTAATTGAAATTTACACTTAAATCTACCTACGTCTATGGTAAGGTCAACATAAAGACTATTATATGTACATGTCGTCTCCTTAATTCTGCAAACATGTAACTGATTTTTTGCAGATATTGAATTTGTCGTTGCACGAGTTTCGTCCCGATCAGCTGTTAAGTAAACACATTCTCCAGAACTTAGCTAAATAGGGTACATCCGGAATCTAGAAACCCGTAATTCGAAGTTATTGCCATTCCAATGAAATGTTATGTTCTCAAAAGGGAAATTGAGATAATGGTTAGTAGCATTAACGTGAAATGTAATACTAACTCCTTTGTCGCCATATATTGTCTGTCGCAGTTTAACTCTGTGCCATGTAGAAAACAGAATAAATTTGACATCAAATAAGTCGCTAGCACCATTTTGTTTAAGTATTTGTGTTACATTCTGTACATCGGCATTGGACAAATTATAAGGATCCATTTCTACACTATGTACTTTGTAGCTTAGGCTACCGAATTCCCCAGTCTCTATGTCAGAAAAGAATGGAGCCAGAACTGTTTGCTTCCCTATAAAATGTGGATCTTTGTTCGGAACCGGGTTCGTGTATGGAAGACCAAGGCTTACTAAGCCGTTTGAACACACCTGTAATGAAAGTAGCATAGGTAAAATTTTGTTCGATATTTCGTCAGTTATGTGTCAAAATGTTGTTATTTCTTCAGTTACCTTTTCAAATTTACATACATACTGAACATTACATTGCAACGGAAAGGCCGTTTCTTTCTTTGTTTCCATATAGACGCATTGTAATGGATTGAAGCCATATCTCTCCATTGGCAATCTAACACGCTATTCATTAGACCTAAGTCTTACAATTCACGTGAGCAATGTACTGGCTTTGAAGCGCAATTTCAAATATTATGTCCTCAAACTAAGAAAATTCAAGATGCTTGAAAATTAATAACTTCAGTATATTTAAGACTACTGCAACTTACATATAGTTCGGTATATATCTCATTGAATACTGGCATGCCTAGTTCAAAGGTAACTGCCGTACTACATTCGTCGTCAACGTTACTGAGTGTTTCCATAGGATCTCCATATGGATACAGCAGCACTGTATATGATAAAACAATGAATGAAGAAATCGAGCAGGATTTGTCTGATACAAAGTCCATAACACCGCAAATACACCACGATATATTGATTATATACATGTGGACAATTACAGAGGCAAGAGACACAGGACACAAACAAATGATGGTTGCACATGGAGTTTCTCCTTGGAATGGTCAGCAAGTTGATAATACTTGTATTGTGAATACATTACAAATTTTATATTTATTGCCCGGTTTGACCACTTCTGTTTGGAAGAGGGCCTTTTTTGGAGGGTGACCACTGTGCTGTGAATATATGTGTTGGTATGTAATAAAGTCATGTGTAAGTCATATATTACGCTTGTTTTATTAGACAGTATAGTAACCTGACCAGTCATGTTCAAGATTCTTATCAATGTTAACAAGTTCAAAACAGATCGTCACCTCCCAGAAGTTAATAGGACAAACGAAAATACTTTCCCGTATTATGTTCAGAAAAAGTATCATAGAAACATACAAATATACATATCGCTTGATGTTTGAAGTCAGGCCTTATTTGCGTTGAGAATGTTGCATGGGACAAAATACTCTTAGGTGGTAGGCCAATATGCCATGTGTTTTAATGAGTTCATGTCACACGTCTTGGTTATTTAATATTAATGTAACAACATGTTGAGTCAACATTGACATCCACATAAATTATACATCAAATAAGTAAGAAAAGTAATACTTGGACTGATGTGAAAATGAGTATGGTTTGTTATATATTTTACGCACTTTGTGACATTACTTTAGTTACAGTTAAAAACCTACTTGAATCGCAAACATCGTCGTCTTGGTTATATAATCCGGTTGCGCAGATACAGACATTGCTGAAACACTGACTTTTGTCTGGGCCGCATCTTGTATTTTCATCGCATCTTTGCCCAATTGATGCTGGCAAAAGAAAATGCATTTTTTATACGTTGTACCACATTTTATCGACATGCTGTCCTATTGCAACATTATAAGCATGTGTCATGTTAAATCGATTGTCAATTCTGACATTTTGGTAGAACCGAAGGTCTAAAAAGTAACTTATTAGTCTGTCTCTACACCCTGTGTAATCGAAAAACACCCAGACATTACTACATGTATCGCAAATGAGGATTTAAGTACATTTTAAAGGCAAGTTTGTAAAGATTTAAGCCTTGAGAGTGTCTGGTGTCAGTCCACATTATGATATTATTACAACCTAAGGTAGCAATAGCTATTTACCTTTCTCACATCTCTCCCCATAGTAACCATCATTACATCGGCAGGAAAATCCTAGTATCGTATCGAGACACGTACCACCATTAAAACATTGTCCTGTATTACATTCTAACAACAGAGAAACAGAAATAACGATATAGATTGTGTATGGTGTTACTTACTTCTCTCTTACTTGGTAGAGTAAATGTTTCCGTTAATGGAAGAGAAAATAAACAGGTTTGTATAGCCGATGGGATGTCTCCTACCTATATTTTAATATAATATACGTATCAAATGTTGTAATAAAAAAAACACACATACCAATGTAATTGTAATTTCTTTTCTATTTTTTCTAAACATATTTATCAAATATTAGATAAAGCTGTAATGATATTCGTGATACTTTTTTTTGATGGATGCGTCTTTTTACATTTCAATTCGAATTGTTTATCAAAATTAGAAACTTACCGCAAAGAATAAATTGCTAACAATTGTACATAAGTAACCGTCAGAACGTAAATGTAGATATTTGAATTGTTTTCGGATGTTGTTTAATATTTTACATTAAACACTTGCCCTGAATGCACATTGCTGTATCATTCCAGTTACCACCAGCTTCACACATCACTGCCTTACTACCAATCAGTCTGTATCCTTCATTGCATGAAATGTTTGCTATATTTCCTTCTCTTGTTCCATTGTTCGTGTCAAACACACCGTTATCGATATGCAGGATACCACAGTCTTAAACGATGATAATATGCATTTAATCTCCCCGGTTGAGAACATAAGTTTATAAATCTTAAAATAAAGTTATGATGCGTTTTGTTAATGTATGAAATGCAAACAAAACGAAACGAAAAACTTACAAAATACGAACAAAAATATTTAACTTCACTCATATTGAGTTTGTTTGCTTCAAAGAAGATGTAATTTTGATAAAACGTTAATGTATACACATGCCTTTTGTCGGTGTGCCATTGCTCCGGTGATCATTTTAATGGAAGTAGGTAAACTAAAAAAATGCGTTTTGTATGGTATGTGTGTCAAAGTGTGAGATGATGGTATAGTTAGTTGCTGGATGTGTCTTTTCGAAATGATAAATGTCTGTCTTAACTTAAGATTCGTCGCAATGAAAGCGCATTTATTGAAGAGAATGAAATATCTTTATACGCTTTTATCATTTAACTGCTATTCTCATTTCAAAATTTAATGCAAATACATATTTTTATTTAACCTCAATAATCAGACCAACTTTGTTAACCTTGAAAACTGGTCATGGGTTGTTGAGTTGGTGTTATATTGGGGTAAAATAAAGAGCAATACAGACAAAATGGACTTGATAAATGTGTTCTTAATATTGAGGTAATCTTTACATTCTTAATAGTGAGGTAATCTTTACGTGAGGTTTAAATGTACGTATAACTTCACCAATTGTGTCGTTAATTAGGTTGCTGCGAACTATTTTATATGTATATATGAATTATGATGAACGTATTATATAAGTGCATACCTTTTTCACAAAAACGGTGTGTTGTATTTTCACTGTAGCCGTGTCCACAAGCGCAGTTGCCAGCTATGCACTTTATACCTTCCATCGCGCTGCCACAGTCATCAGTTGTGTTACATGGCTCACCAAGAGCTTGTAAAGAAAACATATGTAGAATGTTTCATCATAATTGTATGAATCAAAGACAGAGAGCATTAAACAAAGGAAATACATGTAATCGAAACAAAAACAGTGTATTATTTGTCTTACATCTCAAAGCTTCTTCACTGACTATTACTACAAGTTATAATTATTAGTTTTGTGCTTTTGCCCATGACGCTGTAATAACGTTTAATTATACCAGTTTTATTTATTAGAACTAAGTGTTATGCCGCTGTTATTGCGTACCTCAGTTTTATTCGTAATACAAAACTACTACACACAAACCACAGGTAATAATTCACACTAGCTACAGTGTTATTTGTTTAATACTATATATATATATTTGTTTAATACTATATATATATACCTATACAAATTAACTTTCCTGTGTAGTAATACGTTTGACGGCAATGTTCTGGTATATAAGAACAATCGTTGATGTTGCTGGCGTTAGGATAACAATTAAGATCATACATTCCATAACCAACATAATTGACGTCATCTGAGTAATATGTATCGTAATCGTACCAGAATCTGAAATATAAAATCACTATCCGGAATTCAATTTATTAATATGACCTTTATATTAACGAATCAGACTGACTGTTATAAAATGTTGCTGTTAAAGGCCCAATTAGGATGAGTTTTATCCATCAAAACCACTAATTGTAGCCTAAGCTTCTATAAGAAACAATTAAAACGTATGTGCTGATGGATACCAATCATTATTGTTTCGTATTTGAAAGAAAACGCATTTGAATGACGTTAGATGTTGTTCACAAAATATTTCACGTCTGACCTTGTCGCGATTTCCGAAAAATAGCCGACGTGCTTCTGTGTCTTTCCGTGGGTGATATAATTATTCATCGGGGAGCAAGTATTGCTGACATCAAACCCAATGACTGCAACAACAGCTATTTATTTTACAAAACTGCGATCACGTGATGTCAAGTCTTATATGTGTATGCACGTGTCGGAGACAATCACTTATACGTCTGTCGACAGCTGGTGTGTTATTGCACGTGTTCTTATCTGGGTGCAAACTTTACACAAATCATGTATCGCTATGTGGTTATTATTTATATTTATGATGTAGTTTTAGGTTAGGTTCTTTTTCCCATGTGCAGTTCTTACACAGCTTTAATATTCATTTTTTCTCCCCATTCGGCACCTGGCCACTGGCATGTCAACAATCGAAGCCACGTATTTCTAGGTACACATTCTCTTGACTCTCACACTGGTAAATATCCGCATAGTTTAATCAAAACGCTGAAAGGACTAGAGTTGTTCGGTATTGAACGCTATTTTTTGTGTTCAACATAGGACGAAGTGATTTTCACTTAGATGCTCATTTAGATAAATTAAATTTACAACATTCGTTTTAGTACAGAAATACAAAGCCATTATGAGCATTTAACAATAATCAAAGCAAGGAACGTGCTGACAGCGAGGGGCTCAGTGCAGATCACATGCCACTTGGACATAGATTTACCGATCACATTAGCCTATCAAGAACACTTAGTTATGTCAGTATATTGAATAAAATAGGAGTTGTACACATAAGATTGTGTACACATAATTGTTATAGACAGTCAGAAGGATGGATGGGGAAGAAATAAACAGTATCTTTATGTTTGTAACAGAACAACCTCAATAATAAGACCATCCTTTTGTCTTCTTATTGAGGTGGTCTTAATATTGAGATTGAATAAACAGCAAAACATTGGAAATGAGTTTGAAACATTTCTTAATTTTGAGGTGGTCTTATTATTTACGTCGTCTTTAATTTAGGGTTTACTGTATATGCCGCGCTTCGGTGTAATCCTTTGAAAAAATAACGTAGATATTAATGGAAGAATACCAGCTTTGACGAAAAAAGTCTAATATTTGTTGTTCAACAGTTTTGTAATTAATTAGTATGTTAAATTGGTTGTTCCACATATTTGATAATCCTATTTGTTCTAAAATGTTCTCTATACTATACGCCCAATTACTCCCATTGTATGATAGGCCATCATCAGCATCATGCTTAAGCATCGTATAAGTTTTTAATCAATATTAATTTTCTGTGTACATACAAGGGTATACGACCTAACTCTCCATACAGAGCGTTTAAATTGGTTGATCGTTTAACACATAATATCCTTCTATAAAATTTGGAGAACATTGCTTCAATATTTGCGCTCGTATGATGTGCCCATACTTCAGCGGAATAATTTAATGTTGATATAGCAATAGAGTCGAATAGATTAATCCTCTGAGATATCGGAAGATCTAATTGAGTGTATACTATAAATAGATTATGTAATGAGAATGAGGCATGTTGGGAAATTCGTTTTTGAGTGCGGTTCCAACATGCATTTTTAAAAAGATGTATTCCTAAATATTCAAATGATTCAACAATGTCAATTCGTGTATTATCAATGAAAAGATCATATGACGTATGTGTTCCATTTTCAAAAATCATTATTTTATTTTTTGCGACATTTAATCTTAAGTTCCATGTATTACAGTATTGTTCTATATCATTACGATACTGGATCATATGCAAATAAAGCAAATAATAAAAGGAATAATTGTTTATCATCAATGCTTACAACACCATCTATATATGTATTTATATTATTCATTATGTCGTTAAGGAAACAACGACAACAAAATGCTACTGGCCGGATCGGCCTGTTACACAGACACACATATTAGACAATACGCCATGACATAAATAGCTAGCTGGCCAAGCTAAAAATTAAAAAGTTTGACCACCAAAAAGATTTATGTTTCGTATTATCATAATCAATTTCACAAACGGAAAACTACATCGATCTACATTGTAATATCAGTACATTCTTTCATGCTTATCATTGTCAGATACACTCATAAATGTATCACTTTTCTACAGGAAAAATACAATTTGCAAAGAGTATCAAAAATGTGTCTTAACAACAGCAAAGCTTTTAAACATACCGATATAGTTATTATTCAACTGTAATTATAATATAGAAATAATTAAGGATTTCTGCCATATGTTTAGGCCGACATTAAAAATATATGTTTTCCCCTCCCGCGACCCTAGCTCACCAGGGAAGGGTAGGTTGGTAAGGGGAATTTTTTTTCTAATTTGTTTTTCACAAGCTTAAAATGTGCACTGTATTTTTATTGAAGATTTAACATCTTAATAGATTTACCTCCATATTAGGGTAAGTTGAAATATGATGTACGAAAGTCGATTAATTGCACGACTCACTAAACACTAGTACAGCGCTCTACCGACTGAGCCAACTGGGCATCTGTCTAACCCCACAACACTACACTTCTCCTTCCGGTATTTGAGACTCTTCCACCACGGGCCGTCAAACACTCTTGCCACTATTGAAGTTAAGCAAGGGGAAAAGTGAAAAGATGAAGGACTCGAACCCACAGTCCCCTAAATACTGGCGCAGCTCTTTACCGACTGAGCTAACTGCATGGCCATCTACCCCCACACCACTACACAGTAAATGAGTAATTTAACCTGTTGTACAGGTCTTTTGCATGCAGTCTCATATCCAATATGATAGATGTTATCTATTTTGAATACATTCATGAATTTCGGTCGATCCGATCTCGGACGACTCATAAAAATCAGAATCTTACATAAAATTTACCCGTAGAATGAAGTGTAGCATGTCTGTTGTTTTAGCATCATCAGCATGTCAAACTCGAAAATCTGTCCCAGGTTTATGCGGTTGACAACTTATTTTCTCCGTTGTCGTGCGTTTTCGTGGACGCCGCCATTTTATTCGCTATGGGAAATCCACAATTACGTCATATATCAAGGAAAATACTATTTTTGCATTTTGTGTTTTTTGAGCTGTATTTTTACCTGCCGTTATTGATATTTCAATCACTAATATTTATTAATAATTATTAAGTATTCAATTTAGAATAGTTTCCGTAAATCGTCGATTTTCAACGGAGCGATGACGGAAATTCGCATTTCCCATGCACATCACGCGTGATACGTAAATTATCAATTGCATGGCTTCGGCGCAGGCAGATATTTTTTCTGTAATGCGATATTTCAACTGCAATTTTTTATCAAATTTATTTGGAGTTCTTTATTTTGCGTAAGTGATTTTAGCTCAAATCCTTTTCCAGCTGATATCACAAAAAAAGACGCTCACATGTTGGTCTATTTTTCAACCGAATCACTCACGAATATTGTATTCTTGCGCCGCTTCCGGATGAAAGTAGTTTCGTCGTTAAGCGATGCCGAAAATTGCCATAGCACTAGTTGTCCTACAACTAAAAATTAGTGATCGCACCTGTCAATGCAATATAGTGTCATTTGGTTACGCTTGTTCAGTAAATGGTAAAACGAATTAAAATGTGAGTTAGAACAGTTTACAAATATCAATATGCATGCTTACATTCAAATTAAATGCACGCTACAAACATGTTGGGACACAAACATAAAGTCCATTCAAAACATATCCTTACATGAAAATAGGTTGCATCATTGTTTACAACACCTTTTAGGTAATAATGATCTAAGGCTGTGGAGCTTATGAAATCTATACCGTTTAGTGTTATAGTCGACTAAATAGCGTACATTACCGCGGAATTATGATTAACCACGTCTAAAACATTGCGTCACAAGATGTGAATATTTATTATTCTCTTTTCGTAATAAATGCATTGATAATCGAACGTAAAAATAACTACCTCGGAATTTCGAGACTCCAGAATACTAAATGTTGCACATGTCATGAACCTTCTAGCTCTATGGAGAAGACAATTATTTCAGTTATTAACATTTAAAAAGGTGGATTAAACCTAAAACATGATGTCGCCAAAAACATCGTAGTGAGGCTACAATACCGAGTATCCTGGCACATTTAATATACAAACATCTAATTACACAGTTATTTGCACAGTATTGGTAAGAGACAAATCCATATTTACCCGTATAGAAACCCTGAGGATCGACAAAGAGCATAGTCTGTGTATGAGGTAAAATATATAAATTCAGCACAGATATTCCCGTAAACACCACTGTTGTCAATTTCAATTTCTGGCCAACCCATATTAGGTACATCATCGGTAGATACCAAACGCACGTCTGTAATGTTCCACTTCGTTGCTACTGAAAACAGAAATGTCCTGTTTTAAAATCAGAAAAATAAATCTTACGATTGGTTAATATATAACAAATATCAATATATGTTTGTTACTAACAAATTCGCGTGTAGGTTAGAACGTCCAGACCTAGTCCAGCCACGGACGTCACATCTCTATACTGTCGCTGTACAACGTCCTGCTAAACCATTCATAAAAGTAAATAGTGTTGGACACCGCCGGTCTTTCCAATGCATTTACTCTTATTTTCGTGAACAGATATATGCTTTGCGTGCAATAAAAAACTGTACGACATAACATTGTAGCTTTTCGTATTTTCATGGATACGACTTGTTTTGTAAAAAAAATAGTGAATCAATCACCTGTTAAATAAGGAGATGGGAGAGTTGCTATGGAGGCGGTGCGCACATAGTTATTACCCTACTAAGATCATTGTCGATATTGCTATTATTTGATCCTTCTTGAGCCAATACTGAAAGTGATATATATCACGCATTCGATCAAAAGTTGTTTCAACAAATCCATCTTGTATTGCTACTTTGACGGGCGAAATTGGCGAGAGCGCGAATGTCAACATACAGTTTGAAAGGTGAATAGTTTACTTGCGCACCGTGGGCGGAGTTACGTTTGATTGACAGATATTTTAGCGACAATGTTTGCAGTCGTAAACATTTGACCCCTGTCTTCTTGTCGAAGTGATTGTGAGGCACTCAGATGCGCTAGAAATTCGATTTTTGTGTGCTTCTACTCGTGAAAGATTGCTACAGTTTTTCCGCACCCTCAAAAGTCTGTTCGGTCGATAATAAAGACGCCATAATAATGCCGTTAAAATCATGCAGCATAATCCCAGGTTTTTACTATAGGCTTGTGCGTGGCTCTGTTACGAACGACGCGTGTAAAAGACGGAGTACAGAGACATGTATGCGGGGCTAGTCCAGACCATACACTTCAAACACATTGTATCAATGATACTGCTAACGAGAATCGTATAATAAATGAATATTTATGAATAAGGGTGGTACGAAAATCAATCAATGGTACAAATAGTTTCGTAATAAACACATACTTATTGAACAATACTCTCCCGAATATCCAGGCAAACATTCACAGGAATAGGATCCTATCTCTTCATGACAATATCCAGCTCCTAGGCATGGGACATCAGCACAGTTTTCAATACCTACAGATATAGATCCAAACAATGTGAGAGGTATTTTATTAACATAGCATTATTGTGTATTACATTTCGCAAAAACGATACCAGTACTATTTCGAGGATAATAACCGGTCTAATCGAGCCGGAACGTAATATTTGGCACCATAAGGCATTGTGAGGCATTCATAAGGAATTATCGTCTTAATAAAGAACATTCATGCATACAATATTCACATTTATTCGATTGTTAGATGTTCTATATAGACTGAATACTTAACGCTATACGTGCATGGAAGAATATTTCTAAACTTTGAACAAACATATACATGAAAAAAGAAATTACCACTGTGGCAGCTGATAGCAATAACATGCATTTATGTAAGGTTTATTACCAAGATTTAACTGTTGATGCACAAAATAATTGCTGAACCATTTCTTCAGTCTATGTACGAGCAATAGCGGTACAAACCAAAACGTAGGATAACTCTTGGTGCATTACGTGCAGTTATCATTGAATTGTCTTTCTTGGTTATAAAAACATAATATTCTTTACCTTGACAAGGAGGCGGTGTCCATAGGAAGACAGTGACAAGAAACAACCCTAAATAAAAGAAGCATATATTATTTACTCCATTCAGCACATAAATATCCTTAACAATTTCTGTTCGACGGTTTTGTTTTGTCACCTTATACTTACGAAATATTATAATCTATATGACCGGCACAACCAGCTTGAGACAAGCGTATAACAATTTCTACAGAATATCGGGCTACAGCATCAATATGGATATGAGTCAGCATTCGCTGCTTTCACATGACATATTAAGATTGTTGAATATTGTATACATTTGATATTTATATCCATTTCCCGAAAAATAGAATTTCAGTTACGATATAGTTCAAAGTCACGCCGACAGAAGACTTGTAGAAGAGCTTTGTTATATTATAAAATGATGTATTACTTTATAATTTATTTGTAACAAGGGAGATAATCGCGATATTAGGAATAAGATGGCTTTTGGCATGGACGTTTGCTTTTTCACGACACGTGCTCTAAAATGTGGAATGTATATGTTTCTGTTTGCTTAATCGGGTTTTCAATCCAATTATGATTACATGTGTTATGTTCAGTAATACAAGGCAGTTAGCTGGCCTAGCTAGTTTTCCTGCAAATTAGTTATTAACTAATACTTACTAGCTTTTCCGCAATCAGCTGACAATATCTCCACATATATCAAAGGTGGAGGACAAATAGCCAAATGTCACACATGATCACGACCTCCAAAGCTCATGAATCGAAGCCGGACCCCCGGGTGACAGGGCAGTGCTCTATCGACTTATCGAACTAACAGACGAGGTACTGGGGAGATAAAGTTGCTGGGAAAATGGAATATAAGTACATGTATACTCACAAGCTGTTGACATGTCCCTCTTTGCAAACCACATCTTGTTTTGTTTTCTCGCTTAAAGCAGAATATTTCATTTATTTTGGTTACTGTTAAAAAGAACACTTCGATTTTCCTATATAAAGGACGTATCACATACCCGTCCATGTTTCTACGATGTCATCAAAATCATATGGCACAATAATATGGAAATGAGCGTACAAACCGAAATGAAATTTCTACTCTAATTAAAAAATCAGTAAAGATAAAAATATATACATCGCCATCTTTTGCATAAAATAAAAATTATTCTCATGAACACGTCAGCAAGAACAATAATGAATAGTATAACATTGATAGTAATAATGCAAGTTATGACATATTTTCTAAGCATGTCCTGTTAAATTCTCCTAACAAGTTCAACAAGTTTATTCGACAATATATCAACACATAATCAGTATACAGAATAACTTTTATCATTAATATTTATCTTTAAATATTCAAGTAGCTAAGCCTATATCAATCAAAGTGAAGTTGAGTGAAGTTGGCGCGGCAATCGTACATCGTACATCAACATTGAATACAGACGCAAAATAAATACAGAGCAAGCACTGACATCGTTATTCGACTTATATATTTTTCAATACATATCTTAAAGCGAATCCAGAGCTAGCACTGACATCAACATTCGAACTTGACCGCGGCGAATACATCTCTGAAGATGAATAGCGAGCCAGTTCGTACATTGTTAATCGAGTTTTCTACATATTTGAATACAGACCTATTAGCTAACTCAGAGCTAGCTCCGACATCAACATTCGATGTATATAAGATGTATATAATAGACTATTGGTCTTATATCTAATTAAATATGCTAATTGGAGCATAAAAAGACTAAAAAGACTAAAACACACAGTTGATGTAGGCAATGAATGTTTACAGTGTCACCCTAGACTACTGCATATTAATTCAATGTACACTTTTGAGCAACATAGCCAAAACTGGTTGCAAACATGTTTCAGATCATGACGCATTATCAAAATATGACGTTTATCTTATTTTATTTATCTTTTGTTTTTTTGACTATGACTTTAGAAAAATGCCCATTAAATTTGGGGAGAATATTTGCCATGGGAAAATACGCCAGAATAACGACTGTGTTACAAATAGTTTGAAAACAATTGGACAGTACTGAAATATATTTCCATTACGTTTATGTTTCGTGTATTGTTATTGGTGAGAGAAAGGTTTTGTGTAGTTTGCGTATTCCCCTGGGACACAAACATTTAATGTAAAGACGTAAAATCCTGAACTTAGATATTATACTTTTGCTAATATCTATTTCATTAAGCTGTAGATTTTAACGCAAAATAAAAAACCGAGTTGTTAAATTCAATGCTCATTCAAATTTATTGGACATAGACATGCACCTGAATATCTTCAGATCTATTTCAGTGACAGCCGTTATAAAGTTATTAAGCGATCGTATAAGCGTGTTTTTGGTATTTGTTCACTTATCAATGAAGCGTATGGCTAATTTCTGCTTCGCGCGGATCCTGCTAAGGTTTTTTTCCTTATATTAAATGTAAAAGGAGCAGCCGTCGAGCTTATCAGTGCCTTTGTAGAATTATTTCTGTTCGTTTCTTATAGAGACGAATACAGCATGATACGTGCATATCGCCCCCTTAGTGCAGAAAGGTGCCAACTAACATTTTTGCCAAAAATGACTTTTTGGCATATTTCAATACAGTTACATTATATCTACATGTGACATAAAAATATAAATTTTATACCTATAAATTATACCTGAAATATCAAGAACAAAAAAGTACCAAGTGATAAACCATAACAATATTGGTGGAAAAAGGTACCATATGCAAGTCATTCAGTGGAAAAAGGTACCATGTGACATATGGCACCTTTTTGCGCGGAACAATATGTTGTATTTTTATTTACACAAAGTGCCTTATGACAAATGGTACCTTTTTGTTCCGAAGATAAAGCATGGACATTGATTTAAATTGCTCACATGGTACCTTTGATAAATATTACATGGGCTGAATACACATCCCAGCTGCTTGTGAGTGCTGATAAGGTGTAGAATTTCACCACTATCTTGATAACAGGGCCGATATCGATCGACATAAGGTCAGCACAACACCAAACGGGGCCGTTATCACAGAGGACGGGACCAGTACCGCACAAAATGAGTCAAGTGACACACAAGATGGGATCAGTAGTGCATGTCAACCCTCCAATGATACTACAGACACTGATGATAACATACCTCTTGCTTTTTTAAGAAAGAAAAAACCCGTGAAGAGGAAACTTATTCACGATAGCTCTGATGCTACTGATGGTTCCAGCGATTCCGAGTCTGTGAGATCGAAGGAAAAAAGGCCCGTCCTAAAAACACCGAAAGTTATCACTAGAGAAAAGGGTTGGAAAAGGAAACCAACAAACATCAATGTCAGATTGGTAACACCAAGAAAAACAATTACATTTAATGCAAAGAAGATAAGAGACAAAATTAAGACAATGCAATCGCAGAGAAAGAAATTTGGGGCTACTGATATACAAAAGGCGAAGCTAATAAGCAAGCGAATGGAAACAATAAAACAAATGGTGAAGCGTGCACATGTGACACGGCTGAAAACATTATTAGCCAGCAATGAACTTCAAACTGTTACCATTTACGGAGACGGTAATTGTTTTTTCACTGCTATTAAGATTAGTGGTAATATCAACGAAGGTACAAATAGCATGCGTACAAAGGTTTGCGACTTAATGATAGACAATGCTGAGAAGTACATTAAGTTTTGTACAAAAAAAGACAATACTGTATATCAAAAAGATGAGTTCAATTCTGAAGTAGAAAAGCTTAAGAACACTGGAACATGGAACAATGATATTGCAGATATTCTACCGATGGCTGTCGCAAACTATTTGGGGTGCATTATTCGAATTTATTCAAGTGCCTTGTCGACTCCAGTCATTGATATTAAGCCTGATGAATCGACGGAGAAGATTATAAGCGTGGCATATACAGCTGTACGGGATTGTGAACATTATGATGCAACAGCACATATAAATAGTGAAAATACAAGTGATGCTGATCGTGCTGATAGTTCACTCATGACAGATTTTGAAGATTAAACAAACGCAAATTCACCACTTGCTAGTGAAACAAAGACAGGTTACCACCAGGCAACACCGCATAAGCGTGCATGCTACAAGAGCTTCAACTCTCAAGAAAAAGAGAAATCCAGAACAGTGGAAAAGAAATGTGCGCAAAACATTGAAAACACAGGGAAAGAAATATACTAATGCAGCGGGAAAAGTCGTGGGCGCAAAACAAGTTCAGCCACATAATTGTGGCAAATGCCGTTTTAAATGTGCTGACAAATTTACAGAAGAAGACCGACAAAACCTATTTGAATTCTATTACAGCTTGGATAGCTATGAACGCCAGAGGCAATACCTCTGTGAAATGGTCAAAAGAGTGTCCCCGATAAGAAAAGGAAAGGGAAAAAAGTCTTTTTCTCAACAGTTTCACTTACCAAAGGGTGAGAAAATGGAACGCGTCTGTAGAAATTTTTTTTTCAAAAAAACATTAGACGTTAAGAGAAAAACTATTGAATACAGCACATCGCAAAGGAAACATGGGGCCTATGGTGGAAACGATATGAGAGGGAAGAGCACACTTGCAAATAAGATTGATGACAAGAGAATTAACTATGTAAAACAACATATTGAATCGTTTCCTAAAATGGAGTCGCACTACACACGGAAAAACACAAAACAAACAGTTTTTGACACTTGATCTAAATATCAAAAAAATGTGGTCACTGTATTGCGACAAATGCAAAAAGAGTAAACAATTCCCGTGAAAGAACACTTATATAGACAAATTTATGTGAACATTACAACTTATCATTCTTTAAGCCAAAAAAGGACCAGTGTTCACTTTGCACCCTGTATGAGCGGCGAAAAGAAGGGCAAACTTTAACTGATAGCTTTAAAGAGCAGTACGAACAACACCAACAGGATAAAATGCTGGCACGTAAAGAAAAAGCAGACGACAAGCATAGAGCGCAACACGATAACAGTGTATATGTGGCAACATTTGATTTACAAGCTGTGTTAACAACTCCTTGTTCACTTGTTTCCGAGTTGTACTATTCACGGAAACTATGCTGTTATAACCTAACAATCTACTCTTTATGTGACAAACAGGTATTCTGCCATGTGTGGGATGAAACACAGTGTAAAAGAGGGTCCTGCGAAATCTCCACATGTCTTTTGAAAAACACCATATCAGCATGCCAGACAAAAGGTGTCAGAGAAACAGTTTATTTCTCAGACGCATGCGGGGGTCAGAACAGAAATCAGTTTGTGACTGCGTCTCACCTGTATGCCTTGTCGCAGATGCCAACTTTAGAGAAGATTAGTCACAAATTTCTTGCCTCTGGCCATTCACAGATGGAATGCGACTCGGTGCATGCCACCATTGAGGGCAACCCATATCTTGCGATACCAATGAAGTTCAATCACGTGTTTGACTTTAAAGATTCTGTGAAAAAGTATTGCCCAAATCTAAAGATTTCCACTACGGGACATAGGGTAAATTGGCTGAAAATAAAGTGGATCCAGACAAGAAAGGAAAGTCCACGGTCGGTTTTCGTGAATTACACGTTTAACAATGAGGAATTCATTGAAATTCAAGTTCAAGCACAAGCAACAAGGAAACAGCAAAAATCGAATAAATGGCCACAGAATAACTCTGACTTGAGCATGTGTTACCAATCCAAACTGCCCATATCATTGAAAAAGAAAAATGACCTGATCAATTTGTGTAAAAAGGAAATTATTCCAGAAGAGTACAGGGCATATTACGAATCATTGCCAGCAAACACAAAGCAAAATGATTATGTTCCGATTGAGTCAGAAGACGAGGACACGGACATTGAGTGAACAGTACTGAACACACATAATTATGTTGTGAAAACAATTACCAGTGCAAGTACACTGGATGAACAAGGGCTTAAATATGTCCCAATATATCAAATGGTAGTAACTCCTTTCAGCTGAATGTGGATGTAAAATTTAGTCGTTTTCTTTTAAATGTACTCGTATTATTCATCATTTAAGTATTGATTACTGTATTCGATTAGTGTATTCAATGAATAAAAACATTTTATTCAAATGCTCTTAACTAATGAATTCAAAAAATAAGTTTGACATTAAAACTTCATTAGTAAAGCAACTATTAATTTTGTAAACTTCTAAAATAACCGATTATCTGCTTGAGTTTTTCAGAGTGACCTCCTAAATGTGGCTTTACTATTTGAAGGACAAAGTTGTGTAAACCAATCAAATCTTACAATAACCGTTAAACCAAATGCCCTTTGGCTTTATGTACTGGTCACCAATATTTAGCCTATATTGTTGGTATCAGATAAATCGATAGGTAATGGGTTTATTAACATAAATGTGTACTTTCACGACTGATACAATGAGTACTGATAATCTATAGCGAAACAATGTCTATGAAAGATTTTATTTGCAATATATTCATTTTCTAGTAAGTAAAACATTTAAATGCGATTATCTCGAAAACATAAAAAAGTCACTTGGCACCTTTCTGCACTAAGGGGGCGATATGATCGCACAGTCATAGTACGTCAGTCATGATATGCCCGAGTCTGAAGTATCCGCTAAATTTTGGCATTTATCAGTTATATATATACGTTTTTGTTCCGTTATGTTTCGGTATTTTCGTTCATTTACAGCTTTTTTGGTAATTTCCATTACATTCCTGCAAATTTCGGTTATTTCCGTTCTTATAGTGGTTATAAATGGACGTCACTCTTCCGACTTATTTTTTTAACAGTGATTTCACCTGATTATGAAGGGAAGTCACTCTTTTGACTAAAATTTCAAGTTGTTCAGAGATTCGTCCCCTGATCAAAAAGGGAAGTCACTCTTCCGACTTAAATTTTCTGTTTCTCAGAGTGACTTTCCCTGATTATAAAGGGAAGTCACTCTCACCGTTTAACAATTTTAAGTTTTTCAGAGCGACCTCCCCTGATTATAAAAGGAAGTCACTCTTCCGACTAAAATTTTGAGTTTTTCAGAGTGACCTCCTAAATGTGGCTTTACTATTTGAAGGACAAAGTTGTGTAAACCAATCAAATCTTACAATAACCGTTAAACCAAATGCCCTTTGGCTTTATGTACTGGTCACGAATATTTAGCCTATATTGTTGGTATCAGATAAATCGATAGGTAATGGGTTTATTAACATAAATGTGTACTTTCACGACTGATACAATGAGTACTGATAATCTATAGCGAAACAATGTCTACGACTTATCCCAGGAGTGATATGTGTTGGCCGCGCGGAAACCCAAATATACCCAAATCCACCCAAATGTACTCCTCCTGTTCTTAAATCTGCTTAGGGTTAGTTATTAAATGTTATTCGGATAGAATTCACAAACAGACAGTTATTTCAGTCGCTTGTATTAAATGAACCTTGTCTGAGCATGATTTTCATTTTATTTGTAATATTTTTGTTAAATCTACTACAATCTCAAATGTGTGCACACCGTATAAAATCACTACCCACAACGTTGTTACACAAGTAAGTACAAGAGCATAGATCTCTATCAATTATACTAAACCTTCCTCTCTCATTATTAGATATGCCTCTCTCAATTGCAATTTGTTATAAGCAGTACCACAGATCTA
Source organism: Mactromeris polynyma (assembly GCA_032209605.1). NCBI lineage: Eukaryota > Metazoa > Mollusca > Bivalvia > Venerida > Mactridae > Mactromeris > Mactromeris polynyma. Next base: position 31,957,703 of record JASFXZ010000004.1, on the reverse strand, counting down.
ACAAGAAATAACTTAACAAAAGATGATCGGCGCAATGTTGGTTAAGGTTAAGATTTGTTGTGCAACATAAAATATGCCGAGATGTTACGATTACTGGTCACCCCAGATCCAAAATGGATTTCGGTAAATTCACAGAAATTCAGTGGATTCGGTAAGGCTATTTCTGCTCCCGTAATTCAGTTAAATTTTATGTGTGAATTCTTTCAAGCCCTCGAGATAATATTTGTGTTGTGTTTATTGACAGTGAAAAGGCGCAAATACACGTAAAACTCGAATCAGATCAAGAACGCAGTAAGTGGTCGTCTTTTTAATGGATAAAAGCAGATAAGAAATGATGAATGTCTTCATTATGATAAAGCATATCTTTTAAAATTGAAGTGTTGAGAAAGAAATGTTGTTGAGTATATAAAAGTAAAGTCATGTTTGTGGAACACGAAATATCGGTCAATGGCGCTACCGGGAATCCAACCCGGGTCTACGGATTACCGGTCCGTTATGCTAACCACTACACCACAACGACCTGAAATCATTTTCGTGTAAATTTAACTTAAAAAGTTCTTGCGGATTTGGCAGTTGTTAACTCTTTTTAATGTCCAAAATGAACATGATCAGGGAGCATACTTATATAAAACTGTATTAACTGTTAACCGCCTAAAGTATATACTTAAACTACAAACAGGTTTATGAATGCTCCCTGAAATACAATAAATGTGTTTATCCTCTCCGACATACAATAATTGACTGTGAGCGCAGTAAAATTGCCCATTTGGCACGGAAATTCACAATTAATTACACGAGAACATTATTTAATTATTTGTCTCTATAAAAAACCTGAAATGAAGTTATGTTACATAGTTTTCAAGTATGGCGTTTTGCAAATACATCGTACCATGTGTATGGCTTGTCAGGTTGTATGGACGGTATTATCGCGACATACCCGTAATTAGCGATGTTAATTCTAAAGAATCGAAATATTCTCGAATTTCTATAATGAATGCGAGTAAAAATAAGTTTTTGATGATAATTAACATACATTACTGGATGTAGTTGTGTATTCATGTAATTTGTTTCAATTTGGATTTGCTTGCAACGCCTATATTAATTAAACGGTTAAAGGTAGATAGTCTACTTTTATATCAAAACACAAGAAATAATATTGAAAAGGCACGAAAATGCCTTCAAACAGACATTCTAAAAATACTGCATTATTAATTTTTCTTAGAAGTTTCCCGGAAGTGCTGAACAGGTATTTCCTATATGCAAGCGCTAACACGGCACGTACGTCCTGATAGAAACTCCTGTATCGGACTCATGTAGTAGTGCTTTTCGGAACATGTGTACTAACAGTATATTTATGTAGGTATTTTCTCAGGTTAACGACTAAGCAAATTTTAAAAAACGACCTTCAGTATATTTACCTTTAGAAATACAGAAACCGATGATAAATTATCATAATTCGTGAGTTTATGGTAGATTCTAGGTTAGAGCGATACATGAATTTAAATACCAACCAACATTTAACAGTATGTATTTTGCATATCGCACTGCAAAACATGCTTGTATAAAAGGACCACAAAGATGATGGTGTCTTCAATCTTGAATTAATTTAATTTTCCGTATGACTAAGTAAAGTTGAAATAAAGGTTGCACGCAGGTATAATGTTTCGTCGCGGTAATGCAAACGTATTCAAAATACAAAGAAAACCCTTATGAGTTTTTGAATGCAAATTCGTTATACGATGAGGAAAGTGTAATTAAATGCTTAAAGCATAAATGTGAAAATATGTGCAATATATCATGTGTATCTATCTCATGTGCAACAATCTCATATGTAACAATCTCATGTGTAACTTTCTCATGTGTAACTTTCTCATGTGTAACTATCTCATATGTAACTATCTCATGTGTAACTCTCTCATGTGTAACTCTATCATGTGTAACTCTCTCATGTGTAACTCTCTCATGTGTAACTCTCTCATGTGTAAATCTCTCATGTGTAACTCTATCATGTGTAACGCTCTCATGTGTAACTCTCTCATGTGTAACTCTCTCATGTGTAACTCTCTCATGTGTAACGCTCTCATGTGTAACTCTCTCATGTGTAACTATCACATATGTAACTATCTCATGTGTAACTTTCTTATGTGTAACTCTATCATGTGTATCTATCTCATGTGCAACAATCTCTTGTGCAACAATATCATGTGTAACTCTCTCATGTGTAACTATCACATATGTAACTATCTCATGAGTAACTTTCTTATGTGTAACTCTATCATGTGTATCTATCTCATGTGCAACAATCTCTTGTGCAACAATATCATGTGTAACTCTCTCATGTGTAACTATCACATATGTAACTATCTTATGTGTAACTTTCTTATGTGTAACTCTATCATGTGTATCTATCTCATGTGCAACAATCTCTTGTGCAACAATATCATGTGTAACTCTCTCATGTGCAACTCTCTCATATGTAACTATCTCATATGTAACTATCTTATATGTAACTCTCTCATATGTAACTCCCTCATATATAAGTTATAACTATCTCATATGTAACTATCTCATATGTGACTATCTCATATGTAACTATCTCATATGAAACTCTCTCATATGTAATTCTCTCATATGTAACTAGCTTATATGTAACTCTCTCATATGTAACTCCCTCATATATAAGTTATAACTATCTCATATGTAACTATCTCATATGTGACTATCGCATGTGTAACTATCTCATATGTGACTATCGCATGTGTGACTATCGCATGTGTGATTATCGCATGTGTTACTCTCTCAAGTGTGACTAACTCATATGTGACTATTGCATGTATGATCATCTCATATGTGACTATCGCATGTGTAACTCTCTCATATGTGACTATCGCGTGTGTAACTATCTCATCTGTAACTTTCGTTTGTGTAACTCTCTCACGTGTAACTATCTCATATGTGACTATCGCATTTGTAACTCTCTCATGTGTGACTATCTCATATGTGACTATTGCATGTGTAACTATCTCTTATGTGACTATCGCATGTGTAATTATCTCATTTGTAACTTTCGTTTGGGTAACTCTCTCATTTGTGACAATCGCATGTGTAACTATCTCATATGTGACTATCTCATATGTGACTATTGCATGTGTAACTATCTCTTATGTGACTATCGCATGTGTAATTATCTCTTTTTTAACTTTCGTTTGGGTAACTCTCTCATTTGTGACAATCGCATGTGTAACTATCTCATATGTGACTATCGCATGTATAACTATCTCATGTGTGACTATCGCATGTGTAACTATGTCATGTGTGACTATCTCATTTACATCTATCGTTTGTGTAACTCTCTCATGTGCAACATTCGTTTGCACAACAATCACATTGGTATCTACTTAATGTGTAACTATCTCATATGTGACTATCGCATGTGTGACTATCTCATATATGACTATCGCATATGTGTCTATCGCATGTGTAACTTTCTCATGTGTGAATATATCATATGTAACTATCTCGTGTGTAACTACCTCATATGTGACTATCTCATATGTGACTATCTCATATGTAACTCTCTCATATGTAGCTCTCTCATATGTGACTATCTCATATGTGACTATCTCATATGTAACTCTCTCATGTGTAACTCTCTCATATGCAACTATCTCATATGTAACTATCTCATTTGTGACTATCTCATATGTGACTTTCTCATATGTGACTATCGCATGTGTAACTATCTCGTGCGTGACTATCTCATATGTAACTATCTCATGTGTAACTCTCTCATGTGTAACTCTCTCATATGCAACTATCTCATATGCAACTATCTCATATGAAACTATCTCATATGTAACTATCTCATATGTGGCTATCGCATGTGTAACTATGTCATGTGTGACTATCTCATGTACACCTATCGTTTGTGTAACTCTCTTATGTGCAACATTCGTTTGCGCAACAATCCCATTCGTAACTATTTAATGCGTAACTATCTCATGTGTTACTATCTCACGTGTAACTATCTAATGTGCATTAAACTCAAGTGCAACTATCTCACGTGTAACTATCTCATGTGTAACTGTCTCGTGGGCAACTATCGTTTGTGCAACTCTCTCATGTACAACTATCTCATGTGCAACTATCTAATAATGTGCACCTATCTCATTTGCAACTATCCCATTTGCAACTATCTCATTTGCAACTATCTCATATGCACCTTCCTCATGTGTAACTATATAATGTGCAACTATCTCATCTACCACTATCTCATGTGCAACTATCTCATTTGCAACTGTCTATTGTGCAACTGTCTCATGTGCAACCATCTCATATGTAGTTGTCGCATGTGTAACTATTCCATATGGAATTATTTCATGTGCAACTGTCTTGTGTGTAACTGCCTTGTGTGTAACTATCTTGTGTGTAACTTTCATGTGGGCATCTACCCCATGTGTAAATATCTCGCGCAGTCGATTGCAGTTAACCTTTTCAAACCATGTGTTGCGTCAGTAGCAATATCATTAATTTTGACCAATACATGTTCTCCACATTAGCAACATGTCTTCAGTGAGACTTGTGATTTTCAACATTACATTTCATTTATACTTAACATGATTTATGTAATTCTTGGCTACTTGATATAACGCGGATGATAAAAGTGTAGAAATTATTCAGGTTATAAAGGTAAACAGATGTACGCGGGACGGATTCGAACCTACGAACAGCAATGATTATTAATTATCTATGAGTGGCTATACTATCACGACTAGTGCGTTTTGCTGTTGAACTTACTGATAAAATTATATTTCATACAAGGAGAAATCTTGTAATCGCAATATCCCGGACATAAATGAAGTGTCTGACTCGTATACCGGTACAAAAACACATACTTACAAAACCAAACTGTATATTTTGACATTTAAATGCAAAAGTTAGCAGATTTATATCGATTCAGCCTTCTCTCGTGAAAATATGTGAAAGACAAAATAGGCGAACGGTTTTGTCTTTGTAATAAGATCGTATTATTGAAAAAATAAAATACATTAAAATATTTACAGTTAATAAAAGAGTTACTGACTAAGTTTGATTTAAAAGGTTTAAGAAAATCTGTGTCCACGAAATTTGCGCATGAAGTTAATTACTTATCTGTGTATTGTTTTGAAATTTAAAGACTTGATTCATCTTCTTTTCGGTAACGTATCACCAGAAATAGTACCACTAGATCTTCTTTGACCAAAAACATTCTCGCATCTTTCTTTCTTTCAAATTGCTAGTACTTAGTATACGAAAACTACTGTGTTTTCATTAGAAATTAGCGCATCTTTTTCAATACTCTGAAACAGCCAGGCTGATTGAGATTATGTGGTAGAACATCGCGTTTTTATCGAATATAAAATGAAAATGCATCAAACGATAATAATAAAACAATACACAATTCAGGAATGCAATCTGTAACAGATACTGACTAGTGAAATATTGAAAAATGTCTCACTAATGGTGTGAATAAGGTTTTGGCTTCTCCATCCAGATATAATATGTTTGAGCACTGCAAACTTCAATAAACGGAGCTGATGTTTTAATTATACTTCATCTACCAAAGTCCGGTGTATGAATTAAATCAAAATGACAACTAATACAAATAGTACAAAACAAAACCGACTTCAAACAAAACATCGGTGAAACAAATTGCCGCTCGTTCTGAAATTTTGCAAACTTACCTTAAAAATGTGGTGACATCATTTTAGATGTGAATTTTCTCAAACGTTGTTAAACACTGATTTCGCGATGTGTATTTATGTTTGTATTCGTATTGAGATAACAAAATAAACTCTGCAATCAGGAAGTGTTTATGTCGATTTTTTTGACAAGATCAATAAACCGAATAATACCTTTACAAATTTAGATTATTACATATATAATGTGATAGCAAGTTTGCTTTGTTTTAAAGCATTATCAAATTACCATTTAATTCGACTGCATCGTATTGAACTTAATTTGGATCGTAATTTCACTTTAATTACAAACTAAGTTTTAAATTGTTTTAATATTTGAAGCACACTCGTAAAAACATTACACTTAAATGCAGATACATACGAGGGTCATGCAAAAAGTTCTGTCACTAATGGGCTTCCGTAGTTTTATCCCAAGTATTTTTTAAAACGCTTCATTGTACTTGAATGGTGTGTCCAATAGCTAACGATATCCGTTATTTTGTGCAAATTGCTTTTCATATGACCGAGTTATTTCAAATTGAAATACATGCAGTCATATACACTGACCAATTTACTTTTCACATTGTAAAATGGACGAAAAGACTGAAATTCGTAGCTATATTAAATGCCGCATTAGGCTTGATATATATATTTGATGAATTGTGTGGTATATATGGACCTCATGCCATTTCAATGCGCACAGTTGTTAAGGTTAAAGCTTTTAAAGCTTAGAAATTATCTGTCGGAGATGATACCCGTTCTGTTAGGCCTAAAACCTCAGTTACCAAGGCAAACATCGCTGCTTTAAAAGTTGTGGTCGAACAGGATGCGCGATTGTCGGTGAAAGATATAGCCTTGTCCATCTGGTCATACAGCCACTGGACGATTCTACAATAACTCTGTACTGAAGAAAGTGAAAGAGTTTTGCAATAAGAAACGTCCAAGCAAAGGATGGTCAGGAGTTCATTTTATACACGACAACGCCTCCTCTCACAGGTGCGAGGTTGTTAAGTCTTTTTTGGCTTCTGAAAAGGTGGAAGTTGTAAACCATCCGCCTTATTCACCTGACCTGAGTCCCTGTGACTATTTTATATTTCCAAGGCTTATGAAAATACTTTCTGGAAAGAAATATAAGTCCAGAAGGTCTCTTGGCAGCGCCATTTATCAGTGTCTCCAACAGATACCAAAAAGAAGAATATTTATCTGCTTTTCGCGATTGGATTAAAAGTTTACAAAAATGTGTTTCGGTAAAGGGGGAATACTTTGAACGTTTGTAATAAAAATTATTTTGATAAAACGTAGCACTTAAGAAATCCGAACCCAGTGACATAACTTTTTGCATGACCCTCGTACATAACATCGTCGTTTTGATCTAGAATATATATACTCCGGACTGGTATAAATACTTTCCCACTTATCATGCACTACAAACAACAGTATACCGTTGACATTGTGCTTGAATCGCAATGGAAACAAAAACAGACTTTATCGTCTGACTAAACTTCAATTGATCTAAAATTAACCTTTTGATACCCCTGGTAAAAAAACTATTTTAGCAAATTCCTGTTGACCATTTGGTTTCCGACCGAAATCTGGAGAATGCTTTTGTCTACGACTGTCAAATTGCATAGGAATTATATAATAATTACCTGTGAACACGTTTTCACTTATTGACCTATGCATGTCAAAGGTCATAGTAACAGTACTCTTCAGACGATGTTCAAGCTTCGTCAGATAAGTGTCGGTGGTTATCAAATGACCCTATCATTTTGAATGTCAGTCAAAAAATGTAACAGTGGCCTCAATATCGAAAACGGTTTCCGATTAATAAAAAGAGAACTATCATACCTTCTTCTTTTAAACTTCAACGGGCGGTAGTCAGCGATCAGTAGTAGGTGTAAGCAAATAGTAATGGCGTGATTATCGAATATAATAAAAAAATCGTCGCTAGACATGCGACATCATCGACAATCGATTATGAACTACAATTATCGATTATTGTATAATCGGACATTTTGACTTCAGTAAAGTTTGTCTATCTATTTCTTCAAACTATAGATCAAATATTTTTTAACATCCATACTAGTACTAATATGTACAGAGAAAATAGAATATAAGTGTATTCAATTTATTCAGTCCAATACAAAAATTCAAAGTAAACATACAAAAACATAATTAATTTATTGAATGATAAAATGTTTTCATGCTATAAGAGTAATGTAAAATCCCATATATGTTAGATGCAAATGAACTTTACGGTCACCAATATACTTATACACAAAAACAACTAAATTTCGATTATTTCCGATTCGATTATCAATTATGAGTTTTCAAACCGATCCGATAATCGATTATGAAATGTGTCCGATTATCCATCACTATAATCAAATACGTTTCACGCACTGATCTGTATTATATTTACAACCGCATTGTTTCAGTTATGTTCTTTATTTATATGTTCACGTATTAGATCAACGCCTACTACTAACAACCGCCCTTTCAGGTCAAATAGGGCAAATAATAATCTAGAGGACTTTAATAAACGTAACCTACTACTTACAGTTAAACATTTAAAACAAAGCTATCGTTATCATAAAGTATGTAAGACGTTTCGTAAGTTTTGCCATAAATATCCTGATATTATTTTAAAATATGGCACTAGTGTCAAATCTATGTTAGAGACAGGTATTACTAAACCCAATTTTTATGGAGATCTGTTATATAAAATTCGCAAAATTCATAACAGTTGTTACTTTGATCAGTTATTTGTGAAACTTATCAATAAGTTCATAAGGAAGGGTTATAATACTAACATAATAATAACAACTGCTGATAAGATTTTAAGTAAATCAATACTTGATAGATTTTCACACCTGTTTTACTGCACGTCGGACACTAGCAGGGTAAAAATGAGAGGGGGGGGGAACCACCGGGAAAACACCATTTTACCACGTGACCGATCACGTGCTGTACCACTGGGCAAAAACCACTTTCCACGTGTCATAGATCATGCGTCATTCACGCATCACGTAAGGGCATTTACCACTGAGGTCACGTGTCATACCCGATGCCGTGCCCCCATTTTGGAGTATTTTGTTGTTTGCAGGGGAGACAAATGCTACAAAAACTTACCACTTAGTCTTCGCGAGAGTTAATCCTCTTGGTTAAGTATGTAATGTAAAACGACTTTCAATTGTTTATATGACTGCTTTTTCCACCAATCACCTACCGCTTTTGTTAAATGTAGGTTATAGATCAAAGTTATCATGCTTCGAACAACTAGCTTATGAGATCTCATCAAAACGTTTAAAAGTTGACAACAATCGTACGTATAATACATCTACTCACTACAAAAAATGTTGATAAACTGTGATATATGATAGCACTAAAGTTATCCTAACAGTCATATTGTTTAGTACACCGTTTAAATTCTTTGAGATTACAATTTGAATTTGGCGCTAAAAGCGTCGTCTGCATTAACTTGGTTAGATTATACATTAGAACACCACAGCACAGCCAAAATAGTTAAAATTGTGTACCTAATTAATAGCCATACTTGTACAATGTTAATATGTGTTATCTCTATCCATGTATGTAGATCTATATGTACTTTTATAGATACAGTTTAAAGTTCTTTGATCTCCATTACTCTTTGTTCATTGAGAGTATTATTAACAAACACTAAAACTAGCACGGTATGATACGTGTTGTTTAATCTCCATGTACTTGCATGCTCATTGTATGTTAACGTTTTTTTACTGTCATGATTTATTTGAAATTCTGTAAGAAAAAAGTAACGAAACTCAAAATATTCAAATGTGAAGAAACGTTTGGATGGCAGTGTATATGGTAATGGTTAGTAAATGATCCTAACTTTGTGTTTAAAAAATAAATAAGATGTATTGAAACAGAATATGCATTGGAGTCAGGTAAACATGGTTACCTAGTAGTGGGTTACACATCAACTTGTTTTTGTGTATACTCAATAACATTATTACTTAAACAGAAAAAACTGAGCTATTTTAAATGTCCTCATACATTGTGATTGTGGTTGATTCAGTATACTGGTATTGTACTCACACTGAACAAATAGCGATAATTTTATTTAATCCAAATACAATGTACAATATCAAATCTACAACAGGACATATTTCTATCAGGTTAGAAAATAATCAGTCAACGTCTTCAACGAAATGTCAAGACTCACTAGCCATGATTATAATTCCCTAGAATCTTGATTGGTCGTGTTCCATTTCCAAAAAAAGTGTCCACCTATTTTAATGATATATCGTTATTTTTACAACACAATTCCGTTAAAGGATAACAATAATACACATGTACTAAAACAAGATTTATGATGTTGATTTGCTTTCACCACTTTCATAGATTACACTGACTAAGGCACAGTATGATAGATATACATTTGTATGTTCTTTCTTACTTTCTACGAGGCATTTCCAAAGCCACAAAGTGGGTATGTAGCCATGAGAAACTTGTCAGGGACATGTTTACGGAAGTTATGTCACAGGGACATGATAACGTGTCGTTTACAGCATCCGGACTTGTTATTAGTCCAGATATGCCACCTTTTGGGGCATCACCGGATGTAATGGTGATATGTGCATGCTGTGGGACAAGCCCTGTGGAAATTACGTGCTCATTCTGTGAAAGGGGGTCAATGTTAAGTGCAGTAAGGTATAAGAACTTCTGTTTGCAGGCTGATGTTGAAGGGAATCTTACAACTTTATCAAACACAACAGTAATATTACCCAGTGCAAACCCAGCTTCGAGTGTGTCAGTTAGAGATGGCGTTTTTGTGATATGGACTGAAAATGAACATCATGTTGAAGAAAGTTTGGTCAAGGTCCTCTATGAGGACATGTGTGAAAAGTCGACTCACATTTCCAGGACTTCGTGTTGCCAGAACAGGTAGGTAGGTTTTTTTCAAGGCACACAACAGAACAGCAGTCTGAACCCACAACCAGACAGCCAACGCAAGACAACTCTGTGCTGATAAATACGTAACAAGTGAACATGAGATATTTACCGCACAAAAAGTATACTGCTACTGTCTAGACATTGAGTTTGATTCAATGGTAGAGTGTGAGAATTCCTGAATGCAAACATAAATGGTTCCATTTTACATGTGTGAGTATCAGGAAGGAACCTAAAGGCTGGTTTTGTCCAGATTGCAGAAACATCGACAGCTTAAAGAGTCTGCGAAATTCACACAAAAAACTCAAATAATTGATCCCTTTAAAAAAGGAAATATGGATTGTGGCCAAAGCAGTCAAGATCAGGATGCATTTACTCTTACATCTTCATAGTATGAACCTTTTGTGTATTTTTACTTAATTACAATTTTTTTTTCGGTGCAGCCGTACTAACATAGTTTTGCTTTATGCATATCAGTGTTTTTTTGGTATTTGCATATCAAGGCAATTTCTCTTCAACCGAACAATGTGTGTAACCTTGACGTAGATTGGTAAACATTTCGTTAAGGCCTATATATTTGTTTACCAAACCAAAAAATATTAACTTGTTTATTGTTTTGTATTTTTTCTTCCGAAGCAAAGTAATGAACACATTATTGCGTAAATGGTGTTATGTTTGCCAAAAGAAATTTTGATCACGATAGAGGTGTTATTCGTATTATTGTAAACATGACATTGTCGTATTAAAACCAGATGAACATAGTATGGTTTGTCTTAACAACGGAGTCAGAAAAGGGTGTATTTCAAGATTTATCCAGTAAGTAGTGTTTTTAGGCATCCCCAGGGGGAAAATTGTCTGGTGTTGGAATTAAGAAGACTTTCTTGGTTTCATGTACCAGTCACGAACATTTATATTGTTTTAATAAGATAAATCGCGATGTTAAAGTCATTATGATCTATATGTATATTGATACAGACTTTACTTTGTCTATGACTAATCACACTATGGAGTTATTTTTTGCCAGTCTCCTACGCAGTGATCTCCCCTTGCAGGTATCGGAGTTTCTGTAGTATAGCGTAATTGAACGGCCGGCAGTCGTAACATTTAGGCAACCTTTTATGTTGTACACTATATTTTAACCTTCAGATTGCACCAAATTCGCATACTTCAAGTTGCGCCGAACATCTTTTATGAGATATCTCTTGTTAGTATTTACTATATTAATAATTATATTGCTGTACTATGTTAGTATTATTGTTTTGAACTTCTGTTTTTTATTACTATACACAGTATATACACACGGAATAATGCAACGGTAAACTTATACGTGTCTCCTTCTCTTACTTACTGACAGCCAATTACTGGGGCACTATTCACAAACAATTAAATCAACTCCAACTTGCAAAATGTATATTAACCAGCAATTTGTTTTCATTAAATCCAAATGAATGAAAATCTGTTTGAATAATTGTTGCTTCCTTCTGTATAATTTTGCTATTTTTTTATTAACATCTATAAAGTTATAACAAGCAAATTTAAAATAAAATGCAACATTCTGAAGTCCAAGTCTGAATTTCAGACGCATAATGTTTACGAATGGTAGTAACTCAGAGTCTACATTCTGCAGATAGTCATGTGGAATGCGTGATGACAGAATGGAGAATTTCTATCTTACCATACCAATGTAACGCTCAACATGTATCCGACTGTTGGCATGGTTTCTTGTTTTCTCCACATCAACATTATCACCCTACCTTCTATTTTCCATGAAAATGAAAGTGAACAACACAATTGTTAATAATTGGGTTGATGTGATAACTGGGCCATGGCTGGTAGTGAAATTGTGATTTAATGACTTGTGGACTTTTAAATGACTTTTAATATGTTAATTATTTGTATTACCAAACTTTTCAACTGTTGTCTAGAAAATGCATCTAGCATAGTAATTATAGTAAAAATAAACGTTATTTCAATTAGGATATTGCACTTGCATACTTTTCCCGCTTGAATATTTAGTAAAATATAGTTTGTTTTCCATTCTCCAGGAACTGGATGGTTTTATGCAGACTTTGTATTTACACAGATACAGATGAGGAGACGGAATGTAGCGGATCCGTAGTCCAGTGGTAACGAGCTCGACTAGTAATCCAGGGATCACAGGTTCGATTCCCCGCTCCATCACTGGCGGTACTAACATTCTTTAGGACGAGACTTTAAAAACCGAGGTCCCGTGTATGATGCTTTACAATCGAGCACGTAAAAGAACCAGGGGTGCTTCTGGAATTGGGGCATCTCCTGTATCATGCACTATCCTCCAACAATCTAAATTGACTAAACATTCTTCCGGAGGCGTCGCCCGTATTGTAAACTGGTGGCGACGATAAATAAACGCAAATACAAACAAGGAGACTGAGGGAAAAAATTCAACAGCCTACCAAGATTGTATGGGTACTAGTTCACAACAATTGTAATTGATACATTCATTACACAATAGTGCAACTGTTTTAATATCTGACAATATATATACAAATGTATGATTGTTGGAACAACATAATGAACAAATATATACAAATTTATACAAAATTAGATTACATACGTATTGAAATTTGATTACAATAGGTACTGGGATATATCGCTCTCATGAGTTGATATGAATATAAAGTAGCAATTTGAGTCTGAAATGTTTACTTGTATATGCACGTTATAGTCAATATTTGACACTTTAGATGAAAACAAAGAAATAAAGATGTCCCATTTAGGATGTGTCTGGTTTTGTCCAGTGATATTCACTGATAATGCACCTATATTGATGTACTATTCGTTTATGATTAATAATTTCAACAGGGAAGTCGTGATAATAAATAATGGGAAATTTTATTAATGCATATTTCAGTCTCATTTCTCAAATGGCTGACCGGTAAGACATGTGTTTCTCTTGTAAAATTATCTAATCTGAACTCCTATTACATTTGATAGAAATGGTCAAAACACAAAGGTCCTATCTACCTTTACATAAATAAATTTGTGGTAAAAGTGCGTATCTGTATATTGCTTTGTGGTAGAAGGACCTATTTGTCAAATAGGCCCTTGTTATTCCAAACATTTATCAATACTTTTCATTTCTATAGAGGTCTAAGGAACTATTTGTCAAATAGGCCCTTGTTATTCCAAACATTTATCAATAATTTTCATTTCTATAGAGGTCTAAGGAACTATTTGGCATATATAAATAACTGGCATTGTCCTGATATGGGAGAATATTTTGTTCCAAAATTGATAACATTAACAATTTTATACTCTGCTTATGAAAAAAATGGCCGACTTTTATGAAAGCATGGTTTGTAATAATTACTGATTTTATACATTACATCAAGTAAGAATATTGTGTTGTAAGTTTTATTTTTTAGTAATATTTTAGTGTTTGACATATTTAAGATAATCTGTATTTTTAATCTTACTCATCACTTTAATATTTTAGATTCAAATAACGCTGTAAACTGTAGTTATTAAACTAGATATTTATCGAGTAAACTACTTAACACTTATCTCAAATAGATTGGTGGGTACGTGGTGTCAGTTGTGGGCACTATCAGACAATTTTTCGGGTATGAAAATTGTCTCCATAATTATCTACTTAACCACATATTTATCTAAATAACTAAGTAGTTATCTAATTTCTTTAATGTCATAACCACATTATCATCTAGTTAATTAAGTAGTTAACTGATGGCAGAAACATACCACCATAATTACGTTTAAATTGTTAAGTCTTAACACTAACGATTAAAATATCAAAACTTAGTTTAAATACTAGTTTATAATGAAGTATTATAACAATTTGGACGGACGAAAAGTGCATGTACACAAACCATTATATATGAACTCATTTAACAGATAGCTGACTGGATAGATTGGTTTCGTACATATGAACAGATAAACCTCACATGACCACGCTTGGGACCGTGGAAACTGGTATTAATATTGAGGTGGTCTTAATATTTAGGTTGATTATGGAGCAAAACATTGACAATCTGACTTGAAATTTGTTTTCTTAATTTTGAAGTGGTCTTATTAATGCGGTGGTCTTTAGGTAAAGTTTTACTGTATAAAATATTGTAGTTAACAGCAGATCAAATTGTTTCATGAATTACACAGCTTATTTACAATGGCGTAAAATCAATCAGTGTGCTTGATAGTTTCATTATTGGAGAACCTATGAATGTATTTGAGGTTTATTGGCTTATATATTTGTGTAGTGACAGTGCATTGATGTACAAAAGAGAAAGAATACGTTGCTAAAGGGAACGCTATAGTGCCTCTCCGCACAGACCTCCGGGAAACAACAATCCATAAGGCATTTCAAGGGTACATACGTAAGGATACAGGGGCGAAAGGAATGACCTTGTCGACCATAAGGTATAACTAGTAGAATCAAAGAAGACAACAGCGTGGGGGTAATGGATGGAATACATCACAGGACAAGTCGAGACGGCTGGCAACACTATGCCGAAAGTTGGGAGAAAACACTATAATACAAAATGAAACAATTGCACAGGCGAAAGAGACATTTAACATACATTTAAAACACAAACAAAAATAATAAACACACAGAGATTTACAGCCTTGGAACTGTCAGTAACAATACTGGTAAGTCAGTAAAAAGCCTATGCACGAGTGTGATGACCAGATTCTTATGGATTGATATACACATGTTGTAAAATATTTGTTTTAAATCGTTTGATTTTGATACAGATGCCTATAGATTCCCTGGATAATAACCTGAGTTTAAACATGTATAAACGTAAAATATCCCTATCCATGTTATGGATTTTCGTCAAATGAAACAACGGCTGACATCGGTTAATTTCATAACATCTTCAACATACAAGTCACACCTGGAGAGGTACTACATCATTAGTGACCTGCAACACGGCATCGATAGGAGGTCAACCGAAGCACAGCTTACCCTGGAGTGTCCCCTCCACGTTCCACCTTTTCAGATAATGCACTTCTTTACGGGCGGAAACAGGCATCAGCGGATAAAATGTTATGATGTAACGTGTGTACATGTGGACGTCCAGACCGATGGCGGTTTCTTGCGATACAAACGTTTTACCCCCCGTGTTCACATCCTTAGCAACTTTCAGTCTGCAAGTGTACTCTGCTAGATTGTGAACAAATAATCGTAGAACTGAACTGATTCAATTACGGTAAAGGCACAATTACCTGCTTGCCCAGTTCATCAACGACTATATCTGTGTAGCACGTCTGGATTGAGGCATGATACATCGTCAGTATACCGCCGTACCGGAGAGATTGTTTGAGTTGGCATTACAGTGAATTAGAGTACACATTGTATGGCCATTGACAGCAATTTCTTCATTGCCTTTTTGCAACTAAATTCTCCTGACCTACGTCATCTATTTATGGAACAACGCCTAGTGTTCAGCATAACAGAACCAGACCATTTGTTACTTTTGTGTTGTTTTTAGCATACTTTGTGCCGGTTTCGCTCTCTTGTTTACAATAACATGATTTGTTATGACTTTAAATCTAAGGAAGCGGTTCGTTGTAGGTGTTAAACACTCAGTTTTTTTCTGTAAAGCTTATGTCGTTATAAATACATACATGTTGGAATCCATGCATGTATATCGCAATAAAAATCAACCAAATTTATTTAAATACATATATTTAATTTCGTATATCACATACATATATTGTAAAATGGAAAAATTTAGTATACTACACAACGTCAATACATGTAAATTTTAAGCTAAGCTGTGTTCATCCATATCTAAGAATGACAAAAAAATGTAAGGGGATATGCCTTCTGTTCATATGGTACCTATCATTGATGGCTTAACATACACATAGACTTCTCCAACTGAAACCCTGATATTTCATGTATAAAACTGAAGTCATACTTCTGTTAATTTGCTGTGCTTGACAATAGTCCAATTATTAAATAACGTCATGAAATAATTGTGTGTAAAATCAACAATTCTAACCCATCAAAAATCGAACAACGGTAATAATGACAGTATACTTAACTAAACACACTGCTTAAATGTGGATATGGCAGCTGTTGCCTTTGATAACAAGAATACGCATTTGTTGCATAGTATGTGTACGCTTGGTGGTACGCATGTAAACAATGTTGCCCCCATTTATTAATTAAGACATGGTTAATTATTTTAGAGCAACTAGTGGTTATGGAAGCTTATTTGTTTGGTCAAATCTAAGCCATAAATGCTCGATATGGCGATGTAATAACCCAAGGAAATGACTTGCGGTACTATCAAGATGTAGCCTCATTCCTCTATTAATTGAATGTGTGGCCCAGAGCAGGCGTACTTACTCATAAAGGAAGAACATGTGGTGAAATGGCAACCAATCATTCATGCAACCTGGGGTTAGTCTTAAATCATCATTCCATGCATTTTAAATTTTAAGTGTTTTTTTTTGGTTGCCCATCCACAAAGTATAAATGGCAACCATGCAACCTGGGGTTAGTCTTAAATTATCATTCCATGCATTCTAAATTTAAAGTGTTTTTTTTGGTTGCCAAGCCACAAAGTATAAACTACAAATGTACATGAATTTGTGATTTCGAATTATACTATAACCGGTTGCAAGATATTGGGAAATAACTCATTTTGCAAATGCAATCTGTGACCAGTAATCTACGTACATTTATAAGATGACTTTTCAAACGGGTTTACGAAATACCCTCCATATTGCAGGAGCAATTAAAGAGGAATTAAAAAATATACGGGTCTAATTGAAAAATTCCGCAAGTGTAGATAGTAATGCACATTTACTACAGACATATATTGTGCATAAATAGCATTTATATGAGAAGACGATATGAATTTGATTCCAATAATATTTCACATAAATGTGGCATAGTGATTAACATTTCTAATGACATTAGATAAAAAGCCATATTATAATTACATCCAAACAGATTTACAAATACCGAATCGTATTATCTAATAGCACAAATACATGTATACATAATCATGGATACCATATTGATATGAGCAGAAATTGATAATTTACTCTTAAAAAAGTACTTTACAAACATGAAAAATGATCAATATTTCAAGTAACAATAGATAAAAAGAAATGTAATAAGTACTACACATAGAATGCAATAATATTCTATCACAATTAATATATACAAGGTGACACACAAAATAGTACAACATTATAGAAGCCCTCGCCCAGAACATTTACTAAATCTAAACAAATCCAATTTATGATCACAGTGTAAATATACAAATTGAGTGAATCACAATGCTCCTATTCCTATTCTTGGTTTAGTGTATAAACAAAAGTAAAATGGTATAAACATTTCAGTGCAATCGAATTTCATCATTCGTATGTTCATTTTTCTCAATCACGTGACAGAATCTGGTTTGGTATTCAAACAAGCTGAAACAAAGATGAAACAATTAAAGAAATAACCGTTACGAACGAGATTCTTTCCTATTTTATACACATATCCAATACAGTTTAAGCACTAAGCAGGCTGCAATCAGATATGAAGGAAAATTATGAGACTCCATGAAAAGTTTGTTTGCAAGAATGTTTCAGTATTTCTGAAACTTAAATATTCGTGATAAATGGACCTTGACATTAGAAAGAGAGATTAGGTTGTTACAGGGAATGTCACATACACAAGACAATGTCTCCCCAAATAGGCCCTCTGGAAAAGACAGTCCACAAAACATCAGCCACCGAGGATGTACAAGGGCAAACATATATGGGAATAGGGATGTAAGGGGTGTAAGGAATGGTCTAAAAGAGCATAAAGAGCAACTAACGAGAATTTAGAGGGACTACAAGAAGAGTTGATGGGTGGAATACATCACGGACAAAAGTCAGTAATAATAGGCCGAAAGGAAGGAGAAAAGAACATGGATACTATATCTAATTAAATAACTGCTTATGGAGAAGGAGTAACTTACAATACATCTACAACCTAAATAGAAATAATAACCATACAGCAATTGACAGTCTCAGAACTGTCAGTAAAATACTGGGGCTTAGAAAACTTTGCCCTGTTTTAAAAATTTGATATTGTTATGAAACTGTCATGTTTCCATTAATGTTATACACTCAACATCTATTTGAAATACCTTTGGTTCGTGTATATCATGTACATGTGGTCTAGGTATTCTGACAACTGGTTTGCTTGGCTGAAGTATTATACAGATAAAATATATACAGATAAAATACAGGTTATATATTTGTGTATGTCCTTGTACACATTTGAACATACATGTATATTGTCCTCCTGTGCCTGATGACCATCCACTATCCATCTGTCTGCCTTTACATAACAAGATGAGTTAGAGCATACTGTTAGCATATTTGATACAAATGAAATGCATGGGTTTACAAAATGTTTTGAGGAACCCGAAACATCGGTCAATGGCGCTACCGGGATTCGAGCCCGGATCTACGGATAAGAATTGAAATAAAACACTGAACAAGATTCTGTTCTTGTTAGAAAATATGAATTTCAAACATTCATGTTCATCTCCTTTGATAAACACATCATAAGAAGAAACATGGGTAATGTCAAGTAGAAATTACAAGCAAATTAGTAAGGTAATACTTATCGTTATGAGCTGTTGTTGCTTACATAAAAGAATCATGAACAACGAAAACATAAATGTGGTTCTCAGTAGAGTGCAGCGACTTATGTTGTAAAAGAACGTGTAGACTGTGACGTTCATTTCAATACATTCCAATAATTTAGAAAAATCATAAAAATACACACCCTGTGTAACAACTCTCTCTCCGAAATCTGTCCCAACCACACCACCCTCTGAAGACCATGAGAGAATCATGAGCTTAAATATGTTTAAAGTCAACTACTAAATAAAAACTTACTCCTTCATCACCGTTGGATAAATATCCAAACATTGATTTCCATGTCAGCTTCCTGTTACCTTCTCCCTGTGCTGTAAATAAATACAGTTAAACCTCATTTAAAGGCTACCTTAAAATGACGACCACATCATTAATAAGACCATATTGCAATGGTTTATATTTTGATGTTCTTCCGTATATTAAGTAGATAATCATACCATCTCACAACTAATGCCGTCTTTCTCGATACATTTAGGTTTTGGTGTACATTTGTTGTGAATAACTGGTTATTAACATCTATGGGGTATGGCAGGTACAAATGTATATGTATGAAATTGGTTGCACTGCACATCAGTGTTTTGAATGTATTCTCTTCTTTTTGGATGAAGAACTGGTATTGTAATACCAATTATTTGAAATCAACTGGTTTGGAAAAGCCAAAGAAATTGTTAAAACTCGGATGTATATTGATGATTACATCCCATACTAATGCAAACCAACATAATATCGTATTATAAACTTAAATAAATAAACAGAAGTTCAGTTATGTGATGCACTTAAAAAAATACGGTACTAAGACGTATCCACGATATATTCAACACTAATATAATGAAAATAGTCTGGACGAAGGTTTTCAAGCAAATCAAAACATATTTCAAAGCCTATACATGTATGTGGTAAGTGGATACACGAATATAATGTATTACCATTGATCACCCGTTCAGTGGGCCATGAAAACCGGTCGATATTTCTTGTACCATCATTTATTGAATAGCCCGACAGTGCATTGATGTTGACACTATATTAAAAAAAATTACAAACATTTCCTCTCAATATCAAAAATATTTTCAGAGATTAACATAGTTCTGTAATAGTATAGCTCCTTTTTCTTACAATCAAACCTTCATTTCTTTTACCAGTAGAGGAGTTATTGTATAAAAACAAAGATCCTTTCAAGCAAGAAATGGGTATTTTTTGATGTTCGAACAATCAATTTCAGATTGTATGCAACTCACCCCTTTTACAAAACAGAGAGACAAAGCATAAACGAAAGTCAAACACATTTTATACTTTACTTATTTCAATAAAATACAACTATGTACCTTACTTATGTGAAATTTAGTGTTGACTGACATAACTCTTTTCAAATTCAAATTACGACGCTCTGCATATAACCTATAAACAGTCAACGTATACCGAGATTACAATGCTTATACACATGTTGCAGGCTATGTTGTCATTTCAGAATGTTAACATGTTATATAAATAATATTATATACAATCGGATTTTTTGAGTCTTCATTCTTTACAGAAAATAAATAGTCCACAAAGGTCTTTACACAAACACTGTTAGAATAAAACCATAAATATTTCGTTTTTAACTTCTGTTGACTATGAACATTTTCCAAAAAAGCTTTTCATTAGCTGATCACTTCACAGCTACTTTTAAATTCTTTTTTAATTTAATAATACCATACTATATATTGAATGCAATAACTTGAACATGCTGCTGACTGTAGAAATTCATAAATAGCTTGTATAGTTAAATTTAATTTAATTCTGATACTTGTGATACAAATACTTATTGCATAAACAATAAAATAACCACCGTCCGCTTGTCTTCTTCTTCTTCCTCCTTCTGTCACCAATCAGCTTAGCAACGCATCCAGCAACTATCAATATCAAAATCAATATGCCCAATCCAGCACCAATTCCAATGTAAAGAACGTGTATGTCGTCTACAAATATTGGAAAAAGATTAAAGAGAGATACTAAGTTGCTACAGGGAACGCCACATACATAATATAATGCCTCTCCGTACAGACCTCGGGGAACAAAGCAACTATCCATAGAACATACATCGTTAAAATCAATTGATTTGTTTCATTCTTTACTAATACAAAAAGTGTTTATTCATTATATCGTCATCCCTATTTAAAGGATCAGCCATTTCCAACTGATGTGACATATTTTTCTGAGCACATTTATTTCCCGATTCCAATCCTTTAATACCAGGCACAAGAAGTAGGCAAATGGTAACCATTATTCAACACATACACCGAACTAAATCGAGCTCACCCCAAGCTACATAACATAACTGTTTATAATTAATTGAATTTAAGTATAAGATCTATCATTCAATGCATCCAATTTACATTTTAATAATTATGTGATATGAAATATTAACATTCAATTTTTTTCTTATGCATACAAACTGCTATTTTGTGTCACACTCATACATACTTGCAAGGAAAATAAAAATTGCCCTAAAAAACTTAATAATATTATTATAAAAAATATACACTCTAGGAGTGTAAATTCATGTACTGTATATTTATACAAAACAGCCAAATGAAATATTGCAATACAGACAAAATGACAGTAGTGCAGTATGAATAAATATAAAGACAACATACATGTATATACTATTCAATTATAAACGTAGTAGATTAATACATTCTCGTACAGTACGTTGCAGCTACATTGTCAATCGTTTTTAAAGTACATTGTTATTTAAACGGAATAACTGAACACACTAGTATTTTGACGGTAATAGTCCTTTACGTATCGATTTCATAAAATGTGACATTCGAAACATTTTGAATAAGACTTAATCATTTTCAGTTGAATCGGTTGTTGGGCTGCAACAAAAGTGTTTGTATTGGATGACATAGTAAATAGTTCATATATATTACAAACAAGAGGTTGTATATTCATTTCAGTCCCTAAATTTGTAGCAAATACATTTTAAATAAAACATTTTAAAAACATATTGTTCGATGAATTTTGTAACTCACCACTGGTAATTTTGCTGCAACGAAAAAAAAATCCGGTATCAATTATATGTTAACTTAATCATAACCATAAATATCAATGAAAATATGCATAAAACAACATACGGTTAAGTGATAAAATTTGTTTTAATAATGACACTCGACATTTTGATTTCTTACCAGATAACAATATGTCTTATAAAACTACAGCACTTAAAATATCGTGCATACCTCATTGCATAGATCTTCACGACTTTTATTTGGTGTTTTGGAATTCTATTACCAAAGACAACAATATCTTAAAAAAATCCTTTCTTCAATATTCCAATCGAATTAAAAGAGAGATAATACGTAACTACAGGGAACCGAATGCACAGCAGGGAAGATCATATTCATAAATAAAGGGAGCATACAAACAATATCAATAACAATAAACAGACTGGGAGAGACCTAGTAATGTATGTGAATACCTGCATTGTACGCTCCCATCAACTACATCGCATTTGAATCCTTCACCGCACGTACTGATTAAAGTGGTATAAACATCGCACAATTCAACGTTCGTACCGAATGTGTCTGAAAAATTAAAGACCAGTTCAATTGGAAGATAAGACAGCTAAGAACCGTGGACAGCAAAATGACATTCACGTTAGCGAAAGTGATCATGTATATATTCAAACCACATTCTGTGTATTTGACTAAGTTAGTTTAATTAAACTTAAGCGTTTAAATTTAACATGGAATCAAAATATTTGACACATGGAAATATCTTAAAGTAATATTCATGAAAAATGTATACCATATAATTAAAACATCAATATACATGCATTATCAAAGAATACACAGATAACGTGATATTATGTTTTAGATTTCTTAACAATCGTTTTTTACAAGTGTTGTCCTCGAGTAACATATTATAACCAAATGTTAATAGGTATTACATGTTAATAACTCTAATTAAATATGTGTGAACCGATGTAGCAACAACACTGAATGAAGCGCGTTCAAATGTTTTACTTTCAGACGTCCATAAACATCTTGAATAACCATATGCAGTCGGTGAAAAGTAGATACTTTAGAATTTAAATGGCATACCATTTTTCTCTCCCTGACTTCAGATGGTTAAAACCTCCCATAACTAAATTTCATTTTACTGTTAGTTTGATATTGACATTTTTTTACACCGAAAGGGATTTTAACAGATCAGTGAGGATTTCTTAATTTATCATTTTCATGCGTAATATGGCATTAGGTTTCATTACATCCAAACGTTTTATTTATAATCATTGACAGATTCAACAGTGTTTGCTTCACGTATAAAAGTTCTTCGGTCACAGCGAAGTTTCGTAGAAGGAAGTTAAGAGTTAAATGCCTTATTTATTGCTATTTATGTCCAATTAACAATTTGTAAAAAAGTATTAACATCCATTAATTGTTTATTATATTTAAATAGTATATCATTATAAAAGATCATAATGATGAACGAAATAGAACTAATAAAAACTTAAAGAGCAATATGAACAAATTTGAATATTGTCATAAAGGATACTCTGGAAATACCTGATGAAACAGGGACCGTTTGGTTATCATAGTCAAATACTGCTGCCCCGGTAGCGATATCTACAGTTACTGTGAGAAGTTCATCAATGATGGTGTCGTCAGACTTATTGTATATGATGCCATAATTTGCAATAATGCCAAGTCTGAAACAAGCAGCATGTGCTCCAATGTTACACTGTGGTAAATGATTATTTGTTTATCTACCACATACTAAGGATGGCGACGACCAACTCAGGCCAGTGAAGCAATAGAAACAACAACAGTAACAAAACAAAAGCAACAACACTCTATTTCTCATACAGCAACTAATACAATAACACCACTTTATAATGAACTTATGATCAATGTAGTTTTACATTTGCATCATCTGGAGGTTTAAAGTTTATATAAAGTGATACATATTTTAGTGTCTCGCTAAAGTAACAACACAGACGTCTCCAAGGTGCAGTTTTCATAGATGCAGAAAGTAATATATTAGTATTAACTTTGCAATAGAACTCCACAATTTCCTGATGTAACATCTTCACTAATGAAACATTTAAATGTAAGGAACCTTCAATAAACAAAGTATATGCAAACTGTATACCGAATGTTTGTTACAACGATCAACAACTCATGTCCAATGTATGATTTGTAGAGCGCAAGTAGCTGAAGGAGAAAAGCATAATGCAGTAACATATTTGCAAAAGCTGCAAAACAGCAACGGGGAGGCATGGCGGGCTTTGAGTAAATAATCTGAGTCCTGATCTGGAGGTCGTGGGTTCGAATCCTGGTTTGGCGGGGTTTGGTTAGGATGTGGCCATGAACTTCACAATCCCAGAATTAGGTGTAAGTTGCGATAACATTTTTCACAATCAATGTAAAATTATAAATTTAAATTGAATATAACTGAAGTTTTGCAGTCAGAGATAGTGTAAACATAGTATTTGGTTGTCTTTAAACGAAGGAATATATAGACATACTGCTTTTTTAACTGTCCCAGAAACAGCTTCAAATCCTGCAGATGTGGCAATGTTGAATCCTGCTGGAAGTAAAATATTGATCCGGATCGATGTTGAGATTCGACCATATATGTCTAAAGAGAAGAAAAAGTAACTAGAAACGACGTATATATCTAATAATAACAGTGTATAACCAAGACATGTCATGTTTAAATAGTCCAGATAAGAATATGATATACAACAATTCAAAACGTTCATTGAGAAATGAAATACTAATTATCATATACATAATACAGTGAAACCATATAAGGACAAAATCTTTGCTGGTTCAGAATCGAGCTTCTTATACGGAAGAAAACCGGAAATATGGTCTTATAACTAGGCTTAAAGTGAGGTTTCACATGTACATCAGGACACTAGATATGGTACCCATGTACATTGTAACATAATCCAACATCAATAATTACTTTACTGATATAATTATTATGTTCAGAGGTTTTTGCGTGAAATGACACTGAATGACTTGAAAAAAACCTAATGACATGTTATGTTACTGTAGAATAATATTACCTTCATCAATAGGCTTCGTTGGTTCTGGTGACTCTAAGAGAAAAAGTAAACAAAACATAATTTGAATACATTACGACATTATATAGTACACACTAGTGCGAGTCTGAAGCTCGTTTAACATCACTTTTGCAACAGTAGTTTGGTATGAATGACTTAAAAGTATCATACAGTACATACACAAGACAATGTCTCTTCTCATAGATCTCAGGGAGACATCATCCTACGAAACGTTAGGAGTTGGGGAAGCGTAAGTGCAAACACCTATGTGAATGAAGAAAATGACTAGATGATTATCAAAAATAAGGGGACAACAAGTGGGGGAAGGGATTGAATGGATGGAATGCACCACAGGACAAGCTATAAAACCAAGTTACCACTGGCCGAAGTCATGCATTCAGACCAAAGTTTCAACCTGTACAAACAGGGGATGTATTCATTAGAAAGATCATAGGCCGAATACTTATGCCGTTACCTGTATTAACTACAGTTATGTTGCCACCGTGACTAAATCATAATAGCAAACAAGTCAACAGAGAAAGCATATTAATCTTTAGATATACACTATCTGCGTTAATGCAGTTGGATATTGACAGAATGTGGTAATAAACATATAAACAATTATGTTTTGCAAATGTTGATGTTATTATTTAACATATTCGAATTTAACATTTAACTATTTTGTAAGCATGCAGTCAACATATTCAGCCAATTATATTATGTTTCTAACGGAATAATGAGCATTAAAGGACTTAAACCGGCGATTGAACTCCAGATTAAATATACTTAGTTACATTTAGTATCTTCATGAAATTATAACCGAACATTTTAAACATTCTACATACACTTCCTGGTAAACAACATATATATACACGCTTGCCATACGTGTTGTTGGTAACTGGGGTATCACAATTTGAATGAGAAGTCTTCAGATGAATGATTAATCTACATGAAGTAATGGTAAGTTCTTTTGACCTAAACAGATACACCGGTCTACATAAATTATAATGTATAAGTTCATATTGTAATACATTTTAACTTACTTCGGACACAATCAAAGTGTGTATCATATTCAAAACCTCTGAGACAAGAGCATTCGTGGGAACCTTTCACATTATGACAAGCTGTGTGTGGAATATGTACACATATATCTTCATCTTCACATTCATTGAAATCAATTGCACATGTCTTTCCAGTCCAGCCATCTTTACACAGACATTGTCCTGTTACCGTATCGCAAGTCTGGTGTTGGTTCTTTGCATTGTTTGTGATACAGTCACAAGTGTTGGTGCAGTTTTGTCCATACATATTTTCGGAGCATTCTGATATGACAATCGAAATAAATATATCAATGACCAAATGTTGTTCCACTCAAAAACTAAAGAAACAACCTTAACTAGTTGCCTATGACAAAGAATATTGGTGGAACATTGGACATTTAGTGTCAGTGCTGGCACAGAAGATATCAGAAAAATGTAGATAATGTCTGTCGTATTTGCAAAAACTTTACTGAATTCAATATATTTTAACAAACACTTGTCCTTTGATTAATACTACTGGTTACATTCCCTTATTATTACTTGATTGTAACTATTGATATTTAACAGTATAAGCACGGTTCAAGAATATGTTGCATTATGTTACCTTATCAGCGTCCGTTCGTATGGTGTTCTAAATGGCTGAAAAAAGGGTGAAAACTGTGGACCAGAGAATGCCACATTCACCAATGAGAACTTACATAGAAATATCTCGACAAAAGACGAGAGAGAAGACACATACAGGATTGGACACAAAAAGTGGTTCTTACCTGTACAGTCATTCCAAGATCCGCCAAACCCAACTTCACAAGAACATGTATAACTTCCATTGATATTGTTACACATATAGTCACAATCATCAATTCCCTCTGCACATTCATCATTATCTACACAAAAACATAATTATAAGCATTCTAAGAGAAATTTAAATATCATCAGGTTCAAGTAAACACGTTTAAATATGACATTTCATATGTATTGACCATAAAACTATGCACACAATCCGAAGTTTGGAATCGTTAATCTTCACATTAAAACTCTTACTTAATTTTGAACGGATAGTACCATGTACATGATTGGATGACATACTTACCTTTACATTGTCCATTCAAATCGAAATATCCATCAGGACAATCACAGCTGTAGGATCCATCATAGTTATAGCATTCACTGAACAGTTTTTTTGTACACAGAGTACTTTCACATTCATCAATATCTACTGAACAGTTGCCATTCCACCCCTAGAATATGTAAGGTATTATTTAAAAGAGAGATAATATGTTGCTAAAGGAACGCCACATACTTAAGAATATGCCTTTCCACACAGACCTCCGCTAAATTCACAGTCCAAAAAATACAAGGCATATGAGGAGGCGCAAAGGTAAATATGTGAGGGAACAGGGCGCAAGAAATGGGGGGATTTAATGGATGAAATAAAACACAGGATAAGCCAAGACAGCTGGCAACACTGGCCGAAAGCGGGAAGAAAACAACGTGGACACTATAATAAGTGAAAGAACCACACGGGGAAAGGGAAAACGAACATGCATCTAAATACAAAAAGAAATAATGAACTGTTTGAATCGTGTTTCAATTATACAGGGCCTTCAGGTGACCTTATCGGTTTTCCTATTTTTTTTGATAACCACAAGTACTAATTTGCCTTTTCAGAAGCCGCATGCATAAGAGTAAGAGAGCAAATGATCATAGCCAAATGTCATTGAATGACATAACCTGACTATTCAATGAATATAATTCGAAAGTAACAGCGCTAGACAATAGTAAAACAAAATATTAAAGTTTACATACGGCGTACATCAAAAAAAGGTATCCACATTGTGTTACAATATTAAAGATAACCTTATGGTAACAATGAAAGCTGGAAAGAGTAATCGAAGACCTCATTCATGAACAGGACCTAAATATTGAAATGGTATAAATAGTATGAGGACTATGAATATGATGGGCATTTGTTCAAAGAAATATCAGCATGAAAAGACACTAATCATATACAGCTTTACTGCTGTGGATCTGACAGGGTGAAAGAGAAAGATTGAGTAGCTACAGGGCACGCCACATACATAAGACAGTGCCTCCCCACACAGACCTCCGGGAAAACAACAGGCCATAATACATTAGGCGTTTGAGGAGGCTCAATGGTATATACGCAAGGGAACAGGGGCGCAAGAAATGGCCAGGCCGACCATAAGGGTTAACTAGGAGAATCAAAGAATACAATGGGCTTTTACCAGCAAAGAAATGTAAAATCTGAAAGCTGGATGAATTCTGAAGTGACGGATTTTACTTACCTCGATACATATACATGTACCGTCAACATGGTTGCAAGACACTGTGTTTTCATTAAAACATGGACATTCTTCCATACAGTCTGCTCCATACCTACCATTTCTACAGACTGAACGAAAGATTGGTAAATTAATATTATCTGCATTAAAAAAAAAAATGAAAATACAACCTGTTCTGTTATTTTCCATTACAGTACCCCGAACAGTAAAAACTATATAATATATGCTTTATAACAAACTTTAATTTTACTCCATGCATGTTAAAAATAAGTGTATGAAGAGAGTTTGCACATTAGCACATTGAAATTGAAGATCTAGCAATTATTACATATTGTGTTGCTACAATAGCAAGGCGTCAAGGTAAAAAGTTAATACAGTGGTTACGAAATAAATGAATATGCTACTCAATTTTGTTCAAAGCACTACATCAACCCGTGGGTATCAATCGACATTTAAGCACATCTGCAGCATATCCAATTTAGCGGATTTTATCTGATCTGTATAGATACACATTTATCAGTAGTCAATATTATTGTTTTAAATCCAATACCGATATAAATTTACAATATTTGTAATAATGACACACTTTACCTATTAGGAACAATCATATTTCATGTAGCATGTAGAATACAGTTTTAATGCACATTGCAATAAGCTAGAAAATAAAAATGGATACAAAAGGGTGTGTAAATGTTTCGCATAATTTTCCAATATATCACTTATGTACCGTCACTAATGTACATTTTCAAGCAGATAGACATAAACAGGGAGTTTTTACACAGTACAGTGAACATACCATCCCATATACTCCATTATACTATCAGAACTAAGCAATAGCATCTTACCCTCACAATCTCCACCAGTGAGTTTGACAAATCCAATATCACAATGACAAATGAATGTACCAGCCATGTTTTTGCAAGTGGAGTTAGCAGAACAAGGATGAACATCAGCAGTACATTCGTCGATGTCAGTTCTACAAGTATCACCCTCCCAACCGTCCTTACAGTAGCAGGTGCCATTTTTTGTATCACACAGGTCTGTGTAACTCATATTGCAATCACATGTTTTATTGCATTGCTCGCCATAGAAACCATTTTTGCATTCTGTAATGGAAGACATGCTATATGGATAAATTATGTTATTAAAATCATATTATTCAGACATAACCTATGGCAAGTATACATATAACTGTATCCAGTTTGCGCTTTTCACTGACTAAACATGTTTATAATGGAGTTTAAACAATATTTCTCAGTAAAATTAGCTATGCTAGAATTAAGACAAACAGACTGTTCATACCTTTACATGTCCTTCCATCTCGTAGCAAATAAGACCCACTGTTACAGGAGCACTTAAAATCACCAACAAGATTAGTGCAGTTATGATCACAGGCTGATACCTTACATTCATTGATGTCTGTAAAGATTGAAAAACAATCCTAATTAACAAAGCCCAACTATCAAGAAGAATGCTTATGTAAGAATATTTTTCAGACCGCTGAGGTTAGCTCTACCTCTACTGCTGCAAATGTCGAAACAGGAGGTCATATGTTCAAAACTAAGATGAGATCATTTTCTCCTTTTCAATTTTATCGGAGATATATCATCCAAAGAATTGTTTTCACGTCTAATTCATGTGCGGAAATCGTCACTTAAATGCAGAATAATAGGCCAGTACTTTTAGGTAACACAGAAACTCCAGTAAGGTCGACTCACCACCTTACTTAACTAACATACTGTCATAATACAGCATACAACTCACAAACCAATACAAAATTATGGTAAAATATTAATTATAGGTAATCTGAATTATGCATTAAGCTGTCAGAAATTGATATTTTCACCTTTACACGTGTGGTCGATTAATTCGTGTCCTTTATCGCAAATACAAAACTGTTGACCATTCGTAACAACACATGTTCCATTTAGGCAGTAGGAAGGCTCGCTTCCATTACATTTGTTTTCCTCTGCAAATTTAACAATTATAGTATTGTAATACAAATAATTGAAATAAAAGAACAAAAATTAATACATAAATGATAAAGTGATCCGAAACAATGAACATGGTTAAGACGGGTTCCATCTTTGAATTTCGATATTTGACCTTTTTAATCATACATGTTAATCAAAATCAACAGAAGATGTACCCGGTGCACAGATTTGCAGAAACTTTGTGAAGTAGTATTAGTGGGTATCAATTATGACACTACTAAGATATATTTAACTTGGTCTGTCAATAGCACAGCTTTACAAAACTAGCAACTTATTGCAAATGTATATAAATGCAAATACAAAACATAATGTGACATGCAGAAAAAATTACGCTAATAGGGAGATTCCATTATATTAAGTGCGTGCAAAAGTCAGCAATTTACACATTATTATACAATTAGCAAAGAGTTGTGTATTTCTTGCATTCACTTAAACAATTTAATTTGGCTCTCTTTGTCAATGGTGTTGAAGAATCTCTAGTTTTCATCAAAGCAATGACTATTTGATTTTTATGGGTTTTTTTGTCGTACATTTGAACATTTACGTTTTTACTGTTGTCATGATTGGTATGTGGTTATATAAAAGAAATTGATTGATTTTAATTGCTCATGTTGACAAAGATGCAGTATACCAGAAGTGAATTAATAAAGCATTTGGGTGCAGTGCATGAAACGTTGGTACATAATGTGTAATTTAATTACTTACCAAGCTGAATACAGGTTACTCGGTCCTCAAGGTCGAGTTTAAAACCATCTTCACATGAGCATAAGTAACCACCAGCAGTGTTGTCACATATCTGATCACATGCAGCTGTTGTTCGACATTCATCGATATCTAAACAAAGTAATAGTTTGAATTAATAACAAAATGAAACACCAATTATCCCATTTTTTCTCATAATTTTTATGACACAAATTGATTCTTTTATACCAATGTATTAGAAAAAGATTAACAGACATAATGTTTATTTGTTTTATACCAATGTAATAGAAAAAGATTAACAGACATAATGTTTATTTAAACTTCCAGCTGTAGCATATTGCCAGTCGCTTTACGTATTTATGCTTATCCCACATCACTTACCAACACATTTTCTATCTGTCATTTGAAAACCATTCTGACAATCACAGAAATATGATCCAACTGTATTCTTACAGACTTGATCACAATATGGAGGACTCGCTGTGCATTCGTTAACATCTAAATCAGAATATAGATTGTTTCAGTTTTATGTATATTTAATGACAGGTTATGTCATTGTCTGCTTAAATCAAATTACTGAATTGGAAGAATCCTTTCCAACATGCCAGAATGACAGCCACAGAAAACAGACTTTCGTTTAGATATTTATAATTGGTCTCTTATAGTTCAGAAACACTTCAATATAGAACCAACAAAACTTCAAATTAAAATGGTTTGAAACAGCCGATCTGCAGACTGAGAAATGTCAAGTTTATTGATTTCTTATTAGGTTGAGCCAGGAAACCCCTGAAATGCATTATAATGGAGGTAAACATTTCAACTGAAAACTCACCGAAATGATTATCTTTCGATTCTGCAATCGTTAGTAATGGAAGACAATTGTATGAACTGGAATGTTTGTGGTTTACAGAAGGATACTTAAATAGGAATACTATTTATACTAACTGCACACCCAATAAATGATAAATTACACACAAATTAATGTTAACAATATATTGCCCTTACCATCACAGTGTCCACTGCTGTTCTGATATCCAGCCATGCAGATACATTGTGGCATTCCATGTTGATTGACACAAACAGTGTTTGATGCAGTACATAGGCTACTTTCAGTTGCGCAGGGGTCAATCTCGCTATCACAGTTTGTACCAACCCAACCATCATAACAAATGCAACCTTTCGAAAAGTTATCATTGAGGAGTATGTACTAAACTAGATGTTTTGAATTGATAATATATATTATCAAATTTAGTTGCAATATTCAATATATAGTTCCCACATCTACAATATCTTCTCTAAATCATCAGCCATTTTGATAGGCAAAACTGATATTGACTGATAGGAGTAATTCCCAAATATGTGATAATTGAGAAAATACAAACAAAAATTGCATGTGACAACCAATGTTTTTAACTTTCTGAGCCATGACCTCACATTAGTATAATTAATATTTGTATGCCCTCGTTTACGTTTAATTCTTTATACACTTTAAGGAAATGTGCCTATAATAGTGGCCGACTATTCAGAACAAGAGAGGGTACACATTCTAAATGTGGGAACTATCTTACCTTTTGATGCTACAGACATGTTTAAACTATTATATACAAATAATTGACACACAACTAAACAAGAGAAAATGTTTATAGCTGTATAACTAATGCAGAACACAAGCTATTACTCAGTTTACCGCCGGATAAATCATGCAAAGTTAATTTATTAAACTACTAGTGTGGAATCACGTTGTAGCAAATCATATATAGGTGGTGTTTTGTGCGGGGAAAATGCTCACATACATAAACTGCCATTTAAATGACCCATCAATTACGAAATACTTGAGTACTAAGGTACATCTGAAACCAAAATATGATATGATATTGCATGACCTGGATACAAATCATATCACAAATCAACTACAGTACCTTTAGTTTTGTCACATTGACCATTCAAACAACTGCATTCATTTAAGCAACTCTGACCATAATGGTGTTTATCACATTCTGAAATAAAGTTCTCAATACAAATAGACAAAACATTTCAAAATACATTAAATTTTGTTCTTACAAACATAATGAGTGCTATTGGCATAAATACTTGCAAATCCACAGAAATGTAGTCCATGTGTTTACATATAGTCAGGTTATATGTCTGTCAATGCATATATTAATAGAAACTAGAATAAGGAATAAAATGTTTCACAACGGACAGACAAAGTCCAACACTCCTCTGATGGGTTTATAAAATTATAAAAATATCATGTCAATACCAGAACATGTACGGCCATCGTTTTCTAGTTTTGTACCAATTGGACATTGGCATAAGAAGGATCCATCAGTGTTTAAGCAAATGGCTTTCTCACTGCATTGTTCACCACTCCCGTTTACACATTCATTGATGTCTGTAACAAATGGAACAATTTACATATTATTTATAATGTGAAAGGCAATGTATAGTGTATAGGCACATTCACATTATCACGCTTATATAGGGTATTAGTAAAATGCTCTACATAAGTTAATAAGATATTTAGTTGTTTCAGGGAGCGCCACATACACAAGACAGTGCCTCCCCATACATAACCCACAGAAACCAACAGTCTTGTACATATTATTTGTCATGTATCAGTGTATGAGTTACCGCCGCTAGATATATCACAATACATTTTCTATCCCTTCATCAGAATACATGAAGACTTTTATTGAACCTAACGGTATATCCATCATTATGGCACTGGCACGCCAGAATATGATCACATGGATAAGTCTTTGTGAGACTTTCTTAATACTAGTTGTATTATTTAAAGGATCATTTGACCCGATTAGATGAACCACCTGAATACTATGATCATTATTTCCTAGGTTGGTCTAAAGTCTTCCTATAAGTATATTCGTAGTAAAAGAGAGAAAGAGAGGCTAAGGAAATGATGCATCGCTCACAGATTAAATGGGCTCAAAGAAAATTAAGATTACAGTATACGACATATAACAAGAAACAACTGGAATGGGGAACAGCACCATACTTGAACATAATGAGCAAAATGGAGAGAAAAATGTGAGAGGTCGAAACCCTCGTACTGTTAGTATAAAGTCTTCTGACCTGAACTAGTGTAGCATGCCACATTGTACTTGACCGTTATATTTCCAAACATCCTTTCAACATTTCGGTCATCATACATGACTCGAAAATGACATTAAGATCGGCACTTAAGGCTTAATTGTATTAAATAATGTTATACACGAGTAATATTTCAAAACACTTTACCTTTACAATACTGTCCATCATCTGCCAATGTGTATCCACTTCGACAAACGCACACTGCATCATCAACCGTTGTTAAACAATTATGTTCACAGGTCAGATTATAAAACATTTTGCAAGGATCTTCAACTGAAATACGGCACATAACACATTGTACATGGAACAGGCTTCGAACCAGGTCCCCCCATAACATCGAATAATAACAACATGTGAAATCAAAGATATTCAAACATATCCATGTAATAGTTCTACCAGATGTGTAAGTCTCAAAGAAAAATCCTTATGCATGTACATATATATACACAAGCATTGTTGTTTGCATCTGAGGAGCACGAACATACAAATTAGTTACCAAACTATGGTAAAATATCAATAAAAAGAGAATTAGAGAATAAAACATGAAAAGTAGACATAAGGTTCCCTTGTAGACAAGTTTTCCTGTCAGGCAGCAACTTACATCCAAATTTGCAGAAACAGTTATAACTTCCTGGCACATTGTCACAGACTTGATCGCACTCATCAATGAGTAAAGAACACTCGTCTATATCTATACAAAACAATTACAGGAGAATGTCACGAGTTCTTCCCTTCGTCCCATTTAGAGTCCCTTCCCTTCGCCCCTCTAATTAGTACAATACATACATATTCCATAGAACTCTAAATGAATTAAGGGAAAGAACTCGCGACAATATGACAATGTGAATACAACTATATTGCTTACTTATGGAGCTATGTGATCCAATAACTGTCTGTACAAGTGAATGTACACACAAAACAACATCCACATTCACAACATATGTAATCATGATTATCATCGAATTACCCAGTCAGTGTTTAACTTGTGTTTTCATGTTTAGCATAAGTTGGTTATCAAGACAACATTCTGTAATATAGCTCAAACACACGAGTTACGGCTCTAACCTCCACAATCTGTATCACTGACAGAAATAAATCCTTCTTTACATCCACATGTAAAGTTGCCTACTGTATTCAAACATGTTTGAGAACAACTATTCAGGGCAGGACTGGAACATTCGTCAATATCTGAAGCAAACATTAAACACATAAATTATACTATCAAATTGAATGATCACAGCCTTTTTTTCAGTGTTTGGGGTAAGTTCGGTGGGTGCTTTTGATAGGGGAATTTTGCATCATGAATCACCATATTTAGGTATTTATAAGGCTTAAATGTAAACATTATTACTGAGGGTGAATTTTCTTTCTAAGTAGGAGAAAATATACTATTTTTCTTTGGAGAATTGGGCCCAATATCAGCCTCAAATTTGCCATAAAAAGGGCTGGATCGATACAATCAATGTTCACTGAATAAAACGCCAGTCTCTTTTTCTTACTCATTATGTTTATAATTATAGAACACTCCATACTGAAAACTTCTCTCCAAAGAATGAGCAATATATTCGTAAATTCTATTGTCTTATTACTAATTTGTGAAAGTGAGATTAAGTTGTACAGGGAACGCCACATATAAAAGACTATGCCTCCCCGCACAGACCCCTGAGAAAAAAACTGTCAACAAAACACCAGGCATTGAGGAAGTGTAAATATGTATTTGAACAGGTGTGTACGGAATGGTCTGACTGTCCATAAAAACAACTAAGGCTAATTACAACAAGACGGGCATTTATTGGAGTGAATACATCACGGAAAAGGTCAAGAAACAGGCGAAAAAGAACTATTTAATCCTGTGTAGGAATTTCACATGGGCAAAGGGGGACTCAACACAAATATATAACACAAATAGAAACAACAGAATACAACAGGTAAACTATTATGAACTGTTAGTAAAAATACTGGGGGTTTAAATCGATTTAATAACTTTAAGTTCAGTGTAGAATCAGCCCTAATGAAAACGACGGATATAAAATTGGTAGTACGGTTATTTACTGATAATATAATCACTTATTTGTTACAATTTGTACCTCACCTTCACATGCATAATCCCTTTTCATTTCGTATCCAGGTGAACAATCACATCTAAAAGAACCAGGTGTATTTCTGTACATTTTCAGAACATTATTACACACATTACGTATATCACATTCATTGATGTCTTTATCACATTTATCACCCGTCCACCCCTCAGCACATATACATCCTTTGACAGAATCACACGCAACTGCACCTGGGCCTAAACATTCACATTGGCTTTCACAATTTTCTCCGAAGTAGGAATTCTCACATGCTATATGGATAAAAAGTACACAGCTATGTATAAATGTATTCCTTGGACAATTTAATCAAGTCCGTATGTAGAGAATCTTTAAATACTCTTAAAACGTTGAACATGACATTGCATCAACTTTAGATCAAGCCATTGTTACTATTTCCATTATTGTTTACTGCAATCAAAACATATAAGGGTCCTGTAGCTTTAAAGAAAAATGTATTTTTTACAGAGGAGTTAACCTTTGCGAAAATACGTGATAGCCAAACTAGACATATCAATTTGAAATCTCAGACCACACAAACAGCTAGAAAATAGTAAAAATATGTATTTAAATCAGGAGAAAGTCAATACTTTAGTACAGTTACATGTACATAGCTTTCTTAATCATGACTGTCTGAAAAATGCATGTAGTATGCAATTAGCAAATTAGTTTAGCCTGTTAATTGTAAGATGAATAAAATAAAATAGCAAGACATTTTTCTAAACTGATATTAAATAATGACCTGTAATTTTGTTCATTTTTAAAGTTCGCAAAAACATTAACAAAGGAAGTTTCAACTCATTAAGACTTTAGTATATAACATCTTGGTAATGTGTTGTTGTTACGACAATTTGAAATTACCTTTGCATTTAGATCTGCCGATTAGCCTATACCCTGAATGACAGAGACACTGAAACCCACCGTCAGTATTTACACACTGCTGCTGGCAAACATTTCTGTTACATTCATCGATATCTACAATATTTTAATTTGTTATTTAATTAATTCGATAGCATTCAATTATCTAAATACGTACCAACAGGCAATCATGTGTCATACACCATGTTTCTAACTACTGAAGTGTAGTCATTGATCAGGTTTTCACGAATCAATGGTCACTATGGCAACAGTTTCATAGATTTAAGTTTAAAATGATTATGCTAATTATAGTTGCATATTTATTGACTACATGATAAAAGTATGACTTGTGGTACAGCCACATACTTATTTTAGTTTCATCGCATTGCTGTAAATCTGTTTCGATGGAAATAATCATGACTTTGCGATGTAGAATGTATCAATTTGAAAACATTTACCCACACATTGTGTTCCGTCACTATCCAGTTCATATCCATACTTGCAGAAACATGTTGGTTGCCTATCCTCTATACTACACCCACCGGATTCTGAGCAATTCATGATCCGGCACGCATTATTATTTCCAATCTCTGACAAAAAATAGAATACATCATCGTTATTTCATAGTCAAAAATATTAGACGCGTTCATGTTCATTTACCATAAACATAAAACATATTTTTATTTTACATTTTACTTTCACTTGGCCTATATAACCAAAACATGTCAAAATGTGAAATAGCTTATGTTGGGTCTCATTAACAGGACTATGTTATTTCCAATCTCTGACAAAAAAGAAATGCATCATCAATATTTGACAACATGCAAAAACATCTACGTTTACGAACCACAATAAGAATGTTCCAAGAATACTTTTTCAAGAAATATCAGGTTAAGTACCTTCTATGCAGGTCCAAGAAGATGAGTTGAAACCGTATCCCGCGTGACAAGAGCAAACAAAACCACCAAGCGTGTTCAAACAAATATCAGTACAATTATGCTCTTCTAGATCACATTCATTTATATCTGAAAATTGTAACATTCATCTCGTAATATTTTTGTTTTGACAGACCTTGCACCAAATGCATTTCTGTGAACAAACATCACAAATTCCGACTCCATAATAGTTCATATAAGCTTCGATATGCAATGAAAATTATTCATTATGTAACATCATTTTAAAGCTACATGTTAAAACAATCACACTTAATGATGTTAATTAACCTTATGCATACATTTACCTCAATAATGAGACCACGTGTTGGACTCTTGAAAACTGGTCTTCTTTTTGAGGAAGATTTAATATTGAGGTGGGATAAAGAGCAAAACTGAAAATGGACTTGAAAAATGTGTTCTTAATTTCGAGGTGGTCTTATTATTGAGGTGGTCTTTAAGTGAGGTTTTACTGTACATGTATTTCTATCCATTAATGTTACATCCCGTTGAATTTGTTTGCATCTCATTTTCTAACTGGTATCTCTTATACGCACACGAATGTAGTCACTATCTATAATTTTTGCTGAGATACTACATGTATATAGCAAGAGAACAAAGTACTCAAGACACAAACATTATATATGACAAGCGATATACAAAATATGAAGCATGCACATTCATGGTGCTTACCATCACATTTACTTTCATTCCTAGCGCTCTTTTTGTAACCATTGCGACAGGAGCATACATAACCACCTTTCGTGTTAATGCATATCTGATCACAGGCCCCATTGTTTTCATTACACTCGTTTATATCTAGA
Source organism: Mactromeris polynyma (assembly GCA_032209605.1). Lineage (NCBI taxonomy): Eukaryota > Metazoa > Mollusca > Bivalvia > Venerida > Mactridae > Mactromeris > Mactromeris polynyma. The sequence goes on along the minus strand of JASFXZ010000004.1, from coordinate 31,918,466 downwards.
AACAAAATATAAATGTCAACACACATTCATTCCTTTTCTGTATGTTGTTTTATTGAATTGGAGTTAATGCCATTTCAACATTTTTGTTCAAGTATATATGGCGGTCAGTTGACCTAAAAAGGTTTTTCCTGGAATTAAATACCAATCAGTACTTGAACTTGCCCTACCGCAAGCAGTTAATAACTTATCCACATAAATCAGAGGTGGGGGAAAAATGCCTCCAGCCAAATGCCACAAAAGGACATGACCTACCCCTCCCAGGAATCAAACGTGGATCCCACGGGGACAACTCAATGCTCTATCAACTGAGCTAAACACAGACTTTTCCGTCAATATTATATTACCGATGCATATTTTATACGATGCAAAACTTATATATATTATACATACTCAAAACATTTATAAAACGAATCATTATAATGTTAAAATAGTTTGTTCACATCAAAGTTTGGGAAAAGAAATTTTAATATGTCATCTCTTTGCTATAACTTCTTCCTCCATTTGCTATTAATTAGCATCTGATCCAGAAACAAAACTATTGATGGTAAAATAGGTAGTGCGTGTATAGTTTTTGATAACATATACATACAGATATCCATATAAGTTAATGGGAGAGAAATATGTTTGTCTTGCTTAACATCCCGTAATTGTATCTATGAAAAATGGAAACTAATTCGTTTTCAATTTTAGTAATAAGGCATTAAGTTATATAAATAGCCAGGGTGTGTAGTGATTATTACAGATCATCCTAGACGGCTAACTGGGTAGAATACTCAACCTTGAATAAGAAATCAATGACCTTAGCATACACAACGAATCAGTCGTTATTTTTACAGAAGCTTGTTGTCATGCACAATGGTTTACATAACTTGAATTAAGTTAAAAGGCAGTGCAAGACACGTCGACCCGATATAAAAATTGCCTTATTGACAGGTGATTATACATTCAGTAAAATACTTTGCACACTTGACATATCATCGTATTGAGACTAGATGTTTTACACTCTACATAGAGAGATAAAGTATGCTTACCAAAACATTTTTCTTCAATTAACATCCATCCGGGCGGACATTCACTGCATGTATAAGCTTTATTCCGCAACCGTTCTTGTGTTGGGGTCAGATCAGTGCACGTTCGTCCTAACGAGCAAGGCTCTGACAAGCATCCATCAAAATCGTTTTCACAGTCAGAACCTTAAAACGATAATTGACAGCGTAAAAGAAGCAAAACAGTCTGCCATTTCTTGCACCGCTATTCCCAAACATGTTTACCCTTGTACCTCCCTCAGTCCCTAATGTTTTGTAGACTGTTTTTTTCCTAGGGCCAAAAAACATCAAGCACTGAGGAGGTACAAGGGCAAACAAGAAAGGAAACAGGGGCGCAAGGAATGACGTGGCCAACCATAAAGAACAACTAAGGGTAATTAAGGAGTCACTATCAGACTCTTATGAATACATTTTGTGTTTAGTGTGTTCAGTGTATGTATCCGTCAGTATTCCAGGCCCAGGTTATCAGTATCGTACCAGGTAGAGTAAAACATGACCTGTAAGTGATACGAGTTATTTCACAGTAATGATCACATGTAATATTGTGCAAAAACACGTCTGCCATTTGAACTAATATTACGAGCGGAAGCTATTTTCCATATTGACATTGACTAGAACATGCTCAAAATACAATCCCAAGGTTGGTCTCCACATGACCTAAGTTATTGAGCAGAAACAATTTATATTCTCAACCATTGCTAACCGTGACCGTAACCTGAGCATGCCCAAATACAATCCGAAGGTAGGGCACCACTGGGTACAAATACATAAGCTTGATGTCAATAGGGCAGTCTGAAATAATGATATTGAGCGAAACCTTTTTCTACACTTGACATCAGTAACATTGGTCTAATAACCAGGAATTTCGAAATTGAAAACCTAGTTAAAGTGCTATTGTTACCTTCATTCGAACATGAATTATGTGTTTTACATCGTAATTGTGTAAAATATTTAGCAGACCTGTCAACTTTATAAACCGCCAGATGACCCGTTATATTTAGTTTCAAGTTATTGCTACGTATATCTTAGATCCGTTCAGTGACATTGATTGAACAAAACGAAATATGTATTTATATTAAATATTTATATCACAAATATACATTTAACAATGCTTTATCATAATTCTTCTATATAAAAAAAATCCACCTGTATTTATGATTTTTTTCGCATTTATTATGTATAAATTCATGATTAGTTAAGTTTCCAGTAAAATGTGCGAAGCACTTACCATCATATCCTTTATCACATTCACATTTAGCATATTCAGTGAAAGCAGTCTCCCTTTGGTCTCTCCTTGACACATTCAAACATTTTCCATTGCCGCTACATCCAGTACACAACAAAATATTCACTTGAAGGGGTGGAGATTTCTTCCCATCCGTATTTGCACCCGTCAATCTAAAACAAATGTTTAAATTAAATTTAAACAGACAAATATCCACGAGAAATAAATCTTTGGTTCATTGATTACTTTTCTAAGGACAACAAAGCCTACACGTTGTAATTCAATCATTATAAAAAAAACTTTAACATACAAACATTTATCTGTTCACTATACCCGTTTAATGTTTCACAATGCTAATTTAGTCCTAAACTTGATGACGTTTGTCATATTGTTGCACATTTGTTTTGTAAAAAACTTGTAGGAACTTATGACAAAAAGGAATACGTGTAGTGCATGTATTATAATTGCGACACATACGTTTCTTGACAAGGCATATCAATATTTGAAAATATTTTTAACACATTGCAGTTGACTTTGAATCATCAACAATTCAATTTAAAGCTGAATTGATATTTGTTATTTGTGATACTTGGTCATCGTAGTTAATATAAATTTGATGTTTACTAACGAGTCGTGATCAAAATTGCGGAGATGCTTTGTAATTTAATGATGCACGTTGGTTTTAGACATGTTGCACTATCTCTTGTTGAATTATGAATATAATACAACTTGCCCTTTAAAAGATATTCAAAAAGTCCAAGCATTGTTTGATCTCCCATGTACATACATATTTGTAAATTGATTCTAGTCGAGTGACACTCATAAAAACTTTCACCTGATCTGAACTGGTTCAAAATTGTCTTCAGGATGCGTGTATGTAATCGTTAATGTATCAGCATCAAAATGTACATTGTTGAGCTCTCCGTTACCATTACCAGATCCAATGAAGCTGAAGTTTATTTCGTCAGCTTCTGCGTCCTCGAGAGACACTTGACATAAACTTTGTACACCAGGAGTAACGAAGAGCTGGTCACATCCTCTCAGCTGCGGGGTTGTCTTTCCTTGAGTATAATATTTCCATTTTTTAGTTCTATTTTTGTTTAAATTTATAGCACATTTGTGACCTAACCAGCTTTGTATTAAATATTGACAAACTGATTTCCTCATTTTACGACGTTGCTTGCATGTTTTTGTTCTTGTTGGCCTGGCATATAAACATCATAATTATTATATAATAACTTTTATTTATTTTACCTCTCCAGTTTTATTAGGATTAACTCTTAACTATTGTAAGTAGATACTTTGTCCATTAAAATGTGACAGATATGTATGTCTGAATTGATTGTATTTTATAATATCTGCCTGTGATATTGATAATTTAAAAGTAACCTCTTTATATTAATGTAGTTGTATTGCTGTCTTGTTTCATGCGTTCCTTGCTTGTCTCACGTGTATTTATGCATGCTACCTTGTTTTATTTAGATGTATTCGGTTATGATAAATGTATCGATATCTGTTTTCATGTTTCATTGTAATAGTCGGGACAAAAGCTCAGTAGAGCTGTTATAGCAATCCGACTTCTAAATAAAGTTGACTTGACTTGCATGAAAAAATAATTTAAAATTGTCTAATTTGTTCAGCTCAACTAATTTCACCTTACATTTGTACATACCAATTTCCTTCATATCATTTTGACTTTGTATGTCCGTTTGTTGCGTATCCATGGCAACTGCGACACCAGCATTGAGATAATCAGTCAGGCATGCCGTATTGTTTATTCCACACAATCCTACAGCTTCTTCCCGAGCTTCGCTATCCACATCACTAAGGAATGGTGGTATATGATCATTATGTTGATAGTGTGTGTGATTCTTCAGGTCATCATAGTAAAATGCTGAACCGTCCACACTGATCTCCCCTGATAAACATAAAGTGAACTGTTTTATACCATTTCTTTAACAAGATGCACGAACCCTCTTTACTGTATAAAATCGACCGGCCACCAAATATAGAAAAAGTATTTAAAACAGGACTGGGGAAAAAATCGATGTACAAAGTTTGGGTTTAAGAGATTTTCGTGCGTGTTACATTAGAAATAAATGTTTTATAACTTTTTTCAATTTTCAAAAGTTATTTAGGAAATCAGACATTGTAAGATATTTTAAAAAATATTTGCAGGCACTACAACGTTGAAACAATGGTGAAAAAACATTTAAAAAAGATTGGATTTGAAAGTTGCATAGACCTTAAGATTTCTACGTTGAAACAACATTTCCAATCCAACGATGAACAATTGTTCTAAAACAATCTGTGAATAATTCACCAATCAAGAATATCGTTTTATTCGAAAAATCAATTTTGCTTTAATGTAACATACAACATAAACAAATGTGTGGCTCTTTTTATTACTGTTTATTGTGTACACAAACTGTGTGAACTTATTTGAAACTTTTCAATTTCATAACATTTTAACAACTCTCATGTATGAATCATGGATGAGTTTTTACCTAATTTAAAGCAACAGGCATTTGAAGTGAATGTTTTAGTTGTCACAATTCAATAGTTTATTTGTTATGGCCACCAGCCTAAGACAACATATTATGTATAATATATGTAGTAGATATAACGTATATGCTATGATAATGTCAACACAGGAAAAACAACAACATTGTGAACAAAACATAATGCAAATCACAAATAAGTATAATTTTTTGATAATACAATCAGGTATATAATATCAAAAGAAATGTAGCATTGTAAATTAATAGTATATTTTAGTTATCAATCGATAATTTTTCATAACGACAAAGCATACTGTAGGTGTTACATAGTAAAACAAATACATATACGTATATATAATTTCTTATAAAATATTATGTCATGTGTAATAGTTTATAATTATTTTCAGCAGTTAAACATAATTACAAAGAATTTAGTAATGTATTTCTATGTTGCATTGCAAAATATATATACATAGCAATATTCTGTAACAAATCGTCATTCTTTGTATACATCAAGATAATACATTTGTTAAAAGTAGCATTTTCATAATATTTCTTTGGCAAATATTTCTTTCTAATATCAGAATAAAAAAGACATTTAAGCAAAAAATGATATTCAGTTTCCACTGCATTTTCACATAATTTACAAAACCTTTGATCTCGTTCAGTATTTGAGTATCTGCCATATTCAATTTCAAGTCTATGTGATGAACACCGGAAACATGCAAGAGCATTTCTAAATTTACGAATATTTACGCAGTCTAAATAATTTTCGTGACAAAAATATGATTTAAAGAGAGAGTAAAATATGAGTTTTGGCGAATCTACAATGGAAGAATGCCATTCTTGACAATACTGATCTTTAAGTGATTGATTTAAAATAGCAATAAAATGTTTATCATTCAATACAACTTGATTTAACCAAGCATATCCAAAGCCACAGCTAAACAATATATTTTTTACAAACGTCACCAAATTTCTAAGACCATGTTAGTCTGTCATGATAAGCATAATATTATAAGCCTTTTTAATGTATCTATCTTCACCTACTTTCACAATTCTAATCCAATATTTAATAACGCGCTTTACGGTTGCAATATACATAGGATAACGCCCACATTCTCCTAAAACAGCTATAGTTGTAGTTTTTTGTGGTAAGCACATATAACGTTTACACGCATATAAATGTACTTGCTCTACCGTACTCAGACGATCTATACCCCAAATCTCAGAACCATACAATAACACTGGAGCTACCATGGTGTCATATATTTTAAAGAAAGACGATTTAGACAATTGACCATAATTATATAGTTTTGATAGAATAGACATCAACATTCTTTTCGATTTGTTAGCTTGTTCCCCTGCCATTTTTGGCAGCGACAACTGTCTAGTTAAGGTAACACCAACGTACGTAAAACTATTTACAACTTCTATTTTTTCACCATGATAGTTCCATTTTTCAGATCTTGATAATGACCCACCATTTTTAAAACCCATGATGTTTGTTTGTTTAATGTTCACTGAAAGCTTATATTCGTCACAAAAGTCACTTAGTACATTCAGAAGACGTTAAAGACCAACTGGGGTATCCGCTAGCATGGCAAGGTCGTCTTAAATCGAATATTTGAAAAATTGCGCCCATTTTCATTTTGGAAAATGCATGCTTAAAACGGAATGGTGGACTAAATAGATATAGTAGTTATTGATATGACGTGTTACACGTTTTTTAATATTATCATATAACATTGAATAAGAAACTGCATTAACTTCAGTAAATTATAAAACTTCTCTCTTCGGCAATACATTCACATTCGGATAGAATAACGGTCGGTTTCCAGAACAAGTTGAGAACGCTCAAGTGATGTCATAATTTTAAGAGGTCACTATGCAACATGTGATTATTATGTGGCTATTTCCGCAGAAATAAGTTAATTTTGGCTTCGGCAAAATAACCGTTAAATAGAATCATCAAAACAGGAATATTTTATGAAGCATTACAGTAATGCTTGAATGAATGATGAGAACATTTTAGGTACAAAATGTTACATTTTTTACATTAAGAAACATTGATGACATTTCAACGTTGAAACAACTTTACAACGCCGAAATGTAACTGCGACGATGTTTCAACGCTGATATATTATTGTTCGACGTCATGACCAGTGTACCATAATGTTTCAACGTTGAAACAACGTTGTGTGTCTGCTGTCTATATATAGATTTAAGATTCTAGGAAGCTGTTTTAATAATTAAGTGAAGAAGACAGTAACAATATTGTTGAAAAAGTTAGGATCATATTTATAAAACAAGCAAATGTCAGTTTACGAGTATTACAATAGTCTAACCTCGCTTGAAATATACTGATAAGGCACATTTCTCGTATTGTTTACTATGACGGCTTCTGTGTTATATGATTTTGATGAAGCAAAATTACTTGACTAAAGAATTATCATACTTACAGAGTTGTACATATTTATATATATCTGTTTCATTCATATCGCTCGAGTGTGTTTGCGCATCAGGTGTGATGAAGTCATTATCTGCAGAGCCATCAAAGTTACCAAGTAAACCAGAAGTTTGTTTTTTTAGCGTATTGGGTGCCAATACATTCAATGTCAACATCTTTACACCAATAGAAATATCCAGAGAGATTCCTGAAATTAGCCGAAGTCGATAATGAGAAACACAACACATTAAACTAGATAATATTATCACATGTGTGCGTCTAGGAATTGATCTGTCACCGCACCATCGGTAAGTACTACATGTTTTGTTCAAAACCAAAACTAATGAGTGTGTGAATGCCTAAACGTACGAATTAACACTATCTGTAAATGAATAAACCGGCTTTAATTAAATGCATAGTAAATAAAGACAATTATATAAAACAATATGTGTACCTCACTAGATAGTTCAGTACATTGAAGGAAGGCTACAGTCATAAAGCTTATCTTCCTAGTATACAAATCGAGACTAAAAAAGTAAAGTGGCACGTGCAGGGAGATAACAAAAACTAGACCACAGTGCAGGGAGGGGACACAAACTTTAACCACACGGAACAGCATGTGCACACAGGGAGGGGACAAAAAACGTGACCAAACGGAACATGATATGCACACAGGGAGGGGACACAAAACGTATTCAAACGGAACAGGATATGCACACAGGGAGGGGACACAAAACGTAACCAAACGGAACAGGATATGCACACAGGGAGGGGACAAGAAACGTAAACAAACGGAACAGGACATGCACACAGGGAGGGGACACAAAACGTAACCAAATGGAACAGGATATGCACACAGGGAGGGGACACAAAACGTAACCAAACGGAACAGGATATGCGCACAGGGAGGGGACAAAAACCGTAACCAAACGGAACAGGATATGCACACAGGGAGGGGACAAAAAACGTAACCAAATGGAACAGGATATGCACACAGGGAGGGGACACAAAACGTAACCAAACGGAACAGGATGTGCACACAGGGAGGGGATACAAAACTGAACCAAACGGAACAGGATGTGTGCACAGGGTGGGGACATAAAACTGAACCAAACGGAACAGGATGTGTACATGGAGAGGTGACACACAACTTAACCAATCAGAACAGGATGATCACACAAGGAGGGGACACAAAACATGACCAAACGGAACAGGATCAGCACTCAGGGAGGGGACACAAAACTTAACCAAACGGAACAAGATGTGTACTCAGGGAGGGAACACAAAACTTGCCCAAACGGATCGCGAGATACACTCAGGGAGGGACTCGAAAATATCTGAAATGATCAGGACATCGACATTAAACAAAATATCATCATCACCAGACACAAAAACATCAAAATGGAAAGACACAGTACTTTCATGCCAAGATGATGTTTGGCGTAACTTCGACGTGCATATACAATTATATATTATATGTACCTGTCTCTGTGAAGATAACTTTCAACGTATTATTCCATTTGGCTAACACAAGCTCATGATCTGTCGACGTAAAATTAAACGGAGCGTTTTCATCATCAGAATCTTCATAACTCAGAGTTAAATCTATCCCAGAGCCATACAGTATCAACCCTGAAGGTATAACAAAGCTAGTTCTGAGATAACATGTGCCTACATTACACAATCAATCAATTGGTTTAATGTGAGTGGTTCAAAAATTGCATTAATGGTTTAAAAGTTGAAAGAAATGTGTACAAATTGAACATAAATTCGTGAGATTTTTCTTTTAATGATTGTATGAAATTAGTATATCTACCTTTGCAACTGTCTCTGAATATTTTACCAAAGTGCCTTATTGTTTGATAAAAAGATCAGTTGAAAAATCATTTAAATCGTATAGAAATACTCGTAACATTGAGTCTTTTTACGCTAGGATAAATACGGTTTACTCATACAGTAAGCGTTTCAAGAAGTGTGCACAAATCGTTGTATTTTCACCAGAACGACACAGGCGCCGCAAAGTTTGGATGTTCAATGACTTCAGGCTTTGTTGAAATGTAACAATTTTAGTTATGAAGTTACAATTTCCGTAAGAAAACATTAGGAGGCATTATGAATGAGACTGCCGAGATGAAAATGACGTCGTCAAATTATGAATAGAAATAATCTTTTAATATTTTACCTGTTTTGCTGCTATTCAGTTCAACATGAAACAGTGTTTTGTTATTTTGTTTAGCCGCAAAAGCACTAAATATTGTAGCATTTGACACCACTCCGTCGTGTCCACTGACTGGCGCTGTGCGCGCATGTAGTTCATAGTTATGCACTTTGAGCATGAGATACTCGCCCCATCCATTGAATGTAAAATCAAGTCCATCCAGAGATCTAAAGTGTGGGTCACCCCAAAATGTACCTGGAATGTACGATTTTATAATGTAACTCTTCAAAAGTCGCCATTTCACAAACACGTGAAGCTTATATAATTCTAAGTGAAGGACATGTCAAAGATAAGCATTTTGCCGATTTCACAAAACAAAATATGTATCCCTCATTTTAAACTTTTTAAAGAGATGTTTATTAAACTAAAATATTCCCCAATTCATTTCAATAATGCACTTATTTAGTTATTACATACGCACTACGAGTAATAAATATATTTTTGTTTAATCCTGTTTAGCATTCACAGCACCCATTTTTCTAATTTGTTACCCAATCCTGACACAGTAATGTCAATGTCTACTTTCTTTATCTTAAATGTAACTAGTTGGCGATTGTTGCGAACATTTTCCTTTTTAACTTTAGTAAATGAGTCTTTACAAAATGCCTAAAAAGTAGAGTTTAATCATCCTTGTTGATAAATAAGAGTATTTCAGAGTGATTAATGAGAAGATCATTGAGTGCACTTCATCACGATGAATCATGAAAGATCTACACATGTCTAAAAAACTCACCAAACTTAAACCAAGTCCGGGAGTAGCATGTACCAATGGGATGAACATCATAATAGAAGTGACAATATGCTGGATCTTTACAACATTTCTGCTTCGGAATAATGTCGTTGAGAATGTGATATTTCTGATCAACGAGCGGATGTTTAGACAACAAACCTCCTGCGTCCGGAATGTCACGGATAAACAGACCGGTATCAGTACCATAACAACATTTCTGAAATTAATGACACCATTACAGAATGCTTGAGGGGAATATTCAACAAGATAAAAAACTGCCATGAATGAACGGAGCAGTATCTGAAAGGCGTTATCACGTAGATTATCTTTGATGGCAACAAACCAGTTTTAGCACACGTATTTTACTAATCTTTTTTAAACTTTGTTTAGATGATACAGATCTGTGTCTTAATTACGTAAATAATTATTATGTATGTTATGAAAACGTAAATGATAGGAAAGCAATATAGTAGAATTATCATATAAAACGATATACCATTCCATATGGTAAAAGTCTAGGGTCAGGCCAAGCAGTGGAACAAATCACACCCTCAGTCTCAAGTTGAGGTTGCGGAAACCTAGGATCAAGTTGTAGTGTTGTTAGATCACATGGACATTCTGGTAAGACGGCGTCCTTATATCCCTCATTCTTGCGTTTGCTGTCGTAATACCAACTCAAGCATTCTAACGATTCGGTAACACCGGCAGGTATTGCAGAATTTAGGGGCAACAACAGTAACCCCGTTATACCTACATAAATAATATATCCTTAGATTGAGACCATCTAGCACAATTTAAAGCGCGATAAAGCAAAAAATAGAGGATAATGAGTGTTATATTAGTATTGAATTTATTGAACGAGTTGAATAAAATGACATGAAGCGGCGAGCATCATATTATTTTTATTCAACGAGTTCAATACATTTAACACTAAACGACATGAATTTCATATTCCATTTATCACATACCCGACAAACTAAGGTAGAAACACCCATCCGAACTTGACTTCATTAATATAGACACTATCGTCGCGAAAGTAATAATTAAGGCTATTGAATAAAAGAGCCAAAAAGGTAGGCTCATTCACAAATTGTTATTTCTGGATTTGTCCACACAAATCTATCAATATTTTAGATCGTTTATTAAATATATCTAACAATTTGCTAATAAATTTGCGTAACATGCCCGGACATGTGATGTTTATATTTTGGCCACAAGAGGCTCCTTTCTAAACTATTATATATACTTTCTAAAACGTTTCTGTATGATCATCTAGTTAACTGCATTAAAATGAATAATGACAAATGATTATGAAAATAAATTAATGAATCGAAACTAATAGATAAGTCATAGACAAACCAAACGTTTCCAATTGCTGTGTCATAGCTTGGTGTTTCATATGCTGGCGGATAGGCTTCATTTTAAATGTCAGTGCATTAATTGTACGTACGAAGCAGAACCAATGTAAGAATTACCATCTGTTTCAACATTGTTATCCATTTCTAGAATCTCTTTTGTAAATGACTTGGGATGAGAATATCTCTCATCTCCAGGCGTCACATAACCGACCCACACATCTGGTTGTAAAGTAGCAGTTGTCCACAGCATTTGAGCGTGTGCGTATATGTACATTGCATACGTTTCGATGCCGCTAGACGCCAGAACTAGTTGGAATGTACTTTCCTAAAAACAAAACATAATATAACCGTTCTGAAGAAATAGACGGCCAATGTTCCTTTTCATAGATGCTCACTATAAACAGTGCCAGTCTTTGCTGAAAGCTAGCTTAAAATAATCAAGCCGTATTATTCGATTTGATCATAATTCAGAAACAATCATCTGCCCATGTTGTGCTTTTCGTGGTTCTGAGCCAAGTAACAAATTTATTTATTAAAATGTATGTTAACCTATGAACATATAAAAATGTAATCAAAGACATATTTTATGTTCTAAATGTGTGCCACAAAGTTGTGTTAGGCGTACACCAAGGGCAATTACTTAAAAGTAAACATTTATGATTTCAGTATATGCTTTTAAAATGAACAATTTACATTAAAATGAAATTGACACTTAAATCGACATTCCTCTAAGGTATATAAGTCAGCATTAAGAATAATGCAAACTTGTAACTCAATGTTTGCATATATTCATTTTTTGTTGCATGAGTTTCGTCCCGATCAGCTGAGTAAACAAACTCACCAGAACTTAGCTAAATAGGGTACATCCCGAACCTACAAACCCGTAACTCGAAGTTATTGCAATTCAAATGTATTTTCTTAAAACGGAAATTGAGATAAGGGTTTGTAGCATTAAGGTGTGAAAATTTAATACTTACTCCTTTGTCGCCATATACTGTCTGATGCGGTATAACTCTGTACCATGTAGAAAACAGAATAAATTTGACATCAAATAATTCGCTAGCACCATTTTGTTTAAATATTTGTGTTACATTCTGTACATCGGCATTGGACAAATTATCAGGATCGATTTCTACACTATGAACTTTGTAGCTAACGCTACCGACTTCCCCAGTCTCTATGTCAGCAAAGTATGCAGCCAGAACTGTTCGCTTCCCTAAAAAATGTAGATCTTTGTTTGGAACTGGGTTCGTGTATGGAAGTCCCAGGCTTACTAAGCCATTTGAACACACCTATAATGAAAGTAACATAGGTAAATGCTCTTGATATTTCGTCAGTTTTATGTCAAAATGTTTTTTCTTCAGTAATTATTTCAAATTCACATTCGTACTGAACAAGGCCGTTTCTTTCTTTGTTTCCTTATATACGCATGTTAATGGGTTTAAGCTCCAACTCACGATTGGCAATCTAACACGCTATTGATTGAACTTACAAGTCTTACCATTTACGTCAGCAATGAACTGGCTCTGAAGCGCAATTTCAGACATTATTTGTTCAAACTGAGAAAATTCAAGATGCTTGAAAATTAATAACTTCAGTATATTTAAGACTACAGCAACTTACATATATTTCGGTATATATCTCATTGAATATAGGTATGCCTAGTTCAAAGGTAACTGGCGTACTACATTCGTCGTCAACACTACCCAAGGTTGCCATAGGATCTCCATATGGATACAACAGCACTGTATATGATCAAAAAAAAATAATGAAGAGATCGAGCAGGAAATGTCTCATACACACCACAATACGCCACGTGGTATGGAATATATACATGAAAACAATTACCGAGGCAAGAGAGAAACAGGACACAAACAAACGATGGATGAACATAAGAGTGCATCCTTGGAATAGTCAGATAGTTGATAATACATGTATTGTAAATACATTATAAATGTTATATCTATAGACCGGTTTGACCACTTTAAAGGGGGTCCTGTTTGGAAAAGAGCCAGTTTGGAGGGGATCTACCTGTTTTGTGGATTTATTATACAGTTGGTATGTAAGTCGTATATTACGCTTGTTTTACAAGACGGTATGGTAACCTGACCAGTCAACTTCAAGATTCTTATATATACTTACAAGTTCCCGGAAGTTAATTGGGTTAATATGACGAATGAAAATACTTTTCCATATTATTTTCAGAATAAGTATCATAGACAATACTAATAAGCGTATCGCTTGAGTTTTGAAGTCAGGACTCATTGACAATGAGAGTATTGCTATCCCCATTGAGCTACAGGATGGACAAAAGACACTTGGGTGATAATCCAATATGATGTCGTGTGCTGACATAATGTCACTTGTCTTGATTTTGGAGCAATCACCTTGTAACATTAATGTAACATCATGCTGTGTCAACATTGACATTCATATAAATTATTCATCAAATAAGTAAGAAAAGCAATACTAGGACAGATATTAAAATGCATATGGCTTGTTATGTATTTGGCGCACTTAGTGACGTTGCTTTAGTGACATTTGAAACTTACTTGAATCGCAAACATCGTCGTCTTGGTTATATATACCGGTTGCGCAGATACAGATATTGCCGAAGCATTGACTTTTGTCTGTGCCGCACCTTGTATTTTCATCGCATTTTTGTCCAATTGATGCTGGCGAAAGAAATTGCGTTTGTTATACGTTTTACCACATTTTACCGACATGCAAGTATCCTGCCCTATAGCAACATTATAAGCACGTGTCATGTTAAATCGATTGTCCATTCTGACATTTTGGTAGAACCGTAGGTGCAAAAAAGTAACATATCAGTCTATCTCTACACTCTGTTTATTCGAAGAAACAATCAGAAATTACTACATGTATCGAACATGAGGATTTAAGTACATTTTGTAGAAATGTTTGTAAAGAGTTAAGCATTGAGAGTATCTGGTGGCAGTTCGCGTCATGTCTGTTCATTCACTCAATCATAAACATATTAGTACAACCTAAGGTAGCAATAGCTATTTACCTTTCTCACATCTCTCCCCATAGTAACCAGCATTACATTGGCAAGAAATCCTTGTGTTGTGTCGAGACACGTACCACCATTAAAACATTGTCCTGTATAACATTCTAACAACAGAGAAATAACGACATATATTGTGTATGGTCTTACATACTTCTCTCTGACTTGGTAGAGTAAATGTTTGCGTTAGTGGATGAGAAAATCAACATATTTGTATACCTGATGGGATGTCTCCTATCTACGTTTTAATCTGATAAACGCACACGATGTTGTAATCAAAACACACAAATGCAAGTGTAATTTCTTCTCTTATTTTTCCCGATCATATATAACAAATATTAGATAAAGCTCTTATAATGTTCGTGATACATTTTTTGTTTTCTGGATGGCGTATTTTTACATTTTAATTCAGACTGTTTATCAAGTTTTCAAAATAAGCGCTAACAACTGTACATACTTCACCGTCGCAATATACATGTAGATATTTAATATGTTTTCGGATGTTGTTTAATATTGTACATTAAACACTTGCCCTGAATGCACACTGCAGTATCATTCCAGTTACCACCAGCTTCACACATCAATGTCCTACTACCAGTCAGTTTATATCCTTCATTGCATGAAATGTTTGCTATATTTCCTTTTCTTGTTCCATTGTTCGTGACGACCTCACCGTCATCGATATGCAGGATACCACAGTCTTAAACGATGATAATATTCATTTAATATCCCCGGTTGAGAACAAAAGTGACGATGCGTTTTGTCAAAGTATAAAATGTAAAAAACGAAACGAAAACTTACACAACACGAGCAAAAACATGTATCTAACTTCACTAATATTGATTTCGTTTGCTTCAAAGAAGACGTAATGTTGATAAAATATAAGTATAATAAAATAAAGTCATGTTTGAGAAACACGAACAATCGGTCAATGGCGCTACCGGGAATCTAACCCAGGTCTACGGATTGCCGGTCCGTTATGCTAACCACTACACCACAGCGACCTGACGTCATTTTCGTGTAAATTTATCATATATAAATTTATGATTACGGTAAACTACACTTTGGACGAAGTACGGGGCGAATTTTTACCATAGACACATGTCTTATGTCGGTGTGTCGTTGCTCCGGATGAACATTTCATTGGACATCGGAGCAATCTAAACTGAAATAGCGCGTTTTGTATTGTATGCACGTGTAAATGTTTAAGATGAAGATATAGTTAGATGCTTGATGTATCTATAGGAAATCTTGATAAATGTGTGTCTTAACGATAAGATTCGTCGAAATGAAAGCGCATTTATTGTAATGGATGAAAGTTCTTTATTCACTTCTTATTATTAAACTGCCTTCTAATTCCAAAATTTAATGCAAATACATATAACTATATATTGTAAAACTTCAATAATCAGACCAACGTTGGGACCCAGTGGTTATTGAGGTGGTGTTAACATTGAGGTAAAATAACGAGCAAAACAGTGGAAATGACTTGAAAATTGTGTTCTTAATATTGAGGTGATCTTTATGTGAGGTTTTAATGTACGTATGACTTGACAAATGTTGTCGTTAATTAGGTTACTCCGAACTCTTTTGAACTTCATTTGTATATATATGACCCATCATGAACGCATTGTTGTATACATACCTTTTTCACAAAACTGGTATGTTGTATTTTCACTGTAGCCTTGTCCACATGTGCAGTTACCAGCTTTGCACGTTATACCTTCCATCGCGCTGCCACAGTCATCCGTTGTGTTACATGACTCACCAAGAGCTTGTAAACAAAACATGTGTAGAATAATCCATTATAATTGTATGAATCAAAATTAAATAAAGAAAATACATGTAAACGAAACATTCGTGTTACATCTCTAAGTATCAAAGTTCAGCACTGACTATCATGTCGAGTTATACTTATCAGTAGTATGATTATGCCCGTGTCGATGTTATTGCGTTTAATTATACATGTACCAAAGTTTTATTCTTAAAACAAGACCCCTAAACACAAATCCGCACATCCATATGTGTGTAAAAGTTTTGTATTAAGAATATATATTATATATATATTATCATCCCGGCTTGATTATGTAACGCAGTGAAACGCTCGTAAACTGTGCTCTCAATTGAATTCCTTATTCACCCTTGCTGCCGTGTTACATTAATATATACATGTATATACCTCTACAAATTAACTTTCCATTGAGGTAGTATGTGGAATAGCAATGTTCTGGTGTATAAGAACAATCGTTGATATTGCTAGCGGCAGGATAACAATCCAATTCATACATTCCATAACCAACAGCATTGACGTCACCCCAGTAATAATAATCGTAATAGTACCAGGACCTGAAATATAAAATCACTATTCGAAAATCAATTTAACAGATTTTATAATCATTTTTACAAATTACTTTTATATTAACGAATCGGACTGACTGTTATAAAATGTTTGCTGTTAAAGGCCCAATAAGGATAAGTTGTATCCATCTAAACTACTAATTGTATGCTTCTTTAAAAAACCATTTAAACTTATCGGTTGATGGTTACCCATAATGTGTGTTTCGTATTTGAAAGAACGCTCCTTTGAATGACATCAGATGTTGTTTACAAAATATGTCACGCCTGACGTAAATTGCCGACGTGCTTCCGTGACTCTCCGTATGTGATATGATAATTCGTCAGGGAGAAAGTATTGTTGACATCAACCCAATTACTGCTACAACAACGTATCTTATTTTTAAAAACTGTGATCACGTGATGCCATGTCTCATATGTGCGTGCACTTGCCGGAGACAATCAGCTATACGTCTGTCGACAGCTGGTGTATTAATGCACGTGTTCCTATCTGGGTGCAAACTTTACAAAACACACTTATCGCTATGAGGTTATTATTTATATTTATGTTGTAGTTGTAAGTTAGGATCTTTTCCCCATGTGCAGTTCTGCCACTGTTTTAATATTCGTGTTTTTTTCTCCCCCTTTCGGCCCCTGGCCACTGGCTTTCATGGCTTGTCCTGTCGTGTATTCCATCCATTCAACCCATGTCCCACTTTTGTTGCCTTAAATGCTGATTGTTTTTGATGGTCAGACAGAAAGTTCCTTGATTTCCCATTCCAATACATATTTGCCATTGCACTTCATGAATCCCTAATGATTTCAGGTTATTTCCTTGAGAGTATGTAGAGGCATTGTCTTGTATACTCTCCTTTAGCACCACACCATCAATATCACACTCTACCACGACCGATATTTTCTATTTTTCGACAGGCGAATCGAAAAGTGTTCATAACTAGTCAGCGAACCGCTTGTAACGAATTGTTCAATTGTCCAAAAATTGTGACAGTAAACATGTGTTACTAAAGAGTATACAACCGTTTTAAACATACGTCATGTGAATGTAAATGTGTACGTAAAATAACCGAACATTACTGACTATAACGTTACGACGACTTGTCCAAATTGTGTCCAATGCCCATTAATGTGAAGTTATCACTACCATCGGATCCCCGTAGTATGTGTATTTTAATATGCGTTATCTCATTTATTTAATTTCGGATGTTCTTTCAAAATATCGCCGAAATATCTTTAATGCGTATAAGAGCAACCCATGACGATGGAACGAAACACTGCCTTCTGAAAAGTCTTTAATGACGAGTAATTACACCGACTTGCATGTCAACAATGGAAGCCACGCATTTCTACGTACACATTATGTTGACTCTCACACTGGTAAATATACGCATATTTTAATCAAAGTGCTGAATGCACTTGTTCGGTATTGAACGCTGGTTTTGTGTTCATCATCTTCAGATTCACAGAAAGTACAATGAAAAATGTCAAGGTAAATTAATTGAATTTACACAATACATTTTAATACAGAAATACAAAGCCATTATGAGCATTTAACAATAATCAAAGCATGGAAAGTGCCGACAGCGAGGGGCTCGATGCAGATCACAGATGTAACTTGGACATAGATTTACCGATCACAATAGTCTATCAAGAACACATTGTTATTTCAGTATATTGAATAATATAAGAGTTTTACACATAAGATTATGTACACATAATTGTTATAGACAGTCAGAAGGATGGAAGGGGAAGAAATAAACAGTACCTTCATGTTAGTTACAGAACAACCTCAATAAGAAGACCACCCTTGGGACTCCTGAAAACAGTTTTTATTGAGGTGGTCTTAACTTTGAGGTTGAATAAAGAGTAAAACATTGAAAATGATTTTGAAAATTTTCTTAATTTTGAGGTGGTCTCATTATTTAGGTCATCTTTAAGTGAGGTTTGAGTGTATATGTCGAGCTTACTAACTAACGTAGTTTGCAACATAAAGTACTTCTGGTCAACCAGACTGAACAGCGATTTGCAGAAAACTACATATATCTACATTTTAATATCCGTACATTCTTTTCATGCTTATCATTTTCAGATAAACTCATAAATGTATCACTTTTCTACAGAGAAAATAAAATTTGCAAAGATATATTCCTATAATGTATCAACAATGTAATTATAATATAGAAATATTTAAGGATTTATGCCACATGTTTAGCCCGACATTTGTTTCCCTTCCCACGACCCTAGCTCACTAGGGTATGGTAGGTATGTAGGGGGATTTTTTGTTCACAAGCTTAAAATGTGCACTGTATTTTTATTTAACATCTTAATAGATTTATCTCCATATTAGGGTAAGTTGAAATATGATTCTCGTAGCGAAAGTCGATTAATCCCTGCTTAATAGATTTATCGATGATGAGGTTGCTCAACTGACTGTTACCAGCGATTCCAGTTTTTCGTACCCTATAGCCATCGTATAAAAATAAAATATTTACGGTCGCGGTCATTTTGATTTTTATCGTAATGATTTACAACACATGTCAAAATTTGCAACTGTCAGGTAGCAGTGACACATACTAAAAGGTAGACACTCTCAATGGTTTACCAGAATTATATTCATGAACAAAAATACTGTGTCCGCAAAAATATACACATGACATCAGTAATTCGATCACAAATGCATACATCTGTCCACACTTTTGTTTCAGGTTTGAAAAGTAAATCTGACAGATTGGAAATACAGTTTAACGAAGAACACTAAATGGATACTATAACAAACGTTTAAATGGCCATTTATTTTTGCTTCTTCATAAAATGGACCAATACTCTGGGTGACAAAAAAAGTAAAACATCTGGCGCATAACTGTTCACATCATGTCACATGCAAACGCCCAAATGAGTATGATGATTGTTCAGGAATTGTAACGGAACTTCATGTTGAATATTTAGGCGATATTTTGTAAACATGGCCTTTTAATTATTAAAGATTTTCGATATTCTTTCGCTTTTATTGATTTGAAGATGATTTAAACAGACAGCAAACTATTATTCACCCGTTGACTGCAAAAACAATGTTTGTTTACGTTTCTCAACCCGAGTTCGCCTGCTTGTAAGTTAAAAACCCGGAATAGTACAAATACGCGTTCGATACCAGATACCGGAAGAAGAACAAGTACAGTGCGACTAATTATGACTAATTTGACGTCGGTCAAGAATGTTTAAATCCTTACGAAACGCTAAATATGGAGGTGTCCGCGTACTGGTAGTGTCCGCATACTGTTCAGGTCTGTCTATATGTAAGTGGATATTCTGTTGATTCCACTTGAGCTCTGTATATCACAATTGGTTGGTCATAAAATTGTACCAGTTTAAGCAAATCAATGGGAAGTGTGTCCGATGTGGGGTTCGAACCCACGACCCACATAACACTAGTACAGCGCTCTAACGACTGAGTTAACTGGGCATTTGTCTAACCCCACAACTACACTTCTTCTTCCAGTATAAGAGACTCTTCCACCACGGGCCGTCAAACACTCTTACCACTATTGAAGTTAAGCAAGGGGGAAAAGTGAAAAGATGAAGGGCTCGAACCCACAGTCCCCTAAATACTGGCGCAGCGCTTTACTGACTGAGCTAACTGCAAGGCCATCTAACCACCACACCACTACGCAGTAAATGAGTCATTTGCATGCAGTATTATATCCAAGATGATAGATGTTATCTATTTTGAATACATTCATGAATTTCGGTCGATCCGATCTCGGACGACTTATAAAAATCAGAATCTTACATAAAATTTACCCGTAGGATGAAATGTAGCATGTCTGTTGTTTTGGCATCATCTGCATGTCAAACTAGACAATCTTACCCAGGTTTATGCGGTTGACAACGTATTTTCTCCGTTGTCGTGCGTTTTCGTGGACGCCGCCATTTTATTCGCTATGGGAAATCCACAATTACGTCATATATCAAGGAAAATATTATTTTAGCATTTTTTTTTGTTGAACTGTGTTTTTTACCTGCCGTTATTGATATTTCAATCACTAATATTTATTAATAATGATTAAGTATTCAATTTAGAACAGTTTCCGTAAATCGTGGATTTTCAACGGAGCGATGACGGAAACTCGCATTTCCCATGCTCATCACGCGTGATACGTAAATGATCAATTGCATGGCTTCGGCGCAGACAGACATTTTTTCTGTAATGCGATATTTTAACTGCAATTTTTTTTGCAAATTTCTTTGGAGTTCTTTATTTTGCGTAAGTGATTTCAGCTCAAATCCTTTTTCCATCTGATATCGCAAAAAAGACGCTCATATGTTTTTCAACCGAATCACTCACGACTATTGTATTCTTGCGCCGCTTCCGGATGAAAGTAGTTTTCGTCGTTAAGCGATGCGACTGCCGAAAATTGCCATAGAACTAGTTGTCCTACAACTAAAAATTAGTGATCGCACCTGCCAATGAAGTATAGTGTCATTTGTTGAGGCTTGTTTAGTAAATGGTAAAACGAATTAAAATGTGAGTTAGAATAGTTTACAATTATCAATATGCATGCTTACATCTAAATACAATGCACGCTACAAACGTGTTGGGACACAAACATAAAAAGTCCATTCAAAACATATCCTTACATGAAAATAGGTTGCATCATTTTTACAACACTTTTTACGTAATAATGTCTAAGGCTGTGGAGCTTATGAAATCTATATCGTTTAGTGTAATAGTCGTCTAAATAGCGTACATTGCCGCGGAATTATGGTTAACCACGTCTAAAACATTGCGTCACAAGATGTGAATATTTATTATTCTCTTTTCGTAATAAATGCATTGATGAAGAAACGTAAAAAAAACTATCTCGGAATTTCGAGACTCCAGAATACTAAATGTTGCACATGTCGTGAATCTTCCTTCTAGCTCTATGGAGAAGACAATTCTTTCAGTTATTAACATTTAAAAAGGTGGATTAAACCTAAAACATGATGTCGCCAAACATCGGCTACAATACCGAGCATCCAGGAACATTGAATATACAAACATCTAATTACACAGTCATGTGTACAGTATTGGTAAGAGACAAATCCATATTTACCCGTAAAGAAACCCTGAGAATCGACACAAAGCATCTGCTACGTATGAGAGAGAAAGAGTTATATAATCATTATCACATATAGTCCCGTAAACACCACTGTTGTCAATTTCAATTTCTGGCCAACCTATATTAGGTACATCATCGGTAGATACCAAACGCACGTCTGTAATGTTCCACTTCGTTGCTACTGAAAACAGAAATGTCCTGTTTTAAAATCAGAAAAATAAATCTTACGATTGGTTTATATATAACAAATATCAATATTTTTTTGTTACTAACAAATTCGCGTGTCCAGACCATACAATTCTAATACGTTGTATCAATAATACTGTTAACGTGAATCGTATAATAAATGAATATTTAGGAATAAGGGTGGTACGAACATCAATCAATGGTACAAATAGTTTCGTAATAAACACATACTTATTGAACAATTCTCTCCCGAATATCCAGGCAAACATTCACAGGAATAGGATCCTATCTCTTCATGACAATATCCAGCTGCTAGGCATGAGTAATCTGTACAGTTTTCAATACCTACAGATATAGATCCAAACAATGTGAGAGGTATTTTATTAACATAGCATTATTGTGTATTACATTTCGCAAAAACGATACTAGTACTATTTCGAGGATAATAACCGGTCTAATCGAGACGGAACGTAATATTTGGCACCATAAGTCATTGTGAGGCATTCATAAGGAATTATCGTCTTAATAAAGAACATTCATGCATACAATATTCACATTTATTCGATCGTTAGATGTTCTATATGGACTGAATACGCTATGCGTGTATAAAAGAATATTACTTTGAACAAACATATACATGAAAAAAGAAATTACCTCTGTGGCAGCTGATATCAATAAAATGCATTTATGTAAGGTTTATTACCAAGATTTAACTGTTGATGCACACAATAATTGCTGAACCATTTCTTCAGTCTATGTACGAGCAATAGCGATACAAACCAAAACGTAGGATAATTCTTGGTGGCATTACGTGCAGTTATCATTGAATTGTCTTTCTTGGTTATAAAAACATATTATTCTTTACCTTGACAAGGAGACGGTGTCCATAGGAAGACAGTGACAAGAAATAACCCTAAATAAAAGAAACATAATATATTATTTACTCCATTCAGCACATAAATATCCTTAACGGTTTTGTTTTGTCACCTTATCCACACGAAATATTATAATCTATATGACCGGCACAACTTCTTGAGACAAGCGTATAACACTTTCTACAGAATATCGGGCTACAGCATCAATATGGATATGAGTCAGCATTCGCTGCCTTCACATGGCATATTAAGATTGTTGAATATTGTAAACATTTGATTTTTATATCCATTTCCCGATAAATAGAATTTCAGTTACGAGATAGTTCAAGGTCGAGCCGACAGAAGACTTGTAGAAGAGCTTTGTTATATTATAAAATAATGTATTACTTTATAATTTATTTATAACAAGGGAGATAATCGCGATATTAGGATTAAGATGGCTTTTGGCATGGACGTTTGCTTTTTCAAGACACGTGCTCTAAAATGTGGAATGTATATGTTTCTGTTTGCTTTATCGGGTTTTCAATCCAATTATGATTACATGTGTTATGTTCAGTAATACAAGGCAGTTAGCTGGCCTAGCTAGTTTTCCTGCAAATTAGTTATTAACTAATACTAACTAGCTTTTCCGCAATCAGCTGACAATATCTCCACATATATCAAAGGTGGAGGACAAATAGCTAAATGTCAACCATGAACACGACCTCCAAAGCTCATGAATCGAAGCCGGACCCCCGGGTGACAGGGCAGTGCTCTATCGACTTATCGAACTAACAGACGAGGTACTGGGGAGATAAAGTTGCTGGGAAAATGGAATATAAGTACATGTATACTCACAAGCTGTTGACATGTCCCTCTTTGCAAACCACATCTTGCTTTGTTTTCTCGCTTAAAGCAGAAGATTTCACTTATTTTGGTTACTGTTAAAACTAACACTTCGATTTTCCTATATAAAGGACGTATCACATACCCGTCCATGTTTCTACGATGTCATCAAAATCATATGGCACAATAATATGGAACTGAGCGTACAAACCGAAATGAGATTTCTACCCTAATTAAAAAAATCAGTAAAGATAAAAATATATACATCGCCATCTTTTGCATGAAATAAAATGTAAAGACAGTGACGAGAAACAACCCTAAATAAAAGAAGCATATATTATTTACTCCATTCAGCACAGTGACAATTGAGTGGGATTGAGTAATACAATGTAGTATAAATTTCAATTGTTTGAACAATAAACCATTTTAACAATTTCTGTTCAACGGTTTGGTATTGTCACCTTATCCATACGAAATATTCTAATTTATATGACCTGCACAACCAGCTTGAGACAAGCGTGTAACGTTTTCTACAGAACATTGGGATACAGCATCAATATGGATATGAGTCACCAAAGGTTTTGACTCATTCATTATTCGCTGCTTCCACATGACATATTAAAATTGTTGAATAATGTAAATATTTGTTATTTATATTCCTTTCCCTACAAAAAGTATTTCAGTCACGAGATAGTTCAAGGACGAGCCGAAGGACGACTTGTGGCACAGCTTTATTTATATATTATAAACAGAATTCGACACAATAATGCATTACTTTTATACTTTATTTTCATAAAGGGAGACAATCGCGATATAAGGAAAAATATGGCTTTTGGCATGGGCGTTTGCTTTTTCACGACGCGTGATCTAAAATGGGAAATGCAAATTTTTCTGTTTGCTTTAACGGGTTTAATCCAATTATGATTACATGTGTTATGTTCAGTAATACAAGGCAGTTAGCTGGCCTAGCTAGTTTTCCTGCAAATTAGTTATTAACTAATACTAACTAGCTTTTCCGCAATCAGCTGACAATATCTCCACATATATCAAAGGTGGAGGACAAATAGCTAAATGTCAACCATGACATTTTTCAGTTATCAAAGAGTCAGCTGACCTAACTAGTTTTCCTGGCAATTAGTTATTAACTAATAATAACTAGCTTTTCCACAACCAGCTAACCATTTGTCCATGTCAATCAGAGGTGGAGGACAAATAACTGTACCAAATGTTACGGAGGGACATGATCTGCCCCGCCCGTGAATCGAACCACGGCCTCCCGGGTGGAAGCCCAGTGCTCTATCGACTGAACTAACTGAGGAGGTATTGGCGATAAAGTGGCTGGTAAAATGGAATATAAGTAGGCCTACATGTATACTTACATGATGTTGACATTTCCCTCTTTCCAAACCACATCTTGTATTGATTTCTCACTTAAAGCAGAACATTTCACCTATTTTGATTATTGTTGAAAATAACACTTCGATTTTCCTTCATAAAGGATTTATCACATACCCGTCCATGATTCTACGTTGACATCAAAATCATATGGCACAATAATATGCAAATGAGCGTACAAACCGAAAAGAAATCTCTTCTCTACTTGTTTACATTAAAAATATCAGTAAATATGAAAATATCCACATCGCCATCTTTTGTTGCATGAAATAAAAATAATGCTCATGAACACGACAACAAAAACAAATATAAATATTATAACGTTGATGGTTAACATGCAAGTTATGACATATTTTCTAAGCAGTCTCCCAACTAACCTATCCAGTTCAGCAAGTTTATTCCATCACAAACGATTATTGCGTCAGATGATATCAACACATAATGAGTGTACATTCGAGTCAGATAGATGGAACGGACTAACTGAACGGGTGTGTACTGAATGACGTCAGAGACTATACCTCCCCACACATACCTCCGGGAAAACAACAGTCAGGTATTTTAGGGGGTGCAAGGGCATGTACGCAAGTGGACATGGGTGTAAAGGACAACTAAGGAGAATTAGACAAACATGGGGGGTTAATGGTTGGAATACACCACAGGCCAAAGGGCAATTTAGCATACAACTAAAA
This sequence comes from Mactromeris polynyma, assembly GCA_032209605.1. Lineage (NCBI taxonomy): Eukaryota > Metazoa > Mollusca > Bivalvia > Venerida > Mactridae > Mactromeris > Mactromeris polynyma. The sequence goes on along the minus strand of JASFXZ010000004.1, from coordinate 31,892,490 downwards.
CACAAATATAAATAATAACCATACAGCAATTTACAGTCTTGGAACTGTCCGTAAAAATACTGGGTTTTGAATCGATTGACAGCTAGCTAACAAGTTAGCTATTACGTATTAAATTTATTAAACTCGTTGAATAAAATAATAAATATGAATCTCGCCACTTCATCTCATTTTAAATATTAAACTCGCTCAATAATTCAATACTAGTACAACATTGATATCCTCTATATATCGAGTATCACGCCTATGCAAAAGGTTATGCGAGTCTTGTTAATGCCTTAACATTTGACCAGCTAGCAGTCAATAATATCCGATCATTACAAAATATTCGAATAATTGCCAGTAAAGTGGCACGACTGTTCCATGGAGATACTACATGTACTTTTTTCAACATATTATATAAATGTGTAGGTCTTGTATTCTTTTTAGGAACAGTCATACTAAATATGGCTTTACTTTTTAAAGGACAGATTTGTGTAAACCAATCAAATCTTACAATAATCTTTAAACCAAATTCCCTTCAACCAAATAACGGTGACGCGGAGAAATTGCCCGGCGTTGGAATTAAGAAGACCGTTTTGGTTTTATGTACTAGTCACCAATATGTAGCCTATATTGTTGGTATCAGATTATTCGATAGGTAATGGGTTTATTAACATAAATCTGTACTTTCACGGCTGATACAATGAGTACTGATAAACGTTAGCGAAACAATATCTACGACTTATCCCAGGATTGATAATTGTTGGCCGCGCGGAAAACCTAGATATACCCAAATCCACCCAAATGTACTCCACCTGTACTTAAATCTGCGTACGGTTAGTTAATAAAATGTTATTCGGATAGAATTTACAAACCGACAGTTATTTCAGTCGCTTGTATTAAATGAACCTAGTCTGAGCATGATTTTCATTTTATTTGTAATATTTTTGCTAAATCTACTACAATCTCAAATGTGTGCACACCGTATAAAATCACTACCCACAACGTTGTTACACATGTTACGTACAAGAGCGTAGATCTCTATCAATTATACTAAATCTTCCTCTCTCATTATTAAACCGGCCCTTCTCAATTGTAATGTTTTATAAGCAGTACCACAGATCTAACAAGAAATATCTTAAACAAAGATTGTCGGCTCAATTTTAAAGGTAAAACTTTGTTGTTAAATCTTAAGTTGTTTTTACTTCTATTTGGAAACGCTACGTTGGACCATTCCGACACACTTCACATCATATTTCTGCTACCGTAGTTCAAGAAACAGTTAAATTTTATGTGAGAATTCTTTCATACCAGTAAGATATTATTTTTGTAGTGTACATTGAAAAGGCGCAAACATACACCTCGAATCAGATCAAGAACGCAGTCAGTGGTCGTATTTTTAATGAATAAAAGCAGATAACAAATGATAAATTTCTTCATTATGATAAAAATTTATTTTAAAATTGAAAGTATTGAGTTAGAAAAGTTGTTGAGTATATAAGCCTATATCACAAACGCTATGATTCAAAATGTACTTTATGCATTCGTCTATTCACCTCAGTGGTTTGTGTGTGTATACAATCGATGGGGATATGAAGTGGTTAGAATCCATGCAAATTAATGACAAAGATTCACATTCATTAATATTAACTGAAATGTATTTGCAAATGAAGCGGATAATAGTTGATTTGAATAGAGTATGATTCATGTTCCAGAATAGTGCGGAGGGCTGTCGGGTACCTCATTCAGGCAAACAACGTGTCTTCCTTGTCAGTAATTATCTAATGTACAACTTTCCCTTGTGTATTTTGCATAACGCACTGCAAAACTTGCTTGTATGAAAGGACCACAAATATGATGGTGTCTTCAATCTTTTGAATTAATTCATTTTTCCTTATGCACCAGTCAATTGTAACCACGCCCCCCCCCCCCAGGTCCGGGGAATAGCGGGGACTTTGACTTTCGGTCCAGCCAATCCCAGGTAAAATATCCGCCATGCGGGGACAAACTGCTGGTAAAATCCCCGCCAAATGCCCCCTGCACCCCGGGGACATCCTAGGTAAGGCACATTCCCCGCTATTTTCGGCGCTAAAACAAAACCACCGCATTCACTCGGCACTGCGGGGCCACCTGGAAGGTAAAAACACGGCCCATTTCCCCCGCTATCCCCGGTATACCCCCGGACCTGGGGGGCCGTGGTTACAATTGACTGGTGCATTATGACCCTGTAAAGTTGAAATAAAGAATGGACGAGTATAATGTTTCGTCGCGGTAATGCGAACGTATTCAAAATACAAAGAAAACCCTTATGTATTAGTTTGAATGCAAATTCTGTATACGATGAGGAAAATGCAATTTAATGATTAAAGCATTTTGAAATGCAATTCTGAGAAGGAGAATGTGCAAATATGAAAATAAAGCCTAGAAAAACATAATTATTTTATTTTGCCAAACTTAGGGCCCAAGTATTACATTCCCTTCCATAAATTATTGGATTATTTAAAATTATTTTAAGACATTTTATTTTCATTGTTTCACACTAAAACAACACCACGCTCAGTTATCTGTGCTTTCAACATGATAAGTAAATTGAAAGCGTCTGCCTGATGTAGAGTGAAAAGCATCATTTCTTTCAGACAATTCTTCTAGACGGTCTCAATGCCGTATACTGGTAGTATACAAGAGGAAATTAACCATAAATCAATGCATTGTATGTAAAGTGCTATAAGAATAGTCACCTTAAGACCTAATCAGTGGATATTATTTTATATTAGGAATAGAAAAATTGTCACTCCAAGGCAGACTGGGGGGCAGGGCCCCCTTGGCCCCCCCGGTGAATCCAGGTCTGGTTAAGACTAAGAGTCATATCTTTAAATAAGATAAAGACAAACAATTACATGTCGATAATATATTTAAATCATTAAATTTAAACACTCACCTGTTAAATGATATTTTTGTAACAATCATATGCGTACATATCTCATGTGCAACTATATGATGTGCAATTATCTAATGTGCAACTATCTAGTGTGCAACTGTCTCATGTGCAACTATCTCGTGTGCAACTATCTCATGCGTAACTTTCTGATGTGCAACAATCTCATGTGTAACTATCTCATGTGTAACTATCTCATGTGCAACTATCTCGTGTGTAACTTCCTCAGGTGTAACTATCTCATGTGCAACTATCTCAGATGCAACTATCTCATGTGCAACTATCTCAAGTGCAACTACCTGAGGTGTAACTACCTCATGTGCAACTATCTCATGTGCAACTATCTCGTGTGTAACTACCTCAGGTGCAACTATCTCATGTGAATCTATCTCATGTGTGACTAGTTCTTGTGCGAGTATTTCATGTGTAACTATCTCAGGTGTAACTATCTCAGGTGTAACTATCTTATGTGCAACTATCTCAGGTACAACTATATCAGGTGCAACTATCTCATGTGCAACTATCTCAGATGCAACTATCTCATGCTCAACTATCTCAAGTGCAACTATCTCATGTGCAACTATCTCAGATGCAAATTATTTCATGTGTAACTATGTGTAAATATCTCGCACAATCGATTATAACCATGTATAGCGTCAGTAGCAATTTCCCGGACATAAATTAAGTGTCTGACTCGTATACCGGTACAAAAATACATGTTTACATAAACAAACTGTATAGTGCTCCACGCAATTTTTCATTTATATCGATTCAGACTTTCTCTCGTGAAAAGACATAATAGGCGAACGGTTTTGACTTTGTAATACGATCGTATAATTAGTGAAAAATTCAATTACATTCAAATCTTTACACTAAATAAAGAGTTATTGACTTAGTTTGATTTAAAAGGTTTTAAAAAATCTGTGTCGACTAAATTTGCGCATGAAGTTCATTACTAATCTGTGTATTGTTTTGAAATTTAAATACTTGATCAATCTCCTTTTCGGTAACGTATCACCAGAAATAGTACCACTAGATCTTCTGTGACCAAGAAAAAACGCGAGATTCGTATGTTACATTCCAGCATCTTTCAAATTTCTAGTACTAATTGAATACAAAAACTACTGTGTGTTTCATTTGAAATCCGATAGAAAATGCGAGATTGACATTTACTTCGGCACATCTTTTTCACTTCTCTGAAACAACCAGGGTATATTTGGAAAAACACGAGATTTTGTGGTAGTACAATGTACCTCGAATATTGTATCGAAAATGAAAACAGATGTTTTTATACAAAATCTGCAAATTTGAAATAAAAAAGATGCGAGAATGTAACAAAAGAATATCGCGTTGTTTTTCTTTGTCAATTGAAAAGGCGAGGGGTCAGATCGCGAACGCCCTAACTGAGGATTCCGAAGTAACGTCTTCTTATGTTAAATTTTGCAGTTCGGTTCTCAAACAAATTATGTACGAATTGCCAATTTTCGAAATTTTGAAAGCATGAAATATTTTAATATTGGGTTATGGTCACCGGTCATTGACGTCATCTTTCCAGGTACAGTGCTACACAATAGCGATACCGCGCTGCAATCATGTGACATGGTACCACACCCAGGCACACTTACCTGCCCTTAAAATGCCGAGCGTTGGTAAGGGTGCTACTGGTACTCGTTTTAAGGACTTTAGGTTTGTTGCGGCCAGAACTCGTCTCCGCGACACACAACACCCAGTCAAACGCTATGTTACTGTGCAACATTGACAGCGTTTAGAAGCATAAATGAAACGATAGTAATAAAACAATACAAAATTCTGGAATACTGATTAGTGAAATACTTTAAGTGCTCACTAGTAGTGTGAATAAGGTTTCGGCTTCTACCCCCGGATATAATAGGTTCGAGCACCACAAACTTAGAAAAACATTAGCACTGATTTTTCTTTCAATAAACGGACTATATAACGCTATCTCTTTTCGATTTATCCTATCTCGGCTCGCGATTTTACCTACGCGTAAATTTCACGATATGGTAGATAACACGCTCTAAGCAGACGACGTTTACGTGTAAATATTTGTATATTGACAATTAATTGCTATATTTTATAAAACAAAGAAATGATGATTTAGGAAAAATATCATCTTAAGTAAGACAGTATAATGTTATTTAAATTCTCACATGTTAATGGCATTCCCAATTGACAAATTCAGTGAACTTTCAAAAGAAAAAATATCAGTTTTCAGACAAATAAAAAAGCACTTAAAAGTACTATTACACGATTGCTGTTACCTGCAGAGCACCAAACCGTCTTCATTTATCATAAAAACACTAACATCTGTTGTGATACAAGGCGTATTAGGCTGCTATTCTTCACATAATCATGGGCGTAATTTTCAAATTGGAAGCCATTGGCCAAATTCACTGATTCTTTCTAAATATCTGGACAATTTGAGCACTTATGACCTAGTGCAACGCACAAAATTAAATATGATATTTGTGTTTTCTAGTAATTGAACAGTTTTAATTGCTTAATTATACCATTATAACACTTACCGTCCGCCATGATTTTTCACAAGTCTGGTCGCTCACATTCGAATCGTTAATTAGGAATTAATTACGCATAGCGAGGTCTTAAATATATACATATCACCGAAGCAATACATATTCTCTAGAAAAATCAATAAAGTTGCAAAATAATGTGTTTTAATTTAGTAGATTTTACATTTTGTCTTCGCTATAACAAAACATTAATTTGCAAATGGCACCCGATGTGTAGTGAGTCACATGATCATCCGAGGTGTATCAATTAAATCAAAATGACAACTAATACAAATAGTACAAAACCGACTACAAGCAAAACATCGGTGAAACAATTTGGTCAATTTCCGCTTATTCGTGCAAAACTGTAATGAAATTTTCAAACTTACCTTAAAAGAGTGGTGACATTATTTTAGAGTTGAATTTTCTCAAACATTAAACACTGAAGTCGCGATGTGCGTGTATGTATGTATTCTCATTAAGACAACGAAACAAGATCTGCAATCAGGAAGTGTTTATATCGATTTTGTGAACACAATCAATAAACCGATTAAAACCTTTACAAATTTAGTTTATTACATATATACTGAAGCAAACTGCCAACACAACACCGTAAATACTGTGCAATATTTCATTAATAGTTTAATTAATTCATACCAAAACCAGCAAAGGTATATAAAATCATATTGGTAATAAAAAGCTAACCACAAATAAAGTCAACAACCAAAACAATTTATCTTAAACAGCACAGAATGCACGTGGGTAGCAAAGTCAATTTCATGAAATTTATGTAATGTCAGTATCGGGTGTGACCACCGTGCACATTGATTACAGCCAAACAACGTCTTCTCGTGAAACAGGTGCAGCGTCGTTAGCCGTTCAAGGGAATAATTTGCCACTCTTGCAGCAACGCAGCTTCTAGCCCCGGTAACGTCAGGGGCTGGTATGGGCGTGCACGAGCTCATCCCAGATGTGTTCTAATTGGTGATTATTTCTTGCGATCGTACATTGTTTTAGCCCATTATTGTATCTATAGCATCTTGTTGAGGCATTATGGCTATTGATCTCATTAGAACGCTTAACAATTATTTATACACATGGAAGGTCCTGAAACGTTTATGTAAGGGCTGCTAGTAGAAGAAATGATAAACATGTACCTGTTTTATCGGTGATATGAAATACAATGGATAGGAATTAAATCACGTGTGCACGATTAGTTTTTAAATTATTCCCATCCAAACCACTAACTGTATTTTATTCACTAATGAATTTCAGATACCTGCTTAATATTCTGATTTGTATTATAAACCATCATAATTCTGTTCAATTCATTCCGCGCTAGTTGTTTTCGCATAGTGTTAAATGACTGTTGACGTCATATCAGTACATTATCGGTTAATTACATACAGGGAAAGCCCTAATACGTTTATGTAAGGACACTCAACAAAATTCCTAATCTGTCAGTTTATATCGTATTATTATTTTTCTAATAATGCATGCATTCACACAAAATTTCACATACCGATATTTGACCAGGTAATGCAGCGAATTATTGATTTTTTTTAGCCGGCTCGCTATGAAATTAATCGTATTAGGCGTATTGACGTTTTGCACGTGCGGGGCATGGACACATATTTGCACGTGTTCGTGTACACTTTTGTCATTGCTGATGAAAATCCTTTTTGAAAAACACAAAACATGGTGAGAATTACTGAAGAAAATCGCGCCCGAGCCGTCGGAATGATACTGACCGGAACTCATTTACGACAGGTGGGTTTTATTTTTTGAAATTTCATAAGAATATTGACATTATTTGTTTGTAGCCATTATATTGGTGGTTATTTTCGTTTTCAACTTATTTCAGGTGGCAAGAACCTTCAATCTGCGGCTAAAAACAAATAATGTCAATATTCTTAAGAAATTTTCAAAAAATAAAACCCACCTGTCGTAAATGAGTTCTGGTCAGTATCATTCCGACGGCTCGGGCGCGTTCTTCTTCGGTCATTCTCACCATGTTTTGTATTTTTCAAAAAGGATTTTCATCAGCAATGACAAAAGTGTACACGAACACGTGCAAAAATGTGTCCATGCCCCGCACGTGCAAAACGTGCTATAAACGTCAATACGCCTAATACGATTAATTTCATAGCGAGCCGGCTAAAAAAATCAATAATTCGCTGCATTACCAAGTCAAATATCGGTATGTGAAATTTTGTGTGAATGCATGCATTATTAGAAAAATAATAATACGATATAAACTGACCGAGTAGGAATTTTGTTGAGTGTATATCGTATACATTTTGTATAATTTCATGTATGAGTTGTATATATATATAGTCTCTTATAATTCTTATTTGAATGGCTTTGTGCAATGTTTTATGTTTTTTATAGTCTTTACTACATGTATATCTATGTTTTGTACAAAAATGAGACTTTAATATATATATATATATATATATATATATATATAACGTGGTAAAAAGTTTGCTTTGTTTTAAATCATTATCAAGTTACCATTTAATTCGATTGCATAGTATTGAAATTCATTTTAATCGTATTTTCACTTTAATTACAAACTAAGTTATAATTCGTTTTAATATTTGAAGCTCAATCGTACATAACATAGTCGTTTTGATCTAGAATAGCTGTACTCGGGACTGGTATAAATACGGGTTTCCCCACTTATCTTGTGGATTTAAGTTTATTTACCCTCGCCACTGGGATATCCCATATGGGCGAGCAGATTTGGATTTGCTTGCAACGTCTATATCAATTAAACGGTTAAAGGTAAATAGTCTACTTTTGTATCAAAACACAAGAAATAATATTGAAAAAGGCACGATAATGCCTTCATACAGACAGATATAAACAAAAAGAATCTATCTACCTTATGAGTTTTTGAATACAAATTCTTAATACGATGAGGAAAGTGTAATTAAATGCTTAAAGCATTTTGAAATGCAATTGTAATAAGGATAATGTGAAAATATGTGCAATATATCATGTGTCTATCTCATGTGCAACAATCTCATATGTTACTATCTCATGAGTAAATCTCTCATGTGTAACTCTCTCATATGTGACTATCGCATGTGTGACTATCGAATGTGTAACTCTCTCATGTGTGACTATCTCATATGTGACTATCGCATGTGGTTTTATCTCATATGTAACTAGCTCATTTGTAACTATCTCATGTTTAACTCTCTCGTATGTAACTCTCTCATATGTAACTATCTCATTTGTAACTATCTCATGTGAAACTCTCTCATATGTAACTCTCTGATATGTAACTATCTCATATGTAACTATCTCATATGTGACTATCGCATGTTAAATTATCTCATATGTGACTATCGCATGTGTACCTATTTCATGTGTGACTATCTCATGTACACCTATCGTTTGTGTAACTCTCTCATGTGCAACATTCGTTTGCGCAACAATCACATTGGTATCTACTTAATGTGTTACTATCTCATGCGCAACTATATAATGTGTGACTATCTCATGTGTAACTATCGCATGTGTGACTATCTCATGTGTGACTATATCATATGTAACTATCTCATGTGTAACTCTCTCATGTGTTACTCTCTCATGTGTTACTCTCTCATATGTAACTATCTCATATGTAAGTATCTCATATGTACTCTCTCATATGTAAGTATCTCATATGTAAGTATCTCATTTGCAACTATCTCATGTGTAACTCTCTCATATGTAACTATCTCATATGTACTCTCTCATATGTAAGTATCTCATATGTAAGTATCTCATTTGTAACTATCTCATGTGTAACTCTCTCATATGTAACTATCTCATATGTGACTATCGCATATGTAACTATCTCATATGTGGCTATCGCATGTGTAACTATTTCATGTGTGACTATCTGATGTACACCTATCGTTTGTGTAACTCTCTTATATGCAAAATTTGTTTGCGCAACAATCACATTAGTAACTATTTAATGCGTAACTGTCTCATGTGTTACTCTCTCATGTGTAACTATCTTATGTGCATTAAACTCAAGTGCAACAATCGCATGTGTAACTATCTCATGTACAAATATCTCATTTGCAAATATATCATGTGCGACTATCTCATGTGCAGCTATCTCATGTGTAACTGTCACGTGGGCAACTATCATTTGTGCAACTCTTTCATGTGCAACTATGTCATGTGCAACTATCTAATGTGCACCAATCTCATGTGTAACTATATCATGTGCAACTGTCTCATGTGTAACTATCGCTTTTGCAACTATCTCATTTGCAACTATATCATTTGTAACTATCTCATGTGCACCTACCTCATGTGTACCTACTTCATGTGCAACTATCTAATGTGCTACTATCTCATGTACAACTATCTCATGTGTAACTCTCTCATTTGCAACTGTCTCCTGTGCAACTGTCTCATGTTCAACTATCTCATGTGCAACTATCTAATGTGCAACCATCTCATGTGTAGTTGTCGCATGTGCAACTATTTCATGTGCAACTATTTCATGTGCAACTGTCTTGTGTGTAACTGCCTTGTGTGTAACTATCATGTTGACATCTACCCCATTTGTAAATATCTCGCGCAGTCGATTGCAGTTAACCTTTCAAACCATGTGTTGCGTCAGTAGCAATATCATTAATTTTGACCAATACATGTTCTCCACATTAGCAACATGTCTTCAGGAGACTTGTGTTTTTCAACATTACATTTCATTAATACTTCACATGATTTATGTAATTCTTGGCTACTTGATATAACGCGGATGATAAAAGTGTAGAAATTATTCAGGTAATAAAGGTAAACAGATGTACGCGGGACGGATTCGAACCTACGAACAGCAATGATTATTAATTATCTATGAGTGGCTATACTATCACGACTGGTGCGTTTTGCTGTTGAACTTACTGATAAAATTATATTTCATACAAGGAGAAATCTTGTAATCGCAATATCCCGGACATGAATGAAGTGTCTGACTCGTATACCGGTACAAAAACACATCCTTACAAAACTAAACTGTATATTTTGTCATTGAAATACAAAAGTTAGCAGATTTATATCGATTCAGCCTTCTCTCGTGAAAATATGTGAATGACAAAATAGGCGAACGGTTTTGTCTTTGTAATAAGATCGTATTATTGAAAAATTAAATTACATTCAAATCTTTACTGTTAATAAAAGAGTTATTGACTTAGTTTGATTTAAAAGGTTTAAGAAAATCTGTGTCGACGAAATTTGCGCATGAAGTTAATTACTTATCTGTGTATTGCTTTGAAATTTAAAGACTTGATAAATCTTCCTTTCGGTAACGTATCACCAGAAATAGTACCAATAGATCTTCTTTGACCAAAAAAAGACGCGAGATTCGTTTGTTACATTCTCGCATCTTTCTTTCAAATTTCTAGTACTTAGTATACGAAGACTACTGTGTTTTCATTAGAAATTCGAGGAAAAATGCGAAATTTGTCATTTACTTCGGCGCATCTTTTTCAATACTCTGGAACGTAGATTATGTGGTAGAACATCGCGTTTTTATCGAATTTAAAATGAAAATGCATCAAACGATAATAATAAAACAATACACAATTCAGGAATGCAATCTGCAACAGATGCTGATTAGTGAAATATTGAAAAATTGCTCACTAATGGTGTGAATAAGGTTTTGGCTTCTCCATCCAGATATAATATGTTTGAGCACCACAAACTTCAATAAACGGAGTTGATGTTGTAATTATATTTCATCTACAAAAGTCCGGTGTATGAATTAAATCAAAATGACAACTAATACAAATAGTACAAAACAAAACCGACTTCAAACAAAACATCGGTGAAACAAATTGCCGCTCGTTCTGAAATTTTGCAATGTGGTGACATCATTTTAGATCTGTGAATTTTCTCAAACGTTGTTAAACACTGATTTCCCGATGTGTATTTATGTTTGTATTCGTATTGAGATAACAAAATAAACTCTGCAACCAGGAAGTGTTTATGTCCATTTTGTTGACGAAATCAATAAACCGAACTTAATTTGGATCGTCATTTCACTTTAATTACAAACTAAGTTTTAAATTGTTTTAATATTTGAAGCACAATCGTAAAAACATTACACTTAAATGCAGATACATACGAGGGTCATGCAAAAAGTTCTGTCACTAATGGGCTTCCGTAGTTTTATCCCAAGTATTTTTTTAAAACGCTTCATTGTACTTGAATGGTGTGTCCAATAGCTAACGATATCCGTTTATTTTGTGCAAATTGCTTTTCAAATGACCGAGTTATTTCAAATTGAAATACATGCAGTCATATACACTGACCAATTTACTTTTCACATTGTAAAATGGACGAAAAGACTGAAATTCGTAGCTATATTAAATGCCGCATTAGGCTTGATACAGATATTTGATGAATTGTGTGGTATATATGGACCTCAGGCCATTTCAGTGCGCACAGTTGTTAGGTAGGTTAAAGCTTTTAAAGCTTAGAAATTATCTGTCGGAGATGATACCCGTTCTGTTAGGCCTAAAACCTCAGTTACCAAGGCAAACATCGCTGCTTTAAAAGTTGTGGTCGAACAGGATGCGCGATTGTCGGTGAAAGATATAGCCTTGTCCATCTGGTCATACAGCCACTGGACGATTCTACAATAACTCTGTACTGAAGAAAGTGAAAGAGTTTTGCAATAAGAAACGTCCAAGCAAAGGATGGTCAGGAGTCCATTTTATACACGACAACGCCTCCTCTCACAGGTGCGAGGTTGTTAAGTCCAATACAAATATTCAAAGTAAACATACAAAAACATAATTAATTTATTGAATGATAAAATGTTTTCATGCTATAAGAGTAATGTAAAATCCCATATATGTTAGATGCAAATGAACTTTACTGTCACCATTATACTTATACAAAAAAACAACTAAATTTCGATTATTTCCGATTCGATTATCAATTATGAGTTTTCAAACCGATCCGATAATCGATTATGAAATGTGTCCGATTATCCATCACTATAATCAAATACGTTTCACGCACTGATCTGTATTAGATTTACAACCGCATTGTTTCAGTTATGTTCTTTATTTATATGTTCACGTATTAGATCACGCCTACTACTAACAACCGCCCTTTCAGGTCAAATAGGGCAAATAATAATCTAAAGGACTTTAATAAACGTAACCTTCTACTTACAGTTAAACATCTAAAACAAGGCTATCGTTATCATAAAGTATGTAAGACGTTTCGTAAGTTTTGCCATAAATATCCTGATATTATTTTAAAATATGGCACTAGTGTCAAATCTATGTTAGAGACAGGTATTACTAAACCCAATTTTTATGGAGATCTGTTATATAAAACTCGCAAAATTCATAACAGTTGTTACTTTGATCAGTTATTTGTGAAACTAATCAATAAGTTCATAAGGAAGGGTTATATTACTAACATAATAATAACAACTGCAGATAAGAGTTTAAGTAAATCAATACTTGACAGATTTTCACACCTGTTTTATTGCACGCCGGACACTAGCAGGGTAAAAATGAGGGGGGGGGAACCACCGGGAAAACACCATTTTACCACGTGGTCGATCACGTGCTGTACCACTGGGCAAAAACCACTTTCCACGTGTCATAGATCATGCGTCATTCACGCGTCACGTAAGGGCATTTACCACTGAGGTCACGTGTCATACCCGATGCCGTGCCCCCATTTTGAAGTATTTTGTTGTTTGCAGGGGAGACAAATGCTACAAAAACTTACCACATAGTCTTTGCGAGAGTTAATCCTCTTGGTTAAGTATGTAATGTAAAACGACTTTCAATTTTTTATATGACTGCTTTTTCCACCAATCACCTACCGCTTTTGTTAAATGTAGGTTATAGATCAAATTTATCATGCTTCGAACAACTAGCTTATGAGATCTCATCAAAACGTTTAAAAGTTGACAACAATCGTACGTTTAATTGATAAACTGTGATATATATGATAGCACTAAAGTTATCCTAACAGTCATATTGTTTAGTACACCGTTTAAATTCTTTGAGATTACAATTTGAATTTGGCGCTGAAAGCGTCGTCTGCATTAACTTGGTTAGATTATACATTAGAACACCACAGCACAGCCAAAATAGTTAAAATTGTGTACCTAATTAATAGTCATACTTGTACAATGTTAATATGTGTTATCTCTATCCATGTATGTAGATCTACATGTACTGTTATAGATACAGTTTAAAGTTCTTAGATCTCCATTACTCTTTGTTCATTGAGAGTATTATTAACAAACTAAAACTAGCACGGCATGAGACGTGTTGTTTAATCTCCATGTACTTGCATGCTCATGGTATGTTAACGTTTTTTTACTGTCATGATTTATTTGAAATTCTGTATGAAAAAAGTAACGAAACTCAAAATATTCAAATGTGAAGAAACGTTTGGATGGCAGTGTATATGGTTAATGGTTAGTAAATGATCATAACTTTAAAAAATAAATAAGATGTATTGAAACAGAATATGCATTGGAGTCAGGTAAACATGGTTACCTAGTAATGGGTTACACATCAACTTGTTTTTGTGTATACTCAATAACATTATTACTTAAACAGAAAAAACTGAGCTATTTTAAATGTCCTCATACATTGTGATTGTGGTTGATTCAGTATACTGGTATTGTAGTCACACTGAACAAATAGCGATAATTTTATTTAATCCAAATACAATGTACAATATCAAATCTACAACAGGACATATTTCTATCAGGTAAGACAATAATCAGTCAACGTCTTCAACGAAATGTCCAGACTCACTAGCCATGATTATAATTCCCTAGAATCTTGATTGGTCGTGTTCCATTTCCAAAAAAAGTGTCCACCTATTTTAATGATATATCGTTATTTTTACAACACAATTCCGTTAAAGGATAACAATAATACACATGTACTAAAATAAGATTTATGATGTTGATTTGCTTTCACCACTTTCATAGATTACACTGACTAAGGCACAGTATGATAGATATACATTTGTATGTTCTTTCTTACTTTCTACGAGGCATTTCCAAAGCCACAAAGTAGGTATGTAGCCATGAGAAACTTGCCAGGGACATGTTTACGGAAGTTATGTCACAGGGACATGATAACGTGTCGTTTACAGCATCCGGACTTGTTATTAGTCCAGATATGCCACCTTTTGGGGCAACCACATTAAAGAAATTAGATAACTACTTAGTTAACTGGTGGCAGAAACATGCCACCATAATTACGTTTAAATTGTTAAGTCTTAACACTAACGATTAAAATATCAAAACTTAGTTTAAATACTACCTTATAATGAAGTATTATAACAATTTGGACAGACGAAAAGTGCATGTACAAAAAGCATTATATATGAACATATTTAACAGATAGCTGACTGGATAGATTGGTTTCCTACATATGAACAGATAAACCTCACATGACCACGCTTGGGACCGTGAAAACTGGTATTAATATTGAGGTGGTCTTAATATTTAGGTTGATTATGGAGAAACATTGAAAATCTGACTTGAAATTTGTTTTCTTAATTTTGAGGTGGTCTTATTATTGCGGTTGTCTTTAGGTGATGTTTTACTGTATAAAATGTTGTAGCTAACAGCAGATCAAATTGTTTCATGAATTACACAGCTTATTTACAATGGCTTAAAATCAATCAGTGTGCTTGATAGTTTCATTATTTGAGAACCTATGAATGTATTTGAGGTTTATTAGCTTATATATTTGTGTAGTGACAGTACATTGATGTACAAAAAGAGAGAGAATACGCTGCTAAAGGGAACGCTACAGTGCCTCTCCGCACAGACCTCCGGGAAACAACAATCCATAAAACATAAGGCATTTCAGGAGGCTCAAGGGTACATACGTAAGGAAACAGGGGCGAAAGGAATGACCTTGTCGACCATAAGGTATAACTAGTAGAATCAAAGAAGACAAACAGCGTGGGGTGGATGGAATACATCACAGGACAAGCCAAGACGGTTGGCAACACTATGCCGAAAGTTGGGAGAAAACACTATAATACAAAACGAAACTATTGCACAGGCGAAAGAGACATTTAACATACATTTAAAACACAAAACAGAAATAATAAACACACAGAGATTTACAGCCTTGGAACTGTCAGTAACAGTAAAAAGCCTATGCACGAGTGTGGTGACCAGATTCGTATGGATTGATATACACATGCTGTAAAATATTTGTTTTAAATCGTTTGATTTTGATACAGATGCCAATAGATTGCCTGGGTAATAACTTGGGTTTACACATGTATAAACGTAAAACATCCCTATCCATGTAATGGATTTTCGTCAAATGAAACAACGGCCGACATCGGTAAATTTCGTAGCATCCTCAACATACAAGTCACACCTGGAGAGGCACTACATCATTAGTGACCTGCAACACGGCGTCGAGAGGAGGTCCACCGAAGCACAGCTTATCCTGGAATGTCACCTCCACGTTCCACCTTTTTTCAGACAATGCACTTCTTTACGGGCGGAAACAGGCATCTGCGGATAAAATTATATGATGTAACGTGTGTACAAGTGGACGTCCAGACCGATGGCTGTTTCTTGCGGTACAAACGTTTACCCCCCCCCCCCCCCCCCCGTGTTCACATCCTTAGCAACTTTCAGTCTGCAAGTTTACTCTGCTAGATTGTGAACAAATAATCGTAGAACTGAATGGATTCAATTACGGTAAAGGCACAATTACCTGCTTGCCCAGTTCATCAACGACTATATCTGTGTAGCACGTCTGAAATGAGGCATATACATCGTCAATTTACCGCCGTACCGGAGAGATTGTATGAGTTGGCGTTACAGTGAATTAGAGTACACATTGTATGGCCATTGACCGCAATTGATTGCCTTTTTGCAACTAAATTCGCCTGACCTACGTCATCTATTTATGGAACAACGCCTATTGTTCAGCATAACAGAACCATACCATTTGTTACATTTGTGTTGATTTTAGCATACTTTGTGCCGGTTTCGCTCTCTTGTTTACAATAGCATGACTTTAAATCTAAGAAAGCGGTTCATTGTAGGTGTTAAACAGTCACATGATTCAGTCAAACACTCAGACTTTTCTGTAAAGTTTATGTCGTTGTAAATACATACATGTTGGAATCCATGCATGTACATCGCAATAAAAATCAACCAAATGTATTAAGATACATATATTAAATTTCGTATATCACATACATATATTGTAAAATGACAAAAATTAGTATACTACACAACGTCAATACATGTAAGTTTTAAGCTAAGCTGTGTTCATCAATATGTTAAGAATGACAAAAAAACGTAAGGGGATGCCTTCTGTTCATATGGTACCTAACATTGATGGCATAACATACACATATACTTCTCCAACTGAAACCCTGATATTTCATGTATAAAACTGCAGTCATACTTCTGTTAATTTACTGTGCTTGACAATATTCCATTTATTAAATAACGTCATGAAATAATTGTGTGTAAATTCAACAATTCTAACCCATCAAAAATCGCACAACGGTAATAATGACAGTATACTTAACTAAACACACTGCTTAAATGTGGATATGGCAGCTGTTGCCTTTGATAACAAGAATACGCATTTGTTGCATAGTATGTGTACGCTTGGTGGTACGCATGTAAACAATGTTGCCCCCATTTATTAATTAAGACATGGTTAATTATTTTAGAGCAACTAGTGGTTATGGAAGCTTATTTTTTTTGTCAAATCTAAGCCATAAATGCTCGATATGGCGATGTAATAACCCAAGGAAATGACTCGTGGTACTATCAAGATGTAGCCTCATTCCTCTATTAGTTGAATGTGTGGCCTAGAGCAGGCGTACTTACTCATAAAGGAAGAACATGTGGTGAAATGGCAACCAAGCATTCTTGCAACCTGGGGTTAGTCTTAAATCATCATTCCATGCATTTTAAATTTAAAGTGGTTTTTTTTGGTTGCCAATCCACAAAGTATAAATGGCAACCATATAACCTGGGGTTAGTCTTAAATTATCATTCCATGCATTCTAAATTTAAAGTGTTTTTTTTGGTTGCCAATCCAGAAAGTATAAACTACAAATGTACATGAATTTGTGATTTCGAATTATACTATAACCGGTTGCAAGACATTGGGAAATAACTCATTTTGCAAATGCAATCTGTGACCAGTAATCTACGTACATTTATAAGATGACTTCTCAAACGGGTTTACGAAATACCCTCCATATTGCAGGAGCAATTAAAGAGGAATTTAAAAATATACGGGTCTAATTGAAAAATTGTAGATAGGAATGCACATTTAATACAGACATATATTGTGCATAAATAGCATTTATATGAGAAGATGATATGAATTTGATTCCAATAATATTTCACAAAAATGTGGCATAGTGATTAACATTTCTAATGACATTAAATAAAAAGCCATATTATAATTACATCCAAACAGATTTACAAATACCGAATCGTATTATCTAATAGCACAAATACATGTATACATTTTAATCATGGATACCATATTGATATGAGCAGAAATTGATAATTTACTCTTAAAAAAGTACTTTACAAACATGAAAAATGATCAACATTTCAAGTAACAATAGATAAAAAGAAATGTAATAAGTACTACACATAGAATGCAATAATAGTCTATCACAATTAATATATACAAGGAGACACACAAAATAGTACAACATTATAGAAGCCCTCGCCCAGAACATTTACTAAATCTAAACAAATCCAATTTATGATCACAGTGTAAATATACAAATTGAGTGAATCACAATGCTCCTATTCCTATTCTTGGTTTAGTGTATAAACAAAAGTAAAATGGTATAAACATTTCAGTGCAATCGAATTTCATCATTCGTATGTTCATTTTTCTCAATCAGGTGACAGAATCTGGTTTGGTATTCAAACAAGCTGAAACAAAGATGAAACAATTAAAGAAATAACCGTTACGAACGTGATTCTTTCCTATTTTATACACATATCCAATACAGTTTAAGCACTAAGCAGGCTGCAATCAGATATGAAGGAAAATTATGAGACTCCATGAAAAGTTTATTTGCAAGAATGTTTCAGTATTTCTGAAACTTAAATATTCGTGACAAATGGACCTTGACATTAGAAAGAGAGATTAGGTTGTTACAGGGAATGTCACATACACAAGACAATGTCTCCCCAAATAGGCCCTCTGGAAAAGACAGTCCACAAAACATCAGCCACCGAGGATGTACAAGGGCAAACATATATGGGAATAGGGATGTAAGGGGTGTAAGGAATGGTATATAAGAGCATAAAGAGCAACTAACGAGAATTTAGAGGGACTACAAGAAGAGTTGATGGGTGGAATACATCACGGACAAAAGTCAGTAATAATAGGCCGAAGGGAAGGAGAAAAGAACATGGATACTATATCTAATTAAATAACTGCTTATGGAGAAGGAGTAACTTACAATACATCTACAACCTAAATAGAAATAATAACCATACAGCAATTGACAGTCTCAGAACTGTCAGTAAAATACTGGGGCTTAGAAAACCTGTTTTAAAAAATTGATATTGTTATGAAACTGTCATGTTTCCATTAATGTTATAAACTCAACATCTATTTGAAATACCTTTGGTTCGTGTATATCATGTACATGTGGTCTAGGTATTCTGACAACTGGTTTGCTTGGCTGAAGTAATATACAGATAAAATATATACAGATAAAATACAGGTTATATATTTGTGTATGTCCTTGTACACATTTGAACATACATGTATATTGTCCTCCTGTGCCTGATGACCATCCACTATCCATCTGTCTGCCTTAACATAACAAGATGGGTTAGAGCATACTGTTAGCATATTTGATACAAATGAAATGCATGGGTTTACAAAATGTTTTGAGGAACCCGAAACATCGGTCAATGGCGCTACCGGGATTCGAGCCCGGATCTACGGATAAGAATTGAAATAAAACACTGAACAAGATTCTGTTCTTGTTTAGAAAATATGAATTAAACATTCATGTTCATCTCCTTTGAAAAACACATCATAAGAAGAAACATGGGTAATGTCAAGTAGAAATTACTAGCAAATTAGTAAGGTAATACTTATCGTTATGGGCTGTTGTTGCTTACATAAAAGAATCATGAACAACGAAAACATAAATGTGGTTCTTAGTAGAGTGCAGCGACTTATGTTGTAAAGAACGTGTAGACTGTGACGTTCATTTCAATACATTCCAATAATTTAGAAAAATCATAAAAATACACACCCTGTGTTACAACTCTCTCTCCGAACTCTGTCCCAACCACACCACCCTCTGAAAAGCATGAGAGAATCATGAGCTTAAATATGTTTAAAGTCAACTACAAAATAAAAACTTACTCCTTCATCACCGTTGGATAAATATCCAAACATTGATTTCCATGTCAGCTTCCTGTTACATTCTGCCTGTGCTGTAAATAAATACAGTTAAACCTCACTTAAAGGCTACCTTAAAATGACGACCACCTTATTAATAAGACCATATTGCAATGGGTTATATTTTGATGTTCTTCCGTATATTAAGTAGATAAACATACCATCTCACAACTAATGCCGTCTTTCTCGATACATTTAGGTTTCAGTGTACATTTTTTGTGAATAACTGGTTATTAACATCTATGGAGTATGCCATGTACAAATTGGTTGCACTGCACATCAGTGTTTTGAATGTATTCTCTTCTTTTGGGATGAAGAACTGGTATTGTAATACCAATTATTTGAAATCAACTGGTTTGGAAAAAGTCAAAGAAATTGTTAAAACTCCGATGTATATTGATGATTACATCCCCATACTAATACAAACCATCATACTATCGTATTATACACTTAAATAAATAAACAGAAGTTCAGTTATGTGATGCACTTAAGAAACTACGGTACTAAGACGTATCCACCATATATTCAACACAAATATAATGAAAATAGTTTGGACAAAGGTTTTCAAGCAAATCAAAACATATTTCAAAGACTATACATGTATGTGGTAAGTGGATACACAAATATAATGTATTACCATTGATCACCCCTTCAGTTGGCCATGAAAACTGGTCGATATTTCTTGTACCATCACTTATTGAATAGCCCGACAGTGCATTGCTGTTGACACTATATTAAAAAAATAACAAACATTTCCTTTCAATATCAAAAAAAATTCAGAGATTAACATAGTTCTGTACTAGTATAACTCCTTTTTCTTACAATCAAACCTTCATTTCTTTTACCAGTAGAGGAGCTATTGTATAAAACCAAAAATCCTTTCAAGCAAGAAATGGGCAGTTTGATGTTCGAACACTCATTTCAGATTATATGCAACTCACCCCTTTTACAAAACAGAGAGACAAAGCATAAATGAAAGTCAAACACATTTTGTATTTTACTTATTTCAATAAAATACAACTATGTTCCTTACGTTTGTGAAATTTAGTGTTGACTGACATAACTCTTTTCAAATTTAAATTTCGACGCTCTGGATATAACCTATAAACAGTCAACATAATATACTGAGATTACAATGCTTATACACATGTTGCAGGCTATGTTGTCATTTCAGAATGTTAACATGTTATATAAATAATATTATATACATTCGGATTTTTTGAGTCTTCATTCTTTACTTCATCTATTGTTGATTAGATATCAGTTGATAATATAATTACTATGAACATTTTCCAAAAAAACTTTTCATTGGCTGATCACTTCACAGCTACTTTTAAATTCTTTTTAATTTAATAAAACCATACTATATATTGAATGCAATAACTTGAACATGCTGCTGAATGTAGAAATTCATAAATAGATTGGATAGTACTATTAATTAAATTCTTATACTTGTGATACAAATACTTATTGCATAAACAATAAAATAACAACCGTCCGCTTGTCTTCTTGTTCTTCCTCCTTCTGTCGCCAATCAGCTTAGCAACGCATCCAGCAACTATCAAAATCAAACTGAATACGCCAAATCCAGCACCAATTCCAATGTTAAGAACGTCTATGTCGTCTACAAATATAGGAAAAAGATAAAAGAGAGAGAATATGTTGCGACAGGGAATGCCACATACATAATATAATGTCTCTCTGCACAGACCGCAGGGAGCAAAGCAACCATCCATAGAACATACATCATTGGAATCAATTGATTTGTTTCATTCTTTACTAATACCAAAAGTGTTTGTTTATTATAGCGTCATCCCTATTTAAAGGATCAGCCATTTCCAACTGATGTGACATATTTTTCTGAGCACATTTACTTCCCGATTCCAATCCTTTAATACCAGGCACAAGAAGGTAGGCAAATGGTAACCATTATTCAACACATACACCGAACTAAATCGAGCTCACCCCAAGCTACATAACATAACTGTTTATAATTAATTGAATTTAAGTATAAGATCTATCATTCAATGCATCCAATTTACATTTTAATAATTATGTGATATGAAATATTAACATTCAATTTTTTTCTGATGCATACGAACTGCTATTTTTTGTCACACTCATACATACTTGCAAGGAAAATAAAAATTGCCCTAAAAACTTAATAATATTATTATAAAAAATATACACTCTAGGAGTGTAAATACATGTACTGTATATTTAAACAAAACAGCCACATGAACTATTGCAATACAGACAAAATGACAGTAGTGCAGTATGAATAAATATAAAGACACAATACATGTTTATACGATTCAATTATATACGTAGTAGATTAGTACATTCTCGTATAGTACGTTGTAGCTACATTGTCAATCTTTTTTAAAGTACATTGTTATTTAAACGGAATAACTGAACACACTAGGATTGAGACGGTAATAGTCCTTTACGTATCGATTTCATAAAATGTGACATTCGAAACATTATGAATAAGACTTAATCATTTTCAGATGCATCGGTTGTTGGGCTGCAACAAAAGTGTTTTTATAGGATGACATAGTAAATAATTCATATATATTACAAACAAGAGGTTGAATATTCAACTCAGTCCCTGAATTTGTAGCAATTACATTTTAAAGAAAACATTTTAAAAACATATTGTTCGATGAATTTTGTAACTCACCACTGGTAATTTTGCTGCAACGAAAAAAATGTTCCGGTATCAATTATATGTTAACTTAATTATAACCATAAATATCAATGAAAACATGCATCAAATAACATACGGTTAACTGATAAAATTTGTTTTAATAATGACACTCGACATTTTGATTTCTTACCAGATAACAATATGTCTTATAAAACTACAGCACTTAAAATATCGTGCATACCTCATTGCATAGATCTTCATGTACTTTTATTTTGTGTTTTGGAATTCTATTACCAAAGACAAAAATACCTTAACAAATCATTTCTTCAATATTCCAGTCGGATTAAAAGAGAGATAATACGCAACTACAGGGAACCAACCGAATGCACAGCAGGGAAGATCATATTCATAAATATAGGGAGCATACAAACAATATAAATAACAATAAACAGACTGGGAGAGACCTAGTACTGTATGTGAATACCTGCATTGTACGCTCCCATCAATTACATCGCATTTGAATCCTTCACCGCACGTGCCGATTAAAGTGGGATAAACATCGCACAATTCAACGTTCGTACCGAATGTGTCTGAAAAAATAAAGACCAGTTCAACTGGAAGATACGACAGCTAAGAACCGAGGACAGCAAAATGACATTCACGTTAGCGATAGTGATAATGTATATATTCAAACCACATTCTGTGTATTTGACTAAGTAAGTTTAATTAAACTTAAACGTTTACATTTAACATGGTATCAAAATACTTGACACATATGGAAATATCTTAAAGTAATATTCATGAAAAATGTATACCATATAATTAAAACATCAATATACAGGCATTATCAAAGAATACACAGATAACGTGATATTCTGTTTTAGATTTCTTAATCGTTTTTTACAAGTGTTGTCCTATGTAACATATTATAACCAAATGTTAATAGGTATTACATGTTAATAACTCTAATTAAATATGTGTTAACCGATGTAGCAACAACACTGAATGAAGCGCGTTCAAATGCTTTACTTTCAGACGGCCATAAACATCTTTAATAACCATATGCAGTCGGTGAAAAGAAGATACTTTAGAATTTAAATGGCATACCATTTTTCTTTCCCTGACTTCAGATGGTTATATGGTATATTAAAACCTCCCATAACTCAATTTCATTTTACTGTTAGTTTGATATTGACATTTTTAACACATCAGTGAGAATTTCTTAATTTATCATTTTCATGCGGAATATGGCATTAGGTTTCATTACATCCAAGCGTTTTATTTATAATTATTGACAGATTCATCAGTCTTTGCTTCACGTATAAAACTTCTTCGGTCCCAGTGAAGTTTCTTAGAAGGAAGTTAAGAGTTAAATGCCTTATTTATTGCTATTTATGTCAAATTAAGAGGTACTAGTAATAATTTCACCAGCAAGCATTTCATTTCCTAACTCAATTTGTAAACAAAGTATTAACAACCATTCATTCTTTATTAAATGGTATACCTATTCAAATACTGTATCCTTCTAAAAGAGCATTATAATGAACGAAACAAAACTAATACACACTTAAAGAGCAATATGAACAAATTTGAAAATAAAGGATACTCTGGAAATACCTGATGAAACAGAGACCGTTTGGTTATCATAGTCAAATACTGATGTCCCGGTAGCGATATCAACAGTTACTGTGAGCAGTTCATCAATGATGGTGTCGTCAGACTTATTGTATATGATGTCATAATTTGCAATAATGCTTCCAAGTCTGAAACAAGCAGCATGTGAACAATCAAAAGCAACAACACTCTATTCCTCATACAGCAACTAATACAATAACACCACTTTATAATTATCAATGTAGTTTTACATTTGCATCATCTGGAGGTTTAGATTTATATAGAGTGATACATTATGTACTGTTTCGCTAAAGTAACAACGCAGACATAGATGCAGAAAGTAATATATTTGTATGTGAACAGTTTTAAGAAGACTGAATAAAATATAATTTCAAGGTATCCGTTGTTAGTATTAACTTTGCAATAGAACTACACAATTCCCTAATGTATAACATTCACTAATGAACACATTTACATGTACGGAACCTTTAATGAACAAATCATATAAAAACTGTATACCGAATGCTTGTTACAACGATCAACAACTCATGTCCAATGTTAGAACTGTAGAGCGCAAGAAGCTGAAGGAGAAAATCATAATGCAGTAACATAATTGCACAAACTGCAAAACAGCAACGGGGAAGGAATGGTGGGATTGGAGTAAATAATCTGACTCCTGATCCGAAGGTCGTGGGTTCGAATCCTGCTTTAGCGAGGTTGGGTTAGGATTAGGGTGTGGCCATGAACTTCACAATCCCATAATTAGGTGTAAGTTGTGATAACATTTTGCACAATCAATGTAAAATAAATAAATTTAAACTGAATATATCTGAAGTTTTGCAATCAAAGATAGTGTAAACATAGTATTTGGTTATCTTTAAGCACTTATTTTGAACAATCTGGAAAAAACATACACGTATCACTGTCAATAAGCTTTTCTGAACTAAAGATAAGAAGAAAAATATAGACATACTCCTTTTTTAACTGTCCCAGAAACAGCTTCAAATCCTGCAGATGTGGCAATGTTGAATCCAGCTGGTAGCAAAATATCAATCCGGATGGAAGTTGAGATTCGACCATATATGTCTATAGAGAAATAAAAGTAACCAGAATAGACGTATATATCTAATAGTACTAGTGTATAACCAAGACATGTCCATGTTTTAATATTCCGGAGAAGGATATGGTTATCATCATAAAGTAACGATGCTATTCAAAGATGAATATGATACAGTTGTTTGAATAATTGAGGCATGAAATACTAATTATCATATACATAATACAGTGAAACCGTATAATGACAAAAGCCTTCGCTGGTTCAGCAGAAAGTCGGTATTTAAGTGGTAGCGACATTATGTCAGACTTATGGAAGAAAATTGGAAATAAGGTCTTATCATCAGGATAAAAGTGATGTTTCACATGTACAACAGGAAAACAAGACATGGTACCAGTGTACATTGTAACAGAATCCAATATCAATATTTACTTTACCGATATAATAATCATGTACATTGTAACATAATCCAATATCAATGGTGTTACAGTAGAATAATATTACCTTCATCAATAGGCTTCGTTGGTTCTGGTGACTCTAATAGAAGAAGGAAACACAAAATAGATTGAATACTATATGACATTATATAGTACATATTAGTTCGTGTCTGTAGCTCGTTTAACATCACTTGTGCAACAGTGTTTTGGTAAGAATGATTTAAAAATATTCGGGAACAGTACATACACAAGACAATACCTCTCCTCGCATATCTTAGGGAAAGATCACCCTACGAAACGTTAGGTGTTGGGGAAGCGTAAGTGCAAACATCTATGGGAATGAAGAAAATGTCTAGCTGATTATCAAAAACAACCATGGATAGTTTAAGGGGACAACAAGCGGGGGATGGATTGAATGGATGGAATGCAACACAGGGTAAGCTAAAAAAGCAAGTTACCACTAGCCGAAGTCAAGGATTCATTTGACCTATTCAGACTCTAATGAATACATCCCCTGTCTGTACTGGTTGCAATTTTAAAGATCAGATATCGAAGACTTATGCTGTACGTGAATTAACTAAAGTGATGTTGTCATCATGACTAAATCATAATAGCAAACAAGTCAACAGAGAAAGCATATTTATCTTAAGTTGTACACTACCTGCTTTAATGCAGTTGGAAACTGACATAATGTGGTAATAAATATATAAAGAATTACGTTTTTCAAAGTTTGATGTTATTATTTAACATAATCGAATTGATCATTTAATTAATATGTAAGTAGGCAGTCAAAATATTCAGCCAATTATGTCATGATTGTAGCAGAATAATAAGCTTCAAAGGACTTAAACGGCGATTGAGTTCCAGATTAAACATAATTAGTTACATTTAGTATATTCATGTAATTATAACCGAACATTCTAAACATTCTACATACACCTCCTGGTCAACAACATATATATCCATGCTTGCTATACTTGTTGTTGCTAACTGGAGTATCACAATTGGAATGAGAAGTCTTCAAATGAATGTTTAATCTACATACAATAACGGTATGTTCTTTGGACCTAACCAGATACACCAGCCTACATAAATTATAGTGTATAGTTCATATTTTAATATATTTTTAACTTACTTCGGACACATTCCAATTGTTTATCATATTCAAAACCTCTGAGACAAGAGCATTTGTGGGAACCTTTCACATTATGACAAGCTGTGTGTGGAATATTTACACATATATCTTCATCTTCACATTCATTGATATCAAGTGCACACGTCTCTCCAGTCCAGCCATCTTTACACAGACATTGTCCTGTTACCGTACTGCAAGTCTGGTGTTGGTTCTGTGCATTGTTTGTGATACAGTCACAAGTGGTGGTGCAGTTTTGTCCATAAGTATTTTCAGAGCACTCTGATATGACAATCGAAATCAATATATCATTGACCAAATGTTTTCCACTCAAAATCTAAAGAAACAACCTTAACTTGTCGCCACTTTCCCGCTGGAATTTCTATGACAAAGAATATCGGTGGAGCAATGGACAGTTAAGGTCAGTGCTGACACTGAAGAAATCGGAAGTATGTAGATTAATGTCTGTCGTATTTGCATAAACGTTACTGAATTCAATTTACTTTAACAAACACTTGTTCTTTGATTAATACTACAGTGAACCTTATTATTACTTTATTGTAATTATTGATACTTAACAGTATAAGCGCGATTCCAGAATATGTTGCATTATGTTACCTAATCAGCGTCCGTTCATATGGTGCTCTAAATGGCTAGAAAGGGTGAATACTGTGGACCAGTGAAGGCCACATTCACCAATGAGAGCTTACCTAGAAATATCTCGACAAAAGAAGAGAGAGAAGACACAGGATGGGACACAAAAGTGGTTCTTACCTGTACAGTCATTCCAAGATCCGCCAAACCCAACCTTACAAGAACATGTATAACTTCCATTGATATTGTTACAAATATAGTCACAATCATCAATTCCCTCTGCACATTCATCAATATCTACAACAAAAACATAATTATAAGCATTCTTAGAAAAAAATATCATTAGGTTCAAGTAAACACGTTTAAATATGATATTTCATATGTTTTCACCATAAAACTATGCAAACAATCCGAAGTTTGGAATGGTTAACCTTCACAATTAAAACTCTTACTTAATTTTGAACGGATATTGCCATGTACATGATTGGATGAGGAACTTACCTTCACATTGTCCATTCACATCCAAATATCCATCAGGACAACCACAGCTGTAGGATCCATCATAGTTATAGCATTCACTGAACAGTTTTTTTGTACACGGAGTACTTTCACATTCATCAATATCTACTGAACAGTTGCCATTCCACCCCTGGAATATGTACGGTATTATTTAAAAGAGAGAGAATATGTTGCTAAAGGAACGCCACATACTTGAGATTATGCCTTTCCACACAGACCTCAGGTAAAACTACAGTCTATCAAACACAAGGCATGTGAGGAGGCGCAAGGTTTATACGTGAGGGAACAGGGTCGCAAGAAATGGCATGGCCAACCACAAGGGATACATAAGGAGAATAAATATAAATATAACACAGGATAAGCCAAGACAGCTAGCAACACTGGCCGAAAGCGGGAAGAAAACAATGTGGACACTATAAAAAGTGAAAGAAACACACGGGGAAAGGGAAAATGAACATACATCTAAACACAAACATAAATAATTAACTGTTTTAATCGTGTTGTCATGTATACACGGCCGTCAGGTAACCTTATCGGTTTTCCTGTAATTTCATAATGTAGTACTAACTTGCCCTTTCAGAAGCAGCTGAACTTTTTCCGCATGAATAAAAGTGGGAGAACAAATGATCATAGCTAAATGTCATTCAACGATATAACCTGCCTATTCTATGAATATAATTGGAAAGTGACAGCGCAAGACAATAGCAAACAAAATATCAAAGTTTACATACGGCGTATATATAAATAAAAATGGTATCTGCATTGTGTTACATTATTAAAGATAACCATATGGTAACAATGAAAGAGTAATGGAAGACCTCATTTATGAATAGGACCTAAAGATTCAAATGTTATAAATGGTATGCGGACTATAAATATGATAGGCATTTGTTCAAAGAAATATCAGCATGAAAAGACACTAATCATATACAGCTTTACTGCTGTGGATCTGACAGGGTGAAAGAGAGAGAATGAGTAGCTACAGGGCACGCCACATACATAAGACAGTGCCTCCCCATACAGACCTCCGGTAAAACAACCGGCCATAATACATTAGGTGTTTGATGAGGCTCAAGGGTACATACGCAAGGAAACAGGGGCACAAGGAATGCCCAGGCCGACCATACGGGTTAACTAGGAGAATCAAAGAATACACTGTGTTTTTACCAGGGAAGAAATGTAAAGCCTGAACGCAGGATAAATGCTGAAGTGACGGATTGTACTTACTTCGATACATATACATGTACCGTCAACATGGTTGCAAGACACTGTGTTTTCATCAAAACATGGACATTCTTCCTTACAGTCTACTCCATACCTACCATTTCTACAGACTGAACGAAAGATTGGTAAAATAGTGTTATCTGCATTAAGAACCCCAAAAATGAAAATGCAACAAGTTATTTTATTCCATTCCAAACAAGTACCCCAAAAAGTAAAAACTATATATATGCTTTATAACAAACTTTAATATTACTCCATGCATGTTAATAATAAGACAGTGTATGAAGAGACTGTGCACATTAGCACATTGAAATTGAAGATCAAGCAATTATTACATATTTTGTTGTTACAATAGCAAAGCATCAAGATAACAAGTAAATACAGTGTTTACGAGAGAATTGAATATGCTACTCAATTTTGTTCTAGGCACTACATCAACCCGTGGGTATCAATCGACATTTAAGTACGCCTATAGCATATCCAATTTAGCGGATTTTTTTCTGATCTGTATTGATACACATTTATCAGTAGTCAATATTATTGATTTAAATCCAATACCTACATAAATTTACAATATTGTAAAAATGACACACTTTACCTATTAGGAACAATCATATTTCATGTAGCATGTAGAACACAGTTTTAATGCACATTTTGATAAGCTAGAAAATAAAAATGGATATAAAAGGGTGTGTAAATGTTTCGTATAATTGGCAATTTTCCAGTACATCACTTACGTACCACCACTTTTGTACATGTCCAAGCAGATAGACATAAACAGGGAGTGTACAGTACAGTGGACATATACCATCCCATTTACTCTATTATACTATTATAACTAAGCAATGGCAACATCTTACCCTCACAATCTCCATCAGCCAGTTTGACAAATCCAATATCACAATGACAAATGAATGTACCAGCGATGTTTTTGCAAGCGGAGTTAGCAGGACAAGGATGAACATCAGCAGTACATTCATCGATGTCAGTTCTACAAGTATCACCCTCCCAGCCGTCCTTACAGTAGCAGGTGCCATTTTTTGTATCACACAGGTCTGTGTAACTCATATTGCAATCACATGTTTTATTGCATTGCTCGCCATAGAAACCATTTTTGCATTCTGTAATGGAAGACATGCTATATGGATAAATTATGTTATTAAAATCATATTATTCAGACATAACCTATGGCAAGTATACATATAACTGTATCCAGTTTGCGCTTTTCACTGACTAAACATGTTTATATTGAAGTTTAAACAATATTTCTCAGTAAAATTAGTTATGCTAGAATTAAGACAAACAGACTGTTCATACCTTTGCAGGTCCTTCCATCTCGTAGCAAATAAGACCCACTGTTACAAGAGCACGTAAAATCACCAACAAGATTAGTGCAGTTATGATCACAGACTGATACCTTACATTCATTGATGTCTGTAAAGATTGAAAAACAATCCTAATTAACAAAGCCCAACTATCAAAGAGAATGCTTATGTAAGAATATTTTTCAGACCGCTGAGGTTAGCTCTACCTGTACTGCTGCAAATGTCGAAACAATAGGTCATATGTTCAAAACTAAGATGAGATAATTTTCTCCTTTTCAATTTTATCGGAGATATTTCATCCAAAGAATTGTTTTCACTTCTAATTCATGTCCGGAAGTCGTCACTTAAATGCAAAATAATAGGCCAGTACTTGTAGGTAACACAGAAACTCCAGTAAGGTCGACTCACCACCTTACTTAACTAGCATACTGTCAGAATACAGCGTACAACTCACAAACCAATACAAAATTATGGTAAAATATTAATTACAGGTAATCTGAATTATGCATTAAGCTGTCAGAAATTGATATTTTCACCTTTACAAGTGTGATTGATTAATTCGTGTCCTTTATCGCAAATACAAAACGGTTGACCATTTGTAACAACACATGTTCCATTTAGGCAGTTAGAAGGCTCGCTTCCATTACATTTGTTTTCCTCTGCAAATTTAACAATTACAGTATTGTAATACAAATAATTGAAATAAAAGAAAAAAATTAATACATAATGATAAAGTGATCAGAAACAATGAACATGGTTAAGACGGGTTCCATCTTTGAATTTCGATATTTGACTTGTTTAATCATACATGTTAATCAAAATCAACAGAAGATGTACCCGGTGCGCAGATTTGCAGAAACTTTGTGAAGTAGTATTAGTGGGTATCAATTATGACACTTCTAAGATATATTTAACTTGGTTTGTCAATAGCACAGCTTTACAAAACTAGCAACTTATTGCAAATGTATATAAATGCAAATACAAAACATAATGTGACATGCAGAAAAAATTACGCTAATTATAGGGAGATTCCATTATATTAAGTGCGTGCAAAAGTCAGCAATTTACACATTATTATACAATTAGCAAAGAGTTGTGCATTTCTTGCATTCACTTAAACAATTTTTAATTTGGCTCTTTTTGTCAATGGTGTTGAAGAATCTCTAGTTTTCATCAAAGCAATGACTATTTGATTTGTATGGTTTTTTTTGTCGTACGTTTGAACATTTACGTTTTACAGTTGTCATGATTGGTATGTGGTTATATAAAAGAAATTGATTGATTTTAATTGCTCATGTTGACAAAGATGCAGTATAACAGAAGTGAATTAATAAAGCATTTGGGTGCAGTGCATGAAACGTTGGTACATAATGTGTAATTTAATTACTTACCAAGCTGAATACAGGTTACTCGGTCCTCAAGGTCGAGTTTAAAACCATCTTCACATGAGCATAAGTAACCACCAGCAGTGTTTTCACATATCTGATCACATGCAGTTGTTGTTTGACATTCATCGATATCTAAACAAAGTAATAGTTTGAATTAATAACAAAATGAAACACCAATTATCCCATTTTTCCTCATAATTTTTATGACAGAAATTGATTGTTTTATACCAATGTATTAGAAAAAGATTTACAGACATAATGTTTATTTGTTTTATACCAATGTATTAGAAAAAGATTAACAGACATAATGTTTATTTAAACTTCCAGCTGTAGCATATTGCCAGTCGCTTTACGTATTTATGCTTATCCCACATCACTTACCAACACATTTTCTATCTGTCATTTGAAAACCATTCTGACAATCACAGAAATATGATCCAACAGTATTCTTACAGACTTGATCACAATATGGAGGACTCGCTGTGCATTCGTCAACATCTAAATCAGAATATAGATTGTTTCAGTTTTATGTATATTTAATGACACGTTATGTCATTGTCTGCTTAAATCAAATAACTGAATTGGAAGAATCCTTTCCAACATGCCAGAATGACAGCCACAGAAAACAGACTTTCGTTTAGATATTTATAATTGGTCTCTTATATACTGAAACGAAAAAGAAAGTGTGCACTTGGTTAGAGGGAATTTTTTTATACTTATAGAAGCAAAATATTGGCAAATTTGGTATCAACATGTGCAAAAATGTATTGACAACAGGATGTTTTACTTTTAAGTGAAATTTGATAATTATCAGAACATTGTTTTACGTGTGAATAACGTAGGGGTGAAAAGTAAAAGTTGCAGATTTGTAATGTTTTGTAACTGCTTTTTTGCCTTCGGATATTTGTCAAGTTACGTGACAATTAATCAGTATTTGTTGTGGCCTCCTCGTCTACGGATCAACGCAAGTATTCTAGATCGCATGGACCTGACGTAACGTCTTATGACGTCGGCGGGAATGGCGTTCCATTCATGAACTAAGGCTGCACACAAGTCATTGATATTGTTGATAACATGGATTTTCCTTGCTCTCCGACCAACCAAATCCCATAAATGTTCAATGGGATTCATGTCCGGAGAGCAAGCCGGCCAATGGTAAGACGTTAACATTATTTCTAGCAAGATAATTCCTGGTAAGTATAGCAGTATGTGGCCTTGCGTTATCATGCATTAAACAACCAAGGTTCTGTTGTAGGAAAGGAATAACAACTGGGCATAAAACTTGGTCAACATAACCTTGGGCATTTAAATTACCATGAATAACAACAAGGTATGTTTTCCTACCGCCCATAATACCTCCCCAGACCATTACACTACCCCCTCCAAAACGATCTCGCTCTAATAAACAGTTCTGGTCAAAACGTTCCCCTTTACGTCTAAATACCCGAACTCTACCGTCAGCAGTGCTAAGGTTAAATCGCGACTCATCACTAAAGAGCACCCTAGACCACATGGCACGGTTCCAACGGAGATTACGGCGGGCCCAGACCAGTCTGAGAGCACGACGTCAAAGTCATATGTCTATCCTGACGTGCCGTTGTCACCTTCGGTCTACCGGATCGTGGACGATCTGTAACGCTTCCATTCTGATGGTAACGTCGTCGGAGTTTTATTATGGTATTTCTATGGCAGTTAAACTGCCTAGCGACGTCAGGAACGCGTTGCAGAAGTGCCTGAATTCGTTCGTTTTCTTGAAGCCGTGGCATCTTGTTTACGAGTGAAATTCAAAAGTGAACTGTGATTTATTATTGCATAACAAGTAAAGATATCGGTCAGGGTCAACCTGTACCTGTACACACGTTGCACGGGTAGCACGAGCGAAAAGTTGCATAATAGCCTGCTGTCAATTTGAAAGCCGTCTATGCGCTTAAATATAGGATAAATGGGTGCAATGTGTAAAGGGTTATTTTCTTCACTCATGATAATAAATCCGTATATCTAAACTATGTAACAAAAAAGTTATGCTCAATATAAAAGTGCACACTTTCTTTTTCGTGTTAGTATAGTTCAGAAACACTTCAATATAGAACCAACAGAACTTCAAATTAAAATGGTTTGAAACAACCGATCTGCCGACTGAGAAAAGCCAAGTTTATTGATTTCTTATTAGGTTGAGCCAGGAAACCCCTAAAATGCATTATGATGGAGGTTAACATTTCAACTGAAAACTCCCCGAAATGCTTATCTTTCGATTCTGCAATCGTTAGTGATGGAAGACAATTGTATCAACTGGTATGTTTGTGGTTTACAGAAGGATACTTTAATAGGAATACTGTTTATACTAACCGCACACCCAATAAATGATAAATTACACACAAGTTAATGTTAACAATATATTGCTCTTACCATCACAGTGTCCACTGCCGTTCTGATATCCAGCCATGCAGATACAATGTGGCATTCCATGTTGACTGACACAAACAGTGTTTGCTGCAGTACATAGGCTACTTTCAGTTGCACAAGGGTCAATCTCGCTATCACAGTTTGTACCGACCCAACCATCATAACAAATGCAACCTTTAGAAAAGTAATCATTGAGCAGTATGTACGAACTAGATGTTTTATCCATTATCAAATTTATTGGCAATATTCAACATATAGTTCCCACATCTACAATATCTTCTCTAAATCATCAGCCATTTAGCTAGGCAAACTGATAATGACTGATAGGAGTAATTCCCAAATATGTGATAATTGAGATAATACAAAACGAATTGCATGTGACAACACATTTTGTTAAACTTTCTGAGCCATGCGCCCACATGAGTATAATGAATATTTTATATGTCTGATTTAATTGTGTCATCGTTTACATTTTATTTTTTATGCACATTAAGAAAATTTGCCTATTATTATGGCCGACTACTCAGAACAAGGGAGGGTACATGTCGTAAATGTGGGAACTATCTTACCATTTAATGATACAAACATGTTTAAACTGTTCTATACAAATAATTGACACACAACAAAACAAGAGAAAAAAAGTTGATACAAAACTGTATAACTAGTGCAGAACACAAGCTATTACTCAATTTACTGCCGGATAAATCATGCACAGTTAATTTATTGAACTATTAGTGTTGTAGTGATACATCTATGTAGAATCATGTTGTAGCAAAACATATAGGTCTTTGTGGGGGACAAATGCTCACATACATAATCACATACATAATCTGACATTTAAATGACCCATCAATTACGAAATACATGAGTACTAAGGAACATCTGAAACCAAAATATGATACGATATTGCATGACCTGAATACAAATTATATCTATAGTGCATCACAAATCAACTACAGTACCTTTAGTTTTGTCACATTGACCATGTAAACAACTGCATTCATTAAAGCAATTCTGACCATAATGGTGTTTATCACATTCTGAAATAAAGTTCTCAATACAAATAGACATAACATTTCAAAATACATTAAATTTCGTACTTACAAACATAATGCCTGCTATTGGCATAAATACTTGCAAATCCACATATGATGTTATATGTGTTTACATATAGTGAGGTTATATTTTTTGTCCATGCATATACTAATAAAACATAAAATAAGGAATACCAGAACATGTACGGCCATCGTTTTCTAGTTTTGTACCAATTGGACATTGGCATAAGAAGGATCCATCAGTGTTTAAACAAATGGCTTTCGCACTGCATTGTTCACCACTGGCATTCCCGGTTACGCATTCATTGATGTCTGTAAAAATAGGAATATTTACATATTATGTATAATGTGATGTGAAAGGCAATGTATAGTGTATAGGCACCTTCACTTTATCATGCTCATATAGGGTATTGGTAAATTGCTCTACATAAGTTAATAAGATATTTAGTTGTTACAAGGAGCGCTACATACACAAGACAGTGCCTCCCCACACAGAACCCACATAAACCAACAGTCTGGTAGACTTGTACGTATTCTTTGTCATGTATCAGTGTATGAGTTACCGCCGCTAGATATATCACAATGCATTTTCTATCCCTTCATCAGACTGCATGAAGACCTTTATTGAACCTTACTGTATAGCCATCATTATGGCATTGGCCACGCCAGAATATGATCACATCGATAAGTCTTTGTTAGATTTTCTTAATATTAGTTTTGTTATTTCAGGGACCATTTGACCCGACTAGGCGAACCATCTAGGTTGGTCTAAAGTCTTCCTACAAGTATATTCTTTGTAAAAGAGAGAAAGAGAGGCTAAGGAAATGATGCATCGCTCACAGATTTATAAGGGCTCAAAGAAAATTACGATTGCAAGATACGACATATACCAAGAAACAAAGGGAATGGGGAACAGCACCATACTTGAACATAATGAGCAAAATGGTGAAAATCATATGAGAGAGGTCGAAACTGGCACAGTTAGTGTAAAGTTTACGAACATGAACTAGTTTAGCAAGACAACACTGAACTTGACCGTTATATTTCCAAACATCCTTTCAACATTTCGATCACCATACATGACTCGAAAGTGACATTTAGATTGGCACTTAAGGCTAAATTTGATAAAATAATGTAATACACGAGTAATATTTCAAAAACATTCGACCTTTACAACGCTGCCCATCATCTGCCAATGTGTATCCATTTCGACAAACGCACACTGCATCATCAACCGTTGTTAAACAATAATGTTCACAGGTCAGATTAGAAAACAATTTGCAGGGGTCTTCAACTGAAATACGGCACATAACACATTGTAACTGAACAGTGAGAACAGGCTTCGAACCAGGTCCCCAATAAAATCTAATATTAAAATCATAGATATTCAAACATATCAATGTAATAGTTTTACCAGATAAGTCTCAAACAAAGATCCATATACATGTACATATATATACACAAGCATTGTTTGCATCTGAGGAGCACAAACACACGAATTAGTTACCAAAATATGGTAAAAGATCTATAAAAAGAGATTGACAGAATAGAACATGAAAAAGTAGACATATAGTTACCTTGTAGACAAGTTTTCCTGTCATACAGCAACTTATATCCAAATTTGCAGAAACAGTTATAACTTCCTGGCACATTGTCACATACTTGATCGCACTCATCAATGAGTAAAGAACACTCGTCTATATCTATACAATACAATCACAGGAGATTGTCACGAGTTCTTCCCTTTATACCATTTAGAGTCCCTTCCCTTTGCCCCTCTAAATAGTAGTATGTATACATATTCCATAGAGGGGGAGAGAACTCTAAATGGGATAAAGTGAAAGAACTAACGACAATATGACAATGTGAATAAAATTGTATTGCTTACTTATGGAGCTATGTGATCCAATAAATGTTTGTACAAGTAACTGCACACACCAAACAACATCCCCAAAATATTTAATCATAATTATCATTGGTGTGTCAACAAATGTGAAAATTATTTGAACAATATACTATTTTGTGAACAGTTCATTTCAATGAAAATATTGCTATATATTAAAGTATTTCCAAAAGTACCTCGATTTATTGATTATTCTAAGCTACACCTAAATAAAATACACATAATTGGACAACTCAGGCGACACACACAGTCATATTCAGACTGGATACGAAGGAAAATGTACATGCACAAATGTATTCACACATCACATCGGTGGTTTCTTGAATTCCCCAGTCAGTGTTCAACTTGTCTTTTCATGTATAGCATAAGTTGGTTGTCAAAACAACATTATGTAATATATCACAAACGCACGAGTTACGGCTCTTACCTACACAATCGGTATCATTGACAGAAATAAATCCTTCTTTACATCCACATGTAAAGCTGCCTACTGTTTTCAAGCATGTTTGAGAACAACTATTCAGGGCAGGACTGGAACATTCGTCAATATCTGAAGCAAACATTAAACACATATAATATCATATTGAATCATACACAATTTATGAAGCCGCCCATGATCACAGCCATTTTTCGGTTTTGGGGGAAGTACGGCGGGCCTTTTGATAGGTGAATTTTGCATCACGAATCATCAAATTTAGGTATTTATAATGCTAAAATGTAAATATCTTTACTGAGGAGAAATTTCTTTCTAAGTGGGTGAAAATATATACCTTTTTGGGGGTGGCAAAGGGGCCAAATATGAGCCTCAAATTTGCCATTAAAAGGGCTGGAACAATACAATCAATGCTCACTGAACAAAACGTCAGTCCCTGTTTCTTACTCATTATGTCTAATTATAGAACACTCCATACTGAAAACTACTACTCACCAAAGATTAAATTCATAAATTATATTGTCTTATTACTAATTTGTGAGAGAGAGATTAAGTTGTACAGGGAACGCCACATATAAAAGACAATGCCTCCCCGCACTGAGCCCTGGGAAAACAACTGTCAACAAATCACCAGGCAGTGAGGAGATGCAAGGGTAAACTTGTATTGGAACAGGTGTGTAAGGAATGGTCTGACTGTCCATAAAACGACTAAGGTTATTTTAGGGGGACAGCAAGACGGGCATTTCATGGACTGAATAACTCACGGAAAAGGTCAAGAAAGAGGCGAAAAATAACATGAATATTAAATCATGTGTAGGAATTTCACATGGGCACAGGTGGACTCAACATAAATCTATAACACAATTAGAAACAATAAAATACAGCAATTGAGAGACTATGAACTGTTAGTAAACATACTGGGGGTTTAAATCGATTTAATATCTTTGAAGATCATGCACTGAGTAATGCTCACAGAACACCTCTGAATACAATCCAGTGAAAACTACCCACAGATCATGATTATATAAAACCATTGATCTCGTTGCACTATTCAGTTTACATTTTCCTTGTTATTCTTCTAATCGAGAATTACTCACTGAATTGTTTCTTTGTGGGCCCTACTCACCGAACATTACTGATTGTGTTGATATCTTAGCTAAATAAAAAATTCATTTAACAAAACCAATAGTGAATAGTGTTGAGATTTCGTGCTTCGCCGAAATTAACCATGTTCACAGTTTACTCAGCATAGTTTTCATCCGACAGATACAAATGTAGAATCAGTCCTAATGAAAACGACGGATATTATATTAGTAGTACGGTTATTGACTGCTAGTATAATCACTTATTTGTAACAATTTGTACATTACCTTGACATGTACCATCGCTTTTCGTTTCGTACCCAGGTGAACAATCACATCTAAAAGAACCAGGTGTATTTCTGCACATTTTCAGAACATCATAACACACATTGCGTATATCACATTCATTGATGTCTGATTCACATTTATCACCCGTCCATCCCTCAGCACATATACAACCTTTGACAGAATCACACGCCACTGCACCTAGGCTTAAACATTCACATTGGCTTTCACAATTTTCTCCGAAGTAGGAATTCTCACAAGCTATATAGATAAAAAGTACACAGCTATATATAAATGTATTCCTTAAACAGTTTTAATCAAGTCCGTCTGTAGAGAATCTTTAAAGACTCTTGAACATGAATTTGCATCTACTTTAGATCAAGCCATTGTTACTATTTCAATTATTATTTACTGCTATCAAAACATATAAGGGTCATGTAGCTTATAAGAAAACAATATTTTTACAGACGAGTTAATCTTTGTGACAATATGTGACTAAACTAGACATATAAATTTGAAATATCAGACATAACGAACAGCTAGAAGATAGTAAAACCATGTATTTAAATCAGGAGAAAGTCAATACTTTAGTACAGTTACAGGTACATAGCTTTCTTAATCATGACTGCCTGAAAAATGCATGTAGTATGCAATTAATTTGTTTAGACTGTTAACTTCAAAATGAACAAAATAACAAGACATTCCTTAAATAATTACCTTCATTGTGTCCATCTTTAAAGTTCGCGAACACATTTACAAAGAAAATGTATACTCATTTAGACTTGAGTGTACAACATCTTGGTAATGTGTTGTTGTTACGACAATTTGAAATTACC
The DNA here is from genome assembly GCA_032209605.1 of Mactromeris polynyma. NCBI lineage: Eukaryota > Metazoa > Mollusca > Bivalvia > Venerida > Mactridae > Mactromeris > Mactromeris polynyma. Next base: position 31,852,655 of record JASFXZ010000004.1, on the reverse strand, counting down.
TTTGCATTTAGATTTGCCAATAAGCCTATACCCTGGATGACAGGAACACTGAAATCCACCGACAGTATTTACACACTGCTGCTGGCAAACCTTTCTGTTACACTCATCGATATCTAAAATATTTTAATTTATTATTTAATTAACTTGATAGCAGGCAATCCTGTGTTATACACCATGTTTTAACTACTTAAGTGTAGAGATTGATCAGGTTTTCACGAAACAATGGTCACCATGGCAACATCTTCATATATTTAAGTTTAAATTGATTATGCTAATTATATTTGCATATGTATTGATTATAGGATAACTGCATGCCTTTGTGGAACAGCCACATACTTATTTTCGTTTCATCGCATTGCTGTAAATCTATATCGATGGAAATAATCATGTCTTTGCGACGTAGAATGTATAAATTTGAAAAACGTTTACCAACACATTGTGTTCCGTCACTGTCCAGTTCATATCCATACTTGCAGAAGCATGTTGGTTTCCCATCCTCTACACTACACCCACCGGATGCTGGACAAGTCATGTTGTGGCACGCATTATTATCATTTCGAATCTCTGTCAAAAAATGAAATTCATCATCGTTATTTCCTAGTCCAGAGTTTTAGACGAGTACATGATCACTTACCATAAACATTAATCATTTAGTTATTTTACTTTCACATTGTCTATATAACCAAACATGTCAAATGTGAAACTGTTGGGTCTTATTTATAGGACTGTGTTATTTCCAAAGTCTGACAAAAAAGGAATTCATCATCAATATTTGACAAAATGCACAAACATCTACGTTTACGAACCACAATAAGAATGTTAGTTTGTGGATTTTACCTGGACAGACGTGTTTTTTGAATGAGTGGATATATTGAGATTTAAAACTCATTTAAGCTGATTTATTGTGACTTGAATAGAAATAGTGTCATGGATATTGGATTGTGAATATATGTGGACTGTCATTAGGTACTTTTTATTGGTATTTTTGAATATTTGGACAATTTAAACCTAACCGTGTATAACTCTAGGTAAACTTTACATAAAGGTGATACGTCTATCTACACATCATTGTGTGTACAGTATTGATTGATGTGTTGAATAACATTGTGTATTGGACATTTTTATTACCTACGAATTGCACAAATGGGGGTGGACTTGGTTATCTACCGACAACGCATTGGCTGTTTTTCACATAAGGTGCCGCGCAAACATGATAGTCGTTCCGAATACACTCCATACGTACCTGGTACGGATATACATTTCCGAATGCTCAGACTTTTAATGGTCCTTGTGTTGTCATTGATTGTTATGCGTGTCGCTCATCTAGGTAAGGCATACGCAGACAAGCACTACGCAACATGTCAAAGGACACTGTTTGATAATGTGGATGGTGAGTCATCATATCCAAACGCTATCTCGGGGACCTCAGACTGTGTCATGTATGTCCAGTACTATCACCAACGTCTTCTGATACTGGCTGGGGACGTGGAACTTAACCCCGGTCCTATCACCCCACCGTCGTTTTCGCCTCCGCCTATGATGCCCCCAGGAACGGCGCCACCGGGAATGTTTCCAGGGCGTTATTTACATACTGACACTCAGTTTATCCTATCTTCTATGGCAGAGTATAACCGCAGCACGAATGAAGCTTTTTCTCAAGTAAAAGATGAAATAATCTCGGTCAAACATGAAGTTTCAGGTGTTAAAAGTGAGTTACATGATCTAAATACTAAAGTTCGTAAAATGGAGATGAAACAACAGTCTTTAGAGCATAAAATAAGTGATCTCCAGAATAATTTTGAAAATATGAATTTTGATCAGGAACGTATACAATCGGAAATAGAATCACTAGCGGTCAACTATGATCGTGATTCGTCTGAGATACATGATTTTAACAGACGTCTAAATTTCCTGGAATATGAGTCTGAAAATATTAAGTGTTCGCTTAGAATATTTGGACTACCGGATGATGATAATGAAACCGTTGAAGAAACTAAAGTTAAATATGAGTCGGACGTACATAAAACAGTCAGTCCAGAAGTCCCATTTGATGAAACAACGATTGTTGAGATTAAACGTATCGGGAATTATGAATCAAGTAAACCTAGAATGGTGTTAGTTCGTTTCTCGAGTGTCTCACCTAAATCTGCGATCTTCTCTAGTCGTGATAAATTGCGCGAAAATGAAATCCGAGTGTCCAACGACTTAACAAGGTATCAAAGGGCTAAACTTCAAGAACTTAGTAAGCGAGGTGTTAGGGGATACTACAGGAATGGAGTGCTTTACCAGCGTCCATATGTACCTAAACAACAGAAAGGCAATGACAGGGTGTTTGTAAATGCGCGCAGACGCGCAAGTCAACGTCATGTGGATTCTACTGACGGGATCGGTGACCACGCCCATGTTGCTATGGATTCCGAATATGATGCCACGGATCGCAATTCTGGTAATGAGGCTACGGCTCGTGACAGTGGGCCAGGCAATAGTTTAAATGAGAACATATAGGGTTCTGGCCAAGGCATGGCGTCAGTGACTAGTTTTGAAGAACTCTCATTTGCCACATGGAATATAGGTGGACTACTGAACTTTTTCAAATATAATGATGTTTACAGTTTCATTAACACTATTGATATAGTTTCTTTTGTTGAAACTTGGGTCATGGACACGTCATTATGTAATAATATTCTCCCTGGTTATACATGTTTTTCTAAACCTGCTAAGAAATCTGAACAACATGGTCGAAATATGGGTGGTATTTGTGTTTATGTGAAAAATTATATGTCTCAATATGTAAAGCGTGTGTATGAACACTTTGAACATGGCGTATTGCTCTCTTTGAGTAAGTCATTTTTTTCTACTGCCAAAGATGTACTTTATATTTCAGTGTATATACCGCCGTCTTCATCTCCTGCTTATCGGCAGGGTGACACTAAGGGTATTGACATATTAGATCAATTGTTTTATGATGGTGATTTTACTAGCTTCCATATTGTTCTTACAGGGGATATGAATGCCCGTACAGGAAATGAACAGGATATTTTGCATTTAGATAACAATGTACCACTTTTCGGTGAATTTTTAGATATTTTTCCCAACAACGAATATTTGAGTGTTAGATCATCTAAAGATAACTTTGTTAATATGTATGGTAGAAAGCTTATAGATTTATGCAAATCTAACTCATTATTTATAGCAAATGGTCGAATAGGTGAAGACAAAACGGTTGGTAATTTTACATTTGTAGGTCCGCAGGGTAGTAGTATTATTGATTATTTTATATGTTCTTTGGATATCTCCGATATTGTTACTGACATTTGTGTTGCTTCTCATACTGAATGTGACCATTTACCAGTAGTTATGAAAACTAAGTGTGTTGTGCAAAAACATCCTTCAAATGACGTACATCCTGTTGTTGTTAAAAATATATTTAGATTTAATGAAACTAATATGTCTACCTATGTTGACAATATCAATAGAGCAGTTTTACTTGGAGGATTTAATGAAGTAGAGGAAATGATTGACAATAGCGAAATACCTGCGGAGCGCATTGTAGAGACGTTTGAAGAAAAATTATTAAGTTGTAGCGAGCATGCAGAAATATCAAATGCAATGCATAATAAAAACAGCAGATTTAACAAAGCCAATAAGTGGTTTGACTCCGAATGTAAAAAGTTAAAATATTTGGCAGCACAGGCACTAAGGCGTTTTCGTATATCGCGGTCGGAAGTAAATCTAAATAGCTACCTTAACTCAAAGCATATATATAAAGCTACGTGCAAACGCAAAGCCTACTTGCATAAAACAGATACCGTAAATCGTTTGGCAAATTCCACGAAAAATCAACGACAGTTTTGGAAAACGCTTAAGACTCTTAATACAAGTACAAGTATTGGGCAAAATAACATTTCAACGGAACAATGGTATAACCACTTTAATAATGTATACAACACGCAAAACTATACAGTAGGTGACGATTATAATATAGGAGAGATAAATATAGAAAATGATATTGAATTTAGTTTGTTAAATGGGGAAATTACCGATAAAGAGGTAGAGCAAGCAGTAAAGTCCTTAAACCCGAATAAGGCTAGTTCCGGTGTATTAAACGCAGGTCATTTTATTTGCAGTATAAATGTAATCATTCCGTATTTGAGAAAATTATTTAACCGTTTCTTCTCCCGGGGGGAATTCCCTGAACAATGGACGACGACAATTCTTGTTCCACTGCACAAAAAGGGCTCCTTAGACGACCCCGATAACTACCGCGGAATATCGCTTTTAGATGTTTTCAGCAAAATTTATATTTTTATTATCAATAAGAGAGTAACATTTTATTGTGATTCTTTGGATAAAATTACCGAGGCTCAGGCGGGTTTCAGGTCTAATTATTCTACCATTGATAATGCTTTTTCGTTATACTCAATTATCAGTAAATACTTATGTCGTAAACGCAGAAAAGTTTATGTGGCCTTTGTCGACTTTAAGAAGGCGTTTGACAGTGTGGATAGATGCAAGTTATATACGTCGCTGCTGAGACAAGGTATAGGAGGCAAACTATTGAACTCAATAAAATCTATATATATGAGTGTAAAAACTCGAGTCAGAAACAAAAATGTTAATGATCTTACCGATTCCATAGATTGTCCAATAGGACTACGACAAGGGTGCAGTTTAAGCCCTATTCTGTTTAGTTTATTTATAAACGATTTGTATACATTTTTGTCTAATAATAATGTTGGTGGGATCCAAATCACACCAGATATAATCGAAATTTTTATGCTCATGTTCGCTGACGATGTAGCATTATTATCAGATACTGTGGTAGGTTTGCAACGTGAACTAGATCTTGTAAACACATATTGTAAAAATACAGGATTAATTGTAAATGTCGAAAAAACTAAAATTGTTGTATTTAAAAATGGGGGACGTTTGTCAAAATATGAAAAATGGCAGTTTGATGGTAATAATATTGACTGTACTAGTAGCTTTGACTATGTAGGTGTACATTTCACCTCCACATTGTCGTTACATAAAATGGCCGATAACATGGCGAGTAAGGGAAAAAGGGTATTAATTTCCTTATTGAATACATTATATGATTTTATGCCAATGCCACACAATTGTTATTTTAAAATATTCGATGCTAAAGTTTTGCCTGTTATACTTTATGGCTCTGAAATATGGGGATTAAGTACGTTCGATTCTGTTGAACGTGTTCACAACTATGCTTGCAAAAGATTTTTATCAGCACCGTTACATGCATGTAATGCAGCTGTTCTAGGTGACTGTGGTCGATTTCCGCTGTTTATATTTAGCGCCAAACGGGTTATTAAATATTGGCTACGTATATTAAGATTACCACATCATAGATATGTGTACAAGTGTTATCATATGTTAAAACAATTTGACTCTATTGGATATACAAACTGGGTTACATTTGTTAGAAAAAATTTGTATGCTAATGGGTTTGGTCATGTATGGTTATCACATGGTGTTGCTAATGAAGTAGTATTTCTACAATTGTATTTACAAAGACTTAAAGACCAGTTTGTCCAGAATTGGTCAAGCTCATGTAGTAATAGTGCTAAACTTTGTTATTATAGTGGATTTAAGCAATGTTTCGAAAAAGAACTGTACTTGGAATACCTTACTATCAGAAAATTTAGAAGCGCTTTTGTCCGTTTTAGAACATCTTCACATAAACTTATGATTGAACAAGGTCGCTATACTGACGTGAGAAGGGAAAATCGCCTGTGTAAATTTTGCACTAATGAAATTGAGAATGAAATTCACTTCTTACTTGTTTGCCCTTCCTACCAAGACTTAAGAGACCAATTTATACCACGAAAATACTTTGTTAATCCTTCAGTAATGAAATTTAATATACTTATGTCTAGCCATTCAGAAACCATGGTGAAAAATGTAGCCAATTATCTATATCATGCATTTACTAGAAGAGAATTATTATTACAAGCTGTTTAATACTATTCTGAAATATTGTGTTTGCTTTTGTACATTGTTCATTCTCTCTTACACGAAAGAAATGTTCGTTTTGTATGTTATGTCTTTGTACATTATGATGCCATGGGCCGGAGGCCTACAAAGCAATAAACTATGTTGTTGTTGTTGTTGTTGTTGTTCCAAGAGGACTTTTTCCAGAAATATCAGGATAAGTACCTTCCATGCAGGTCAAAGAAGATGAGTTGAAACTGTAACCCTCGTGACAAGAGCAAATAAAACCACCAGGCGAGTTCACACAAATATCAGTACAATTATGTTCTTCTATATCACATTCATTTATATCTGAAAATTGTAACATTTATTTCTTAATATTTTCGTTTAGACAAACCTTGCTGCCAAATGCATTTTTGTGCACAAACATCACTTGTTGTTTAAACTCCTACTCCATAAAAGTGCATAGAAGTTGTGTATATGCAATTTGCATGATAAAATATTTGTAGCATGTGATAAAATACAGTAATTGTATATTATTCCTTATGTAACATCATTTAAAGCTTACTGTTAAAACAATCACAATACACACTTGTTGGTGTTAATTAACCTTAGGAATACAGTAAAACCTCAATAATGAGACCACGTTTTGGACTCTTCAAAACTGGTATTCTTATTGAGGTTGTCTTAAGATTGAGGTTGAATAAAGAACTGTGAAAATGGACTTGGAAATTGTGTTCTTTATTTTAAAGTGGTCTTATTATTGAGGTGGTCTTTCAGTCAGGGTTTACTGTACATGTCTTCTATCCATTAATGTTACATCCCGTTGAACGTGTTTGCATCTCATTTTCTAACTGGTTTGTCTTTTACGCACACGAATGTAGACACTATCTATTATTATTGCTGAGATACTAAATGAATATAACAAAAGAACAAAGTACGCACAACACAAGCATAATCTATGACAAGCGATATACAAAATACGAAGCATGCGGCTTACCATCACATTTACTGTTATTCCTTGTGCTCTTTTTATAACCATGGAGACAGGAACATTCATAACCACCTTGCGTGTTAATGCATATCTGATCACAGGCCCCATTGGTTTTTTTGCACTCGTTGATATCTGGAAAAAAAATATAAATTTCAACTCATGGACATTCATTTTATGTATGTTGTTTTATTTAATTGGAGTTAATGCCATTTTCAACATTGTTTTCAGGTATATATGGCGGTCAGTTGACCTAATCAGTCTTCCTGGAATTAATTATCAATCAGTACTGGAACTTGCCCTACCGCAAGCAGTTGATACCTTATCCACATAAATCAGAGGCGGGGGACAAATGTATGCAGCATAAGGCTATGACAAATAGGAATTGGGTAAAGCGTCCGCGTGCGCCTAGGTTTTGCGTTCCTCGAGCCAAAAAAAAACACATTTTATCTAAGCTAAAAATTCACAAATATTTTCCTTATCCATGATTGGACAACTGCAATTTTAGTTGAGATCCGACAACGATGTTATTATTGTGTAAAAACGAGTCAGTTTTAAATAATATTTACTCATGTATAGATCTTGTTTTGAAATAAACCATTTTATTTTGTTTTTATGGTGTTTCTTTCATTAAACTATCTAAAATTATGCATTATCTGATGATATTTGTTTTTTCGTTATGAGTTTGTGTTTTTTTAATAGGTAGCTAGGTATCGCGAACTTAGGTTGACGCTTAACAAAGTTCCAATTTGACATGGCCTTATGTCACAAAAGGACTCGACCTGCCCCGCACAGTAATCAAACCTGGACCTCACGTGCGACAGCTCAATGCTCTGTCAAATAATCTAAACCAAAGGCTTTTGGGTCAGTGTAATATAACCGATGCATATTTTATACGACGTAATACATACTCAAAACATTTATAAAACGCAATATTTTAATGTTAATATACTTTTTTGCACATCAACGTTTGGGTATAGAAATACGCGTTGAAACGGCATTCTATTAACATTGTCAGATGTCATCTCTGTGCAATAATGTCTTCTTCCATTTGCAATTAATATGCATCTGATCCAGAAACAAAAGTATGTATGGTAAACTAGGTGATGCGTGTATATTTGTTGAGTACATTAAACATATGGATATCCATATAAGTTGGGAGAGAAATGTGTTTGTCTGTCTTAACTCTCTCTATGGCAAATGAAAAAGGATTCATTTTCAACTTTTGTAATAATGCTTTAAGTTCTATGAATAGCCAGGGTGTGTAGTGAGTATTACAGATCATCCTAGACGGTTTACTGGGTAGAAAACCTTGAACAGGAAAACAATGACCTTAACGAACATTTTGCATCAGTCTGTTTTTACAGAAGTCTGTTGTCATATGGTTTACATAACTTTAATTAAGTTTAAAGGCAGCACAAGAAATGTCCACCCGATATAACAATTACTTATTGTGATTATACACTCAGTAAAATACTATGCACGCTAGCCAAATCATCTTATTAAGGCTGGATAGTTTACGCTATACATATAGAGAGATAATGAATGAGGTTACCAAAACATTTTTCTTCATTTAATGTCCATCCGGGCGGACACCCGCTGCATGTATAAGTTTTATTCCGGAACCGTTCTTGTGTTGGGGTCAGATCAGTACACATTCGTCCTAACGAGCAAGGCTCTGACAAGCATCCATCAAAATCGTTTTCGCAGTCAGAACCTAAAAACGATAATTGTCAGCGTAACACATGCATAACAGTCTGGTTGGCCACGCCATTCCTTGCACCGCTATTCACATACATGTTTACCCTTGTGCCACCTCAGTCCCTAATGTTTTGTAGACTGTTGTTTTCTCAGGGTCACGAAACATCAGGCACTTAGGAGGTGCAAGGGTAAACAAGTAAGGGGACAGCGGCGCAAGGAATGGCATGGCCAACCATAAAGAAAGACTTAGGAGAATTAAGGAGTCACTATATATATCAGACTCGCATTAGTCATTTTGTGATAAGTGTGTTGCGGTCCACATACAAGCCCAGAGTACGCCCACATAAAAGCTTGATACATACCATGTATGGTGACAATCGGTCAATTTGAACTCATATTACGAGCGAAACCTATTTACCATATTGACATTGACTAGAACATGCTCCAAATACAATCCTAAGGTAGGTCTCCACATAATCTTGTTACAAAACTTGAGCTAAACTTAGTTATTGAGCAGAATCCATTGCTACTCTCAACCATGGTAACCATGACCGTAACCAGAGCATGCCCAAATAAAATCCTAAGGTAGGGTTCCACTTGGTACAAAAACAGAAGCATGTTTGAAATTATACTTGATGTCAATAGGTCAATCTGAAATATAGCTTTTGAGTGAAAAGCGTTTTTCTACTTCTCCTGGCATCAGTCACATTGGTCTAATAACTAGGATTTTAACTTGGTTAAAATGCTATTATCTTCCGCGTTTGAACATGTGGTTTATATCATATTAATGTAAAACTTTCGGCAGTGTTGTCAACTTGATAAACAGTTAGCTAACCAGTTAGATTTGGGTTTCAATTTATTCATTTTACGTCACTCCCATCGACGCCGGGCTCGAACTCACAACCTTCGTATCAGGAGTTAGGTGCTTAGCTCATTGACTGCTACGCCTATCTTAGATCCGTTCAGTGACATTGATTGAACAAAAAGAAATATGTATTTTTATTAAATATTTATATCACAAATATACATTTAACAATGCTTTATCAGAATTCTTCTATATATATCCACCTGTATTTGTGATTTGTTTCGCATTTATTATATATAAATTCATGGTAAGTAAACTTTCCACTGAATTGCGAAGCACTTACCATCATATCCTTTATAACATTCACATTTAGCGTATTTAGTGAAAGCAGTCTCCCTATGGTCTCTCCTCGAGTCATTTAAACATGTTCCATTACCGCTACATCCAGTACACAACAAAATATTCACTTGAAGAGGTGGAGATTTCTTCCCATCCGTATTTGCACCGGTCAATCTAAAACAAATGTTAAAGTTAACATTAAACACACAAATATCAACGAGAAACATATAATTGGTTCATTGATTACTTTCAACGGACAACAAAGCCTACACGTTGTAATTTACTCATTACAAAGACACTTTGACTGACAAACAATGATCGGTTCACTTACTCATGACATAATTTTATTACATTCATCATATATACTCATTCAATGTGTCATAATGCCCATCCAGTTTTAAACTTGGTGCCGTTTGTCAGATTGTTCACGTTTGTCTTGTAAAACACTTTCAGAAACGCATTACAGGAAGGAATACGTGTAGTGCATGTATTATGATTTCGACACAGACGTTTCTTGACAATGCATTACTGTTAATGAAGAAATATCCTTTCAAACAAATTTATAAAAAATTGCAGTTGACTTTGAATCATAAAATATTAAATTTAAAGCTGAATTTATATTTGTGATACTGGGTCATCGTAGTTAATATAACATTGATAACATAATTATACACGTTAAAATATGTAATTTGATGTACTAACGAGTCGTGATCAAAAGTGCGGAGATGCTTTGTAATTTAATGATGCACATTGGTTTTAGACATGTTGCACTATCTCTTGTTGAATTATGAATTAAATACAACTTGCCCTTTAAAACATATTCAAAAAGTCCGAGCATTTTTGATCACCCACGTACATACATATTTGTAAATTGTTTCTAGTCGAGTGACGCTCATAAAAACATTCACCTGATCTGAACTGGGTTAAAATTGTCTTCAGGATGCGTGTATGTAATCGTTAATGTATCAGCATCAAATTGTACATTGTTGATCTCTCCGTTACCAAAACCAGATCCAATGAAGCTGAAGTTTATTTCGTCAGCTTCTGCGTCCTCGAGAGACACTTGACAGAAACTTTGTACACCAGGAGAAACGAAGAGCTGACCACATCCTCTCAGCTGCGGGGTTGTCTTTCCTTGAGTATAATATGATACTCGTTCATGTATAGATGTTTTACCGGACGATTATTGTATTGATACGTTTTTAAAACGAGTATCGCAAGATAAAGGCCGTTCAAATAATAACGGTTTACTTTTGTTAGACTTGTGTAAGCAGACTGGTTTACGTATCTTAAATGGTCGTAAAGGTAATGATGCAAACATTGGGCGATAAACATACGTTGGTAAAAGAGACTCGAGTGTTGTAGACAATGCTATTAGTACACACAATCTGTTTAAATGTGTTGAGTACTTTTGCGTTGAAGAGCCGAATATATTGTCCGATCATTGTATGATCGATTTTTCTTTGTGCTTTAGCAAGCCGATGTTAGATACTGTACAAAGTGTTCATCCATATGATCATGTTAGTTATAAATGTTTTTGGAAAACAGAAAACAAGACTGTGTATAAATCTAAACTGACCACAAATGATTCTAAGAATAGTTTCAATTGTTTCAGAGAAAATATATGTAAAGCTTCTTGCAAGAATGATATTGATAGTTGTATTGATCAGATTTAATATTGTTGATGGAATTGTTTCTCCGTTATTCAAGCGAAATATTAATGATCCTAGCAGCTGTGGCTCTGATTTTATATGCTGATGATATTGTAATATTTGCAAACAATAAAAATGAACTTCAAGTAAGTTTAGATATGTTGTACGATTATTGTAATAAATGGAAGTTATTAGTTAATTCTGCCAAAACCAAAGTCATGATTTTTAGGAAAGGTGGGCGTTTGCCAACAAATCCTAACTTTCATTATGGAGAGAATGTTATTGAAATAGTCAATAAATTTGTGTATCTTGGAATTGTATTTACAACATCTGGATCTTTTACGGAAGCCCAACATACTTTATCTGGGCAAGCGCTAAAGGCTATTTTTAAAATGAATAAATATTTGTACAAGTTCACCAATATATCTGTTAACCATAAGTTAGATCTTTTTGACAAACTTAGTTTACCTATTCTTAATTATGGTAGCGAAGTATGGGGATTCCATGCTGGTAAATTACTTGAAAGAGTGCATCTTCAATTCTGCAAACAGTTACTTGGTGTTAAGAGAAGCACACAAACTGATTTTATTTATGGTGAATTAGGTCGGATGCCGTCGCAAAATATCAGATTTTATATCATTATTATATTCTGGATTAAACTTTTACAAACAGATTCCAACAAATTGATAAAAAAAATATACTGTATGTTGTATCAAGAGACCTTAAATCACCCTAACAGAAAACATTGGTGTTCATTAATAAAACAATTACTATGTACGTTAGGTTTTCATGAGGCGTAGTTGTATCAAACAGTAGGTGATAGTAGTATTTTCTTAACTTTAGGATAAAAGATCAGTTCCTGCAAAATTGGAACGGAAGATTAAACGTTTCGAGCAGAGCTTTATTTTATAGACAAATAGCAAATTTCAGATTTCAACCATATCTAGATATTTTGAATATTAGAAAAGTTTGTATTAGTTTATCACGTTTACGTGTATCATCTCATCGTCTTTGTATTGAAACTGGTAGATGGAAGCAACCTGTAAATACGCCTATAAACGAACGTATATATAATGTGTGTAACCTATTAGAAGATGAGTACCACTTTGTCATACAATGTAACATTTATAGTGATTTAAGAAAACGATTGATAGCGTCATACTTTTGGAGACGGCCTAGTATGCATAAATTTATTGAAAATGTTAATTCTGAGAATACACTTAGTCTAAAACATCTGAGTATTTACATAGAAAAAGCATTTACAACAATATCAAATCTATTGTATAACAGATATAAGATATTTGTGCTTGTATTACAAACAACATAACATTGATCACTAACATTATATTACACAACTCATATCATATTTATATTTAATTAGATTACATATATGGTATGTTTGTTCTTATGTTTGTTCCTATATATGTATAAGTGCAAGCATGTTTGCTTATTGTATGACGTTTAAGTAATGTAAATGTTTATGTACAAGTATATTAATTGTACCACATGGGTCTATGATATTCTGGTATATTTGTTCTAATCATGTTTTGTCCTAATGTATGTATATGTGCAAGTATGTATGTTAATTGTATGTGTACATGTATGTTAATTGTATGTGTACATGTATGTTAATTGTATGTGTACATGTATGTTAATTGTATGTGTAAATGTATGTTAATTGTATGTGTAAATGTATAAATAATGTAAATGTTTATATAAAAGTATGTTTATATGTACCACATGGGTCTATTTTCATTCTGGTTGTATGGAAATACAACTAAAACTAAAAAAATGTTTCCATTTTTTAGTTCTATTTTTGTTTAAATTTATAGCACATTTGTGACCTAACCAGCTTTGTATTAAATATTGACAAACTGATTTCTAATTTTAAAAGGTCAGATTTTATCCAATTATATTCATGCAGTCAATTTAAGTTAATCTCTCTTAATTATTGTCTCATTTTACGACGTTGCTTGCATGTTTTCGTTCTTGTTGGCCTGGCAGGTATACATCATAATTATTATATAATAACTTTTATTCATAGTTACCTCTCCAGTTTTATTAGGATTAACTCTTAACTATTGTAAGTATAGACTTAACCATTAAAATTTGACAGATATGTATGTCTTAATTGATTGTATTTTATAATATCTGCCTGTGATATTGATATTTTAAATTAATTATAGAGTGTAGAGTTTATTACAATTTAAAAGTAACCTCCTTTATATTAATGTAGTTGTACTGTTGCCTCGTTTCATCCCTTGCTTGCTTGTCTCACGTGTATTTATGCATGCTACCTTGTTTTATTTAGATGTATTCAGTTATGATAAATGTATCGATATCTGTTTTCATGTTCCATTGTAATAGTCGGGACAAAAGCTCAGTAGAGCTGTTATATCAATCCGACTTCTAAATAAAGTTGATTTGACTTGCATGAACAAATAATTTAGAATTGTCTAATTTGTTCAGCTCAACTAATTTCACCTTACATTCGTATATACCTATTTCCGTCATATCATTTTGACTTTGTATGTCCGTTTGTTGCGTATCCATGGCAACTGCGACACCAGCATTGAGATAATCAGTCAGGCATGCCGAATTGTTTATTCCACACAATTCTACAGCTTCTTCCCGTGCTTCGCTATCCACATCACTAAGGAATGGTGGTATATGATCATTATGTTGATAGTGTGTGTGATTCTTCAGGTCATCATAGTAAAATGCTGAACCGTCAACACTGATCTCCCCTGATAAACATAAAGTTAACTGTTTTATTCCATTTCTTTAACAAGATGCACGAACCCTCTTTACTGTATAAAATCGACCGGCAACCAAATACAGAAAAACAGGACAGGGAACAAAATCGATGTTATAAACTTGTTAAGATACAATTATCTCTCAATTGACATAAATTCTATCCGCGATAACAAAAGGAAAATTGTACAAAGTTGGGTTTTAAGAGATGTTCGTGCGTATTACATTAGAAATAAATTGTGTATAACTTTTTTCAATTTTCAAAAGTTATTTAGGAAATCAGACATTGTAAGATATTTTAAGAAATATTTGCAGGCAGAACAACGTTGAAACAATGGTGACAAAAACATTTAATGAAGATTGGATTTGAAAATGGCATATACCTTAAGATTTCTACGTTGAAACAACATTTCCAATCCAACGATGAACAATTGTTCTAAAAACATCTGCGAATAATTCACTAATCAAGAATATCGTTTGTTTCCAAAAATCATTTTTTCGTTAATGTAACATACAACATTAACAAATGTGGGGCTCTTTTTATTACTGTTTATTGTGTACACAAACTGTGTGAACTTATTTGAAACTTTTCAATTTCAGAACATGTTAACAACTTTCATATATGAATCATGGATGTGTTTTTACCTAATTTAAGGCAACAGGCATTTGAAGAGAATGTTTAAGTTGTAGTGTATATGTTTCATTTAAACCCCGTAAATAGTTGCAATAAAACGAAAGCATAAACTTAAATAGAATATTTGAAAAATTGCGCCCATTTTCATTTTGGAAAATGCATGCTTAAAACGGAATGGTGGACTATATAGATATAGTAGTTATTGATATGACGTGTTACACGTTCTTAAATCTTATCATATAACATTAAATAAGAAACTGCATTAACTTCAGTAAATTATAAAACTTCTCTCTTCGACAATACATTCACATTCGCATAAAATGGCAGCCGGTTTCCAGAACAAATTGAGAACGCTCAAGTGCTGTCATAATTTTAAGAGGTCACTATGCAACATGTGATTATTATGTGGCTATTTCCGCAGAAATAAGTTAATTTTGGCTTCGGCAAAATAACCGTTAAATAGAATCATCAAAACAGGAATAGTTTATGAAGAGTAAAGCTAGAATGAATGATGAGAACATTTTATGTACAAAATATTACATTTTGACATTAAGAAACAATGATGACATTTCAACGTTAAAACAACTTAACAACGCCGAAATGTAACATCGACGTTGTTTCAACGCTGATATACAGAGAATAATATGTTAATGACGTGGAATGAGAACGCTTATCAGGCTCGGCTCCGGAAAACATTACAATTAGTTCATACGCAATTTCCCATGGTTTGTTTACAAATGCTGAGAAATGTTAAGTGCCACAGAACACGTGAAAATAATTGATATTTACATTTATTTAATGAATATTTCGACATTTAAAACTGCACAAGAAACAAGGAAACATATGTGGATTCAGTATATCAGTAACGTTTACGATCGCAAAGAAATTTTCGGCACAACTGGATGAAACTGGGACTCTAAAATAGAGAAGATGGGTGGGGTACGTACTGCTATTGCTACTGAACGATACGTTTTTTTCGTGAGAAACTCGACCGCACGGTCATCCCTGATGAATTCAAACGCAGACAGACATGATTTTGTTCCAATGGTGTAAGCAGTCGACAATTTGTTTGACTACGTTGTTTACTACATGTTCCAGTTAGCACTTAAATTCGGGTCAAAATGCAGACCGAGTAACCGATAAGATTAAGCATTGTTTGAATGAAAGCAGAACAATTTGTGGAAATGAACATTTTATTGTATGCATTATACAAAAAATATGAAATTTGAGGTAGGATTCAATTAAAAAATCCATTGTTTTAGTTAGTCCGAAGAAAATGATAACATCGCGATACATTACCAAAGAAGTCCGGCTAGTCACGTGGTCATGTGACGTGAGATAAAAGTCATATGACCAAGTGACCTGATAAAGCAAATATCAGGCACCCTGTTATCGGGTCGAAATTACAGCAATTGACAGGATAAATTGTTGTTCGATGTCATGACCAGTGTACACTACTATTTCAATGTTGAATAACTTAACAACGCCGAAATGTAACATCGACGTTGTTTCAACGCTAATATATTGTTGTTCGACGTCATGATCAGTGTACACTAATATTTCAATGTTGAAACAACGTTGTGTGCCTGCTGTGTAAACATATATTTAAGATTCTAAGAACATGTTTTAATAGTTTAGCGAAGAAGACAGTAACAATAATGTTGAAAAAAGTTAGGATCATATTTATAAAACAAGCAAACGCCAGTGTACGAGTTTTACAATAGCCAAACCTCGCTTGAAATATACTGATAAGTAACTCATTTATCACCTATTGGCAAGTAAACCATAGGCACATTTCTCGTATTGTTTACTATGACGGCTTCTGTGTTATATGATTTTGATGAAGCAAAATGACTTGATTAAAGAAATATCATACTTACAGAGTTGTACATATTTATATATATCTGTTTCATTCATATCGCTCGAGTGTGTTTGAGCATCAGGTGTGATGAAGTCATTATCTGCAGAGCCATCAAAGTTACCAAGTAAACCAGAAGTTTGGTTTTTTAGCGTATTGGGTGCCAATACATTCAATGTCAACATCTTTACACCAATAGAAATATTCAGTGAGATTCCTGAAATTATCCGAAGTCGATAATGAGAAACACAACACATTCAATGAGCTATTATTATCACATAGGAATTGATATGTCTCTGCACCAGCGGTAAGTACTACATGTTTTGTTTAAAACCCAAATCTATGAGCGTGTGACTGCCTAAACGTAAGAACTTATACTATCTGTAAATTAATAAACCGGCTTTAATTAAATACATAGTAAATAAACACTATAGGTACGTCACTAGATAGTTCAGTACATTGACGGAAGGCTACTATAGAAAAGTAAAGAGTCACATAACAAAAACACGACCACAGATCAGAAGGTACATGCAGGGAGGGGACACAAAACTTAACCTAACGGATCAGGATGTACACACAGAGAGGGGACACAAAACTTAATCACACGGATCAGGATGTACACATAGGGAGGGGACACATAACTTAACCACACGGATCAGGATGTACACATAGGGAGGGGACACATAACTTAACCAAACAGAACAGGATGTACACACAGGGAGGGGACACAAAACTTAACCACACGGATCAGGATTTGCACACAGGGAGGGGACACAAAACTTAACCATCCGGATCAGGATGTACACACAGGGAGGGGACACACAACTTAATCACACGGATCAGGATGTGCCAGAGGAAGGGGATACAAAACTTAACCACACGGATCAGGATGTATACACAGGGAGGGGACACAAAACTTAACCACACGGATCAGGATGTGCACACAGGGAGGGGACACAAAACTTAACCACACGGATGAGTATGTACACACAGGGAGGGGACACACAACTTAACCACACAAATCAGGATTTACACACAGGGAGGGGACACAAAACGTAACCAAAAGGAACAGGATATGCACACAGGAATGTGACACAGAACGTAACCAAACGGATCAGGATGTGCACACAGGGAGGGGACACAAAACTTAACCAAACGAAACAGGGTGTGCACATAGGGAGGGTACACAAAACTTAACCAAACGGAACAGGATGTGCACATAGGGAGGGGACACAAAACTCAACCACACGGATCAGGATGTGCACATAGGGAGGGGACACAAAACTTAACCACACGGAACAGGATGTGCACATAGGGAGGGGACACAAAACTTAACCACACGGAACAGGATGTGCACACAGGGAGGGGACACAAAACTTAACCAAACGGAACAGGATATGCACACAGGGAGGGGACATCAAACTGAACCAAACGGAACAGGATGTGCACACAGGGAGGGGACACAGAACTTAACCAAACGGAACAGGATGTGCACACAGGGAGGGGACACAAAACTTAACCAAACGGAACAGGATATGCACACAGGGAGGGGACATCAAACTGAACCAAACGGAACAGAATGTGCACACAGGGAGGGGACACAGAACTTAACCAAACGGATCAGGATGTGCACACAGGGAGGGGACACAAAACTTAACCAAATGGAACAGGATATGCACACAGGGAGGGGACATCAAACTGAACCAAACGGAACAGGATGTGCACACAGGGAGGGGACACAGAACTTAACCAAACGGAACAGGATGTGCACACAGGGAGGGGACACAAAACTTAACCAAACGGAACAGGATATGCACACAGGGAGGGGATATCAAACTGAACCAAACGGAACAGGATGTGCACACAGGGAGGGGACACAGAACTTAACCAAACGGAACAGGATGTGAACATAGGGAGGGGACACAATACTTAACCAAACGGATCAGGATGTGCACACAGGGACGGGACTCAAAACTTAACCAAACGGAACAAGATGTGCACACAGGACGGGGACATAAAACAGAACCAAACGGAACAGGATGTGCACACAGGGAGGGGACACAGAACTTAACCAAACGAAACAGGATGTGCACATAGGGAGGGTACACAAAACTTTACCAAACCGAACAGGATGTGCACATAGGGAGGGGACACAAAACTTAACCACACGGAACAGGATGTGCACATATGGAGGGGACACAAAACTTAACTACACGGATCAGGATGTGCACGTAGGGAGGGGACACAAAACTTTACCAAACGGAACAGAATGTGCACATAGGGAGGGGACACAAAACTTAACCAAACGGAACAGGATGTGCACACAGGGAGGGGACACAAAACTTAACCACACGGAACAGGATGTGCACGTAGGGAGGGGACACAAAACTTTACCAAACGGAACAGGATGTGCACACAGGGAGGGGACATAAACCTGAACCAAACGGATCAGGATGTGCACACAGGGAGGGGACATAAAACTGAACCAAACGGAACAGGATATGCACACAGGGAGGGGACATAAAACTGAACCAAACGGAACAGGATGTGCACATAGGGAGGGGACTCAAAACTTAACCAAACGGAACAAGATGTGCACACAGGACGGGGACATAAAACAGAACCAAACGGAACAGGATGTGCACACAGGGAGGGAACACAGAACTTAACCAAACGAAACAGGATGTGCACATATGGAGGTGACACAAAACTTAACCAAACGGATCAGGATGTGCACGTAGGGAGGGGACACACAGTTTAACCACACGGAACAGGATGTGCACATAGGGAGGATACACAAAACTCAACCACACGGATCAGGATGTGCACACAGGGAGGGGACATAAAACTGAACCAAACGGAACAGGATGTGCACACAGGGAGGGGACATAAAACTGAACCAAACGGAACAGGATGTGAACACAGGGAGGGGACACAGAACTTAACCAAACGGAACAGGATGTGCACATAGGGATGGGACACAAAACTTAACCAAACGGATCAGGATGTGCACACAGGGAGGGGACATAAAACAGAACCAACCGGAACAGGATGTGCACACAGGGAGGGGACACAGAACTTAATCAAACGAAACAGGATGTGCACATAGGGAGGGGACACAAAACTTAACCACACGGAACAGGATGTGCACATATGGAGGGGACACAAAACTTAACTACACGGATCAGGATGTGCACGTAGGGAGGGGACACAAAACTTTACCAAACGGAACAGGATGTGCACATAGGGAGGGGACACAAAACTTAACCAAACGGAACAGGATGTGCACACAGGGAGGGGACACAAAACTTAACCACACGGAACAGGATGTGCACGTAGGGAGGGGACACAAAACTTTACCAAACGGAACAGGATGTGCACACAGGGAGGGGACATAAAACTGAACCAAACGGATCAGGATGTGCACACAGGGAGGGGACATAAAACTGAACCAAACGGAACAGGATATGCACACAGGGAGGGGACATAAAACTGAACCAAACGGAACAGGATATGCACATAGGGAGGGGACTCAAAACTTAACCAAACGGAACAAGATGTGCACACAGGACGGGGACATAAAACAGAACCAAACGGAACAGGATGTGCACACAGGGAGGGGACACAGAACTTAACCAAACGAAACAGGATGTGCACATATGGAGGTGACACAAAACTTAACCAAACGGATCAGGATGTGCACGTAGGGAGGGGACACACAGTTTAACCACACGGAACAGGATGTGCACATAGGGAGGATACACAAAACTCAACCACACGGATCAGGATGTGCACACAGGGAGGGGACATAAAACTGAACCAAACGGAACAGGATGTGCACACAGGGAGGGGACATAAAACTGAACCAAACGGAACAGGATGTGAACACAGGGAGGGGACACAGAACTTAACCAAACGGAACAGGATGTGCACATAGGGATGGGACACAAAACTTAACCAAACGGATCAGGATGTGCACACAGGGAGGGGACATAAAACAGAACCAACCGGAACAGGATGTACACACAGGGAGGGGACACAGAACTTAATCAAACGAAACAGGATGTGCACATAGGGAGGGGACACAAAACTTAACCAAACGGAACAGGATGTGCACATAGGGAGGGGACACACAACTTAACCACACGGAACAGGATGTGCACACAGGGAGGGGACATAAAACTGAACCAAACGGAACAGGATGCGCACACAGGGAGGGGACACAGAACTTAACCAAACGGAACAGGATGTGCACACAGGGAGGGGACACAAAACTTAACCGAACGGATCATGTTGTGCACACAGGGAGGGGACACAAAACTTAACCAAACGGAACAGGATGTGTACACAGGGAGGGGACATGAAACTGACCCAAACGCTAAAGGATGTGCACACAGGGAGGGGACACAGAACTTAACCAAACGGAACAGGATGTGCACACATGAAGGGACACAGAACTTAACCAACCGGAACAGGATGTGCACATAGGGAGGGGACACAAAACTTAACCACACGGATCAGGATATGCACACTGGAGGGACATAAATCTGAACGAAACGGAACAGGATGTGCACACAGAGAGGGGACATAAATCTGAACCAAACGGAACAGGATGTGCAGACAGAGAGGGGACATAAAACTGAACCAAACGGAACAGGCTGAGCAGACAGACAGGGGACACACATCTTAACCAATCGGAACAGGATGTGCACACATGAAGGGGTCACAAAAATATCTGAAAGGATCAGGACTTTGACATTAAACAAAATATAATCATCAAAACACAGTACTTTTATGCCAAGATGATGTTTGGCGTAACTTCGACGTGCATATACAATTACATATTATATGTACCTGTCTCTGTGAAGATAACTGTCAACGTATTATTCCATTTGGCTAACACAAGCTCATGATCTGTCGACGTAAAATTAAACGGAGCGTTTTCATCATCAGAATCTTTATAAAGCCGAGTCAAATCTATCCCAGAGCCATACAGTATCAACCCTGAAGATATAAACAGATCTAGTTCTGAGATTTCATAGGCCTAAAATACGGATTCAATCTATCGGGTTAATTTGAGTGAATCAAAGTTGCATTAATTGTTTAAAAGCTGTAAGAAATGTCTACAAATTGTACATCAATTCGTGAGATTTTTCTTTAAAATTGTATGAAATTAGTATATCTGCCTTTGTAACTGCCTCTGAATATTTGACTGATAATTTATTTTACCCAAGTGCCTTAAATTGTTGATTAAAATAAAATCAGTTGAAAAAATCATTTAAATTGTATAGAAATCCTCGTTAGATTGAGACTTTTTACGCTAGGACAAAAACGGTTTACTCATATAGTAAGCGTTTGAAGAAGTGTGCACTTAATTTTAGTTATACAGTTACACCTTCCGTAAGAAATCATTAGGAGGCATTATGAATGAGAGTGCCGAGAAGAAAATGACGTCGTCAAGTTATGTAAAGAATTAATCTTTTTGATATTTTACCTGTTTTGCTGCTATTCAGTTCAACATGAAACAGTGTTTGGTTATTTTGTTTAGCCGCAAATGCGCTAAATATAGTAGCATTTGACACAGCTCCGTCGTGTTCACCGACTGGCTCCGTGCGCGCATGTAGTTCATAGTTATGCACTTTGAGCATGAGATACTCGCCCCAACCATTGAATGTAAAATCAAGTCCATCCAGAGATCTAAAGTGTGGGTCACCCCAAAATGTACCTGGAATGTACGATTTTATAATGTGACTACAATAAGTCGCTATTTCACAAAACCGTGAAACTTATATATTTCTAAGTGGAGTACATGTCAATGATAAACATTTTGCTGATCTCACAAAACCAAATAAAATATATCCCTCATTTTAAACTTGGTAAAGACGATATTTATCAAACTAAAATATTCCCCAATTCATTTCAAAAAATGCACTCATTACCTTCGCACTACCACTAGTAAATACAGTTCTGTGTTTAATCCTGTTTAACATTCGCAGAATCGATTTTCTAATTGGTCACCCAATCCTGACACAGTATTGTCAATGTTGAGGATTGCTAAGGAAGTTGTCCTAAAGAACATTTTAATTTTTACATTGGTATATGGGTCATTACAAAATACCTAAAAAGATTTATAATAATCATTTTTGATAAATATGAGTATTTAAGAGTGAGTAATTAGAAAATCATTGAGTGTTTTTCATTACGATGAATCTTTAAATAACTTCAAGTGTCTAAATAACTTACCAAACTTGAACCAAGTACGGGAGTAGCATGTACCAATGGGGTGAACATCATAATAGAAGTGACAATATGCTGGATCTTTACAACATTTCTGTTTCGGAATAATGTCGTTGAGAATGTGATATTTCTGATCAACGAGCGGATGTTTAGACAACAAACCTCCTGCGTCCGGAATGTCACGGATAAACAGACCGATATCAGTACCATAACAACATTTCTGAAATTAATGATACCATGGCAACCAAACAGAAAGCTTGAAGGGAATATTCAACAAGATCAATAACTGCCATGAATCAACGGAGCGGTATGATAACCATAACATTCTGCGTGATCACGTATAGTATCTATGATGGCAACCAACAAGTTTTAACACACGTAATTTACTTATCTTTTTAAACTGTGTTTAGATGATATAGATCTGTGTCTTAATTACGTAAATAATTATTATGTATGTTATATAAACGTAAATGACAGGAAAGCAATATAGTAGAATTATCATAAAAAATGATATACCATTCCATATGGTAAAAGTCTAGGATCAGGCCAGGCGGTGGAACAAATCACGCCCTCAGTCTCAAGTTGAGGTTGCGGAAACCGAGGATCAAGTTGTAATGTTGTTATATCACATGGACATTCTGGTAAGACGGGGTCCTTATATCCCTCATTCTTGCGTTTGCTGTCGTAATACCAACTCAAGCATTCTAACGATTCGGTAACACCGACAGGTACTGCAGAATTTAGGGGCAACAACAATAACCCCGTTATACCTACATAAATAATATATCCTTAGATTGAGACCATCTAGCACGATTTAGAGCGCGACAAAGCAAAAAAATAGAGGATAATAGATGAGTGTTATATTAGTATAGAATTTATTGAACGAGTTGAATAAAATGACATGAAGCGGCGAGCATCATATTATTTTTATTCAACGAGATCAATACATTTAATACTAAACGACATGAATTTCATATTCCATTTATCACATACCCGACAAACTAAGGTAGAAACATCCATCCGAACTTGACTTCATTAATATAGACAGCATCGTCGCGAAAGTAATAATTAAGGCTATTGAATTAAAGAGCCAAAAAAGGTAGGCCCATTCACAAATTGTTATTTCTAGATTTGTCCACACAAATCTATCAATATGTTAGATCGTTTATTAAATATATCTAACAATTCGCTAATATCCAGCGTAATTGTTTTAACATAAAATAGGAAAACCTTTCTAGTCGTCGTCACATAAACGAGTCTATGATGTCAGTAAGTAAACACACGTTCAGTGAGTCCGTGCCATATATCAGATCCGATTTGCAAAAAATATGCAGAATCTATTTCATTTTGATTGATCTAGCGCTGAGTTCCTCGAAAAAATATATATCGTTACGTTCAAAGTTCCTCTACATGCACACTGATAATGTGTTGATGTCGTCTGGTATACGCGTCTTTTAAGATGGAATAAACTTGTTGAACTGAATAGGTAGGTTGGACGAATTTTACTGATAATGCTTAGTAATTTTTTCATAACCATTTATTTTTGTCGATCTACTTGCTGCAGTGTTCGAGAGTAAGCCTATTCTTATGTTGACAATGTGGATGTTTTTTGTTAAATGTAGACAAGCTTCGTAAGGTTTTATATTTATGCACACTGTGCCACATAATTTTTATAGCGTCGTAGAAACATGCCCGGACATGTGATGTTTATATTTTGGCCACAAGAGACTCCTTTCTGAACTATTATATATACTTTCTAAAACGCTTCTGTATGATCATCTAGTTAACTGCATTGAAATGAATAATGACAAATGATTATGAAAATAAATTAATGAATCGAAACTAATAGACAAGTCATAGACAAACTAAACGTTTCCAATTGCTGTGTCATAGCTTGGTGTTTCATATGCTGGCGGATAGGCTTCATTTTAAAGGTCAGTGCATTAATTGTACGTACGAAGCAGAACAACCATTGTAAGAATTACCATCTGTTTCAACATTGTTATCCATTTCTAGAATCTCTTTTGTAAATGACTTGGGATGAGAATATCTCTTATCTCCAGGCGTCACATAACCGACCCACACATCTGGTTGTAAAGTAGCAGTAGTCCACAGCATTTGAGCGTGTGCGTATATGTACATTGCATACGTTTCGATGCCGCTAGACGCCAGAACTAGTTGAAATGTACTTTCCTAAAAAAAACATATAAAATATAACCGTTCTGAAGAAATAGACGGCCAATGTTCCTTTTCATAGATGCTCACTATAAACAGTGCCAGTCTTTGCTGAAAGCTAGCTTAAAATAATCAAGCCGAATTATTCGATTTGATCATAATTCAGAAACATTCAACTGCCCATGTTGGGCTTTTCGTGGTTTGAGCCAAGTAACAAATTTATTTATTAAAATGTATGTTAACCTTTTAACATATAAACATGTAATCAAAGACATATTTTATGTTCTAAATTTGTGCCACAAAGTTGTGTTAGGCGTACACCAAGGGCAATTACTTAAAAGTAAACATTTATGATTTCAGAATATGCTTTTAAAAAATGAACAATTTACATTAAATTGAAATTGACACTTAAATCGACATTCCTCTAAGGTATATAAGTCAGCATAAAGAATTATGCAAACATGTAACTCAATTTTTGCAGATATTCCTTTTTTGTTGCATGAATTTCGTCCCGATCAGCTGAGTAAACAAACTCACCAGAACTTAGCTAAATAGGGTACATCCCGAATCTACAATCCCGTAACTCGAATGTGCTGCTATTTAAATGTTATTTTCTCAAAACGGAATTCGAGATAAGGGTTTATAGCATAAACGTGAAAATGTAATACTTACTTCTGTGTCGCCATATACTGTCTGACGCGGTTTAACTCTGTTCCATGTAGAAAACAGAATAAATTTGACATCAAATGAGTCGCTAGCACCATTTTGTTTAAGTATTTGTGTTACATTCTGTACATCGGCATTGGACAAATTATCAGGATCGATTTCTACACTATGAATTTTGTAGCTAACGCTACCGACTTCCCCAGTCTCTATGTCAGAAAAGAATGCGGCCAGAACTGTTCGATTCCCTAAAATATGTAGATCTTTGTTTGGAACCGGGTTCGTGTATGGAAGTCCCAGGCTTACTAAGCCGTTTGAACACACCTATAATGAAAGTAACATAGGTAAATGCTTTTGATATTTCGTCAGTTTTATGTCAAAATGTTGTTTTTTCTTCAGTAATTATTTCAAATTTACATTCGTACTGAACAAGGCCGTTTCTTTCTTTGTTTCCTTATAGACGCATTTTAATGGGTTTAAGCTCTAACTCTCGATTGGCAATCTAGCGCGCTATTGATTGAACTTACAAGTCTTACCATTTACGTCAGCAATGAACTGGCTTTGAAGCGCAATTTCAGACATTATTTGTTCAAACTGAGAAAAAATTCAAGATGCTTGAAAATTAATAACTTCAAAATATGTGACAGTATATTTAAGACTACAGCAACTTACATATATTTCGGTATATATCTCATTGAATATTGGTATGCCTAGTTTAAAGGTAACTGCCGTACTACATTCGTCGTCAACATTACCTAGGGTTTCCGTGGGATCTCCATATGGATACAACATCACTGTATATGATCAAAAAAATAAATGAAGAAATCGAGCAGGAAATGTCTCATACAAAGTCCGTACACACCACAATACGCCACGTGGTATGGACTATATACATGAAAACAATGACCGAGACAAGAGACACAAACAAACGATGGATGAACATAAGAGTGTATCCTTGGAATAGAGCCTGTTTGGAGGGGATCTACCTATGTTGTGGATTTATTATACAGTTGGTATGTAAGTCGTATATTACGCTTGTTTTACAAGACGGTATGGTAGCCTGACCAGTCAACTTCAAGATGATTATATATACTTACAAGTTCCCGGAAGGTAATTGGGTCAATATGACGAATGAAAATACTTCTCCATATTATTTTCAGAATAAGTATCATAGAAAATACTAATAAGCGTATCGCTTGAGTTTTGAAGTCAGGACTCATTGACAACGAGAGTGTTGCTATCCCCATTGAGCTACAGGATGGACAAAAGACACTTGGGTGATAATCCAATATGATGTCGTGTGTTTTAATGACATAATGTCACTTGTCTTGATTTTGGAGCAATCACCTTGTAACGTTAATGTAACATCATGCTGTGTCAACATTGACATTCATATAAATTATTCATCAACTAAGTAAGAAAAGCAATACTTGGACATATATTAAAATGCATATGCCTTGTAATGTATTTGGCGCACTTAGTGACATTGCTTTAGTGACATTTGAAAACTTACTTGAATCGCAAATATCGTCGTCTTGGTTATATATACCAGTTGCGCAGATACAGACATTGCCGAAGCATTGACTTTTGTCTGTGCCGCACCTTGTATTTTCATCGCATTTTTGTCCAATTGATGCTGGCGAAAGAAAATGCGTTTGTTATACGTTTTAAATACCACATTTTACCGACATGCAAGTATCCTGCCCTATAGCAACATTATAAGCACGTGTCATGTTAAATCGATTGTCCATTTTGACATTTTGGTAGAACCGTAGGTGCAAAAAAGTAACATATCAGTCTATCTCTACACTCGTTTATTCGAAGAAACAACCAGAAATTACTACATGTATCGAACATGAGGATTTAAGTACATTTTGTAGAAATGTTTGTAAAGAGTTAAGCCTTGAGAGTATCTGGTGGCAGTTCGCATCATGTCTGTTCATTCACTCAATCATAAACATATTAGTACAACCTAAGGTAGCAATAGCTATTTAACGTTCTCACATCTCTCCCCATAGTAACCAATATTACATTGGCAGGAAAATCCTTGTGTTGTGTCGAGACACGTACCACCATTAAAACATTGTTCTGTATAACATTCTAACAACAGAGAAACAGAAATAACGACATAGATTGTGTATGGTGTTACTTACTTCTCTCTGACTTGGTAGAGTTAATGCTTACGTTAGTGGATGAGAAAATAAACAGATGTGTATACCTGATGGGATGTCTCCTATCTACGTTTTAATCTAATAAACGTACAAAATGTTGTAATTGAAACACACAAATACAAGTGTAATTTCTTCTCTTTTTTTGCCGATCATATATAACAAATATTAGATAAAGCTCTAATGATGTTCGTGATACATTTTTTGTTTTCTGGATGGCGTATTTTTACATTTTAATTCAGACTGTTTGTCAAATTTTCAAAATAAGCGCTAACAACTGTACATACTTCACCGTCGCAATGTACATGTTGATATTTAAACTGTTTTCGGATGTTGTTTAATATTGTACATGAAACACTCCCCGGTTGAGAACATAAGTGTCGATGCGTTTTGTCAAAGTATAAAATGTAAAGAACGAAACGAAAACTTACACAATACGAACAAAAACATGTATCTAACTTCACTAATATTGATTTTGTTTGTTTCAAAGAAGACGTAATGTTGATAAAATATAAGTATAATAAAATAAAGTCATGTTTGAGAAACACGAACAATCGGTCAATGGCGCTACCGGGAATCTAACCCAGGTCTACGGATTGCCGGTCCGTTATGCTAACCACTACACCACAGCGACCTGACGTCATTTACGTGTAAATGTATCATAAACAAATTTATGACTAAGGTAAACTACACTTTGGACGAAGTACGGGACGAATTTTTACCATAGACACATGTCTTATGTCGGTGTGTCGTTGCTCCGGATGAACATTTCATTGGAAATCGGAGCAATCTAAATTAAAATAACGCGTTTTGTATTGTATGCACGTGTAAATGTTTAAGATGAAGATATAGTTAGATGCTTGATGTGTCTACAGGAAATCGTGATAAATGTGTGTCTTAACAATAAGATTCGTCGAAATGGAAGCGCATTTCTTGTAATAGATGAAAGTTCTTTATTCACTTCTTATTATTAAACCGCCTTCTAATTCCAAAATTTAATGAAAATACATATAACTATATATTGTAAAACTTCAATAATCAGACCAACGTTGGGACCCAGTGGTTATTGATGTGGTGTTAACATTGAGGTCAAATAACGAGCAAAACAGTGGAAATGACTTGAAAATTGTGTTCTTAATATTGAGGTGATCTTTACGTGAGGTTTTAATGTACGTATGACTTGACAAATGTTGTCGTTAATTAGGTTACTCCGAACTCATTTGAACTTCATTTGTATATATATGACCCATCATGAACGCATTAAGGTGGCTCTGTGGCTTAGTGGTTAACGCTGCTGACTACGAATCCGAAGGTCGTGAGTTCGATCCCTCGTCTCGCCGGATAAAACAGAAATGCTTTTCAGTGTTTCCCACCTAACATAGTACTGGCATGTAACCAGGAAAGTACTGTGTATCGGTGCTATACACCGGGCACATTAAAGAACCAGACTGTCTATTCGAAATAAGAGCTAGGCAGAAATGCCGGGCATGTCTGTATCACAATTTCTCTCTCTCCCTTCTGGGGGCTTTCTCTCAGTCTGTCCCTCTGGTCAGATCACGCTGTATCTGCACTGGTAGAGGATGCACCTGTGCCCTTGTGGCTGCAACAAATGGGGTCTATGTAAAGCGCCTGTGAAAGTGTTTCGCATGAAACGGGCGCTATATAAATCTGGTATATAATTATTGTATGCATACCTTTTTCACAAAACTGGTATGTTGTATTTTCACTGTAGCCTTGTCCACATGTGCAGTTACCAGCTTTGCACGTTATACCTTCCATCGCGCTGCCACAGTCATCCGTTGTGTTACATGGCGCACCAAGAGCTTGTAAACAAAACATGTGTAGAATAATCCATCATAATTGTATGAATCAAAATTGAATAAAGAAAATACATGTAAACGAAATATTCGTGTTACATCTATAAGTATCAAAGTTTTTGCACTGACTATCATGTCGAGTTATAATTATCAGTAGTATGATTATGCCCGTGTCGATGTTATTGCGTTTAATTATACATGTACCAAAGTTTTATTCTTAAAACAAGACCCCTAAACACAAATCCGCACATCCATTTGTGTCTAAAAGTTTTGTATTAAGAATATATATTATATATATATTATCATCCCGGCTTGATTATGTAACGCAGTGAAACGCTCGTAAGCTGTGCTCTCAATTGAATTCCTTAATCACCCTTGCTGCCGTGTTACATTTATATATACATGTATATACCTCCACAAAATAACTTTCCAGTGTAGAAGAATGTGGAAGGGCAATGTTCTGGTGTATAAGAACAATCGTTGATGCTGCTAGCGTCAGGATAACAATCCAATGCATACAGTCCATAACGAACAACATTGGCGTCATCCCAGGTATAATCATCGGAATAGTACCAGGACCTGAAATATAAAATCACTATTCGGAAATCAATTTAACAGATTTTATAATCATTTTTACAAATAACTTTTATATTAACGAATCGGACTGACTGTTATAAAATGTTTGCTGTTAAAGGCACAATAAGGATAAGTTGCATCCATCTAATCTACTAAAATTGTAACCTATGCTTCTTTAAAAAACAATTTAAACTTATCGGCTGATGGTTACCAATAATGTGTGTTTCGTATTTGAAAGAACGCTCCTTTGAATGACATCAGATGTTGTTTACAAAATATGTCACGTCTGACGTAAATTGCCGACGTGCTTCCGTGACTCTCCGTATGTGATATGATAATTCGTCAGGGAGAAAGTACTGTTGACGTCAATCCAATTACTGCTACAACAACGTATCTTATTTTTCAAAACTGCGATCACGTGATGCCATGTCTCATTTGTGCGTGCACTTGCCGGAGACAATCAACTATACGTCTGTCGACAGCTGGTGTATTAATGCACGTGTTCTTATCTGGGTGCAAACTTTACAAAACACACTTATCGCTATGAGGTTATTATTTATATTTATGTTGTAGTTGTAAGTTAGGTTCTTTTCCCCATGTGCAGTTCTTCCACTGTTTTAATATTCGTGTTTTTTCCTCCCCCTTTCGGTCCCTAACCACTGGCTTTCATGGCTTGTCCTGTCGTGTATTCCATCCATTCAATCCATGTCCCCCTTGTGTTGCCTTAAATGCTGATTGTTTTTGATGGTCAGACAGAAAGTTCCTTGATTTCCCATTCCAATACATATTTGCCATTGCACTTCATGAATCCCTTATGATTTTAGGTTATTTCCTTGAGAGTATGTAGAGGTATTGTCTTGTATACTCTCCTTTAGCACCACACCATCAATATCACACTCTACCACGACTGATATTTTCTATTTTTCGACAGGCGAATCGAAAAGTGTTCATAACTAGTCAGCGAACCGCTTGTAACGAATTGTTCAATTGTCCAAAAATTGTGACAGTAAACATGTGTAACTAAAGAGTATACAACCGTTCTAAACATATGTCATGTGAATGTACATTTGTAGGTAAAATAACCGAACATTACTGACTATAACGTTACGTCGACTTGTCTAAATTGTGTCCAATGCCCATTAATGTGAAGTTATTACTACCATCGGATCCCCGTAGTATGTGTATTTTAATATGCGTTATCTCATTTATTTAATTTCGGATGTTCTTTCAAAATATCGCCGAAATATGTTTAATACGTATTATAGCAATCCATGACGATGGAACGAAACATCGCCTTCTGAAAAGTCTTTAATGACGAGTAATTACACCGACTTGCATGTCAACAATGGAAGCCACGTACACATTATGTTGACTCTCACACTGGTAAATATCCGCATATCAAAGTGCTGAAAGCAATGCACTTGTTCGGTATTGAACGCTGGTTTTGTGTTCATCATTTTCAGATTCACAGAAAGTACAATGTAAAATGTCAAGGTAACGTCTGGTAATTTTCACTTAGATGCTCATTTCAATTAATTGAATTTACACAATACATTTTAGTACAGTAATACAAAGCCATTATGAGCATTTTACAATAATCGAAGCATGGAAAGTGCCGACAGCGAGGGGCTCGATGCAGTGTCACTTGGACATATATTTACCGATCACAATAGCCTATCAAGAACACATTGTTATGTCAGTATATTGAATAATATAAGAGATTTACACATACGATGGTGTACACATAATTGTTATAAACAGTTAGCAGGATGGAAGGGGAAGAAATAAACAGTACCTTCATGTTAGCTACAGAACAACCTCAATAATAAGCCTTGGGACTCCTGAATTCTTTTTTATTGAGTTGGTCTTAACTTTGAGGTTGAATAAAGAGTAAAACAGTGAAAATGATTTTGAAAACTTTCTTAATTTGAGGTGGTCTTATTAATTAGGTCGTCTTTAAGTGAGGTTTGACTGTATATGCCGCGCTTCAATGAAATCCTTTGATAACTAACGTAGTTTGCAACATAAACTACAATGTGATTACATATGTTCTAAGAGGACACGTCATGTCAAAGGCACATAATACTAAAACATTTTGATGGCTGTACAGTAAATTTATGTCTTGTACATCTACAAATAATGTGTCATGGTACATGTATTACCAAATTTCATTGCAATCCCTTAAAAACTGAAGAAGTAGTTAGCCACACAAAGTACATATGTGATATATTGGAAAGACAAACTAAATGACAATGTGATTCTAGTATTCACCTTGATAAACATTGTTTGAAGGCGTATAAATACATGGCATAAACTACTACTAAGACCATTATTTTTTTAATTTATTTAATTAGAATCAGTTAAATATAAAACGTTTTCAAGCACAATTATCCGTTATACACAGACACACACAATAGACAATTCGCCATGACATAAGCTCTCTGGCCAAGCTAAAAATTACACAGTCATTTGTACAGTAAGAGACAAATCCATATTTACCCGTATAGAAACCCTGAGGATCGACACACAGCAACTGCTACGTATGAGGAATACAGATAATAATAATAATAATCATCACAGATAGTCCCGTAAACACCACTGTTGTCAATTTCAATTTCTGGCCAACCAATATTAGGTACATCATCGGTAGATACCAAACGCACGTCTGTAATATTCCACTTCGTTGCTACTGAAAACACAAATGTCCTGTTTTAAAATCAGAAAAATAAATCTTACGATTAATATATAACACATATCAATATTTGTTTGTTACTAACAAATTCGCGTGTATGTTAGAATGTCCAGACCATACAATTCAAATGCATTGTATCAATGATACTGCTAACGTGAATCGTATAATAAATGAATATTTATGAATAAGGGTGGTACGAACATCAAACAATGATACAAATAGTTTCCGAATAAACACATACTTATTGAACAATTCTCTCCCGAATATCCAGGCAAACATTCACAGGAATAGGATCCTATCTCTTCATGACAATATCCAGCTCCTAGGCATGGGAAATCTGTACAGTTTTCAATACCTACAGATATAGATCCAACACAGTGTCATGTGTATTTTATTAACATAGCATTATTGTGTATTACATCTCGCAAAAAAGATACCAGTACTATTTCGAGGATAATAACCGGTCTAGTCGAACCGGAACGTAATATTTGGCACCATAAGGCATTGTGAGGCATTCATAAGGAATTATCGTTTAATAAAGAACATTCATGCAGGCAATATTCACATTTATTCGATCGTTAGATGTTCTATATAGACTGAATACTTAACGCTATACGTGTATGAAAGAATATTTCTAAACTTTGCACAAACATATACATGAAAAAGAAATTACCTCTGTGGCAGCTGATAGTAATAACATGCAATTATGTAAGGTTTTTTACCAAGATTGAACTGTTGATGCACAAAATAATTGCTGAACCATTTCATCAGTTTATTTGAATGTGTCTATGTACGAGCAATACGAGCAATAGCGGTACAAACCAAAACGTAGGATAACTCTTGGTGGCATTACGTGCAGTTATCATTGAATTGTCTTTCTTGTTTTATCAAACTTGACATACTAATTATGCTATACCTTGACAAGGAGTCTGTGTCCATGTGAAGACAGTGACGAGAAACAACCCTAAATAAAAGAAGCATATATTATTTACTCCATTCAGCACAGTGACAATTGAGAGGGATTGAGTAAAACAATGTAGTATACATTTCAATTGTATGAACAATAAACAATTTTAACAATTTCTGTTCGACGGTTTGGTATTGTCACCTTATCCATACGAAATATTCTAATCTATATGACCGGCACAACCAGCTTGAGACAAGCGTATAACACTTTATACAGAACATTGGGATACAGCATCAATATGGATATGTGTCACCAAAAGTTTTGACTCATTCAAAATTCGCTGCTTCCAAATGACATATTTAAATTGTTGAATAATGTAAATATTTGTCATTTATATTCCTCTCCCGACGAAAAGTATTTCAGTCACGAGATAGTTCAAGGACGAGCCGAAGGACGACTTGTGGCACAGCTTTGTGTATGTATTATAAACAGAATGTGACACAATAATGTATTGTTTTATACTTTTTTTCATAAAGGGAGACAATCGCGATATAAGGAAAAAGATGGCTTTTGGCATGGGCGTTTGCTTTTTCACGACGCGTGATCTAAAATGGGGAATGCATATTTTTCTGTTTGCTTTAACGGGTTAACTAGTTTTCCTGGCAATTAGTTATTAACTAATACTAACTAGCTTTTCCAAAATCAGCTATCAATTTCTCCATATACATCAGAGGTGGAGGACGAATAACCGTACCCAAATGCCACGGAAGAACATGACCTGCCCCGCCCGTGAATCGAACCTGGACCTCCCGCGAGTAAGCCCAGTGCTCTGTCGACTGAACTAACCGAGGAGGTACTGCCAGAGATAAAGAGGCTGGATAAATGTAATATATAAGTTCATGACTGTTTACTTACATGCTGTTGACATGTCGCTCTTTGCAAACCACATCTTGTTTTGATTTCTCACTTAAAGTAGAAGGTTTGACTTATTTTGGTTATTGTGAAAAATCGAATTTCCTACATAAAGGATGTATCATATACACGTCCATGTTTCTACGATGTCATCAAAATCATAATTATGGCACACTAATATGCAAAAGAGCGTACAAACCGAAATGAAATCTCTACTCTAATTAAAACAAGAGTGCCAAACTGTCACAAAATACGCCCGTCATAAGTCAGAGCTCAGAGTTAAAACAAGACAAATTTTAGGTAATTTCTAAAATCAAAGGGTGGTAACTTCCGGGTGACATGATCGATATGACTGGTTATCGAACTTGGCCGAGATATTATACCCACAAACATTTTCACCTAGTTAGGTAAAGATCAGATGAAAACTGCTTGACTTAGAGAGCGGAAACGGCTAATTTGGCCAATTTAGGATAATTCAAGGGCCATAATTCAGAAGTGCCTTGGGCGATGTGGCTGGTTATAGAACTTGGCCGAGATATTATGCCCACAAACATTGTCACCAAGGTTGGTAAAGATCGGATGAAAACGCTTTGACTTAGAGAGCGGAAACGGCTAATTTGGCTAATTTTGGATAATTCAAGGGCCATAATTCAGAAGTGTCTTGAGCGATGTGGATAGTTATAGAACTTGGCCGAGATATTATGCCCACAAACATTTTCACAAAGTTTGGTAAATATCGAATGAAAACTCTTTGACTTAGAGAGCGGAAACGGCTAATTTGGCCAATTTTGGATAATTCAAGGGCCTTAATTCAGAAGTGCCTTGGGCGATGTGATTAGTTATAGAACTTGGCCGAGATATTATGCCCACAAACATTGTCACCAAGGTTGGTAAAGATCGAATGAAAACTCTTTGACTTAGAGAGCGGAAACGGCTAATTTGGCCAATTTTGGATAATTCAAGGGCCATAATTCAAAAGTGCCTGAGGCGATGTAGCTGGTTATAGAACTTGGCCGAGATATTTTGCCCACAAACATTTTCACCAAGGCTGGTAAAGATCGGGTGAAAACTCTTTGATTTAGAGAGCGGAAACGGCTAATTTGGCCAATTTTGGATAATTCAAGGGTCATAATTCAGAAGTGCCTGAGGCGATGTGGCTGGTTATAGAACCTGGCCGAGATATTATGCCCACAAACATTTTCACCAAGGTTGGTAAAGATCGAATGAAAACTCTTTGACTTAGAGAGCGGAAACGGCTAATTTGGCCAATTTTGGATAATTCAAGGGCCATAATTCAAAAGTGCCTGAGGCGATGTAGCTGGTTATAGAACTTGGCCGAGATATTTTGCCCACAAACATTTTCACCAAGGCTGGTAAAGATCGGGTGAAAACTCTTTGATTTAGAGAGCGGAAACGGCTAATTTGGCCAATTTTGGATAATTCAAGGGTCATAATTCAGAAGTGCCTGAGGCGATGTGGCTGGTTATAGAACCTGGCCGAGATATTATGCCCACAAACATTTTCACCAAGGTTGGTAAAGATCGGATGAAAACTCTTTGATTAGAGAGCGGAAACCATGTGGACACGAGTCAGATAGATGGAACGGACTTACTGAACGGGTATATACTGAATGACATCATATAATATATCTCCCCACACATACCTCCGGGAAAACAACAGTCAGGCATTTTAGAGGGTGCAAGGGCAAATACGCAAGTGAACATGGGGGATTAATGGATGGAATACATCACAGGCCAAAGGGCAATTTAGTATACTACTAATCCACAAATAGAAATAATAATCATACAGCGATTAACAGTCTTGGAACTGTCAGTAAAAATACTGGGAGTTTAAATCGATTTACAGCTAACTAACCTCAGACATAATCGCTATATGGTCATTGATTTCCAACAAATACACTTAAATTGACTAACAAGGCAGTAACTCATCATTAATTTCAACAGACATCCTGTGTATAACCTAGGACGAAAAAACAAGCAGCCTTACACCGACCTTGCTCTCAGTAACTAAATTAATAACATCAGATTGCGAAATAACCACAAAATATTAAATCAATAATGTGGTTAATGAATACATGTACTGGTGAACGGGAATTAAAAATAAAGAAAAATAGAAATAAAATATAAAAAGTTATATATTGAGAAAACAAAACAAAAATTGCAACTGTACCAAGTGAGGATTAAGTTGTGTTGTAAAACAGCACTATAGAGAGAAAGGTTTCCTTGTTAATGCAATACTCATTAAGTATATTAAGTATTAAATTGATTAAACTCGTTGAATAGAAAGAATATGACGCTCGCCACGACTTCTCATTTAAATATTCAACTCGCTCAATTATTCAATACTAGTACAACACTCTGCTGATATCCTTTATATATCAAGTATCAGGCCTTTGCAAAATGTGATGCGATTTGTTTAATGCTTTAACAGTTGACCAGCTAGCGATCATAATAAAATGGTATAAACCTTGCCAGTAAAGTGACATACACGGCAACACTGTTTCATGGAGATATTCCTGTTTTCAACATCTTTAATAAATGTTAGTCTTGTGTTCTTTTTAGGAGCAGTCGTACTAAATATGGCATTACCATTTGAAGGACAGAGTTGTGTAAACCAATCAAATCTTACAATAACCGTTAAACCAAATGCCCTTCAACCGAACAACGGTGACGCGGAGAAATTGCCCGGCATTAGAGGACTTTCTTGGTTTTATGTACTGGTCACGAATATTTAGCCTATAGTGTTGATATCAGATAAATGGATAGATAATGGGTTTATTAACATAAATGTGTACTTTCATGGTTGATACAATGAGTACTGATGAATTATAGTGAAACAATATCTACGACTTATCCCAGGAGTGATATTTGTTGGCCGCCCGGAAACCCAAAGATACCCAAATCCACCTAAATGTACTCCACTTGTACTTAAATCTGCTAACGGTTGGTTATTAAAGATTATTCGGAAAGAATTTACAAACAGATAATTAATTCAGTTGCTTGAATTAAATAAACCTAGTCATAGAATAATTTTCATTTTATTTGAATTATTTTTGTGAAATCTACTACAGTATTTGTGCACACGGTATAAAATCACTACCAACACGTTGTTACACAAGAGCATGGATATCTATCAATGGTACTAAATCTTCCTCTCTCATTATAAAACCGTCCTCTCTCAATTGGCAATTTATTATAAGCACTACCACAGATCTAACAAGAAATATATTAAAAAAAGATGGTCGGCGCAATTTGAAGGTTTAGATTTTTTGTGCAACATGAAAAATGCCTCAATGTTACGATTGCTGGTCACTCCAGGGGGCCGTTTCATTAAACTTCGTACGTAGACGATCTTCGTAGTCCTACGAAAGTCTACGTACGAAGTTCTTACGAAAATCTTACGTGCGTTTCACTAACACCTTCGTACGCATTTTCGTACGAACGTCGCGTCTACGAACTTCGTAAATACTC
The DNA here is from genome assembly GCA_032209605.1 of Mactromeris polynyma. Classification (NCBI taxonomy): domain Eukaryota; kingdom Metazoa; phylum Mollusca; class Bivalvia; order Venerida; family Mactridae; genus Mactromeris; species Mactromeris polynyma. Next base: position 31,814,331 of record JASFXZ010000004.1, on the reverse strand, counting down.
TTCATTTCCGGAGATACAATTAACCGCACAACAACGGTAAACATCCGGTCGCGCGGACCAGATAGAAAGCATAAAAGCAGACGATGTCAACAATGTCAAACGATAAAAAAAGGAAAGGAAAATGGGAGGAGGGGGAAACCAGTGTGTTGGTAGAAGAAGTAACAGATAATATTGCTACTATTGAAGGGAAGTTTTCCGCAACATTGACCTCACATCAAAAGTTATGTTTGTGGAAGAAAATAACTGATTGGTATATATGAACGAGTCTATACATACATTTAAAATTTTGTTTGCTTATCAATGACAAAGTGTGATCAATGTTTGTCATATCAATACTGATCACTTAATGTTTTATATAATGTAATGAAAGGAAAATATACATTGGATAGAGAATGTAATGTACAATGCAAGTAGATCTATCATTTCACGAGAGGAATATGATGCGCAGTATGTATCATGCTTTAAGACACGTACAGTCTAGTTTCTTCAAAATTACATGTATACATAATTATAAGTGTGTTTGTGTGTGTACATGTGTATTTGTAATAAAGTAGGACAATTTATATGATTAATAAATATTTAATGATTCATTTCTCCTTCTCTTTATATATAGTGTAAATGCACAAGGTTGCATTTTTCGAACCGTGGATGAGGTAAAAAAAAAATGGGCAGACTTGAAATCAATAATCAAGAAAAAAGAAAGACAGAGGCGTGAAATGTCCAAGATGACTGGAGGAGGTCCTGCACCAAGTGGTCTTAAGGAATATGAAGACAAGGTTATATTTCTATCTAACTGTATTGACTATCTTATATACAGTAAAATCTCACAAAGTTTGATAAACACCACCTCAGTCATAATCTTGACCGAGACCTCAAAATTAATTGTTGCTGTTTTTCTCTTTATTCAACCTCAAGTGTCCCATAAGTGATATTAGTATTGAGGTTTTCCTGTAGCATGATAATGGATATAATAGAACATACATGTACTGCTGAATTATAACAATTTGATCTAAACAGTCTTACTGAATTTAAGTTAAGTTATAAATTGATTGTGATAATTAATTTGACATATTAGGTATATATATTATGTAATTTTAATATGTTTTTGCTAAAAAAACATTTTGTATAATAATTGTTAATAATGAATTGAAACAACTACAAACACTTGTATTTTTCTGACATATACCAGTTGAACCATACATGTATATTATTCAGTTATGCAAAATTTAAATGACTTTATATACTTATGTATTTAAAAAAATGAGTTATTTTTATCATTTCATTCAGACTGTATTCAAAACAAAGTTGATTTTCAATAACCATATACACAGAATATGTAATATATTCATTCATGCATTATTACCAAAGTCTGCATATTTCTTTCATTCAGATACTTGGAGTATTGAGCAACACTGCAATTGAAGGAATAGAAGGAGGAATTGACACATTTGCCAAAAGCTCGAATGGTATGTAAGTTTGCCTGATTGATATATTTGATGCAAATAACATATCAGTTTGATAGATGGATATCGGAACTCTGAATATATTGATATTTTATACAAATTTAAAATATGTATCTATTCATACACATTATATTATTGTATTTTCCTGTTGTATTGGTAGATCAAAAGGATGAACCAGTGAGATACACTGACACAGAGGAGCCATTACCTGGATATTCTGGTGGTAATGATAGTGGTCAGTAATATTTCAAAATAATAAACACATTCTATGTAGTAACATGTCTTTAATTTTTAAACATATTAAAATTAATAATCTAATAGTATAATGTAATAAAAGCATATTTAAACATTACTCAAAGTTAATGGTCATGGCAAATGAGATACTGTTGGCTGTAATTTGTACACAATAAAATTTCACATTAGACTAACTTTGTGTATTTCTCTTCATTTCTATATTTCTACATATTACACAGACACAACAAAAACAACAACAACTTTGTAAAAACAAAAATGTAAGTACTGAAATTTATTTATTTCAGGACAGGTCAATGATACAGCAAATGAAGACAGAAACAAATCAGACAATATTGATCAAATTGAATCAGGTAAATGGTAAATGTTTGTAATGGCATTGTATAAATTTGACTTGTTATTTACAAAAACCTGTAACACTTACATTACAAAATACATAAACAGAGTTATTGAGTGTTATAAATAAGGGTTTCATAAAAGTATAAAACGATATATATATCAGCATGCATTGAATGAGTAATATCATGATTTAAACTTTCAACTTGAAAAAAAAAGTACTGAATAAATCTTATATTACTTTCAGACATTATAATGGAAGAAGTGTGTACTTCAAGTAGGACACAATCAATGAAGAGAAAACGCACTAGTATGTATGGTACTATTTTGACCTTACTTATCAATTTAATTTTCAAAACACACATATCTTGCATATTTAAAGTCTTATAATAAACATTAACATTGTTGCAAGTAGGGAATTCTTTTAATTCATACAGGTACAAAATTTTGTTTTAATTGTTTTAAAATAGATTTGTTCATCTTAAGTGATGAAAGTGAAAATAATGCAATTCTATTTGCCACTGTTTATTATATCTACATATTATTATTCATATTCAGATCAATGTGACTGTCACACAGACATACTGTCGATAGAAAAGGAACGTCTATCTATTGAAGAAAGGAAATTACAGTTAAAAAAAGAAAAAATAAGTTTAATGGAAAAACAACTTGAACAGATGAAAACAACTAACTCTTTCCTCAAGTCAATCTCATTATCTCTAATGACTACAGATTCCTTTTTACAACTTTCTCCTGTCATAAAATTTCCAGAAATGTAAACTAAATTTTCTTTCTTTTCAGGATTTCTGCAAAATCTGAAATAAATATAAATTTGTCAAATAATAACTTCAAAGTAGAGCTGTTGTATATTAATACAGTTCTGCCACCTTCAACTTTTATTTAAATATGTCAAGATATGACTACACATTATGTGTATAAAATCAAATAATAGTATGTTCACATTCAGGTGTATACAATATATTGTATTAAACAAGGTGTATGTTTAATTATGACGATACACTCAACAAAATTCCTAATCGGTCAGTTTATATTGTATCATTATTTTTCTAATAATGCATGTATTCACACAATATTTCACATACCGATATTTGCGAGCCTGCTAAAAAAAATCAATAATTCGCTGCATTACCTGTTCAAATATCGGTATGTGAAATTTTGTGTGAATACAATCATGCATTATTAGAAAAATAATGATACAATATAAACTGACCGATTAGGAATTTTGTTGAGTGTATATACATATACAATGTAGTTGTTGTAGAACTTTTATTATATAGTTACTGTTATGATAATTGTTAATTCTTAAAATACATGGATTTTTCAGTGAAAAATAATGACATGTTCTTACTTAGTACATTGATATATACATTGAAAAATGGACTACTGCATTCACATTGTTGTTATTTTATATGTAGATATTATGTGAGTGATTTACACATGATACAACTGTATTGGAATAGAGGTTGTTTTATAAAAACAAAACAAGTCTATCACATGTGTAATATGATGTAAAATATTAACATCTAGTAGCAAAATTACCTTTAAAACTGACCAATCAACTGATTTCTGATAGCATTTCCCTGCGCATTGTGGTCTCCAACAAACACATATCCATCGTCTTCCTCTGCATCATTCACATAATTTGGAGGTGCACAGCCCATATCCAGGCACATGTTGTGCAGCCTCATGCACACTGTCACTATCTCCGCCGACTTGTTTGGTGAAAAAAGGAGGCAACCACCAGATTTGTGTATGCATCTGATAGAACACAAAAATATATATATATATATCATGTAGGGATTAATGTCAGCTGCATTGGAAATATTTTTGAAAAAATTCAATACACTTTCAACGAGTTTACAAACTGAATTACTATTGTGAATTAAGATGAATGAAAAGGTACATTTAAAACTCAGCAATTTAAGAATAATTTAATTTAAGTAGCAAATAACACTGCATTGTATATATTAATTTTTATTTCACAAATTTATTTTGTTTTTACCTGAATCTAGACTTTAAAAGTCCAAATGCCCTCTCAACAACAATGCGTGTTCTCGAGTGGGCATGATTGAATGATAGTTCCTGTTGAGTGCTAGGGTTTGGTTTTGGTGCTATTAAATAATTTCTGTTTGGGTATCCGGAATCACCTAACAGCCAGCCATGACTTCCATCTTCTAAGTACCTCTTCAGCCCACATGTCTGAATTATAGTGGCATCATGGGTTGACCCCGGCCACTTTGCTACCACGTCTGTGAACCTTATCAGAAATAGTAAAGAAATACATCAATGTAGTAATTGCAATTTTTGTGAGTTGTAGTGTTCCATATAATGGCATGCCATAAAGTTCCTAGCTAGTACTTAGAGAGAGAAAACATATTTGTACTAGCAAAGTGCTATAATTAAAGGAAATGATCATATATGGTAATTTGTGTATATAATATGAACATTCTATGATTTATGTATCTCATTAACGCAAACAGAGGAGACACTTTTCACTATACCATATTCACATATTTCTTTAAAAACAGACAGATGTTTACTTACCTCAAGTTTGCATCAACTACTGCTTGGACATTCATCGCATGGTATCCCTTTCTACACACATATACAGGTTCTTCAACACCTGGTGGTGCAATGATTGGTATCAAAGTACCATCCACAGCCCCAATAACATTGGGAATTGATGCAATTTTGAAGAAATTTGTTTTTATTCTTCTTATATCCTCATCTGATGTTGGGAACTTAATATTGTCCAACTTTTTGTTGATGGCGCTCACAACACTGCTGATACTTCTGCATACTGAACTTCTTGATACTCCATGCAAATCTGCAATTTCACTATAGAAATCTCCCTTTGCCAAATACCTCAAAGTAATAAGGGTGTGTTTATATGCTGAATTGATATCATCAACCAGTGTGTGTGTTACTATGTTGCATTGATATCATCAACCAATATGTGTTTGTATGCTGATTTGATAATAAGATTATATAAAATCAGTAGGTACTGGTTGCCTAATAAAAGTGTACGAGTTGACCAAAATTCAGTTACGCGTTAAATTAATGCACGAATTGACTTGTGTACGCGTCGGCCAGTTGCCATGTAATAGTTTACATTAACACCGGTGATAACATCCGAAACTCCCGTCTATTGTCATTGTCTTTCAGCTTTTACAAAATAGACATGTACAGTTAGTTTTCAACATCATTTACCTTTATAGTAGCGTCTAAAGGATGACTTCTCTGAACGATAGGGTTGATATCGTGCTTTATCAAGTCTACCAACTGGTAGATGCCCTCTCTCGACAACCGGTACCGTTCTACAACCTCTTTGTCACACAGGTGTTGAAGCGTGTTCTTTCTCTCCCTAAAAACTCGATTTCTTCGCTCAATACGATCACCGAGAAGTAATAACGCGGCCATTTTATTAATTCTACGCAAGCTACTCACCTTTCGTAGAGTTACGAACGAATCTACGAAAATCGTAAGAAAATTCGTACGAAATTGTTGTTAGTGAAACGCTCTTTTACGTCCACGAAGTTCGTACGAACAGATGTACGAAAATAACGTTCGTACGAAGTTTAATGAAACGGCCCCCAGATCAAAAATGGATTTTCGGTAAATTCTCCGAAATTCAGTGGATTTCGATAAGGTAACGTACCCTTTATCGAACGGTTAACAAATCCGCTTCAATGTCACAAACGTCGTCCGGTTGAAGAGAAATTGCCTTGGTGTTAACGTAAGATTTGATTGGTTTACATAACACTGATATGCAAATAGCAAAGCCATGTTAGTACGACGGCGCCGAATAATGGAGATCCATGGTATTGCTAATACCACACTTTTTGGATGAATATGATCATATTCACATAGTATCATATGTTGTATTTTATGTTGTCTACTCTACCAAATGTTGACTTTTATCACCGGAAATGACTCAGAATGTTAAACACTTTACTAAGATGTACTTACGGTAACGAGCTCACGTAATGTCATTGATGCGTAACATTTACAATATGGCAGTCAGAACCTAAACAGTCACACAATACAGAGATATATTATACAGAGTGTGGCCATATAATACAGAGATATATACGATATATGATACAGAGTGTGGCCTCCCAATGTCCATCACTGCTGGCAAGCTTGGCCACTGTGCCCACTGATTCATAAGTTTAAAGGCTTTGAAAGTACGTACAAATCTGATTGGCTTATCTGTCTCCATGAAACTCAACTTTGAACCATTCCCACTGCTCGCCCATTTCTTTTAAAACGACTCAACGCATGATATCGTAAACTGTTAAATCTTAAGTTGTTTTTACTTCCATTTGGAAACGCCACGTTGGACCACTCCGACACACCACATCTGCTTCCGTAGTTCAAGAAACAGTTACATTTTATTTGTGAATTCTTCGTGCTAGTGAGATATTATTTGAGTCGTGTATATTGACAGCACGAACAACTCCAATCTGATCAAGAACGCAGTCAGCGGTCGTATTTTTGATGGATAAAAGCAGTGATAAATTTCTTCATTATGATATAGCATATATTTTAAAATTGAATGTGCTGAGTTAGCAAAGGTGGTGAGCATATAAGCCTATAATACAAAGGCTATGATTCAAAATGTACTTTATTTATTCGTCTATTCACCTCAGTGGTTTGTGTGTATATTCAATCAATGGGGATATGAAGTGGTATGAATCCATGCAAATTAATGACAAAGATTCACATTCATTAATATTAACTGAAATGTATTTGCAAACGAATCGGATAATAGTTTATTTAAATAGAGTATATGATTCATATTCCAGAATAGTACGGAGCTACCTCATTCATGCAAACAACGTGTCTTTCTTGTCAGTAATTATCTAATGTACACCCTTACACGTGTATTTTGCATAACGCACTGCAAAACTAGTATGAAAGGACCACAAATATGATGGTTTCTTCGATCTTCGCAATTAATTTATTTTTCCTTATGACCCTGTAAAGTTGAAATAAATAATGCACGCAGGTATAATGTTTCGTCGAGGTAATGCGAACGTATTCAAAATACAAAGAAAACCCTTATGTATTAGTTTGAATGCAAATTCTTTATACGATAAAGAAAATGCAATTTAATGATTAAAGCATTTTGAAATGCAATTCTAAGAAGGAGAATGTGAAAATATGAAAATAAAGCCTAGAAATTATTTTATTTTGCAAAACTTAAGGCCCAAGTATTACATTCCCTTAAAGCATTGAATTATTTAAAATTATTTGAAGAAACTATATATTCATTGTTTCACACTAAAAAAACACCACGACCGATATCTGGCTCTGTTATGTATGATGCTCATTTATCTGTAAATTGAAAGCGTCTGTCTGATGTAGAGTGAAAAGCATACGATTCTTCTAGACGATTCTTCTAGACGGTCTCAAGGCCGCTATACTGGTAGTATGCAAGAGGAAGTCGACCATAAATCAATGCATTGTATTTAAAGTGCTATAAGAATAGTAACCTTAAGGCCTAATCAGTGGATATAATTTTATACCAGGAATAGAAAACATGTCACACCAAGGCCGACTGGGGGCAGGGCCCCCTTGGCCCCCCGGTGGATCCGGGTCTAGTTAAAACAAACAACCATATCTTTAGATAAGATAAAGACAAACAATAACATGTCTATAATATATTTAAATTTTAAAATTTAAACTCTCACCTTTTATAACAATCACATGCGTAACTATCTCATGTGCAACTATCTCATGTGCAACTATCTCATGCGAAACTATCTCATGTGCGACTATCTCATGTGCGACTATCTCGTGTGCAACTACATCAGGTGCAACTATCTCATGTGAACCTATATCATGTGTGACTAGTTCTTGTGTAACTATCTCAGGTACAACTATCTCATGTGCAACTATCTCATGTGCGATTATCTCATGTGTAACTATATCGTGTGTAACTACCTCAGGTGCAACTATCTCATGTGAACCTATCTCATGTGTGACTAGTTCTAGTGTGAGTATTTCATGTGTAACTATCTCAGGTGTAACTATCTTAGATTTAACTATCTCAAGTGTACCTATCTCATGTGCAGCTATTTCAAATGCAACTATCTCAGGTGCAACTATACAATGTACAACTATCTCAGATTTAACTATCTCATGTGCAACTATTTCAGATGCAACTACCTAATGTTCAACTATCTCAAGTGCACCTACCTGAGGTGTAACTACCACATGTGCAACTATTTCATGTGTAACTATCTCATGTTAAACTATCTCATGTACAACTATGTCAAGTGTGACTATTTTATGTGTAACTATCTCATGTATGACTATCTCATGTGCGATTATCTCATGTGTAACTATATCGTGTGTAACTACCTCAGGTGCAACTATCTCATGTGAACCTATCTCATGTGTGACTAGTTCTAGTGTGAGTATTTCATGTGTAACTATCTCAGGTGTAACTATCTTAGATTTGACTATCTCAAGTGTACCTATCTCATGTGCAGCTATTTCAAATGCAACTATCTCAGGTGCAACTATACAATGTACAACTATCTCAGATTTAACTATCTCATGTGCAACTATTTCAGATGCAACTACCTAATGTTCAACTATCTCAAGTGCACCTACCTGAGGTGTAACTACCACATGTGCAACTATTTCATGTGTAACTATCTCATGTTAAACTATCTCATGTACAACTATGTCAAGTGTGACTATTTTATGTGTAACTATCTCATGTATGACTATCTCATGTATGACTATCTCATGTGATACTATCTCATGTGCAACTATCTCATATTTGACTATCTCATGTTTTAGTATCTCATGTTTGACTATCTCATGTTTGACTATATCATGTGCAACTATCTCAATAGCAACTATCTCGCGTGCAACTATCTCATGTGCAACTATCTCATGTGCATCTATCTCATGTGCAACTATATCAATAGCAACTATCTCGCGTGCAACTATCTCGAGTGCAACTAGCTCATGTACAACAATCTCATGTGCAACAATCTCATGTGCAACTATCTCGTGTGCAACTATCTCAATAGCAACAATCTCGCGTGCAACTATCTCATGTGCAACTATCTCAATAGCAACTATCTCGCGTGCATCTATCTCATGTGTAACTATCTCATGTGCAACTATCAAATGTTTAACTATATAATGTGCAACTCATGTTTAAGTTGCCATAGTTTGTGCAATCATCTCATATGCAACTATCGTTTGTGCAACTGTTTTGTGTGTAACTATCATGTGTGTAACTCAACTATCACGTGCGCATCTACCCCATGTGTAAATATCTCGCACAATCGTGTATAAACTTGTATAGCGTCAGTAGCAATACCCCGGACATAAATGAAGTGTCTGACTCGTACACCGGTACAGAAACACTTCCTTATAAAACCAAACTGTATAGTGCTCCACGCAGTTTTTCATTTATATCGATTCAGACTTCTCTCGTGAAAATCTTTGAAAGAATTAAAAGGCGAACGGTTTCAACCTTGTAATAAGATCGTTTTATTGAAACATTCAATTACATTCAAATCTTTACAGTTAATAAAAGAGTTATTGACTTAGTTTGATTTAAAAGGTTTAAGAAAATCTGTGTCGACGAAATTTGCGCATGAAGTTTAAGTTACTTATCTGTGTATTGTTTTTGAAATTTAAAGACTTGATAAATCTTCCTTTCTGTAACGTTTCACCAGAAATAGTACCACCAGATCTTTTGTGACCAAGAAAAAGACGCGAGATTCGTTTGTTACATTCTCGCATCTTTCAAATTTCTAGTACTAATTGAATACAAAACTACTGTGTTTTCATTTGAAATTCGATAAAAATGCGAGATTGACATTTACTTCGGCGCATCTTTTTCACTTCTCTGAAACAACCAGGGTAGATTTGGAAAAAAAACGAGATTTTGTGGTAGTACAATGTACCTCGCATACTTAATCGAACATGAAAACACAGAAGTTTTTGTATACAAAATCTGCAAACATAAAAGAAAAAAGATGCGAGAATGTAACAGAAGAATATCGCGTTGTTTTTCTTAGTCAATTAAAAAAGGCGAGGGGCTAGATCGCGAACGCCCTAACTGAGAATTCGGCCTATTTGAAACAATCCCAATACCATATAAAGTGCCAGACTTGCACAGGGGAATGGGAAATATAAAACACATTCAAACACAAACAGAAATAATAACCATACAGCGAATTACAGCCTTGGAACTGTCAGTACAAATACTGGGACTCATTATCGAGAATTGCACTAGTATTATCTTGTAAAAAATACAGAACGTCCAATTCATACCAACATTTTAACAACTGTCCAGGGGACAGCCCCTCCTGTACCTACTCCGTGTCAGCCTTCAGTACAAATCCTTGTCACAAATGAGTAAAAGGCCATTTCGTCATAAACTCTGTGAAATAGTGTATTTTTTAAACTTTCGGGCTGATTTGGCAGAAGTTTACTTTTTTTAATGTCCAAATTGAACATTATGTATGCTCCCTGAAATACGAATTTGTTTTGCAAGACCTAGTTAAGGTTTGAGGTTTCAGTTTGGTTGTAGTTTGGTTGAAAAACTTAAACCAGTTATCATTAAGATTGGTTTGCAAACAAACAGATGGTTTAGTCGAATAAAAATGACCCATATGATTTTGATTGTATTCGAACTTAGTGTCAGAAGACCATAACGATTTAGTTGACACAGTCGCATCAAAATCTAATTTCATTTACTGCAGTTTTGTGATTGCAGATAGATTGGTGCTCGATAAGAAAGTCAGAGTTGAGAAATAGGTTACTTCTGTTTTGCAACATTACAATGTGGACGATTTTATAGCCAGGTTCAAATTAAGCAGACATACATTGGACCTGTAGGTTCGACTGTAGGTTGGTGATTTACCAAAAAATACATTTACTACTCTATATACCAATCGTTGTAGCTTAATGCGAAAAATATATATACATGCATGTTCATGTTTCATGTGGTGTAACATAACAAAAGGAAAAATGTTATCTCCAGTACGGGCGTAAGGTGTAATATTACAGTATAATTCGATTACCATAAATATATTTTTATGTGATATTGTTTAACTTCATACTTAAAAGTGTAAAATATGATATAAATGCTATTAATATTGTAAAATACAGATGTCACAATTATTTAGACAAATAGCCTGCATAACTTATATAAAATAAATATCAAAGTATTAGGTTTGACCAAATACCTAAATACCAGGTCTTTGGTTTGACATTTTATAAGTTTTATACCGTTTTTCTGCAAGATAGATCATTCCATGAATAATATACATTTGATACTTATTCACTTCAATATATGACAGATTAGCTTGATTTGTTTGCAAAAGATGATAAAAATTATTATTTATGTCTTTGGTAATATCTCAAAAATTAATGCGTCCAGATATTATTCCTAAATCAAAGACTAGTCAGGATCCGATCATAGTGCACAAAACCTGCTTTTTAATTGAATGTTTATTTGCAAATACATTAAACAAATACCCGAATATAAACACAAAGAAATATCATACTTACTGTTAGAATTAATTGAGTTTATTCCCATTTCTTTTGTTCTGTTATTATCTGTTTATACAATCACTTGTAATATTCATCTTTATGTATGAAATATGTAATTTCAGAACAAATATTACAATGCTATTGATGCTATTCATTAATATATGTATTTATTTTTTTCACATCACATGATGATGTATTTGTGTACATATTTGCTAACGATGATGAGCTGTAATCGCTCAAGTCGATAACAAACTTTAAGTTCTCACCGGGGAGTATCACGTGGTCTTTATAGTACATTTGCCGTAAAGGATGGCTGAAAATTCGGTAGGCTCGACCCCAAAATTTGTTGTGTTTGGACGGTCAACGATAAGGTAGGATCTTAAGAATAGGCGCAGAGTACCCGTATTGTAACACAAGTTACTCACGTGCTATGTTGCATAATTTTAAAGTACATGTATGGCATTTTGAAAATACACCGTACTATGTGGATATATTTTCATGTTTTATGGACGGTAACGTCGCGAAACATCCACATTTAATTACAGCTATGTTTAAAATCATTTGATGCGTTGAAAGATTCAATGAAAGAGATTTTCAAAGTTCTATAATGAACAAACAAATTTTATAATGATAATTTACATATAGATTGCATGAATTTTGCATATCACACTGCACATCTTCTATGTATGAAAGGAGCACAAATATGTTAGTCTCATAATAACTTATGCTTTTGAATTAAATTTCCAAGTTTACATAATTTATGTAAAATACTTAAGCTTAAGTTTTCTTATGACTCGGCAAAGAGGAGTAAAAGAATGCATTCAGACATTATATATTACGTCGCGTTAACGCGAACATCATCTAGCGAACTATTCAAATTACTGAAAGAATATTTTGCCTACGGACATTCAATGGAGAAATCTTCTCCTGTCAGGAATCTCCTCTAATCCGAACTTTATAGTTTGTCCGAAGGGTGTTTGGATTTGGGAGTCTCCACTGTACATTAAATCTGGTGTTGACATGTAGTGGTTTTAAGAAAACATATCATATAGAAGAGATATTTTCTGAGCACGAAGAATTTCATATTAGAAAGTGAAAATAAGTTTTCACGTCACCAATAGGATCATTGAAAAAAATCGTTCGGACAGTGTACTCATAAATATTTTGATCGGACAATGTACTCGTTTAAAAATATATCAATAACTTTTGTTAAATACCGACACACTACTTTCGTCATATACTAGATTTTGTGCTGAAATACTCAAAAAACATACATTTTCGGACAATATACGAACAACAAATAGAATGTTTCAGCTTAATTAAACAAATTAAACCTAGGAAAAACGAAAAGCAGCTGCACGTGAGTATCTTGTGTCACAATGCGGGTACTCTGCTTCTATTCTAAAGATTCTACCATATCGTTAATCATCAATACTAATCATATTTTGGGGTGTTGACGGTATTTTCAGCCATCTTGTACGACAAATGTACGATGGAGACCATGTGATAATCCCCGGTGATTCTGTTCTATTCATAATTCAATTTTTTTTCGAAAGAGGCTACAATAAGTATCATTAATGTATAATTAAACATTCTGATGAATTAGTACTTCCCGGGGCAATTTCATTATGCGGGCTAAACACAGCGGTGTGTCTAATTAAGTCGCGAACGATAACGATCATGAAATCATATCATAAATCTGTAAATCTCGGAGGCTTCCGAGTGTTTCCGACCACCGTGCCCACTGATTAGCGACAATCGCATAGATAACTATCGGCAATAAAACAATAAAAAATTCTGAAATGAAATCTGCAACAGATACTGACTCGAGAAATCATGACTGAAAGTGATCACTAGTGGTGTGAATAAGGTGTCGGCTTCTCCACCCAGATATAATAGGTTCGAGCACCACAAACTTAGACAACAGGAGCACTGAAGTCAATACACAAAGTAGTGAGTAATGATATTTCAACTATAAAGACTGGTGTATCAATACATCAAAATGACAACTAATACAAATAGTACAAAACAAAACCGACTACAAACAAAACATCGGTTAAACAAATTGCCGCTTATTCTTGCTAAACTATAATGAAATTTTGCAAACTTACCTTAAAAATGTGGTGACATAATTTTAGATGTGAATTTTCTCAAACGTTGTTAAACACTGATTTCGCGATGGCGTGTATGTGTGTATTCGTATTGAGATAACAAAATAAACTCTGCAATCAGGAAGTGTTTATGCCCATTTTGTTGACGAAATCAATGAACCGAATAATTGTAACCTCTTACATCGCTCTTACATTCGGTCAATTATCTATGATTCTGCTATACCAGAATAATTACAGGTATAATTGACCACGAGTAAACAACGTGTACCATCACATTGTTTATACATTCTTTTCTCGCTTACTGTAACCTATAACCTATGACTAAGAGTGATTACAAGTACTGATTCCAAGATTCTCTAAACAAATAAGGATACATGATTAGTCTTAGTAAAACGTCAGCAGTACATGATACAAAGTCAGGATCATTTGATATATTATGATTGGTCAAGAACCTAAAAATGTATAGTTATATAGCGCCAGCAAGCCGCTTCAGATTCAGTCTTTTTCGTGCCAGGCTCCTGAGAGTTTTTCCTGACAATCTTTTACTGAAATTATAGAACTTGGAAATCATCTAACGGAATCACTCTCAGTATTCTAATTGGATTTTATTTGACACAACTGTTTTCAATACGGATTAAATAAAGTAATGAAATAATCAGAGATTTTGTGATAATATTTATTATTTAAAATATCACCCAACTAGTGATCTCGGTACAAGACAGTATACTTGTATATCACAACCAAGTCAGCTATCAAGACTAATATGGCGACTTCTGGTCAAGGTGATATCTAAGCAGGGTGATATAATACCTGTAAAATTTAGTTTATTACATATATAATGTGGTATAAAGTTTGCTTCGTTTTAAAGCATTATCACGTTAGCATTTAATTCGAATGCATTGTTTTGAACTTTCAAAAATAAGTGTGAAGCAATCAAACCGACGAAATATATACTACTTGAGAGAATAGATGCCCCTTAGACCTGCCAATCATGTTCACAAGTTCATTTTATAGAGTCGTTTTTTTAGCTATCCTTCAACTCAGAAGTTTTAGATCAATCAAACTGTTCATCAGAAGACGATAACAACATATTTAGCACTCTTATTAATATGCGGAAAAAACATCCCGAACTATTTCCATGTGCATCTTTAAACATCAATAGCCTCAGACACAAGTTTAACAACATCCAAAAGCTTTTATTAAAAATTATTGTCGACATTTTATTCATGTAAGAAACTAAAATTGATGACTCTTTAACAGACTCACAGATCATGGTGGATAACTATCACATGTGGAGGGCCGACATAACGTCAAAAGGAGGCGGACTAATGGCATACATGCGATCTGACATTTCGGGAGACAGAACATCAGATATAGATTACACAGACATTGAATCTATCAGTATAGAAGTAAACTATTGTTTGTTATTTTAATATACTTTATGTTATCTATGTCGGTCAGTAGCTATACATAGCTAATGTTTGTTTTTATGTACAACAGACTTTAAATAAAAATGTGTATCTTTTATCTTGTAACCTATTTTCACTTTAATTACAAACTATTTAATATGTGAAGCACACTCGTAAAACATGACACTCATATGCAGATACATACCTTACAGAGTCGTTTTGATCTAGAATAGCTATACTCCGGACATATTGACCGAGAAAACAGGTTATATGTACGCCGTGTTTGCGAAAAGTTCGACGTTTTCTTATTTGACATTGAATTCTCGGCTTAATTCATGAAATCGAACAAGTTTGAATAACTGGATATAAACTTGAATCATTCTCAAGTTGTTCTACCAAGTGACGCTGCGCAACTTCTTATTTTGATGGAGATACAGGGTTTTAAAATTGACGAGGTACAATGTTTTGGCTAACGCTAAGGGCATTTCCGATTTTACATGGCTAACGGCTAAGACAGTTCGCAAATGTTTTATGCTAACAGCCATGACAGTTCAATAAGATAATCGCAAGGGAGTTTTAGCCCAAATGCACTTTGTTATTGTGGGTTATTTGTGCGTTATAATGGTACATTAAACTGTATTACTGACAATAATAAAATAAGAAAGTGTAGTTTTGCCACATACAGTCCGTGCCGCATTTAGTTCACGTAAGCTTTATGTGGCGGACTTGTGCCTCGACACCGCATTTGGCTCACTTCTTTTTAAGATTTTTTACTGTAACCAATATTTGAATTAGATAACAATATCAAATAGTTACATTTTAAAAGGAGATACACTGACGTATGTATCATAAACAATGTTCCTTAAACACAGTCGGTCGAATGATTTTACAAATACATTTTAGAGCGCATATATATGTTTGTTGGCGCTTCACCTTCTACATGTATGACCAATTTTTGGATGGTAACGAAACCTCACATGGTAACGCACATTGGTGTTATCTGTTAACATGATGATGTTGATAATAATAAAAATAATAATAATTTATCATGAATCCCCGTCTAGCGCAGTCGGTATCGCACTAAATTCAGCCCGAATGTCGCGGGTTTGATCCCGGGTCCGACCGTCTATGGCTGTGGCGATGTGATCAAATAATTATGTTAATGGGGATTCGCGTTTAACTACCCGAAACTGTTGATAGGAATTTAATCAAGCAACACTAAACCAAACGATTTATTTTATTTTAGCGTATTTTTTCTGTTATTTTATTAAACACACCCCGAAATGACCCAGGATATTATTGTTTCAACTGTCTGATGTGGGGATAGTATGCCAGGTGACACACAATTATATTCCTTTTGAATGTGTACATAGAAGTGTGAGTAAACGCAATTTTCTTTAAATTAAAACAAATGATGATGATGATGATGATTTTAAATATGACAATATATAAAATAACTGAATGCGGCATGACCATATAGAAATCAACACATGTTTGCCCATAATGGTCCTATATGTGTTTGCCCATAATGGTCCTATATGTGTTTGCCCATAATATTCCTGTATGTGTTTGCCCATACTGGTCCTATATGTTTTTGCCAATAAAAGTCCTATATGTGTTTACCCATAATAGTCCTGTATGTGTTTGCCTATAATAGTCCTGTATGTGTTTGTCCATTATGGTCCCGTATTTGTTTGCCCATGATGGTCCTATATGTGTGTGCCCATAATGGTACCGTATGTGTTTGCCCATGATGGTCCTATATGTGTATGCCCATAATGATCCCGTATGTGTTTGCCCATGATGATCCTATATGTGTTTGCCCATAATGGTCCTATATGTGTTTGTCCATAATGGTCCTATATGTGTTTGCCAATAATAGTCCTATATATGTTTGCCCGTAATAGTCCTGTATGTGTTTGCAAATAAATGGTCCTATATGTGTTTACCAATAATGGTCCCGTATTTTTACCCCTTAATGGTCCTATACTTGTTTGCCATTAATGGTACCGTATGTGTTTGCACATAATGGTCATGTAGTTGTTTGCCCATATTGGTCCTATACTGAGCCAACATTGGTCCCATGATGGACCCATAGCATGGCCCGTATGGGTCCCATGCAAATCCCTGTTGCACTTTCCATCCTGGGACCAACATGGGCTGCCCATATAGGGCCCACATATAGAAATCGACATGGGCCAAAAATGGGTTCCATATATTTTGTTGGCTGGCTATAATTTAATCAGAATCCAAAGTTGCGTTCGAAATCAGCCAAAGGGTTCATCTCAAAACATATTTTATCAATAGACACATAAAAGTTGAACCGAATCGGATTTGGAATCCGATACAGATAAACAACAGGTGCGTATCCAGTGCGTTTGTTGGTGAATTGTTTAGGTCCTGTTTGATTTTGTACGGGCACATTCATACTATTTCTTGGTGCATTTATATTTATAGGTGTTGTTTGTTGCGACAGACATAAGCTTAAGCTATTGGTCATTGTGCAATGCTAGTCGAAGACGCCGGTCTGTGCAGGTTCGAGCCCCGGTAGGTTAGGCAATTCTGACTAGCTTGGTTACTCAGTCAGCGTCTGTTTCCCGCATAAAACAGCAGTCGATAGTGAATTACATCAAGCATACATGTAAATCATGCCCATCTTTCATAAGTTTAATGCCAAACCTTTTTTCTACACAAAAACAGATTGTTACCATTCGTGTCATAAGTGATCTTTAATATTCGGCAATTGCATGCTCAACACAAATTCCATACCCACGAATGTAACGATTTAATTTTCTGCATATCCGCCTCATCGTCCATTCTTGCCTGGCTAACTGCGGAGCAATGTAAGACGTCATTAATTGCCCACCGTTATGGTACATTTTGTCACCTAAACTTACACAATTATCTGGAAAGGATAAATCGTTTCCTAATTGTTGCATTAAACCAAATGTTGGGTATCATGCATATGACCCATACATCAACTTTCTATGCATCTTATCACGCCATGACAATCAACAACTGCTTCAGTATGTAAACAATGGTAAACTTGCTCTTGAGGCTTTGTTTTGGGTCTGTAAATTTCACGGGAGGGACCGTCTATAGCACCTACAGCGTCGGGTAATTCTACCATTAA
This sequence comes from Mactromeris polynyma, assembly GCA_032209605.1. Taxonomy (NCBI): domain Eukaryota; kingdom Metazoa; phylum Mollusca; class Bivalvia; order Venerida; family Mactridae; genus Mactromeris; species Mactromeris polynyma. The sequence continues at coordinate 31,796,072 of JASFXZ010000004.1, read as the reverse complement.
CCGCTAACAGCTTGCCACCCATCTAATGTTGACCATTTGATATATAACCGTAACTTTTCAAACACAATTGGAACTGAAAAGGCTATCTCATTTTTGACAGTTGATTTGCTTACACAAAACAATGCAGAAAGCAAACAGTAAGTTGGATAAGATCTGGCCGAGAACATTAATAAAACATGTTTCTAACAGACAGTTTATGTTCCCATTCAATTGGATTAGAAAATATGCGTTCAATGTCAATACATGACTCTAGTGTTTCACCAGTAACTTAATAAAATGTAAACGTGTTCGACAACACAAATGAAAACACATCCCTTTCTGTGTATATGTTGTTATCGCAACCAAACTGCCGAAATCGTATGTCACTGGCAAGTGACCAAGCCATTGGCGCGACAAGGTGAATTATCAACAGAAAAATCTGAAATTCAATCAGCTGATCCGGTGGTGGTGGCACCACGGATATCATTGTTAGCAGACGTCTTTTATTGTCATCTATGTACTGTCCAATAAATTATTTAAACAAGATAAATTGAAGAAGCAACCAGTTAGGCTAACGCAATCAGTGGCAAGTTTAATTCATCAATAACTAGCTACGCACCAGAGAAACAATATTTACATATTCATATATAATTATGGCTGATAGTAAGATATTTTAATCTATTCATAGGGTTTATTATATATGGGAACGTTCAATCAACGTACAGCGGCTATATTTTAACGAAACCGATATATAGCTGAAACATACATGTGTCATGGACAGCAACGACACGTGAAATTCATGAGTTATACTTGACTTACGAGTAGTTATTACATAATGGTATCCCATATAACTCCATAGCTTTGTGTCAACATACGACCCGGAGCAAGCGAAATGTAGATACTGCATAAGCAGTGAGGTATCAAGACAAACCCATAGCTGTATTGACAATATGAGTATTCTTCGATGTCGTATTTTTCTGTCAAAAAAGAAATTATATGTTTCCAATCAGCGAACGATGTCCAATGTTTAGTTCTGATTCTTTGAAATTCAATGTAAAAGTTTGCCAGTACTTAAACTTAACAAGAAAGCAATATATACCAGTTTGTTGTACACTGTAAAAAAACAATAATAATGCAAATACACTTTATCAAAATACAATCCTTCAAAGAAAGCGGAAACATGTTTTATAGGTACCTGTTTAAAATCGAACAGGACCTAAACAATTATTGGTAAACTCCACATGGCCAGTACCCAGGTTGAGGTATAAAACAATTGCTGGTGAAAATACAAGTCCATTTGGGGCTACAACAACAAAGGATATTTAGGAACATGTTTCAAATAAATTTCCATTTTTTCCCGGCGACAATCTAGACTTAGTGCTGCACAAGTGTTACAACAGAGGCTAATAAGTTCCTTGGGTGTCGCTTTAGTTACCCTATAATTCTGCAAAACTTCAAATCTCTGAGGGGGGATTGGGTTATGGGCAAATTCACCCGAATATATCAGTTGTTTGACACTGTAATTTAGGTAGTATGCTAATGACACAGAGAATGTCATATTAACACTTAAATATAGCATGAAAACACACCATTTGTCTCCTAATTTGCAAAATGTTCCCCTCCCACACCTAACCCATCATGCGCAGCGTTGCTACTCGTTTCACACCAACGATGCTCACACTTGGCGTACACTTCAAAACCGTCCAGGTACTCTCCTGACTGTATATCATTATGTATACCGGTAAGAAATTTATATTTCAGATTATCTTAAATGCAATATGTAAATAATAATATAGATAGTACAAAAAACTTACCCTTTTAATTCGATAGTTTACTTAATTTGAATAGTATGAAACTATAACATACCATATTTCATCAAAAATCCTAGGTGCTGTTTTCGCCCCTGAGATCAATTTTCGCGACTAGGAGCGTTTCAACATTTGTTCGCTCCTAGCACTTACGAACGATAGCGCGCCTAACTCTAGGAGCGGTCATGAGCACTCCTAAGTGCGAAACGCTTTGCATTGATGATGAAACGCACCCCTATACTAGAAAACGGTGCAACACATGTTATATCCAACTAACAATTATACGTACATTCACGAACATATAAACCATATACATGTATGTCCGTGGTATATTGCATTATATTTGCTTCGTACGGCCGATATAAATTAAATATTTAACTTTAGTTTTTGTACATTAAAGGTCAGCGGCCAAAAATTACACATTTGGCATGTCTTTGATGTGCAAACAAGAATATAGAACAATGCATGTATGTCTGTTTTACACTCGTGCAAGTTCATGATTATTTCGTCTATTATGATCTTTGACGGAGAAAAAGAAAACCTGAAGAAAAGGCAGAAGAAGAGCATTATGTATAAATGTGTATTGTACATTTAATGTTTGAACGTTATCTTTTAATGATCAGGCCCGTATCCACCGGGGGGCGGGGGGCCAAGGGGGCCCTGCCCCCCCCGTCGGCTGTGGAGTGACCTTTTTCTATTTCTAATATAAAATTATATCCACTGATAAGGTCTTAAGGTTACTATTCGTTTAGCACTTCAAATACACAATACATTGATTCATGATCGATTTCCTCTTGTATACTACCAGTACAGTGGAAGCAATGTGCAATAAAAGTTGCCCCATGATGTGCTCATCGGCCTTGAGACCGTCTAGAAATATCTTGTGCTTTTCACTCTACATCAGACAGGCGCTTTCAATTTCCTTATCATGTTGAAAGCGTCTGTAAAACAAAAAAATATGGAAGGGAATGTAATACTTAGACCTAAAGTTTTGAAAAATAAAATAATTTTGTTTTTCTAGAACAAGCCTACTTCACTATATTCACATTTTCCTTATTAAAATTGCATTTCAAAATGCTTAAATCTTAAATTACATTTTCCTCATCGTATACAGACTTTGTATTAAACTAAAACACACAATGGTTTTCTTTGTATTCGCATTACCACGACGAAACATATTACCTGCATGCATTCTTAATTTCAACTTTACCGAGTCATAAGGAAATTAAATAATTTAAAAGATTGAGTAACAAGACACTATCATAATTGTGGTCCTTTCATACAAGCACATTTTGCAGTGTGATGTGCAAAATACGTTAAATGTTGATTGGTATTTGAATGCATGTATCGCTCTAAGCTTGAATCTACCATACAATCACGAATTATGATAATTTATCATCAGTTTCTGTATTTTTAAAGGTAAATATATTGAAGGTATTTTTTTAATTTGCTTAGTCATAAATATGAGAAAATGCATACATACAGTTTGTAAACATGTTCCCAAAACCACAAATACACGAGTCCGATACAGGAGTTTCTACCACCACGTACATGTCGTGTAAGCGCTTGCATATAGGAAATATCTGTTTCGCAATTCCGAAAAACTTCTACGAAAAGTTATAATGCAGTATTTTTGATTATGTCTGAATGAAGGCATTATCGTGCCCTTTTCAATGTTAATTCTTACTACCTATAACCGTTTAATTGATATAGGCGTTGCAAGCAAATCCAAATCGAAACAAATTACACGAAGACACAACTACTTCCAGTTTTGAATGTAAATCATCATCAAAAACTTTTATTTACTAGTATTCATTATAGAAATTCGAGAATATTCCAATTCTTTAGAATTAGCACCGCTAATTATGAGTATGTCGCGACATTACCGTCCATAAAACCTGACAAGTCATACGGTATACGGACAAAATCCCCTCCAGACAAATTCCCGTCAGCTCATTTTGCACAAGGCGGACACAATTCCGGTCGTGAATTTTACAAGGTGGACAAATCCCCTTCATGAATTTTAAAAGTAGGACAAATCCCCCTGATGTTTTTTCCACAGTTGAAAAACATTTCAAAATAACAACAATTTTATACTGCTGTCTTTCAAAATCCAAGCTCCAAGAAGCTATTTTGCAACAATAACAAAGGCAAAAATATTTAAGGGATGTTATGTCCACTGTTGAAACAAAATGTCAGAGGTTGTTTTGTCCTACTAATTGTAAAATTCATGAAGGGGTTCATGAAGGGGGTTTTGGCCGCCTTGTCAAATTCACGATGGGGATTTTGTCCACCTTGTACAAAATGAGTGAAGGGGATTTGTTCGGGGGGGGGGATTTTGTCCTACAAGCCATAAGTACACATGGTAGGTGTATTTTCAAAATGCTATACTTGAAAACTATGCAACATAACTTTATAACAAAAAAAAATTATTGGGTAAAGAATTAAATAATGTTCTCGTGTAAAAAAATGAATTATGATTTCTGTGCCAAATGGGCCATTTGTTCTGCGCTCAAAGCCAATTATTTTATGTCAGAGATGATAAACACATTTACATTATTTCAGGGTGCATACATAAACCTGTTTGTAGTTAAGTATATACTTTAAGCGGTTAACAGTTAATACAGTTTTTAAGTGTGCTCCCTGATCATGTTGATTTTGGACATTAAAAAGAGTCAACTTCTGCCAAATCAGCATGAAAGTTTTAATATCTACACTATTAAACAGAGTTTATGACAAAATTGGCTTCTTATTCACTTGTGACAAGGGTTTTTACTGAAGGCTGATTGGGAGTAGGTACAGGAGGGGCTGTCCCCTGGATTTTTTTTTATATAATGGTACTTTAACAAGATAATACATGTGCAATTCTCATGAATGAGTCCTCAAAATTAAGACTACGAAATGCACTAGAAGCCACCATTTCATATATGTATTGCAAAAAATATACGGGGAAGATCCCCAGGACCCTCCCCCCTTAAAGGAGGGGGATAAACCCATCCCGTACAACCCCCACCTCAAGTGCGGGGCATTTTCATCATGTTTGCCCCACCCAGAATTTATTGATAAGTTTATGTAAACGTGTGGACTTGGGCAAAGCAATGCTGCTGTTCTTGGATTTAACCATATTAACATCTGAAAATAAGTATAGGATAATTGCAAACAAGTTGAGGTGCAATTACACTGTTAACATTAATATAATTATAAAATATCCCATGGAACAACAAAGATAATTGAAGCATGAATTCCATGAGATAGCTGGTATGCCAATTTTTTGGTTAATCCGCACCGTGGAAACTTCCTTCTCGGTCCAGTTTTCCTTCCTCTTAAACAGGGAGGAAGTTGCCATGTTGGTTGTTGCATTTGTAGCAGACATTTATGATTGGACGTTTGCACTGTCAAAAAGCGCGGACCGCATAGAGATACACGGATGTCTACATTCAGCGTTTGGAGAGTAGCTCTTAGGAGCGAAAACGCTCCTAGGATCGTTTAATGAAACGCACATAGGAACGTTCCTAAGTGCGCTAGTTTTCGTGCCTAACTTTTCGCTCCTAGGATTTTTGATGAAACGCACCCCAGCCTTGCGTTCAGTAAAGGCTATCAGTCCAAAACGTTACGAAACATCGATTGACCGGTGTGTTAGCGAAAAACGTTCCATATCACTCGATATCGCAACTCGGAGGTAGCACGCGAATATTTGAGCCGAACACTGTGTTCAGTATGGGCTAACAGTCGCTCAGGTTTTGTTTTGTATTCCTAGTCCACCATATCACAAAGACTGCACACGGGGAACCAAATTGCAAAATGAACGCAGGGCTGGTTCCTTTCCTTTACTGTCTTTGAGGCAGGGAACCAGAATAAAAACGAGGCGGTAAATACATTTGTTCGGTCCTGAACAGTGAGTGGGCTATCGTTCGCCGTAACTGAACGCAAGGAAGGTCTATCATATCAACGTATTGGGTAGATCATCGGCGTGAATAGTGCATCAAGTAGGAATATTGTGTTGTAAGTTTTATTTTTTAGGAAACATTTTAGTGTATGACATATTTAAGAAAATCAGTATTATTAATCTTACACATGACTTTAATATTTTAGATTCAAATAACGGTGTTAACTGTAGTTATAAAACTAGATATTCATCGCATTAACTACTTAACATTTATCTAAAGTAGATTGGTGGGTAAGTGGTGGCAGTTGTGGGCACTATTAGACAATTTTTCGTGTTAAGATATTTATCTGGTATCAACATTTATCACTTATCTAGTTAACCACATATTTATCTAATTTATTTAACGTGATAACCACATACTTATCTAGTTAATTAAGTAGTTAACTAGTGGTAGAAATATGCCACCATAATTACGTTTAAATTGTTAAGTCTTAACTCTAAAGATTAAAATTTCAAAACTTAATTTAAATACTATCTTATAATAAAGTAGTATAACAATTTGGACGGACAAAAAGAGTATGTACAAAAATAATTATCTATGAACATATTAAACAGATATATGACTGGATAAATTGGTTCCTACATATGTACAGATAAATCTCACATGACCACGCTTGGGACCGTGACAACTGGTATTAATATTGAGGTTGAATATTGAGGTTGAATATGGAGTAAAACATTGAAAATTGGACATGCAACTTGTTTTCTTAATTTTGAGATGGTCTTATTATTGCGGTGGTCTTTAGGTGAGGTTTTACTGTATAAAATGTTGTAGCTAACAGCAAATCAAATTATTTCATGAATTACACAGTTTCTTTTACAATGGCGTGACATCAATGAGCGTGCTTGATATTTTCATGTTTTGAGAACCTATGAATGTATTTGAGTTTTTTTGGCTTATATATTTGTGTAGTGTACAAGAGAGAGAGAATAAGTTGCTAGAGGGAACACCACATACATATTAACACAGTACCTCTCCACACAGACAACAATCCATAAAACACGAGGCATTTCAGGAGGCTCAGGTGTGTATACGTAAGGATACAGGGGCGCAAGGAATGACCTAGTCGACCATAAGGTATAACTAGTAGAATCAAAGAGGACAAACAGAGTGGGGGGGGATTAATGGATGGAATACATCACAGGACAAGTCAAGACGGCTGGCAACCCTATGCCGAAAGTGGGGAGAAAACACTATAATACAAAACGAAACAATTGCTCAGGCGAAAGAGACATTTAACATACATTTAAAACACAAAATTAAATAATAACCACACAGAGATTTACAGCCTTGGAACTGTCAGTAACAAAACTGGAAACTGTCAGTACTGGTCAATCAGTAACTGTCAGTAAAAATACTGGTAAGTCAGTAAAAGTAAAAAGCCTATGCACGAGTGTGGTGACCAAATTCTTATGGATTGATATACACATGTTGTAAAATATTTGTTTTAAATTGTTTGATTTTGTTTGACACAGATGCCTATAGATGCCTTGGATAATAACTTGGGTTAAAACATGTATCAACGTAGAACATCCCTATACATGTTATGGATTTCCGTCAAATGCAACAACGCGATATCGGTAAATTTTGTAACTCAGTGACCAGCAACACAGCGTCAAGAGCAGGTCCACCGAAGCACAGCTCGTCCTCACCTTCGAAGAGTTTGCTCGGAGCTTGGACATTCATGAGCAAGTCAACTCAGTTCTTCTCGACTTCAGTAAGGCATTCGACAAGGTCCCACTCAAGCGCATGACTGCCAAGCGGGAATACTACACTAATAGAGGTAACCTTCTCCAATGGATCCGTAACTTTCTAGCCGACAGGACGCAAACTGTCTTGGTCGAGGCCACCCAAGTCACATATGGCGTGCCACAGGATTCCGTGATCAGACCCTCCTGTTTCTACTGTACCTAAACGAATTCCCCTGGATTCCACCTCCACGTTCCATCTTTTTTCTGACGATGCACTTCTTTAAAGGCGGATAAAGGCATCTGCGGATAAATTTCTATGATATGTATAACGCTACATGTGGACGTCCAGAACGATGGCGGTTACTTACGATACCAACCCCCAAACACCTCCCCCCCCCCCCTGGGTTCACATCCTTAGCTACTTTCTGTCTGCAAGTGTACTGCTAGATTGTGAAAATATAATCGTATAACTGAATGGATTTAATTAAGGTAAAGGCACAATTGCCTGCTTGCCCAGTTCATCAACGACTTTATCCGTGTAGCACGTCTGGATTGAGGCATGATACATCGTCAGTATACCGCCGTACCGGGTAGCCTGATAGTTTGGGTTGGCATTACAGTGAATTAGAGAGCACAGTTTATGGTCATTGACGGCAATTGGTTGTCATTTTGCGACTAAATTCTCCAGACCTACGTCAACCATTTATGCAACAACGCCTTGTGTTCAGCATAACAGCACCAGACCATGTGTTACATTATGTCGTACTTACTGCCGGTTTTGCTCTCTTGTTTACAATAACATGATTTAATATGACTTTAAATCAAAGGAAGCGGTTTCATTGAAGGTGTTAAAAAGTCCTATGATTCAGTCAACCACTCGGTCTTTTCTGTTACATTTATATCGTTATAAATACATACATGTTGGAATCCATGTATGTATATCGCAATAAAAATCAACCAAGTTGAACTTTATTTAGATACATATATTAAATTTCGTATATTACATACATATATTGTAAAATGACAAAATTTAGTATACTACACAACGTGAATACATGTAAGTTTTAAGCTATGCTATATCTTTAGAATGACAAAAAACGTAAGGGGATGCCTTCTTTCCATATGGTACCTAACATACACATAGACTTCTCCAACTGAAACCCTGATATTTCATGTATATTACGAAAACTGTAGTCATACTTCTGATACTTTACTGTGCTTGACAATATAGTCCATTTATTGAATAAAGTCATGAAATAATTGTGTGTAAAATCAACAATGCTAACAAAAATCGCACAACGGTAATAATGACAGTATACTTAACTAAACACACTGCTTAAATGTGGATATGGCAGCTGTTGCCTTTGATAACAAGAATACGCATTTGTTGCATAGAATGTGTACACTTGGTGGTACGCATTTAATCAATGTTGCCCCCATTTATTCATAAAGACATGGTTAATTGTTTTAGAGCGAATAGTGGGTATGGTAGGCTTATTTTTTTGTCAAATAAATGCTCGATATGGCGATGTAACAACCCAAGGAAATGACTTGTGGTACTATCAAGATGTAACCTCATTTCTCTATTAGTTGAATGTGTGGCCCAGAGCAGGCGTACTTACTCATAAAGGAAGAACATGTGGTGAAATGGCAGCCAAACATTCATGCAACCTGGAATCATTCCTTGCATTTCAAATATAAAGTTTGCCAATCAACAAAGTATAAACTAATTGTTGTTTCGAGTTATAATATAACTGGTTGCAAGACATTAGGAAATAACTTGTTTTGCAAATGCAATCTGTGACCAGTAATCTACATATACTTTCAAGATGACTTTGCAAACAGGTTTACGAAGTACCCTCCGTATTGCAGCAGGAATGAAAGGGGAATTAAACAATATAAGGGTCGAATTGAAAAATTCCACAAGTGTAGATAGGAATGCACATTTACTACATACATGTAGTGTGCATAAATAGCTCATTGCTATGAGAAGATGATATGAATTTGATTCCAATAATATTCAAATAATGTGGGTAAGAATTAACATTTCTAATGACAATAAATGAAAAGCGATATTATAATTACAAGCTACAAACATATTTAAAAATAAGAACACAAGTATATATTTTATTCATGAATACCATATTGATATGAGCAGAAATTTATAATTTACTCTTAGATTAGTACTGTACAGACATGAATAATGATCAACATTTCAAGTAATAATAGATAAAATAAATGTACTAAGTACTACACACAGAAGGCAAAACTATTCTATCACAGTTAATATTACAATATATACACGGTGACTAATCACAAGTTAATACAAAATTATTGAAACCCGCGCCAAGAACATTTACTGAATCTAAACAAATCCAGATTATTGTCACAGTGTATGATAAATATATGCATTGGGTGAATCACCAAGCTCCTATTTCTATCCTTTGTTTAGTGTATAAACAAAAGTAAAATGGTATTAACATTTCAGTGCAATACACTTTCATCATGCGTATGTTCATTTTCTCAATCACATGACAGAATCTGGTTTGTTCTTTATACAAGCTGAAACAAAAATGAAACTAAATTAATAACCGTTACTATGTGATTCTTTCCTTTTTTATACACTTATAAAATTCAGTATAAGCAATCTGCAATCGGATATGAAGGAAAATGGTTTAACTCCATGAAGAGACTATTTGCAAGAATGTTTCAGTATTTCTGAAACTTAAATATTTGTGTTAAATGTACTTGGGCATTATAAAAAGAGAATACGTTGTTACAGGGAATGTCACATACACAAGACAATGTATCCCCACATAGGCCCCCGGGAAACAACAGTCCACAAACATCAGCCACTGAGGAGGTACAAGGGCAAACATATATGTAAATAGGGGTGTAAGGAATGGTCTAGTCGAGCATAAAGAGCAACTAACGAGAATTTAGAGGGACAACAAGGGGGCTGAAGGAATATACAGATAAAATACAGGTTATATATTTGTTTATGTCCTTGTACACATTTGAACATACATGAATATTGTCCCCCTGGGTCTGATGACCATCTGTCTGTCTTAACATACCAAGATAAGCTAGAGCATAATTTTAGCATATTTGATACACATGAAAGGCATGGGATTACAAATGAGCCACTAAAACAATTGAATTGAATTGAATTGAAATAAAACACTGAGCAAGAATCTGCATAGACGTTTTTGTTAAGAAAATATGAATTTCAAACATTCATGTTCAACTCCTATGATAAACACATCCTATGAAGAAACATGCGTAATGTCAAGTAGAAATTACTAGCAAATGAGTAAGGTAATACTTATCGTTATTAGCCGTTGTTGCTTACATAAAAGCATGAACAACGAAAACATAAATGTGATTCTCAGTAGAGTGCAGCGACCTATGTTGTACAATAACGTGTAGCCTATGACGTCCATTTCAATACATTCCAATCATTTAGAAAATTCATAAAAATACACAACCTGGTATGTGTAACAACCCTCTCTCCGAACCCTGTCCCAAACGCACCACCCTCTGAAAACCATGGGAGGGTCATGAGCTAAACTATTTTTTACATTACAACTTACTCCTTTGTCTCCGTCGGATAAATTTCCAAACAATGATTTCCATGTCAGCTTCCTGTTACCTTCTCCCTGTGCTGTAAAACATGTAAAGTAAAACCTCACTTAAAGGCTACCTCAATATTAAGACCGCCTCATTAATAAGACCATATTGCAATGGTCCAGATCTTGATGTTCTTCCGTAGTTTAACTAGATAATCATACCATCTCAAGACTAATGCCGTCTTTCTCGATACCAAGGGTGGCATTATTGTGGAGGTGTCCGTGTATATTTTTGTGAATAACTGGTTATTATTACCCAGGCAGTATGACATGTACAAAATGTAATGTATATGTATGAAATGTGTTACACTGCACATCAGTGTTTTGAATGTATTCTCTTCTTTTAGGGATGAATAACTGGTATGTTAATACCAATTATTTGAAATCAACTGGTTTGGAAAAAGTCACAGAAATTGTTAAAACTCTGATGTATATGGATGATTACATCCACATACTCATACAAACCAACATAATATCGTATTATAAACTTAAATAACTAAACAGAAGTTCAGTAATGTGATGCACTTAAGAAGCTATGGTACTCTAAATCTGGCTCATCAATATTTCACTAAGACGTATCCACCATATATTAAACACAAATATAAAGAAAACAGTTTGGACGAAGGTTTTCAAGCAAATCAAAACATAGTTCAAAGCCTATATGTGGTAAGTGGATACACACTTATAATGTATTACCATTGATCACTCTATCAGTTGGATATGAGAACTGGTCGATATTTCTTGTACCATCACTTATTGAATGGACCGACATTGTATTGATGTTGACACTATATTTAAAAAATAAAACATTTTCTCTCAATATCAAAACATTATTTAGAGATTAACACAGTTCTACAGGTACTAGTATACATCATTTTTGTTACAATCAAACCTCCAATTCTTTTAACAGTAGAGCGTATATTGTATAAACACAAAGATCCTTTCAAGCAAGAAATGATCTATAGGGCAGTTTGATGTTCTAACACACATTGCAGGTTATGCGCAACTCACCCCTTTTCTAACACAAAGACACAAAGCATAAACTATGAAAGTCAAAAACATGCTATATTTTACTTTTTTTCATAACATGCAACTCTGTCCCTTACTTAGGTGAAATTTAGTGTTGACTGACATATTTTTTTGCAAATTCAAATTACGACGCTCTGGTTATAACCTATAAACAGTCAACATATCACCATGGTAATACACATGCTCTAATAAGGTTGCAAGCTATTTTGTCATTTCAGAACATAAACATGTTATATAAATACTATTATATACAATCGTAGTCTTTGAGTCTTCATTCTTTACAGAAATTAAATAGGCTATTTAAGTCCACGAGGGTCTATTAGGCAAATACTGTTAGAATAAAACCATAAATATTTCGTTTTCAACTACAGTTGATTAAAAATCAGTTGATAATATCTTACTATGCAAATTTGAATCTAGAAATTCATAAATAGCTTGGATAGTAATTATTAATATCATTCTTATACTAACTGTCTTGTGATACAAACTACTTATCGCATAAACAATAAAATAACCACCGTCTTCTTTTCTTCTTATTCTCCCCCTTTCTGTCACCAATCAGCTTAGCAACGCACCAAACAACTAGCAAAATCAAAATCACAACGCCAAATCCAGGACCAATTCTAATGTAAAGAACGTTTATGTTGTCTACAAATATAGGAAAAAGATAAAGTCTTATATCGTTGGAATCAATTGATTTATTTTATTCGTAACTAATACAAAAAAAGTGTTTGTTTATATTAGAGTTATCTCTATTTAAAGGGCCAGCCCTTTCCACCTTATGTAACACCTTTTTTCTAAGCACATTAATTTCTCGATTCCTATCCTTTAATACCAGCACAAGGCAGGAAGCGAAATGATAACCATTATTAAACGCTTTCACCGAATTATATCAAGCTTACCACAAGCTACAGAACAGAACAGTTTATAAATATTTGAATCTAAGTATAAAATTTATCATCAGATGCATCCAAATTACATAATACTAATATTATAAAAGATACACTCTATATGTATAAGACTATTTATAACATAACAAACGATGTAGAGTGGAATAACACCCATGTATTATTTTCGATACTTCAATAGTGAAATAACAACTGACGTGCGTGTGACGTCAAAGCAAAACCAACGTGACGTAAAGGCGCTCAAATGATGTTGACATTGTTAAATATTTATTTTGTACGAAGTTTGACATGTTATTTCATAGACAATTAATGTCTTGTTAATTTTAATATGATGAATGAAAAATTAATTCGAGTTCGTATCTTGTGGCTGAAAATTAAAAAGAAAGTTGTCGGAACTACTTTTTGATGCGTCAGCTTTTGTTTACCAAAGACTGAATTATACACGTGATACTCTGCTTGCATATAAGGGTATTCATGTAATGTTTTGGCGAAAATCAGCCGTTTCTTCTTCTCACACCACAATACGCCACGTGGTATGGAATATATACATGAAAACAATTACCGAGGCAAGAGAGAAACAGGACACAAACAAACGATGGATGAACAAAAGAGTGCCTCTTTGGAATAGTCAGATAGTTGATAATACCTGTATTGTCATCACATTATAAATGTTATATCTATAGACCGGTTTGACCACTTTAAAGGGGGTCCTGTTTGGAAAAGAGCCAGTTTGGAGGGGATCTACCTGTGTTGCGGATTTATTATACGGTTGGTATGTAAGTCGTATATTACGCTTGTTTTACAAGACTGTTGGATAGAAATAACGACATAGATTGTGTATGGTGTTACTTACTTCTCTCTGACTTGGTAGAGTAAATGTTTACGTTAGTGGATGAGAAAATAAACAGATTTGTATACCTGATGGGATGTCTCCTATCTACGTTTTAATCCAATAAACGTACAAAATGTTGTAATCAAAACACACAAATGCAAGTGTAATTTCTTCTCTTATTTGTTCCGATCATATATAAAAAATATTAGATAAAGCTCTAATGATGTTCGTGCTACATATTTTGTTTTCTGGATGGCGTCTTTTTACATTTTAATTCAGACTGTTTGTCAAATTTTAAAAATATGCGCTAACAACTGTACATACTTCACCGTCGCAATGTACATGTAGATATTTAAACTGTTTTCGGATGTTGTTTAATATTGTACATTAAACACTTGCCCTGATTGCACATTGTTGTATCATTCCAGTTACCACCAGCTTCACAGATCACTGTCCTACTACCAATCAGTTTGTATCCTTCATTGCATGAAATGTTTGCTATATTTCCTTTTCTTGTTCCATTGTTCGTGACGAACACACCGTCATCGATATGCAGGATACCACAGTCTTAAACGATGATAATATTCATTTAATATCCCCAGTTGAGAACATAAGTGTCGATGTCGAAGTATTAAATGTAAAAAACGAAACGAAAACTTACACAATACGAACAAAAACATGTACATGTATCTAACTTCAATAATATTGATTTTGTTTGATTCAAAGAAGACGTAATGTTGATAAAATAGAAGTATAGACACATGTCTTATGTCGGTGTGTCGTTGCTCCGGGTAAACATTTCATTGGAAATCGGAGCAATCTAAACTAAAATAACGCGTTTTGTATTGTATGCACGTGTAAACGTTTAAGATGAAGATATAGTTAGATGCTTGATGTGTCTACAGGAAATCGTGATAAATGTGTGTCTTAACGATAAGATTCGTCGAAATGAAAGCACATTTCTTGTAATGGATGAAAGTTCTTTATTCACTTCTTATTATTAAACTGCCTTCTAATTCCAAAATTTAATGCAAATACATATAAGTATATATTGTAAAACTTCAATAATCAGACCAACGTTGGGACCCAGTGGTTATTGAGGTGATGTTAACATTGAGGTAAAATAACGAGCAAAACAGTGGAAATGACTTGAAAATTGTGTTCTTAATATTGAGGTGATCTTTACCTGAGGTTTTAATGTACGTATGACTTGACAAATGTTGTCGTTAATTAGGTTACTCCGAACTCTTTTGAAATTCATTTGTATATATATGACCCATCATGAACGCATTGTTGTATGCATACCTTTTTCACAAAACTGGTATGTTGTATTTTCACTGTAGCCTTGTCCACATGTGCAGTTACCAGCCATGCACGTTATACCTTCCATCGCGCTGCCACAGTCATCCGTTGTGTTACATGACACACCAAGAGCTTGTAAAGAAAACATGTGTAGAATAATCCATCATAATTGTACGAATCAAAATTGAATAAAGAAAATACATGTAAACGAAACATTCGTCTTACATCTGAAAGTATCAAAGCTTTTGCACTGACTATTATGTCGAGTTATAATTATCAGTAGAATGATTATGCCCGAGTCGATGTTATTGCGTTTAATTATACATGTACCAAAGTTTTATTCTTAAAACAAGACCCCCTAAACACAAATCCGCACATCCATTTGTGTGTAAAAGTTTTGTATTAAGAATATATATTATATATATATTATCATCCCGGCCTGATTATGTAACGCAGTGAAATGCCCGTAAACTGTGCTCTCAATTGAATTCCTTAATCACCCTTGCTGCCGTGTTACATTTATATATACATGTATATACCTCCACAAAAAAACTTCATAGTGTATTGGTATATGAAACGGCAATGTTCTGGTGTATAAGAACAATCGTTGATGTTGCTAGCGTCAGGATAACAATAAAATTCATACAGTCCATAACCAACATCATTGACGTCATCCAAGTAATAATATCGGTCATAGTGCCCGTATCTGAAATATAAAATCACTATTCGGAAATCAATTAAAAAAAATTATAATCATTTTTACACATTACTTTTATATTAACGAATCGGACTGACTGTTATAAAATGTTTGCTGTTAAAGGCCCAATAATATGGAAGCGTCCAGGTGCAAATATGAAAAATATTTTCCAGTATACTGTCTCCTAAGTAGGAGATGTTAACTCATAATTCTGACTTACTAAGTCCTAATTAGGAGATACTAACTCATAATTATGACTAACTATCTTTGTTGCCTTAAATTCTGATTGTTTTTGATGGTCAGACAGAAAGTTCCTTGATTTCCCATTCCAATACATGTTTGCCATTGCATTTTATGAATCCCTAATGATTTTAGGTTATTTCCTTGAGAGTATGTAGAGGCATTGTCTTGTATACTCTCCTTTAGCATCACACCATCATTATCACATTCTACCACGACTGATATTTTCTATTTTTCGACAGGCAAATCGAAAAGTGTTCATAACTAGTCAGCGAATCGCTTGTAACGAATTGTTCAATTGTCCAAAAATTGTGACAGTACACATGTATAACTGAAGAGTATACAACCGTTTAAACATAAGTCATGTGAATGTAAATTTGTAGGTAAAATAACCGAACATTACTGATTACGTCGGCTTGTCTAAATTGTGTCCAATGCCCATTAATGTGAAGTTATTACTACCATCGGATCCCCGTAGTATGTGTATTTTAATATGCGTTATCTCATTTATTTAATTTCGGATGTTCTTTCAAAATATCGCCGAAATATGTTTAATGCGTATTATAACAATCCTCGATGATGGAACGAAACATTGCCTTCTGAAAAGTCCTTAATGACGAGTAATTAAACCGACTTGCATGTCAACAATGGAAGCCACGTATTTCTACGTACACATTATGTTGACTCTCACACTGGTAAATATCCGCATATTTTAATCAAAGTGCTGAAAGCAATGCACTTGTTCGGTATTGAACGTAGGTTTTGTGTTCATCATTTTCAGATTCACAGAAAGTACAATGTAAAATGTCAAGGTAACGTCTGGCAATTTTGTACACGTGATTTTCACTTAGATGCTCATTTCAATTAATTGAATTTACACAATACATTTTAGTACAGAAATACAAAGCCATTATGAGCATTTTACAATAATCGAAGCATGGAAAGTGCCGACAGCGAGGGGCTCGATGCAGTGTCACTTGGACAAATATTTACCGATCACAATAGCCTATCAAGAACACATTGTTATGTCAGTATATTGAATAATATAAGAGATTTACACATACGATTGTGTACACATAATTGTTATAGACAGTTAGCAGGATGGAAGGGGAAGAAATAAACAGTACCTTCATGTTAGTTACAGAACAACCTCAATAGTAAGCCTTGGGACTCCTGAATTCTTTTTTATTGAGTTGGTCTTAACTTTGAGGTTAAATAAAGAGTAAAACATTGAAAATGATTTTGTAAACTTTCTTAATTTGAGGTAGTCTTATTAATTAGGTCGTCTTTAAGTGAGGTTTGACTGTATATGTCGCGCTTCAATGAAATCCTTTGATAACTAACGTAGTTTGCAACATAAACTTCAATGTGATTACATATGTTCTAAGAGGACTCGTCATCTCAAAGGCACATAATACTAAAACATTTTGATGGCTGTACAGTAAATTTATATCTTGTACATCTACAAATAATGTATCATGGTACATGTATTACCAAAATATATTGCAATCCCTTAAAAACTGAAGAAGTAGTTAGCCACACAAACTACATATGTGATATATTGGACAGACAAACTAAATGACAAGGTGATTCTAGTATTCACCTTGATAAACATTGTTAGAAGGCGTATAAATACATGGAATAAACTACTACTAAGACCATTATTTTTTAAATTTATTTAATTAGAATCAGTTAAATATAAAACGTTTTCAAGCACAATCATCCGTTATACACAGACACACACAATAGACAATCCGACATGACATAAGCTCTCTGGCCAAGCTAAACATTAGAAAGTTTTACCTCCAAATCTTACACAAATTTATGTTTCGATTTATCATCTTCAATTTCACAACACAAAATTGTAAAAGAGAAAATTAACTAAATTTCAATATATGTGAACTAGAGGTATTATTCTTTGAAAACTTTAGATAAATATTGGGAACTGACAAAATATTTCATACTCATGATAAAACCAGTTAATTTGAGTTTGGCTCACGACCATTGGAATCCTATTCACCTCAGTATGACAAAATTCCACATCTACATTTTGTTTCATTTGTAACTATAATACTTCATTTATGTTTCATAACGAAGCAGAGAAAAAAGCTCTTTGATTTATAAATGTTGCAACAAAATATGTTTTGTCAATACACTAGCCATTTGTAGAAGAGACACCTTCAGATACTCTGCTATATTTTTATCCATGTTAAAAATAAGACGTTTCCTTGTCAATCCTTGTTTCACAAAAGATTTGACATCAATTACAAAAGTTCCATATCTTTAACAGATCATTACATTCGTGCTTCATGACACAATTTTATGTGAAAATGTACTATTTCTGGTCAACCAGACTGAACAGCAATTTGAAGAAAACTACATAGATCTACATTTTAATATCCGTAAATTCTTTGCATGCTTATCATTTTCAGATAAACTCATAAATATATCACTTTTCTACATGAAAAATACAATTTGCAAAGATATATTCCTTACAAAGTATCAAAAATGTAATTATAATATAGAAATAATTAAGGATTTATGCCACATGTTTAGGTCGACATTTGTTTCCACTCCCGCGACCCTAACTCACTAGGGTAGGGTAGGTATGTAGGGGGATTTTTTTTCACAAGCTTAAAATGTGCACTGTATTTTTATTTATCATATTAATAGATTTATCTACATATTAGGGTAAGTTGAAATATGATACTCGTAGCGAAAGTCGATTAATCCCTGCTTTATAGATTTATCGATGATGAGGTTGTCCAACTGACTGGTACCAGCGATTCCAGTTTTTCGTACCAAATAGCCATCGTACCGTGGTAATATTCGAAGCCGGCAATTTTAGCGTCATTTTGATCGTAATGATTTACAACACATGTCAAAATTTGCAACTGTCAGGTAGCAGTGACACATACTAAAAGGTAGACAATCTCAAGGGTTTACCAGAATAATATTCATGAACAAAAATACTGTGTTGCAAAAATAAACATAATACATTAGTAATTCGATCACAAATGCATACATCTATCCACACTTTTGTTTCAGTTTTGAAATGTAAATCTGACAGATTAGAAAATACAGTTTAACAAGCATTTTTTAAATAAGTCACTCCATGATGTTATTTGCTGCACTTCATGACAACACTTTATTTAAAGATGGTCAACAGTCAAATGGAACTCTTCTCAGCGTCGAATAATCTTTCTTCAGCAGTGTCTCTAAATAAAAATAAAAAAAAATATTGAAAGCAACTTAAATAAATACAGGCGTATGTACTTTATTTACCATGGTCATTTTTCACATTAAATTTCTCAGTTTAATTATTAAACAATTTCAAATGGAAAGCATAGTCTGTGTAGTTAAGCACTTTTGGCATGATGAAACCAAATGAATTATGTATGATTGAATTTATTCAATACTTATCTGATCAACTTTATGTTCAAACTTACCCTGATTGCTGTCCTGAAATATGCCATTTGCTGCCAACATGGCTGTTTCTACAAATAATTATGGCTTCAAACAGTAGCAGTAGTTCCATTACACCTATCTAAGCACTTACAATGTGCGATTCTGAGATCTCATGTAATGTAGATCATAATTCATCTAGACTGAAATACATCGTCTGTCACTCATTGCTACAAAGAAGAATCACAATTAAGAAATTTGAAGCTATGTATAAGAAAAGAACTAATAAGAACTATGTCAACAATTTGTGAAAATCGTCTTCTGGTACAGGTAAATGTTAAACACAATCACTCGTAAGGTAGTTGCCTGGTTTGAGTGCTGGAGGTCATGGGTTTAATCCCTGACCGAGTAATGTCCAAAATGTACAAATGGTGTATATATCTCCCTTACCAGGCAATAAGCATAACATGTATATGTAAAACAGGAGATAAATAGGCCCTGATAAGTAGACAGAACGGAACAGTACGCGGACACATTGTACAGCATTTTAATAAACTGTGTAAAGTCATTGCTCTAAAAGTTACAGGAAATCCTGATTGTAAACAACCCACTGCACATGCGCAGTTTGGCACCGCACGTGCTACAGTCACGGCCAAAATAATTCGTGCTATTTAACCAGTACGCGGACACCAACATACACTTCAAAAGAGAACCACTAATGCGGAATCATTTTCAGAGAAGTTCCTTTGATGGTTTAATTTCCAGATTTTAAAACCTGGAAGAATGAAGGTTTTATTAAATTTTATTTATTTTGGTTTAAATAGCCACATGTATAAACAGAGAGTGTAGATACGCGTGTATTACGACTTTATTTACGAAGAACACTCAATGGATACCATAACAAACGTTTAAATGGCCATTTATGTTTTCTTCTTCATAAAATGGTCCAATGCTCTGGGTGACAAAAAAAGTAAAACATTTGGCGCATAACTGTACACATCATGTCACATGCAAACGCCCAAATGATTATGATGATAGTTCAGAAATTGTAACGGAACATGTCTGGCTTTATGTTGAATATTTTGGCGATACTTTGTAAAAATGGCCTTTTAATTTTTAAAGCCTTTCAATATTCTTTCTCTTTTATTGATTTGAAGATGATTTAACGGATAGCAAAAAAGTATTCACCCGTTGACTGCAAAAACAATGTTTGTTTACATTTCTCAACCCGAGTTCGCCTGCTTGTAATTTAAAATCCCCGAATAGCACAAATACGCGTTCGATACCAGATACCGGAAGAAGAACACGTACAGTGCGAATAATTATGAGTAATTTGACGTCAGTCAAGAATGTTTAAATCCTTACGAAACGCTAAATATGGAGGTGTCCGCGTACTGGTAGTGTCCGCATACTGTTCCGGTCTGTCTATATGTTAGTGGATATTCTGTTGATTCCACTTGAGCTCTGTATATCACAATATTGGTTGGTCATAAATTCGTACCAGTTTAAGCAAATCAATGGGAAGTGTGTCCGATGTGGGGTTCGAACCCACGACCCACTAAACACTAGTACAGCGCTGTACCGACTGAGCTAACTGGGCATCTGTCTAACCCCACATCACTACACTTCTCCTTCCGGTATTAGAGACTCTTCCACCATGGGCCGTCAAACACTCTTGCCACTATTGAAGTTAAGCATGGGGGAAAGTGAAAAGATGAAGGGCTCGAACCCACAGTCCCCTAAATATTGGTGCAGCGCTTTACCGACTGAGCTAACTGCGTGGCCATCTAACCCCAACACCACTACACAGTAAATGAGTAACTTAACCTGTTGTACAGGACATTTGCATGCAATCTCATATCCAAGATGATATATGTTTTATATTTTGAATACATTCATTGATTTCGGTCGATCCGATCTCGGACGACTTCTAAAAATCAGAATCTTACATAAAATTTACCCGTAGGATGAAGTATAGCATTTCTGTTGTTTTTGGCATCATCAGCATGCGGTTGACAACGTATTTTCTCCGTTGTCGTGCGTTTTCGTGGACGCCGCCATTTTGTTCGCTATGGGAAATCCACAGTTACGTCATATCAAGGAAAATATTATTTTAGCATTTTTGTTTTTGTAGAACTGTTTTTTTTACCTGTCGTTATTGATTTTCAATCATTGATAATTATTAAGTATTCAATTTAGAACATTTTCCGTAAATCGTCGATATTCAACGGAGCGATGACGGAAACTCGCATTTCCCATGCACTTTACGCGTGATACGTAAATGATCAATTGCATGGCTGAGGCGCAGGCAGACATTTATTCTGTAATGCGATATTTCAACTGCAATTTGTTTTCAAATTTCTTTGGAGTTCTTTATTTTGCGTAAGTGATTTCAGCTCAAATCCGTTTTCCAGCTGATATCACAAAAAAGACGCTCATATGTTGGTCTATTTTTCACCAAATCACTGACGAATATTGTATTATTGCGCCGCTTCCGGATGAAAGTAGATTTCGACGTCAAGCGATGCGCCTGCCGAAAATTGCCATAGAACTAGTTGTCCTACCGAACAACTAAACATTAGTGACCACACCTGCCAATGAAATATAGTGTCACGAAAAACAGTATCAATGCCCTAATCAGGAGGGTTAATAGGTCAAATATCAAAATATACTGTGTTATACAGCAGCGTGTGAATGTAACGATCGCGTGCATTGTGGCAACTTAATAATTCCATTTAAGAATCTGTATAGTCACTCCTCATATTTTCGCAGTACTCTTAATTTCCATTGCAATCCGCACAAGAGCGTCATCTACGAGAAGTCCTACATTGTTTTGTTCAATTTGGTTACGCTTGTTCAGTAAATGGTAAAACGAATTAAAATGTGAGTTAGAACAGTTTCAATTATCAATATGCATGTTTACATCTAAATAAAATGCACGCTACAAACATGTTGGGATACGAACATAACTAGAAATGTGTCCATAGGACACAGATGCCCCCATTTGCAGCCTTTGTCACAAAAGCAAATGCCATTATTCTGTTCATAGTTTGTGAATATGTATCAAACATACCAAGTGAACAACTGTACTGATAATAGTGTTAAGTCAAGGGCAATAACTTTGCACTTACTGGGCGTAATCATACATGAAACCCCAGGTGCACAACTATTCAATTCAATTCAATAGTTTATTTGTTATAGGCCACCAGCCCAAGACAACATATTATGTATAATATATGTACATGTTATATATATAACGTACATGTTATGATAATGTCAACACAGGAAAAAACAACAACATTGTGAACAAAACATAATGCAAATCACAAATAAGTATAATTGTTTTGATAATACAATCAGGTATATGATATCGAAAGAAATGTAGCAATGTAAAATAATAATATATTTTAGTTATCAATCGATAATTTTTCATAACGACAAAGCATACTGTAGGTGTTACATAGTAAAAAAAATACATATATATTTTAATCTTTACATATACGTATATATAATTTCGTATAAAATATTATGTCATGTGTAATAATTTATAATTACTTTCAACAGTTACAACATAACTACAAAGCATTTAGTAATGTATTTCTATGTTGCATTGCAAAATATATATACATAGCAATATTCTGTAACAAATCGTCATTCTTTGTATACATCAAGATAATACATTTGTTAAAAGTAGCATTTTCATAATATTTCTTTGGCAAATATTTCTTTCTAATATCAGAATAAAAAGGACATTTAAGCAAAAAATGATATTCAGTTTCCACTGCATTTTCACATAATTTACAAAACCTTTGATCTCGTTCAGTATTTGAGTATCTGCCATATTCAATTTCAAGTCTATGTGATGAACACCGGAAACATGCATGAGCATTTCTAAATTTACGAATATTTACGCAGTCTAAATAATGTTCGTGACAAAAATATGATTTAAAGTGAGAGTAAAATATGAGTTTTGGCGAATCTACAATGGAAGAATGCCATTCTTGACAATACTGATCTTTAAGTGATTGATTTAAAATAGCAATAAAATGTTTTTCATTCAATACAACTTGATTTAACCAAGCATATCCAAAGCCACAGCTAAACAACATATTTTTTACAAACGTCACCCAATTTCTAAGACCATGTTGGTCTGTCATGATAAGCATATTATAAGCTTTTTTAATGTATCTATCTTCACCTACTTTCAAAATCCTTATCCAATATTTAATGACGCGCTTAACGGTTTCAATATACATAGGATAACGACCACATTCTCCTAATACAGCTACATTTGTAGTTTTTTGTGGTAAGCACATATAACGTTTACACGCATATAAATGTACTTGCTCTACCGTACTCAGACGATCTATACCCCAAATCTCAGAACCATACAATAACACTGGAGCTACCTTGGTGTCATATATTTTAAAGAAAGACGATTTAGACAATTGACCATAATCATATAGTTTTGATAGAATAGACATCAAAATTCTTTTCGATTTGTTAGCTTGTTCCCCTGCCATTTTTGGCAGTGACAACTGTCTAGTTAAGGTAACACCAACGTACGTAAAACTATTTACAACTTCTATTTTTTCACCATGATAGTACCATTTTTCAGATCTTGATAATGACCCACCATTTTTAAAAACCATGATTTTTGTTTTTTTAATGTTCACTGAGAGCTTATATTCGTCACAAAAGTCACTTAGTACATTCAGAAGACGTTGAAGACCAACTGGGGTATCCGCTAGCATGGCAAGGTCGTCCGCAAAGAATAAAGAGTTTATTACCATTGTATCTGGGAAAAGTTGGATTCCATTATAATTTGGTGGCTGTATAAGCGTTATAAAGTCATTTATGAATAGTATGAATAGTATGGGAGAAGCCACGCAGCCCTGTTTTAAACCTAGTGGACAAGTAAAGCTGTCTGAGACTTCTCCTCTTGAACAACGAACTCGGGCTTTTACAGATTTGTACATAGCCGTAATGGCAGTATATAACCTTCCAGAAATACCGTTTTCTAGCAATATATTAAAAAGACGCCCTCTATCAACTGAATCAAAAGCTTTTTGAAAATCCACTTATGCAACATATAGTTTTTTTCCCTTCGAAGATAGCTGTCTTTGGGCAATAGCATACAAAACAAAGGCATTGTCTGTAGTTCGATATCCCTCTCTGAAACCGGCCTGGGACTCGGAGATCTTATTATACATATTTACATAAAAAGTTAAGCGATTGCATAGAACACTGGTATATATTTTGCCAAGTACATTTAGCAACGAGATACCTCTGTAATTATCCGTTGAGTTGGGATCACCCTTTTTAAATAGTGGAATGATTATTGCTTCGCACCATAGATCCGGATATACTCCCGTAATAAATATTCTGTTAAAAAGTTTATTTAATAACGGGAGTATATGCTGTAAGCTATAAATGAAACATTCGGGTACCAATCCGTCATTCCCGCCACTTTTACCTGTTTTAAGGGATTTTATGGCTCTGATAATTTCGTCGTCACAAATTAATTCGTTTAAGATTGTGTCAGTTATATCACTGTTGCCTATTTCCACAGCCTCTGGAAAAATATTATCTAATGTACATGTGCCGTTAAATAAATTGTCAAAGTGTGTTTTCCATTCTTCAATAGATATATTATTCTCAAATCGTTGCTTGGTATATAGTCTTTTGAATTTTTGCCAAAACGATTTAGCGTCATTACAATTATACATCAAGTCATTCAGCACAGATTCATTATAGTCTTTCTTTCGATTGGCACAATACTTTTTAAATTCAGTTCTTGCCAATATATAGTTTTGTAAATTTTCGTCACTACGATCCCTTCTAAATATACGTAACATCTTCTGTTTAAAATATCTGAGCGATTTGCATTTTGCATCAAACCACTTTGTCTTCTGTGAGTTAGTATAACTTATGTGTTTTGAGCAAACTTTACTACAATTTTTCAAGGCGTTTGTAAGTAAGTTGACAACATCGTTAACATCAAAATCAAAATCGTTAACTTGTGTTTCAAAATTAATAATGAAGTCCGCATTTAACACCTTCTTCACCTCCGTGTCAAACAGCAGTCGGTGTTCAGAATCAAACATATATTTAATTGTTTTTCTCTCTTTTGAAGGATGAGTCTCGTGACACGGTTGTCTATTAGATATATGTATTTTCGTTTGTAATGGAAAGTGGTGGGATTCCGTTCGTTCACCTACAGAAAAATCCTTAATCATATCTGCAATGTCATCCGTAAATAGAAAATAATCAATCACACTGCTGCCGTTTTGATTTATGAATGTAAATTCACCAACGTCTTTATCCTTAAATAGACGTCCGTTTGCGATTCTGATAGCATTGTTCTTACAGAAATTTATAAGCTTTAAACCAAAACTGTTTGTACTTTTATCGTTGGAGATTCTTGGTAAAATATGTGAATCGTCAATGAGGTCTGCATAAAGTTCAAACTCGTCAACATTATGGTCCAACGTCAAATAATCTTTACGGTCCCCTGTCCTTGCATTCAAATCGCCAAAGATTAATAAGTGTTCGTTTGGCTGAATATTGTAACTTAGTAATGTGTTTTCTAGTAGTTCGATGCCTTTATAATCTAGACCCGCATAAAAGGGTGATTGTTCTGGAGGCAAGTATGTAAAACATAGGTAAATGTGATCATTTGTATTTGTCATCAGTTTGTCCATCTTTAAAAACACTGCAAATTCACAGTCTCTATGTATTCGTGTCAAATATTGTTTATGTATACATTTATAATAGATAACTATTCCGGCCATAGCTCTTCCCTGATTATGCTTTCGAATGGCTGGGCAAAAGAAAATATTATATTCGTTTGAAAATATAGGGATGTCACATTCGTATTCAACCCAAGCTTCTTGTAAGCAAATAACATCAAAACCAGACAGGTATTGTATAAATTCGTCATCAAATATCTTATTTAATAATCCATCAATATTCCAGGAAATAATGTTTAAATATGTTGCGTCTTGGCCTCGGCCGAATTCCTATATGTTTGTATTGATTTCTTCATCACACTGTTCATTTGTTTCAACAACCACGTCCGTTTGCATATTTTCGTTTATATACAGGCTGGTGAGCCTTCCTGTTAAGTTTTATGGCTCTGGCTCATATTGTATTGGAGATATGCACGACACAAGTTTGCATACTATGTAGGCAATATTTTAACTAAATCAAGGGCCATAACTCTACACTTGCTGGGCACAGCCACACATAGAACCCTAGGTGCACAACTTCAAATGGTGGTTAACATTCCTGTTAAGTTATATTAATGTGGCTCATATTGTATTGGAGATATGAGTGACACAATATTGCATAATCTGTAGGCTATATTTTAACTAAGTCAAGGGCCATAACTCTGCACTTGTTGGGCACAGCCACACATGGAACACCAGGTGCACAACTTCACATGCTGGTTAACATTCCGCTTAAATTATATTAATGTGGCTAATATTGTATTGGATATATGGGTGACACAAGATTGCATACTCTGTAGGCTTAGTTTTAATTTAGTCAAGGGCCATAACTCTGCACTTACTGGACACAGCCAAACATGAAACCAGGTGCACAACTTCACATGCTGGTTTACATTCCTGTAAAGTTTTATGAATCTGGCTCATATTGTATTGGAGATATGGGTGACACAAGAGTGCATACTCTGTAGGCTATATTTTAACTAAGTCAAGGGACATAACTCTGCACTTACTGGACACGGCCAAACAAGAAATCCCAGGTGCAAAACTACATAGACTGGTGAACATTCCTGTAAAGTTTTATGACTCTCATATTCTTTTGAAAATATGAGTGACACAAGATTTTGTGACGGACGGAAGGACGGACGGACAGACTGGCAGCCGGACGGACGGACAAGGGCAAATATATATGCCCCCCACCCTTTTCAGAGTGGGGGCATACAAAGTCCATTCAAAACATATCCTTACATGAAAATAGGTTGCATCATGTAAGGTTTTTTACCAAGATTTAACTGTTGATGCACAAAATAATTGCAGAACAATTTCTTCAGTTTCTTTGAATGTGTCTATGTACGAGCAATACGAGCAATAGCGGTACAGACCAAAACGTAGGATAACTCTTGGTGGCATTACGTGCAGTTATCACTGAATTGTCTTTCTTGTTTTATCAAAACATGATATGCTTTACCTTGACAAGGAGTCTGTGTCCATAGGAAGACAGTGACGAGAAACAACCCTAAATAAAATAAGCATATATTATTTACTCCATTCAGCACAGTGAACATTGAGTGGGATTGAGTAAAACAATGTAGTATAAATTTCAATTGTATGAACAATAAACCATTTTAACAATTTCTGTTCGACGGTTTGGTATTGTCACCTTATCCATACGAACTATTCTAATCTATATGACCGGCACAACCAGCTTGAGACAAGCGTATAACATTTTCTACAGAACATTGGGATTCAGCATCAATATGATATGTGTCACCAAAAGTTTTGACTCATTCAAAATTCGCTGCTTCCACATGACATATTAAAATTGTTGAATAATGTAAATATTTGTTATTTATATTCCTCTCCCGACAAAATGTATTTCAGTCACGAGATAGTTCAAGGACGAGCCGAAGGACGACTTGTGGCACAGCTTTGTTTATATATTATAAACAGAATGTGACACAATAATGTATTACTTTAATACTTTTTTTCATAAAGGGAGACAATCGCGATATAAGGAAAAAGATAGCTTTTGGCATGGGCGTTTGCTTTTTCACGACGTGTGATCTAAAATGGGGAATGCACATTTTCCTGTTTGCTTCAACGGGTTTTAATCCAATTATGATTACATGTATTTATTTTCAGTTATACATGGCAGTCAGCTGGTTTTCCTGGAAATTAGTCATTAACTAATACTAACTAGCTTTTCCACAATCAGCTAACAATTTCTCCATAAACATCAGAGGTGGAGGACAAATAACTGTACCAAATGTTACGGAGGGACATGATCTGCCCCGCCCGTGAATCGAACCTGGGCCTCCCGGGTGGAAGCCCAGTGCTCTATCGACTGAACTAACTGAGGAGGTATTGGCGATAAAGTGGCTGGGAAAATGGAATATAAGTACACGTATACTTACATGATGTTGACATTTCCCTCTTTCCAAACCACATCTTTTATTGATTTCTCACTTAAAGCAGAACATTTCACCTATTTTGATTATTGTTGACAATAACACTTCGATTTTCCTTCATAAAGGATTTATCACATACCCGTCCATGATTCTACGTTGACATCAAAATCATATGGCACAATAATATGCAAATGAGCGTACAAACCGAAAAGAAATCTCTTCTCTACTTGTTTACATTAAACATATCAGTAAATATGAAAATATCCACATCGCCATCTTTTGTTGCATGAAATAAAAATAATGCTCATGAACACGCCAACAAAAACAAATATAAATATTATAACGTTGATGGTTAACATGCAAGTTGTGACATATTTTCTAAGCAGTCTCCCAACTAACCTATCCAGTTCAGGAAGTTTATTCCACCACAAACGATTATTGCGTCAGATGATATCAACACATAATGAGTGTACATTTGAGTCAGATAGATGGAACGGACTAACTGAACGGGTGTGTACTGAATGACGTCAGAGACTATACCTCCCCACACATACCTCCGGGAAAACAACAGTCAGGCATTTTAGGGGGTGCAAGGGCAAATACGCAAGTGGACATGGATGTAAAGGACATGGGGGGGTAATGGTTGGAATACACCACAGGCCAAAGGGCAATTTAGCATACAACTAAAACACAAATATAAATAATAACCATACAGCAATTTACAGCCTTTGAACTGTCCGTAAAAATGCTGGGTTTTAAATCGATTAACAGCTAGCTAACAAGTTAGCTATTACGTATTAAATTTATTAAACTCGTTGAATAAAATAATAAATATGAATCTCGCCACTTCATCTCATTTTAAATATTCAACTCGCTCAATAATTCAATACTAGTACAACATTGATATCCTCTATATATCGAATATCACGCCTATGCAAAAGGTTATGCGAGTCTTGTTAATGCCTTAACATTTGACCAGCTAGCAGTCAATAATATCCGATCATTACAAAATATTCTAATAATTGCCAGTAAAGTGGCACGACTGTTCCATGAAGATACTACATGTACTTTTTTCAACATATTATATAAATGTGTAGGTCTTGTATTCTTTTTAGGAACAGTCATACTAAATATGGCTTTACTTTTTAAAGGACAGATTTGTGTAAACCAATCAAATCTTACAATAACCTTTAAACCAAATTCCCTTCAACCAAATAACGGTGACGCGGAGAAATTGCCCGGCGTTGGAATTAAGAAGACCGTTTTGGTTTTATGTACTATATAGTCACGAATAGGTAGCCTATATTGTTGGTATCAGATTATTCGATAGGTAATGGGTTTATTAACATAAATCTGTACTTTCACGGCTGATACAATGAGTAGGCTACTGATAAACGTTAGCGAAACAATATCTACGACTTATCCCAGGATTGATAATTGTTGGCCGCGCGGAAAACCTAGATATACCCAAATCCACCCAAATGTACTCCACCTGTACTTAAATATGCGTACGGTTAGTTAATAAAATGTTATTCGGATAGAATTCACAAACAGACCATTATTTCAGTCGCTTGTATTAAATGAACCTAGTCTGAGCATGATTTTCATTTTATTTGTAATATTTTTGCTAAATCTACTACAATCTCAAATGTGTGCACACCGTATAAAATCACTACCCACAACGTTGTTACACAAGTGACGTACAAGAGCGTAGATCTCTATCAATTATACTAAATCTTCCTCTCTCATTATTAAACCGGCCCTTCTCAATTGCAATGTTTTATAAGCAGTACCACAGATCTAACAAGAAATATCTTAAACAAAGATTGTCGGCTCAATTTTAAAGGTAAAACTGTGTTGTTAAATCTTAAGTTGTTTTTACTTCTATTTGGAAACGCTACATTGGACCATTCCGACACACTCCACATCTTATTTCTGCTCCCGTAGTTCAAGAAACAGTTAAATTTTATGTGAGAATTCTTTCATACCAGTAAGATATTATTTGTGTAGTGTATATTAACATTGAAAAGGCGCAAACATACACCTCGAATCAGATCAAGAACTCAGTCAGCGGTCGTATTTTTAATGAATAAAAGCAGATAACAAATGATAAATTTCTTCATTATGATAAAGCATTTATTTTAAAATTGAAAGTATTGAGTTAGAAAATTTGTTGAATATATAAGACTATATCACAAACGCAGTGATTCAAAATGTACTTTATTTATTCGTCTATTCACCTCAGTGGTTTGTGTGTGTATACAGTCGATGGGGATATGAAGTGGTTTGAATCCATGCAAATTAATGACAAAGATTCACATTCATTAATATTGACTGAAATGTATTTGCAAACGAATCGGATAATAGTTTATTTAAATAGAGTATATGATTCATGTTCCAGAATATTACGGAGCCACCCCATTCATGCAAACAACGTGTCTTTCTTGTCAGTAATTATCTAATGTACAACTTTCCCTTGTGTATTTTGCATAACGCACTGCAAAACTTGCTTGTATGAAAGGACCACAAATATGATGGTGTCTTCAATCTTTTGAATTAATACATTTTTCCTTATGACCCTGTAAAGTTGAAATAAATAATGCACGCAGGTATAATGTTTCGTCGAGGTAATGCGAACGTATTCAAAATACAAAGAAAACCCTTATGTATTAGTTTGAATGCAAATTCTTTATACGATGAGGAAAATGCAATTTAATGATTAAAGCATTTTTAAATGCAATTCTGAGAAGGAGAATGTGCAAATATGAAAATAAAGCCTAGAAAAACAAAATTATTTTATGTTGCCAAACTTATGGCCCAAGTATTACATTCCCTTCCATAAAGTATTGGATTATTTAAAATTAGTTTAAGAAATTTTTTTTTCATTGTTTCACACTAAAACAACACCACGCTCATTTATCTGTGTTTTACAGACGCTTTCAACATGATAAGTAAATTGAAAGCGTCTGTCTGATGTAGAGTGAAAAACATATGATTCTTTTAGACGATTCTTCTAGACGGTCTCAATGCCGTTATACTGGTAGTATACAAGAGGAAATTAACCATAAATCAATGCATTGTATGTAAAGTGCTATAAGAATAGTAACCTTAAGACCTAATCAGTGGATATTATTTTATATTAGGAATAGAAAAAATGTCACTCAAAGGCCGACTGGGGGGCAGGGCCCCCTTGGCCCCCCGGTGGATCCGGGTCTGGTTAAGACAAACCGTCATATCTTTAAATAAGATAAAGACAAACAATTACATGTCTATAATATACTTAAATCATTAAATGAAAACTCTCACCTGTAACAATCACATGCGTACATATCTCATGTGCAACTATCTGATGTGCAATTATCAACTATGCAACTGTCTCATGTGCAACTATCTCGTGTGCAACTATCTCATGCTTAACTACATGATGTGCAACAATCTCATGTGTAACTATCTCATGTGTAACTACCTCATGTGCAACTATCTCATGTGAATCTATCTCATGTGTGACTAGTTCTTGTGTGAGTATTTCATGTGTAACTATCTCAGGTGCAACTATCTCAGGTGTTACTATCTCAGGTGTAACTATCTCAGGTGTAACTATCTCATGTGCAACTATCTCAGGTACAACTATATCAGGTGCAACTATCTCATGTGCAACTATCCCAGATACAACTATCTCATGCGTGACTATCTCAAGTGCAACTACCTGAGGTTTAACTACCTCATGTGTAACTATCTCATGTGCAACTATATCAGATGCATTTAGTTCATGTGTAACTATCTGGGGTGTAACTATATCATGTTGTCTTAAGTTGCCATCGTTTGTGCAATTATCTCATATGCAACTATCGTTTGTGCAAGTATCTCATGTGTAACTATCTCCTGTTAAACTATCTCACGTGCAACTATATCATGTTTGACTATTTCGTGTTAAACTATCTCAGGTACAACTATCTCATGTGTGGCTATTTCATGTGTGACTATTTCATGTGGAACTATCTCATGTGCGACTATCTCATGTGCGACTATCTCATGTCTGACTATCTCATGTGCGACTATTTCATTTGCAACTATCCCATGTGCGACTATCTCATGTGCGAATATCTCATGTCTGGCTATCTCATGTCTGACTATCCCATGTCTGACTATCTCATGTGCAACAATCTCATGTGCAACTATCTCATGTGTGACTTTCTCATTTGCAACTATATCATGTTGCCTTAAGTTGCCATCGTTTGTGCAATTATCTCATATGCAACTATCGTTTGTGCAACTATCTCATTTGTAACTATGTCGTGTTCAACTATCGTGTGTGCAACTGTATTGTGTGTAACTATCATTTGCGTAACTATCTTGTGTAATTCAACTATCACGTGCGCATCTACCCCATGTGTAAATATCTCGCACAATCGATTATAACCATGTATAGCGTCAGTAGCAATATCCAGGACATAAACTAAGTGTCTGACTCGTATACCGGTACAAAAATACATGTTTACAAAACCAAACTGAATAGTGCTCCACGCAATTTTTCATTTATATCGATTCAGACTTCTCTCGTGAAAAGACATAATAGGCGAACGGTTTTGACTTTGTAATACGATCGTATTAGTGAAAAAATCAATTACATTCAAATCTTTACAGTAAATAAAGAGTTATTGACTTAGTTTGATTTAAAAGGTTTTAAAAAATCTGTGTAGACGAAATTTGCGCATGAAGTTCATTACTAATCTGTGTATTGTTTTGAAATTTAAATACTTGATCAATCTCCTTTTCGGTAACGTATCACCAGAAATAGTACCACTAGATCTTCTGTGACCAAGAAAAAACGCGAGATTCGTATGTTTCATTCCAGCATCTTTCAAATTTCTAGTACTAATTGAATACAAAAACTACTGTGTGTTTCATTTGAAATCCGGTAGAAAATGCGAGATTGACATTTACTTCGGCGCATCTTTTTCACTTCTCTGAAACAACCAGGGTATATTTGGAAAAACACGAGATTTTGTGGTAGTACAATGTACCTCGAATATTGTATCGAAAATGAAAACACAGAAGTTTTTATACAAAATCTGCAAATTTGAAATAAAAAAGATGCGAGAATGTAACAAAAGAATATCGCGTTGTTTTTCTTGGTCAATTAAAAAAGGCGAGGGGCCAGATCGCGAACGTCCTAACTGAGGATTCCGAAGTAACGTCTTCTTATGTTAAATTTTGCAGTTCGGTCCTCAAACAAATTATGTACGAATGGCCAATTTTCTAAATTTTGAAAGCATGATTTTAAATATTGTGTTATGGTCACCGGTCATTGACGTCATCTTTCCAGGTACAGTGCTACCCCATAGCGATACCGCGCTGCAATCATGTGACATGGTACCACACCCAGGCACACTAACCTGCCCTTAAAATGCCGAGCGTTGGTAAGGGTGCTACTGGTACTCGTTTTAAGGACTTTAGGTTTGTTGCGGCCAGAACACAACACCCAGTCAAACGCTATGTTATTGTGCAACATTGACAGCGTTTAGAAGCATAAATGAAACGATAGTAATAAAACAATACACATTTCTGGAATACTGATTAGTGAAATACTTTAAGTGCTCACTAGTAGTGTGAATAAGGTTTCGGCTTCTCCCCCCGGATATAAAAGGTTCGAGCACAACAAACTTAGAAAACATTAGCACTGATTTTTCTTTCAATAAACGGAGTAGTGAGAAATGAGAAGCGGTATCATTATAATCAGGGCTAGTACATACCGGGTTATGAATCGGACTATATAACGCTATCTCTTTTCGATTTATCCTATCTCGGCTCGCGATTTTACCTACGCGTAAATTTCACGATATGGTAGATAACACGCTCTAAGCAGACGACGTTTATGTGTAAATATTTGTATATTGACAATTAATTGCTATATATTATAAAACAAAGAAATGATGATTTAGGAAAAATATCATCTTAAGTAAGACAGTATAATGTTATTTAAATTCTCACATGTTAATGGCATTCACGGGTATCAAATCCCAATTGACAAATTCAGTGAACTTTCAAAAGAAAAAATATATGTGTTGAGACAAATAAAAAAGCACTTAAAAGTACTATTACACGATTGTTGTTACCTGCAGAGCACCACACTGTCTTCTTTTTTCATAAAAACACTAACATCTTTTGTGATACAAGGCGTATTAGACTGCTATTTTTCACATAATCATGGTCGTACTTTTCAAATTGGAAGCCATTGGCCAAATTCACTGATTCTTTCTAAATATCTGGACAATTTGAGCACTTATGACCTAGTACAAAGCACAAAAGTAAATATGATATTTGTGTTTTCTAGTAATTGAACAGTTTTAATTGCTTAATTATACCATTATAACATTTACAAAATACTACATAAAAGAAAATTGACCGTCCGCCATGATTTTTTACAAGTCTGGTCGCTCACATTCGAATCGTTAATTAGGAATTATTTACGCATAGCGAGGTC
Organism: Mactromeris polynyma; assembly: GCA_032209605.1. Taxonomy (NCBI): domain Eukaryota; kingdom Metazoa; phylum Mollusca; class Bivalvia; order Venerida; family Mactridae; genus Mactromeris; species Mactromeris polynyma. The sequence goes on along the minus strand of JASFXZ010000004.1, from coordinate 31,760,985 downwards.
TTAAGTATATACATATCACCGAAGCAATACATATTCTCTAGAAATATCAATAAAGTTGCAAAATAATGTGTTTTAATTTAGTTGATTTTACATTTTGTCTTCGCTATAACAAAACATTAATTTGCAAATGGCACCCGATGTGTAGTGAGTCACATGATCATCCGATGCATAATAAACTACGGTACACCGTCTGATTCATAACCCGGTATGTACTAGCCATGTTATAATTGATGTTTTAATTATATTTCATTTATAAAAAAAACCGGTGTATCAATTAAATCAAAATGACAACTAATACAAATAGTACAAAACCGACTACAAGCAAAACATCGGTGAAACAATTTGGTCAATTTCCGCTTATTCGTGCAAAACTGTAATGAAATTTTCAAACTTACCTTAAAAGAGTGGTGACATTATTTTAGAGTTGAATTTTCTCAAACATTAAACACTGAAATCGCGATGTGCGTGTATGTATGTATTCTCATTGTGAAAACGAAACAAGATCTGCAATCAGGAAGTGTTTATATCGATTTTGTGAACACAATCAATAAACCGAATAATACCTTTACAAATTTAGTTTATTACATATTTGTTGGTGGTGTAATTAAGAACAGTACTTGTAATGAATTTGATGTAACTGTTTTAGAACATTCTTTTGAGGGTATTTTATGGTTGAAAATGATACACAAACTTGATAAGTTTGTTTTACTTCCATGTGTTTGTTATCTGCCTCCTGAAAATTCTTCTAGACAAGTTAATGGTGATCTGTTTTATGATAGTTTGTAAACAGATATATACACATATCAGAATGATGGTTTATTGTTTCTATGCGGTGATTTTACCAGTCGTTGTGGTCAACTTGATGATTTTATTAGAGGGGTTGATAATCTACCAGAACGTCATATCGTTGTTTTTATGACGAATTCATTTGGTGATTTGTTTATAGATTTTTGTATAAATGTAAATATGTGTATTTTAAATGGTAGAAATTTCAAAACCAACGATTTTACATCTGTGTCTAGTAAAGGTCTATCTGTTGTTGACTAATGTTTGCCACTTTATGACGACTTGTCACTTGTTTATGATTTCTCTGTTATTTCAGCAACAGATCTAATTAACCAATTGAGACAAGTTAGTGGATTATTGTCGAAGAACATACCTGACCACTCATTAATTAAATGGAAAATTGATCTGAGGTCATTTTTGTCATTGAATGAAGACTCGGTTGACTATTCTGTTGTTGATATACCTGAGCGATCCAATAGTGAACCTTACAATGCTGATAATACATCCATATATTATGATAAGTTTGATCTTAAAAATATTCCTTCCAATTTTATGTTAGAGGAAGATATTGTACAAAATATACATGCATGTATTTTTAAACTAGAACAAGGTTTACAACATAAAAATGATATTGATTTTGCCTTTAGTGACATATGTGACGCCATTAAGTCAGAAATGTATAACAAGGTTAGTTATAAACATGTTTATGTCAATAACAGAGCTACTTATAAAAAGAAAAAGATAGGTAAACCTTGGTGGAGTGAACACCTATCCTCCTTGTGGAATCGCTTATGTCAGACTGAGGGGGCTTGTGTTAAATGCAAAGATTTGTCACAGAAAAAGGTTTTAAAGTCTATATATATAGATGCTGGAAAGAAATTTGACCGAGAAGTTCAACGTATTAAGCGTTCATATTGGGTGCAAGTTCAAACAAAAGAAATGTCTGACTGTACTGGTAACCAGCAGGAAAACCATTGGTAGAGTAGGTGTTGCTCAGTCTAGAAATAAAGCTATTCCCATGGAGATGACAACCGACACAGGTGTCTCTAATGATGTAAACACAATCCTGGATAAACGGAAGAATGATTTCAGCAATCTTTTTAATAGACCTGATATCAATTTGAATGTGTCTAGAAATAATGATTCTGATTATATAAGTCAGAATAATTCTGATGTTTTAAATGTCGATATTTCTGTGTTAGAAGTACAAAATTCCATTGTTAAGGCAAAGGATGGTAAAGCCTGGGGCTATGATAACATTCATATGGACATTTTAAAGAATGATTGTTGTGTATCTGTTCTGCATATCTTGTATAAGGTTTGCTTTAAGAAAGGCATTATTCCATCTGATTGGGGTAAAATCATTATTTGTCCGATTCCCAAATCTAGTACTACGGATCCTGGAGACCTGCTGTCATACAGAGGTATCTCACTGTCATGTACTATGTATAAGATTTATTGCTCAATATTAAATCAGCGTTTATCTAAGTGGACGAGGCCAATAATGGTATTGTAAACGAACAAAATGGTTTTAGAAAATGTCGTAGTACTATTGATCATGTGTCTTTCCTAACAAACATAATTGAAACAAGGAAAAAGTCTAAACTATCAACAGTTTGTGCTTTTATAGATTTTAGAAAGGCTTATGATTTTATTGCTAGAAATATTCTTTGGACTAAATTATCTAAATTAGGTATCAAAGGAAATATATATATCAGGCATTACAGTCTCTGTACCAAACAGTCTCCTCATGTATAAGACTGAATGGACTATATACGGAGTTGTGGTCTACGTCAAGGTTGTTCTCTGTCACCTTTGCTTTTTAATATATACATTAACGACCTAGCTATCAAAGTAAAAGCTATCGATAAAGGTGTAGATTTAGATAATGAAAATGGGTGTATTTTGTTGTATGCTGATGATGTTGTACTTATTGCAGAAAATGACCTACAATATATGCTCAATGTATTGTCTGAATGGTGCACTGCAAACTCAATGATTGTTATACTCAAAAAAGTAATATTGTTCATTTCCGCCCGCAGTCTATTGGTAGATCTGCATATATTTTTCTTTTGGAGAACAGCAATTAAAAATAGTGAGTCAGTATACTTACCTCGGTATTTTACTTGATGAATATTTAGATTTTAAAAAAGACAGCCAAGTGCGTAGCGCAAAGTGCAAACAGAGCTCTTGGATTACTATTTGCTAAGTGTAAATCTGGGTATTTGCCATATAATGTTTTTGTTAAACTATATGATTCATGTGTTTGGCCCGTTATTGCTTACAGTGCTTCTATATGGGGCAAGAAATCGTACTCATGTATCAATGCTGTGCAAAACAGGGCAATGCGCTATTATTTGGGCGTTGGTAAGTACACACCCAACACAGCCCTATATGGCGAGATGGCGTGGCACCCGCCGCACATTAAACAAATGAAGTATGTTTGTCAACAATGGTATAGATTCAATAAAATGGATAATTCAAGAATTAATTATAAGATTTTTCCATATTGTTTGTCTAAAAGTGGCATTAGGTGTAAAAACTGGCAATTTGATTTTATCCAAAATATGAATAAACTAGGTTTAGAGCAAACAACTGGATTATGTGAAAGTATGTCATCTAATTGTTTCTGTGATAAAGTTGTTAATATGTGCATGTCTGTCTTTAGAAATGAATGGAAAACCCAAGTAAATAGTGATACCGGAATAAGTGGCAGAGGCGGTAACAAGTTAAGAACGTATAGATTGTTTAAACAAAATATTGAATTGGAAAGGTATTTGTCAATGTTTTTTCCTGTTAGGCATAGAATAGCTCTAGCCAAATTCAGATGTGGGGTTGCACCAATAAGAATTGAAACTGGACGTTACGAAAATATTGCTGTTAATAATAGACTTTGTCAAATTTGTAATACAAATAGCATAGAGACTGAATTACATGTACTGTTGCATTGTCCTGCTTATGATAGTATCAGATATGAATTGTTAAATTCGTGCTATGAAAATAATATCACTTTTACAAATCTCACAGATGTTGAGAAACTTATATATATTCTCTTCAACAATGATATTGTAGAATTTTCCGCCAAAACCTGCTTTATGATTTTACAATTGAGGGAAATATTTTATATAGATAATTCATTATTACATTTTATAACATTACTAACAACTTTTTACAAAACTGATAGATAGTCATTCTTATGTTTCAAAAACCATATTTTGACTTTTTATAAGGAGAAAGGATAATGCAAATTGCATGCAAAGGTCACTCAACAGCTGACTGGGTGGGGGGGCTGAACTGTTACCAAGGCCACAATTAAAAATATTTCAGTTTGCCCAAACCCGACCCATGATGACAAGGCAGATAGGTAGGCAAATTCTTTTTTTTTTATCAGGATTTCTAATATGATACTAGATGTACTAGCCCTGATGCAATTTAAGTACTAAACAGAGTCTGCATAACTTAAACTAAAGCATAAGTTTTTATCAATATAAACCAGTTAAAATCTTTATTGCTAAAACAATGCACACACAAAAATAACTAAAAATATTCATTTCGCAAACTTAAAATTGTTCATCGTTCACAGCCTTTCAATTAACATCTGTTACAATCTTAAAATAACATCCCATTAACAATATAAAAAGCATCCAATTTGGCAAATTATATTTATTTGACAAACTTAAATTGTTTATTGTTCACACCAATTCGTTCACACCCCTACAGTTAACATATGTTCCACTCGAACAATTTTTAAAAAGCGATCCCGGAGGATCCCGGGTCACGGATCCCGGATTTCAGTCCCACCCGATAAAAACCGAGAACATCGAATATCGATTTACTGCGTCTCCTACACGCTTACTTTTAATCTTATTCACAGTTACTTTCAAACGCAAAGACGACAACATTAAGTTTCATACGATGACGGAGCGGACACGAAAAATATCCGAAAAAAAAAAATCTTCCAAAAAACGGCAAAAAAAGAATTTGAGTCTGCGGGTTTTTTTGGGGTCGGTCGCGTTTGGGCAAACATACAATCTTTTTATTTTGGCCCAATGTTTAAAAACACACACATTTCGGTTGCGCTTTAAAGGCTTTTAGTAAAGGTAAGAAGACGAGGTATGATGTCGAGAGTTACTCATTAAGCTATACAGTGTCACCCTTCCAGAGCAGACAACTTGCTTGAACAATAACCTCTTGTCAACAATATCATCAATTTTCCTGTACTGGCAGTTCACAGTGGAAAACACTTACAACGTACTCGGTGATAACAAAAAAAGGGTAATACGTTGTAAATTTTTAATCCCCGACATTTGTCATATAAATACAATTATAACGAAATTTCGTTTTATGGATATAACGAAGTTTGGATATAACAAAGTCAATCACCAGGGGTGCGTTTTATCAAATATTAGCGATGCGATGTCATAAAATCGCAGATCGCTTTCATTTGCGAGTTCATTTGCGATTACCGCTATTTGCGTTTTATCAACACCATCGCAAGTATTCTTTCCGTCAATTAAAGCCGATCGCAAAATTCCTTTTCGCCACTTACAAAAAATGAGACACCGTCTCCTAAATGACGTCACAGAGCGCACCTGTTTTCGCATTATGTCAAACAGACATGTCGAGAAGCTCGAATTTTACACTTGTAGAGCTTTCAACCACTCCTCTGACATTACAGAGATGAAAAACGCCGTGTTGACGGCTGCTTCTCACAAGATGGCCTCTCAACTCCCCGCCAAACTACGTCATCTCCCGCGGTTTTTGCATAGATAAAACCCACATGAACCGTTCTGTGACTAAGACCGGAATCCAAGGTCACTACAATTTTGTAAACAAATGTTATTTGTGAATGCTCCCCCTTTGCAAAAATTTGCATGCGAGTTATTCGCTTACTGTTTACTTTTAACACTTATCATTTTTATGATTACATGTATGTCGGTCATTTTTGCGATGAAATCAGTGGTTTGCGAGTGCCAGAACCCAGTCGCTAATATTTGCGATTTTATACAGGCTAACAGGTGCCCTCGCAACTTTGCGATTTTTAATAAAACGCGATTTGCGATTTTTTTCTGCGATTTTGCGATTATCAGCTGCGATTTGCGTTGCGACCGTTGATAAAACGCCCCCCAGGTCCCCAGAAATTCATTATAAACGTGTTCCTTTGTATACCACTAATTTGATATCTCTTTTGAGCAGCACTTTCTCAACAATAGTCAAACCAAGCTTTTAATTATCCACAGGGTGATTATCTAAAGAGGTTTCACTTTTTATTATTGTAATGTATATTGGTAACATAATATTTTGTATGTCCTTTGTGTTTAAATGATGATACAAAGAGATATAACATAACAAAGACATGGACTATAAACAATAAAAGTTTATTTATACCTAAATATCAGATTATTGGTAAATGTAATATAGACCATTACAGTAACAACAATTTGTAAAAATACAGTCAGACCTTGTTTATTCGACAACCTTCTATCTGAAAACTTGGTATCATCCTAAATAAATATCAGGTCCCAACATCTTCTTAGGCACGTCAAATTTAAATGGGCTGTTCAAACCCATTTATTATTCGAAACGTTTTTTGGACCCAACAAATTTGAATAAACAAGGTCCGACTGTAAAGTATTTAACATGATATGTAGACAAAAAAAATCACAGTGAGGGTATCTGCAGTATAATCTTTGTTGTACCCTACTTCTCAAAAGTCAACAACAATTATAATGCATAGGACTTTTTTCTCCATACAATGAAAAATCAAAACAAAAAACTCCACCCACCAATCACAACAAAAACATATTGAACGTAGGTGATACCACAAATAAAATCAATTACATGTTTATTAGTACAAGCACCGCATACACATCCTTGAACAATTAACATAATTAACATACGTTTTATTGGTACAACCACCACATACTCATCCCTCAATCATTAACAAAATAAACATATGTTTATTGGTACAAACACCACATACAAAGCCTTGAACCATTAACAAAATAAACATATGTTTATTGGCACAAACAGCACATACACATCATTGAACCATTTACATAATTAACACACATTTATTGGTACAACCACCACATACTCATCCCTCAATCATTATCAAAATAAACATATGTTTATTGGTACAACCACCACATAGTAAGCCTTGAGTCATTAACAAAATAAACATATGTTTATTGGTACAACCACCACATAGTAAGCCTTCAACCATTAACATAATTAACACACGTTTATTGGTACAACCACCACATACTCATCCCTCAATCATTATCAAAATAAACATATGTTTATTGGTACAACCACCACATAGTAAGCCTTGAATCATTAACAAAATAAACATATGTTTATTGGTACAAACACCACATACAGTGCCTTTGACAATTAACACACAACGTAAATATGAGACGGCCAAGAACATGTATTATGTATAAATATAACAGATATTACAAATACAATATCAAACATGGAATACAAGGATACACAGAGCAGAACAATGTAATTACAGTAACCACAATTTGTGAAATACTGTCGGACCTTGTTTTTTCAACAACCTTCTATCTGAATTCTTGGTATCATCCAAAATGAACATCAGGCACCAATGTATCTTCTTATGAGTGTTGAATTGAAATTGGCTATTCGAAACTATATGGTATTCGAAATTCATGTATAATAATATACAAGGTCATGAGTTTGAGCCCTGCGTTGATCACAAACTTCACAATTTCTAAAGTACCGGTTGGTAGCCAGGAAACAGTAATCGAGAGTGATTAGTGTAAATTGTAAGAACTTGTTTCACAATTGATGTAAAATAAATAAGTTTAGACTAACATCTCATATTTAATAACAAGACGAAAAATCTAATAAGATTGGTAAATGTAATTGTCTTATGTATGTGGCGTTCCCTGTAGCAACATATTCTCTCTTTTGGTACATTTCAGGCAAACCATGACACCCCTAATGTTAACAGATACTTGTATTACAATCTTCAGACATTAGGGTCAGCAACTGCTTGTTTTATGCAATCAAGTTAATATGAAATAAAGTCATATTTTTAGGAACACGAAAAATCTATCAATGACACTACCGGGACTCTAACCCGGATCTATCAATTGCCGGACCGTTATGCCAACCACTACACCACAGCGACCTAACGTTATTTTCTAGTTAGCTAGTCTTGAATCAAACTGTTGATGAGTTAACTTCTAAGGAAGTGTGAACAGAGGTATTTGACTAGAATTATTTGACAGACATTTAACATGCTTTATCATCTATTTGAATTCTTCAAACAAATATTTCAATAGCTTTTCTAATACAAGTTCCAACAAGTAAGAAGACACACTATTAATGGCTGGCATTAGAACAAAGAATATTGAAAATACAAACAAAACAATAGAACAAACAAAACATTGTTGTAAAAATATGTAAAATATTACTTAAAACTTAATTATATAAACTGAAATACAGAATACTTGGTTACAATGTATGTTGATTAATTCCTAATAATGATATTTAGGTATAATACATGTAAACAATGAATGGGAATTCATAGGTCCAATAATTGCACTTATTACATATGTTACTAAATAGAGTAACAAAATTGCACTGCATATAAACGTATATGGACAACGTGAGACCATTATATCTATGATCATGTGACCTGGTGTGCCGAATATCAGATATTTAGCATACTTCCGGATGTGCGGGATATCAATATTTTGCATACTTCCGTAGTGACGTCATTGTTTAGCATGCAAACCTTTCATGTATCACATTTGAAACACACAGAGGACACATCTGCCTCAACTTTGCAGTCTGACCATATTGTGCAGTTGTAGATTAGATGTGGAATTATAGCTCTGTCAAGTCTTAAAATCAGGTGGGTAAGAAATGGTGAGCCCAATGAACATTCTTTTCAAGTATTGTGCCCTTATCAATGTTTTGCCCCAGGGGGAGGGGGATACACATAATTTTAGACAGAATACTATTTCTGACAGGTGGCAATTTGACATGCCAAATGATTCTGTGTTTCAGGAAAAAGACTGACCAGATCCCGGAAGTGGGGAATTAGCATCTCCCACAATGGGGATTTAGACAAAATGCTTGGCTCTAGGGTGGGGAATTTGGCCAAAAATGACAAATTGTCCAGTTCCTCTGGGTCAGCATGCCAATGCCCATAGGGCAAAATATTGATAATTGCATTAAATTGTAGTACAATAAAGTTTTCTGAGATGTAGTGTGACCAGCAGGTGACAGTCAGTGAGGGACAATGATATCATATGCTCTTACTGATTGAATCTAAAGTCATTTTTTCAGAGAACAAAACCGGAAGCAGACTAATATGTCTGTAACGCTTTGCTGTCCTAGGTCATATACATACCACGTTCCAACAAACTTTTACAACCAAATCAAGGGCAATAACCCCACTACTCATATCCTCAGGTCGATAACTTATAAAACATTTTAACTAACAAACCTATGATGTTTGATTACTTTAATAGTCTAGCATAATTTTCAGAAGTTCATTTTTACCAAGTAGGTGGCCATAACTCTGCCTTTACTAATCAAATCCATGTATGTAATCCTTACTACACAACATAATGTGCAGAAACACTTTCTAGTTACTAAGCTTAATTAATTTAAGTCACTTTTTGAGATGTACGTAAAACACAATAAAGGAAGGATGAAGGAGGGTAATACAAAAAGCACCCATTCTAAAGATTCACAAAATTTTATAATCATTGCAAAATATACCCCTGACCATGTGAGCAAATAAAGATGTTCACACCAGCAATGTCTCGCTGTACTAAAACACTCACAAACAGTGTTGATAATCTAATAAACAAAACAACAACAAAATTAGAATAAATAGATTTTCAAAAATACTGCAACATTGTTATTCATTAACTTGTGTTTATATATATACAGTAAAACCTCACTTAAAGACCACCTCAATAATAAGACCAGTGTTCAAAGGTCCCAAGGGTGGTCATATTATTGAGAGTTTACTGTATATAACATATGGCACTCATGTATTGTCTAAATACATAATTGGAATGTAATTTATAGCCTTAGGTAATCCTTATACTAGATCTGTTTATAGGACACAGATGCCGGAGTCATAAAGGGACATGACTCCTCCACAAACTGGTGGATTGTAACTGAAATCAAAGTGGACCTGTTATTTTATTCTCCTATGCATGTGTATGAATTGAATCCATCCTTTCAGGAGTTTTTGATTGGACAGACAGAGGTACAGGGTTTACACTTTATGCCCCTTCCCCATTCTTTGAACGTACGGTACGGTCATTCAAAATGTTCTTTTAAGGTAACCTGACTGACCACTTTATTGCCAAAATAAATATATTTGGCTTTCTGAGTAAGATCTTTTTGCATAAGACCACAGAGTTTATATTTCTGCTGGCTGACAGAGACAGGAATAATTCTGGAAGTTCAAGTAAAACATTATATAAAAGTTCAGTTATATTAGAATAAAATATATTAATTTTGTATTCTGTATATAATGGATGCCCTCTGGAGTTTATATACCAAAAAACTAGGTGGAAACTATACATTATTTTCTAAAATTCCGCCAAAAAAAAGTTTAAAATAAAATAAATGATTGCCGGTCTCCACAAACATTGTTGTGAAGTGGATTGTCATTGTAAAAACCATCAGAGACGAACAGCAGGCTGTCAACTCGCCTCTTTTCAAAAAGTATGGATAAAGAAGGGCTGTATTTTATAGAAAGATGGGATTTTATTGACTAAAAGTAGGAATACTACGGATGAATCCATATCGTTGGAATATCAAAAATGGTAAAAATGCACTGCTTTTCTCCATGATAAGACCTCTGTGCTTCATGCAGTGAAAAAAATAGTTTGAGTTAACACCTCAGATTTGAAAAAAGTAGGGTTAGTAGGGCTCTTTCAAGAAAAAGTAGGCGAAAAGTAGGGAGCAAGTAAAAAAGTAGGAAATGTAGGACAAGTAGACACTTGACAGCCTGCAACAGAAATCTGTACTGAACCAATTGGAATGGTTAGACTTCTCAAATAGTAGAATGAGTACTGAAAATGATTTTTTTAAAGAATTACCTTGTCTAGTTATGACATTCTGTATTGAAACTAGATTCATAATAGTTCAAAAAAAGTTTACGGTGAATAATTTGATTATTCACTGCAAAGAAAATGAGTTGAAGGAATTAATGGGTTGTCAACACCTGAACCCAACTAGGAAACTGTAACATTCAGACAATGACAAACACAGGCTACACATTGGTCATAAAGTCATCTTTTAATGGTCGTTTCCGAATTGTTTCTTCAGCAACCACAGTTTCAGCATCATCAACATCATCATCTGGGTTAGGAATGTTCTTTTCAAATTCTGGTCTTTTATATTTGTATTGCTTAGCAACAATAATAAACACACACAAGTTAACGAAAGTCAAAGCTGCCAGCAAAAAGAGAATGTATTCTAAATGGCCATGGTTTGGTTCTGTAGGGTACCAGTCTGAAGCCTCTGAAACACAAAACAAGGCAATGAATAGAGTCAGAATATCACTTTCTTGAATGTTGTATTATGTACACAAATATTAGACAGAAACATCTTGTAAACATTTCTTGGCCAACTATCCAGAAATGTACAACATTATATCTTCAAACATTAAAGCAATCATCATTGGGACTGAGAGGGTTATTAAATGGAGCCTTGAAAAGGTTTTGTTCTCTTAATTGAATGACCCATTGATCTCATAATGATGGCACTAAAGTAAATACAACATATCCCTGAAAATCATCTGTCCTTCTCGCACATTTTAACTCGATAATGAGAGCATACCTCAAGCCAAACTTGTACAGTACCAATGGTGGTCAAAATACTATTAAGGTCCCATAGTAATACATGTATGAGTCAACAATATTGAATGTTTCTTTATTTCAACCAATAAGAGTCATGTATGTTAGTCTTACCACTGGTTTTCCAAGTACTAACTATTCCAACAATAGCAGACGCTAGGTAACCACCCAGCCCAGATGTCATTAAGAACATCCCCATTAATAAACCTTGCATATATGATGGAGCCTGGGTGTATGCAAATTCTAAACCTGAAAAAAATGATCAATTTTTTGTAAATATAAGTAAATTCTTACACAGAACAGGAGAAAGGCAGACATAGTTTATATTTTTAGGCATAAATATTTGTTAATCTAATTATCAGTGCTTATTTCCATAAAATTAGCCAGATATTACCAAATTGCAATTGTTTTTTATGCAGAAACACGGTGCCATCCAAAATGTAGACCGATATGACCTTTGATGTCTATTTATGACATAACAGCAGAAACGGCTGATTTTCTCCAAAACATTACCTTTGCCACCTTATATGCAGGCAAGTTATGACATGTGTAATTCAGTCTTTTATAAATAAAAACTGACGCATAAAAAAGTAGTTCCGACATTTTTCTTTTTTAATTTTCAGCCACAAGATGCAAGTTAAATGATTATATCACATATCATATTCAAATTAACATGACACTAGTTTTCAATGAAATAAAATATTGTATTTCGCACAAAATAAATGTTTAACAATGTCAACATCATTTGAGCGCGCCTACGTCATGCTTGTTTTGTTGTGACGCACTTGTGTTGTTATTTCATTTTTGGAATATCGAAAATAATGCATGGGTTTTATTACCACTTGTACACCGTATGTTATGTTATAAGTTATGTTACAAGATAAGTTAAACACAAAATGTAATTATAAATAACCCATTGACACAAGAAATGCATTCTACTTACCAGATATGCTAGTAAATACTTCGCTGGATCCTATAAAAGCAAACTCAGGAATTTGTGCAAACATGGAGATATTTGATGCATTGAACATGGAACCAGCCAGCTCCTGAGAGAATCCACCATGTTTTTCAATGTCACTTTTTCGCACCATTTCCATCATTCCAGCATACAACATTGCACAAGCCGCTAACACCATACCTATGCCTAAAATTTGGAATAAAACAAACTTCAAAAGAGCAAACATAGTATTTATGAAATATTTCAAAGCATTAAAGGCATACGGTACAGGGCAACTTGACCAGACCAGCTCTCTTATGTGCAACAACATCTTTTAAATAACAGTATCAACTATTCGTGAACTAAAAACATACATTAAAACCTCAATAATAAGACCACCCTTGGGAGCCTTGAAAACTTGGTCTTCTTATTGAGGTGGTCTTAATATTGAGGTTGAATAAAGAGAGCAAAACTGTGAAAATGGACTAGAAAATTGTGTTCTTAATTTTGAGGTGGTTTTATTATGGATGTGGTATTTAATGAGGTTTTACTGTACAATCAATTTAACCAACTATACTATCAACCTCTGAACAAAAGCCAAAGTCTGCTTCTCCCAAATGGCAACCATCATATTAATCACTTGCCAGCTTACCATTGCACGTCCAAGTTTCATCAGAGTTATATACTTTCATACCAAGTAAGTATTTTCCTGATTTGTGAAATATTTTGTTCTAAAGATTAACATCACCAAGCAGTGCATGTGGAATTTTCCTCAGTGATTAAATGAAATAGTTGAAATACAAAACTGGACAAACCAAAGAAACAAGTTGGTACTGGAGACTAGTACATAGGCAGTGTCAATACAAGGCTTACCCATTCTCTGTAGATGTGATGGGCTTCTACCAATCCTAGCCAGACAGGGGTAGACAACTCTATCCATTATAGGAATTAGAATAAGGATAATAATTGTGTTGAATATATTCAGCATGGCTGCTGGCATTTTGACTTGTCCGATGTATAGATTCATTCTTTCACTTTGAAGGAACAGTGAGGTACTCATCTGAAACAGTGACAAACCATGTGATATAAACCATGACATACTTTCATTCTAAATTCAACATGAACAAATGTCTTCATAGCACACTTAACTCAAGCAAGGGGCATAACTTTACTGCTACTATATAAAGCCAATCAAACTACCTTTGAAAATCTGCATTACATGTACTCAAAAATAAAACTTTTTTATTTTATGGTTGTGAATATGTTGTGAACCAAGTATGGGTTGATATTTTTATCATTCCTATGCAACATTTCTTACCTGGTTATAAACTGCCCAGTAAACGATAATCAGAATAAATATTGGTATAACACGAGTTGCTGCCCTTACTCCAAAGACAAATTCATCTGCGCGCCGCTTCTTCACGGCATGATTCCATGATGGGTCCTTGCAACCATGGCAGGCAGTATAACACACCTTTATTGATTTAAACAATATGCTACCTGAAACAGAATAAACTAGAGTAAAAACTGAATGTGATACATACCCACACAATACTGCTTATAGGCAGAGGAAACAAGGACTGAACCTAACATCATCTTTAATGCAAACTGATGAATATTGTGATAAAATTTATGAAATTCATTTGAATTCATTAACAAGTGTTATACTGTAGCTTGCACAACAAATCTCCATGCTCATGCTGATTAAGTTCAAGGGTTAATAACTCTCTTGGACCAGTGTTGGATAAAACTGATATTGCCCATTTGGCTCATGCTGATAATGTACATGAAATTTCATTTAAGTATTTGAAAGTATTTTCATCTGACTTCTAAAACCAAGGGTTCTCCTTTTGAACTTCATTGTAGGGATTTAATCATCTCTAAATATGAGCTCGCAAAAAGTTGGCTAGCTTTTGCATTATTTAAAGACATATATATGCATTTGAATTTAATGCATTTCATTTTGCCACAACTGTTACAACAAAATATCAATTTCAATTAATAAATTTACTCAAACTAAAGCCTGAAATATTACAATGTAATACATAAAAAGACTGAATATTTTTTTAGTCATTATTATTTAATAATAATACCACCTAGCCTTAGTTCTGAAGTATATTGTTATATTCAGGTCACACATCAAAAATTTAAAATTTAGAAGAAAATAAACAACTGGTCCATGAAAATTTAGTCTTAGTAATGAGATGGTCTTAATTGTGATGTGGTCGTTATAAGACATTCTATTGTAATGCAGGCTGTCAACTCACCTCTTTTCAAACAGTAGGGATAAAGTAGGGCTATTCTTTTTAAAAGGTAGGGCAAAAGTAGGGATAGTAGGGATGATTCCTTACTTTTTGGAATATCAAAAATTGTAAAAATTCATCTCACTGTACATTCTCCATGATTAGACCTCTGTGCTTCATGCAGGTGAAATAAATGTTTTAAGTTAATGTCTCAGATTTGAAGTAGGGTAAGTAGGGCTCCTTCCCGAAAAAGTAGGGAGCTAGTAAAAAGTAGGGCCAACTTGACAGCCGGGTAATGTGAAGTTTTATAGGAAGAAAATCAATATCCTCACCACCAGCTGGCTTGTGGACGTATTTTTTTCTAGCTAGAGCAAATATAATGAGCGCTACAAACATGCTGCAAAGGGGAATCAAAAATCCAACATCAAAGCCGATTTCTTGTTGTACATAGGCGACAGCAGAGTATGCAACAATAGCTCCAGCATTGATGAACCAGTAAAACCTGCCGAAACAACAACAATGGTAATATAGGGGTGTCAGTGATGGTAAAGTCTGTACTAATCATTGACTTATATATAAATGTGATATGTCAATATTTGTACACAGAATAACAGAACTAACATTTCAAAGAACGAAACGGGTGTTTATACCAATACATGCTTTCATTTGCCTTTCGATTTTTGTTTTGAACTTAAAATGCTTCCAAGCATGACTTGGTTAGCCCTGCGAAACACAGTCTTCTATCATAGGTGCAACATTTTATTTGAAAAGGCAACTGTATTGCAAGTAACTTAAACATGCAGGAATACACCAAGAAAACTAAACTAGAACAGTTTAAAAAAGCACAATTAATCCAAAGTAAAATATAATATTCACAATACCAGTTGAAGAATGACTGCACTGCTTCAGCCCCTAAATCATCCACTTGCTGAGCCCCAAATGGCCCCACATTTGCTTTGATCCCACCAGTACCAAGTGCAATTAATATGAGCCCAAGAAAGAAACAACCTTCTCTACCTTGCTGTAACAGAGAAAATATGTGTATCATCATATGAATTAACACGGACATATAAACCATGGATTGGAAACTGGCTGGTATCAGTGAAATGATAACAAGATATAATTTACCCACAATCCTTAGCACGCACTCGGTAGGTATTATGAATTTCTGCCACTTAATTGATCCCCTATAGTCGGCAAACTCGATGAGTCTTACAATTCATTATTGAACCAAAAAGTATGTAAATTATTTACAAACAACAAGGTAAACATAAAACATATAAATACCAACTAAGAAATATATAGCTGTTGTAAATATAACAATTACGGTGGATCAAAATGTCAACTTCTCTGAATTCAGAAACAAGATGGTGGACCTCGCAAAAGTTTTATCACGGGTTTGATCTCGTAAGAAATCTCGCTGCTAGAGAGTTCAAACAAATCTATATGAGTATACATTTTGTAGTAGAAAGTTTCCAAGCTACGGTTTATATGTTCGTGGCATGAACAAAATTTATCAAGGGATTGGCACAAAACGAATCACGTTTCAAGCAACCTATATAACACTTTATTTCCTAGTCTTGTAGCTGGTGAATGTACAAGTCGTAAAGTTACAAGATCAAATGCTGCAATTATAATAAAGGACTGAATGTCGCAATGAATACTATCAATAAAGGGCCATAACCCAGAGATATATTCAAAACACTAGCATGAAACCAAAACCTATAAGCACCATATATAGATATGTACTTTTTTATCTCTGTATGAACAAAATCCACTTGTAACTTCATCATCTTACATATTGTCTAAACTTGTCATAATTCACAGAGAAAAATATAAATCCCTTAAATGACAAGAGAAGAATGAAAATGTGTGTCAGTTTTTGAATTTTCTAATTGTAATTTGCATTGGTCTTTGACGCAATATTAACGCACGTGTTAAAATAAAACATAACATAATATGAGACTTGATTGACTTACAATACTAAGATCACCATCAGTACCGAACCATTTAGGATAATCTATCGCTGATGCAGGAAGTAGGAACAGACCTGAGGAATACATTAGGGAACACAAAATGTACATGGTTATAAACAAGAAATGTGTGTATGTTGGAGATATTTCTTTGATATTATACAAATATATTTTAGACATAAACAATATACTATGGGAACAAAAATTACATTTTTAGTAACAGAGACTTTCACCGTGGACCAATGGGGCTGGGTGTTGCGTGGGACACATTGTCTTGTTATGTTCATCACATGTGCCATGTTATTTTGAAATCCCACCATCAATAATGAAGTTATAGCCCAGATAAGAAAATTCCATTGTTAGTAACTTATATATTCTTTATATCGAGGGTTCACTGCAAGACTATCCTAACTCCTATATAAATACATAGGAGTTAGGACAGTCTTGCACCGAACCCTCGATATATTCTTTTGAAGGGGCAAAGGGCCAGAACTCTAGATGGTACAAAGAGGAGAACTTGCGACAATTTCTTGTGGAATGGACATAATTGAGAATTGAATGTAGATGCAGCTCTATATTTGTTTGACAATTTTATGTGACAACTTACCAAGCAGATATATGAGACCAGAGCCAAGGATTGTGTTGTATTTTCCAGCAAAGGCATCGGAGACATATCCTCCAAACACGGGGACGAGATAAACTGTTCCTGAAATAGAATATATATGGTTCCATTCATGCTTTGTAACAGTACTCTGAAGAGTGACACAAGTTCTATACCTTTATCCCTTCTAAATGTCTCTCCCTTTGTCCCTTCTATAGTATGTTTTGGGATAAAGGGAGTGATAAAAGGAAAAAAATCATGACAGTCTTCTGAAGTACCATGTACATGTTATTTGAGTTTGTAGTTTTTACAGTACTTTGTCTATATACAATTATCAGTTGACCTACAGAGTGTTCATGTGTTTCTAATTTGTATAAGACCAATAAGACTCGCTGGAGATTGCCATGAGTTTACTCCCTTTATCCCATCTGGAGTTATCTCCCTCTATCTCTTCTATAGTACATTATAGGTAAAAATATAATATACACAAATACTATAGAAGGGAGAGAACACATGACAATCTCCTGTGATAAATGATTTCATCACTGCCAGATCAGTGTGTGGGACCCTGTTTTGTGAATGTATCCTTGCACAGTATGCCACTCTCTTTCATTTATGAAATTTAAAGATAATAATTTTATTACCTCCAAATAAGAGAGTCACCAATGAAGCATCATCGCTGGAATATTTCAGTTTTGAAGTACAAAAAAGTAGCAAGTTTGCCATCACGCTGTAGAATGTCATTCTTTCGCACAATTCTGTCACCAGTATACTGCCAACAACAAACAACCTATCTTTTGTCAATCTTTGTTTTGTTTTCTTCCATGCTTCACGCGATGATGTGTTGGTAGGAGATCGGTTGTCTGGTTCAAGTAGAAGGGGCTTCGATTCCGTTTCCGACTCATCGCCTCCAAAATTTGTCTCATTTTGATGCTGAAATTAACAGATTATTTAAAATAAGACCTGACCTCAAAGCGATAAATATTCAACACAAAAATCAAACAAAACTTGACCTGATACATTGAATACAGGGAAATAATTTCCTGTTCTATACAATGACACACAAATCAATGTTTTACCCCACTAGGTGAGCATATAGGGAATGAAGGACAACAGGTGATTCCAGACATACCAGATGTTGACAGGCCTACTGAAATCAACACCATGCACGATAATACACTCTCGAGAAAGTTTTTGCCAAGAGCAACTCCTTCATACAGGTCACTTATTATCTATATTTATCCCAGGTCCTATGATATGTATATCAGGGGTTCCATTTGACCCTTGACCCTGGAATTTCTAAAAAGCCACAAGGTGACCCTAAGGATCAAGTACAGTACAAAATTATCAAAAGGAAGGGAGAAAACTCTAGAATGCATAAAGGTAGAGAACTCACACCAATCTCATGTGCTCCTACATACCCCCAGTGTGCCCCCTCTTATTACAAGAAACGTAGTCAGGAACAGGGACATTCTATTTACCTGTGAAGTACATTTTTAGAATAGTATGTTCTCCTTAATTATGTACATGGATTGGGGTATTTTGTAAAGTTTGTGTATGTCCACTGAAACCCAGTCACCCATTGCAGCTGTCACTTGTACCTCAGTGGCTGAGAGATATTAATCCTGAAGACTTGATAATGAATGATTTAACTCACAGGAGATTGTCATGAGTTCTCTCCCTTTAACCCTTCTAGAGTCCTCTCCATTCATCCCTTCATTAGAATATGTACTATATTTACAAATACTATAGAAGGGATAAAGGGAAAGAACTTATGACAATCTCCTGTGATTTAACCCATGATTGAAACAACCCGAGTATCAACACATGTCATGCATTTACCTGATTACAAGCATGGAATACTCCAACTAAAAATAAACTCATGGGTCATACAAATCTCCCAATAGTTTAGACAACAGTAATTTAAGTGCAACAAATGTTTATTAGATCCACAAACGACACCAGACAGTACACTTGGCTTAAAGAATAATAATCTATTGTGTTATGATGGAGATGGTTCTACATGTAGCTGATATATCCGTCGGGCTGGCTCAATGTGATACATATACATGTATATACATTATTTATAAGATACCATAGCCAGCCATGTAAACTTAAAACCAGACTCAGCACTATCCTTACAATTCCAAGCATAGGCAATGGAACAATTAGCGCCATTTGATGATCTTTCATGTCCTAGAGAACCACTGAGCTTGTAACCTGCCATGTCCTATCAGTATCATCAACTGTCTTCATCCTTTGATAATACATATACAATAACAGATACTGTGGAATGGCAATACATTGTACTTACACAACAAAGCATATGTCCATGCATAACATAATCTTTCTAATATGACATATCATGCAACTGGATCAATTATAAGTCAAAAGAACTCTCATATACATACAGTATTTTAGTTCTTTATCATATATAGCTGTACTTCAGAGCAAATTTATACTACATGTATTACAACATTTAAGACTAACTTGGTGTTAAAATGACAAGCCTGTCTTGAGCTAGATCAGTCACTGCAGCACTTGTCTGCCAATTTTGAGGTGATAGGTTCGAATCTCTGGTGAGGCAAATACATATTCTACAGTCAATATGTCAATATGAGAATATATCAAGGAATGAATACGAAACTGCTCTATGTGTATATAAATAAAGAAGAAGATGGAACAGTTTTGCGTTACGCCATCGATATACCTCACTAGTGACACAGACCTATAAACCTATGGTTTATAGGTTCATGCTAGTGACCAGCGACCTCAAAGTTGGTAGTCACATGTTTTAGCAGACATAGCTAATTAGACAGGCTGGTATTAATACATGATAGAGTCGCACAGATCACAATATATCGACTTTCTGAATGCATAATATAGCCTTAAAATTAAGACAGAGCATCTTTTGGATGACTGTATGAGCAACATTTTATTTCCTTACAGTTTTCGTACTAATAATATGAATTTGTGAAATTCTAAATATAATAAACGTGTAATTATTGTTACTGGTGTTGTAGTTGCATAAAGACCTTTGTGAAGTACCAGTAAGTTTGCACACAATAACATAATAATAATAACCTTGTAGATTATCTACGACAAATAAAGATTTGATTACTTTTATCATAAATTAACTGTCAAACCTAACTTTCTGTCGACAGTAAGATGCAGTTAG
The DNA here is from genome assembly GCA_032209605.1 of Mactromeris polynyma. NCBI lineage: Eukaryota > Metazoa > Mollusca > Bivalvia > Venerida > Mactridae > Mactromeris > Mactromeris polynyma. The sequence continues at coordinate 31,740,402 of JASFXZ010000004.1, read as the reverse complement.
ACCAATTATGCCACCAAAGCTAAATTAAATTATTAAACAAAAAATATTTATTATCAGAAATTACCTGAATGCAGGCCATATTTTTATATCCAGAATAACAAAAAGAACACAAGAAATATGACCATACACCACTAGATCACAGTACCTATTGTATCATATATAATCTATGTAAACTTGTTGCGTAGTTTGATGATAAATAATCAGTTCATCTCCACATAACCACATGATTTCCGTAAACAATTATTTTTTTTATATCATGTGACATCAATTAACTTCCCTTTATAAAGAGTGTTAAAGATGTATCTGGCTCATCTGAACATAAATTATTTGAATTGGTTTCATCCAGTTTTGTTGTTACATTGGCTAAAACATCTCTAATAAGAACCATTGCAATGAATAACTTTTGAAAACTTTTTTTACCATATTACTAACAGATAACACTTGTAAAATAGCCTGATTAAATATGAGAGTTTGTATTTTAATTTTATGATGTACAAACATCTTTCTTCAATACATTACAAGTTTATTAATGCATGTTTCTTGATATTTTAACTATAGGAAACATATTTTTCATGTTTGTTTAGGTGAACTACAAATTTCCTAAGGAAATACACCATATCAATTGGTTTGAGTGTGAAAACAGTTGTTAGGATAATTTATCTAAGCAGGTACAGAGAATAATTAATTGATCAACACCCTAATTGGTCATGTTAACAAGGTCAAGCGATGCACAATATGCACTGTATTATGTTATCAGAGATTAAATTTTATTACAGATAAGTAGACTATCAGTAAGATTAAAAGTGGTTTATTATTCACGTGTTAGTAAGTAGTTACAGTTAAACGCTCTATAATCATGTATTCTTATTCTTTAACAACTTTAAATACTATTTCTGTCCTGGCCAAACCGGTTTTTATTCTTTTTTTTAAAAAACCCAGTTATTAATACACATACAGTTCGTGTGTGACTATTCTATAGTAAAGATGGGAATAATTGAAAAGCTGAATTGATGAAAAGCTTTACCGCTTGAAGCAAGGTATGAAATTTTGCAACCAATTGTTGTATATATATGTATCAATGCAACAACAACAATTTTGTTATTATTTTATCCATAAATAAACAAAATACAGTGCATGTTCAGTATCACTACATACACAAACAGTTTAGGTGTAAACAAGAAACATGTCAACAGTTATGGAAGTTATAATTTTTTTTTTAAATCCATACAATTATAATAATATATAATAACGAAATTTCACTGTATCGATATTACAAAGTTTGTATATAACTAAGTAAATCTCCAGCTTCCCAGAAATTCGATATAACCATGTTTTACCAGTCTGACTTGTCCAGGTATTCAGGTAGAGAAGGATCCACTTTAAGGTAGACACCTGGGTACAACCACCAACCTCCTACTCTATATTGCACGAGTGGGATTCGATCCCACAGCGGTGAAGGTCAAGCGATTTGAAATCAGCAACCGGGGCCATATCCAATTCACCGTAGAGGCCCCTATAGAAGTTATTATAAAGCGACAAGGCAATACTAGGAGAGGCTTTGTCCTCCCCTCATATCAACAATATTGATACATGTATATCAAAAGACAAATATCAAGGATATATTGATTATATTTTTAAATTCCTTTAATAGACCATTAACTCCTTTATTATGTATGAATATGTGTGTATGCCCTACATAGTTAAATGTTCTACTTGTAGTTTTATGGTAGCGGATCCGTAGTCCAGTGGTAACGTGCTGGAATAGTAATCCAGGGATCGCAGGTTTGATTCCCCGCTCCATCACCGACAGTACTAACAGTCTTTCGGACGAGAAATTAAAAACCGAGGTCCTGTGTATGATGCTTTACATGAAGCATGTAAAAGAACCAGGGGTGCTTCTGGAACTTGGGCATCTCCTGTATCCGATGCACTACCCTCCAAAAATCTTAAATGACTATGACATTATTCCGGAGGCGTCACCTATATGGGAAACTGGTGGCGACGATAAATAAACGCAAATACAAAACAAAGTAGTTTTATGATAACAAAATACTTATTTAAGAAATTGATTCCATACTTTTAACTTCACAGTTTTGCATTATATTACTGACATTTAGAATGACCTATCCACAAGAGCACTGTATAACAAGTGGCCGACTACAACGTGACGTTACGCAATTTTGGAATATTTTTAGACTGTTCCCATTCTCCTGTATTTTCCCAAAGTAATATTGATATTTCTAACTACTTGAAATGTATTCATATTTCCCTTATTTGTTTCGTAAAACCGACACATACTTTATAAAAGTGAGGAAACAAAATGGTCAAAGTGATACATATGCATGTAAAAGACATAACTAGAAATGTATTTATGTATTCGGTCTATGTAGTATTGTATTATACAATGTCTCTATCAGTATCGGTCAGTAAGTGGTCAATTACATACGTTACGTACACGGGTATATAAAATGGGTAAACTGCATGCAGGGTTTAAATTTATTCGAGATCTTATAGGCTTACACGTTTAGTTTGTTGCCCACATGCCCACCCTTTGTTTGTATGCTTTTGTTAACCTGATATTTTTCTATTACAGATCTAATGATTATTGGTCATTTGCATCCATATTAGTTATGCGTTATGATATTCGGGAAGTGTGTGACAGGTTTTGGACTATAACGACGATCTGTTTTTCATCGATTTCTATTAGGTGTAGCAGGATACTACACAATCACTAGTGTGTTTGAGTGTATGATCGTGATTGGAAATAAATATGTAGTCTATACGTAGTCTATACTATCACTCCTATATATGAGTTGTTTTCATTTTAGTATTGTATGAATACTAGTTAATATAATACTGAGAAGTTAGATTCTAAATTATTTATGTTTGGCTGAATGTAATGAAAGAAAACATAAGTGAAAATATATGGCATTTTAGTAAACGATACTTGATATATTGATGTATCAGACAAGTTAAGAGTCCTAACAGCCCTTTGATTCCACTGCATTTACATTCATATGTATGAGTGCATCAGAGTAAAAACCAAATGCAATCGCAACATCTCAGCAATTTTTATGCAGTTCAGAAATCGACCTCGAAGGCACATGTATGAATATACCTAACATATAAAAAAAATAGCCAAGGTGGTCTGATTGTGCCATATATGCTTAAGTATATGCTAGATTAAGAGTTTTAGTGACTGTATTTACTTTGTTTCAGCATTGTTACAAACTATTTCAGCAATATCTAAAATACTATGCTGAGAACATTACAATCTTTCTGAGAAATCAGGTTACTGATCACCAGGGAATTAAATATCTATTTAATTCTCTCTGATCATTTATTGAAAAGAAACAAATCAGCAATTTCCATATTGTGATACTAATGTTTACATTTACAGATGTTTCTCACCCTAGTCATTTCTCCACAAGGACGTTCACTCCCCCCTAATTTAATGACAATAGTTCTTGAATGTATTATATTATGTGATTATTTATTTATGAAAAAGGCACATACATTATCAGTAGCAAAACATCACTAATTCTGTATCAAAAGGACAATTATGTATTGTTATGAAGACCATAAAAATTTTGGTTGAAATTATTTATCTATTCTATTATACAATTTCTAAATGCTTCAAGATATATACAGACACTTAATTAATATTCAGGTTAAGGAATTCATATTCCTGATTAATTACTTTGCTTGAATATCAATGACTATAACACTTTAGTACAATCACAAACAAAGTTAACCATGTTTGTTTGTTTCATCGGGTTTAACGCCGTTTCTCAACGATATTTCAGTTATATACAGCGGCCGGTTCACCTAACCAGTTTTTCCTGGACTGAAATCTAACCAGTACTAACTTACCCTTCCACAAGGAGCCGGCATCTTCTCCACATGTGGAGGAAAATCGACATTTTTGTCAAATTTTCATGGAAGGGTATGACCTGCCGCGACCGGGAATCGCGGGATTTCAAGTCCCACTGGACCACGGATTTGAAACAAGCTGATATCCGTGAAATGATAACAAAAAATAATTTACCCACAATCCTTAGCGCGTTCTCAGTAAGTATCTTGTATTCCCACCAATATATCAATCGACGATAGTCGACAATCTCCGTTCAATTCCCTCTGTTCCTTTCTCTGTTGATTTATAATCACTTAAATGTCCATGAAATTACCTATTGATCTGGGTAATTCTTTATTGTCCAAACACAGTGATTTAAAATGTATTCATTGAGACTTCAGAAATCTTTAAATATGACGATTACAGCAGATCAAAATGTCAACTTCTCTCGATTGCGAAACAAGATGGCAGTCGTTGCAAATTTTTTATCATGGGTTTGATATCGGAAGAAAATCTTAACTGTCGCGAGAGTTAAAATAAATCTAAACACATACAGTACATCGTTTCCAATTCATGGTTTATATGTCGATGGTACAATACATAGAATTTCTTTAAGGTAAAAAAATCACCAGAATTATAATTTCATTCTATGATATCTAATCAACTAATATTTTTATATTGCACTAAATGATATCAATAACTATAAATGTTTTATATTTCATTATATGATCAGTGACATCACGACTGGGGCGAGGAGGGAGGCAACCACTGCCCCAATAATTCAACAAGCAACTGTCATGTGCCTATCTTTTATCAAGTGACGTAAGCAAATTGAAGCAGCAAATTCCAAGTGTATTTCAGTGTCATCCCAATAGTTAATTGCTATGATGTGAAAATGTATGGTGTTGACATGTTCAATTTGTTAATTTCTATCCTGCTAATCGGGTGACCGATGATCGACATGGTGATTAACTAATTATGAATTTAAGTGGATGGTCTGAAATTATTAGTTCAATTCAAAATTTCAATTCAGTTAGTAAAGGCGGCTAGTTTTAGGTTAATCCAGTCAATCCAATTATCATTATGACACCTTTTTCTTTTTACATTAATCTTAGTATTCTTACATTTTATATTGGAGGAGAAATTACTAGGGGGAGAAACGTCTTTGGGAAATTTTAACGTCTTGGTAGAGAAAAAGTTGATCTGCCAATAAAGGTAATATATATATCTTCATAAACAGACTCAGTATGTACGTGCCTTTGGTTAATTAGAACAAAACAGCACAAAGACAGTCAGTGCATACATACAAACATACAAATATACAGGACAAACATAATTCATACAAACAATTAATTTAGTCATGAAACAATTGAAATACAAGTATTATGGTAAGAACATTGAAAAAAAAAAAAAATGAAAAGAAACGAAGGAACTGCATTATTTTTCAAATAGTTATTTCTGATCGAAAAAGATTCCTTTAAGTAAACAGCAATTTTAAACAAATGTATTACATTTTTAAGACATAATCTTAATAATTTGTTTCCAATTTTACCATACTGATTTCTGTAATACAGCTCTTATTTTCCCTTGATGTATTTGGATGCCAAACCCCAAGTACCAAACTTCACACGCTGATATACATTCCTATAAAGTTGAAGACTGTAGGTCCAGCGGTAATATAAACAGTATATCAGTTATAATATATATACATGTACGTTCTAATTGTGTCAGGTCTACATTACGTTCTAATTTATAGCATTTTGTTTTCAGAACATCAAAATGACAGCAATAGTTCACACACACATTTACTCTGTTATTGCTAACTCATCATTTATACGGAAGTTAATCATCTTACTTTGTCATATTGTTCCATATTGCTTGTTTATCCACAATATCTTCCTGCAACATGTATTGTTTACATCAACATTATTAAGGCTATCACATGACTATCACGTGATTTCACACGGGACGTTTCGTTCTCGATATTATTCGCGGCCAGGTTTAAAACACGGCCAGGCCGCAAATTACGGCCAAAAAGGAAACGAAAACACGGCCACCCCCTTAACTTCTTTATTCCTTCAGATATCTTAAAAATTATTTTTAAATATTAGAGGGCACCCTCGTAGCTTTCATAAACAAGTTTTAAAGTGAATTAAATTAAATTAGAAGTTTATAAAATTTTGGTATAAAAGTCGGACCGTTTTTTGATCAAAATTACGGCCAAAATTGAAAACCCCTATTAACTTCTTTAAATTCTTGTTGCATGTTAGAGGGCATCCTCGTGGCTTTCATAAACAAGTTTTAAATTGAAAATATTCGAATTAGAAGTTTATAAAATGTTGTCTAAAATATGACCGTTTTTTGATCAAAATTACGGCCAAAATGGAAAACACGGCCCCATTTCCATTTTGGCCGTAATTTACAGTCTGGTCGTGTTTTAAACCTGTCCATTATTCGATACTCGATTTTTCGGGACAATTTAAACTATATACATACATGTCATAAACCGGCGCCAAAAACACCCGTTGGTCTCAACTTATTTTTTTCTAATCCTGTATGAATAGTCCAATTCTGCGAAAGCATCAAATGTAAAGCTCAGTCAATTTAAAAAGCTGGCCTATGAAAATGCAGGTGATCTGAATGTACCAGATATTGACTGGAACACCAACAGTATTAACACTAACCAGTATGTGAAAGAAATCAGTGAAAAAATTATATCAACCATTGAAAATTGTGGATTACAGCAAATGGTGAACTTTCCCACAAGAGCTAATACAATTCTCGACTTATTCGCCACTAATAGACCCTCGCTTGTGACAAATTGCATACCAATTCCCGGCATCAGTGACCATGAGATAGTGTTCGTTGAATCAGATATTAGCACCAAAAACCAACGTCTAGTTAAAAGAAAGATTTATCTTTGGAAAAGAGCTGACATATGTGGTCTAAAACATGACTTTTTGAATTCTAGCAAGTCTTTCTGTGAAGAAAATAAACATAATACCAATATTAAGTTTTTATGGTCAACATTTACCAGTAAATCACAAGAATTTATTGACTTACACGTTCCTAGTAAAATGACTACATCTAGATATAGCCAACCCTGGATTAACCGAAGGATTAAAAGAAAGTCTGCTAAAAAGAAGAAACACTATAAAAGAGCTAAACAGAATGGAAACCTTGAGGATTGGAATTTATATAAACAAAGCAAAACTGAAAGTCAGCGCGAATGTAGAAAAGCGCATAATACATATATAAGTGACATGTTAGATGAGGATAGACACAATAACCCTAAAAAGTTTTATAGTTATATAAAATCCAGAAAATGTGACTGTTCTGGTGTAGCCCCACTAAAATCTAATGGCTCTCTTCATAGTGACTGTAAAGTAAAGGCTGAAATATTGAACTCCCAGTTTACATCTGTGTTTACATCTGAGGACACTCGTAATATTCCAACTTGGGAAGAAACCTACGAAGAGGTACCATATATTACTGTTACCAGAAATGGAATCTTAAAACTGTTGAAAGACATTAATATCCACAAGGCTACTGGCCCAGACAATATTTCAGGGATTTTACTGAAGAGTGTCTGCGAAGAGGCAGCTGATGAATTGGTACTGATCTTTCAGACCTCGTTGAACTGTGGTAAACTTCCATCAGCCTGGAAAGAAGCATGTATTACCCATTTGTTTAAGAAAGGTGACAAGAATACAACATCGAATTACAGACCGGTTTCTCTTACATCTATCTGTTGCAAACTGCTTGAACATATTATACATAGTACAGTTATTAGCCATCTAGTACAGCATGGAATTCTAAATGACGCACAACATGGATTTCGCAAATCAAGGTCATGCGAATCCCAACTTATTATCACCATACATGATCTAACGAACAGTCTCAACGCAGGTGACCAAGTGGATGCCATATTGCTCGATTTTAGCAAGGCATTTGATAAAGTGCCACATCAACGCCTATTGACAAAGTTGCGATGCTACGGGGTACGGGGGCATCTACTTGATTGGATCTCGGACTTTCTAACAGACAGAACCCAGTCGGTAGTCCTTGAAGGGCAGCATTCTTCCTGCACTCCTGTAACATCCGGCGTGCCCCAGGGGACCGTCCTATGCCCACTCTTGTTCCTTGCTTATATCAACGATATGCCGGACTGTGTCTCATCCACTTCACGCCTCTTCGCCGATGACTGTTTATTATACCGGGTTATCAAATCCACATCAGATGCACGCAAACTTCAAGAAGATTTAGATAAACTCCAAGAATGGGAAAATAGCTGGCTTATGCAATTCAACCCAGACAAGTGTGAGGTCATTAGAGTCACCAAGAAGCGCTCTCCGATCATTACAACATATAACATCCATGGAATACCTCTATCTACTGTCAACACAGCAAAGTACCTTGGTGTTAATATATCTTCAGATCTTTCCTGGAACAAACACATAAACATTACCTGTCGTAAAGCAAATAATACGCTTAGTTTTCTAAGAAGAAATACATTTAACTGTCCACCAAAGGTTAAGGAGATGTGCTACATGTCACTAGTTAGACCTATTACAGAGTTCTCGTCCACTGTCTGGGATCCTTTCACCCAATGTAATATCAACAAAATAGAACAAGTACAAAGAAGAGCTGCTAGATATGTATTTGGCGATTATCGTAGAACGAGTAACGTAACAACCATGCTCAACCAATTACATTGGGAATCACTACAACAACGTCGACACAAAGCCAAGGTTATTACGATGTATCGAGTAATTCATTAGCTAATAGCTATTCCAGTTGAACCGTACTTGGTCAAGACTACCATTTGTTTACTGAGAGGTCATAGTATGAAATTCCTGGTCCCACACTCAAGGATCCTGATACATCAAGCCTCATTCTTTCCTAGCACCATACGACTGTGGAACTCACTCCCAGATACAGTTGTAGCAGCCAATACCATCGAGGGCTTTAAGTCCGGACTGCAGGGGATCAGTGTTTAGACTGTTGAAGGGATTTTAACTTTTAACTGTAAATTTAAAGTTTTACTTGCACAACTTTGTCCTCAACGACACATGTATAGCTCACCAACTTCGAGACTACTCAATTTGAGGCATGAAGTTTATTTGGAAGAAGAAGAAGAATTCCACAATTGTGTAGAGTAAAGAAAATAACTTTGATTGAACGAAATTTGTGTTTGGAACTTTTTAATTTGGTATGGCCTAACACAGTCATGAATCGTTTGTATTTGCGTGTATTTATCGTCGCCACCGGTTTCCCATATGAGCGACGCCTCCGGAAGAGTGTTTAGTCATTTAATATTTTTTTAGAGGATAGTTGCATGGTAGGCCTACAGAAGATGCCCCAGTTCCAGAAGCACCCCTGGTTCTTTTACGTGCTCGATGTAAAGAATCATACACAGGACCTCGGTTTTAAAGTCTAGTCCGAAAGACTGTTTAAGTACTGTCAGTATTGGAGCGGGGAATCGAACCTGCGACCCCTGGATTACTGGTCAAGCGCGTTACCATTGGATTACGGATTCGCTACAAGTCCTGACTCGACTGGCTAGAAGTTGGTATTTATGTAATAACACATATAAAATCTCTCAGTAGAAAACGTGGTTGCCTATACAGTACCATTTATCCATGCGACACCGGTGATAAACCAGTCATGCACATGGGACCATCGAGCGCTAGTTTGCGACACGTGTGACCAGTGGTACCACACCGATTGCCAGGACGTCCATACAGGCACCTACAGTATACAGAATGAAGACAGTGTTATCAGGTGGGACTGCATTATTTGTAATAACCCAAATTACTCCACCATCTGTTTTGATCTCCACTCCATCACTACTGACAACCCATACTAGTATAGTATATTGTCAATCAGCACTACAAGTCTGCCAAGCCCAGACCCGACCCGACACATAAACCTCAGCACTACAAGTCTGCCAAGCCCAGACCCGACCCGACACATAAAACCTCAGCACTCGTCCACTTTTGATCGACAAACGGCGTATTCAAAGAAGTCGAAGAAGACAACTCGTCCACCACTTCGTATCCTTAACATCAACTGTCAGTCAATTCAGAAAAACACAGGACATAATTGAGAACATTATAGAATGTACCAAGCCTGATATTATCATGGCAACAGAAACCCGGTTGGACCCATCTATAACCGACAATCAGATATTTCCTCCTAACTTCAGATTATGGCGAAAGGATAGGCATACAGGTACAGGGCGCTCTGGCGGCGGCGTACTATTAGCCATCAGAGACACTCTACTTAGTACAGATGTACCAGAGCTACAGTCTGATTGTGAGATCATCTGGGCTAAGATTAACCTGGTGGGCTCAAACACACTTTACCTGTGCTCTTTTTACAACCCAAAAACTAACGACGAACACAGTCTCACCCAGTTTGAAGAATCAGTGAATCGAGCAGCATCCATCACCGATGCTACTATTATATTTGGCGGTGACTTCAACTAACCAAGCTGGGACTGGAAATCAAAAACACGGAAACCAGATGCCACACACACCCATCTTCCAAATTTGGAAATTGCTTAGACGATAATGGAACACAACTTGTAGAGGAGCCAACACGAAACAACAACACCCTCGATCTCCTCATCACCACTTCCTAGTAAGGTGCTATGCACTTGCCTTATGCCTGGAATCTCTGATCACGACTCTGTCCTGATGAAAATTGACACATGGCCTGTATCACACAAGCAAACTCCGAGAATATTCCCTCTCTACAAGAATGCCCAATGGGACAGCATACGAGCTGACACTAACCATCAACATTTACAACAGACAACATCTAAAGTAAACAACAATGAAGATATTGATGTGGTATGGAACACCTTTAAAAACAGTCTAAAGTCAAGTATTAACAACCACATTCCACACAAAATGGCAAAATCAAAAGACTCTGCACCTTGGATCACTCCTTATATCAAGAAACTGGTGAAGAAAAGAGACCGTCTCTACAAGACAAAGAAGAAATCTAACGTCCCATCCCACATAACTAAATATAAATCCATCAAACAATTTTTCCAGAAGAAACTTCGGCATGCATATTAGTCATACATCGACAACTTGATTACACCGCAGTCCACTGATACCGACACGAGTCTTTCAAAACGCTTCTGGAGATAACACATCCATTTCAGGACTGAGGGAACACGGTCAACTCCATTCAGATCCGAAAGCTATTAAAGCCAACATCCTGAACCGCTAATTCAAGTCTGTCTTCTCTGAAAGTACTCCTTGCTCCGATCATTAATTTACTTCTGGGGAATATGTTCCACCCCTCAAACATTGCTCCAGATATCTCCATCACAAACAACGGGGTAGAAAAGTTACTCAGCAAACTGAACCCCTACAAATCTCCAGGTCCTGATGGAATCACTCCTCGAGTATTGAAGGAACTATCATCTCATCTAGCTCCAAGTCTTACCACCATCTTTAATTACTCGCTCACTACCAGCATTATACCCGATGACTGGCAGAAAGCCAATGTATCTCCAATATTTAAGAAAGGGAACAAGTACAACCATGAGAACTACCGTCCGATCGCCCTTACATGTATTTGCTGTAAGCTACTCGAACACATTATTACCAGTCACATTATGCAACATGGGGAAATCAACAACATCTTGTACCCACTACAACATGGCTTCCGTAAAGGTCGGTCCTGTGAGACACAGCTCATTGAATTCACGGACGACATATCCTCAAACCTGGAAAAGGGTAAGCAGACAGACGTTCTTGTCATGGATTTCTCCAAGGCGTTTGACAAAGTTTCCCACAGTCTTCTCCTTCACAAGCTGAACCATTACGGCATTCAAGGACGCACCAACCATTGGATTAGAGCCTTCCTGAGTGGTCGTTCTCAGTCAGTAGTCCTTGAAGGGGAGTCCTCTAACACAGTGAAGGAGAAATCTGGCGTTCCACACGGCTCCGTGCTTGGCCCAAGCCTCTTTTTATACTTCATCAACGACATTCCACAAGGTCTTGATGCCACAATACGCCTCTTCGCGGACGACACCATCGCCTACCTTACTGTAGCCAACAACTCTGACTGTGCAAACCTCCAGAAAGACCTCGATAAACTTGGGCAATGGGAAAAGAAGTGGAAAATGGCCTTCCAACCAGACAAATGCCAGGTCATCTGCATCTCCCGGAAGAAAAAACAAATCCACTATGACTATCGCCTTCACAACCAGTCTCTTCAGCATGTAGAATCAGCAAATTATCTTGAAGTCACCATCAACAAATCCCTTGACGGGGGGAACACATCAGCAATATTACAAACAAAGCCAATCGAAACCTGAATTTTGTAAGAAGAAACTTGAACATCGCCTCTTCATGCACAAACGAAATAGCTTACCAATCACTTGCTAGACCCACTATGGAATATGCTAGCTCCGTTTGGGACCCATACGAAGGAGATGATATTCATAAACTGGAAATGGTACACCGTCGAGGTGCACGCTTTGTCAAACACGGGTACCAGTACAGATCAAGCATCATTGAGATGCTCCAAGACCTCAAATTGACCTCATTACAGGACCGCAGAAAGATCTCCCGCCTTAACCTCCTATACAAGATGTCAAACGACCTAGTTGCCATCAACAAAACCAACCGTCTTCTACCACAGTCTCATCTCTCCCGACATACATCAACACACTCCTTCAAGAGACCACAATGTACTACAAGCTACCGGCATCAGTCTTTTTTCCCTCGAACTATTAAGGAGTGGAACAGTCTTCCACCGGACATCGTATCAGCAGGCTCAGTTGATGCCTTCAAGGCTCAACTAGCCACCATCTTCACCTAGACTCTTAAACATGCTTTTATTTTTATCCTCCACTATACATACTCTCACTTTTCTTTCTCGTCTTATTGCGCTATCCCCTGACAATAATGTTCAGCCTGTTGAACGTGGCTAGTACCTGGTAGAAGTAGAAGTGGTCAATAAACTGAAAATTTATGCGCGATTTTACATTCAGGGTAGACAACTCAACTTTCGATGTTCTCCAGCTAGTATTGCTTATCTCCCTTTATGTATGTACACTTAACAAAACTGTCGAATAGCTTTTTTACTGATTAACATTTCTGCACAAAAGTTTGTATATTGGCTATTGGTTATGCTTAAATTATGATACTTTGGTCAAATTTATCAATTTAAATAACACGGTGCGTTGAGCCAGGGTGTGCACACGCGCTATTAGACCCTTTCCAATCAATCAGATCATCTTTAAGAGCGAGTTGTAGTTTTGAATTTTATCACATCATCACATTTATTGATTTTATTTGTTCAATATGTGTATTTATGACATGAAATAAAGAAAAATATTATGTCAAGTGTAAGTGTGTATGTGTGAATGTGTGAATGCGTGCGCGTGTGCGTGTGTGAATGACACTTTACTATATCTTGCAAGATTGTGTGTGCATTGGAGTCATTCCCACGTACACACAAAATTTAGTTCAATAGTAGATCTGCTTGTCGTATCCATCTTCAAAGTTGCCATTTTACTGTTTTTAACGGGTAGTAAACTGTTTGAAACCCGCATTGCGCTCATTCAAATGACGTTAGGCGTTCGAAATTTGACATGGCGTCATAAAGATCATTACGCTGTTAATTGTTTCAGCATCAAGACTCCCATTCATGCAGTGTATAAACTTGTTCAAGCCGTACAGACAGTATATAATACTATGTTTAATTGACGTACAGTGTCTTGTATACTTTTTGTTTTCAATGAGTGTCTAGCAACACAGGTAGTAAAATATTAATTAATACTTTCCCTCATTAACTCAGACTGACATAACATTTTACTTCCAACTTTCTTGATATCAAAAACCAATATAAAGATCTAATATTGTAATTTTATTTCCTTCATTCCATTGTAGTTATTTTGGTACACATTTATAGAAAAGCAATGAATAACAAGTACAAATACAGTAATATTTCTTCTCAAAAATACTCATCTACAAATTCAAAAGTTTTTTATATTCCGACAATCCAGTATAACCATTGTCTCTCTGAATGTATACAACATCTCGAATCAAGTCACATTTAAAATTTATCACAGATCTATGCTTTCTGTATTCATTTAACGTCTTTTCCGCATGGTCACATGTTGTATGTTCTAGTCTCTCGAAAAGGCGACTTTTACAACTGTCATAACTATCTGAGGCAAAAATAGTGGACAGGGTATACCAGTCATCTTGGTATGCGACATCAACATAGGAGTCAGGGTTTTCACTTGGATTTGGATTTGCGTCCCTGGGAAGAAATACGAGTCCAAAAATCATAGGAGTCTAGTATACTTCAATTTGGGGCAGTAAGTGGTTGACTTGATTGTGGATGAAATTCATCAATTATCCCTTTATCTTCTTCACTGGATTTAAACCGCTGTCATCTAAAATAGACAAATTTGAAACATTGTCATAAATTATCCGAAAATTGTGACTATCCGAAGTTGGTACAATCGAACAAATCTGGGTCATGATCAATCAGTGTTACTCGTTTAAAATGGCACTTTGATAATAATAATTATTAATAACATTCACTTAAATGATCAAAGTAAAGTTGCTGAAGTAATATTCTAGATCTTCGCTATGAGAATACTGAGCGTCACTCGAAGGACGAATAAAGAAATTTGCAAACAAAATTGGTGATGCGAGATTCAGTAAAATAACATAGAATTTTGACACATTTTCGCTGCATCTTAACCACATTGTTACAATAAGATACTTCATGCAGATGATTAATGAATGTTGGAATATAGAAAAACACGTACCATAATTATCTTGTATTCACTTAAAATGGTCATCTTGCCAAAAGTGAATCTCACGATTCCGCAATATTAACGCATGCAGAAAACCACAGGGATACGACTCATAAACGGACAAATAGGATTTTCGCAATTTAAGAGAAAAAGGACTTTTTATTCATATGTTTTATAGCAGGTTCTACATGTTGTGGTTATTACTGATTGTTTCATCATTAATGTATCAATCTATGTTGAATTAATTTGTTTCAATTGCGGTTACTTTGAGTTGAGGTTAAAATTTGTCAAAAATCACCTACCAAAAGTACTTTCAGTACTTGAATTGATCATATTAGAAATTAATACGCGATTATTCGGGTAAACCAAAACTGACTCAAATAATCCAGATAACCCATTTATATCAAGATTCCCCTTCTACAATTGATATATCTCTGACAAATCAGTCACTATGCTCATTGAATCTATAATAAATCAGAGGAATGTACATGTACTATTTTCTTGAGACGAATGAATATGGTTGGCAGTACTTTGAATAAACTTCCGGTTGATACGATGATAGCAAAGAGATGCTAAAGCGCCTCAAAAATTGGGCAAGTCTGCTTCGCGATTTATTATTGCCATTAGCTTTTTATGACGTGTGGTTATTTCAAGGTGTTGGTGACAAGGACATATTTATTAGTTTAGTTAGACAAAGACTCAACGATAATTTTATGCAAACTTTAAATGGAAACATAAGAAACTCATCAAGAGCATTGTTTTCCCGAGAATTATGTGGTGATTTCAAATTAAAAACATTTCTAAATGATGTTACCAATCAAAAAGACAAAACCGCATAAAGCAAATTACGAACGTCTGCTCATCGCCTTCGTGTAGAGACAGGTAGATGGAACAAACCAATGAAAATCCCTAGTCCAGCCACGGACGTCACATCTCTATACTGTCGCTGTACAACTGTTACGAACGACGCGTGTAAAAGTCGGAGTACAGATACATGTATGCGGGGCTAGAACAAACCATGCATGCAAAAATTTATTGAATTGTCAACTTGCGAAAATGAGATTACTTTACGTAAACTTGCATGTTTTACATATAAAGGATTTACTAGAAGGCAATTCATTTGAAAAACATAACACAAGTATAAACAGTATTGCATGTACATGTAGATTAGCACACCGCGAGTAATTACCGTTCTATGCTTTGTTTCAGAAAGAACGATAATGTCAAGTGGTACTTTTCATACTTTTTACCAACAGTTTCCTGCATTTCGTTTTCGACAGGAAACAAGCTTGGGTTTTTTTTTTTTTTTTTTTTTTATTTATGTATTATTGTAACTTTTGTAAACAATTGATGCTTCTATAAAAATTGTCATTTTGTGCAACACACATGCTTAATTTAATGTAAATGTATCTTCTACGCAACTTTATTTGTTTGAATTATCCTGTATATACATGTACATGTTATTGTGAATGTGTTGCCCTCATGGGCCGCGAGGCTAATTGGATTTTGAAAATAAAACTATCGATCTATCTATCATACATAATATTTATATAATGTATATACGCCGTTACGAAATAATTTAATTTCCAAGTATAAAAATTATCAATTGTTTATATATAAACACGTTACAGCGGCTATTTGTAGAAATGGCCTACGAGTTTAGGTAAATAATGCATATATATCCATTTATATATATAATTTGTATTCACAGTAACGTCAGAAAATGAAATATTATCAAATACTACGATTTCAGCTTCGTACGTGTTTTCAATTTGTGCAGTTTAATATTAGTTGTAAAGTATTGTTCTGTAGGTAATATGTTTGTAGATGTTTGTAATCTGTTTTTGTACATTGACTTATGCCAAATGTCCAATACGACAAAAACATCAGCGTTTTTTTAAATAATAAACCCTGTCATCACAATCCAACGTGAGCTAAGCCTGTACAAGTTCTAACGATTACACGGCAGTAACAACGGCACTTTATGTCAATGTTTGATATAAAGCTCTCAACACTTTTGGAATGTTCTTCGTATCGAACATGTTCAGTTACCGATTGTATAAAAAATATTTCAATATACGAAACAAATAGTTTATTCGTGATAGAGAGTTATTTAAACCGAGTTAAAACTTGCTGATAGATATTTGTATTACTATGAACCTCTCAATAGTTTATCTGTGATATTGAGTCACTTGAACGGAGATATAACTTGTTGCACACATATTTGTAATATATGTAGAACAAGCTATCTTGTGCAACAGTCTCTGTCCAATAACAGTTTCAATCAGCATGCAGTTCACAATTTTTGCCAATGTCACCCCTCTAGACCAACCAAAATTATACAACAGCCAAATTGCGCTAATCAACTTAATATTTACCAAAACGTATTTCTCTAGAGAGACTGCACTGTAAAACCAGTGTATACACTGAACAAAGTTCTAAACGTCCACTAGATACTTCATCGAAATATAAGAACAGAAATAAATGTACATATTTGCACCTACTGAACAGACGGGCAACCAGAAATATTAATAAAAAGTTTTAAATAATACAAAAATTATATGTTTTTAAAACTTTTCATAATTATTTTCAAAATTCTATTTGAAATGATTAATTTATTTATAAATCTGTCGAATCGGAGTACCAGCATCAATCATACAGACGGCCCTGGCACTTTCTTCAGTGGTCTTTGTTGACATCTTTTCTGTTTTTCGTGTTGGACATACAACGTGGATTGCATTGACACGAATGCCGCCGCTTACTACACAGTACACGTGATCCTCGTGCCAAAAGTTGAAAATCGTACTCACCATCTCGCGTGGTCAACCACGACGATAAATAGGCATTTTCTTTGTGAAAGTCGATAGAATTTTATGTATAATACTAGAATGCCAAATTTTAAGTCGCATATAAAACCGTTTTTCTTAAATTGGTATTTTATGACATGGACGTTTAGAATTTTGTGCAGTGTAGTTAGAACTTTCGGCAGAACAATGCAGTAAATGAGAGAGAATAAGTTGCTACAAAATGAGAGAGAATAAGTTGCTAGAGGGAACGCCACATAAATAAGACAATGCCTCTCCACACAGACCACCTGGAAAACAACAGTCCGTAAAACATAAGGCATTTGAGGTGGCGCAAGACAAAATACTCTTTTGTCAAAATTCCTACGGTAGAGTTCCACATGAAACGACAAATCATGTCCAAGATGAAAGTGAACCCAATGCTGTAATTATTAGTTTAATCAGTTGGTTGATTAGTTATTGCCTATTTAGTCCATATATGGGTATGTGTTGGAAACCAATGACCATTCAGCAATTAAATGTGAGGTTGGCTAGCTATTAAGACGATTTAAACTCCCCAGGGTTTTTTACTGACAGTTCCAAGACTGAAAATCGCTGTATGGTTATTATTCTTTTTGTGTTTTATATGTATGTTAAATTTCCCTTTCCCCCTGTTCAATTCATCACTTAATATAGTGTTCATATTATTTCCTCCCTAGTTTCGGTCTATTATTGCCAGCTGTCGTGACTTCTGTGATATTTATCATCCATTAAGTCCCTCCGTCTGATTGTCCTCTTAAATTGTCCTAATGTCGGTCATGCCATTCCTTGCGCCTCTGTTCCCTCACGTATGTACCATTGAGCCTCCTCCAATACCTAATGTTTTATGGATTGTTGTTTTCTCGAAGGCCTGTGTGAGGAGACACTGTCTTATGTATGTGGCGTTCCCTGTAGCAACTTATTATCTCTGTTTTATATTAATACATGTATTAATAACATAATACTTTTCAAATTTTGGACATCCATCAAACATATACACAAAAACTCAACACTTATTGAAGAGGAAGTCTTGTTTAATAATAGCTGATATAAAAACATATATATAACATACTAAGTTAGACAGAAAGAAATATAAATGATATTATAATTCCAATATATGAGCTATAACGTATACAAAGAGCAGTGTGACCTTCTGATACGTGTTATACTGTGTAAATAAAATGTACATATTATATAATAACTGTCTTCGTCATGTGATGCACGGAGTTCATGGACAATCTTAATTGTAAAGAATTAGATGATATTGGTGAGACCTATTCATTTGTGCATTTTTCACGTGGTCTGACGTCATCCGGATAAGACATTTTGGCTTGATGCTGCGTAATATATTTTATTCTGTTGTTAGGACGGAGGAGACATGTATTGGTATACACATGTATATGTCACGTGATGTTATTTGGATATTTTGCCTTCGTCAGGTGGTCTGATATCAATCAAACATTTAGCGTTTAGTGCATTTTTACAACTTCCGGAAATTAGGCTAATTTTATTATAGCTATACGTAAGTTCTTGTACGATGAAAATACCAATTGTACCTTAAAATCGGCGTTCTGGGTCGCAAGTTTCTGTCGTATTGGGTTGTCATATTGCCGACTGGTTTAATGATTTATATCATGATAACGTGATACTATATCGCCAAAATACGGGTATCAGGTTCTTGTGATATCATAGGACAATGCCCATCCAAACATGTCTTTCAAGTGTCTTGGTTGCGAGGCTTGCTTGATAGCATGATATGATAAAGTTAACGTGGTTTAAACATACAAGTACGTGTGGTTCAATTAAAGTGCTCTTTATACAAGAATATCTGCTATGTAAAACTACGAATATATCAAACTTATTACAACTATTCAGAAGAAATACACACATAGACTCATAGAGCAAGAAAATGTTCATAAAGTGGCATATCGGTGTTCTCCTTTGTCATGGTTACAGTCCCATGGCGTCCAATTCTCGCTGCATCTGGCAGATGGCACAATATCCACATAAAGAGATGGCCATACAATCGCCACAGACGGATCCCTGAAATTATACACTATGAACTTAAATATTACTTTATTTAGCTATTCTCTAATCACATCCACCATTCAAACAAAGGACCTACGCAAAAGGTTAAAAAATTTGGTTTGGACAGCAGTCTCAAGACGCAGTCTTGCCATTGATAACTTTCACAGTGGGGAACTGCCATTAACTATACTTGGAGTATAAATCGATTTAACAGCTTGCTAACCTCATGCGTAAATCGCTGAATGGTCATTGATTTCCAATATATCCACATGTATTGATTAAGTAGGCAGTAACTAAGTATTAAAAGCAATTAACCGTTACGTGTATAATAACATATACACTGTGTTTAACCCAGATCGAAGAAACAAGCAGTCTTATAATGAAAGAGAACTTATGTTTCTACAGGGAACGCAACATTTACAAGACAATGCCTCCCAACACAGACCCTCGGGAAAACAACAGTCTACAAAACATCAGGCACTGAGGAGGTGCAAGGATATACACGCATGAGAACATGTGCGCAAAGAATGGCCTGGTCGACAATAAATAACGACTAAGGAGAATTAAGGAGGATAATTAAGGGAAATGCGAAATAATCACAAAAGCGTCAATAGATAACCTTATATAAAGGCAACCGGAAACAGCTTTTAGTTAATAATAAGAGAGAGAGAACGCCACATACACTAGACAATGCCTCCCCATACAGACTCCCAAGAAAACAACAGTCCACAGAACAATAGGCACCGAGGAGGTGCATAGGTAAACATGTATGGGAATAGGGGGCACGGAATGGTCTGATCGACCATAAAGAACAACTAAGGGGAATTCAGGCACATACTCGGTCACATCGAAACAGCAAGTAGGCATTGACTAAAGCATGGCCGTCTCAGGGATGTTACTCCTGCCTGTGTACGGAACTAGCTGGCCCTGTTCGTTTGACTTCATATTTGGTTAAAATACAGGGGCCATTATGATTGTTAGATATTGTCTATTGTCCATCTCCCCCTACAATAAAATGATACATGTCCCTGGGGTTTATAATGTGATTCAAAACATACCTGTATACCTCCCAATGTACGGATACGTGCTCTCAGGGCAATTAATGCACCGGGAACACACCATGGCATACATGCGCAATCTCCTGTTTTGGTCGATATGGTGGCGAGAGCACACTCCGGACAACAAACGGTTATGAACACTGAAAAACATATAATACGAATATGAATTAAAATATCATTTAAATAAATCATGATTAAAGAATATTTAACCATAGAAAAATTACAACATTGATGCCGAAATTAACTTCAAAATTAGGGCTACTTAGTAAACAACTAGGGCCAGGCGTACGTTTAGTAAAGCAACACTCCTCTACCTAAGCGAAAATGTGAAGAATAAGAAGTCATTAATCGCCACATTAAAGTCATTTGCTTTCAACCTCTAAGTCATTTGTGGAAAGTCGACATCTTCTGAAGAACACACATTCAGTACCGGCAAGAAAACCATTTGATCAAATGTGGCTAACTTATCTGAGAATGTCTTTATGAATGAACAGACACGCTTCAATGTGGAACATCAAATAAATCTAATAATAGTGGACATAGCCCTGTTTCGAAATGAAGTAGCGCTTGACGCCGTATCGGTTTCTAAGCAAGCAGAATAGTAGGCATGTCAAACATGATATTAAAAGGATAGCCAAATGTTTTTTCTTTAACACTTGCAGTGCTTCAAATAATTAAACACTGAAAGTGCTGACAGCAGGTGGCTCACAGCAGATCACAGACGTCACTTTGACATAGATTTATCTATCTTCTCAGTATATGAATTAATATAGGAGTTAAACACACACGATTATATACAAAGAATTGGTATAGACAGTCAGAAGGATGGATGAAGAAGAAGTAAACAGTACCTTAATGTCTCGCAAACGTACACCGAACAATGATGAAACGGTGTCATTTTCAGACAGTGTGGAACATGAAATGGATGACCAATAGGGTTTAGGCCGAGGCCAGAGTGACACTTTATCTACTTGTAATATCGTTTGTTGGAATATAGACGGTGTTAAAGATAAATTCGCATTGATAGACTTGCATTGACTACTTGAAATATTTTAACATACTATGTTTGCTAGAAACTTGGGAGCTATGCTTTGATAGGTACTCAGATCTGTTTAACGATTATATGTGTTACAGTATCAATGCTTTCATATATGATACACGAGGTAGAATAATCGCAGGTATTGCTGTATTATTTCAAAACTCACTCAACAGATATGTAGTTCACTTGCAATCAAAATGCAAATTTAGATTTTTTGCAAAACTCATGCATTATCTATTGTTAACGGGCGTTGTGGTCGAGAAAAAGACAAAGACCACTTGACATTTATCGGTCATAACGGAAGCAGCGTTTTAGATTATATGATTGTAACAAACTCTGTTTTTGATATAGTATCAGATTTCAATGTTGGAGAGCCACCTTCCTATTCAGTACCGGTAGAAAACTATTTCATCTAATGTGTATAACTATGCTGGAAATGTCTTTATGAATGAACAGATTCGTGTCAATGTCGAGCATCAAATAGATTTAACATAATCGTGGACATAGCCCTGTTTTAAATAACGTAGCGCATGATGCCTCATTGGGATACTAAGTAAGCAGAATATAATTAATTATTATAGGCGTGTCATACATGATTTCCAAAGGATAGCCAAATGTTTTTGCTTTAACATTTGCTGTGCTTCACATAAAAACCAAAGATGTCCGCCACCCCACGGTGCATCAATGATACTTTTGCATGACGATCAATTGTATACACATCCATAATTTATAACAGATTTCTAATATTTGTTGTTTTTAACTATGACTACAAAGATAAAACATAGATAACCTGGATCTAAAGTTTCGATCATTTGTTTTATGATAAAACGAGTACAAAATGTTTAACACACACAAGGACTATTTGACTAGACACTGCATTCATTGGTTGAGTGATAAATCCAATTTTAGTGCAGACCATTTTTATATAACATACATTACGATATGTAGCTTTCAAATACCCATAATAATTTCATTGACATAATACATTGTTACAACAAGTAATGGAAATTGATGCATAATAGTTTAGGCGCAAAAGCGAAACTATCATAAACTAACCCAAATAAAACACTCTCGGAATGCAGAAAAGGTTTTGTGAAAGTAACAAAATTCACGGGTGTCTTTGTTCGAGACTTTTAACCAAAAGGGGTCGGCACGTTAAGGAAATGACCTAAAACAGACATCCAAGACAAAAGCAATCATACCATGTTATATCATTAACAAGGGTTATAACTAAAACAAATTTTTTTTTACCCCAAGTTCATTTAAGTGTCCGTCAAAATTTTAATACTCCGCCACATTCACATTCACAAGTACCTGCGTGTAGCTAATACAATACACTTTCAACAAACAATAACAATTTAGCAGTTCATCTCACCAAAAATCAACAGTTCAACTTGAAGTGTGCAGAAAGTGCCATTTATTTAGTCATGTTTTGCTCCCAGTACCTAAACTAGTAACATAAGAATGTGAAATAACCCTAACATTTCAAATTAGTAATGCAATTTAAAGTAAGGTCAACTCGATAATGCAGTTAATAATTAAACAATTCTAAGATATTAGTAATAGGGAATTTAAAACTAAAGTAAATGTGTCTATTAATAAAACTAAAGCGAAAACACAAAATACGACTGTACCCAATGTATATTAAGATGTGTTATCTAAAGACTACCTTGTATACAGAGGACCTTCTTCGAAATGAAGCAAATAAATCCGTCGTAAAATGTGACAAACATTTGGCCCAAATGCACTGAGCATCGTTTTTGTGAAAACGCAATAAAGATGACGTCATGTTTTCACATTAATTGCAACAGCTAGTTGAAATATTTTAGTAAACAAACTGTTATTCAGCGCCGAGCAGAAACAAAACAGTTATCGATAAATATTAAGGCGGCCAATTTTCTTAAAGGAAAAGAATAATATACATTTGCTGTATAAAATTTGTGAAACACAGAATAATTGTAGATCTTGTATTGATGACAACATTAAAAGTGCTTTAATTCGCAAAAAAAATCGTTTTGCAATATTTTTGTGTTGTAAGTGTCCTACAAATATCCCTGCATCAAGAAGTGTTAATATCTCAATTTCACCCAAAAATCTCGGAGAATGACATAAATATGTATCGAAAGTCCACTGTCTCAACCTTAACGTATGATTATGTTTATAATATACTGGTTATCCTAATTGTCAATGCGTAAAGTTTTCAACCAATGCATTTTGCTTAAAAATCTAAAGATTTACATGCAAACAATAATTCCTAATAAACACTGAATTATTTTGCAAAATTGATTGACACATAATATATAATTAAATCCATATTTTAGATGAAATTCCCTTTCAAACAAGACAACCAATCGCTGCCATTGTTATTAACGATTGTTCGAAAATCTGTGAAAAGTTCAAAAAGTCATATTTTGTAATTATCATTTGATACTGGATTGAATTGTTTTGGGGATATTTTGCTATCACAAGCAATATAACAAATGTTGATCAAGTAATTTTGTTTAAGTCTAAAACTGAGTGATTCAAAATTACAATAATAGCGAATGACTGAAACACAATGAGGGATTGAGCAATTTGTTCATAGGAAATAGGAATACAGAAAGAGAGAGAATATGTTGCTACAGGGAACGCCACATACATAAGATGTCTTCCCACACAGACCCCCGGGAACACAACAATCCGTAAAACATTAGGCACTTGAGGAGAACGAGGCCAAATGGTACATACGTAAGGGAACAGAGGCGCAACGAATGGCCTGGCCGACCACAAGGAACAACATTGATAATCAAAGAGGACAAACAGTGGGGGGGGGGGGCGGGAATTAATGGTTGATAAAAATCACAGGACATGTCAAGACAGCTGCAAAGATAGGCCGAAACTGGGCAGAAAATAACCTCAACACTATATAAAGGGAAATAATTGCACAGGGGAAAGGGAAACACTAATATATATTTATAACACACAAGAAATAATATATTGTTATTCAGTGGACTTTTTAATTGTTTGTATACAAAACGACATTTGCATTAAGAAGAACTGGAAAATGCTTAATACTACGATGTAAACAAGCTAGGATAGTAATCGGACATTTTCGGCTTCAACCGGTGATCAGTACGAATGTAGAGGAGTATCAAAGAAACTGACCTGAATGGGGATGGGGTCAGACCCCAGGATTGAGATGGGGAATAAATACAGTACGAGGTAAATGTGACTGTGAACACAATTAGCAAAAGTGTGCTGGGATATCAAGTAAAGTTTTAACTTTGAAGACAAAGAGGACTGTGCACAGAACGGCGTGAAGAATAATTTAGCTATGCAATAACTTCACAGCCCGTGAACTGTCTGCAAAGCGCCGATCTTTTTACAAACCGTGTTTGTAGTTTCCTTACTTGATTTACAGTCATCAAAACATGAAAAGAGACCCGAGTCCCAGTCTCTGTGTCCGTCAACAGAACCAATCAACATCGGCGGTTTTCCCATTGGTTGCTGCATCACTACTGCTTGCTGCATCATCATTGGTTGCTGTATCGTCCCCATTGGTTGCTGCATCGTCCCCATTGGTTGCTGCATCATTCCCGTTGGTTGCTGCATCATTCCCGTTGGTTGCTGCATCATTCCTATTGGTTGCTGCCTTAAGTGAGCCATTTTGATCTATCACAATAAATGCCTTGAAAATATAATATCAAGAATAAACTTTTCTGACAATACATGTATATTGATATTCATCATGGAAGTTATACACACGTTGGCTTTCAAATTCCGAGTGTCATAATTATATGGCTGTTTGAAGCCGTAACTTTCCAATTCATGAGCGCCAAAAATGAAAATCACGCCAGGAGCATCACGTACTAAGACACATAAAGGGATTCACAAAGAGCCGGGTTGAGACGTTATGTGAACTACCAGCTGATTGTTGTGCGGTTTCTCGTTCAATCGGGCATTAACGACCATGTTAGGCCTATACTCCTATTTCAGGGTCATACCGCAGGCAATGCAATATACGAAATGTACATAAACGTTTACAGTTTTCTGGGGAGAATTGTTTCGACTGTTTGAGAAATGAAATTATGAAACTTTTACTAAACACCACTGAATATGTAAAGAGCCTACACATAATGTGTCATTCAAGTAGACTGCGATGTATATAGAAGTCGTCATTTACAATGGTATGTACCACGCAAGCATACTATATATTATTCAAGTAGACTGCGATGTATATAGAAGTCGTCATTTACAATGGTATGTACCACGCAAGCATACTATATATTATAAACAAAGTT
Source organism: Mactromeris polynyma (assembly GCA_032209605.1). NCBI lineage: Eukaryota > Metazoa > Mollusca > Bivalvia > Venerida > Mactridae > Mactromeris > Mactromeris polynyma. The sequence continues at coordinate 31,714,521 of JASFXZ010000004.1, read as the reverse complement.
TATCCCATTTAGGAACAAACGCTATTGACATGCACCTTATTGGGTAAATATCGACGTTTGATGAGTTTGATGATAGTTAACGTGAATAAACTAAAGTCTCTCAGGTTGTATATATTACTTTCAGGAGTAAAAAGCACCGTCTACCGGAATGTGATTTACCTAGAAGTTTTTTTGCTCCATTTTCATAATGAATAGATGCGTCATTCCAAACTGAAAACTATTTGCTTGTAGTGATTTCTGTGTATTTGGATGTAATTTATTTCATGTCAAATCGAATATCATATGCGTAACGCTATCATAACCTCACCGCTCGTATCAAACCGACAGTATTAAATCGCTCTATATTCTACGTTTACACGCGAACAGCGAATAAACGGGACGGTCACATTGTTATTGTTTTATTGTCTTATATGAAGCAAATACGAGTTTTCAGTATCGTAATCTCGACGACTTTCCACCATCGTAATCTCGACGAGTTTTCAGTATCGTAATGTCGACGAGTTTCCACCATCGTAATCTCGACGAGTTTTCATTATCGTAATGTCGACGACTTTCCACCATCGTAATCTCGACGAGTTTTCATCATCGTAATGTCGACGACTTTCCACCATCGTAAACTCGACGAGTTTTCTTTATCGTAATCTCGACGAGTTTTCTTTATCGTAATCTCGACGAGTTTTCATTATCGTAATCTCGACGAATTTTCTTTATCGTAATCTCGACGAATTTTCATTATCGTAATCTCGGCGACTTTTCATCATCGTAATCTCGGCGACTTTCCACCATCGTAATGTCGACGAGTTTCACCATCGTAATGTCGACGAGTTTTCATCATCGTAATCTCGGCGAGTTTCCATCATCGTAATCTCGGCGAGTTGAGTTCAATCATCGTAATGTCGACGAGTTTTCATTATCGTTCTTTCGACTTGCATTTTCAGAAAGTTTTCAACAGCTACTTTGACTTTATTACAACATAACAGTTGCGAAGAAATTGGCTATGGCGAAAGTTTTAATTTAGACATTTTTTCACTGGTTCATATTTGCCCTTGTTCGTCTGTCTGTCCCTTATAAGTAAATGAGCCAGAGTCATAAAACTTTACAGGTTCACCAGCATGTGTAGTTGTGCACCTGGGGTTTCATGTTTGGCTGTGCCCAGAAAGTGCAAAGTTATGGCCATTGACTTAGTTAAAACATAGCCTACAGAGTATGCAATCTTGTGTTACTCATATCTCCAAAAGTATATGAGCCAGAGTCATAAAACATTACAGGAATGTTCACCAGCATGTGAAGTTGTGCACCTTGTGTTTCATGTTTAGATGTGCCCAGTAAATGCACAGTTATGGCCCTTGACTTAGTTAAAACATAGCCTACTTAGTATGCAATCTTGTGTCACTTATATCTCCAAAACTATATGAGCCAGAGTCATAAGACTTTACAGGAATGTTCACCAACATGTACAGTTGTGCACATGGGGTTTCATCTATGGTTCTGCCCAGTAAGTGCAAAGTTATGGCCCTTGACTTATCACCATAATAAGTACAGTTGTTCACTTGGTCATTTTGATATCCATTCACAAACTATGAGCAGAATAGTAGCATTTGCTTTTATGACAAAGGCTGCAAGTGGGGGCATCTGGGTCCTATGGATGCATTCTAGTTATATTTTATTTTTATTTGTCTTTTTTGTTTCATTCACTATATATGTACATTGTATAAACTTAAAGGTTATGTCTAATGAATAACTTACTTTTTCGTGTTGCCTGCATACAAAAATAACAGAAACATAATTCCATGATAATAATGACTTCTCTAAACAAAAAACGCAATACAAGTTTTCGTAAATTATTATCACTGCAAGTTCAGTAGTATTCGGATAACCAAATTTCGGATATTTGTAAAAAAATGCATGGTCTAAACAAAATAGTTCGATTTTTAAATGGAATAAGTAACATATAATAAGCTTTTAATAATATTATTCTTATACTTGCGGACTTTACACAGTGTATGTGACTTTATCTGTTGCACATATATCCGTGTCTGGGGGGATGTTCAATGACACATAAGGGACACGTCCAATATTAAACGGTAATTCCTACACCATTGAACAAAATTACCTTTTTTGCACATATTTGACCAAATCCGACAACCTATATATAACCATTCTTGTCCAAAACAGAGGAAGCTGTTTGCAGTAGGCCCCAGGTATACAGATATAAAATGTTTTTCAAGAAGAAATTCTTACATTTGAATTGCTGAAGGACTTGGGCAAAGACTAGCATGTTGCTGTTGAACGTTGTAATTATAAACTTGAAATGCCGTAAGGAGACTTACTATACAGTTTTCGCCCTGTTCAGTATTTGTTGCTCTAAATATTTAGAAATTTCGCACTATGTTTTTTTACCTAAATTTCAGTCAGACATAGTTTTAAAAAAAGTGCCAGACATTCGGTCTGAGAAGACCCGAAAATCTGTCAGACCGAATGTCTGGCACTTTTTTTAAAACTTTCCGGAACTCTGAGTAATTGGATAAGCGTAATGCGAAGATCAAAAGTCACTCTGATGACTGAGAGCCAGAAACAAACACATTCAAGATTTTGAGTAGAGGTTGAATGTTTTTTTCTTTGGCATCAATACATGGTTTTATCATTCCTTTCTCAAATTTTATTATTATTCAAACCTTTAGAGAGGTGCGTTGTAACAGTTCCAATGAAAGCCAAACAATTCCCAAATATGGAGCTTTATAAGAAAAATGACACAATCCAGAACATTATTTATTCTATATTTAACGTATTGTGTGCATTTTTAAATGGGAACGGGGTATTAATTTACATCGAACAGACATTGAATCTTTGTTTGAAAATGTTTTTAAAATAGTAAGATTTGCACAGACAACATGACTAGAAACATTTGCAATTCATTCTGAAACGTGAATTAGTGAATAAATCCAAAATCAAAAAGAGTTGATAATTTACCAAAACAATCAACAAGATATTCAATTCAAACTTTTTCCCAATGCGAAAACATTTGCTAGTTTATCTATAGAATCTAAAGCATTGTAGGAAAATAAATTTGTCAAAATATAGATACTTTTTCAGAGGTGTTTAAGTCCGAACGTGTTATCACTGTCTAACGTTGTGTGACCCGCTCAAAATGTTCCCTATTAATCTAGCAGTAGGCCCCAGGTATACATATATAAAATGTCTTGTTGATAGCTTTCAGGGAAATACTAGCACACAAGTTCACAGGGACTTGTGTACATTGTTAAAATATCAGCTTATATGTAATGATTTATATGGAATGCATATGAAACAAGTTCATAACTTATATTATCTTCACACTTGAAGGCAAATTGTTGGATGACCAAGCAGTAGTCACGCTTAATAAAGAGATTGTTAATTTAATTTATTTAACATTATCAAAGGATTATGCCACACCCTCTTATTCTTCTAAACGCAATGTATCCGTGTATGTTTGGTCTGTTAATCATTAATAAAGCGACATTGGCTAGGTCAGCTGACCACCGAACTTAATGTTTACACACAGTTTGTACGAATGTAACACACACGTTGTGAATAATTTCACATTTATTTATTTCCATTTTAGTGAAGCAAGTTACTACAACCTATTCTCGATTACTGTTTCCTAGGTTACTCTCCAGTACTGTTATTGTTAAGTTTGCGGTTCAATCTCGCCAGACTTCATCCACATCTATAGCCAGTTGCACCGACAAGACGGTCCTAAAATATATTCACTTAGTACGTAATATACGCGAAATTGGCTTCACGCATAGTTACTAATATTACAAACGGAAAACTTATCAAAATACTATCATGTATACGAGTAGTTAAAGAGCAAATATCTTGCTACAGGAACGCCCCCTACACACGACAATGCCTCCCCAAACAGACCTCCGGGAACACAACAGTCCGCAAAACATCAGGCATTGAGGAGGTGCAATGGTAAATATGCAAGTGAACGGATTTCAAATGCGGAAATAGGATGTAACACACATCTAAAAGATAAATAGAAATAATAACCATACATCGATTTACAGCCATGGAGCTGACAGTAAAAAAACCGTGGGGTTAAATCAATTTAACAGCTAGCTAACCTCACTGTTATGAATTTTGCGAATTTTATCAAACCGATCAACATAATTGGTTTCTCATTGTACTTATCATTAGGGTATATCTGATATTAATAATTTAGTTACTGGGAGCAGTGTCAGTATATGTTCGGCCAGGCCAATCCTTGTGCACCGCTTCCCTTACGTTGAATCATTTAGCCTCCTCCAATGCCTTATGTTTAGTCAGCTGTAATGACTTGTCCTGTGATCTTTCTATCCATTAGCCCCCCACTGTTTGTCCTCTTTGATTATCCTAGTTATTCTTTATGATACGACAGGCCATTCCTTGCGCCTCTGTTACCTTAAATATGTACCTTTGAATCTCCTCAAGTGCATTATGTTTTATGAATTGTTGTTTTCCCGGAGAGCTGTGTTGGGAGGCACCGTCTTATGTACGTGGCGTTCCCTGTAGCAACCTATTTTCTCTATTTTAGTAATTCCTGTTTCTAACATGCGCCCCTTATAATACCACCTTGCGAATAAGAATCAGCATTTATGGCGATCTCATTATTGTGGTTTAACTGTAATTTATATTAAGTGTAACATGTAATTATGTCAAACGAAACAAAACGCCGTTATGATATTTCTTCTGATAAACCCCATACATGTTTAAGATAAAGTTTGAGTTTGAGTTACCTGGTATCTGTAGGTCAACGACACGTTGCGCACTGTCAGAGATATTTTCCATAACAACGACGAAGAAATGGGTTGCTTTGCTAACCCATGCATAATAGGAATGTATTATAAGCAGCCATGTACATAAAAACATGAATTTTCGTCATCACTGTTTTTTAACCTAATAAAAAATCCAAACGTCCACATAATTATAATTGTCATCCATGGCAATTGAAAACATATTCTCACAGTTTAGTGACAGGATTTAAACTATTCTACTACAAAAACTGATGTAACTTTGTGTGAGGCGTTAACAAAATATGTTTGTTTCAGGTTTGTCGGCCTACCCTATTTTTTGCCCCGAAACTAGAACATTTTTTTTCTTTTTGGTAAAATGTCTTTGTGTGAATTTTTCTTTAGATTCATATTTCTGCTCTGTTATTAGACACTTTACGAGTATTCCAGCTATAGAGCGTTATATTCACCTTGATTAAACATTATCCATGTTAAAAGAGAAAGGGGATTTGTCTTTCAACATATATACAATTAGACCTATGTTTAATTTGCTTCGTTTGAGAATTGGTTCTTTACGACAAGATTGCTTAAATGACTCATCTTTTTTTATAAGTGCTACAGCTGTCATGTTCTATAACTGGTAAAAGAGCGAGAGACGAAATCTCGTAGGGTCGATATATATTCAATACCATGGCTCCATACATTGTCGATAATTAGTAGAACATCAAAGTATGTAATTAATGTAATATCATTGTTTGCACTGGCAGCCCACTAAAATTCTTAAACCTTACACGTATGTCTGAACATGAAAATAAACGGAAACGATTCTGATTTACTGCTACATTATATTATATAATGATAATGTTTAGGAACAAAGAATAAAACGCAGTCATTGCCGCTATATATGACTTAAAAGCTAAAATAAATACCTGGAAGTTTCGCCCCCTGGTTCAAAATAATGGATCCGCCCCTGATGTGGACATTTCTGTGGTATTTGTATGCCCCCTTCGAAGAAGAGAGGGCATATTGGTTTGCACATGTCGGTAGGTCGGTCGGTAGGTCGGTCGGTATGTGGGTCGGTCGGTCCGTCCGTCCGTCTGTCTGTCGATCCGTTACCTTCTCGTTTCAGATCAATAACTCAAGAACCCCTTAACCTATCATCCTCAAACTTGGTCCACACTTTCACTTTGGGTAGCAGAGGAACCATATTTTGGGGTCAATGGGTCAAAGGTAAAGGTCAACAGGGGGCATAATGTTTTACAAACATCTCTTTGTTTTTGTTAATATTGTGCTAGTGTGTTGTACAAACGTAACCTTAACATACCTTATACGAGATGTCGAAAATAAAATTATTGAATTCAGTACCTTTTGTTTCATTTATTTTGCGAATTTATGAAATAAACAAAAATGACAAGAATATGTATAACTTAAATGTGTAAAGTACACCACTCTATATAAAATATACCACTCTATATAAAATATACCAATCTATATAAAATATACAACTCTATATAACATGTTGTTACAGTATACACTCAACACAATTTCTAATTGGTCTCTTCATATTTATTTAAATACCATATACTCGTATACATGTATATCCGTTTCATGTCTTTAATTTTATGGTTATCAGTGTTGATCTGTCGTAAAATTCACGTGAGAATCAATATGGATTAATGTATTCTGAACAGTTGTACGAAGAAAGTAAGTATGTGATGGTGTTTGCATTCTTAAATTTTCATTCACTGTTAAATAATATCATTAAAATCTAAGTGACCAATTAGAAATTTTGCTGAGTGTATATGTCTGCTTTTCATAGAATGGGAAATCCACGCACTATAGTATAGTGTCTTATAACGTGCATATACATTTAATGGTAGGAACGCTTCCTCTTTGATTCGAACAGGCCATTACTTGCGCCCCTTGTTCCTGACGTATGTACCCTTGAACCTTCTCAAATGCCTTATGTTTTATGGACTGTTGTTTTCCTTGAGGTCCGTTTGAAGAGGCACTGTCTTTATGTATATGGCGTTCCCTCTAGAAATGTATTCTCTCCCTTCCAGTCTAACTGTAACTGTTATGCTCGTGCACATAGGTGACAATACTGCGTTGAATATATTTTTTGAACCACTATGCAATGGTCTTCCTTTACATTGTAAACCAATTCAAATCAGACGCACACATGTCGTAAGTCGGTGTAACATTAAATTTTATACACGTTGAAAAATGATTACAAAGGTAGATTATCAACGTTGAAAGATTAAAATTGACTGGCAATGTGTTTAACTATAGTGTAGTTCAATTTAGACAATTAACATTACCTCTGTGCCTGTTAATGAACAGTAAAGGGCTTTGGTCATTCGTAAGCAAATAAGAAAAATGGCGGCGCATAAATGAACGTAGCGTTAATGTTACTTTGAGTATAGATCTTAAAGTACATGTAATACTATACTCATTTTTTGGTCATTTGTTTACCTACACGAATTTCCTATAGTAAAGACAACATTAAACATGCATACAAAAAGAATGAACTCATAATGTATTGATCCGTATTTGTTGAAGAAAGATGTTTGTACATCATAAACTTTACCAAAACTTCCAGTTTTTAACATTCAGGCGTGTTTACAAGTTTTGACTATTACAGTGTAGAAATATGATAAAATATGACTTTTTTCAATTGATTAAACATTGTAGTGGTTCTTATTAGAGATATTTTAGCTAATGTAACAACACTACTGGATGGAGCCAATTCAAACATTTTATGTCCAGACGAGCCAGCTATATCTTTAAAACTGTCTTCGGTGATTTTGACGCCGGTGTAACATTAAGTTAGTAAGTCGTGGCCACAAGATAACTTTGTCGTGGGAACAAGATAGTTAAGTCGTGGCCACGCCATTCTAAGTCGTGGCCACGATATAAAAATAATTTCACTCATGTCACCTCTATGCCACCGTATGTTTCTCTAAAGAGATTGTACTGTAAAACCATTGTATAGCTAGATACCTAGCAGTACAATATAGTTATACAATTATCTACAGTTACTGATCGGAGTAATTGGGAATATAGAAATACACTCTATAACAGTCAATGTGATGAAGTCGCACCCGACACGCTGTTATTTCACATCAGCAAAGACAGTACTAGACTAGTTCACTCAAGATGTTATTTAGTTCGACAAAATACCATTTTGTCCAAATTGCTGTGGTAGACATCCACATGAAACGACAAGTCATGTCCAAGATGAAAGTAAATGCATTGCTGTAATTATTAGTTTAGTCAGTTCGTTGACTTTCATTTTATATAAGAACATGTATTAATAATATAATAATATTCAAATTGTGGACATCATCAAACATATACACATTAAGTCCCTCCCCCAAGTGTGTCCTCTTTGATTGTACTAGTTATCCCTTAAGGTCGGTCAGGCCATTCCTTGCGCCCATGTTCCCTTACGTATGTACCCTTGTGCCTCCTAAATTGCCTAATGTGTAACGGATTGTTGTTTTCTCGAAGTCCTGTGTGGGGAGGCACTGTCTTATGTATGTGGCGTTCCCTGTAGCAACTCAATATACTGATAAACTGATAAATCAATATGTATATTAGGAAGGGTTATAATACTGACATAATGAGAATACTGCCGATAAGATGTGTTCTGTTTAACATTAGGGCATGTATTAATAATACTATAGTATTCAAATTTTGGACATCATCAAACATATAAACAAAACTTATTGTAGAGATAATCTAGTTTAATAGAAGCTCATATAAAAGTATACATATATATTATAAAAACAAATTGACAGAAAATGTAAATGATCACGGTGCAGTGTGACCTTCTGTTACATGTCATATTGTGTTGATGCAAATACAGTGTACATACACTATAGTTACTGTCTTGATCAGTATAATTATTAGAGGATAATACTCGGCTGAGCGGGTTGTTATAATTGGTCCACATGTAGCTTTTGCGACCGAGGGCCAATTATCACGTCCCGGTCTCGCTTAGCCTACCTTACTATACACTCAGATTTTCAATCTACAATTCTATCTGCTAGAGATTGCAGTGTTTTGTCTGAAGCTGCTATTGTGGTCGATTCCGCGGAGAAATTACTGAACATCGGCCGTCACTTGAGGGGCGATTACTTTTTAATGACCCGGTAAGGGCTGTGATCACAGAAAATACTATTCAAATTTGTTATTATTTATAGTAAGATATGTTCTATTGGTGTATATCTTGCTCACGATATGATATCGCTTGAACAGGGGTATCAATCTGGGGACATCATACGGCAAAGCCAATCCACGAATACCTTTTTTATGGTTTGGTGTCGAAGTTTGATAACTTGAAAGTGCAACATAGCCGGATATGATAAACTGCACATTATATAAAAGTTCACTAGGTATAAGTATATAAGTACGTCTGGCTCATTTAAAGTGCTGTTTATACAAGAATCTCGAAATATGTAAATATATGAATATATCAAACATTATTAGAAATATTTAGAAGAAATGCTTATGATACACTAATAGACTCAAAGAGCTGGAACATGTCCATAAGGCGGCCTATCGGTGAACTCATTTAGCATGGTTACAGTCCCATGGCGTCCAATTCTCTCTGCATCTGGCAGATGGCACACAATCCACAGAATGACAAAGTCATACAATCACCACAGACGGATCCCTGAAAGTAAACACCATGAACTTAAGCATTCAGGTTACTACAGCTACTTATTAGCTATTCTCCATTATCATCTACCATCTGAAAGATCAAACAAAGAACATATGCTAAATGTTATAAAACAGCAGTCTCCCAAGGCAGCGTTGACACTGGTAATTTCACGACCCGCTGTAAGATTTAAGACAAATGTGTAAGTTCGGCTGTACAAGAACCTTGACTTGACTCCAATTTCACACGTTTACTTTGATTCATTCAACAAAACGATTAACAATCAAAATACTAAGTATCATAAAACACTACATCGACTGAGGGGTTCTTAAGTGCATTCCCATATGTTACTAGCTCTATGCAACAGGTATATACTGCTGATAACATTAACACTTCAATTGAACGTGTAAGTGCATGCATATCGTTATATAATTATAATATTTCAATTACACTACATATGGTTCAGGATGCAAATAGTGTCGAGGGATTAATTGAAGCAAGTCTTAAATGAAGAATCAAATAGGCCAGCACACCTTCACCCTTCAGTATATTTTATGGTTTAAGCTATGATAGATGCGCGTCCGTTGCTCATCGTTATGTAACGCTGGATTAAATGACCCTTTCATATTTTAAAGTACGCATTTGAATAGAAGTTTAGTGTCGGTAAATCAAAGTTTTACAGAATACAGATAAGCATAGAAAAACTATCGAGTAAAAAACATCCGATTTGTATGTTTAAACTTCGTGAACCAACTGCGTAACGCAATCCCAAGGTCATACAACCGTCGTCAGATTTATCTTCTCCTCGTGATTTGCTGAGCAGTCTAGAGTTAGTTCCCATCCCCCATAAGAAGATACATCGTATGCACACCCCAATATTTATTAAAATGTTCCCTCATTCCCCTCATGTTGCTTTTTATTTTCGCCCACACCAATGTGCAGTTTTTCTGTGACCTATAACCTTTTCGTTTTAGTTTGACTTTATGTCCTTTTCCATTGTCATATCTAATACATGTACTTCTAACTGTTGGTAAGTATAGTTTATAAAGATAAAGGGCTTTGTAAAAGTCTTAATAAAACATCTGTTCTGTTCTATTCCATTCTGTTCTACTTGACATCATAATCCGGCAGTGTGGATGACGTCTTCCATGTGGTGCTGACATTCAGTCAACAAATATGTAACCATCCTCTCTTATTGTTCTGAAATTGTTTTACATTTTCGGGAAGGGGGGGGGGTTAGATATTTAGCATGATTAAGCTTAGATAGAAATAATTTGAGTTTGATACAAAGTTAAGAACACCTAAATCAATCCCAAAACTCATCAGATCCAAATATATGATTCGAAATATAAGACCCCCTCACAACTGATATATACCTTGAATGAAAGGCATATAAACGTTCATTCAAGCCCATGCACGTTACCTCTACGTCACGTCACGTAACATTCGGAGACACATACATACATCGCGACAAAAATGAGACAGACCTTAAGCCTCTATCATAACCCTTTCAAACGATGTATTTTGGCTAGATTTCTCTAGGTAAGTCACATATCAGGCCACATCGAAACAGAAAGTATGCACTGACTAAAGCAATGCCATCCCATGTGTGTTACTACAGCCTGTGTACGGAACTAGCTGGTCCTGTACTTTTGCATTCATAATTTAGGTTAATGGTACAGGGGCCAGTAGTGTGAGTTTAGGTAGTATTTAATGTCAATCTTTCGCTAAAATAACATGACCCCGGTCCATGTGGTTAATGATGCGATTCAAACATACCTGTATACCACCCAATGTACGGATACGTGCTCTCAATGCAATTAATGCACCAGGAACAAACCAAGGCATCAGTGCGCAATCTCCTGTTCTGGATGAGATGTTGCAGACAGCACATGGCAGGCAACAAGTGGTCATTATCACTGAAATACATGTAATACGAATATTCATTGGTCAATTAAATACTATTCATTAATGATGAATATTTAGACATAAAAACAATACAACATTGATGGTGTAAAGTAACTCCACAGTAAAAGCCACTTCGTAAAATGACAATCCTCGGGTCATGCGTACGTTTAGTAACGAGACAACTCGGACTAGGCGTATATATAGTAAAGCGACGATCTTCGGGCTAGGGATAGATTTAAGTTGACTAACAAGCCTCTGGCTAAGAGTATATTAAGTAAATCGACAGTCCTCTGGCAATGTGAACGTTTAGAAAATAACGATCCTCGGGCTAGGCGTACGTTGTCTGTAATGTCTCTGCTTCGGATAATATATGTATAGTGATTAATCCCGACATGTATTAAGCCTTTCGAAATCATTCGCTTTCAACCTCGACAAATGCTCTTAGACATTCGTGGAGAGGCAGCAGCTTGTGAAGATTACATCTTCAGTACTGTTAAGAAAACCATTTCTTTATGAGGAAGTGACTTTATCATCGCTCTGGAATAGTTAGATGTTAGATTCTAATTCTATGTCGAACTCCTAGTAAGTATATCTCAACCTTGCTTCTAACCCTGGCGCGAAATAACATAGCGTATGTCGCTGCATCTGGTCACCAAAAACGCAACATGGATGTTCTGTGTATGGTAAACATGATTCCCAACTCATCGACGAGTGTTTTTTTAACTTTTAAACTTCTTAAAGAAAGAGAGATTAAGTTGTTACAGGGAACGCCACATTCATAAGACAATGCCTCCTCACACCGACCCTGGGGGAAAACAACAGTCCACACAACCGAAACCGACATCAAAGACAAATGCAAACCCACGATTTATCAAGTTATGATATTAACACGTTTCATGGGGATTAAAGTAAGATACTCTCAGTCAAAAGCTCTCTATTTACAAAAGTCGCTTGTTTCAATCTTCCGATGTTAAAGTGTTTACATAATTTAAAATAGATATAAAGTATATGTTGTTCTTAAACTATGGCGACAAAGATAAGAACATAGACCACTTTCATTTTTGCAAAAGAGTACAAAAATGTCAAACACAAACAAGGAAGACTTGAAAATACGCCACATACATTGGTTACGTGATAAATTCAATTTAAATGCTAACATACAATGACTTGCAGTTTATTCTGGGAGATAATACGAAGTTAATAGATTGGGTAATAGACTCTTACATGTCATAGGCGGAAATTGGAAAATAACCCAAAACTAACCACATCGGATCACACAGAGATAAAAAGATGAGTCTTTGTTAAAGATATGTAATCAATGTTCCAACGTTTCTTAACAGTATTTACGTTATCCGCGACTTACACCAGGACTTTTGTTCACAAAGAATTAGTTTTCAGAATCAATTTATTTTTATTTCGTCCTTTTTAAAATTTAATAAGAAAAGCTAAGTGATAGAATAGGTGCGATATGAAAAGTTTCTGCAGATTAAATCTGATTTCAATTCAAATATCTTACTAAGATATGTTTATTAAAACGTTAAGGCAGATGTTATCAATATCAATTTTATTGATAAGTACAATGGGCCCGTTTTATCAATATTCGTACGAACGAGCGTTCGTAAGTATGACAGTGATCTTACGAATAAGAATATTCGCGTGTACAGTAAATCAGTACACGGGGAGGTCTAAAGACACATATATCGCGGGTGTCAGGACACTTCGGACCACGGGTATTACGGACCAGACACTTCGAACCATATTCAGGGACACTTCGGACCATCTATAGGGACAATTCGGACCATGTTCAGGGACACTTCGGACCATATTTAGGGACAGTACGGGCCATCTATTGCGACTGTTTTCGACATATTGTTTTAAAAATACCTTCAATAAATTTTAACTTTAAAGAATGCAGAAACTGATTGTTAAATTATCATTATTTGTGATTGTATGGTTAGATGGAGAGATATATTCGAATATCAACCAACATTTAACACGGCATGTATTTTGCATGGCGCACTGCAAAACTTCCTTGTATAAATGAAGCCCAAAATGATGAATTACAGATGTTTAAGCCATTGTAGCAACAGCTCTGAATGAAGCCCATTCAAATAGTCTTGCGTTAAGATGAGCCAGATACATCTTAAACACAACGTATAATTTTGCATATCACGCGCACAAATATGAATTTATAAATTTAAAAGTTAACAAATAAAATGAATTTTCAAGATTGCATTATTTATAAAAAAAATGATTTCATTATGACTCGGCATAGTCGAAAGATATAATGCATACAGGCAATGTATTGTGTTGCGTTAATGTAAACATATTATCGCAAATGTATTCAAAATACTGAAAAGACTCCCTTGTCAGTTTTAGTTTGAAAGGAAATTCTTGATACGACAGTATAATGAAATAAAATGTATTTAATTTGTAATATAAGTCGACACGATAACAAATGGTTGAAATAATCTAAATAGAACCTTTCTTCTATCTGTAAAATTATTGAAAATATGAAAAAAATATTCACATATTAATTCAATCAGAAAGAAGCCTTTTCCAGACCGCTGTTATTTTCCCAAACTCTATTATCACGATATTTTGAAGTGTTTTAATAATACTAAATATTTAGACATGCAATTGTTTTCTTCATCAAAAACTTTTAAAGAGTCCTTTCATATAAAAACACACATGAACAGTGAAGTTGAAGATTAACTACTGCATCGAAGACTTCCTTGTATACAAAGGACCTTCTTCGAAAGTAGTAAAAAATACATTCGTAAAGTATGAATTGACAGTCCGCTGTCTCACCGTTAACGTCTGATTATGTTTATAACGCATGTTCGGTACTACTCGGTTCGCATGAACACATTTCATTATTAACCAACAGTTTACAAAATAGAGATATAGTGGCACCAAGATGTCCTATTTGGCACAACAGGACTCCACCCAGATCCTTGCAGGGCAAAATAACTTGAAGAACGTAGAGGTACAAAATAGAACTGAACAAAAGGGGTATGCAGGCCAGAACCCCAGAATCGGGATATAAAGCAGAGGCATTGTGAACAAAATCAGCAGCGTATTGCAGAGAGTATTAAAGAAACGCCAGTAAGGATGATGAGGGCTGCAAAACAGTAAACATGAAGAGAAACTTTGCAGCGTATTACACTCACAGCCCGTGAACTGTCAGCAAAACGAGCACATCTTACTATGCATATTTATGGGTATTTGTACCGATTGTGTTTGTAGATTACTTACATGATGAGCAGTCAGAACAGCAGGACATAAGACCCGAGTCCCAGTCTCTGTGTCCATCAACATTCCCGATCAACATCTGTCGTCCCATCGGTTGCTGTGTTAAAACTACTTGAGCCATCTCGGTCTATCACAGTCAAGGCTCTATAATTAAAAAATATAATAACAAATACATGTATATATATCTCTAAAAAGTAAGTCCAAACCAATATATATCTATGTTTAACGTCCTCAGGTGGGAACAACAAACAGATATGTAAATGTCAAAAGTACAAATCAATGATTACATTTAACCCATTGACATTGACCAATTTAGCCGATATCACTGTCAGGTAGCCAATGTCCATGTTCAAAAGCTGAAATATCATTAAATCTAGTCTTTTACTTGATACTTTGTGTTGTTTTTTTAACTTGTACATTGTCGTTTATGTTTATGTATAATGTATTTTTGTGGGAAGAAAGATTTAATGATATTTGGTATGTTCTGAATATGTAGTATAAAATATGGACTTAAACATATATGCTATTTATGGACATTTTCTTAGTTTTTAACGCCATATTTAGTTGTTTGAAACAGTAACTTTCAAAGGTATGACTCCAAAATGAAATTTACAGTACGAATGAAATAGCACGTATGTCTGTTGTATCATATTCTGTTACAAAAAACAGGGAATTAAAGTTCCGCGTAGAGTATATATGTCAACACCATTAAAAACGCAACTGTTTTAATCAGGCTTCATTTTGTACATGATATTAAAAGCTACCAACTGTTACCAATGTTTAAATATTGATAAAAAAGTATTGAAACTATGGACCAATAATTCATATTAAATGATTGAATAAGTTCAGCAAATTAATATATAATGTTTTCGACTTTATGTCACGTTTTGAAGCAGACGATTTTCAGTTGCGTTTCTCGATCTGCTGACGGTTAGTCTCGTGGTTTCTCGTTTACTGTTATTTGGAGGGCAGCTTCTCGACTGTTAAAGGACGTTATGAATTTTCTAACAAAAACACCAATGATTATATATCAATTTCAATAACAAACACATGTTAGTTAATTCAAGTTGACAGCGACGCGTATTGAAGTTATTAACAATGGTATGTACCACGGGCGCAATCATCTAAACAAAACAAAGCCCGGTGAGAACGAAACACCATGCTTACAAACATCTAGTTGATTTGCTTTTTCCTGTCTGATAATTATTTAATAAACATTATGGGGGAACTCTAAACATAACTTCAATTTGGTTTGGCCTTATCAATTACTCCAGGTCGTTCAGGGTACCTTGGTTATAAAGTTAGAACTCTGGTATGTGATAAACAGAGCACATTTCTTCATTGAGTAGAAATTATATCAAGTCAATTTTAAGTCTCTATCTACAGCATATTTTACTAACAATTATTATGTAACTAATGTAGAACATTTAATTTACCCTAGAAAGTATGTCACCGAAATAAATGCTGACTTACACACTTAGTACTATCATTGTACTATTAAAGTAGTATCTATTATTTTTATCGTATCCAAATGTCAAGTACCTGAACGATATAGCTATCTGAGTAACCAAACAACAAGCCACTAACTGATGACCATGAAAATGAGAAGGGCCAATACGAGAGAGCTCGTCCATAAAGGTTATTTAAAAAAACGAAATTATCTTTTGAGAGCATTCTTTGTCTTTTGAATGTGTCAACATACATGCATTTAAAACAAAGATATACACAAAATATGATACACTTTGCAAAAAATGCCTATTTTCACATATCAGAAAGGAGTATTGAATTTGTATTCAATGCTCATATAAAGCTGTTGGCTACGGTACAAGGCGTGGCGACTGTGTAGTATCATGCTGCGGTTTTACGCATATGTACATGTATGTATTGAACTTACTTGACATTGTTCACTACGACTAAAGATCTTCTAAAACTGATACAATGAGTTTACGCCCACTATACCAATATCAAAGCTCGTCAACATGACATAATCATAATTACTATCCTCACAGTGCTTTGATTCCACAGTTTTTTCTCAAAAGTTTAACGTACAATTTGATTTAAAGGTGCAAACCCTATTTACGTTTCTCACGTTTGAATCGTAATGCCACAAATTGGACAATTACATATGTATTAGTAAATGACTACAGGTGCATGCTTACTTATTTTCGAATGTCAAACGAACTTGGTAACAAAATTAAAACAATATATTTCGCCTACATTAACGTTAAGCACAGACACGCACTGTAATGAACAACCGATTTCGCGGATGCCTCCCCACACTACTCAAACTTCTATAACTTTTTAGTTCAGCGATAGCATGTTCAACACTCATTTTGCTTAAATTTCACACTGAAGTTACTTTTCGATATCATACCCTGTAAAACACGGACGAATCACTTCAAAACTCATTTTTACAATCGAATGGGATTTATGAGCTGTTGTAAATGTAGCGTTCCAGGCGCTCTCGATTCCCGTGCACGAGGTTTAGTTTGTATCATAATTATACATGCCATTAGTGATTTACGACAAAAATAATCAAGATAAGCAAAACATTGTTGAAAGTTCTCCCTCCACGTTTGCGAATATAACTTGCAAAGTAATGACACTCATTATCAAATGTTTTAAATTTATTTTCTAACATGTGGCCTTATCTCTTAAAAAACTAATTCACAGCATAAGTGCTTCAGCACAATGGTTATTCAGGCCAAATGAATTATCTCTTGGGTTAAAACTAATTGTGGTTGTTTTGTTCATTTCAGATACAATACTTCTGCGGAAATAGAAGAGCGTTAAAATCACCGATGACAACAAAACATTATGCTAAGAGTCTACCTTGCTCACCCTTCAAATTGGCAGGATAACATAGAAGACATGAAGGCTAAAACATTACTTGTGCAGCCACCAGCGAGACAATTGAAGAGAGAGAATACGTAACTACAGGGAAAGCCACATACATAAGACAATGCCTCCCCACGCAGATCTCCGGAAAAAACAACAATCCACAAAACATAATCAACTGCTAGCTACAAGCAGCTTCGAATAGACTTTCAAAACTTGTTCAACTGATAAACAAACATGCTGAGGACATATCTTATCCATTGACCACAATATTAACCACAAACAATAATTGCAACAAAAGAAACAGCAACAACTAAAACAAAAACAACAACAATAATAATAATAATACATGTAATAATAATCCTCATCATCCTCATTGTTGTTAATGATGATTATGATGATAACTATGATGATAATGACGATTAAAGCTGATGATGCTTATAATGATAATGATGATAATGACGATTAAAGATATGAGGAGGATGATGCTGAATTTGTCTTATACAGGTGTCATCGTATATTTCTTAATGAAAACGTTGATTCAGACAACTTGTTGGGCAAGTCTAAGTACATGAAAGGGACTTGTTAAACCAGCCTGTCACTGGTCCTGCACTGAGGTTGGAGCCACAACATACGAGCCGAAGCACTGGCAGCGCTCCCTCAACTTTCGAAATACACGGACGAGTAGGCGACGGAAGCGACTTCTTGCAAATTTAGGCAGGGAGAACCAGCTCTGTAAAACATTTCTTCGTAAAAATTCTTTTAAAAATTGGTATCAGCAGTTCTGATTCAGATTCAATGAAACAGTTCTAAATAAATACGTGAAACAAACAACGTTATGCTTTGTCCTTTCAACTATGTAATTTCATAATGCTGACATGACCCCCGTACTTTGTCTGTACTCCGATCCGATCTCGGGTTACATATGTCTAATATAAACACTCGATACGGAGAAGTAGATAATATTGTACTATTTAAACTTGATCGTGGCCGAAAATGAATGTTATCTGTTTGATTTTAAACTAAATAAGTTTCCACGATGGTTTAAAATCAACGCTAATTTACATGAATAAATGATTATAAATGTCATTGTGAGTTATACGTTAGGACAAGAAAACCTGTTCCCTATAGTGACAGAAGTTTGGGGGCAGGTACACCCATGGTATTTCAATAGATGGCAGTGCAAACTTTATTGTTTACATCATACCTGTGGTATGGGAAGTTCTGTAGTAAATGCATGTCTTAGATGAGCCATGCATCATAAAATCTCTATGTAAGAAATTCCGATGGAGTTAATTTACTTGATGACGTGTCCACATTCCTATCAAGAACCCGTCTGTCGAGAATCATTTGGTGTTTTATGTCCAATGTGCCCGCCCCTCATTGGCGGAGCAAAATATATCTAAAACAGATCAAGTTATAAATCCAGCGGGATAATGGATTCTGTTCCATTAAATGTAAACAGGTAAATCAGGATTGTTAACGGTAAAACTTTATCTTTTTCACATACGTCACAGGATCTTCGCTTGAAAGTAGGATTATATAGTTTAATTTCGAATTTTATATAAACCCATCGGTAAAGCGCAGTGGTCTGGAGAGTATTAAAGTATCTTCATACATGTTAATCGATATCCCAGTACCAGGTTCGAATCATCCTGCCCTAAGATTTGTTTCATTAAATTTATAATTTTCAAACCATGGAACGTATATTTATGTATTTAAAAATAATTTTATGTTTATTTTATTATTTTTATTTTTTGTTTGTTTATTTTTTTCTCTATTTTTTTCTCTCTATAAATATAATATGTTATTATTCATTTCAAATACAATACATATTACAATAACATTTCAAAAGCGGTGTCAGTGTTGGAGTAGTCGGCGGCATCACTGGCAGTGTCGGTCTCTGAGTCGGCTTCAGTGGCTGTGTCACTGCCCTCCTCATCAGTGACCTCTATAATAAAATGCTCTATGACCTCTTGACATGCTACGTCTGACCTGCGGAATTTTTCCTATATGTCCCGGACGTGGCGACAACATGCCTTCCAGTTGTCGGCTGTTACGGAGTCGATGGCATCCTGGGTTACCTTCAGTACGTCCTTGTACTTATATGTGACATTTGCTGCAGCTATCTCCCCCTTGACGTTTGCCCATATCAGTTCAATGGCATTGAGCTCGGCGGATACTGCGGAAGACGAAGTCATACATGTCCATGCTGCTTCAACGTTTCATCTACACTCAACAAAATTCCTAATCGGTCACTTTATATTGCATTATTATTTTTCTAATAATGCATGTATTCACACAAAATTTCACATACCGATATTTGAACAGGTAATGCAGCGAATTATTGATTTTTTTAGCCGGCTCGGTATGAAATTAATCGTATTAGGCGTATTGACGTTTATAGCACGTTTTGCACGTGCGGGGCATGGACACATATTTGCACGTGTTCGTGAACACTTTTGTCATTGCTGATAAAAATCCTCGGGACCTCCTGGATGACACAACTTCCCTTGATCCACTGCACTACGAATCCTACAGACAGTTGTCGATCTTGAAATTGTTAATACCTAAACCCGTCTCTTCGCATCAATAACTATATAACCTGCTTTACCCGTAAGAGTGTTATTGTAACAGTTTATTGTTTGTTTTGATATTTCATCTTATCCCACCAGAATTATACATTACGTATTGTTTACTTAATGGCTATAACTTATGTCAGTAATACGAGATAATTGTATAATGACATCTTCATGTTTAAATAATAGTCTAAAAGTTGATTTATTTTTTATCTATGACACCTTCTGAACTCCTCGTGTTGTGTGTCTTGGTGCCTCCCTGGGTTCCGGCTGTGTGGGCAGTCAAAGTCTCGTGTTGTGTGTCCTGGTGTCTCCCCGAGTTCCGGCTGTGTGGGCAGTCATTATCTTGTGTGTCCTGGTGTCTCCCTGGGTTCCGGCTGTGTGGGCAGTCATTGTCTCGTGTTGTGTGTCCTGGTGTCTCCCAGGGTTCCGGCTGTGTATCAGTCATTGTCTTGTGTTGTGTGTCCTGGTGTCTCCCTAGGTTACGGCTGTGTGGGCAGTCATTGCCTCGTGTTGTGTGTCCTGGTGCCTCCCAAGGTTCCGGCTGTGTGGGCAGTCATTGTCTGGTGTTGTGTGTCCTGATGTCTCCCTAGGTTCCGGTTGTGTGTGCAGTCATTGTCTGGTGTTGTGTGTCCTGGTGTCTCCCTAGGTTCCGGCTGTGTGGG
The DNA here is from genome assembly GCA_032209605.1 of Mactromeris polynyma. NCBI lineage: Eukaryota > Metazoa > Mollusca > Bivalvia > Venerida > Mactridae > Mactromeris > Mactromeris polynyma. The sequence continues at coordinate 31,693,856 of JASFXZ010000004.1, read as the reverse complement.
CAGTCATTGTCTCGTGTTGTGTGTCCTGGTGTCTCCCTAGGTTCCGGCTGTGTGGGCAGTCATTGTCTCGTGTTGTGAGTCCTGGTGTCTCCCTAGGTTCCGGCTGTGTGGGCAGTCATTGTCTCGTGTTGTGTGTCCTGGTGTCTCCCTATGTTCCGGCTGTGTGGGCAGTCATTGTCTCGTGTTGTGTGTCCTGGTGTCTCCCTAGGTTCCGGCTGTGTGGGCAGTCATTGTCTGGTGTTGTGAGTCCTGGTGTCTCCCTAGGTTCCGGTTGTGTGTGCAGTCATTGTCTTGTGCTGTGTGTCCTGGTGTCTCCCTAGGTTCCGGCTGTGTAGGCAGTCATTGTCTCGTGTTGTGAGTCCTGGTGTCTCCCTAGGTTCCGGCTGTGTGGGCAGTCTTTGTCTCGTGTTGTGTGTCCTGGTGTCTCCCTAGGTTCCGGCTGTGTGGGCAGTCATTGTCTCGTGTTGTGTGTCCTGGTGTCTCCCTAGGTTCCGGCTGTGTGGGCAGTCATTGTCTCGTGTTGTGTGTCCTGGTGTCTCCCTGGGTTCCGGCTGTGTGGGCAGTCATTGTCTCGTGTTGTGTGTCCTGGTGTCTCCCTGGGTTCCGGCTGTGTGGGCAGTCATTGTCTCGTGTTGTGTGTCCTGGTGCCTCCCTTGGTGTCGGCTGTGTGGGCAGTCATTGTCTTGTGCTGTGTGTCCTGGTGCCTCCCTGGGTGTCGGCTGTGTGGGCATGCATTGTCTCGTGTTGTGTGTCATGATGCCTCCCTGGGTTCCGGCTGTGTGGGCAGTCATTGTCTCGTGTTGTGTGTCCTGGTGTCTCCCCGAGTTCCGGCTGTGTGGGCAGTCAGTATCTTGTGTTGTGTGTCCTGGTGTCTCCCTGGGTTCCGGCTGTGTGGGCAGTCATTGTCTCGTGTTGTGTGTCCTAGTGTCTCCCTGGGTTCCGGCTGTGTGGGCAGTCATTGTCTCGTGATGTGTGTCCTGGTGTCTCCCTAGGTTCCGGCTGTGTGGGCAGTCATTGTCTCGTGTTGTGTGTCCTGGTGTCTCCCTGGGTTCCGGCTGTGTGGGCAGTCATTGTCTCGTGTTGTGTGTCCTGGTGTCTCCCTGGGTTCCGGCTGTGTGGGCAGTCATTGTCTCGTGTTGTGTGTCCTGGTGTCTCCCTGGGTTCCGGCTGTGTGGGCAGTCATTGTCTCGTGTTGTGTGTCCTGGTGCCTCCCTGGGTGTCGGCTGTGTGGGCATTCATTGTCTCGTGTTGTGTGTCATGATGCCTCCCTGGGTTCCGGCTGTGTGGGCAGTCATTATCTTGTGTTGTGTGTCCTGGTGTCTCCCTGGGTTCCGGCTGTTTGGGCAGTCATTGTCTGGTGTTGTGTGTCCTGGTTTCCCTAGGTTCCGGCTGTGTGGGCAGTCATTGTCTCGTGTTGTGTGTCCTGGTGTATCCCTAGGTTCCGGCTGTGTGGGCAGTCATTGTCTCGTGTTGTGTGTCCTGGTGTATCCCTAGGTTCCGGCTGTGTGGGCAGTCATTGTCTCGTGTTGTGTGTCCTGGTGTCTCCCTGGGTTCCGGCTGTGTGGGCAGTCATTGTCTTGTGTTGTGTGTCCTGATGTCTCCCTGGGTTCCGGCTGTGTGGGCAGTCATTGTCTCGTGTTGTGAGTCCTGGTGCCTCCCTAGGTTCCGGCTGTGTGGGCAGTCATTGTCTTGTGAATGTGGCGTTCCCTATATTAACTTAATCTTTCGTTTATGTAGATCAATACATAATGAAAATTGTTTGGGACTTTGACAACTATGTAAGATGTTTGTATCTTGATGAATGTGTCACCTTTTTGGTGTTTAGCCAATTTGTACTTGAGAAAATGTTTTAATATTTCGATGGAGTGTTCTCAAACATTTTTAAATCCATCGTCATACCTTAATAAATACTTTGAGTCTATATACATGTAGTTCATTGAATCATTTCACGTAAAGCGCTAGTTAAAGTTATGAGTCACAGAGATCAATCAGTGTAATAAAGACAGTCGGTGACCAAACCTCCGGGCACCGTCTTCACAGAGAATCATTCTTCAGGATCGAGGTCATTTTTCAAAACTGAAAAAATATGACACGCAAAGCTCAATATTTTTACATAATGTGATAAATGTAAACATTGTGATTCAGACATCATGTTTACTTGTAAAAAATGGTGATTAATAAGTTTAGACCGATTTAGATTTGATCTAGTGTAATGTACAGTGAAGTATTTTCTCTACAAAATGGTACAGTCTGAATGAGTTCAATCTGTTCGTTAGAGTTTAAGACACGTAATATATTCGTTTTATGAGCACTGTTGAATATTTATCATTATTATCCAAGTGTTATGTACTTTATTCCTCAATCAGAGGCATGTCATCAGTCATTCTGTATAATGAAAATAGGATTTATGTTCGAAGAACTAATGTTTGCTTCAAAATGAATTTTACTATTTTTGATTTTTTTTATTAAATCAAGAGGACTACGGGCTAAATATTGTATAGGCTTCTTACGTCCTCGTCGATTCGAATGTTTTGATATAGATATATGATATAATAAGAAGTAGACAAGTCCAATTATTATTTAGTATACCTCGTATCTAATCATTAAATTAGACCCGAGATAAATGCGTCAATGTCGTATTAATGTACTAGTTAGAACAAAATGGACAATGCCACATTGGCCCTGTAATTGTGTTTTGTTGACTGTTGTTTTCCCGGAGATTTGTGTGGAGAGGCATTGTCTTGTGTATGTTGCGTTCCCTGTAGCAACATATTCTCTCTTTTGTTGTACATTTATTTACGTGCTTTATCCGATTGTAGTGAACATATAACAAGCTATTTGTACCACGCATGCTGTTGTTGTTGAATATATTCATCAGCATCTACCACCGTTCCAGAGCGGTACTTTTAATTTAAACGATCATTTTTGTTCTATATTATATTAGATTTACCATTGTAATTACTTACAAGTAGGTGCATTTTGTATAATATTATATTTCATGAAACCTAGTGCCTTTTGGGGTGGCTACTCACTTTGTATGTGACAGTTCCTTCTCTATTTCTGTATAAAGCTCGTTTGACAATATGTGTACATGTTTAATAAAAGCCGAACGTGTTCTAATTAGCGAAGCCTGAACGTGACGTCATGTCACCGTCTTGCGTGTTAGACCACATGCCACTTTCAATAACACTGTATATATTTCCAGTGGGAAAAAACATTGTGTTATCTTAGGTAAGTCGGGAATTTACGTCACAGAGCGCATCTGTTGGAAGTAGATCAATTTGCATAATACACTCGTGAACATATTCAAATTACAAGGGGATTCCACTGTATTGACAAAAACTGCGACATATCTGTCTTTCAGCCTTTCAGATATTTCACCTCACGTTGCCGCATTTGTGTTTACTCCAACAGTTCTGCACCTAAAAGTGTACATCTTTATAATTTCTAAGTTAATCACTCACAATAGCAGAGGTCTTCCAAATGTTGCGTTCCCTCAAAAATTGTCGCAAAATATTTGCATGAAAGATAATTTTGACCTTTTGAAAATAGATTAAAATGCCTGATGTTTCCTGGACTGTTCGTCATCCGATTCTTCTCAAAATTGATGAATATGGAAATTAGGAAGTTTTAACACTATTTGTATATTTGTAGAAATATTAATGCACAAATTATTTTAAAATTGCAGTCTAGAAATAAATATAGAACATAGCAGCTTTGAAAATACGTAGTTAGTTTTAATTCAAAAATGTCCTATGTAGTTAAAACATAATAGAATTATATCATGTTCTTCTGAGTTTATCACTATGTTCTATGTAGTATCGACAGCAGTATGGGTAATTATATGCTGCCAAATTAAATTTGAAATGAATAAAATGTTACTTAAGCATTAGAAATTTAAGATTCCACACCTGTCAGAGCTTAGGTTTGTGTAAATTTCTTTTTTGTCCAACATTTGTTGAGTTTTGTTGGGTTTAATGACCTATCAACTGATTTGGTCATTTTAAAGCGTTGTCAGTCTATAAAGGGTCTACTTGGGTTTCATAACCTCGGTTTCACTACAAGTGACTGACTTCTTTTCTCACTTTCATCAACGGAGGGAAATAAATGTTTTGTGCACACTGTTTATTTTTAAAAAAGCTTTGTAACAATCGTTATGGTCAATCAAACGTTTTTAGCTTTTACAGAAGATACCTGTTTTCCTAAACAAATGCCGATCTTGATTCAAATGTAAGACACTGAGTCAGCAATAAGGGTGAATACTGCATGTGAGTCAGCAATAAGGGTGAATACTGCATGTGAGTCAGCAATAAGAGTGAATACTGCATGTGAGTCAGCAATAAGAGTGAATACTGCATGTGAGTCAGCAATAAGGGTGAATACTGCATGTGAGTCAGCAATAAGAGTGAATACTGCATGTGAGTCAGCAATAAGGGTGAATACTGCATGTGAGTCAGCAATAAGAGTGAATACTGCATGTGAGTCAGCAATAAGGGTGAATACTGCATGTGAGTCAGCAATAAGGGTGAATACTGCATGTGAGTCAGCAATAAGAGTGAATACTACATGTGAGTCAGCAATAAGGGTGAATACTGCATGTGAGTCAGCAATAAGAGTGAATACTGCATGTGAGTCAGCAATAAGGGTGAATACTGCATGTGATCCAGCAATAAGGGTGAATACTGCATGTGATCCAGCAATAAGAGTGAATACTGCATGTGAGTCAGCAATACGGGTGAATACTGCATGTGAGTCAGCAATAAGAGTGAATACTGCATGTGAGTCAGCAATAAGAGTGAATACTACATGTGAGTCAGCAATAAGAGTGAATACTGCATGTGAGTCAGCAATAAGGGTGAATACTGCATGTGAGTCAGCAATAAGAGTGAATACTACATGTGAGTCAGCAATAAGAGTGAATACTGCATGTGAGTCAGCAATAAGGGTGAATACTGCATGTGAGTCAGCAATAAGGGTGAATACTGCATGTGAGTCAGCAATAAGAGTGAATACTGCATGTGAGTCAGCAATAAGGGTGAATACTGCATGTGAGTCAGCAATAAGAGTGAATACTGCATGTGAGTCAGCAATAAGGGTGAATACTGCATGTGAGTCAGCAATAAGGGTGAATACTCCATGTGAGTCAGCAATAAGGGTGAATACTGCATGTGAGTCAGCAATAAGGGTGAATACTGCATGTGAGTCAGCAATAAGGGTGAATACTGCATGTGAGTCAGCAATAAGGGTGAATACTCCATGTGAGTCAGCAATAAGGGTGAATACTGCATGTGAGTCAGCAATAAGGGTGAATACTGCATGTGAGTCAGCAATAAGGGTGAATACTGCATGTGAGTCAGCAATAAGGGTGAATACTACATGTGAGTCAGCAAAAAGGGTGAATACTGCATGTGAGTCAGCAATAAGGGTGAATACTGCATGTGAGTCAGCAATAAGGGTGAATACTGCATGTGAGTCAGCAATAAGGGTGAATAAAATAATATTTGGCATCTGAGAAAGAGGGTCTATGCGAAAACGCCGCCAGTGTACCGCTAAACCACGGAAGGCGACTTCGGTGACTCTCCCCAATACCACCCGGCCAAAACCCTAACCATTAAACACTGACCCTAATCCCTTTTCCTAAACACCTATCCCCAACCCCACGTCGTATTCAGTCGCCGGCAAATTGCGAGAAACCGCGATTTCTGCTTATTGATATAATTTATCCCTAGTTCTGTATACCATATATGGTATTGCTACATGCGCATAATTGTATGTTGTTCCTACCCACAAGGTTATAATTAATTTTCTAAGTATAAATTAGCTTCTATGCAGGGAAAGATATATAACGATAGACGCGGCTGTATACGGGATTAATTCACATGATGAAGTATGAAAATTCCCCAGAAGGACCGATATTTAAAGAATTCAAACAGTATATATGCAACTGTGGGTTAGGCTTTTATTTGGAGATGGATAATGTGTGTTACTGGCAACGTGCGATTTTTTTGCGTATTCCCGTCGATTATTTAAAACTGTATTTCCCGTACTATGGCTTTTCTATACGTTGCCTGATATACAAAAACTAATTTTAGTTAAAGTTTAAAATCGCTATGAAATACCCGATAATATTAGTTTTTGTTAATAGTGATCAAGTACTAACCGACTCTTCGTATATGAAATTATGCCATATAAGGCCGAAAATTAAAATTAAAAAAAAATCAATTTCAATTAAATTTAAAATCGATTTTAATTTACTCAATATGTCCATGTACTTTATGTAAACGTAAAACAAAGTTCAGAAATCTAAAATCGAGAACGCAGGATGCTGTGTTGGAAAACACGGAAGTCCGCTTCAGAGATCGCGGATATCCGCGTTTCAAATATCAATATATGCTCACATTGTCATGTAAGATTTTAATATGCGTAACATATCAACAGCTTCATCCTTAAATACCTTTTAAGTATGTAAATATCGTGTAATTACATCAGAAAGGAAAGACACTAAACAAAACCATGTTAAGAACAGTCTACACATAACTTATCCGAATTAGGATTGTCCGAAATAAAGCCTCACCTGATAAAATTATTGTTTTGAGTCTAATGATTAAGAATATACTGTTGAATTGTAAGAGATATGTATATATTTAAAAATAATTACATGTTTCCATACAAATTTACCCTCCACAAAACTTCTACAATGTAAACAGTGTCATGTGACGTCATCCGATACATGTCATTGGTTAAGCAGATAGAACATTATGGAATTTAAATGTAGCGTAGAACAGCAGATAGAACATTATGGAATTTAAATGTAGCGTAGAACAGCAGATAGAACATTATGGAATTTAAATGTAGCGTAGAACAGCAGATAGAACATTATGGAATTTAAATGTAGCGTAGAACAGCAGATAGAACATTATGGAAATTAAATGTAGCGTAGAACAGCAGATAGAACATTATAGAATTTAAATGTAGCGTAGAACAGCAGATAGAACATTATGGAAATTAAATGTAGCGTAGAACAGCAGATAGAACATTATAGAATTTAAATGTAGCGTAGAACAGCAGATAGAACATTATGGAATTTAAATGTAGCGTAGAACAGCAGATAGAACATTATGGAATTTAAATGTAGCGTAGAACAGCAGATAGAACATTATAGAAATTAAATGTAGCGTAGAACAGCAGATAGAACATAAATGAGTATATATTATCTAGCACTATTTGATAGAGCAATTCGAGAGCTTTCCATTGATATGTTAAACTCCATATTTACCAAATAATGACTTAGAACATTTTGGAATTAAGGTGACGTGTTGTTTTCCTGAAGGTATGTGTGGAGAGACTTATGTATTTGGCGTTCCCTGTAGCAACATAGCTAGGAAAAATGATCCACCATCATTTAAACGCATGTAGTCCCCTACATTAACAAATAAGCTCATTGTGATCAGTTTTTGGCAAAGCGGTACTAACGTGACTTTGCAATTTGCATATTAATGTTGTTTAAACCAATCGATTCTTACGTTAACCACTAAACTAACTTCTCTTCAACCGAGCAGCGGTTGTAACATAGACGCGGATTGGTTAACCTTTCGATAACGGGTGCGTTAGCTTACCGAAATCCATTTTAGATCTGGAGTGACCATCAATAAAAACATCTAAGCATTTTTCGGGGCGGCCGTATTAACATGGTTTTGCTATTTGCATATTCAGTGTTTTGTGAACCAATCAAATCTTACTTTAACCACCAAGGCAATTTCGCGCAATTTCTCTTCAATTTAAAAATATGTGTAACATTGAAGCAGACAGGTTAACATTGTGTATAGTGTATTTCAAGATTTATCCAGTAAGTAGTGTTGTTATTCATCACCACGGGGAATTGTCCGGTGTTGGAAGTAAGAAGACTTTCTTGGTTTTATGTACCAGTCGCGAAGATTTAAATTGTTTTAATCAAATAACAAGTTTGTTAACATGGATGTGTGAGTTCACGTAATGTTTAACTATATTGAAACAGACTATACTGTGTCTATGACTAATCACACTACGGATTTATTTATTATGGAGTCTCATTCGGAACACATCGGCATTATTGCCTCTGCCGAATACCGCCGAGTAGTTCCGCTTGCAGTCTCATACGCAGTGATCTCCCCTTACAGGTCTCGGAGTTTCTGTAGTATAGCGTAATTGAATTACATTTAGGCATTTTTATGTTGAACAACAAATTTTAACCTTCAGATTGCAACCAATTTGCAAACTTCAAGTTGCGCCGACCATCTTTTTTAATGATATTTCTTGTTTTATGTTGAACAACAAATATTAATCTTCAAATTGCGCCGAACGTCTTTTTCAAGATATTTCTTGTTATCTGTTTAATTATAAAATTTAGTACTATGTATATACGATCAGGAGCGTAACTTTCTAATCAGTTCTAAACATCAACGGAAATATGTTATACAATTAATAAGCTATCTAACGTGAACGTAGGGTTATACAAATAAACACTGATATTTGTATAGTTCGTAATGGTATGGACATACTGTCTACAGTCATTGGGGGCGTGTATTTGTGCATGTATACAATTTGCGATACAATGACTCAATTTAGGAAAATAGGTGCTTTTTTAAATGATACTTAAAAAAGAAATGGCACATTCAGAACTGACTTTAAACACGTCGATACAAATGACAAGATAACTTGTGCTTATAGCATCTTATTTATCAAATCGTGTTGACAAAGTTTGAAGCAGACGAAATTTGAGATATACTATGAGAAAGAGATCAGTTGGTACATTGAGATGTTCTTTATTTGTTTATTCTGTATTATAATCGTTAGGTGTACACAACTACTGTAATAATAATAAAATGGGGCATAACATGATAATCAAAGATTCCCCGATATGATATACTCAACGCCATAAAAAACTATATGACATTAGCCTTCATTATATTCCAAGTGTTAAAACCGTTGTATTGTTACAAATAAATAAATCATTCTTCAAAAAGAAATTAAACTATTGCCCTAGTATTCATATTTCATAACTGATTAAGTTCAGGAAGTTATGTTTGAAAATCAAAATATTTTGTTTTCTTTATAATGTCACCATGCTGACGCAGACATTTTTTTGTTGCGTTATTAATGACATGGAGTGTATTACACAGTAAATATAGTACGTAGCCCTCCCGGCTTGCTCAGTCGGGAGAGTGGTAGACTGTCACCCGGCGGATCCGGGTTCGATTCCCGGAGTTAGGCAGGGGATATATGTTCTCCCGTTATATTGGCTACGGTTAAACTCTTAAGGCGCTTAGTATTTCGGGTCCCAGTGGTTTAGATATCAAACATCATAAACCTAATGATTGCACCACGTTACCGTTAATAATTTAAATCCAATAACGTGCGTGCTTGGTTGATTTGGTTTGTTTCATCTAGAATGCATGTATGCAGTAATGTATAATACTTTTATAAATGCTTATTGGTGTGTGACATAATCTGCTGTCTAATTGTATACTAGTAACTATCAAACGTTTCAACGATTCCGAGGTAGTAGTCTTAGCAACTTTATTTCTACTGCATGAACTCATGGGATGTAATCCATACCCGTGTTTACTCAACCCATGTTATCTAAATACAATCGGACCTCGATTATTCGGTATCATCCGAAATAAATATCTGGCCCGATGTTTTTTCTACTGGCACGTCGAATTGAAATGGGGTTTTCGAAAATATGTACAAATGTATTAATCGAAATGAAATTTCGGACCCGATAAATTCGAATGAACGAGGTCCGTCTGTCGCTTCTTACTGATCATGCCTACTGCGGCAAACATCAACATTTGCGTCAATACCGTAGTTATATACGCTGAGAGTCTATTGGTCAATACTTTCTTAAACATGTTTTCATTGGCTGACCGCCTCAAAATGTGTTAACAACCGTTCGCAAGTAAATGAAAACGGACTATAGCTTGAAGTTCCCCAACAATAACGTTTTATGACCAAACGCGATAATAAGCAGATTTTTTGATGTATAAAATATGCAAACAATACTGACGGTGCGCAATGTTTCTTTAAACTACTTATGTATGAATATAATGCAAACACGTATTACTATGTATGTGTGTGTAAGCCTAGTGGAATCCTGCTATACGTCACTTTCACCACAGTGTTAACTAGTCAAATGTTGAAATGCACGTTTTTTTTTATAGAAATTCATGTTTAATGGCTATAATTTGGTATAGTTCCAAGGGGCAGAAGTATGATGTTTCCAAATTAAATTAAGACTTTCCTAAAATCTATTTCCGCGTCATAATGACCAATTCCATTTGAATGGGTGATATTCCCAAAGAGGGAAACGATTATACCACAGCTATATACGTAGATTCGCGATGATAACTTTCTCCAAATTGTTCACAAACCTTAACGCCCATGCGTTGCCTACATGAGTCACCCCCGATACATTGGCGATTGCGATAAAAAAGCGCCCACACCCAATCACCTTATACCTTCTTACAGATGAATATTGTGAAATAGCACTCGTCTTAATATCTTCAAAAACGCTCCCCGTGACGGCCATATTTGAATTAATCAACAAAGTCATACGAGTTTGACCTGGAGATTAATGGTAAATGTGATTTATGATCCTTCTTCAAATAAATTGAAAGTCTGATAAAACGCACTATGTGGGATTTCAAAATTTCACTCTTTCGCAAATTTTATTTTTGTCTTTATAGAGGCAGGTTTTAACCGTCCCATTGAAACCAAACACCCCTTCCCAAAAAGTGCTTTACTGGAAAAGTGGCATAATACAAAAGGTTATTTAATTTGATATTCACGTCTCGCGCACACTTGTAAAATGTTTTGTGTTTTATTCTCAGTACATTCAATAACGCACTATGTGGGATTTCAAAATGTTCACTGACTGACTTTTAGGATACAAGAAAAGAACTTGACACGATTTTATTGCATGTGTACGCAACATATTTGCTTTATTTCATGACAATCAACAAGTATTTACATAAAACATGAGTTTCGAAAGTAATAAACTGAAATTTAAAGAGGTATGGTTGGAAAAAAAATTGTACGTTTTTAAATGTACTGAGTATAGAAATAAACCCCTAATATCCAAGAGAATCTCAGGAAAGGGGTGTTAATTAACATGGGTTGCGAAACATCCAGCCGACATTGTACAATTGATGATATCCGTTTTAGCAAGTTTGTACAACATGACTGGAAATATTTAAGATTATTTTCTGAAACGCGAATTAATCCAAACTTAAAAAGAATGTGTTGAAACATATAATTTACTTAAACAATCTACAATATATTAAATTCAGACATTACCAGATATTAAATTCATATATATAATTCAGATCTTACACCAATGCGAATTCTATAGAATTAAAAGAACTATATGGCACTGTACTTATAAATATATAATAAATTTAAATTATAAATACTTTTTGTTGTAGAGTCCGTTCGTAAAATCACTTTCCCTGATATGTGTCCCCCGCTCAGTAATAAACCAAGTTATGCAGCAGTATGTCGTGTTGATAACATTCAAGTATACACTCGCACACAAGTTAACAGGGTACACGTTTACAATCTGTATTAATCACTTTTGAAGACGACCGGTTGGACTACCATCAAGTGTTCACGCTTAATTAATAGCTTGTTTATTTTATTTATTTAAGATTAGCAATCGAAAATAGGAGAACACACCCTCTTACTCTTATCCAAGCAAATCAGCCGGGTATGTTCCGTCTGTGAGCATAATAATGTAAATACATAAATAAGCGCTGCTATGGGATATCCAACCTCTTCTGTAATTGACGTCGTTTCAAGAAAACGCAATACCATAAATATGTGATGACACTTTTTGCAAGCAGGAAATAGTGGCTAAGTTCACGACGAACCCGAGTTCCGACTAGAGTTATCCGGGTTCCTTATGAACGGCAAGATCAACTGATCCTGAAATATGTTTCTTTGTTTTATGCAGCCAATATTTCTGAACAAAATGTTGTGACACATTACTTAATATTAAAACCCATTTATATGCATAAAAAGGGTTCATTGTGGTGTGTAAATAATGAAAAAAATAATAAATAACGAAACTGATCGGATCAAGATTATTGGATGCTGTAAACAAAATCTAGACAACGTTTTCAACAGATCTCAAACCTCGGGAGCATTATGAAAAAAAAATGAATTTTGATCTTGATCCTTTATGAACACGTGACCTGAATATCAGACAAATTGTTGGTCCCGATTTTACTTTTCTTTATTTAAATTCTGAATTCCGGGACCGTAATCCCGATCACCTGTATTAAGAGACTGTTTTTGACATGAACCCTGAGCGGTCTCCTTATACAGGTTTGACTGTACCAGGATAATTTGATGGCTGTTGTAGAGAGGTTGCACTGTAGACAATCTGCTGTTGGATGTTAGATGGTGTAAGAAAATAACAGATGATTTTCTGAGCTTGTAAAGAGTTCATTTTATTGGACTTAATCATATCTTTATCATGACATGACTGGCATTGGCCCAAAAAACATAATGCTCATAAATTTAATGACATCGATAATATAATTATATATTCATAATATGGCCTAACAAACTCGCTGTTAATGTGGGTTCCTTTAGATTTCTTCGTCAGCTAATTCTTGTGAGTTAGTGAAAGTCTGTACACCTGTTATAAACGTTTATCGCAAATTGTTCGTTAGTTGCACTCGTCTACGTATATCGTCTTGTCGATTATTGCCAATGTTTTGTTACAGATTTGGGTGGTTGACTTGGTCTGGAATAACAAACTGGTCAGTATCTTCTAAAACACACATATTACTTAATATGCAAACTGACATTATTGTTTGTGCAATTTCCTCAGGTTGGTACAACGGTATTTCTCTTATTCGCCGGAATCCTCCTTTCATATGACCAATACACCTTTCAATAGTTTGTCTAGACGAAGAGAGTGTTCTGTTAAATCTGCGCTGGTCAAAATTTAGGCGACCATTGTCCTTAAAAGGAGTGATAAGCCTTTCTGTTAAAGGGTAGGCACTGTCTGCGACGACATACATGTTTGGTGCTATACTGTCTCCAGTGTCGATCATTGCACACAGCGAAGAATTTCTAAATACTCGAGCATCGTGAGTACATCCTGGCCATCCAACATAGGCATGTCTTATAAGAAGCTGGTCATCACACACTACCTGAAATGTATAGAACAATTGTGTTAATCATCTTTTTAAAAAATCGTTTCATATAACACCAAAACAGTAGAAAACATCGTTTGTACGAATCCAGCTATTGATGGTTAAAGAAGACACCCATATGCCTCTTTGAGCATTGTTTCAGCCACAAGTGGACACCTGGGTAGAACCACCGACCTTCGGCAAGCTAGCTGAATGGCTTCCTAACATGAACGAGTCCGACCTGTGTTAACATCAGACTTTCTTCTTTGAACGGGTCCTGTAAAAGGACCAACTCCCCAAAACCTACCATTTTCACAATTTGCAGGTTTACGCAACTCATCTATAGCGCTGCTTATACCTGTATATCTGCTAAGTGCAATAGCTCTACCCATTGTAGTTATACTAGTCAAATAAATGAAAGCCTGATGTGGGTAATAATAATAATAATAATAATAACATCTTTATTTTAAGAAGGTTGTTACACATTATGATATAAATATATAACTATAAAAACATCATATTTTCAATGTGGCCTTCTGTAAACAAAACAAAATAATAATTAAAATTTAACATTGGCACACTATAATAACATGTATATAAATAAGAGTTCACATTGTATTTCAATATAACAATTTAATTCAATATAACAATTTACTTACCGACAGACACTCGATCTATTATATTATACAAATTGATGTGAACATAATATCTCGGACATATAAACGGTTTATATGTCCGTGATAATATATGTATTTTTATATTATGTCACAATTAATAAAATGAAACGTAATTACTGCGATGCAGTATTTAAAAGGTGATTTTTATATTCGTGTTTGAAGGATGCTAACCTTTCCACATTTCTTATGGCATCTGGAATGTCATTCCATACCTTCATACTGTAATAAGAAAATGAATCTTTAAAATAATTAGTGCGTGGTGTTTTATTTATACATAAGTCATGTTTTGAAGCCGATCGAAGTGAATAGACCAATAATTCCTGGTAGTCCACTCTGTTGCTGAAATGAGGTGGCAATGCGTTTTTGTTCAGCGAAATCTGGCCAACTAATAATCTGTAAAATAATTTACAGTACACACGTTATTTCTGAAATTGATATGCATAATAAATTAATAATTGTTTGTTTGTATGTGGTTTTATGGCGTTTTCATCAATATCTCAGTCATATCAATAGGGTCAGACATAACTACTGTATTTACGATTTTAGCTGTAAAGCTGTTGATGGATAGGGGGACAACTATGCACAGAAGTATTAGCAGTGTTAATGACCTAGCGGTTGCGGGTTCAAGTCTTGTCAGGGGATGTAACTAAATGAGGTCTAAAAATCTCTAAATTAATATACGGAAGATAGATAAATCCGTCAAAACTGTTTGCCGAATAACCTCCCGAAATCGTCCCCCCCCCCCCCCTGATCTCAGAAAGGATGTCTCAGTACGGGATAGATTATAGAGCATTAGACCCTTAACCCCAAAGCTGTGGGTTGAAATACCGTCAGCGTGGAGGAGAGGGGGATATGATGCAGTCCTCCCACTTCCTAAATTAAGGTCCCGATACTGGTTTTTACATAAACTCAGGAAGCAGTCATCCACATTGTGAGTATTTCATACCGAAAATAAAATTATAATTACAGCAAGAAACTTGTCAACAAATGCCTTCCTGACTCGGCGAACAACTCCGTGCACTGTGGATTTCCCAACGCCGAAATAATGCCCAACTTCTCGCATGGACTCCTGATTACACATATAGCATATATATATCAAGACCTGCTTTTCCAGTCCCAGTTGTTCTGTCCCTCCATATTCTTTCCTCAAGTCTGGTGACCGTGTAATCATTTGAAAAACAGCTTTAGTTACTCGATACTGTGTCCTGAAATCCTCATCTATGAAAATTGGAAAAACATTTTCACAATATCCAGTTATTTTGGGAATGTCAATTCGTTTGCAGTCTTTTATCGCTTTCAATACCGTAAAACGATTATTAGTTGCGCACATTATAACTAATTTTTCCTCCGAATCGTCCATAAAAAGTTCAAAAAAATTGTAAACAAACGAGTAGAACACGGTGGCTTCCATTTTGAATTTTAACTCCAGAGTAGAGATGTGCATTCACGAGAACCAAGTGTATGCGCATGCGTAATCGATTCACGTGCCCCCTGACCTTACCTTGCCTTACCCTCCGCGAGTTCATCATGAACTCAGCCAGTGTCACTTCGTTTTCATATTGCCATATTTGGCAATGACGTCACATGTGACGTTTTCTTGAAATGACGTCATTTAAAGAAGAGGTTGGAAATCGTACAACGGCGCTCAAATGTACATTTTGTTTTTCGAATTATTGAATACAACATAATGTTCAAACTTCTGAGGCGTCAATATAGTGCAACCTCTTTCAAACGGTCTTCTCTTGAGGAAAATTTATCTTCAACATTAAAATCATTTCCTGAAGTACAAATTACAGTCGGACCTCATTCATTCGAATTCATCGGGTCCAAAATTTTATTTCGAATAATAGATGGTTTTGAATAACTATTTCAATCAGTGCATAAGAAGATATATCGGGACGTGATATTTATTTCGGATGATACCGTGTGTTCGGATAAAAGGTTGTCGAATATCATTTTAATCTCTCTTATGCAATAACCTCTCAACAACACCCAATAGTTGGGTCCATAAAAGTGGGTTGCTCTTGACATGATGCACTGTTATATATATTATATTTTGTTCTCTCATCAAAGTGTCTATTGTTAAGACAGGGACTTTATTAAACTTCCTCTGAAAAGGTGGTATCGCTTATCTGATAAATCCAGCCGATGCAGATCGATATCGATGGGGCTACCGGTCAGCAATCAATTTGTTTGTCGGTAGTTTCCGTAAAATTTCCGATTATCAACGATTGATAACTGGTATAAGACGTGAACTATTGGTGGATTTATATACAACATGCATATCGAATGACAATAGCTTGACTTTTAATCTGTGAATGTGAGAGATTAAATTTCATATTTTTATAAAATAGAATGTTATTGTTTAACTCTATACCAGAATGTGATCTTATAGATAGTTTTCACATCTACAATACTTACCTCCCTTGTTGATACACGTCAGCCATTTTGATAGGCAAAACTGATAAGCCCTTACAGGAGTTATTTCCAAATATGTGATGATTGAGAAAAAAACAAGATAAGTTGCATGGGACACCCACATGAGCATAATGAATTCGTTATTATTTATATCTGATTAGTTTATCATCGTTTACATTATATTCTCTATTATTTGACTATCAATATGGCCGACAATTCCGAACAAAGGAGGATTATATTGTAAATGTGGGACCTACATGCACTAGGCCTATGTGGTAATAATGACATTTAGATATTGTGATACTGATGTTACTAGTATTTAGGCAAATAACCAATATAACAAAAATAAAAAATACATTTAAAAGCATGATATTTTATACCTAATTTCATTTTTTTTACGGAAGAGAATCATTCGGCCAAAAATATCCCTATATTCAATTTATGATTTGTAGTTTGACTGTAAACTATCGTGCAGACAATTCATGTCGATTATTCTCATTGATGCTCGGCCATGTGTATAATGTTATTAGTCAAAGTTATAATTCATAATACCACGCATTGAAATTGACGATAATATAATAATTATAATCATTACTTTACCACATGCAAGCCATTTGCACATGTAATTTGATAGGTAGTGTATACTATTCCAAGTATTAATTCAGCATAGTTATATCTTCAAGGTAAGATATCGAAGCTTGTTTTATTGTTTGTAAAAGATATAATTTTGTCATACCTGATCACATTTGAAAAGCAATGGGTCTATACTTTATTCCAAAGTCTTAGATCAAAGTTAGTGCCAAACCTCAAATTTGCAAACTTTGCAAATTACTGTGTTTATGAAGTCGACACTCGCCGCGTACATTTTTCTTATGCACTTCATGGTATTTCGATCGACCTGGTATGTCCTATAAAGGCACTTTTTGAAGCCGAATAGTGAATTTACCTGCCATTACAGCAGTATACGTCAAACAAACAATTTGAACACAAAGACGGTCACTGCACAGTGCCAATGAGACCCATCGTACAGTTACCATTTTCCGAGCAGCTACCCAAAACTTCCCTGGTTACAAACCAGTTTTAGGTTAGGTGGGAAACACTGAAAAGTATTTCTGATTTTACCTGGTTGGACGGGGGATCGAACCAATGACCTTCGGATTCGAAGTCAGCTGAGCCCCTGTGCAGCATACTACCAAATCCTCTATACAGGTTAAAAGAATAAAGTCAAACTATAACATATGTTAAATGAGATTTCTTACAAACATATCAGATTGTTCATATCTAGATTGTGGTGCAAAATACTGAAAGACAATACGCAACAATGCAATAAATGTATGCTAGTAATTAATGATATGAATGTTCATTGTGCGCGTGATTGTATTGGAAATCAACAGGAACGATGGGATTTCTTCTCTGACGTCACCCAATTAATGTCAGCTTTGCTAATGAACTGCTTAATATGAACCCTGAATGTTTTTATCTCTCACTTCTTGGTGCAGAGATAATCTCGTCAGATGAATATATGTCTGTGCGAGATATATTTCTCAAACGCGCATACACATATGTATATAGGTGCTTTAAGACTGACAAGTAACTACTTTGTGTATTGATAATACATGTATAAGGTGACACTGGCATAATACAGTGCGCTAATATCTGCGAATGGTGAATTTGTTTCATATTTACATAATACGCTATACCTAGTTGATATGGCAAATAATTTGTTGTTAATATGTATATAGTGCTGTAATACCTCATGTAAATATTCACTTGTACATATATATCATATCATTCACTGGTGGAAACAAATATATTGAATTGAATTGCATTGATCTGGAGACGTAAAAGTAGGGTATATACTGTTATTCTGTGAATATCTGTTATTTTCTCTGTTTTAAACGATTTACACGATTTTCTGAATTTAAGAAAAAATGAAGGTATTAAAATAGTAAAATAACGACGTTTTAAGAATATTGGCAATATTGAAACTTCTTGTCGCAGACGATACTGTAATTATCTCTTATTGCAAAGACAAATTCCAAAAATGCTTAAACGACTTTATTACCTACATGCATTGCCAAATATGGAAATTAAAAATAAACGTGGAAAAAAGAAAAGTTATAGCAAACAGACATGGAACTCGAAACATGAATTTGAATATAAATGGAAATGCCCTGCAAATTGTAGAAATGCATTGGTATCTTGGAGTTGATTTTATCCAAAACGGATGGTGTATGAGGCAGAAGATGCCCTAGTTCCAGAAGCACCCCTGGTTCTTTTATGTGCCCGATATATAATACCATTGAATCAGTCTAGTTATGTCAAATGATCGCCCAATGCATTAAAACCTCACATAAAGACCACCTCAATAATAGGACGTTTTTCAATGCTTTTTAGTTATACAGTAAAACCTCGATAATAAGACCACCATTGGGACTCATGAAGTTTGTCTTATTATTGAGGTTGTCTTAATATTTAGGTGGAATAAAGAGCAAAACAGTGAAAATAGACTTGAAATGTGTGGCCTTAATTTGAAGCGGTCTTTAAATGAGGTTTTACTGTACTTTGTTTCTCTTCTGTCAGTGCGCCATACAAACTTTAGCAAGTGCTTTATTATACATGTATGTCGTATAACGTTAAATTCGCTACTTTTAGCGCATGTAAGAATTAAGTACAAAATAACAGGAAACAGTAGTATTCATAGTGGAGCTAAGTGGGTGAAATATACGCTAGCTGACTGTACCACTGTATATACAATGTTGTTTTATTATATTTGTTCGCATTTCGTAGAAAGAGAAATCCATGTACTGTAGTATATTCTCTGATAAAGTGCATATGTACTTAAGTGTAAGATCGCCTCCCCAGCTGTGATACTCCTGTATTCAGGGGACACTAATGCGTTGATGATGTTTCAGCAAATTTCAACTTGATTGTCTCCCTTAACATTTAGGGAAGAAACGTACTGTGAGGAGATTGGTGCATTCGGCAGACCTCGAGTTTTTACATAACCTACATGATGATTGCAGCAATGTACAGGTTTACAAGCAAAACAACTGTTATTACATGAACGGAAAAAAGCAAAAAGAGTTGGACAACAAGTTCTTTCAACATGAGTAAATGCCCTCCCCTTATACACAATTAAGTCCTTCCCTAGAAGTAAATGCCCTCCCCAAGTAAAGTACGACAAAGTTCCACGCTTGGTAAATAGCAGAAAAACATGATGAAAGTAGATATAGTAATATATAAAGCAGATTAATATTTACGTTTAATACGTATAGGCTGGTAAAAAGAGACCATTGCTTTCAACGTTTTCAGAAAGTCGTATTCCGTAATTAGCCATTTACAACTTGTATGTCTTTATTGCTACGCGTATGATAGCTACAAGGCGTTGTTTTAGAGGTATGAAGTTCAGTTAAAAAGACACCGCTATACAAAGAAAGATACTCATGCTCCCAAGAATAAAAATAACATGTTCCTGTTAACTCTCATTCCACTGACATACAATACAACGGAATATTCATGTAATGACATAAATCCTGTGGGAACGATTTTACTCAATGTGTCATTGCTCAAATTCAATATGACGACGTACATTCAGGGTAAAAACTCGATCAAAATAACGAGAGTTGACTGTATTGTATTCTTGATCCAAATTGTATAATTTCTATTATGCGGAATATTTGACATATTTTCAATAAATTACATGTATCATATTTAGGTGAAGATGTGCGGTTATATACAGAGTTATATTGATATATTGATACTCATGTATACATAGTTTCCACATCTACAATATTTACCTCCCTTGTTCTTAACTGTTGGCCATTTTGTTAGGCAAAACTGATAAGCCCTGAGTTATTTCCAAATATGTGATAATTGAGAAAATACAAAGAACATTTGCATGTGACAACCACTTTTTCTTCAACTTACTGAGCCAATTCCAACATGAGCATAATGAATAAGTTATGTTTTATATATCGGATTAGTTTATCATCGTTTACATTATGCTCCCCATAAACTTTAAGGAAATTTGCCTATCAAACTGGCCGACAGTTGAGAACAAGGGAGGTAAATAGTCTAGATGTGAGAAATGAAATTTTCTAGGTTTAAATTTTTGAATAAGAAGAAAATTAATTTCAAGTCGGAAGAATGACTGCCCTTTAAAATCAGGGGAAAAAACTCTGAAAAACTTAAAATAAAGTCGGAAGAGTGAGTTCCCTTAACTAAAAATTAAGTCGAGAGAGTGAATTCCCTTTAAAATCAGGGGAGTAAACTCTGAAAAACTTAAAATTAAGTCGAAAGAGTGACTACTCTTTTAAATAAGGGGAGGAAACTCTGAAAAACTAAAAATTAAGTCGGAAGAGTGACTTACCTTTAAAATCAGGGGAGTAAACTCTGAAAAACTTAAAATTAAGTCGGAAGAGTGACTTCCCTTTAAAATCAGGGGAGCAAACTATGAAAAACTAAAAATTAAGTCGGTAGAGTTACTTCCCTTTAAAATCAGGGAAGTAAACTCTGAAAAACTTAAAATTAAGTCGGAAGAGTGACTTCCCTTTAAAATCAGGGGAGGAAACTATGAAAAACTAAAAATTAAGTCGAAAGATTGACTTCCCTTTAAAATCAGGGGAGGAAACTCTGAAAAACTAAAAATTGAGTCGGTAGAGTGATTTCCCTTTAAAATCAGGGAAGTAAACTCTGAAAAACGTACAATTAAGTAGGAAGAGTGACTTCCCTTTAAAATCAGGGGAGGAAACTCTGAAAAACTAAAAACTAAGTAGGAAGAGTGACTTCCCTTTAAAATCTGGGGAAGAAACTCTGCACAACTTAAAATTAAGTCGAGAGAGTGACTTCCCTTTAAAATCAGGGGAGGAAACTCTGAAAAACTAAAAATTAAGTCGGAAGAGTGACTTCCCTCTAAAATCAGGGGAGCAAACTCTGAAAAACTTAAAATTAAGTCGAAAGAGTGACTTCCCTTTAAAATCAGGGGAGGAAACTCTGAAAAAATAAAAATTAAGTTGGAAGAGTGACTTCCCTTTAAAATCAGGGGAGGAAACTATGAAAAACTAAAAATTAAGTCGGAAGAGTGACTTCCCTATAAAAATCAGGGGAGGAAACTATGAAAAACTAAAAATTAAGTCGGAAGAGTGACATCCCTTTAAAATCAGGGGAGGAAACTCTGAAAAACTAAAAATTTAGCTGGTAGAGTGACTTCCCTTTAAAATCAGGGAAGTAAACTCTGAAAAACTTAAAATTAAGTCGGAAGAGTGACTTCCCTTTAAAATCAGGGGGACGAAACTCTGAAAAACTAAAACTTAGTCAGAAGAATGACTTCCCTTGTAAATCAAGAGGCGTCACTCTCAAAAACTTAAAAATTAAGTCGGAAGAGTGACTTCCCTTTATAATCCGGGGAGGAAACTCTGAAAAACTAAAAATTAAGTCGGTAGAGTGACGTCCCTTTAAAATCAGGGAAGTAAACTCTGAAAAACTTAAATTAAATCGGAAGAGTGACTTCCCGTTTAAATCAGGGAAGTAAACTCTGAAAAACTTAAAATTAAGTCGAAAGAGTGACTACTCTTTAAAATAAGGAGAGGAAACTCTGAAAAACTAAAAATTAAGTCGGAAGAGTGACTTACCTTTAAAATCAGGGGAGTAAACTCTGAAAAACTTAAAATTAAGTCGGAAGAGTGACTTCCCTTTAAAATCAGGGGAGCAAACTATGAAAAACTAAAAATTAAGTCGGTAGAGTTACTTCCCTTTAAAATCAGGGAAGTAAACTCTGAAAAACTTAAAATTAAGTCGGAAGAGTGACTTCCCTTTAAAATCAGGGGAGGAAACTATGAAAAACTAAAAATTAAGTCGAAAGATTGACTTCCCTTTAAAATCAGGGGAGGAAACTCTGAAAAACTAAAAATTGAGTCGGTAGAGTGATTTCCCTTTAAAATCAGGGAAGTAAACTCTGAAAAACGTACAATTAAGTAGGAAGAGTGACTTCCCTTTAAAATCAGGGGAGGAAACTCTGAAAAACTAAAAACTAAGTAGGAAGAGTGACTTCCCTTTAAAATCTGGGGAAGAAACTCTGCACAACTTAAAATTAAGTCGAGAGAGTGACTTCCCTTTAAAATCAGGGGAGGAAACTCTGAAAAACTAAAAATTAAGTCGGAAGAGTGACTTCCCTCTAAAATCAGGGGAGCAAACTCTGAAAAACTTAAAATTAAGTCGAAAGAGTGACTTCCCTTTAAAATCAGGGGAGGAAACTCTGAAAAAATAAAAATTAAGTTGGAAGAGTGACTTCCCTTTAAAATCAGGGGAGGAAACTATGAAAAACTAAAAATTAAGTCGGAAGAGTGACTTCCCTATAAAAATCAGGGGAGGAAACTATGAAAAACTAAAAATTAAGTCGGAAGAGTGACATCCCTTTAAAATCAGGGGAGGAAACTCTGAAAAACTAAAAATTTAGCTGGTAGAGTGACTTCCCTTTAAAATCAGGGAAGTAAACTCTGAAAAACTTAAAATTAAGTCGGAAGAGTGACTTCCCTTTAAAATCAGGGGGACGAAACTCTGAAAAACTAAAACTTAGTCAGAAGAATGACTTCCCTTGTAAATCAAGAGGCGTCACTCTCAAAAACTTAAAAATTAAGTCGGAAGAGTGACTTCCCTTTATAATCCGGGGAGGAAACTCTGAAAAACTAAAAATTAAGTCGGTAGAGTGACTTCCCTTTAAAATCAGGGAAGTAAACTCTGAAAAACTTAAATTAAATCGGAAGAGTGACTTCCCGTTTAAATCAGGGAAGTAAACTCTGAAAAACTAAAAATTAAGTCGGAAGAGTGACTTCCCTCTATAATCAGGGGAGCAAACTCTGAAAAACTTAAAATTAAGTCGAAAGAGTAACTTCCCTTTAAAATAAGGGGACGTCACTCTCAAAAACTTAAAAATTAAGTCGGAAGAGTGACTTCCCTTTATAATCAGGGGAGGTCAAACTGTAAAACTTAAAATTAAGTCGGAAGAGTGACTTCCCTTTAAAATCAGGGGAGGATACTCTGAAAAACTAAAAACTAAGTAGGAAGAGTGACTTCCCTTTAAAATCAGGGGAAGAAACTCTGAAAAACTAAAAACTAAGTAGGAAGAGTGACTTCCCTTTAAAATCAGGGGAAGAAACTCTGCACAATTTAAAATTAAGTCGACAGAGTGACTTCCCTCTAAAATCAGGGGAGGAAACTCTGAAAAACTAAAAATTAAGTCGGAAGAGTGACTTCCCTTTATAATCAGGGGAGGAAACTCTGAAAAACTTAAAATTAAGTCGAAAGAGTGACTTCTCTTTAAAATCAGGGGAAGAAACTCTGAACAACTTTAAAGGAAGTCGGAAGAGTGACTTCCCTTTAAAATCAGGGGAGGAAACTCTGAACAACTTAAAATTAAGTCGGAAGAGTGACTTCCCTTTATAATCCGGGGAGGTCAATCTGTAAAACTTAAAATTAAGTCGGAAGAGTGACTTCCCTTTATAATCAGGGGAGGAAACTCTGAAAAAATAAAAACTAAGTAGGAAGAGTGACTTCCCTTTAAAATCAGGGGAAGAAACTCTGAAAAACTAAAAACTAAGTAGGAAGAGTGACTTCCCTTTAAAATCAGGGGAGCAAACTCTGACAAACTAAAATTTAGTCGGAAGAGTGACTTCCCTTTATAATCAGGGGAGGAAACTCTGAAAAACTGAAAATTAAGTCGGAAGAGTGACTTCCCTTTAAAATCAGGGGAGGAAACTCTGAAAAAATAAAAATTAAGTCGGTATAGTGACTTCCCTTTAAAATCAGGGGAGGAAACTCTGAAAAACTAAAAACTAAGTAGGAAGAGTGACTTCCCTTTAAAATCAGGGGACGTCACTCTCAAAAACTTAAAAATTAAGTCGGAAGAGTGACTTCCCTTTATAATCAGGGGAGGAAACTCTGAAAAACTAAAAATTAAGTCGGAAGAGTGACTTCCCTTTAAAATCAGGGGAGGAGACTATGAAAAACTAAAAACTAAATAGGAAGAGTGACTTCCCTTTAAAATCAGGGGAAGAAACTCTGAACAACTTAAAAGGAAGTCGGAAGAGTGACTTCCCATTAAAATCAGGGGACAACACTCTGAAAAACTTAAAACATGAGTCGACAAGAGTGACTTCCCTTTAAAATCAGGGGAAGAAACTCTGAAAAACTAATAACTAAGTGGGAAGAGTGACTTCCCTTTAAAATCAGGGGAAGCAACTCTGCACAATTTAAAATTAAGTCGACAGAGTGACTTCCCTCTAAAATCAGGGGAGGAAACTCTGAAAAACTAAAAATTAAGTCAGAAGAGTGACTTCCCTTTAAAATCAGGGGAGCAAACTCTGACAAACTAAAATTAAGTCGGAAGAGTGACTTCCCTTTATAATCAGGGGAGGAAACTCTGAAAAACTGAAAATTAAGTCGGAAGAGTGACTTCCCTTTAAAATCAGGGGAGGAAACTCTGAAAAACTAAAAATTAAGTCGGTATAGTGACTTCCCTTTAAAATCAGGGGAGGAAACTCTGAAAAACTAAAAACTAAGTAGGAAGAGTGACTTCCCTTTAAAATCAGGGGAGGAGACTATGAAAAACTAAAAATTAAGTCGGTAGAGTGACTTCCCTTTAAAATCAGGGGAGGAAACTCTGAAAAACTAAAAACTAAGTAGGAAGAGTGACTTCCCTTTAAAATCAGGGGAAGAAACTCTGAACAACTTAAAAGGAAGTCGGAAGAGTGACTTCCCATTAAAATCAGGGGACATCACTCTGTAAAACTTAAAACTTGAGTCGGTAAGAGTGAATTCCCTTGTTAATCAGAGGAGGTCAATCTGTAAAACCTAAAACATGAGTCGGCAAGAGTGACTTCCCTTGAAAATCAGGGGAGGTCAATCTGTAAAACTTAAAACTTGAGTCGGTAAGAGTGAATTCCCTTGTTAATCAGAGGAGGTCAATCTGTAAAACCTAAAACATGAGTCGGTAAGAGTGACTTCCCTTGTATATCAGGGGAGGTCAATCTGTAAAACTTAAAACATGAGTCGGTAAGAGTGACTTCCCTTGAATATCAGGGGAGGTCAATCTGTAAAACTTAATACATGAGTCGGTAAATCCTTTGTAAATCATGGGAGGTCACTCTGAGAAACTTAAAACTCGAGTCGGTAAGAGTGACTTCCCTTGAAAATCAGATAAGATCACTTTTAAAAACGGAGTTAACCGAAATTTATCGGAAATTTCAGACATGGGTATAACATGACGGACGTATCATGATCGTGCGACCATATACACGTATCATACGGTATTCGTCTCTAAAAGAAACGAACACAAATAAGTCTACAAAGGCACTGATAAGCTCGACGGCTGCTCCTTATACAATTAATATAAGAAACAAACGGAGCAAGATCCGCGCGAAGCAGAAATGAGCAATACGCTTGATTGATACGTGAACAAATACCAAAAACACACATATACGATTGCTTAATAACTTTATAACGGCTTTCCCAGATATGGATCTGACGATATTCAGTTGTATTTCTATGTCCAATTAATTTAAATTAGCATTTAATGAAATAACGTTTCTTAGGCAAGCTGTCGTTTGAATTAAACAACTTGGTTTTTGATATTGCGTTAAAATTGACAGCTTAATGAAATAGATATTAGCAAAAGTATTTTCACGTCTCTACATTTAATGTTTGTGCCCCGGGGGCATACGCAAAATACACAAAACCTTACTCTCACCTATAACGATACACGTTACATAAACGTAATGGAAATATATTTCAGTACTGTCCTATTGTTTTCAAGCTGTTTGTAACATCGTCTTTTTTTATGGCCTATTTTCCATGGCAAATATTCTCCCCAAATTAAATGGGCATTTTTCTAAAACCAATGTCAAAAGAACAGAAGAGAAATAAAAAAAGATAAAACATCATGTTGTACTGGATAGTTTTAATAATGCGTCATGATCTGAAAGATTGTTACAACCAGTTTTTGCATGCTTTGTTGTACATTAAATTAACATGCAGAAGTCTAGGGCGACACTCGAAACATTCATTGCCTACATCCAATGTGTCTTTTAGTCACGTGCTCCAATTAGCATATTTAATTGGATAAAAGACCAACAACTCTGGATTCGATGCAAGGTCTGTTTTCGAATATTCTGAAAACTCGAATAACGATATACGAGCTGGCTCGTTATTCGACTCCAGATATGTATTCGCCGCGGACCCATTTCGAATGTATATGTCAGTGCTAGCTCTGGGTCCGCTATGTATTGAAGCAAAGCACTGAAAGTGCTCACTGCAGAGCACAGACGTCACATTGGTATAGATTTATCTATCACAATCATTCTTTCAAGAACACTTTGTTATGGCATGCAGTATATTAAATAATATAGGAGTTAAAAACACAAGATATATACAAAGAATTGGTATAGACAGCCAGTAGGATGGTTGGAGAAGAAGTAAACAGTATCTTAATGTTGATTATATGCCATGGTTCAATGCAATCCATTGAAAACTATATACTAATACTAATACGTATATACTAACGATGGATGCAAGTCAATATCGCTTTTAAGAAAATAGAGTACAATCAAAACTTCCAGCAATTAAAGTACTTTGTTTTAGCTTACAAATCTTGACTGAAAGAATACATAAACTTAATTGGTTTCTGCATTCATAAGTCATATTTTGTCACTGAAAGGAGAACAAAACAAGGAAGTATTAAAAACTTGTTTATGAAAGAATTACAGATGATAAATAATCAACGCTGACATAGAAACTGAAATCGTAGTAACTGACAAGGACAACGTCATCAGAAATACTGCAGAAAACGGCTATGAATCATTGAGTCCATGTTCACAAGAGGAGGCAGATACCAGAATGTTGTTACATGCATTAGATGCTGCCCAGAAAGGTCACAACAGAATATTGATAAGAACCGTTGATACAGATTTTGTTGTCTTGTCTGTGTCTTGTTTCAACAGACTTCAGGTTGAACAGTTGTGGATAGGTTTTGGTACAATTACCACTGTTTCATGCCTACACCGGTTGTGACACAGTATCAGCTTTTTCTGGGAAAGGTAAGAAATCAGCTTGGGACACATGGTGCGTATATGAGGTATTGTCAGCAGCATTTGTGCAGATTATTGAAAATCCAAATTAAGTGGAACCTTAAGAAGTAATGAAAGTTATAGAACGGTATGTCGTGCTTCTCTATGACCGGTCTAGTTCAATTAATACGTGAATGAATTAAGAAAACATTTATTCACGCAGAAGACAAGAACAATTGACAACATTCCTCCAACAAGAGATGCATTATTTCAACATACAAAACGTTCAGCTTACAAAGGAAGTGTTTTTGGGGTAATTGTTTATTGGCAAATCCTAGTATGCCATCACCATACGTATTTGGTTGGTAAACCTTGATGGTACTTGGGTGCCATTCTGGTCAGTGCTTGCAGAAGCTGCAATGCCATGTCAAGAGCTAATCCACTGTGGCTGTAAGAAAGAATGCCGAGGGGCATGTAAATGCTTGAAAGCATCATTGAAATGCACTGCATTATGTAACTGTTCACCGGACTGTGAGAGAGAATCTGAATAAGACTGTTGATTATCCCGCATTTGGATGTTATTTTAATTATTAATAATTTCAATATGTTCTAAAACAATTGTTATGCCAAATAGTCACTTTTGAGTGTCCATTTTTATTTTCGTCCCCATTTTGAAAAAGAAATACATGTCTTGTATCATAATAGGATTTAACGCATATTTTTTCATTGCAAGTGAATTGAAAGATGTTCTTAATATGTAAACATTGACTATAACTGTGAAAATGTACACCTTGTCAGAGACGCCATTTTGAATATATCGCCATTTTTATTCATAGTTTATGTCCCCTGTTACCAATAATAATATGTTTGTTTGTGTCTGTATCCGAATAAATGTTTCATTATTTTTTAAATCATTGTGTACCACATCAATAATGTATATGCAAAAACCGTCAAATTTTGACATTTTTGACAGCGCCATTTTGAATTTTACCGCCATTTTGAAAACATAATCTATGTCCCCTGATATTATAGATACAATGTAGGCCTGTGTCTATATCAAATTATAAGTTTCACGAATTTGGTAACTTTCTATACCACATTGATAGTGTATGTATACGAATACTGTCAAACTTTGACATTTTTGACGGCGCCATTTTGAATTTGGGCGCCATTTTGATGATTTTCAGTATTTATAAAGTTGAAAAAATATTTTTTGGCATATCTTCGTTGTATTTTCTTAAATTTGTGATATCTACTGAACTCTTGCATATTGGTAGACTTCATCAAGTGTATGGTGTTGTATTCCCGGTACCTTATGTCGGCCATCTTTAATTTGGCGGCCTTATTGGATTTTTTTCGTGGCTCCGTATCTAATTTTTGTCTATACCCTTTAATCTTTCACCATGCCAAGTTTCATGCTTTTACCATAAAGTGATCAATTATGCTAATATATTGGACTTGGCCGCTGGACTAAAAGCAATGAAAATAGTGACTCAAGTACAATGTATTCAAGTACAATTGAATACCATTTTGGCAGAACTTTCGAATCTAATAAGGGATGTGCAAGGTTACTCTTTAAATGTTGCCACAAAAGTGAAAACATAAAAATTGAAAAGGACTTAGTCATTGAAATTTCTGGGAATTAACACTAATATGAGTTTAATAGTGAAATGGAAGATGTTACCAACCAGTGCCTTTTGGGCGTAGGAAACGGCAAATTTGATTATGTGAAACTACTTGAGGCGCTTTTGGGTCTATTTCCGGTAGCCATTTGTGGGGTTCAGGCGTTTTCCGGTTCAAAACATTATGGACCCTTTCCTGCAGGAAGAGGCAGGCTTTTTCATGGCCAACACAGCACCCCTAGTTTCAACACCGGAAGTTCCGGTTTCGTCGCTTCATGACCCTGTTTGCTTGTGGGGAATATTCCCACTTCCGACGGAGTTGTCCATATACCAGAGGTTCCGTCATTTTCGGAGCATCCGGCGCCGTCGTGGAGCAGTCGACTGGCGGGCCTGCAAAAAGTAAACCGGATGTGTCACCAGACTCGTTTGAAGATGAGTATTTTGACTATAATAGATTAACCCATGCCTTTTATGAATATGAGCAGGGACAGAAAAGTATTATAGTGAGGGGTAGGTTTAAGAAACGTATTCAATTTTGGAGGTCAATTGGTTCTAGTGATGTTATACTTGACGTAACAGAAAATTGCTATAAAATACATTTGTATTCGAAATCTTCAAGAACATTTTGTTAAAACAACAAATCTGCTTTGATAGAATTTGATTTTGTTTCAGAGGCTATTTAAGATTTATAAGATAGAGCGCTAGTATCAGTTGGCGAAAGTCCGCCTTATGTTGTAAACCCATTGACTGTTTCAAATCATTCTTGATTTTAGAGAAATGAAAAAGCATTTGTGGATACAACCTGTGGAATATGAAGATATTAGAATTGCATTGTCAATTTATAAGCAATTGTTATCAAATTAAGTTTGATTTGACGAGTGCTTATCAATTTGTTGATATTGTCCCGAATGCAACGAAATGTGTATGGTTACTAACCCAAGTTCTGGAGTTTCTAGGAGTGATGCTAGATTCCAGAAGTAGTTCGATATTCATCCCTGATCGAAGATTACTTAAGTGCATAAATACGTTTTCAGAAATATTGAAAAGTATTAAAGTACACAGGTACGTCCATATTGAGATAGTAGCAAGCTGTATTGGTCAAATCATTTCAATGAGTGTTGTTTCAGGACAAAATTCTCAAATAATGACCCAAAATTTAAGTATTGATGTACTCGCTGCTCGTCACTGGGATCAAATTGGTAGTCTTTTACAGGTTTTAGTCTATATTTTGACTGGTCAGATGGGTATTGCGGAGGCGCATTTATATTTGTAAATGTTATACTATATATAAAGGCAGTATTGCCGTGTTTGAAAGCGCAAGCGGTATTGCGGAGGCGCATTTATATTTGTAAAATGTTATACTATATATAAAGGCAGTATTGCCGTGTTTGAAAGCGCATGCAGTATTGAGGAGGCGCATTTTTTATTTCTAAAATGTTATAATAAAAATAAAGGCAGCATTGCTGTGTTTGAAAGCGCAAACAGTATTGCGGAGGCGCAGTAATATTTGTAAAATATTATACTATATATAAAGGCAGTATTGCCGTGTTTGAAAGCGCAAGCGGTATTGCGGAGGCGCAGTAATATTTGTAAAATGTTATACTATATATAAAGGCAGTATTGCCGTGTTTGAAAGCGCAAGCGGTATTGCGGAGGCGCAGTAATATTTGTAAAATGTTATACTATATATAAAGGCAGTATTGCCGTGTTTGAAATCGTAAGCGGTATTGCAGAGGCGCAGTTATATTTGTAAAATGTTATACTATATATAAAGGCAGTATTGCCGTGTTTGGAAGCGCAAGCGGTATTGCGGAGGCGCAGTTATATTTGTAAAATGTTATACTATATATAAAGGCAGTATTGCCGTGTTTGAAAGCGCAAGCGGTATTGAGGAGGCGCAGTTATATTTGTAAAATGTTATACTATATATAAAGGCAGTATTGCCGTGTTTGAAAGCGCAAGCAGTATTGCGGAGGCGCAGTTATATTTGTAAATATTATTATAAAGTCGAAATAGAGACAGTATTGTCATGTCTGAAGCGCAAGCAGTATTGCAAAGGCGCACGCATATATGAATCGTTCTATATAAGTTTAAACGTTTTATATTGAAAACTTTACGCGTGTTTTTTTTCCAGGTCCATAAGACCGAAAGTGATGAGCTCTCGGAAGTGATAGCGGGAAAAGTGCACCTACTTCCGGATTTGTTGAAGAAATCGAGGGCAGACTCCACCAGTTCCAAATATCATGGAGCGTTTGTGCGTTTTCAGAAGTGGGTATCATGTAATGAGTTCGGAAGTAGGGACGCTTTGCCCGCCAAAGCTTTCATAGTAGCGATATAATTGGCTTCTTTAATTCAGTCTGTAATTTCACCAAGTTCAGTTCTTGCTGCATTCTATGCAATACAATGGTACCACGAAATTAACGGTCTATTGAACCGATTACTGTTGATATCATTGCTTCTTTGTACTATACGAGTACAATATTTTAAAAAAATAAAAATAAAAAATAAATAAACAATTTGTACATTTTCGATAGGTTTTTCTGTATTTTTGAGAAGTTGTGAATTGTTAAATATTAAGCTATCTAAATCTAAGTGCTACAAAAACTGGATAAAAAGTGAGAAATGTGAACAAAACGATGTCCTACATAAACTTACGGGATATATTTATAATGCATTGAAGCCTCATGTGCTAGAGGGGAAAAGTTTTGTGTTCATTCTCTAAGATATGGAGGAGCCTCCGCAGACGCTAACAATGATTTCAAAGATCGTATGTTTAAAAGACATGGTCGGTGGACCAGTGAAACCGGAAAATCGGTTATGTGAAGATGGTATCGTCGAAGTGTTAAAAGTATCTATAAGTCTTGGTTTAGTAGAAATATTGAATTTGTTCATTATAATGCTGATCCAAACATAACGTTTAATATTTATTCATTATAAATGAAGGTATCTAGTCCCCGTTCTTTATATTCAGCAACGTGCGAGTGCTATACGTACAGTCGTACTCAAATTCAATAAATGAATTTTGAATTAAATTTCGGTGTTTGTCAATTCTGAGACATGGAGTCTATATAGGAAATGAAATTTTCTACGTTTGAATTTATGAATTTATGAATAAGAAGAAAATTAATTTCCTTGATTTGATGAAATGTCCAGTAGGTGGCGTGTTAGTAAGTTCTGCATGGGTGGCTTTAGTTCTGCACGGGTAGTTTAAGTCATTCAGCTTTGGACGTTGGACTGTTCGGACAAACTATTATTAAATTGATGTTATTAAGCTGTTTGTTTGGATCAGCAAAATATAATTAATACGATTGTTTATTTGTGACTGTATTGCTGAAGTTAAATGTGTAAAGTGTCAAAATGCTTTAAGTAAACACATATTGTGTTTTAATCATGAAGCATTAGAGAAGTAAAATGATCACTTATTTCTCTTTTGATTCAGTATGAATGGATGTATATTTCTATTGTATGTTTAAATAATGTTTTAACAGTCAACGTCCGAGTGCTATATGTACAGTCGTACTCTATCTATCTATCTAGCATACATAATATTTATAAAATGTATATACGCCGTTATAAACATTATCATGTCTTTATATATAAACACGTTACAACGGCTATTTGTAGAAATGCCCTACGAGTTTAGCTAAATAATGCATATATATTCATATATATATATAATTTGTATTCACAGTAACGTCAGAAAATGAAATATTATCAAATACTACGATTTCAGCTTCGTATGTGTTTTCAATTTGTGCAGTAAATACTATTTGTAAAGTATTGTTCTGTACGTAACATGTTTGTAATCTATTTTTGTACATTTTATTATCTCTATTATTGATTAATATTTATCTCTATCCAGTGCTTTGTCAAATGTCAAAAACGTCAGCGTTTTTTTAGATAATAAACCCTGTCATCACAATCCAACGTGAGCTAAGCCTGTACATGTTCTAACGATTACTCGGCAGTTACAACGGCACTTTCTGTCAATGTTTGATATGAAACATGCTTCAAACTTCAAAAGAGCAATTTATCTACAAGACAGAGCAAAGTTCTCAACACTTTTGGAATGTTCCTCGTATCGAACATGTTCAGTTATCGATTGTATAACAAATATTTCAATATACGAAACAAAATAGTTTATTCGTGATAGAGAGTTATTTAAACCGAGTTAAAACTTGCTGATAGATATTTGTATTACTATAAACCTCTCAATAGTTTATCTCTGATATTGAGTCACTTGAACGGAGATATAACTTGTTGCACACATATTTGTAATACATGTATAACAAGCTATCTTGTGCAACAGTCTCTGTCCATTAACAGTTTCAATTATAATGCAGTTAACAATTTCTGGCAATGTAACCCCTCTAGACCAACAACCTCGCAACAGAAATGTACATATTTGCGCCTATTGAACAGACGGGCAACCAGACATATTTATAAAAAGTTTTAAATAATACAAAAAGTATATGTTTTTATAATTATTTTCAAAATTCTATTTGAATTGATTAATTTATTTATATTTTAGTAAAATCGTCATCATACCGACGGCCCTGGCACTTTCTTCAGTGGTCTTTAATGGCATCTTTTCTGTTTTTCGTGTTGGACATACAACGTAGATTGCATTGGTCAACCATGATGATAATTAGGTATTTTCTTTTTGAAGGTCGATAGAGTTTTATGTATAATACTAGAATGCCAAATTTTAAGTCGCATATGAAACCGTTTTCTTAAATTTGTATTTTATAGTTAGAACTTCCGGCAGTACCACGCAGTATGTGAGGGAGAATAAGTTGTTACAGGGAAAGCCACATACATAAGACAACGCCTCTCCACACAGACCTCCGGGAAAACAACAGTCCATGACACATAAGGCATTTGAGGAGGCGCAAGACAAAATACTCTTTTGTCAACATTCCTGTGGGTAGAGTTCTACATGCAACGACAAATCATGTCCAAGATGAAAGTGAACGCAATGCTGTAATTATTAGTTTAATCAGTTGGTTGATTAGTTATTGCCTACTTAGTCCATATGCGTATATGTCGGAAACCAATGACCATTCAGCAATTAAATGTGAGGTTGGCTAGCTGTTAAGACGATTTAAACCTCCCAGAGGTTTTACTGACAGTTTCAAGACTGTAAATCGCTGTATGGTTATTATTATTTTTGTGTTATATATGTATGTTAAATTTCCCTTTCCGTCTGTTCAATTCTTTTACTTAATATAGTGTTCATATTATTTCCACCCCAGTTTCGGTCTATTATTGCCAGCTGTCTTGACTTCTCCTGTGATCTTAATCATCCATTAAGTCCCTCCGTCTGATTGTCCTCTTAAATTGTCCTAATGGTCGGTCAGGTCATTCCTTGCGCCTCTGTTCCCTCACGTATGTACCATTGAGCCTCCTCCAGTACCCAATGTTTTATGGATTGTTGTTTTCTCGAAGGCCTGTGTGAGGAGACACTGTCTTATGTATGTGGCGTTCCCTGTAGCAACTTATTATCTCTGTTTTATATTAATACATGTATTAATAACATAATAATTTTCAAATTTTGAACACCGTCAAACATATACACAAAAACTCAACACTTATTGAAGAGGAAGTCTTGTTTAATAATAGCTGATATAAAAGTATACATATATATTACATACTAAGTTAGACAGAAAGAAATATAAATGATCTTATAATTCCAATATATGAGCTATAACGTATGTGACCTTCTGATACATGTTATACTGTGTTGATGTAAATAAAATGTATAAATTATATAATAACTGTCTTCGTCATGTGATGCACGGACGTTCATGGACAATCTTAATTATAAAGCATTAGATGATATGGGTGAGACCTATTCATTTGTGCATTTGTCACGTGATCTGAAGTCATCCGGATAAGACATTTTGTCTTGATGCTGCGTAATATATTTTATTCTGTTGTTAGGACGGAGGAGACATATATTGGTATACACATGTATGTGTCACGTGATGTTTTTTGGATATTTTGACTTCGTCAGGTGGTATGATATCAATCAAACATTTAGTTTTTAGTGCATTTTTACAACTTCCGGAAATAAGAGTCATACGTATTTTCTTGTACGATAAAAATACCAATTGTACCTTAAATTCGACGTTCTGGATCGCAAGTTTCTGTCGTATTGAGTTGTCATATTGCTGACAGGTTTAATGATGTATATCATGATGACGTGATAATATATCGCCAAAATACGGGTATCAGGTTCTTGAGATATCATAAGACAAGGCCCATCCAAACATGTCTATCAAGTGTCTTGGTTGCGTGGCTTGCTTGATAGCATGATATGATAAAGTTAACGTGGTTTAAACTTACAAGTACGTGTGGTTCAATTAAAGTGCTCTTTATACAAGAATATCTGCTATGTAAAACTACGAATATATCAAACACTTCTATTACAACTATTTAGAAGAAATACTCAAATAGACTCATAGAGCAAGACAATGTTCATAAAGTGGAATATCGGTGTACTCCTTTGTCATGGTTACAGTCCCATGGCGTCCAATTCTCGCTGCATCTGGCAGATGGCACAATGTGGACATAAATGGAGGGCCAAACAATCACCACAGACGGATCCCTGAAATTATACACTATGAACTTAAATATTACTTTAGGTAACTACAGTAGTGGCTAGCTATTCTCTAATCACATCGATCATATCACGTGGCTTTTGTGTAATACTGCATATTTATTAGCTCTTCAAAAATTGTGAATAAACTGTGTTAAAGATTGCTTTGGTGTCTAAAATTTGCAACAAGTTTTTCTAAATGTGTACGGATTATAATTTGGAAATATTGGACGACATTGGTAAATACTTTAAAAAAAAATTCAACTATTTTTGAAGAGATGTACCTACACACTGTGTGCATTCAACCGCGTCCAATGTACAAGTATATATTATCAACGAGAGGTCAATAAGTGAAACAATGTGACAATTCGATTAATTTTCTACGGAAAGAAACGTTTTTGGACCAAAAACACAAAAGCTGCCTATACAAACTTGAATTTTAAATTGATGAGCTAACGATGAAAAGTATAGCCCTTACACGCGGGGTACAGATATTCACTTCCGCCTTCTACTTTCATTTATGATTTTAATACCAACACTATGATCGATTCATTGCATCACAAGGGCACTTATTTATACGGCTGCTGAAGCACCAGGACACTTTGCGGTGTTGCCGAACGGAGAACCAGTGGAAGTCATATCATCTGCGAGAGGTTTCGTCACATCTCATGTATATCTTCAAGTAGGTCAACATAACGTTTATGACATAAGTCGGCTTAAAATCATGTTATCATCGGACATCGAAACTAACCCTAGGCTGTATCGGATAAAGAAGAAATCATGCAGTTAGTTGCTCCATCTCGAGACATGATGATTAGGGAAATGAAAGGTTTGCAAACAGACATAAGCACAATAAAATCGGATGTTGAATTGGTAAAACGGGATTGTTCAGAGATGAAATCAAAGGTATTCTTTTGAAAGAAAGCAAACGGAATTTGAAATGAGAATGTCGAACTTCGAAGAAACATTGTTGGATTATGGAAGCCAGAAAGAGTCATTACAACTTGATGTAGACGCAATGAACGAAATAGTTGAGCAAAAGGTTGAAGTTATAAATAAGTTAGAGGACTAGATTGAACGATTATATATTGAAGGTCGGACAAATAGTGTAAGAGTATTCGGTCCAAGTGAAACAGAATCTGATCACAATTCTTTAAGAGAAAATATCATTAACAATGTACTAGATGCTAGTTGTCCACATGAATCTTGGGTTGATGATGATAAAGTTGATGCGTTTTGAGTAGGAAAAAACATCAAACGGCTTTCCTCGTATTCTAATTGTAAAATTAGCAGCTTTAACATTAAAATGAAGGTATATTCAGGATGAGAAGCACTACGCTTGGCTGGTATAAGGCTTGGGAATGACTTTTCTTTTAAACAACGTCAGTTACTGTCGGATCTAAAATGTCAGGGGGGAAACTGCTTACTTCTATAAAGGAGAACTAAATATTAGGTCAAATGTATCCGAAAACCAGTCTCAGGAAGCTTATCAGTCACGTTCATTTGTAAGCGCAAATTGTTACCCACAGAAAGAAGACGAACTTATGGACACAAGACCGCCTAGTGATAAACAAGTTCAACTACAAAATGTAACTGATGCTGATAATTTGTCATCAAAATCATTAGAACAATAGAAATCAGGTCGAGGCCCATCAGTTGTTAACATTGACAGTCTCTACTGCTTATGTTGGAATATTGACGGGTTAAAAACAAAATTACCTGATTCCGACTTTACTAATTACCTTAAGAGTTTTCATATATTTGGTCTACTAGAGACGTGGGAAAATTCTGCAAATGAGTGTTCAAGTGTATGGCACTCACATGAATGTATTCTCTTACCGGCAACTAAACGTGCTAAACATGGTAAATCAATGGGAGCTTAGCTGTACATGTTTTCAGAGGTTTAATGCAGTACATAACAAGACTAGGTGCAAGCAGTGACTTAACTATTTTTCTAAGAATTGATAAATCCCTATTTGGTCTTAATAAAGATGTCATATTATCATTTATTTATCTACCACCATATAACTCACCTTACAAAACATGCGAAAGGTTTAAAGCTTTTCGAGGAAGAATTACTTAATTTAGGCGTTGATTTAAATGAAGTTAATATTGTGTTATTTCATGTGAAGAGATTGTCTTTGCAATTGAAAATATGAAAGCTGGAAAAGCTGGTGGCTCTGACTCAATTAAATCTGAAGTTTTCATATATGGTGTTGATATCCTATTGCCAATTTTACATAGACTGTTTAACAAAATATTTAAAACAGGGATTTTCCCACAGGCTTGGAATGAATTCATAATTGTAACTCTGTATAAAGGTGGTAGTATTAACGACACAAACAACTACAGGGGAATAAGTCTCCAAAATTATAAAGGTAAAATATACACGAGCATTATAAATAGACGAGTATCCTTCTATTGCACATATGTACATGTAAACCTGTATGGGAATAAGGGTGCACGGAATGGTCTGATCGACCATAAAGAACAACTTAGGAGAATTCAGGCACATACTCGGCCACATCGAAGCAGCAAGTAGGCATTGACTAAAGCATGGTCGTCTCAGGGATGTTACTCCTGCCTTTGTACGGAACTAGCTGGCCCTGTTCGTTTGACTTCATATTTGGTTATAATACAGGGGCCATTATGACTGTTATATAGTGTCTATTGTCCATCTCCCCCTACAATAAAATGATACATGTCTCTGGGGTTTATAATGTGATTCAAAACATACCTGTATACCTCCCAATGTACGGATACGTGCTCTCAGTGCAATTAATGCACCGGGAACACACCATGGCATTAGTGCACAATCTCCTGTTCTGGTCGATATGGTGGCGAAAGCACACTCCGGACAACAAACGGTTATAAACACTGAAAAACATATAATACGAATATTAATTAAAATATCATTAAAAAAATCATGATTAAAGAATATTTAACCATAGAAAAATTACAGCATCGATGCGGAAAATAACTTCAACATTAGGGCTACTTAGTAAACAACTAGGACCAGGCGTACGTTTAGTAAAACAACAATCCTCTACCTAGCGAAAATGTGAAGAATAAACGACAATCATCGGGCAAGGAGAAAGTTTAGAAAACAACGATCCTCCGACTAGACGTACGTTTGTCTTGGATATGAAATCTTCACATAATAGATAATTATAGTCATTAATCGCCACATTTATTTAGTTCTAATCTTTAGAAGTAATTTGCTTTCAACCTCTAAGTCATTCGAAGAACACACCTTCAGTACCGGTAAGATAACCATTTGATCAAATGTGGCTAACTTATCTGAGAATGTTTTTATCAATGAACAGACACGTTTCGATGTCGAGCATCAAATAAATCTAACAATAGTGGACATAGCCCTGTTTCGAAATAACGTAGCGCTTGACGCCTCATCGGGTTACAAAGCAAACAGAATAGTAGGCATGTCAAACATGATTCTTAATACCTAGACAATTAAAGCGGTGGCCGTGCGGCGTGTGTGCGATTTCTAGACATCGGTCGGCGTGTAGAGGTCGGCGAAAAATCGCGCGATAGGGTGGTCACAGTCACATTTAAAAATGCCCCGCACGCTGCCATAACGGTAACCGGCCGACCTTCCAAAAATTGGGGTCTTATTCTTGGCCCGTTTATCGACCGGTGTCCGAAAGGCACTCGTCCGATTTCTTGTCTATGTCCCTGTGATACCCCTGCGGTATCCGGCCGGATGCCGGCCAATTCTTACATGCCGTACATATGATATATGATACGATGAGCCGCAATATACCCTGCGAGTCCCAGTGGGCTGACGGCCAGACGCCGGATGGGCGTCGCTTAGTCGGCCGGACGACGGGCGGGGCCCGGCCGGCGTCTGATCGGCGTCTGTTTAACGATTATATGTGTTACAGTATCAATGCTTTCAAATATGATACACGAGGTAGAATAATGGCAGGTATTGCTGTATTATTTCATAACTCACTCAACAGATATATAGTTCATAAAATGCAAATTTAGTGTATCTTTTAAATTTGATAACTCATTGTTTAACACTATAAAAGATATTGTAATATGTTTTACTTATCTGCCCCCAGAGAATTCACCAGCTTATAAACATGAGATATATAAAGGTATTGCGCTCTTAGAGCATTACATGTATTAGTTAAATGTTAACGTTTCACAGGTGGATTTTATCATAATGGGTGACTTAAATGCTCGAACCAGTAACTGCAATGATACTATTAGTAATTGTTTAAACATACCAGAACTGTCCGAGTATGATGATATAATGTTTAATGCGGTTCATTAAGAACGTCTTGTGATTTTATTCTGAACAGGTCAGGAGAAAAGCTATTAGATTTTTGCAATCTTATGCCTTAACTATTGTTAACGGACGTTGTGGTCAATAAAGACAAAGGACATCTATATATCATAACGGAAGCAGCGTTATAGATTATATGATTTTATTAATTAACTAAGCAATATTAAGCGCGTTAACACTATCAATTCAGGGCCGATATAAAGTTTCTTACGACATTATAGAGAGAGAACTCGGCCATTACGAAAAAAACACGGCCATTATGAAAACAACTCGGCCATTATGAAAAAACACGGCCTTTATGAGATTTGGACATTCTGATTGGTTGTTCAACTCGGCCATTATGAATCCAACGCTATCCGTAGAAAAAAAATCGACGCCATTTTGAATAGGAAAATTCGGAATGCTGATTCTTTTTAAATATACCTAGAAGCCCATTTTCAAAGGTAACACTACAAATCAATCAAGATCAAGGGGAAGTAAGGTATCCAGGGAAGTACGCGGAATAAAGAACGGGTTGGACAGCTAATATCCTGATCATTGTTTTCGCCAGACGACCTACCTTGAAATCCTAAATAGGTCTACGCTACAATGAATGAAGGCGAGCGCGTACTGCAACAGCTGGCAGACGATATATTGACTTTAGACAGTATAATTGACAATCGTGAGTGTATCCAAAATGTGTTTGGTCTTGTGGATGGAGATCACAGTGTAGTGCCACTAGTGGAGGAAAACCCGGATATGGGGATACGTTCGGATACAGATAATGATTTTATCGGTGAAAGACAATTTAATTTCACAAGAAACTGACAATTAATAATAATGTTGTTGTTTGTTATAATATTGTTATTAACATTATAATAAAAATAAGTAAAAATGTTATTATGTTTTGTTAATATTGCATAGTCAATTAATAAAATTGTCAATAATCAAGAGTTTTCATAATGGCCTTGTTATTGGGCTTCGGCCAGTCATATTAGCCTTCGGCCTAAAGGCCTCAGGCTAATATGACAGCCTTCAGCCCAATAACAAGGCCATTATGAAAACTCTTGATTATTAACATTATAGTAACAAACTCAGTTTTTGATATAGTACATGTATCAGATTTAAATGTTGGAGAAAGAACGGATTCGAACCTTAAATTGTGTCGGAAATACGTATTATGTTAGAAATACACAAAATAAAAATTATGTTTTCATTTTCAACGGTGCATCAGTAGAATATCTAAGACAAACTATATCTGGTATACTTGATCACAGTAGACTGCAAGAATTAACGAGTTATATAAAGAATCCAAACAACGAAATTAACGACGTTTTAAAATCAGTTATGGAAGTGATAAATGACTCTAAATGTTGTGTTATGAAATCAAAGAGGAACAAGATGACAAATAATCAACCAAAATGGTTCGACAGCGAATGTTATTCATTGAAAAAACGTAAAGTTAGAAATCTACGGAAGTATAGAAAATCGAGAACTAGCGCAAATCTCGAGCGATATATATGCGCTAAAAAGCAGTTTAAATGTATTTGTGAAGAAAAGAAACGAGCGTATTACAACAGACAACTCTATGATTTAATTAATAGCGCGAGTAATCCTAGATCATTTTGGAAGAAACTAAAACAATTCACGTCGCCAACAAGGGTAAACATTAACATTTCTATAAAGGCATGGAAATTACACTTCGAAAGCCCTTTTCAAGGAATCAGTAAAACAGAAACTAACTTGATACTCGATTAAGAGGCAGATATATCCGAGGTGGAGGATGGAATCTTCAATAGTGAAGTTACCGAGGAGGAAATAATTTGAGTATTCGTGCTATGGACTCATCTAAGTCACATTCCAATTATATTTATGACTTATTAATGCCATTAATAGTGAATCTATTTAATAGAATATTTGACAATTGCGAATTTCCTGATGCATGGAGTAGTGCTATAATAATTCCACTTCACAAGAAAGGTGACCGTAATACCCCATTTAATAATCGTGGAATTTAATAGTCTAGGGAAAATTTACACAAAACGATCATTTTACACACATATATATGACAATATCGACGAATCACAGTCTGGATTCAGATCAAATTATTCTACAGTTGATAATGCGTTCGTTCTCCAATCTCTCATTTCCAAGTAACTATCAAAAAAGAGAGGAAAAATGTATGTTGTATTCATTGATTTTAAGACTGCATTTGATTCAGTCAACCGTGATAAATTATGCTCTTTTTTATACAAAGCTGAATTACGAGGGAAAGTTTAAGTGCTATTTTTGGAATGTATAAACATGTTAAATCCTGTGTGCGCGCGAACGGTGAATTATCAGAGTATTTTGATTGTCCAGTGGGTCTTAAACAAGGTTGTTTAGTCTCGCCTAAATTATTCGATCTATTCATAAATTAACTATGAACAATGATGAAAATATAAAAGGTATACAGGTTATGCGAAATGAACTATCAATATGGTTGCTCATGTTTGCTGATGATGTTGCTTTAATGGCGGGCACAGTGAACGGACTTCAGTACCAATTCGTGTTCTAAATCAATTTTGTAAAACAAGTTATATGAAGGTAAATACATCAAAAACAAAAGTCATGGTTTTCAAATAGGGTAGTAAATTAGCTCGCCATGAACAATTCTGTTATGGTGATCAGAACTTAGAAAGTGTCAATGTATTTACGTATGTCGGAGTAACGTTTACCTCGAGTATGTCATTAAACATTATGTCTAGCGAGCTTGCATTGAAAGCTAAACGAATACTATTTTCCATGTTGTCATCATTATACCAGTATGGCCAACTACCTTATCATGTATTTTTCAAATTGTTTGATACCAAAATCTTACCTGTTGTTTTATATTGGGCTGAAATATGGGGTTTCCAGTCTAGAGAAAACAGTGAAACTGTTTAGCATGTAAACGATGTATGTGTGTTAGCAAATCTTCCTTAAATGCTGCGCAGCACTTGCAGAGTGTGGACGTTATCCGATATGTGTAGAGTATGCTAGACATTGTATTAAATATTGGTTAAGATTTCTCAAAATGCCAAATACAAGATATGTTAGGAAATGTTACAATATGTTATCAAGTACGTCGTGCACCAAGTATTTCAACTGGGCAAATGAAATTGAGTATCTTCTATGTAGCCATGGTTTTGGTTCTGTCTGGTTAAACCAAGGGGTACAAAATGAAAACTTATTTCTCGAGTCGTTTACTCAAAGACTGAAAGATAAATACCTCCAAGGCTGGTATAATACTTTGGAATCTTCAGCGTCTTATAAAGTGTACAAAAACATTAAAGCTGACTATAGAAGGGAATCATATCTTTCAATGCTAAATGTTAGAATATTTAGACATAGCTATGCTCAGTTTAGAACGGGCTTACCTCATCTAGAAATTGTTAGGAAAAGATACCATAATGCAATACAAGAAAATTGCAACTTACGTAGTTTATACATCCCAAAGAAATATTATGTTAATACGTCATGTGTCATAAGCTACATACATTGCTATCAAGCAGAAATGAGAGTCTTATTAAAAATGTGGCTTTTTATATTCACTTTGCTTCATTGCGTAAAAAGATTATACTGCAATTATAATTAAAAATGTTTTTGTCTCTACTATACTTACCTGTAGTAGATACGATTGTAAATCCCATACAATAGTATGGACTGTTATTATGTTTATGTTATCAGAATGTTTATATGTACATTGCAATTGTACAATTATGTTATACGCATTGCATTAACAGCATTTGTTCTTGTCACACTACTTACCTGTGTACTCACAATTGTAAAATAACTTATAAATTGTAATATATTATGTTATGGGCTGGAGGCCTAAGTCATCAATTAACTTATTGTATTGTATTGTATTGTAAGTAAGCATAATATATTGAGTACATTAATGTTGATTATATGCCATGTTTCAATGCAATTCATTGAAAACTAACGTATATTGCAACATAATTTATAATGTGATTACATGGTTTCTAAAAGGAGATTTCAGTTCAAAGGGACATACTTCTTAAACATTTTAATCTACAAATCATGGTACTTGTATTATCAAATTGCAATCCCTTGAAAACTGAAGAAGTAGTTAGCCACACAAACTACATAATGTTGTATATTGGACAGAAAAACCAATCGACCGACCTACAGATAAGATGACAATAAAACACAAAAAGTATGTGAGTTTATTCTATTTAGATGTTCAACGACAAAAGGACGGAAAATTGCAAATGGCGGAGTTTAAATCACATTAATTCAAAATGAGAATGATTGAAAATATATGAGATTGTGGTAGCGACTTGATGTATTATGATGCTAAGATGATTGATGAGTCAGATGCGCTAACATACGGCTCAAACCAGAAGAGCTGGTACGTAAACACACAAAATGAGCAATGCGCACACGCGCGGCTCAACCCAGAAGAATTGGTACGTAAACTCACAAAATGAG
The DNA here is from genome assembly GCA_032209605.1 of Mactromeris polynyma. NCBI lineage: Eukaryota > Metazoa > Mollusca > Bivalvia > Venerida > Mactridae > Mactromeris > Mactromeris polynyma. The sequence continues at coordinate 31,649,533 of JASFXZ010000004.1, read as the reverse complement.
AAATGCGCTCACGCGCGGCTCAAACCAGAAGAGTTGGTACGTAAACTCACAAATTTAGCAATGCGCTCACGTGCGGCTCAAACCAGAAGAGTTGGTACGTAAACTCACCAAATGAGCAATGCGCTAACACGCGGATCAAACCAGAAGAGTTGGTACGTAAACTCACAAATTGAGCAATGCACTCATGTGCGGCTCAAATCAGAAGAGGATATACAAAGACTCACAAAAATAAGCAACGCACTGGCGTGCGGCTCAAACCAAATGAGTCTCAAAAGAGTCGCAGTGTTAGTCACAATATTTCGAAATAATTCAATCAACGGCTCACTTCTCAGCGTGAGTGACCATTTACAGTCAACAAAATGAGGCTATAATATTGAGAAGCTAACTAAATAATGGAGTTCTACGTTATAACCTAGAGTGCGAGATGAGTTCGGATACTCCGCAAGCCGGAGCAAAGTTTATATGATGTGCTGCAAATATTTGAAAATTATTGTGAGTTACTCAGTTCCTCCAAGTGAGCGATAGTTATTGATATAAAATGTTGTTCCAAGTCACTCCGTTGTTCCAAATGAGCGACCGTTGGTAGAATGTATTGCTAAAATAACTCCGCTCCGCGCTCCGATTTTCACTTATTTACTACAATCGCTCAAGGTGAGCGCCACGCTGGTCTCAAAAGTGAGAGAGTTCCACTGATACCTGTATCAGGCGATGCTTACGCTGCCAAATGTAAGGCGATTGTGACGGCGACTCGTGCGTTCGCTTGTCATTCATAAGGTTGACGTTACGTGAATAGCTAGGAGTACTGGTCTCTGTGTCCTAGTTTGCGCGTATACGTAGGCATTTGAACCAGAGTGCTTGTTGGTCCCAAAATGGCGGATAGAATGCGTAAATAGGTGAACAGTTGATGTACTAAAGGCATTTCTAGATGTATACATCAATTTTGTTAACATGTTTCTGATGGTTAATGATAAAAACATTGTTAATAGAACAAATCAAATCAATAGGGCTTCATATCGAGTGACTACAACTGCGATGCGAACTAAGAAACACAAAACGTAGTCATCGTTTGTTTATATGCGTTAAACAGAAAATCGCCACATATAAGTAGCTCTGCCTACTGCTATCGTCTGCTGAGTTATCTGCCTACTCTACACTATCGAGTACTATCGTAGTATTCCTGCATGTCATAAGCACTTCACGCGTGATACACGCCTGATACGTAAAATGATCAAGACATGTGATCAAATTCATGCGACTGCGCTGTATTGATATCACGGACATATAAACATTATCTGACGAGCCACTTGCAAAAAACAAATGCTATCCGCTATCTCACGTTGCATCAAGGACAATTTTGTCGCTTATATATACGCATGTACATAATGTAAATAGAATCTATGACTACAAAGATAAAACATTTATAACCTATATTTAGAGTATCGATCACTTGTTTTATGATAAAAATAGTACAAAAATGTTAAACACAAACAAGGAATACTTGACAAGACACTGCATTTATGATTTCGTGATAACTGCAATTTTAGTGCCGATCATTTGTATATAACATACATTACGATATAAAATTATAGCTTTCAAAATGCCAATATTAAATCCTTGAGATAATACGTAGTTACAACAAGTATTTGTTAATCGATTTGGTAATACATATATATGCACAATAGTATAGGTGGAAACGGGAAATAACATCAACTAATCCAAATGAATAACACTCGGAATGCACAAAAGCTTTTGAGAAAGTTACAATAAATATAGTGTGTATTTGTTCAAGACATTCAACCATTGTTCCTACGTTTCTAAACAGTATTTACGTGTTTACGACTAACACATGATTTTTACAAAACCTCCCTAAACGCATTTATCAATGATCTGGTACAGCCAATGTACGTTCTCGGTATGCTTAAATAGTCCTTTCAATTACAATTACATTTGAACAGTGAAATTGAAGGTACACTTCTGTATTAAAGACTACCTAGCATACAAAGGACCTTCTTCGAAATGTAGCAATGAATACCGTCGTAAATATGTATCGAAAGTCCACTGTCTCAACCTTAACGTCTGTAATTGTTTATAATAGACTGGTTGTCCTAATTACCAATGCTATGGATGTCCACTTGGACACAACAGGACCATCCGGATCAAAAGAGACCGATCAAATGTAGAGGGGTACAATAAAAATGAACTTAATGGCAATGGAGGTCAGAATCCCAGGGAATGAATACAGTATGAGGGTAATGTAAGGTATATACTCGTAGCCGACAAATGGTGAACAAAAGTAGCAAAAAAATGAAGGTGGTATTCAGTGAAATCTAAACTTTGAAGAAGGAAGAGGACTGCAGAACAGCATGAAGAGAAACTTAGCAAGGCAATAATTTCACAGCCCATGAACTGTCGGCAGAGCGCCGACTATGGATCTTTTTATAGACTGCGTATGTAGTTTCCTTACTTGATTTTAAGTCATTAAAACACGAAAAAAGACCCGAGTCCCAGTCTCTGTGTCCGTCAACAGAACCGATCAACATCGGCGGTTTTCCCATTGGTTGCTGCATCATTCCTGGTTGCTGGGTCATCACTGGTTGCTGTATCATCCCCATTGGTTGCTGCATCGTCCCCATTGGTTGCTGTCCTACTTGAGCCATTTTGATCTATCACATTAAATGCTCTAAAAATATAATCACAAGTATAAACTTTTGTTACAGTATATTGATATTCATCATGGGAGTTATACATACGAAATTAGATATACTTATGTGGTTTGAGATTGTTCGTGACTCGGGGCTTTCAATTTCCGAATGTCGCAATTATATGACTGTTTGAAGCCGTAACTTTCAAATTCATGAGAGCCAAAATGAAAATCACGCCAGGATCATCACGTACTAAGACATAGAAAGGGATTCACAAAGTGCCGCGTTGAGACATTATGTGAACGGAATTTCGACAAGCTGATAGTTTTGCGGTTTCTCGTTAAATCGGGCACTAACGAACACTGTTGCAATTACATGTTATACTCATGCTCATATGTCAGGGTCATACCGTAGGCACTACAATATACAAAATGTACATATACGTTAACGTTTTCGGGAGAGAACTGTTTCGACTGGTTAAAAAATGACATTATGAAACGTTAACAAAACACCAATGACTATGTATGAGCCTACACGTAATGGGTCATTCTAGTCGACAGTGATGCGTATAGAAGTCTTCATTTACAATGGTGTGTACCACGGGCGTAAACATCTAAACAAAATTTTGTCCAATTAGGAACAAATACTGGTGACATGCATCATGGTGGACCGTACCCTAATGTGGTAAAAATCGACGTACATGATATTTTACGTGAATAAAACGTCAGGCTTTCAGGTTGTATATATTACTATCAGTAGTAAAAAGCGCAGCCATGCGTGATGTGATTTCCGTAGTAGTTTTTGCCCTTTTGCTCCACAATCATAATGTATACTTACGCCATTGCAAACTGGAACATATTTGCTTTTAGGGAATGCTGTGTAGTTTGGTGTAATTAATTTCATGTCAAATCGAATATCATATGCGTAACGCTATGATTACCAAGCCGCTCGTATCACATCGAAGGTATTAAATCGCTCTATATTTTACGTTTACACGTGAATAGCAAATAAACAGAACGGTCAAAGTTTTATATATCGTTATATGGTGATAACACTTTTATTTTTTTTCAAATTTTACCCTCGTTTTTATATAGATTGAAACAATACCTGCTTCATTTACCGCAGACATTATGCAAATGATGGATGGCTAACCTTAACTTACTTTGTATACCAAAAAAAGCAATGTCCCGTTTGATAAAATTTGGTTTGAAACAAGTCTTGCATTATCATTATCTATACGAGGACGCACAAAATGACGTTATAAAGATTAGATTTAAGTTGCATGTTTCATAAAGATAGCGTTTGTCTTGTGAAAATCTCATCGTACTTTCGACTTTTCATCGTAGTAATCATGAAGACTTTGCATTATCGCAATTTAAACTTTCATCATCGTTTTTTCGACTTACATTATCTGAACGTTTTCAACAACTACTTCAACTTCTTTGAATTTTTTTCATTGTCTCATTTTTATTGTTTCTATGTGTCTTTTTGTTTAATTGACTGTCCATGTACATTGTATTTAAGGTAACGTCTAATGAATTGCTTACTTTAAGATTTGCCTATATTTAAGGCTATTTATTTGGCTCTTATAAAAATAAATTAACAGAAACATAATTCAATGGCAATAATGACTTCTCGGAACAAATAACGCAATACATTTCAACCTATAAATTACCATTATTGTCCAAAACAGAGGAAATCATATGAAACTGTTTTTTTTCAACTTTTAATTGCTGATGGACTTTAGAAAATACTAGCACGTTGCTATTTTACTATTGTAAATATAAACTTGAAATGCCGTAAGAAGACATGCTATACAATTTTCGCCCTGTTCAATATTAATTTTGCTGCTCTAAATAAATAAAATAAAAATCTAAACTTTCGGTAAGTCTGAGTAACTAGATATGCGAAGATCGAAAGTCACTCTGACGATTGAGAGCCAGACTCAAACACATCTGGCGTGATTCAAAATTCTTGAGTAGAGGTTCTATGTTTTTTTTCTTTTTATCCAAGTGAATTATGGGAACGGGGTATTAACTTACATCGAACAGACATGGACTTTTTGTTTGAAAATAATTTTAAAAGAATATGAGAAATATAACTAGAAACATTTAAAATTTATTCTGAAACGTGAATTAATGAAGAAATCTAAATTTAAAAAAGTTCATAATTTACCTAAACAATCAACAAGATATTCAATTCAAACTCTTCCCCAGAGCGAAAACATATGCTAGTGTATCTGTAAAATCTGAACTATAGTAGGAAAATAAATTTGTAAAAAATATAGATACTTTTTCAAAAGAATTTAAAAGTCCGTACGTGTTATCACTGCCAACGTCGTGTGTCCCGCTAAAACTTTACCCAATAAATCAAGCAGTATGCCCCAGGTCTGCAGAGATAAAACTGTCTGTCTTGTCGATAGCTTTCAGGGAAATACTCGCACACAAGTTCACAGGGACCTGTGTGCATTGTTAAAATATCAGCTTATATGTATTGATTTACATGGAATGCATATGAAACAAGTTCATAACTTATATTATCTTCACACTTGAAGGCAAATTGTTGGATTACCTACCAGTACTCACGCTTAATTAAGAGATTGTTAAAGTTTCCAAAGTTGAGGATGTAGACAATGAAGAAATGACAATTTTTTAATCTTGTATTTTGTGGTCATTTCATGAATGCTTGATGGATTTTTTTGGGTGAAATTTTAGAAATATAAATATAGTTACTCTGGTGACAGTGGTTACAGCATTTCATTGTTGCTGTGTAACTATTGTTACTTGTACGCCAGTCTTTCCTCAAGCAGCTTGCAACTTCCAAACATAAATCAGAAGGGAAGGACGGATGACTTGGGTTATTTTATCTTCAGTCAGATTATCACCTAGAACGTCAGCCTCACCTTACGATCTCTTGTTTGTCAATCCACTGCCATGCCACCTGAGCTAGCCGGATGGGCACATACTACTCATGGGGTTCAAACTTCAAACAGGTCCAGAACATAGTTTTTTTCTCCCTCAAAAATGAACATACCAAAGTTTGCAATACATACCGACTATGTACATACCAACAATTATATACACGTTGCTCTGCATGTTCCTGAACTATTGCAGCATTGATTTTGCAAATCCAAAAATGTCGGTGTTTGTTATTTATGCCATGTTTCGTTAGTCCGACTTCTGCCGTAGTTATGCAAAAAATCGGTATCGTCTATAGATTATGGTCAATAAACTGTAAATTTATGCGCGATTATACATTCAGGGTAGACAACTCAACTTTCGATATTCTCCATCTAGCATTGATTATCTCCTTTATGTATGTATGTCTGTGTGTATTCATTGCATAAATTTAGGAATGTATTATAAGCAGCCGTTTATATAAAAACATGAATTTTCGTCATCACTGTTTTTTACCTTATAAAAAATCCAAACGTCCACATAATTAGAATTGTCATCCATGGCAATTGAAAACATATTCTCACAGTTTATTGACAAGATTTGAACTATTCTACAACAAAAACTGATGTAACTTTGTGTTAGGCGTAAACAAAATATGTTTGTATAAGGTTTCCCGACCTACCCTATTTTTGCCCCGAAACTAGAACATTTTTTTGGGGGGTAAAATTTCTTCTTTTTGGAAAAAATGTCTTTGTTTGAATTTTTCTTTAGATTAATATTTCTGCCCTGTTATTAGACGCTTCACGAGTATTCCAGCTATAGAGCGTTATACTCAGCTTAATCCATTATCCATGTTAAAAGAGAAAGGAGATTTATCTTTCAACATATATTTATTTAGACCTCTGCTTCGTTTGAAAAAACAAATCTCCCAAAAACTTTTTTCCGACCTCTCTACCCTATTTGTTTTGGTCATGAGACCTGAACCATACACAAGGCCTAAATATAAAAAATCCTATACTTACTGTTGTTAGTTACCTCTGGTACTAGAGAAGCAAAATGAACCTCAAGAGAAAATGCCGCAAAACGCTTTCTAATATTATAAGTGTACAATACACACTCTGATTGATTCAAATATTCCGCGAGTTATTTCCCGAAGTACTGACCGCGGTCATTCCACAATCAAAGGACTTGATTAGAAACAGTCGAGGTTATGTGAGGTCAAACTTCAAACACCGTATGTGTATAGTGTAATGTAGCTACGAGAATTGGTTCTTTACGACAAGATTGCTCAAATGACTCATCTTTTTTAATAAGTACTACAGCTGTCATGTTCTATAACTGGTAAAAGAGGAAGAGACGAAATCGCGTGGGGTCGATATATATTCAATACCATGGCTCCATACATAGTCGATAATTAGTAGAACATCAAAGTATGTAATTAATGTAATATTATAGTTTGCACTGGCAGCCCACTAAAATTCTTAAACCTTACACGTATGTCTGAATATGAATATTTCTGTGTCAATGGGTCAAAGGTTAAGGTCAAGAGGGGGGCATACTTTTTTACAAACATCTCTTGTTTTTGTTAATCTTGTGCTAGTGTGCTGTACAAACGTAACCTTAACATACTGTATAATATGTCGAAAATAAAATTATTGAATTCAGTACCGTTTGCTTGATTTATTTTGTGAATTTATGAAATAAACAAAAATGACAAGAATATGTATAATTTATGATGCAGTTAAATGTGTAAGATATACCACTCTATTTAAAATGTTGTTACAGTATATATGTCTGCTTTTCATAGAATTTGATTCGACCAGGCCATTACTTGCGCCCCTTGTCCCTGATGTATGTACCCTTGAACCTCAAATGCCTTATGTTTTATGGACTGTTGTTTTCCCGGAGGTCCGTCAAGTTGAAGAGGCACTGTCTGTATGTATGTGGCGTTCCTGTAGAAATGTATTCGCTCTCTTCAAGTCTAACTGTAACTGTAATCCTCGTGCACTAAAGGGACAATACTGCGTTGAATATATTTTTTGAACCCCTATGCAATGGTCTTCCTTAACATTGTAAACCTTTTCAAATCAGACGCACACATGTCGTAAGTCGGTGTTACATTAAATTTTGAACACGTTAAAAAAAAACTAAAAAATTGACTCTGGCAATGTGTTCAAATATAGTGTAGTTCAATTTAGACAGTTTACTTTACCACTGTGCCTGTGAAAGAACAGTAAAGGGCTTTGATCATTCGTAAGAAAATAAAAAAATGTCGGCGCATAAATGAACGTAGCATAAATGTTACTTTGAGTATATATCTTAAAGTACATGTAATACTATACTCATTTTTTGTTCATGTGTTCACCTAAACAAATTTCCTATAGTTAAGTCACCAATACACATGCATAAACAAAGAATGAACTCATAATATATTTGTTGAAAAAAGATGTTTGTACATCACAAAAGTTAACAAAACTTTAACAATCAGCGATTTTACAGGTTTTGACTATTACAGTGTAGTTATATGATAAAAAAATCCTTTTTCAATCGATCATACATTGCAATGGTTCTTATTAGAGATATTTTAGCTAATGTAACAATAATACTGGATAAAGCCAATTCAAACATTGTATGTCCAGATGAGCCAGATGAATTTTTAAATCTGTCTTCGCTGTTTTTGACGCCGGTGTAACATTAAGTTTGGACCCCGTTGAAAACATATCCCAGGGATCAGTTTCTTGTATTGAAAATTGACCCCGAAAGTAGGTATTTGAATCCAGTTATAAATTGTTTGATAAATATTTGTAATCGTTTTTGTTTGCTCTTTTATATCTACGCCCTTTTTCAAAACTGTTTTATTCATATTCAGCAGCCATTTGACCTAATTAGTTTTCCTGGAATTAATTATCAACCCGTACTTACATGCCGTGTTACAGTATAGCACTCTACCAACTGAGCAATACCGTACAACCTCTCGAGAGATAATGCGAGACACAGAGTTATGTGAACCGAGGTATTGCTTATTTCATAAATATTTGTCATGAAGTACAACCAAGAGTTTGAAAGTCGTGGCCACGAGATAAAAATAATTTCAACCATGTCACCTCTATGCCACCGTATGTTACTCTAAAAGATTGTACTGTAAAACCATCGTATAGCTAGATACCCAACAGAAATACACTCTATAACAGTCAATGTGAAGAAGTCGCACCCGACACGCTGTTATTTCACATCAGCAAAGACAGTACTACACTAGTACTCACTCAAGATGTTATTGAGTTCGATGGAAGCTTGCTAAAATACCATTTTGTCCAAATTGCTGTGGTAGAGTTCCACATGAAACGACGAGTCATGTCCAAGATGAAAGTGAATACATTGCTGCAATTATTAGTTTAGTTAGTTCGTTGACTTTCATTTTATATAATTACATGTATTAATAATATAATGATATTCACATTTTGGACATCGTCAAACATATACACATTAAGTCCCTCCCCCAAGTTTGTCCTCTATGAGTGTACTAGTTATCCCTTATGGTCGTTCAGGCCATTCCTTGCGCCCCTGTTCCCTTACGTATGTACCTTTGTGCGTCCTCAAATACCTAATTTGTTACGGATTATTGTTTTCTCGATCTCCTGTGAGGGGAGTCACTGTCTTATGTATGTGGCGTTCCCTGTAGCAACTTATTCTACTGATAAACTGATAAATTAATATGTATATTAGGAAGGGTTACAATTCTGACATAATGAGAACTACTGCCGATAAGATTTTCTCTGTTTAACATAAGTACATGTATTAATAAATCAGTATTCAAATTTTGGACATCATCAAACATATAAACAAAACTTATTGTAGAGATAGTCTTGTTTAATATAAGCTGATAAAAATGTATACATATATATTATAAAAAAAGTTTGACAGAAATATAAATGATCACGGAGCAGTGTGACCTTCTGATACATGTCATATTGTGTTGCTGTGAATACAATGTACATATACTATAGTTACTGTCTTGATCAGTATAATAATTAGAGGATAATACTCGGCTGAGCGGGTTGTGATAATTGGACCCACAGGGAGCTTTTGCGACCGAGGGCCAATTATCACGTCCCGGTCTCGCTTAGCCTACCTAACTAAACACTCAGATGTTCAATCGAAACTCTATCTGCTAAAGATTGCAGTTTTTGTCTGAAGGTGCTATTGTAGTCAGTTCCGCGGACAGATTATTGAAAATCGGTCCTCACTTGAGGGGCGATTACTTTTAATGCCCCGGTAAGAACGGTGATCGCAGAAAATAATATTTAATTGTGTTATTATTTTAGTAAGTTATGTTATATTGGTGTATATCTTGCTCACGATATGATATCGCTTGAATAAGGGTATCAATTTCTGGGAACATCATACGGGAAAGCCAATCCACGTATACCTTTCATATGTTTTGGTGGCGAAGTTTGATGACTTGAAAGTGCAGCATAGCCGGATATGATAAACTGCACATGATATAAATGATCACTTGGTATAAGTACGTCTGGCTCATTTAAAGTTCTGTTTATACAAGAATCTCGAAATATGTAAATATATGAATATATTAAACATTATTATAACTATTTAGAAGAAATGCTTATGATACACTAATAGACTCAAAGAGCTGGAACATGTCCATAAGGCGGCCTATCGGTGAACTCATTTAGCATGGTTACAGTCCCATGGCGTCCAATTCTCTCTGCATCTGGCAGATGGCACACAATCCACAGCACGACAAAGCCATACAATCACCACAGACGGATCCCTGAAAGTATACACCATGAACTTAAATATTCAGGTTACTACAGCTATTGATTAGAAAGATCTAACAATGAACATATGCCAAAATTATTGTTATACAGCGTCAGTCAGGACAGCAGTCCCGTATGGCAGTGTTGACATTGGTAAATTTCACGACCCGCTGTAAGATTTAAGACAAATTTGTAAGTTCGGGTGTACAAGAACCTTGACTTGACTCCGATTTCACACAATTCCAAGAACTTTTACTTTGATTCATTCAACAAAACGATTAACAATCAAAATACTCAGTATCATACAACACTACATCGACTGAGGGATTCTTAAGTGCATTTCCACATGTAACTAGCGCTAGGCAACAAGTAGATACTGCAGTATTTCACCCTTTGAATATTAATGTTTAAGCTATAATAGATGCGCATCCGTTGATCCTCGTTATGTAACGCAGGATTAAATTACCCTTCATATTATAAAGTACGCATTTGAATAGAAGTTCCGCATAGAAAAAATATCGAGTAAAAACATCCGATTTGTATGTTTAAACTTCGTGAACCAACTGCGTAACGCAATCCCAAGGTCATAAAACCGTCGTTAAATTTATCTTCTCCAAGTGATTTGCTGAGCAGTCTAGAGTTAGTTCCCATCCCCCATAAGAAGATACATCGTATGCACACCCCCAATATCTATTAAAGTGTTCCCTCATTCCCTTCATGTTGCTTTTTACTTTCGCCCACACCAATGTGCAGTTTTTCTGTGACCTATAACCTTTTCGTTTTAGTTTGACTTTATGCCTTTTTCCATTGTCACATCTAATTCATGTACTTCTAACTGTATGTAAGTATAGTTTATAAAGATGAAGTGATTTGTAAAAGTCTTAATAAAACATCTGTTCTGTTCTATTTCATTCTGTTCTAATTGACATCATAATCCGGCAGCGTGGATGATGTCTTCCATGTGGTGCTGATATAAAATATGTCATCCTCTCTTATTGTTCTGAAATTGTTTTACATTTTCGGAAAGGGGGGGGGGGGGGGGGTTAGATATTTAGCATGCATGATTAAGCTTCGATAGAAATTGCGCAATTAAACACGGTTATACGGAGGGATTGTCTAAACATGCATTCATTGTACTTCAACAGACGATATTGCATGACTGATAAAAAATTACTGAATTTGATACACAAGTTTTCAGAAAAGGACAAAACAACCCTTCGGTGATTTTCTTAAACTAGACGTGTATAATAAATTCAGTGTATTACCACTATTCAAATATGTCATAAATCGTGCACGTTTTATCGTCTCGTCAGTGGTTCGTACTGAAGCAGGGACGGATACAGGACTTTTGTTTGGGGTGTACATTATAGATGAGAAGCTAACGGCGCTTTCTCGCTGATGCACAATAAAATCTATCAAATGTTGCTTAACGTATTGCCATTTTTAAAAGGTATGTTAGATGTCTATAGTGTAGGAAAATGTTTTTTCCGCTCCAGGTAAAAAATGCTGAACAATCTTGCCAGATTTGGGGGGAGCACACCGCCTCGCCTTAAATCCGCTGTCTAAAGTTGTCTAGACAAGCATTTATGATGGTTGAACCACATGCAGATTAACGAACATGAAACAGTGTTCAAGTATGTTCACTTGTTCAGGTTGATGAACATTTAACAACACCTAAATCAGTCCTAAAACTCTTCAAACCAAATGTATGATCCGAAATATGAGACCTACTCACAACTGATATATACCTTGAAAGAAATCCATATAAACGTGTATTCAAGCCCATTCGCGTCAGCTCTTCGTCACTAAACATTCGGAGACACGTGTTTTACATACATACATCGCGACAAAAATGAGACAGACATTAAACCTCTATCATAACCCTTTCAAACGATGGACTTTGGCTAGATTGATGAAGGTAAGTGAAATATCCGGCTACATCGAAACAGAAAGTAGGCACTGACTAAAGCAATGCCATCCCATGTGTGTTACTACAGCCTGTGTACGGAACTAGCTGGTCCTGTACCTTTGCTTTCATAATTTAGGTTAATAATACAGGGGCCAGTATGATTTTAGGTAGTATTTAATGTCAATCTTCCGCTAAAATAGTACGACTCCGGTCCATGTGGTTAATGATGCGATTCAAACATACCTGTATACCACCCAATGTACGGATACGTGCTCTCAATGCAATTAATGCACCGGGAACAAACCAAGGCATCAGTGCGCAATCTCCTGTCCTCGTTGAAATGCTACAGAGAGCACATGACAGGCAACAAGTGGTCATGATCACTGAAATACATGTAATACGAATATTCATTGGTCAATTAAATACAATTTATTACTGATGAATATCTAGACTTAGAAACAATACAACGTTGATGTTGTAAAGTAACATCACAGTAAACGCCACTTCGTAAAATGACAATCCTTGGGTCATGCGTACGTTTAGTAACGAGACAATGCTCGGGCTAGGCGTATATATAGTAAAGCGACGATCTTCGGGCTAGGGATAAATTTAAGTTGAAGAACAAGCCACTGGCTAAGCGTATATTAAGTAAAATCGACAGTCCTCTAGCAATGTGAACGTTTAGAAAATAACGATCCTCGGGCTAGGCGTACGTTGTCTGTAATGTCTCTGCTTCGGATAATATATATTTATAGTGATTAATCCCAGCATTTATTAAGTTCTAGCCTTTCGTAATCATTTGCTTTCAACCTCGACAAATGCTCTTAGCCATTCGTGGAGAGGCAGCAGCTTGTGAAGAATACATCTTCAGTACCGTTAAGAAAACCATTTCTTTATGAGGAAGTGACTTTATCATCACTCTGGAATGGTTAGATGTTAGATTCTAATTCTATCTCGAACTCCTAGTAAGTCTATCTCAACCTTGCTCCTAACACTTGCGCGAAATAACATAGCGTATGTCGCTGCATCTGGTCACCTTAAACGCAACATGGATGTTCTGTATATGGTAAACGTGATTCCCAACTGATCGCCGAGTGTTTTTCAACTTTTAAACTTCTTAAAGAAAGAGAGATTAAGTCGTTACAGGGAACGCCACATTCATAAGACAATGCCTCCCCACATCGACCCCGAGGGAAACAACAGTCCACACAACTGAAACCGACATCAAAGACGAATGCCAACCCACGAGTTATCAAGTTATGCTATTAACATGTTTCATGGGGATTAAAGTAAGATACTCTAAGTCAAAAGCTCTCTATTTAGATAAGTGTATTCGTATCACAAAATTCGCTTGTTTTAATCTTCCGATGTTCAAGTGTTTACATAATTTAAAATAGATATACAGTATTTGTTGTCCGTTAACTATGACGACAAAGATAAAACATAAACCACTTTCATTTATATTATCGATCACCCGTTTTTTTGGCAAATAGTACAAAAATGTTAAACACAAACAAGGAAGACTTGAACAGACGCCACATACATTGGTTTCGTGATAAATTCAATTGAAATGCTAACATGCTATAACTTGCCAATGTTTTAATTGAATACATGAAGATGTATAGCTTTTAAGTTTATTCTTTAAGATACTACGAAGTTAATATATTGGGTAATATACTCTTACACGTCATAGGCGGAAATTGGGAAATAACCCCAAACTAAACACATCGAATCACACAGAGATAAAAAGATACATGAATCTTTGTTAAAGATATGTAATCAATGTTCCCACGTTTCTTAACAGTATTTACGTAATTAGTTTTCAGAATCAATTCATTTTTATTTCATCCTTTTTAAAATTTAATAAGAAAAGCTAAGTGATAGAATAGGTGTGATTTGAAAAGTTTCTGCAGATTTTGAATTCAAATATCTTACTAAGACATGTTTATTAAAACGTTAAGACAGATGTTATCAAATCAATATTATTCATAAGTACAATGGGCTCATTTTATCAATATTCGTACGAACTAGCGTTCGTAAGTATGACAGTGTTCTTACGAATAAGAATGTTCGTGTGCACAGTAAATCAGTACACGCTCTTCACGGGAAGGTCTAAAGAGTCATATATCGCGGGTGTCAGGACACTTCGGACCACGGACATTACGGATCAGACAATTCGGACCATGTTGAGGGACATTACGGGCCATCTATTGGGACTGTTTTCGACATGTTGTTTTAAAAATACCTTCAATAAATTTTAACTTTAAAGAATTCAGAAACTGATCGTTAAATTATCATTATTCGTGATTGTATGGTAAATACGAGGTTAGATGGATATATAGATTCGAATATCAACCCAAATTTAACACAGCATGTATTTGCATGGCGCACACAATTATGAATTAAAGATGTTTTAGCCATTGTAGCAACAGCTCTGAATGAAGCCCATTCAAATAGTCTTGCGTTAAGATGAGCCAGATACATCTGGTAAACATTTGCATATCACGCGCATAAATAAGTTGGTCTCTTATAACTTATAAATTTAAAAGTTAACAAATAAAATGAATTTTCAAGATTGCATTATTTATAAAAAAATGATTTCATTATGACCCTTGTCAGTTTTAGTTTGAAAGGAAATTCTTGATACGACAGTATAATGAAATAAAATTTATTTAATTTGTAATATAAGTCGACACGATAACAAATGGTTGAAATGAACTAAATAGAACATTTCTTCTATCTGTAAAATTATTGAGAATATGGAAACATATTCACATTTTAATTCAATCAGAAAGAAGGCTTTTCCAGACCGCTGTTATTTTGCCAATGCCTTCACTCTATTCCGATATTTTGAAGTTTTAATAATACTAAATATTTAAACATGCAATTGTAATCTTCATCAGTTGGCAGTTATATCTAAATGTGATTGTTGTGTCATTTATATCCAGATGTGATTGGTTTATCTTTATATCTGGATGTAATTGTTATGTCAGTTCTATCCAGATGTAATTGTTATGTCAGTTCTATCCAGATGTAATTGTTTTGTCAGTTATATCCAGATGTGATTGTTATGTCAGTTCTATCCAGATGTAATTGTTTTGTCAGTTCTATCCAGATGTAATTGTTATGTCAGTTCTATCCAGATGTAATTGTTGTCAGTTCTATCCAGATGTAATTGTTTTGTGAGTTATATCCATATGTTATTATGCTGTCAGTTATATCTAAATGTTATTCTTTTGTCAGTTATATCCATATGTTATTATGCTGTCAGTTATATCTAAATGTTAGTATTTTGTCAGTTATATCCTGTTGTTATTCTTTTGTCAGTTATATCCATATGTTATTATGCTGTCAGTTATATCTAAATGTTAGTATTTTGTCAGTTATATCCTGTTGTTATTCTTTTGTCAGTTATATCCATAAGTTATTATGTTGTCAGTTATATCTAAATGTTAGTATTTTGTCAGTTATATCTAAATGTTGGTATTTTGTCAGTTATATCTAAATGTTGGTACTTTGTCAGTTATATCCTGTTGTTATTCTTTTGTCAGTTATATCCAAATGTTGGTATTTTGTCAGTTATATCCTGTTATTATTCTTTTGTCAGTTCTATCTAAATGTTAGTATTTTGTCAGTTATATCTAAATGTTGGTATTTTGTCAGTTATATCTAAATGTTGGTATTTTGTCAGTTATATCCTGTTGTTATTCTTTTGTCAGTTATATCTAAATGTTGGTATTTTGTCAGTTCTATCTAAATGTTATTCTTTTGTCAGTTATATCTAAATGTTAGTATTTTGTCAGTTATATCTAAATGTTGGTATTTTGTCAGTTATATCATGTTGTTATTCTTTTGTCAGTTCTATCCATATGTGATTGTTTTGTCAGTTATATTATGTTGTGTTTGTTTTGTCAGCTCTATCCGGATGCTAGTATTTTGTCAGTTATATCCTGTTGTTATTGTTTTGTCAGTTCTATCCAGATGTTAGTATTTTGTCAGTTATATCTAAGTGTTATTGTATTGCCCGTTCTGTCAAGATGTATCTGTTTTGTCAGTTGTATCTTGATATAATTATTTTGTCTGTTTTGTCTATTATTTTATATGTACATGAAAAAAAACCAATAAAAATGATTTCAAAAAAAAAATAGTTATCTTCATCAAAAACATTTAAAGAGTCCTTTCATATAAAATCACACTTGAACAGTGAAGTTGAAGATTAACTGCTGCATTAAAGACTTACTTGTATACAAAGGACCTTCTTCGAAATTAGTAAAAGGTACATTCGTAAAGTATGTGTTGACAGTCCGCTGTCTCACCGTTAACGTCTGATCATGTTTATAACGCATGTTCAGTACTACTCGGTTCGCATGGACCCATTTTATTATTGACCAACAGTTTACAAAATAGAGATAGAGTGGCACCAACAGGACTCCACCCAGATCCTTGCGGGGCAAAATAACTTGAAGAACGTAGAGAGGTACAAAATAGATCCGAACAAAAGGGGAATGCATGCCAGATCCCCAGAATCGGGGTGGCGGAATAAATACGACAAAGTAGAAGGGTAATGAGATGGTGAATATAATAAGGTATATAGCAGAGGCCTGGTGAACAAAATCAACAGCGTGTTGCAGAGAGTATTAAAGAAACTCTAATGAGGAGGGTGAGGGCTGCAAAACAGTAAACATGAAGAGAAACTTTGCAACGTAATACCCTCACAGCCCGTGAACTTTCAGTAAAACGAACACATCTTACTATGCATATTTATGGGTGTTTGTACCGATTGTGTTTGTAGATTACTTACAAGATGAGCAGTCAGAACAGCATGACATAAGACCCGAGTCCCAGTCTCTGTGTCCACCAACAGCCCCGATCAACATCTGTCGACCCATCGGTTGCTGTGTTACAATTACTTGAGCCATCTCGATCTATCACAGTCAAAGCTCTGGAAAAATAAAATAACAAATATATATATCTCTAAAAAGTGAGGCCAAACCAATATATATCTATGTTTAACGTCCTCAAGTGGGAACAACAAACAAATATGTAAATGTCAAAAGTCCCAATCAATGATGATATTTAACATAACGACATTGACCCATTTAGCCGATAACACTGTCAGGTTGCCAATGTCCATGTTAATCATTAAATCTAGTCTTTTACTTGATACTTTGTGTTGTTTTGTTAATTTGTACATTGTCGTTTATGTTTTGTGGGAAGAAAGATGTAGTAGAGGAAACACTTTGTTCGTTTTTTCCTGATTGGTATGTAGGTTTTGAAAAATGAACCTGACGCAAAACATAAATAGTAGTTGGCATGTTCTTAATATGCAGTATAAATATGGACTTAAACATATATGCTTTGTATGGACATTTTCGTAGTTTTTAATGCCACATTTAGTTGTCTGAAACAGTAACTTTCAAATTTATGAGCGCCAAAATAAAAATTACAGTACGAATGAAATAGCACGTCTGTCTGTTGTATCATATTCTGTTACACAAACAGGGAATTAAAGCATCTAAACAAAACATGGCCCAGTGAGAAAGAAACACCATGCTTACAAACATCTAATTGATTTGATTTTTCCTTTCTGATCATTTTTTAATAAACATCATGGTGGAACTCTTAACATAACTTCAACTTGGTTTGGTCTTATCAATTACTCCAGGTCGTTCAGGGCACCTTGGTTATAAAGATAGAACTCTGGTATGTGATAAACAGAGCACATTTCTTCCTTGGTAGAAATTATATCAAGTCAACTTTAAGTATCTATCAGCATATTTTACTAACAATTATGATACTAGTAGTGCAGTGTCATGTCACGAGACTTATGTAACTAATGTTGAACATTTAAATCACCCAAGAAAGTATGTCACCGAAATAAATGCTGACTTACACACTTAGTACTATCATTGTACTATTAAAGTAGTATGTATTATTTTTATCGTATCCAAAGGTAAAGCTGATACAACGAGTTTACGCCCACTATACCAATATCAAAGCTCGTCAACACTCGATACGGAGAAGTAGATAATATACTATTTAAACTGTATCGTGGCCCAAAATGAATGTTATCTGTTTGACTTTAAAATAAATAAGTTTGGGGACAGGTGACCCCATGTTATTTCAATAGATGGCAGTGCAAACTTTATTGTTAACATCATACCCGTGGTATGGGAAGTTCTGTAGAAAATGCATGTCTTAGATGAGCCATGCATCATTCCAGTGGTATTGGAAGTTCTGTAGAAAATGCATGTCTTAGATGAGTCATGCATCATACCCGTGGTATTGGAAGTTCTGTAGAAAATGCATGTCTTAGATGAGTCATGCATCATACCCGTGGTATTGGAAGTTCTGTAGAAAATGCATGTCTTAGATGAGCCATGCATCATAAAATCCCTATGTAAGAAATTCCGATGGAGTTAGTTTTCTGGATAACGGTGTCAACAGTCCTATCAAAAGTCCGTCTGTCGAGAATAATTTGGTGTTTTATGTCCAATGTGCCCGCCCCTCATTACATTACTTGTTGTTTCCTTAATAGCTATAACTTATGACAGAAATACGACATAATTGTATAATGACATCTTCATGTTTTAATAATAGTCTAAATGTTGATTTATTTTTTATCTGACACCTTCTCAACTCCTCGTGTTGTGTGTCCTGGTGCCTCCCTAGGTCCCGGCTGTGTGGGCCGTCATTGTTTGGTGCTGTGTGTCCTGATGTCTCCCTAGGTTCCGGCTGTGTGTGCAGTCATTGTCTCGTGTTGTGTGTCCTGGTGCCTCCCTAGGTTCCGGCTGTGTGTGCAGTCATTGTCTCGTGTTGTGTGTCCCGATGTCTCCATAGGTTCCGGCTGTGTGGGCAGTCATTGTCTCGTGTTGTGTGTCCTGATGTCTCCCTAGATTCCGGCTGTGTGGGCAGTCATTGTCTCGTGTTGTGTGTCCTGATGTCTCCCTGGGTTCCGGCTGTGTTGGCAGTCATTGTCTCGTGTTGTGAGTCCTGATGTCTCCATAGGTTCCGGCTGTGTGTGCAGTCATTGTCTCGTGTTGTGAGTCCTGATGTCTCCCTAGGTTCCGGCTGTGTGTGCAGTCATTGTCTCGTGTTGTGTGTCCTGGTGTCTCCCTAGGTTCCGGCTGTGTGGGCAGTCATTGTCTTGTGTGTCCTGGTGTCTCCCTGGGTTCCGGCTGTGTGGGCAGTCATTGTCTCGTGTTGTGTGTCCTGGTGTCTCCCTAGGTTCCGGCTGTGTGGGCAGTCATTGTCTTGTGAATGTGGCGTTCCCTATATTAACTTAATCCTTCGTTCGTGCAGTTTAATACGTACTGAAAATTGATCGGAACTTTGACAACTAAGTAAGATGTTTGGAAATACCAATATTGGTATCTTGCTGAATGTGTAACATATTTGGTGTTTTGCCAATAGTTTGTACTTGAGGGAATTTTTTAATATTTGGCAGTTATACATAGACTTCGTCATCATCTTTGGAAAAACAAAAACACAAACGATAATTTCGATGGAGTTCACAAACATTTTTAAATCAATAAATACTTTGAGTCAATATAGTTCATTGAATCATTTTACGTAAAGCGCTAGTTAAAGTTATGAGTCACAGATGTCAATCAGTGTAATAAAGACAGTCGGTACCAACATTGCATACAACCCCCGGGCACCGTGTTCACAGAGAATCATTCTTCAGGATCAGGGTCATTTTCAAAATTGAAATAAAATTGATACGCAAAGATCGATCATTTTACATAATGTGATAAATGTAAGCATTTTGGTTCAGACATCATGTTTACTTTTACAAAATGGTGATTAAAAAGTTTACACCGATTTAATAGATTTGATCTAGATCAGTTCCAGTCGAATGTACAGTGAAGTATTTTCGCTACAAAATGGTACAGTCTGAATGATTTCAAAATGTTCGTTAGAGTTTAAGGCACGTATTATATTTGTTTATATGAGCACTGTTTAAAGTATTCAATTCCTTTGAATATTTATTATTATCCCAGTACTTTATTCCTCAAAATAACTCCTCAGTGGTATGTTAATCAGAGTCAAGTCACCATTCATTCTGTATGGTGAAAATAGGATTTATGTTCGAAGAACTAATGTTTGCTTTAAAATGAATTATACCTTTTTTTTATTAAATCAAGAGGACTACGGGATAAATATTGTATAAGCTTTTTACGTCCTCATCGATTCGAAAGTTTTGATATAGATCTATGATATAATTTGAAGTAGACATGTCCTTTCATTATTGAATATACCTCGTATCTAATCATTAAATTAGACCCGAGATAATGCGTCAATGTCGTTTCAAGATATTTCTTGTTATCTGTTTAATTATAATATCTATTACTATGTATATACGATCACGTGCGTAACTTATCAGATCTAAACATCAACGGAAATATGATATACAATTTTATTATACCTCACGTGACTTTGCCTTGTTAAATTTCCATATACACGCTATAAGCAAATCCGTAATGTTATCCTGTAACATTACGTTTGTACCCTGTGACATAATATTTTTACGGCGCCATAACGTTTTTTACCCTCTCGCGGGTCTCAAAATAGACAACGGAAAATTCCAATAGTAATTTTCTATCATTCATCTGATGTTTTCTTTGAGTATGGTATTTAACTTAAATAAATGGTTTGTTTCTGTTACACATTGAGTTTATTGTTTTATATCCTAAAATCAAACTATTTGTTCGGTATAATAAAATAAATATCAGATCCCACGGAGGGTGATAGCATATAATGTAACCCTCGAAATGTTAATGTCAACCTCGGCTTACGCTGCTTTTTGTATAGTTCATAATGTTATGGACATACTGTCTATAGTCATTGGGAGCGTGTATTTGTGCTTGTATTATGCAGTGAAAATTTAGACTTTTCTCTTACCATAAATTTTAATTATTTTGTATATTCTGTTGCTGTCTGCCAACATTGACTGCGAAGCTATTGTTATGTTATTAACACCTCATTTCTAAAATCTTTGATTACATATTTCCTCTGATTAATTGTCATCAGACATCTATTATTATTTCTGAACTGTTAATTTATTATCAAAGCCCTAAAGGTCACACATCTATTGTTATATCTGAAATGTTTATTTATCGCCAAAGCCCTTAAGGTCTGGCTTCCTAATTCTTTGTTTTAGGTGTGTATAAATACATGTAACTTTATATGCTAGAAGGAAATAAGAATTCATTCAAAGGAGTACCTTTACTTTACATTTAACTGGAGTACCATAATTTTTCATTTAGGTTATTTTATTTTAATATTCACTGGAGTACCAGCTTGATATACATATTGGAGAACCATAACTTTAGATTTATATTTAGAACTTTATATGACTGGATTTCCAGACATTGATTAAGTGTGCGAATAAAAAGAAATACAAACAGAATTATAAGGACTTTGTGAATCTTTTCTAACGTTCACTACAATCTACACGTACACAGAAAATCGACAGAAACTACTTCATAAAACTTGTATACAATTTGCGATAGCAATGACTCCATTTGGGAAAATAGGTGCTTTTTGAAATGATACTTAAAAAAGAAATGGCACATTCAGAACTGACTTTAAACACGTCGATACAAATGACAAGATAACATTACCTTAAACAAGTATCTTGTGCTTATAGCATCTTATTTATCAAATCGTGTTGACAAAGTTTGAAGCAGACGAAATTTGAGATATACTATGTGACAGAGATCAGATGGTACATTGAGGTGTTTTTTATTTGTTTATTCTGTATTATGATCTTTAGATGTACACAACAACTGTAATAATAATAAAATGGAGCATAACATGATAATCAAAGAATCCCCGGTATTATATACCCAACGCCATAAAAAACTATTAGCCTTCATTATATTCCAAGTGTTAAAACCGTTTTATTGTTACAAATGAATAAATCATTCTTCAAAAAGAAATTAAACTATGACCCTAGTATTCATATTCATATTTAATAACTGATTAAGTTTAGGAAGTTATGTTTAAAAATTAAAATATATTTTTTTCTTTATAATGTCACCATGCTTACGCAGACACTTTTTAGTTGCGTTATTAATGACATGGAGTGTATTACACAGTAAATATAGTACGTAGCCCTCCCGGCTTGCTCAGTCGGGAGAGTGGTAGACTGCCACCCTGCGGATCCGGGTTCGATTCCCGAAGTTGGGCAGGATATGTTCTCCCGTTATAATGGCTACGGTTAGACTCTTAAGGCGCTTAGAGAGTACGTGCGCCCAGACAAGCGCCCCGACTATTGAGAGTACATGCGCCCAGACAAGCGCTCCGACTATTGAGAGTACGTGCGCCCAGACAAGCGCCCCGACTAGTGAGAGTACGTGCGCCCAGACAAGCGCGCCGACAATTGAGAGTACGCTCGCCCAGACAAGCGCCCCGACTATTGAGAGACACGAAAACAGACTCATATTGTGTGTTTCAAGACTTTCACGAATGAGGTTTTATGAAAATGTATGATGGTATCAAACGATGGGTTTATCACTCTAGCAAATTTTATTTATATCTTTATAGAGGCAGGTTTTAACCGTCCCATTGAAACCAAACACCCCTTCTCAAAAAGAGCTTTACTGGAAAAGTGGCATAATACAAAAGGTTATTTAATTTGATATTCACGTCTCGCGCACACTTGTAAAATTTTCACTGACTGACTTTTAGGATACAAGAAAAGAACTTGACACGATTTTATTGCATGTGTACGCAACATGTTTGCCAAATTTCATGACAATCGACAAGTATTTACATAAAACATGAGTTTCGAAAGTAATAAACTGAAATTTAAAGAGGTATGGTTGGTAAAAAGTGTATAGAGTATAGAAATAAACCCCTAATATCAAAGAGAATCTCAGGAACGGGGTGTTAATTTAAATGGGTTGAGAAACATCCAGCCGACATTGTACAATTGATGATATCCGTTTTAGCAAGTTTTGTACAACATTACTGGAAATATTTAAGATTATTTTCTGAAACGCGAATTAATCCAAAACTTAAAAAGAATGTGTTGAAACATATAATTTACTTAAACAATCTACAATATATTAGATTCAGACACTACCAGATATTTAATTCATATATTAAATTCAGATCCTACCCCAGTGCGAATTCTATAGAATTAAAAGAACTATATGGCAATATACTTATACATATATAATAAATTTAAATTATAAATACTTTTTGTTGTAGAGTCCGTTCGTAAAATCAGTTTCCGTGATATGTGTGTGTCCTGCTCAGTAATGAACCAAGTTATGTCGCGGTATGTCGTGTTGATAACATTCAAGTATTAACTTGCACACAAGTTAACAGGGTGCGCGTTTACAATCTGTATTAATCAATTGTACAACGGCGCTAAAATGTACATTTTGTTTTTCGAATTATTGAATACAACATATTTTCAAACTTCTGAGACGTCAATATAGTGCAACCTCTCTCAAGCGGCCCTCACTTGAGGAAAACTTATCCTTAACAAAAAAATTATTTCCTGAAGTACGAATTATAGTCGGACCTCATTCATTCGAATTCATCGGGTCCAAAATTATATTTCGAATAATAGGTGGTTTTGAATAACCCATTTCAATCAGTGCTTAAGAAGATATATCGGGACGTGATATTTATTTCGGATGATACCGTGTGTTCGGATAAAAGGTTGTATATCTCTTGTGCAATAACCTCTCAACAACACCCAATAGTTGGGTCCATAAAAGTGGGTTGCTCTTGACATGATGCACTGTTATATATATTATATTTTGTTCTCTCATCAAAGTGTCTATTGTTAAGACAGAAACTTTATTAAACTTCCTCGGAAAAAGTGGTATCGCTTATCAGATAAATCCAGCCGATGCAGATCGATATCGATGGGGATACCGGTCAGCAATCAATTTGTTTGTCGGTAGTTTCCGATTCTCTTATCCCTATATTCAATTTATGATCGTAGTTATCATTTGTAGTTTGACTGTATCGTGCAGACAATTTATGTCGATTATTCTCATAGATGCTCGGCTTTGTGTATAATTAGTCATAGTTATAATTCATAATACCACGCATTGAAATTG
The DNA here is from genome assembly GCA_032209605.1 of Mactromeris polynyma. NCBI lineage: Eukaryota > Metazoa > Mollusca > Bivalvia > Venerida > Mactridae > Mactromeris > Mactromeris polynyma. The sequence continues at coordinate 31,625,224 of JASFXZ010000004.1, read as the reverse complement.
ACGATAATAGAAAAATTATAATCATTACTTTACCACATGCAAGCCATTTGCAGATGTAAAATGATAGGTAGTGTATAATATTCCAAGTGCTAATTCAGCATAATTGTATCTTCAAGGTAAGATATCGAAGCTTGTTTTATTGTTTGTAAAAGATATAATTTTGTCATACCTGATCACATTTGAAAAGCAATGGGTCTATACTTTATTCCAAAGTCTTAGATCAAAGTTAGTGCCAAACCTCAAATTTGCAAACTTTGCAAATTACTGTGTTTATGAAGTCGACACCTCGCCGCGTACATGTTTTCTTATGCACTTTATGGTATTTCGATCGACCTGGTATGTCCTATAAAGGCACTTTTTGAAGCCGAATGGTGAATTTACCGGCCATTACAGCAGTATACGTCAAACAGACAATTTGAACACAAAGACGGTCACTGCACAGTGCCAATGAGACCCATCGTACAGTTACCATTTTCCGAGCAGCTACCCAAAACTTCCCTGGTTACAAACCAGTTTTAGGTTAGGTGGGAAACACTGAAAAGTATTTCTGATTTTACCTGGCTGGACGAGGGATCGAACCAATGACCTTCGGATTCGTAGTCAGCTGAGCTACTGTTCAGCCTACTACCAAATCCTCTATACAGGTTAAAAGAATAATGTCAAATTATAACATACTTATTAAGAACAACGGGGTGGCTAATTAAGTAGCTAACGATAATGATCTGGAGACGTAAAAGTAGGGTATATACTGTTATTCTGTGAATATCTGTTATTTCTCTGTTTTAAACGATTTACTTTATTTTTTATGAATTTAAGAAAAAATGAATGTATTAAAATATTAGAATAACGACGTTTTAAGAATATTGACCATATTGGAACTTCTTGTCGCATACGATACTGTGATTATCTCTTATTGCAAAGACAAATTAAAAAAATGCTTAAACGACTGTATTACCTACATGCATTGCCAAATATGGAAATTAAAAATAAACACGGAAAAAAGTAAAGTTATAGCATTTGGCTCAAAACAGACATGGAACTCGAAACATGAATTTCAATATAAATGGAAATGTCCTGCAAATTGTAGAAATGCATTGGTATGGAGTCAGAGATCACTTCTCACATAACCTCACATAAAGACCACCTCAATAATAGGACCTCCACGAAATTAAGAACGCAATTTTCAAGTCCATTTTCATTGTTTTGCTCTTTATATAACCTCAATATTAAGAACACCTCAATAATAAGACAAACTTCAAGAGTCCCAATGGTGGTCTTATTATCGAGGTTTTACTGTATAACTAAAATGCATCGAAAAACGTCGAAAACTCCATTGATAAAGTTAATAAAGCAACTTTAGTTAGATGTGGTTTACCTGCAATTTGTTCTGATGTAACACACAATTGGTATTTACCTGTTTATTTCTAATTCTAAACTGTATTCTAACCCAAGATGATTTGTCGATGATATGTTTGTTTATCATACACCCGTGCATGTTTCTACTATGCAATAAATATCATATTGCACAGTGTGCATATAATATGCAAATGAGCGGGAAAACCTAAATGAAATCCATACGCTGCTTGTTTACAATTAGCAAAACGAGTAATGATAAAGAATATGCAAGTTAACAACTTTTGATGTATTAGATAATAATGCTCATGTACGCTGCAGCAAACTCAAAAATAAACATGATAACATTTACCATTAACATGCAAGTTATGACAAATGTACTAAGCATGTCCAGCAAAATTCTCTCAACCTACCTATCCAGTTCAGTAAGTTTATTCCATCCAAAACCTTTTGAGTTTCAGGCGACATGATCATCAAAGCATCACCAGTGTACACAGATAGTTGTAACAATTAATTTATTTTTGTTCGAGGAGCTGAGTCTTAAATTATTCAACATGAATCAGATTCTGCACACTTGATAGAGATTCGAGTTAGGTCGATGAGACGGATTCACTGAATGCGTGTATACTGCATGACGTCAGTTACTTGTTTATGTGGTGACGTCATTAAACATATTTATTTACGTTTTACAGTCACTCACACTTGATATAAGCGAAGTGTTAGATATCTTTAATAAACTGGAAAATGATAAAATATTAATAGATCTACGGATAATATTAGAAATAATGAATTTGTGAATGGGGCTACTTTTTCGGCTCTTTGAATAAAAAAGCCTTAGGGTAAAATGATCGAGAGTCGGACGCGCTCTAGAGTCGGACATTTTTAGCCAGCCTTTGTCCTATGACTTTCGGGACGCTACTGTCAATATTAAACGGTCAATTTAATAATGTGTTTTTACCTTAAAATGTCGGGTACTAGTATGTGATAAATAGAATATTAAAATCGTGTTGTCTAGTGCACAGTGCCAATGAGACCTATCGTACAGTTACCATTTTCCTGGCACCTAACCAGTACTTTCCTGGAATCTACCCAGTACTTTCCTGGTTACATGCCAGTACTATGTTTGGTGGGAAACACTGAAAACTATTTCCCGCGACCTTCGGATTCGTAGTCAGCAGCGTTAACCACTGAGCCACAGGGCCACCTTGAATCTTTACGTAATAGTTAGTAGATATTAAGTAAAATCTTATTGATTAAGAAGGGGCGGAGCGAGCGTAGCGAGCGAGCCCTCTTCTTAACCAATAATATTTTACTTAATATCTACTAACTGACTTAGAATGTAACCTACATTTTGATTGGCCGATACGCATTCAAATTTCAACGCACAATCTGGAACATGTGTGTAGCGATTTTAGCGTCACACACTTGTTTTAAGCGTTTCAAAATGGATGTACCATTGATTTACATGCATTTGAAATTAAAGTTCATGTTCTTTTGGTTTGTTACTTTATTGGAAAAATAAAGTTGTTTAAATTGGGGTTTCAGAACAGCCTATAAACGGATAAGCAAAGTGCGTAGCCAAAAGGTCAAATTAAGACTTTGCTAAGTGGCACAAAAATCAAAACGATCAATGGTCAAAACAGATAAAAAAAACGATAAAGTACATGCAGGTGACACTTAACAGTATTGTCATACACTTGGTGCCAGCAAACAACAAAGCCAATACCTAACTTTAATAATTGTGTTAAGCCCCTTTGTCGATAAATATAAACGAACATGGCGCTCTTGTTTTGACGAAACATAAACAAAACAGTGTAAAAACGATCACGTGGTGTGAAAGGGTAAAAACTATAACGGACAAGAATAGTAAATTTCCAAATATGGTAACGCTCTCAAAGATTCGCAGTAGGCGGGGCTTAAAAAGCCCGCGAAAAGTCGAAATTTTTAATGAATAAGCGTAGTACTTAACGGGAGCCGTTCTGTCATTTCATTGGCTGAAATGTAGGTTGTATTCTAAACATTTTTAAGATAATTAAACCCAGTTTGTTTTTCACAGAATTCTTTTGAAATACATAGTTTACAAGGAAGTGTATTAGTACAATTAAACTAATGAAGTGGTCATTTTCGGAAAATGACCGACATTTTTAGAAATAGTTATGATGCAATCGTGCTCTGAAAATTTTCTGAAAATGGATTGTTTGATCGCCGTTTATGGATTAACACCCAAGAAAGTATGTCACCGAAATAAATGCTGACTTACACACTTAGTACTATCATTGTACTATTAAAGTAGTATGTATTATTTTTATCGAATCCAAAGGTAAAGCTGATACAACGAGTTTACGCCCACTATACCAATATCAAAGCTCGTCAACACTCGATACGGAGAAGTAGATAATATACTATTTAAACTGTATCGTGGCCCAAAATGAATGTTATCTGTTTGACTTTAAAATAAATAAGTTTGGGGACAGGTGACCCCATGTTTTTTCAATAGATGGCAGTGCAAACTTTATTGTTAACATCATACCCGTGGTATGGGAAGTTCTGTAGAAAATGCATGTCTTAGATGAGCCATGCATCATTCCCGTTGTATTGGAAGTTCTGTAGAAAATGCATGTCTTAGATGAGCCATGCATCATTCCCGTTGTATTGGAAGTTCTGTAGAATATGCATGTCTTAGATGAGCCATGCATCATAAAATCCCTATGTAAGAAATTCCGATGGAGTTAGTTTTCTGGATAACGGTGTCAACAGTCCTATCAAAAGTCCGTCTGTCGAGAATAATTTGGTGTTTTATGTCCAATGTGCCCGCCCCTCAATACATTACTTGTTGTTTCCTTAATGGCTATAACTTATGACAGAAATACGACATAATTGTATAATGACATCTTCATGTTTTAATAAAAGTCTAAATGTTGATTTATTTTTTATCTATGACACCTTCTCAACTCCTCGTGTTGTGTGTCCTGGTGCCTCCCTAGGTCCCGGCTGTGTGGGCAGTCATTGTCTCGTGTTGTGTGTCCTGATGTCTCCCTAGGTTCCTGCTGTGTGGGCAGACATTGTCTGGTGTTGTGTGTCCTGATGTCTCCCTAGGTTCCGGCTGTGTGGGCAGTCATTGTCTGGTGTTGTGTGTCCTGATGTCTCCCTAGGTTCCGGCTGTGTGGGCAGTCATTTTCTGGTGTTGTGTGTCCTGATGTCTCGCTAGGTTCCGGCTGTGTGGGCAGTCATTGTCTGGTGTTGTGTGTCCTGATGTCTCCCTGGGTTCCGGCTGTGTGGGCAGTCATTGTCTGGTGTTGTGTGTCCTGATGTCTCCCTAGGTTCCGGCTGTGTGGGCAGTCATTGTCTGGTGTTGTGTGTCCTGATGTCTCCCTGGGTTCCGGCTGTGTGTGCAGTCATTGTCTCGTGTTGTGTGTCCTGATGTCTCCCTAGGTTCCGGCTGTGTGGGCAGTCATTGTCTCGTGTTGTGTGTCCTGATGTCTCCCTAGGTTCCGGCTGTGTGGGCAGTCATTGTCTCGTGTTGTGTGTCCTGGTGTCTCCCTAGGTTCCGGCTGTGTGGGCAGTCATTGTCTCGTGTTGTGAGTCCTGGTGTCTCCCTGGGTTCCGGCTGTGTGGGCAGTCATTGTCTCGTGTTGTGTGTCCTGGTGTCTCCCTAGGTTCCGGCTGTGTGTGCAGTCATTGTCTCGTGCTGTGTGTCCTGGTGCCTCCCTAGGTTCCGGCTGTGTGGGCAGTCATTGTCTGGTGTTGTTTGTCCCGATGTCTCCCTGGGTTCCGGCTGTGTGGGCAGTCATTGTCTCGTGTTGTGTGTCCTGATGTCTCCCTAGGTTCCGGCTGTGTGGGCAGTCATTGTCTGGTGTTGTGTGTCCTGATGTCTCCCTAGGTTCCGGCTGTGTGTCCAGTCATTGTCTCGTGCTGTGTGTCCTGGTGCCTCCCTAGGTTCCGGCTGTGTGGGCAGTCATTGTCTGGTGTTGTGTGTCCTGGTGCCTCCCTAGGTTCCGGCTGTGTGGGCAGTCATTGTCTTGTGTTGTGTGTCCTGGTGCCTCCCTAGGTTCCGGCTGTGTGGGCAGTCATTGTCTTGTGAATGTGGCGTTCCCTATATTAAATTAATCCTTCGTTCGTGCAGTTTAATACGTACTGAAAATTGATCGGAACTTTGACAACTAAGTAAGATGTTTGGAAATACCAATATTGGTATCTTGTTGAATGTGTAACATATTTGGTGTTTTGCCAATAGTTTGTACTTGAGGGATTTTTTTAATATTTGGCAGTTATACATAGACTTCGTCATCATCTTTGGAAAAACAAAAACACAAACGCTAATTTCGATGGAGTTCACAAACATTTTTAAATCAATAAATACTTTGAGTCAATATAGTTCATTGAATCATTTTACGTAAAGCGCTAGTTCACGATATGAGTCACAGAGATCAATCAGTGTAATAAAGACAGTCGGTACCAACATTGCATACAACCCCCGGGCACCGTGTTCACAGAGAATCAATCTTCAGGATCAGGGTCATTTTCAAAATTGAAATAAAATTGATACGCAAAGATCGATCATTTTACATAATGTGATAAATGTAAGCATTTTGGTTCACACATCATGTTTACTTTTACAAAATGGTGATTAAAAAGTTTACACCGATTTAATAGATTTGATCTAGATCAGTTCCAGTCGAATGTATAGTGAAGTATTTTCTCTACAAAATGGTACAGTCTGAATGATTTCAATATGTTCGTTAGAGTTTAATGCACGTATTATATTTGTTTATATGAGCACTGTTTAAAGTATTCAATTCCTTTGAATATTTATTATTATTATCCCAGTACTTTATTCCTCAAAATAACTCCTCAGTGGTATGTTTATCAGAGTCAAGTCACCATTCATTCTGTATGATGAAAATAGGATTTATGTTCGAAGAACTAATGTTTGCTTTAAAATGAATTATACCTTTTTTATTAAATCAAGAAGACTACGGGATAAATATTGTATAAGCTTTTTACGTCCTCATCGATTCGAAAGTTTTGATATAGATCTATGATATAATTTGAAGTAGACATGTCCTTTCATTATTGAATATACCTCGTATCTAAGCATTAAATTAGACCCGAGATAATGCGTCAATGTCGTTTCAAGAAATTACTTATCTATTTAATTATAATATCTATTACTATGTATATACGATCACGTGCGTAACTTTCTAATCAGATCTAAACATCAACGGAAATATGATATACAATTTTATTATACCTCACGTGACTTTGCCTTGTTAAATTTCCATATACACGCTATAAACAAATCCGTAATGTTATCCTGTAACATTACGTTTCTACCCTGTGACATAATATTTTTACACGGCGCCATAACGTGTTTTACCCTCTCGCGGGTCTCAAAATAGACAACGGAAAATTCCAATAGTAATTTTCTATCATTCATCTTATGTTTTCTTTGAGTATGGTATTTAACTTAAATAAATGGTTTGTTTCTGATACACATTGAGTTTATTGTTTTATATCTTAAGATCAAACTATTTGTTCGCTATAATAAAATAAATATCAGATCCCACGGAGGGTGATAGCATATAATGTAACCCTCCATGGGATCTGATATTTATATAATAAGCTATCTCAGGTGAACGTAGGGTTATAAAATTAAACACTGATATTTGTATAGTTTTACAGTCATTGGGGGCGTGTACACGTGTATTTGTGCATGTATACAATTTGCGATACAATGACTCAATTTGGGAAAATAGCTGCTTTTTGAAATGAAACTTAAAAAAGAAATGGCACGTTCAGAACTGACTTTAAACACGTTGATACAAATGCCAAGGTAACATTACCTTAAACAAGTATCTTGTGCTTATAGCATCTTATTTATCAAATCGTGTTGACAAAGTTTGAAGCAGACGAAATTTGAGATATACTATGTGACAGAGATCAGATGGTACATTGAGGTGTTTTTTATTTGTTTATTCTGTATTATGATCGTTAGATGTACATAACTACTGTAATAATAATAAAATGGAGCATAACATGATAATTAAAGATTCCCCGATATTATATATTCAACGCCATAAAAAACTATATGACATTAGCCTTCATTATATTCCAAGTGTTAAAACCGTTTTATTGTTACAAATGAATAAATCATTCTTCAAAAAGAAATTAAACTATGACCCTAGTATTCATATTCATATTTAATAACTGATTAAGTTTAGGAAATTATGTTTGAAAATTAAAATATAATTATTTCTTTATAATGTCACCATGCTGACGCAGACACTTTTTAGTTGCGTTATTAATGACATGGAGTGTATTACACAGTAAATATAGTACGTAGCCCTTGCTCAGTCGAGAGAGTGGTAGACTATCACCCGGCGGATCCGGGTTCGATTCCCGGAGTTAGGCAGGGGATATGTTCTCCCGTTATAATGGCTACGGTTAAACTCTTAAAGTGCTTAGTATTTCGGGTCCCTGTGGTTTGGATATCAAACATCATAAACCTAATGATTGCACGACGTTACCGTTCATAATTTAAATCCAATAACGTGCGTGCTTGGTTGATTTGGTTTGTTTCATCTAGAATGCATGTATGCAGTAATCTATAATACTTTTATAAATGCTTATTGGTGTGTTACATAATCTTCTATCGAATTGTATACAAGTAACTATCAAAGATTTCAATCGAATCTGAGGTAGTAGTCTTAACAAATTTATTTCTACTGCACGAACTCATGGGATGTAATCCATACCCGTGTTTATTCAACCCATGTTATCTAAATACAACCGTACCTCGATTATTCGGTATCATCCGAAATACATAGCTGTCCCGATGTTTCTTCTACTGGCACGAATTGAAATGGGGTTTTCGAAAATATGTATTATTCGAAATGAAATTTCGGACCCGAAAATTCGAATGAACGAGGTCCGTCTGTCGCTTCTTACTGATCATGTCTACTGCGGCAAACATCAACATTTGCGTCAATACCGTTGTTATATACGCTGAGAGTCTATTGGTCAATACTTTCTTAAACATGTTTTCATTGGCTGACCGCCTCAAAAAGTGTTAACAACCGTTCTCAAACGGACTATAGCTTGAAGTTCCCCAACAATAACGTAGTGCGCAATGTTTCTTTAAAATACTTATGTATGAATATAATGCAAAAACGTATTACTATGTATTCGTGTGAAAGCCTAGTGGAATCCTGCTATACGTCACTTTCACCACAGTGTTAACTGGTCAAATGTTGAAATGCACGTTTTTTTTTATAGAATTTCATGTTTATTTGTTTAATGACCATTATTTGGTATTGTTTCAATGGACAGAAGTATGATGTTTCCAATTAAATTAAGACTTTCCTAAAAGCTATTTCCGCGTCATAATGACCAATTCCATTTGAATGGGTGATATTCCCAAACAGGGAAACGATTATACCACAGCTCGTCTAAATATCTTCAAAAAACGCTCCCCGTGACGGCCATATTTGAATTAATCAACCAATTCATACGTGTTTGGCCTAGAGATTAATGGTAAATGTGATTTAGGATCCTTGTTCAAATTAATTCAAATTCAAAGTCGGATAGAAAGTTTGAAGACTGTGTTAACTTTAGCGCCATCAATTAACTATATATAAACCAACTAGGTGAGAGTACGTGCGCCCAGACAAGCGCCCCAACTATTGAGAGTACATGCGCCCAGACAAGCGCCCCGGCTATTGAGAGTACGTGCGCCCAGACAAGCGCCCCGACTATTGAGAGTACGTGCGCCCAGACAAGCGCCCCGACTATTGAGAGTACATGCGCCCAGACAAGCGCTCCGACTATTGAGAGTACGTGCGCCCAGACAAGCGCCCCGACAATTGAGAGTACGCTCGCCCAGACAAGCGCCCCGACTATTGAGAGACACGAAAACAGACTCATAGTGTGTGTTTCAAGACTTTCACGAATGAGGTTTTATGAAAAGGTATGATGGTATCAAACGATGGGTTTATCACTCTAGCAAATTTTATTTTTATCTTTATAGAAGCAGGTTTTAACCGTCCCATTGAAACCAAACACCCCTTCCCAAAAAGTGCTTTACTGGAAAAGTGGCATAATACAAAAGGTTATTTAATTTGATATTCACGTCTCGCGCACACTTGTAAAATGTTTTGTGTTTTATTCTCAGTACATTCAATAACGCACTATGTGGGATTTCAAAATTTTCACTGACTGACTTTTAGGATACAAGAAAAGAACTTGACACGATTTTATTGCATGTGTACGCAACATATTTGCTTAATTTCATGACAATCGACAAGTATTTACATAAAACATGAGTTTCGAAAGTAATAAACTGAAATTTAAAGAGGTATGGTTGGTAAAAATTGTGCGTTTTTAAATGTACTGAGTATAGAAATAAACCCCTAATATCCAAGAGAATCTCAGGAATGGGGTGTTAATTAACATGGGAAACATCCAGCCGACATTGTACAATTGTTTGATATCCGTTTTAGCAAGTTTTGTACAACTTGACTGGAAATATTTAAGATTATTTTCTGAAACGCGAATTAATCCAAAACTTATAAAGAATGTGTTGAAACATATAATTTACTTAAACAGTCTACAATATTAAATTCAGACACTACCAGATAGTTAATTCATATATTAAATTCAGATCTTACCCCAATGCGAATTCTATAGAATTAAAAGAACTATATGGCAATATACTTATAAATATATAATAAATTCAAATTATAAATACTTTTTGATGTAGAGTCCGTTCGTAAAATCAGTTTCCGTGAGATGTGTCTCGCTCAGTAATGAACCAAGTTATGCAGCAGTATGTCGTGTTGATTACATTCAAGTATTAACTTGCACACAAGTTAACAGGGTGCGCGTTTACAATCTGTATTAATCAATTGTACAACGGCGCTCAAATGTACATTTTGTTTTTCGAATTATTGAATACAACATATTTTCAAACTTCTGAGACGTCAATATAGTGCAACCTCTCTCAAGCGGCCCTCACTTGAGGAACATTTATCCTTAACAAAAAAATCATTTCCTGAAGTACGAATTACAGTCGGACCTCATTCATTCGAATTCATCGGGTCCAACATTGTATTTCGAATAATAGATGGTTTTGAATAACTATTTCAATCAGTGCATAAGAAGATATATCGGGACGTGATATTTATTTCGGATGATACCGTGTGTTCGGATAAAAGGTTGTATCTCTCTTGAGCAATACCACGCATTGAAATTGACGAAAATAGAATATTTATAATCATTCTTTAGTACATGCAAGTCATTTGCAGATGTAAAATGATAGGTAGTGTATAATATTCCAAGTGCTAATTCAGCATAATTATATCTTCAAGGTAAGATATCGAAGCTTGTTTTATTGTTTGTAAAAGATAAAATTGTGTCATACCTGATCACATTTGAAAAGCAATGGTCTATACTTTATTCCAAAGTCTTAGATCAAAGTTAGTGCCAAACCTCTAATTTGCAAACTTTGCAAATTACTGTGTTTATGAAGTCGACACTCGCCGCGTACATTTTTCTTATGCACTTTATGGTATTTCGGTCGATCCGGTATATCCTATAATAGGCCAGTCAAAATAAAAAATTGGGGGAAAAAATGCACAGAAATAATTTTTGTGGATTTGTGTCATATAAGGCATCACATTAAATATACTAAAAGTATAGGACAACCACACGGTGCAAAATGTGATTTTTGGGGTAAAATGGTTGAAAATTTAAATAAGAATGGGAATTTCTGGAATTTGCAAATAACTATGTCAAAATTTGCAATAAAACTACCCGAATTACTGTATTTTATAGATATTGCATACAGTATTTTATTACAGTACATTAAATACATAAAGTATAGAAACATTGTACCGTGTAAAATGTGATTTTTGGGGAAAACCTTTAAAAAAGTAACCAAAAACATGGGAATTTTTGGAATTTGCTAATAACTTTGTCACATTTTGCAACAAAACTACCCGAATTACTTTATGTAATAGATATTGTATAACAGTACATAATACCTAAAGTATAGATACATTGTAACAAGTGAAATGTGATTTTTGGGGTAAAACCTTAAAAAGAATTACCAAAAACATGGGAAATTTATGGAATTTGCCAATAACCATGTCAAATTTTGCAATAAAACTACCCGAATTACTTTATGTAATAGATATTGTATAACAGTACAAAATACCTGAAGTATAGTTACATTGTAACAAGTGAAATGTGATTTTTGGGGTAAAACCTTAAAAAAAATGACCAAAAACATGGGAAATTTATGGAATTTGCCAATAACCATGTCAAATTTTGCAATAAAACTAACCGAATTACTTTATGTAATAGATATTATATTACAGTACATAATACTTATAGTATAGAAACATCGTACCGTGTGAAATATGATTTTTTGGGTAAAACCTTCAAAAAAATAACCTAAAATATGGGATTTTTTTGAATTTGCCAATAACTAACTCAAATTTTGCAATAAAACTACCAGAAATACTGTATATAATAGATATTATAATACAGTTCAAACTACCTAAAGTATAGAAACATTGTATCGTGTGAAATGTGATTTTTGGGACAAAACTTAAAAAAATAACAAAAAATGGGAATTTTTGGAATCTGTTAATATCCCGTTCATTTTAACTATAAAGTTTTCAGAATAGTTATTTTTAACTCATGTTATATTGCAAAATCCATACTTTAAATCATAGAAATAGTTTATAATGCAGAATGTAATATTTATTTGAAAAATATATCAAAAAAGAAATAACTAAAAGTTGCAATTTCTGGTACATTTTGCCTATTCCTGGATTAAAAAAACAAAACACAGAAATGACATTAGATACGTGTTATCTCTCAATATAACATATGATAACATTATGCTATCAAATCAAACAAGAAATGTGGTTTTGAGGTAAAAGTTCTGAAAACATAAACGAAAATGCTATTTTCCGGAAGCCATATGAATTTGATCACACAATTATATGATTATAATAGAAGCAATGTCGGTGTCTTAATGGAGCATAAGATATGCACAATGTATTAGTCAAATGCCAAATCTGGGCTGATGGCAATCTCACAGCTGACTCCTTTGCATTCGAATCAGGCTGAACTACATTCAAATCCAACATTCTTGTAGCTACATGCTACTGTACGGCTGCCAGTTTGACAAGTGCACTGTACACTTATCATTATGTGAGCACGAGCTGGCGCTCTTCCAGTTGACACTGGGTATAGTTCGTTACCTACTAGTTCCCAACCCCCATTCTAGCGGGTCCAAATCATCATGTCCTTCCCAGTCCTGTATTTTAGAGATACTCACAAACTATTGTACATAGATGCATCAGACGTAGGTGGTAGTTTGTTTGGGGTCCACATACATTGATGTTATTGCAACCTTTTCAACAAACGTAAAAAAGCATAGGATACGATGTTCAAACTTTGCCCCGACTACCTTTCATATATGCAAACTAATGCTTGTTCCCTGATCGTGTTCTGGCCTCCTTAGAAACTACTTCTGGACTCGGATGAAAGTTGTGTGAAAAATATTATATTCCATCATGCAATTCTTGGATGGGACACTACATCAGAATTGTATGGTTTGAACATTGTATGCTACATCTACGTGTGTTGAAAAGGTTGCCAAGACCTCAATTTATGTGGATTTATGTTACAAATATATATTACTTCCCCATCATATACTGTTTCTATAATTTATATTATTGATTTTGCAATAAAACATTTGGTGAAAATTACTGTTTTGAAACTTTTACAGTGAAAATGAACGGGAAATAATCCGATTCCAAAATTTCCCTTTTTTTTTAATTTTTCCCCCAAAAATCACATTTTACACGAAACAATGTTTCTGTACTTAAGTATTTTGTACCGCAATATAATTTTTATTAAATACAGTAATTCTGGTAGTTTTGTTGCAAAATTTGACATAGTAATAGACAAATTCCAAAAATTCCCATTTTTTTATATTATTTTAAAGGTTTACTCCAAAAATCACATTTTACACGGTACTATGTTTCTATACCCTAGGTATTTTGTACTGTAATATAATATATATTAAATACAGTAATTGTGGTAGTATTATTGCACAAATTGACATAGTTTTGGGCAAATTCCAAAAAATCCCATTTTTATTTAAATGTTCAACCATTTTACCCCAAAAATAACATTTTGCACAGTGTGATAGTTTTATACTGATAGTATATTAAATGTGGTGCTTTATACGACACAAATCCATCAAAAGTTTGTCTGTGCATATTTTCCCTCCTATTTTTCCACTGGTCTAATATATGTTTGGCAAATTCAAGAAATTCTCACTTTCATTTATATTTTTACTATTTTACCCAAAAAATCACCCTTTTCACTGTATGATATTCTGAACCTGAGGTATGTTGTAGAGCAGTTTAATATCTATTAAATATAGTTATTGAGGTAAATTTATAGCTAAATTTCGTCGAGTTATTGACAAACTCCAGAAATTCCCACTTTAATTTGTTGTTTTTTTCACCATTTTACCCCAAAAATCACTGTTCACAAAATATGATGTGTCATTACTTAAGGTATGTTATGGTGCAACATAATGTCTATTAAAAACAGTTTTTCTGGAATTTTTATAGCTAAATCTGATTTTGATATAGTCAAATTCCAGAAATTCATATTTTTTTTACCTTTTAGTACATTTTACCCCAAAAAAAGCATTTTGCACCGTAGGATTTTCCTATACTTTTTTTTCCTTACACGGCAGATATTAAACATTTATGCCAAAATCATTTTTTCCCTTTATTTGCCTTTTTTTCAGTAGAATGACTGGACTATAAAGGCACTTTTGGAAGCCGAATAGTGAATTTACCTGCCAGTACAGCAGTATAGGTCAAACAGACAATTTGAACACAAAGACGGTCACTGCACAGTGCCAATGAGACCCATCGTACATTTTCCAAGCAGCTACCCAAAACTTCCCTGGTTACACACCAGTTTTAGGTTAGGTGGGAAACACTGAAAAGTATTTCTGATTTTACCTGGCTGGACGAGGGATCGAACCAATGACCTTCGGATTCGTTGTCAGCTGAGCCACTGTGCAGCCTACTACCAAATCCTCTATCCAGGTTAAAAGAATAATGTCAAACCCTAACATACTTATTAAGCACAACAGGGTGGCTAATTAAGTCGCTAACGATAATGATCTGGAGACGTTAAAGTAGGGTATATACTGCTATTCTGTGAATATCTGTTATTTTCTCTGTTTTAAACGATTTACTTTATTTTTTATGAATTTCAGAAAAAATGAAGGTATTAAAATATTAAAATAACGACGTTTTAAGAATATTGACCATATTGGAACATCTTTTCGCAGACGATACTGTGATTATCTCTTATTGCAAAGACAAATTAAAAAAATGCTTAAACAACTGTATTACCTACATGCATTGCCAAATATGGAAATTAAAAATAAACACGGAAAAAAGTAAAGTTATAGCATTTGGCTCAAAACAGACATGGAACTCGAAACATGAATTTGAATATAAATGGAAATGCCCTGCAAATTGTAGAAATGCATTGGTATCTTGGAGTCAGAGATCACTTAATTACACAATTTTAGATATTTTAGATTTTTGGAGGATGATGTATGAGGCAGAAGATGCCCTAATTAACACCACGAAATTAAGAACGCAATTTTCAAGTCCATTTTCATTGTTTTGCTCTTTATATAACCTCAATATTAAAACCACCTCAAAAATAAGACAAAATGCAAGAGTCCCAATGGTGGTCTTATTATCGAGGTTTTACTGTATAACTAAAATGCATCGAAAAACGTCGAAAAATCCATTGATAAAGTTAATAAAGCAACTTTAGTTAGATGTGGTTTACCTGCAGTTTGTACGGATGTAACACACAATTGGTATTTACCTGTTTATTTCTAATTCTAAACTGTATTCTAACTCAAGATGATTTGTCGATGATATGTTTGTTTATCATACACCCGTGCATGTTTCTACTATGCAATAAATATCATATTGCACAGTGTGCATATAATATGCAAATGAGCGGGAAAACCTAAATGAAATCCATACGCTGCTTGTTTACAATTAGCAAAACGAGTAATGATAAAGAATATGCAAGTTAACAACTTTTGATGTATTAGATAATAATGCTCATGTACGCTGCAGCAAACTCAAAAATAAACATGATAACATTTACCATTAACATGCAAGTTATGACAAATGTAGGCTACTAAGCATGTCCAGCAAAATTCTCTCAACCTACCTATCCAGTTCAGTAAGTTTATTCCTTCCAAAACCTTTTGAGTTTCAGGCGACTTGATCATCAAAGCATCACCAGTGTACACAGGTAGTTGTAACAATTAATTTATTTTTGTTCGAGGAGCTGAGTCTTAAATTATTCAACATGAATCAGATTCTGCACACTTGATAGCGATTCGAGTTAGTAGTCCAGTCAATCTACTGAAAAAAAGGCAAATAAAGGAAAAAAAATGCACAGAAATGATTTTGGCATAAATGTATTGTTTAATATCTGCCGTGTAAGGAAAAAAAAGTATAGGAAAATCCTGCGGTGCAAGATGCTTTTTTTGGGGTAAAATGTACTAAAAGGTAAAAAAAGTATGAATTTCTGGAATTCGACTATATCAAAATCAGATTTAGCTATAAAAATTCCAGAATAACTGTTTTTAATAGACATTATGTTGCACCATAACATAGCTTAAGTAATGACACATCATATGTTGTGAACAGTGATTTTTGGGGAAAAATGGTGAAAAAAACAACAAATTAAAGTGGGAATTTCTGGAGTTTGTCAATAACTCGACGAAATTTAGCTATAAATTTACCTCAATAACTGTATTTAATAGATATTAAACTGTTCTACAACATACCTCAGGTTCAGAATATCATACAGTGAAAAGGGTGATTTTTTGAGTAAAATAGTAAAAATATAAATGAAAGTGAGAATTTCTGGAATTTGTCAAACATATATTAGACCAGTGGAAAAATAGGAGGGAAAATATGCACAGACAAACTTTTGATGGATTTGTGTCATATAAAGCACCACATTTAATATACTATCAGTATAAAACTATCACACTGTGCAAAATGTTATTTTTGGGGTAAAATGGTTGAAAATTTAAATAAAAATGGGATTTTTTGGAATTTGCCCAAAACTATGTCAATTTGTGCAATAATACTACCAAAATTACTGTATTTAATATATATTATATTACAGTACAAAATACCTAGGGTATAGAAACATAGTACCGTGTGAAATGTGATTTTTGGAGTAAAACTTTAAAAAAATATTTAAAAAATTGGAATTTTCGGACTTTGTCTATTACTATGTCAAATTTTGCAACAAAACTACCAGAATTACTGTATTTAATATAAATTATATTGCGGTACAAAATATTGTAAAGTACAGAAACATTGTATCGGGCGAAATGTGATTTTTGGGGTAAAACTAAAAAAAAAGGGAAATTTTGGAATCGGATAATTTCCCGTTCATTTTCACTGTAAAAGTTTCAAAACAGTAATTTTCACCAAATGTTATATTGCAAAATCAATAATATAAATTATAGAAACAGTTTATGATGGGGAATGTAATATATATTTGTTACATAAATCCACATAAATTGAGGTCTTGGCAACCTTTTCAACACACGTAGATGTAGCATACAATGTTCAAACCATACCATTTTGATGTAGTGTCACATCCAAGAATTGCATGATGGAATATAATATTTTTCATACAACTTTCATCGGAGTCCAGAAGTAGTTTCTAAGGAGGCCAGAACACGGTCAGGGGAACAAGCATTAGTTTGCATATATGAAAGGGAGTCGGGGCAAAGTTTGAACATCGTATGCTTTTTTACGTTTGTTGAAAAGGTTGCAATAACATCAATTTATGTGGACCCCAAACAAACTACCACCTATGTCTGATGCATCTATGTACAATAGTTTGTGGGTATCTCTAAAATACAGGACTGGGAAGGACATGATGATTTGGACCCGCTAGAATGGGGGTTGGGAACTAGTAGGTAACAAACTATATCCAGTGTCAACTGGAAGAGCGCCAGCTCGTGCTCACATAATGATATAGCTGCCGTACAGTAGCATGTAGCTACAAGCATGTTGGATTTGAATGTAGTTCAGCCTGATTCACATGCAAAGGAGTCAGCTGTGAGATTGCCATCAGCCCAGATTTGGCATTTGACTAATACATTGTGCATATCTTATGCTGCATTAAGACACCGAATTGCTTCTATTATAATCATATAATTGTGTGATCAAATTCATATGGCTTCCGGAAAATAGCATTTTCGTTTATGTTTTCAGAACTTTTACCTCAAAACCACATTTCTTGTTTGATTTGATAGCATAATGTTATCATATGTTATATTGAGAGATAACACGTAGCTTATGTCATTTCTGTGACTTTCATTGTTTTGTTTTTTTAATCCAGGAATAGGCAAAATATACCAGAAATTGCAACTTTTGGCTATTTCTTTTTTGATATATTTTTCAAATAAATATTACATTCCGCATTATAAACTATTTCTATGATTTAAAGTATGGATTTCGCAATATAACATGAGTTAAAAATAACTATTCTGAAAACTTTATAGTTAAGTTTTGTCCCAAAAATCATATTTCACACGATACAATGTTTCTATACTTTAGGTAGTTTGAACTGCATTATAATATCTATTAAATACAGTATTTCTGGTAGTTTTGTTGCAAAATTTGAGTTAGTTATTGGCAAATTCCAAAAATTCCCATGTTTTTGGTTATTTTTTTGAAGGTTTTACCCAAAAAATCATATTTCACACGGTACGATGTTTCTATACTATAAATATTATGTACTGTAATATAATATATATTACATAAAGTAATTCTGGTAGTTTTATTGCAAAATGTGACAAAGTTATTAGCAAATTCCAAAAATTCCCATGTTTTTGGTTACTTTTTTAAAGGTTTTACCCCAAAATCACATTTTACACGGTACAATGTTTCTATACTTTATGTATTTAATGTACTGTAATAAAATATCTATTAAATACAGTAATTCTGGTAGTTTTATTGGAAAAATTGACATAGTTATAGGCAAATCCCAGAAATGCTCATTTTTTGTGATTATTTTTTTATTTTACCCCAAAAATATCACATTTAACACTGTTCAATGTTTCTATACTTAAATTATTTTGTACTGTATGCAATATCTATTAAATACAGTAATTCTGGTAGTTT
This sequence comes from Mactromeris polynyma, assembly GCA_032209605.1. Taxonomy (NCBI): domain Eukaryota; kingdom Metazoa; phylum Mollusca; class Bivalvia; order Venerida; family Mactridae; genus Mactromeris; species Mactromeris polynyma. Next base: position 31,606,577 of record JASFXZ010000004.1, on the reverse strand, counting down.
TATTGAAAAATTTGACATAGTTTTTGGTAAATTCCAGAAATTGCCATTTTTATTTAAATGTTCAACCATTTTACCCCAAAAATCACATTTTGCACCGTGTGATTGTCCTATACTTTTAGTATATTTAATGTGATGCACACACAAATCCACAAAAATTATTTCTGTGCATTTTTTTTCCCCAATTTTTTTATTTTGACTGGCCTATAGGTCGATGGGACGGATTCACTGAACGCGTGTATACTGCATGACGTCAGATACTTGTTTATGTGGTGACGTCATTATTAAACATATTTATTGATGAAAATTTGAGCAAATGTTTTCCTTTATTTACGTTTTACAGTCACTCACACTTGATATAAGCGAAGTGTTAGATATCTTTAGTAAACTGGAAAATGATAAAATATTTATAGATCTACGGATAATATTAGAAATAATGAATTTGTGAATGGGGCTACTTTTTCGGCTCTTTGAATAAAAAAGCCTTAGGGTAAAATGATCGAGAGTCGGACGCGCTCTGGAGTCGGACATTTTTAGCCAGCCTTTGTCCTATGACTTTCGGGACGCTACTGTCAATATTAAACGGTCAATTTAATAATGTGTTTTTACCTTAATATGTCGGGTACTAGTATGTGATAAATAGAATATTAAATTTGTGTTGTCTAGTATCAAATTTATTGAACTCGTTGAATAAAAAGAATATGAAGCTCGCCAAAGGCTCGTTTTATTCAACTCGTTCGATAAATTTGATACTAGACAACACGAATGTAATATCCTCTTTTTACCAGCGTATTGTTTCACGTTGCACATATTGTTCTGCTCTCCATGCATGGAGGAAATAAAAGTATCTATCTATCTGTGTCACCTGCATCGGCAATACGGACCTAAACATTAGATTCTCTTGGTACATGAAGAAGGCGCAGGTTTCGGCACAGCCGTCCTAACATGGCTTTCCTATTTGCATATCAGTGTTGCGTAAACCAATCAAATCTTACGTTAACATCTCTGCATTATGTTATGTTCCACAACAAATCTGGGGGGCGTTTTATTAAACTTCGTACGAACGTTTTTATCGTACTTACTTCGTACGAACTATGTAATAATTCGTAGGTGTTTTATTAAAAATATCGTAGGAAGTTCGTACGTACGAATTCGTAAATGTACGAACATTTTCTACGAAAGGTAAGTACATATCGCAAGAAAAATTCGTACATGTCATGGCGGCCGTTTTACGCCACAGACGCAGAAGGGCCGAGCGAAATTTTCGAGCAAGAAGAGTATCTGTTGATGATATGCGAGACACCGAAGTGATAGAGCGATATAGACTATCGAGGGGTCTCATCGTGTATTTGGAAGAGTTGTTACACGATGATCTAGTTGCTAGTACTGACAGGGGTCACCCAGTAGAACCCATCACAACGGTAATAATTGTGTGTTGTATGTTCAGACTTTGGTCCGGTTGCCAGTCTACTGTATTGTTTAGGGAGCTAACTCTAAATTTGTTGTTATGGGACGATGTACAAACTCCAAGCAGCAGTTATCTTTCCTTGCAGTACGTCATTAACCCATAACTGTAAAGGGAGATAACAGCGTAGGAGATTGGAGGATTTAGTGTTGGCTATCATTTGGATTTTAACAAGCCTGAAGCGACTTTTTGAATGATTTGGTCGTACATTTATCTGATCATTCATTCAAGGAACGTTTAAGGCATGTTGCATTCAACAAGTTGCATGCAAATAGATATTTTGCGTAGATGTTAAGCTTCCAGCTAATTCATTAAGTGGGTGGGGAAAGAAAAACATACCAAGTGAGTTTATATTTTAATCACATTAATATTGACTTTAGTCTATAACGTAACATCGGTGATGCCTTAATCTGCTATTTAATATCTACTATTTACTTTACGTGATTTTTCAAGGCGCTCATATCCCCATAAGATGTTTACAAAGTCCAGTTAACTCAACAAAATGACCATATTTATTATTATACTGACATAATACCTTTGAAGATGTTAATATTGTAACCACAAAGTCAATTTCTTTGGCAGAGAATACTACAATTGAGATGGAAATGTAATGCAGCATAGTTTGTTCTAGGGATTTTCCGGATCATGAATTATGGTAAATGTCACTTATCAGGCTGGTACCTTCTCCTTTTTTCAGACTAAGATGTTATATATATCTGTATGATCAAGATACCTATTATCGATGGGTTTACATATGTATCTCACTCTATACGATTCGCCCATAGTCGTTTCTCCCCTAGTCATTTATCCCCCATGACGAGTCTACCCAATATTAAAGTATAAGGAAAAAGGTGCTAATGGGCGGTCCCACTAAAATGGGTGTTACAGATTAATGATTATAGACAATACCAGTCATGTTTAAAAGCTTTGTACTTGTACTAAATAAGTGGTATTGAATTCCAGATTCTCATGTCATTGCGATATTTGGCCAAGGGTGACTTTTATTCTGAAGTTGGGGATCTCCATGGAGTGTCAAAGTCCAGTATGACAAGACTCTTCAACAAGTTCTTGTCTGCACTGAACCTGAGACTCGACAATATAAGGTACGTACATGCTGTATATAACCATTTTCGTGGTATTCAAAAGTAATACCCTTTTCACAATATCTACTATGTCAGTATGTGTGTCAGAAAGATGCTTTTACTATTATGTGTAAGTCTGGCACAAACTTTTGGCATCTCTATATCAGATTATTGATGGATAATTAAGTGACACAGAAAACAGAGCATAGCCCAATTCACTTCTTTACAAATCTCAACTCTTAACATTCACTCTCTCAAGATGATTGCTTTTATTAGAGTATGATTATTAACACAATTTAAGTTAATATATTTCTAGATAAATATTTCTCTGAACTTAATCAATTGTAGATTCCCAGTTACTAGAGTTGATAATGAAGCAGTGAAGCTGGCATTTTACCAGAAATGCAGAATACCTGGTGTGGTGGGTGCTGTAGATGGAACATTAATTCCAATAAAAGCCCCATCACAACAGGAGCCAGCATATGTATGCAGAAAGGGCTTCCATGCTATAAACGTCCAAGGTGTAGTGGACAATAACATGATGTAAGAAATCAGTTATATTACAACTTATTTGTATTTTAAAGATGCATATCATATTTAGATGCATGTGAAAGTCTAATTAACAATATTAATACTATTTATTACTTATAAAGTTTTAACTAAATGCAATGTGAAATAACAGTTGGTAGTATTCAAGAAGTGTATACACTGCATGAAATGATAAAACATTTAAAATTGACAAATTATTGTGTGTCTTCAAAATCCTATAATACTTTTTTTTTTCCAGTTTCACAAATATTGTTGCACGATGGCCAGGCAGTCAACATGATGCCAATATATTCAACATGTGTGGATTGAAGGTTACTATTATTGATTATTATGCTATACTGCCGTAAATTATGCATCATATAATTGCCATTTTGTCTGTCCTTGTTGTGTTTTACACTTTATGGCTAGAGTATATGTCCAACATTTCTGAAGGAACAACATGAATCTCTGAACAACGACAAAAGCTTAATGAAATGTGCAGTCCAAATGAACCATAACTCTACATGTAGTATTTACATAATTGTATCCTGTTCGAATTTCTGTCTGGTGCATAATACAGGTCTAATGAAAGGGTATCTGACTTTTCTCTTGTCGACAGGTACTAATTTGGTGAGTATCCACATTATAACCTAATTCCTTGTAAATTTTATTTGCAGGACTACTTGGAGACCCACAATATTGGGCACTTACTTGGTGATAGTGGGTATGCCTTAAGAAGATACCTGCTAGTTCCCAAGCTAAATGCAGCCACTCAACAAGAGACAAGCTATAACACAGCCCATGCTCGAGGGAGAGTTGTTGTAGAGCGTGCATTTGGTCTCTTGAAGTCAAGATTTAGGTACTTGTGTTTATGATATAATTTTTTTTTTTTTTTAATTAACACATTTACTGAAATCACTAATTCACAGGATTGATATCTATGAAGAATTGTACAAATTATATATAAATTGTAGTCCATATTATCCATATTCAGTCATATATGACTGTTTTGGAATATTTATTTACACAAATAAATATGTCCAAATTCCAATAAATCTCACTAGAACCACTTTTGTTCATTACGTGTGTAACCAATTATCTCCCGGTTAGGAGTCCGGTATTCTACCCATACACAACTATCTCTCCCCGATAGTTTTATTTTATAATTATTTACCTCATCTGCAGGTGCCTGCATAGAAGCGGTGGATGCCTGCCTTTTACACCTGAAAAGTGCAATGCTGTTGTTACAGCATGTATGAGATTGCACAATATGTGTCGCCAACATGGAGTTCCGGAGCCTGAAGATACAGGGAACAATTTGGTGAATAACCTTGCAAATGACCATGTCGTGGCAGATGCTGATCAAAATGCAATACAGTATCGCCAGAATGTAATTAATACCTTTTAAACATGAAATGAATGTAATTTGAAATTCTTTATAATTAGTTTTTTCAAAATTAAATATTTATATAGTGTTAATTATAATCATACCACATCTTTGATAAATAATCTATTATTATTCATTTTACACAGATCATGCTGTATGTACACTTTTATACAATATTGAGAAATTTCATGAATAGTCTTCAATTTATGACTCTGTCTTAATAATTTAACCTTTAAGTTGCAAAAGTCAACCTACACGCATTGAAATGGGTGACTGTATTAAATGTATATATAGTATGTCTACTGTAAATACCACAATTCAGGTATCAGTGATATTGGCTTCGTATAGTAATTGTTAGTGTGTACTTAATGCTCAGGTATACTTGTATACTGAAAGGTTGTTACTGATAACTCTCACTTTGGGGTTACATGTAAAAGATGGCTATTTATTTGGCAACCTTATTTTACTTGACTGTAACTCACCACTTCTTCTTAATATAGCTTTAACTTGAAAATGACATGAAACACAAGGTATTATTACCATTGCCTATTATTAGTGAAATAACAATTAACTCATGTGTACAAGACTTATTCCCAAATAGTGTATATCAACATAAATTAATCAATGAAAAATGTAAAATGTTGATGTATAATTTTATGAACTGCAATGAAGCATACAGTTATCTGAATTTGATAATATTAATTCATGATTATTATGATATGTTGTTGATTTGTATACTCTGTAGTAGCTTCATGAATGCAATATTGATAACCAGTAAACAATGGTTAACAAATTGACTGTATTTTTGTTTTGTTTTTAATGTGATCAATATGCATTGCCATTATAATGACAATTATAGCAATAATCACAATTATAACAATTGTAAGTGTAAGATGTAATTAATTATGACAAACTAAACTTTTTAAGTACAGTATTGCACACACAAAATATAATAATAACTTACAGCACTTTTTTACATATCTTGAATCAGGCATATATAGATTTTTAAACAGTATTTGATACATTGTATACAAGAAAAATTATACCACAATGTGAAAGCTTGTGTTAAAGATTCATATAATATGTCATTCTCTAAGTTCTTTGATGTGTCTCTTGGTTTAAAACAGGGAGAACCGTTATCTCCATTACTATTTATCTTTTTTATAAACGATATTGACACACTAATTGACCGCAACAACCTTAATGATGATGATATTAATTTATTGTCTATATACATGATGTTATTTGCTGATGATATTGTTCTTTTTACCACAGATCCTAATAGACTATATGCAAGCAGCTGATATTTTTTCCTTTATGAGTCAGAGGTATGATCTCGTGTAGCCTATCGATGCATAATTCATGTAATTTAGACATACATGTAATGATGTGTAAAACAACAGTTATAAAAGAGATAGTATATTGAAGGTTGGAGACAGTTTATTACAAAAAAACAAAAGGTGCATATGTATAACATATACTTAAATGTACAGTATCATACACTAAAAACACACAATGCTTTGTGATGTAATTGTCACTGGCACGACCACCATAAAGAGGGGAAATGTACATTATAAAACCAGTTGAGGCAATGGCTATCAAAAACTTTGCCATGTTGTTGCTTTTGTATGTGCTCCAGGTCTGTGCTCGCGCTTTAATGGAAAACGGTCTCTGAATAAAAATTTCTAAGCAGTCAATAATACAAGTTGTATGAGGATAACTTTCTTTAAAGGATGTGGGTAATGTGCGTCTTATCGTCTCGCGTGGCAACCATACAACACAAGCTGAAAGCTGTTCACACATTATTTCAACCCATGATTGAAAAATCCGACACATCAACTGACGTGATATACTTAATCGTCTTGCAATGTCGTGTAATGTCAGTCCCAAACGCAGCCTAACCAGAACAGCAAATATCTGGTTCTTTACACTCACTTTGTATGGTAGACTTCCACCATGCCTGGACAAAGTAGCCAGTACAGTTAAAAATACAGACAAACTAAGGCCAGTGTAAAACCTTGATTCCGAGTCTGATGTAACGTTGTCCACACAAAACTCTGAGATAGTCTGCTGGCAGCTTACACTTCTTGTCTTCTTAGTATATCCATAGCTGTGATCAAGCGCCACAACATCAACAGTCTGTGTGCTTGCATCAACTAATTGTTTTTTTTGGGACAGTAGCTAGGATACAGACGGCAACACACTGCCTCACACTGATTTGGTATTGTCTCACTAAATGTTGGTACTATTGGTTCAATGAATGGAGTCGCTATCAACATCTCACTCTGATCAAGGTCACTCATTGTTTTATCATGCGGTTTTGGTGTCAATTGACATTTTGTAGAGGGGATGGGCGTGTTCAAATTTAATGATTTTCGTACCAGTGGTCGTCGTCTGGCCGGAGTGGTATTTGCAGCAGTGTAACCCATGCTTAATTTTGGGACTGGGTTTTCCTTTGAAGGTTTGCCATCAATGAAATGTCTTGAACACACCTGTAATTATAAAGAAAAATGTCTTTGTAACCATAGACACCACTCAATTTGTATAATCACAACAATTGAATATAAAGCAATAATTGCACAAATTCTACTCAGAGGACATCCATAACCAATCATGGACTTATGTAACTATGACATATATATATATATATACTATAGCTATGTGTGTATGTATATAGTCTAGAGCTACATGTATCTAATGATGTATACAGCATACATACATACATGTACATAAATGTCGAGCTAATTTCTGACACAATACAAAATTATCAATTGCTAGGATAGCTAGTAAGTAAATTTAACAGGGCGATAAGTACACTACCCGCCAGCTAGCTAAGTTGCAGGAGCACTGACTTGCAAGCATGAGGTCACAGGTTCGAGCACCGTGCTTGGTTTATAATTTTTCTGACCCCTGCAACATGAACATTTTTATTTGCCTCGTTCCTTAAATTAACAAATATGTAAACAAATATGTTGTGGATTTCACAAAGTAATGTGTCCTTGCAGAAGTGTGCAAATTAAATCTGCAAGTAACTTAATTCAAGAGTAAGAAATAAACGCTCTTACCACTGCCTTTGCATGTGGCTTGAAGTCTCTGCGATTGATGGATTTAATCCACGACATGCGTAGCTCTTCATTTCGCGGGATGGTGTGCATTTTGAAAGGCTGCAAACATGGACAGTCACTGTGAATCAATTTGTGCTCCGTGCACTCGCCGATTTTCCATTGGTACAGCTTCTTTTGATTGTTTTTGCAGTCATAAACAACACACTGCTTCCCAGAGCTATTTGTATATGGCATGTTTATATATCAGTCCATCAAAACAAACCAGTAATCAATGTAAATAATAGCATATAACGAGCAAAATCCAATAAGGGCATGTCTTTATGCAGACGACTGTTTGTTTACACGTGTAGATGTTTGACAGTTCTCTCGTAGACGCTTGTTATTCTACCTCCGCTTAGAGAGTTACGATCTTTTTTTACGTACGAAGTTCGTACGAAAGTCAGTTCGTACGAACACTTTAATAAAACACCCGTAGGAAAATTCGTACGATTTTTTTACGAAAGAATTTAAGAAAATAGTACGAACTATTTTACGAAGTTTAATAAAACGCCCCCCTGAACCTTCAAATTGCGCCGACCATTTTTTTCAAGATAATTCTTGTTTTTCAATGCAAAGTAATTTACGAACAGAAATCTTGTCATAATATCATGTACAGTAAAACCTCTATTAAGGACCATCTCGAAATTAAGACATATGGTAGGACTGTTTTTCTACGAACCAGGTTTTCATTTTGCTTTCCGAATTTTTGTTCTATAATAATACTACCTCAGGAATAAGAAGCACGTTTGTCAGCACCAACGGTGGTCTCGTTATTAAGATTCATTGTAATATTTTTAAGTACTTCATGTAATTATTTGGTACGGAAAAATCGCCGTTGTAATGAATACATGCAATACTGCTTCAAAGAAATCCCCATACATAATTTAGATACATTTTAATAAACACGAAAGTCTGTACAGTGAAACCTCAATAATATGACCAGCCTTGGACCCTTGAACATCTGTCTTCCTTTTTGAGGAGGTCTTAATATTGAGGTTGAGTAAAGAGCAAAACCAGTAATAATGGAGGTTATAAGTGAGTTATACTGTATATTTGGATCATTGACACATTCAAATAGTGCGTACTTGTCCAGATAGTAGCGAGTTGTCATAAAATCAAGGAAGAAAATGATCGCTTCATTGGAGAACACGGCATCCGTTGAAGGAGTGTAAAACATGAATTGTGTAATAACTATTCATTAAATTTACGAAAGATTCAAAGGTCCACATTATTACAATCTTCATCCATGGGAATAGAAAACAGATGCTCACAGTTTACTGACATGAATCGAATTATTGATAATATAAATGAGATTTTCTATAATGACTGATGTGTTATGAACAAGACGTCTTTACATTATTCATTCGGCGCAGCTGTACTAACAGGGTTTTGCTATTTGCATAACAGTGTTGTACAAACCAATCAAATCTTACGTTAACCACCAAGGCGATTTCTCTTTAACCGAACAACGTTTGTAACATTGACGCGGATTGGTTAACTTTTCGATAAAGGATACGTTACCTTACCGAAATCCACTGAATTTCGGTGAATATCGAAATCCATTTTGGATCTGTAGTGACCAGCAATTGTAACAGCATTTTTTTATGTTGAACAACAAATGTTAACCTTCAGATTGCGCCGATCTTCTTTTTTTCGGCGCAGCCGTACTAACATGGTTTTGCTAATTACATATTCGGTGTTCTGTAAACCAATCTAATCTTACGTTAACCACCAAGGCAATTTCGCGCATTTTCTCTTCAATTTAAAAATAGCTGTAACATTGAAGCAGATTGGTTAACATTTTCTATAGTGTATTTCAAGATTTATCCAGTGAGTAGCAGTAGCCTTGTTATTCATTTCCACGGGGAATTCTCTGGTGTTGGATTTGACCTACTTAGTATTGATTTTTCACACATTTGTGATGGGGAAATAGCCGATTTGTCTAGACAATTACACGACAGGCACGTGTGATCTACATCCTTTGTTTAGTGGATCTTTACGTAATAGTTAGTAGTTTTAAGTAAAATCTTATTGATTAAGAAGGGGCGGAACGAGCGTAGCGAGCGAGCCCTCTTCTTAACCAATAAGATTTTACTTAATATCTACTAACTGACTTAGAATGAAACCTACATTTTGATTGGCCGATACGCATTCAAACTTGTTTTAAGCGTTTCAAAATGGATGTACCATTTTTAGAATGCAACCTACATTTTCAGCCAATGAAATGACAGAACGGCTCCCGTTAAGTACTACGCTTATTCATTAAGAATTTCGACTTTTCGCGGGCTTTTTAAGCTCCGCCTACTGAGAATCTGTGTGAGAGTTATAATATTTTGAAATTTACTGTTCTTGTCCGTTATAGCTTTTATCTGAAATGTGCATGCGTATCGGCCAATCGCTACGCTCGCTCCGCCCCTTCTTAATCAATATTATTTTACTTAATATCTACTAACTATTACTTAAGATAATTAAACCCAGTTTGTTTTTCACAGAATTCTTTTGAAATACATAGTTTACAAGGAATTGTATTAGTACAATTAAACTAATGAAGTGGTCATTTTCGGAAAATGACCGACATTTTTAGAAATAGTTATGATGCAATCGTGCTCTGAAAATTTTCTGAAAATGGATTGTTTGATCGCCGTTTATGGATTAACTTTTATTATTAACCATATATTTTTGGTGGAATTATAATCTTACAAGATTGCTCTTTACATTAGGGTAAGTTAAAATTACGGTACTCATTATAAAAATCCGAAAATTTATTGGAAACTTGCCACGAGTATGTGAAGAAATTACACTTCCGCGAGTGCAGCGTAAAATCGCTACCTGTGATGTTTTAAATGCAGTTTATGCAAAAACTTTATGTAGTAACCCAATATTTGCTTTAGCTTAAGGAAAGAGCGATCTTTTCATAAGAATAAATTAGAATGTCTGATTTTTCGAAAAAATCAATACATTTTGGTCAGATAGTCAGAGGCGTTAAAAGGGGTCTGCATGGAGATACGGTAGAGGCGTTAAAAGGGGTCTGCATGGAGATACGATAGAGGCGTCAATCGGCGTATCTATGGAGTAAGACTTTCTTGGTTGTATGTACCAGTCGCGAACATTTATATTCTTTTAATCAAATAAATCGCTATGTTACAAGACTTATTAACATGGATGTGTGAGTTCACGAGTGGCGCAATAAGTAATGTTGAACTATATTGTAACAGACTATACTGTGTCTATGATCACACTACGGAGTTATTTATAATGCCGTCTCATTCGGAACACCTCGGCATTATTGGTTCCGCCAAGAAGTTACGATTGATTACAGTACTCCGAGTATTTGTAGTATATCGTAATTGAATGACATTTAGGTGTTTTTTATATTGTACAATATTGTACAATAAAATTTAACCTAGAGAGTGCAACCAATTTGCAAACTTCAAGTTGCGCCGACCATCTTTTTTAAAGATATTTCTTGTCAAGATATGTCTTGTTTATGTCTGTAGTATTATATAAATCCGTGGTTTTCACAGCAATTATAGGATATTACAGCTGTCTGACTTAATTCGACATGTTATGCATTTACTTTGTATAAATGCGGGAAAATAGGTTAAATTATGCATCAACAGGAAGAAGACTTTTTCCACGAATTTGTTTTGTTCAAGTTTCGTCCCACTGTCTGTATCAGTTCTGCAATATATAATCTGATTCAAATTTTTTCTGCAAGCTATTTCCCGTAGTACCGACCGCTGTTGTTTTCACAATCGAACATTCAATGGGGTTGATTTAGAAACGGTTGAGGTTATGTGTGGTAACTTCAAAACTCGGAAGTCGCTAGTGTACTATCGCTTTTAAGTATTTATTACTTGTAGTTGAGTGAAGTTGGCCAATAACGAGCCAGCTCGTACATCGTTATTCGAGTTTTCTAAATATTTGAATACAGACCTAGTACGCGCCATCTTTTCATTCTTTTTCAAAAAGGGGCCTACCTCCCCTCCCTCCCCTCTAATTTGTTTGTTTTACTTTTTCAATTTGTTTATTTCTAAACTCACAACAACAACAAAAGTGTTAGGGAGCACCCTCCTCTCGCCCAAAACATCCCCTCTACCTCCCCTTCCCCTCTATTTATTTTACTTTTTCAATTCGTTTGTTTCAAAAGTCTTCGAATAAAATTGGAAGGGTGCTCCCTCCCCTCCCACTCCTCCCCTATTTATTTTTTTACTTTTTTCAATTTTTTTATTTCTTAACTCTCAACAATAACAACAACAACAAAAGTCTTGGAGGCATCCTCCCCATCGCCCCAAACCATCTCTCTCCCCATCTCCTGCCCCTCTAATTATTTTTTTACTTATTAAATTTGTTTATGTCAAAAGTCTTCCCCCACCCCTTCCCCTAATTGTTTTGTTTACTTATTACTTATTAATTTTCACAAGTAAGCCGAAAAATAAGTCGCCGTAAATTTCTGGGGTTGTCATTAATCGTTAAGCGTTCGTGTAATCAAGCGAAACATCAGCAGTGCATTTGTTGTATAAACATACCTATTATCAGCCCCCCCCCCCCCCCCAACGCTTTAAACAATATTAAAACAATAAATATTCGACTTTGAAAAGTTAAGGTCCGCCTACCGCTGTAATGTAAGGCGAGATCTGATTAGATAAGCGACTACTGCTGAACAATGAGCGCTTAGCTTTGTAATGAATTTCGACATGAGTGTGTTTACACGACGCGTGTAGAGAACCAACATAGACGACAAACTAAGCCTGTCATAAATGCCCCGGTCACAAATTCACGGATCGTCTCGCCGGATCCACTAAGGATGGAAACTCACGGATGACCCCGGAAAAGACTATATCCGTGGTCCGCTACGGATGCACCACGGTTTCACTACGGGTTTTGACGGATCAACCAAGGATAATGCAGAAAATGGGCTAGATGAAAACGGGGAGTGATACGGATTGCTACGGTTCGGTACGGATTGGTACTGTTTAGTACGGAATGACACGTGTCACGGCGTATGCATTGCGGATTAACAACGAATCGCTACGATTTTAGTACGGGTTAGCACGAATTAGAACGGTCTGGCTAGGAAAAGTACGGACTCTCACGGAGCGCCACGGACCTGCTACGATAAGCAATCCGTATACATAAACTCCCGCGCTCGCGTGTTCATACCACAACTTCAAAATGCCACCACGAAAGAGGGGAGCAGCAGTCAAGAGTCCAGCAAATTGGGTCAAGGCCCAGACAACCACACAGTCACGGTCTGACGAAGCGAGTAATGTTGGGGAGTTGACTTTACCCCACCCTTCTTCTGTACGAGATACAGAGAGAGCAGAAAAGAAAGAGAAAAACCGGCAACAGCCCCTGCATCTCACGTCGGAGCAACAGGATGATGTCATTCAATGGTTCCAGGAACATGAATTCCTATACGACAAGGGCCATGCTGACTACAAGCTGACTGAGAGAAAGACCGCCCTCTGGAGAGAAAAAGCACAAGCGCTAGGCATCTGCGACGGTCAGTAAACAAATATACATGTAATCAGTTTTATTCTTTTTCGGTTGTGGGAGGGGTGCTTAAAACTTACATCGATTTTGTAGAAAGCGAAGCTTATTCAATACAATCTCGATTGCACATATCCCTGCGTAAATTGTGGTGATTATTGTGGGAGGAAACCGGAGTACTCTGAGAAAACCCACGTGTCCGAGTGGGCGACCACCGTACCCTATCGCATGCACCCCAACGGGAATCGAACCTGGGTTGTAATGGTGACATGCGAGCGCGCAACCGACTGCGCCACCCGGAGACCCCTTAATTGGGTGCTTGGGTTGAATATTTCCACATTAATTTATTAATGTTTTTTTCTTGTATCTTTTTTATTTTCTTTTAAAACAAACTAGTTGAAATATTTAACAAAGCTTCTAGTATGCAAATCTGATAGATCTACTAGCTGTTATAATGATCACTGGAAACATTTTCTTCTTTTCATATTTTTCAGGTCCAAGGTTGAAATGTTGGGTAGACTGTGTCCGAACCCAGTACGGCAAGCTGACCAAACGGCCATCGGGGTCAGGGGGGCGTTTGTCAGAAAGGGATAAGTGGAAGTTCTCCTTCCTCAAGACACATCTACGGGATACCCAGTCGGGCTGGAGTTGATGTAAGTTATCTTAATGTGTAGTAATACGAAGTATTTGGGGGCTATATAGTGCGGCGTCTGGGAGTATTCATCACCTTCAGTGGTATTTCTAGTTTTTCCTTGGGTTGGGATTTTCAAAATTCGAAATTTTAAGGTGTGTGGGATGGGTTGGGATGGATTTTGGTAGGGAGGGATGTGGACGTGAATTAACTTATTTTTTTGTAAAAAATATGAGGGTAGCCAATTGCACAATATTTCTTTTAGTTAAAACATGAGTGTGGTTGTAAAGGAGGTGTAAAATGTTCGTTCCGTTTGTAAAAGCAATTGTATTTTACTAAACATTTATCAGAGAATATGGATTACTAGTTTCCCCCCATACATTCTATATTGTAAATTTCAAGACGTTCTATTGGCATGCGCGCCTTACCATATATATTTGTTTAATGAGGGGTTAAATTAAAAACTTGCGCGATGCCGATCGCAAATTTAAAATTGAAACTTCAAATTGAAAGTGTTTGGAATAAAAACTATCGCAAATTTTGTTCTCTTTCTTCTGCTTCCAGCTTATGTCCAAAATCCGGGAGAAACACCCAGAGCGGATGCAGGACTCCCAGGACAGTGACGAGGAGGAAGAAGTTGGAGAGGACAAGCTTCCGGCCTCATCACCCGCCATGTCCTCCGCCAGTGGGGAGACATACACATCAGCCGCCGCCAAGAGGAAAAGGAAGCCCAGCAGAGAGGACTCCACTGCCTTTCTCCAGCGCTTGGACGAACGCATTCAGCAGTCTAGTCAGATGCAGGAGAAGCTGTTCAAGCACATGTCAATGCCCACAGACCCTAGAGCAGCAGAGCGGCACCTGTGGGCACAGTGGTTTGGTGCTGCAATTCCGGATATTGACGACTCTCTGTGGTCCGAGTTCCAGACGGAGTCTCTACGCTTGGTTATGCTACGTTTACACTATGTTCCCGGCGGCCACGGCATTCACGGTTCATGCCACCGTGGAGTAAACGGGATGAACGCGAGATAACGCGGGGGGACGGGATATGCAAACGTTACAGACCGTAATTGCCGTGGATGCCGGGCCAGAATTTTAAACTGTCAAAAAATTTGCCGCGGCAGCCACGGTGCGGATGAGAAACGTAATAGGCCGTAGTAAAACGGGGTAAACGCTATAAAACGTGACAGTACGTAATAGGCCGTTACAAAACTTGGAAGTGGTCCGTAGTGGGACGGGAATCATATGTATTCCCCGGCATCTGAAGTTCCTTTCCAGTTTTGTCACGTTGTGCACCGTTTTGTCACGGTTCTCACGGCAAGCTAGGGTGTACTATAGCCGTTTCGTAACGTTTCAATTACGGTGCGTCCCGGTGTGTGACGCTTGCAGGCCGGAGTGTTACGGTACGTTGAGTTCTACTACGGTCTGACACGGTGCTCCTGAGGCTCCAGAAGACGCTCCATCTGCCGGCACTTCAGGTTTACTCGTCGAAGTATCTTGATACACTTATTGCTGTTGCTTGAGGGGTTTTCTTTATACCATGGGCACAAACGTGCTCAAAAGCTCTCCTGCGTCCACGTTTGATCCATATGAGGCATTGACAGAACGTGATAAACGCATCAGACCTGGATGAAGACGTGAACAACTGAAGGGATCCCATCAGAACGCATCGGACCGGGAAGCAACATACATGCATCCCTGGTAGACCGCGGCCCGAACCTTAGTGCACCTTGGAGGAACCGCTTCTTCGCCCCAACGGCCCGTCACGGATACCGTGATAAACCGTGAGGAAACTTAGCACAACCTAACAAAACTTGGATATGGAGACAAAAAAGGCCAAAATCCCACGGTGCAATACGTTTCGGGCAAACGGGGCTGCCGTGGCCGCCGGGAACATAGTGTAAACGTAGCATTAACACCTTCAAGGGGCGCTCTAAGCGTGTGCAGCCAGCACATAATCCGTAATAAACTGTAGTGGACCGTAGTAAGCCGTATTATGCCGTGATGTCACGTAGTAACCCGTAGGAATCCTTGAGAAACCTTGGTAATCCCTACCTATCCCTAATAGAACGTAGTGCGATCGTGCTGATCCGTGACAAATCCGTAACAAACCGTATTGTATCCTTGGCTAATCCGTGGTGTAACCGTACAAGTACGTAGTTCATCGTAACTTACCGTACCGATCCTTGACGACTTGAGTCCGGGGATGCACTTCGAATAAGTACGGTTTATTACGGACTACAACGGATTAGTACGTTCTAAGACGGATCAGTAAGGATGTACTACGGTTGTCTGATCCGTGGGGAATTTTTGAACATGCTCAAAACTTGTCACGGATATACAAGTACTACTACGATTGACCAAGGATACAATACGGACAGCTATACGGACCACTACAGATTGCCACGAATGATGCCGGATCGTATCCGTGGCTAATCCGGCGTCCGATCCGTGAATGTGTGACCGGGGCAAAACTGATCAAACGGACAACCCGTGAAAGGTGCGGTATTGCAATAAATACTCAGTCTAGAGTTTAGCCCCCATTTGATTAGAAATCCATCAAATAAGCGACATGTTAATATAATTAATTGCTCTGCATGTGTTTGTAATTCTAACCCTGGTGTGACTCTAAATAGCCCTTATATCTTCAAGGTATGTTACTGATCACTCTTATCAGATTAGAAACAACACTGATGGCTCGTTGGTAGTACATTACCACTACCACGATAGAGACACTGGGCCCGTTTTATCAATATTCGTACGAACGAGCGTTCGTAAGATACGAAATGTTCGTAAGAATTGTCTTACGAAAATACTTACGACCGTTTATCAACGCGGTCGTAAGTATGACAGTGATCTTACGAATAAGAATGTTCGTGCGCATAGTAAATCAGTACACGCTCTTCACGGGGAGGTCAAAAGAGACGTATCTCGCAGGTGTCTTGGACACTACGGACCGCGGACATTACGGACCAGACACTTCGGACCATATGTAGGGACATAACGGGCCAAGCATTTAAAAAAAAAGATTTTCAATAATTTTACCTTTAACGAATGCAGAAACTGATTCTTATATTGAATCTTTATTCGTGATTTTATGGTACATTCGAGGTTAGATCGATACATATATTCGAATATCAACCAACATTTAACACAGCATGTATTTTGCATGGCGCACTGGACAACTTCCTTGTATGAAAGGAGCCCAAAATTATGAATTAAAGACCTTTTAGCCATCGTAGCAACAGCACTGAATGAGCCCATTCAAATATGTTTGCGTTAAGATGAGCCAGATACATTTTTAACGCAGTGTGTATGTTTGCATGTCACGCCCACAAATATGTTGGTCTCTCAATTTATAACGTATAAATTTGAAAAAAGTGATTTCCTTATGACTCATCAAAGTCGAAAGAAAGAATGCATACAGGCATTATATTCTGCTGCGTTTATGCAAACATATTCTAGCCAACTTATTCAAAATACTGAAAAGAATCCCTTGTCAGTTTTAGTTTGAATGGAAATTCTTTATACGACAGATAAAATGAATTCAAAGCTTATCACATGTAAAACTACAATTATATCCACGAGTAGATTGAAACGTATGCATTGAAATAGAATGTATTCAATTTGTAATATAAATCTCACTTTATAAGTTAAATCATGATTTATATATTGACAACAAATGGTTAAAATGAACTAAATAGAACATTCTTCTATATTTAAAATGAAATGTTCATGTTGTGACATAAAACTGTAAGAATATTGAATATATGGAAAAATATTCACATTTTTTAAATCAGAAAGAAGCCTTTTCCGTCTGTTATTTTCCCAATGCCTTCACTATATTATTACCACGACATTTTGAAGTTTTAATAATACTAACCGATATTTAGACATGCAACTTTTTTCCTCATCAAAAACAGTTCAAGTTTTCATTGTGCCATTTTAAAAAAAAATCTCTACCAACTTACACTTTAAAGTTTAATTCTTGTCATTTATTAAAAAAAACTTTAAAGCGGCAAGGCATATTCATGTCAAAAACGAGGCAAACTAACTTCTCAGAGAAAGACGAAAAAACTTCGGTGGACAGCTGCTTTAAAGTACTGGGACAACGTATCAGATCACTGAACAGTGTTCAATAAGATATGCAGGCAGATATGGCTGCCTTATATTTCTTAAAACATCATTATTGCAGGTCTGATGACTTAGTATATAAGATGCGAATGTTTACCCAACAGGGGCTGGTCATAAGAGGTTCGAACTGAAATATGAAAGTACTGTAGTGGTGTGGCGCTTGATGAGGTGCTCGAAGCCACGCCCCCTCTACACCAGCAGGGCGCTCTACCAACTGTACTAACCAGTTGTCTGTATCACCCCACACCGCTGCTCTCCTCCCACTTACGTCACTATTCTGCTGCTACCTTCATATAATGCAGATGGATGTGCACCCAGTGTGGGACTCGACCCCTCCCCAACTCTCGTAAGGTGTTCTACCGTTTTGTCACACTCTACTACATAGCTTAAGAACTAGTATATTGAGTGGTATTCTAACTCAGAAGAATAAAAACTTGCTTAAATAATTTATTATTTTCTTGAGTTTGAACTAGAAGATTTAATTTATTGAGGATTTAATACTTTATTTTGCAGTCAAATGTCATTGAGGATGTCATTCAGCTGGTGATGTTAATGATGCAGACTACTGTTAAAGAAAATGTGAAGTACTGCTTAAAGTCACAACCACTGTAATTCTAATGACTTACAAGAAATGCATTAATGCAAAGCATCCAAGGGCGCCGCAAAACTGGTGCACAAATGTTTTGGAATAGCGTAATGGCGGGAAAATGTTTTGGAATTGTCCATTTTCACACTATCATTGGCGTGTATTTCCTTTTAAACACCGTAACTTGCATAAATATCCACGTTACAAGTACCAATGTGTTAACATTGATATAACTAAATTGAAAATGAAGTTTTTTATAATTAATTCTTTATTATTTTATCTCCGACACATAACACACATGCTGTTTATGTAGAATCGTCCTATTTTTCGGGTATCAGCAAGTATCTATCATAAACATATATTTCGTTTTAACTTTGTAAAAGACATTTATTCGACAATACAAATGCATTAAAAATATTTTATTTCTAAATCATAAAAATACAAAAAGTAACGTGTAATGTTTACTGCAGTTTAATCCTTAATAAAAAAAATAGATTCAGTTATAAATAGATGCTCCTACCATAGTCTCAAAAATTTCGTGATTCCATTAAAGGCCCCGCCCTCATGGGCGGCGCCAATAAACTGGACATGTCAAGCTTATTGTACGATATAAAATTATTGAGAATTGTAACCATGGCAACACTGGTATTCAATATGGCGTTTACAATGTCACAAATAAACATAGTAAGGTTTGAAAAAGTTCAAACTTGTGTTTAAATGATTAAGAATGTACTTTGGTGTGAAATAGAAATAAACATACGCAACAATATCGCTGATCAGATAAATCCGGCTGATGCAGATCGATAGCGATGTGGCTACTGTCAGCGGTCAATTTGTCTGTCGGTAGTTTCCGTAAGTGATCGTAAATTTTACCCCAAGTCGGCTGTGAAGTGACCAGATTAGGTCTCAAGGTTACTATTCTTCTAGCACATTTTGTTTGTATTTGCGTTTATTTATTGTCGCCATCGGTTTCCCTTATGGGTGACGCCTCCGGACGAATGTTAGTCTTATAAGATTTTTGGAGATTATTATCGATTTCCTCTTTATATTACATGTATATAGCGGAAGCAAGTGCAAAAAAAATTGACCCCCCCCTGTTGTGCACCTTAGCCTTTTGTAACCGTCTAGTAGAATCGTATGCTTTTCACTCTACATCAGCCAGGCGCTTTCAAATTACTTATCATATATATGACAACCACCATTTCCTACCAGATGACTAGTTAAATGAGACGAGTTCGCATTTCTTTCGGTCGAATTACACTATATTTAATGTAAATGTGAGTGGTTGAATATAAATGCAAACCCCCCCGTAAAATAAGTTTTAATAATTCAAAAGGTAACAAATGAAAGTTTGTTATTCCACCTGTAGTTTTAAGATAACTTAAACAATAAAACAGTTATAGCCAAAAATGTCAACTGCTCTCTCTATATTCTATAGTGTCGACTGAAAAGCAAAATTGTTGTCCATGATACCTGAATTCAGGTCTGATATTGCCAGTGTCAATATCAAGGTCAAGATATAATTCAAGATCAAAGGTCATTTTCAAGGTTAAAAGTTCAACTTTTCTGAAAATATCAAGTATAATATGACACATTGCTGTGTGTAGTGTGTTATAAAGTAACCAAGTGTTTGTACTAACCATGATTATATTTAAGATGGCGTATAATAAATCTGCTTCCTGGGCTTAAACCTTCAAAAGAGGAACTTGAAAACCATTCACAAATTATCGAGTCACACATTCATCGAGAAAAACCTCCAATTTTATTACCGGAAATTATCACAATTTATTACGTCTGTAAATGTATACAGATGAAATGCTGCAATACATTATGAGAATGACAACATTATATTGTATCATATCTTGACCTTGATATTGACACTTGTAACATCAGACCTGAATGCAGGTATTTTATTTCTAATTCACACCAAAGTACATTCTTTATGATTTAAACACTCGGGTACTTCCGGCAAAATTTTTCAAACCTTACTACGTTTATTTGTGACATTGTGAAAGCCATCTTGAATACCAGTGTTGCCATGGTTACAATTCTGAATAATTTTATATTGTACAATAACATTTAAAAGGTAAATATATTGAAGGTTTTTTAAATTTGCTTAGTCATAAACATGAGAAAATGCCTACATACAGTTTGTAAACATGTTCTCAAAGCCACACATACACAAGTCCGATACAGGAGTTTCTATCACGACGTACGTGCCGTGTTAGCGCTTGCATATAGCAAATATCTGTTTCGCAATTCCGGAAAACTTCTAATAAAAGTCATAATGCAGTATTTTTTAGTATGTCTGTATGAAGGCATTAACGTGCATTTCAATATTATTTCCTAGTGTGTTTTGATATAAGAGTAGACTATCTACCTTTAACCGTTTAATTGATATAGGCGTTGCAAGCAAATTGAAACAAATTACATGAATACACAACTACATCCAGTTATAAATGTTAATTACCATCATATTTATTTACAAGTATTCGTTATAGAAATTCGAAAATATTCCGATTCTTTAAAATTAGCACCGCTAATTATGGGTATGTCGCGACATTACCGTCCATAAAACCTGACAAGCCATACGGTATATGGACAAAATCCCCTCCGGACAAAATCCCCTTAGCTTATTTTGCACAAGGCGGACACAATCCTTCGTGAATTTTACAAGGTGGACAAAATCCCCTTCATGAATTTAACAACTAGGACAAAATCCCCTTTATGAATTGTACAAGTAGGACATAACACCCTCTGATATTTTTTTCAAAGTTGAAAAACATTTCAAAATAATAACAATTTTGTACTGTTGATTTTCAAAATCCAAGCTACAAGAAGCTATTTTGCAACAATAACAAAGGCAAAGATGAAATACTTAAGGGATGTTATGTCCACTGTTGAAAAAAAATATCAGAGTGTGTTTTGTCCTACTTGTACAAAATGTCCGGGGGGGGGGGATTTTGTACTACAAGTCATACACATGGTAGGTGTATTTTCAAAACGCTATAATTGAAAACCATGCAACATAACTTCATTTCAAAAAGTTTTTTATAGAGGCAAATAATTAAATGATGTTTTCGTGTAAAAAAATTGAATTGTGATTTCTGTGCCAAATGGGCAATTTTTTCTGCTCTCACAGCCAATTATTTTATGTCAGAGATGATAAACACATTTATTGTATTTCAGGGAGCATACATCAACCTGTTTGTAGTTTAAGTATATACTTTAGGCGGTTAACAGTTAATACATTTTATAAGTGTGCTCCCTGATCATGTTCATTTTGGACATTTAAAAGAGTCAACTTCTGCCAAATCAGCATGAATGTTTCAATATCTACCCTATTTCACAGAGTTTATGACGAAATGGCTTCTTATTCACTTGTGACAAGGGTTTTTACCGAAGGCTAACTGGGAGTACGTACAGGAGGTGCTTTTTCCCATTGAAATTTGTTAAAATGATGGTACTTTTATGATTTGGTCGTTCTGTATTTTTAACAAGATAATACAAGTGCAATTCTCATGAATGAGTCCTAAAAATTTACACCCCGAAATGCCCCAGAAGCCACCATTTCATATATTTATATTGTAAACATTTTACGGGGGACCCCCTAAAAGGAGGGGGATAAACCCCTTCCGTAGCTACCCCACTCTGCGCAGCGCACCACAAGTGCTTGGCATGTTCACCATGTTTGCCTCCCCCCCAGTCGTGAATTTCTGGATCCGGGCTTGGTACATGATTATACAATAAGAATGATCATGGAATAACTTATGAAAGTTGAAAGTAAGTTGTCTGCCAATACCAGAATGACATTGGTGTTTACATCAGAAGCAACTGTGTATTACAACAAAAGTTTCAAGGAACACATTACAAAGTGAAACAAAAATTCCCAAAATGCATTTTCTTCAGGGGACTTCGCCTCTGTTCTCCGAAATACGCGGCCCCCTTGACCCCCGGCAAAATTTTCCTCTGTTTTCACACTTCACTGTTGGCATCCCTGAAAAAGCTTGACATTTTCAGTTTATATTCATATGTATCAAGTGTTCTCATACCTAAAATCTTCAACAAATTAAGTCAATTTTGGTGGAGCTACAGCATTTTCTTCACTATTTTTACCATTTGACCTTAAATATGACCTTGACCTTCGACATTTATCAATGTCTGAACATATGATTGGTTTGCACTTTCATAGTGAATGTTGATTAATTCCATTTAGTAACTATAACTGCTTACTGAAATATACAGTAGGGCATTTTTTAATTTTACTCTATTATTCTGTGAATTTTCTGTTTTCGTAGAAATATAACCATGCTTTTCAGAATATACTTACAGGGCCTTTTTCATATTATACAGTTATATTCAAAAACGGTGGCCGTCTTGGACACCATCTTGGATTTTGGGGCCCGCACCAACTTTAGAAAATTTATGCCGGTGGTCTGATAACTACAGACCCTGACGTTTGTTTTACTCTTGTGGTCACTTCACCTTGATTTTAGCCTGTAAAGTCACCCACTGCTGTATAAACAATGTTGTTTTATTATATTTGTTCGCATTTCGTAGAAAGGGAAATCCGTGTACTGTAGTATATTCTTTACGTGTAAGATCGCCCTCCCAGCTTTGATACTCGTGTATTCAGGGGACACTAATGCGTTGATGATGTTTCAGCAAATTCCAACTCGATTGTCTCCCTTAACATTTAGGGAAGAAACGTACTGTGAGGAGTTTGGTGCATTCGGCAGACCTCGAGTTATTACATAACCTACATGATGATTGCAGCAAATACCCTCCCCTATAGTAATTGCCCTCCCCTTATAGACATGTAAGTCCTTCCCTAGAATTAAATACCCTCCCGAAGTAAAGTATGACAAAGTTCCACGCTTGGTAAATAGCTGAAAAACACGATGAAAGTAGATTAGCCATTTACAACTTGTATGTCTTTATTGCTAGGCGTATGATAGCTACAAGTTCAGTATGAAGTTCAGTAAAAAAGACACCGCTATAAAAGGAAGAATAAACATAACATGTTCCTGCTAACTCTCATTCCACTGACATACAATACAACGGAATATTCGTGTAACGACATAAATCCTGTGGGAACGATTTTACTCAATGTGTCATTGCTCAAATTCAATATGACGACGTACATTCAGGGTAAAAACACGGTCAAAATAACGAGAGTTGACTGTATTGTATTCTTGATCCAAATTGTATAATTTTTATTATGCGGAATATTTGATATATTTTCAATAAGTTACATGAATCATATTTAGGTGAAGATGTGCGGTTATATACATAGTTATATTGATATATTGATACTCATGTATAGGCCTACATAGTTTCCACATATACAATATTAACATCCCTTGTTCTTAACTGTTGGCCATTTTGTTAGGCAAAACTGATAAGCCCTTATAGGAGTAATTTCCAAATATGTGATAATTGAGAAAATACCAAGAAAATTTGCATGTGACAACCACTTTCTCTTCAACTTACTGAGCCAAATGCCCACATGAGCAGAATGAATAAGTTATGTTATATATATCGGATAAGTTTATCATCGTTTGGATTGGCACAGTGGCAAAACGGTACGGGGGGTCCTAACTTAATTTACAGATACACCCAACCTCACACTTCCAACACCCAAATGTAACGAATAACAATAAAATAAATAAAAACATATTTTCTTGCCGCGATGTATCGATTGTTCACATAATCTACTGGGATTTTCAGTAATGAAGCGAATAGTATATCGTGTTATAGAAGTTGTTGTAAAAAGCGGCGAAACAGGTGGCCACGGTTGTGTATCATTCTAGCTTTTATAATTGACTTATTTGTACGGAAAGCAATTTCCCGTAAATTATATGCATTTATGTAATAAAAAGTGATATTTCAAAAAGGATGAAAGAATGATATAATGGTCAGAAATAATGCACCTTACCAGTATCATTATATCCCCCGTTCAAAACAGGCATTGCTTATTAATCCCGAAACATAATTTGCGTATGAAATAGTGCAGTAGATTAAATAATCTTGATTGCGTGAATATGATACGCCATTGATTGCCTGTGCTGGTGTGAATATGATACGCCATTGATTGCCTGTGCTGGTATGAATATGATACGCCATTGATTGCCTGTGCTGGTGTGAATATGATACGCCATTGATTGCATGTGCTGGTGTGAATATGATACGCCATTGATTGCCTGTGCTGGTATGAATATGATACGCCATTGGTTGCCTGTGCTGGTATGAATATGATACGCCATTGATTGCCTGTGCTGGTATGAATATGATACGCCATTGATTGCCTGTGCTGGTATGAATATGATACGCCATTGATTGCCTGTGCTGGTGTGAATATGATATGCCATTGATTGCCTGTGCTGGTATGAATATGATACGCCATTGATTGCCTGTGCTGGTGTGAATATGATATGCCATTGATTGCCTGTGCTGGTATGAATATGATACGCCATTGATTGCCTGTGCTGGTGTGAATATGATATGCCATTGGTTGCCTGTGCTGGTATGAATATGATACGCCATTGATTGCCTGTGCTGGTGTGAATATGATATGCCATTGATTGCCTGTGCTGGTATGAATATGATACGCCATTGATTGCCTGTGCTGGTGTGAATATGATACGCCATTGATTGCCTGTGCTGGTATGAATATGATATGCCATTGATTGCCTGTGCTGGTGTGAATATGATATGCCATTGATTGCCTGTGCTGGTATGAATATGATACGCCATTGATTGCCTGTGCTGGTGTGAATATGATATGCCATTGATTGCCTGTGCTGGTATGAATATGATACGCCATTGATTGCCTGTGCTGGTATGAATATGATATGTCATTGATTGCCTGGCTGGTGTGAATATGATACGCCATTGATTGCATGTGCTGGTGTGAATATGATATGCCATTGATTGCCTGTGCTGGTATGAATATGATACGCCATTGATTGCATGTGCTGGTATGAATATGATACGCCATTGGTTACATGTGCTGGTATGAATATGATACGCCATTGATTGCATGTGCTGGTATGAATATGATACGCCATTGATTGCCTGTGCTGGTATGAATATGATACGCCATTGATTGCCTGTGCTGGTGTGAATATGATATGCCATTGATTGCCTGTGTTAGTATGAAAATGATACGCCATTGATTGCCTGTGCTGGTGTGAATATGATACGCCATTGATTGCCTGTGCTGGTGTGAATATGATACGCCATTGATTGCATGTGCTGGTATGAATATGATACGCCATTGATTGCCTGTGCTGGTATGAATATGATACGCCATTGGTTGCCTGTGCTGGTATGAATATGATACGCCATTGATTGCCTGTGCTGGTATGAATATGATACGCCATTGATTGCCTGTGCTGGTATGAATATGATACGCCATTGATTGCCTGTGCTGGTATGAATATGATACGCCATTGATTGCCTGTGCTGGTATGAATATGATACGCCATTGATTGCCTGTGCTGGTGTTTATGGTTCTCTAAACTTGTCTTAAGATCTGCAGGGTGCTTAGTATAAGCCTTTGTAATGTTACGGTATCATAATAACGACGGAGTTACTTGAATTAAGATTTAAAAGTCCACTGTTATGAATACCGGGTGATATGTCACTAATAATTTCAGAAAATTATTTAAGTTTGTCCTTATTTACGTTGTATTTTACATCAAACAACTTATATTAATCACTTTCGATGTCTGCTTCCTGGCTACCAACCAGTACTCGCGCCACATTTAGGGATTGTGCAGTTCGTGATCAAATCCCGCTCATCGCGGAGCTCGAACTCACAACCTTCGGATAAGAAGTCAGGCGTTCTCCCCATCACCCAAATCGCCTCGCTAAAGTCTATGTACAAATTTGCGCACAATTCAGTTTAAGTAAGTAAATTGTTTATTATAGTGACTTGTGCATATTATATTTACAAACATATTTACAATACATAAATTCGGAGGCACCCGGCCCATTGGGCCTATAAGTCACCTTAACAGTTAATCGTAGTTTTTATCCACTCGGTAAATGACAATTTATAAGTACATGTACAAAAATATATGATAATTTTTTTGTGATAATCTGTAAAGCATGTTTAACAATAATAGTTATAGGATTCAGTAGAGGAGTAAGTTGGATCATTTTAAATGAAACAAAGTCAAATTGTAGAGACGAGTTAGTATGAGAACTGACACTGTTTTGAGAGTAATACAACTAAGTAATTATGTATGTACATGAAAATACGTAATATATGGAAACAATTGTATATAATCTAGTACAATCTTTTTGATAATAAACATGTATAAAATTCAATATTTTATAGGAACCGCTTATGTATACCAACAAATTAGGACAATGTGGTTCTACAATTCATATAATATACATTAATTTCTCAATAATATGCATAAGTGTCACACTACATATTTACAAAAACAGTGTACATACAAAAATGCATTCAGTAATACACATAGCAATTTCAATACGTAGGATGTATTGGCCTGGAACAAACAACACGGTCATAGTCCGACAAGTTTACGTATTTATAGTTATGCAATGTAATCACATGTACATACATGTATAACGTGTTGTAAAGGTTAATTAATAGTTGCTATACATGAACTATGTCTTGTAAGGAATTTTAGTTACAAATGATAATGTTCAATGAAAAAGAATATCTCTTCTTCTGAGATAAGCACAAACCAGAAACTTTGCTAATTTTCTAGGATGTGTGTTTATAACATGTATAAGTCTACCATCAATATCCATATCAGTATTGTCAAATAAATCAAAAAAAGAATGTTGACGAAGATCATTGTAAATATCACAATTGAACAAAAAGTGTTTTTCATCTTCTACTGAATTTAGTGAACAGAGTCTACACAGTCTTTGATCTGGGCGTTCACCAGTAAATCTCCCGGTTTCAACTCTTAAAGGTAGGATTCCTGTCCTAAAGTGACATAGGATAGAACGTTCACGTTTGGTTAGGTTTAACTTCACATAGTTTTCGCACTTGAAATCGGTCTTGAAAATACGATACGTTCGTAGTTTAGGAATGGTTTGTATATTCAATGACCATATATTGGAGTAATGGTTAATTAGTAAAGTCCGTGCTTGTGATAGGTTGACTGCGGATCTGTTGTCAAAGTGAACAGATAATCCAAGTGTTGTCATAACGCGTTTAATTTCACATGACCAATTGTTACTGACACTGTTGTAATCCATGATAAAAGCTTTCTTGGTGATACGATTATCATCCATCACGATCAGCCTGTTCCACATTCGTAGCATGTTTCCCCAACGTCTATACATGCTTGGTAGCCAACCTGTGTCCCCCAACATCGCAAGTACCGGCGTGAAACGATGTACTCCTAAAAAGTATCTCATGGCTCGATTCTGAATGTTGTCAATTTGTTGATACATTTTGAATCCCCAGACCGACGAGCAATAGTCTAGAATTGGCACAACACAGGATGTATATAGTTTGTCATACGATTGAAATCCAAAGTCATTAAGATTGTGAATTTTGCTAATTATGCCACCAAGGGCACGACCAGCAGCCTTTCCAAGTGATTCACTGTTGGATGAGAAATCCTTTTTTTCGTTGAAGATAACGCCTAGATATTTATATGAAGAAACAGTTTCTAATGCATTGTCACCGATCTTAAAATCGAATTCGCTTCTAGGTATGTGCTTATTACGGAAGTGTATACATTTGGATTTATTCGTGTTGATAAGTACTCTCCAACGTTTACACCAGTTATGTATAGTGTCTAGCATAGATTGTAATTTTTCCTCACTGTCGGCCATTAACACTATGTCGTCTGCATACATAAGCATGGAGAGTTTAATGTCGTCCACTGGTATTCCAAGGTCAAGGCTGTTGATTTCTTGAGCGAGATCATTTGCGAAAATAGCAAAAAGTGTCGGTGATAAGTTGCAACCTTGTTTCACGCCTGTTTCACAATTAAACCAGTCTGTGAGTTTGTTATTAATCCGCACACAAGATGACGAACTTGCATATATGTTTTTAATTGACTTGTAAATCTTGCCATCAATATTATTTATCAACAGTTTGTACAGTAGCATATCTCTGTCTATGTAATCGAAACATTTTTTGAGATCGATGAAGGCGGTAAACACTGACTTATTGTTACGTATTATACTATTCAAAGTAAACACGTGATCTTCGCACGATCGGGATTTCCGGAAGCCGTTCTGTTCGTCTGCTAGAATGTCGTTGTCTTCTAATACGCATGATAATCTTTTGTTCAGGAAGGAAGTATATAACTTGCTTATACATGATTATATCTTTGCCGTCTTGATCTTACGTTTTTGTACCAATAATTACTAATTATATATTGTCGTAGCATAATGTACATTTGTCGTTTTGGTGTACTTGTGTATTTTATTGTAGGGATACAAGTTAATGTACAATAACAAAGTGGGAAACCAACTGTTCTTGTCATGTTTACATGTTTCCAAACGTCTCATCCAGACAAAAAACACAACAACTCAAATACGCATTTGTCAAATATCAAACGTGCGTAATTAAGCATTCAGAAGTTTCGTTGGAAGATAATGTGTGTTAGATAAAAGTATTAAGAATAGAGGCAACAGCTACGCTATAAAAACGTCGCTTAGTTTTGCGCAGTAATGGTGAACGAGGGATTCATTTGAATGTTAACGCTGGGTTTACGATACTCGTCGACGATTTTACGAACTCATTTAAGAATTAGGTAAACCTTCATCTTTTCTAAGGCAGATGAAACTACTGTGCGGTATATTTTGTCATAAGGCATTGCTAAGAAAATATTTGGAGTTGACTATTTTAGGTACGATGATATCCCTTACCTAGGTCATAAACTCGACACTGACATAGTCGCGTTCTTTGGAACTGAGAGTGACAGACAGGCTAAAGGGACCATACGTTTCATGCTATTATCACTGCACCGACAAATAGTTCATGTGTCATGTTCATCTTTTCTTATTGTCAGTGAAAGTGCGAGACATGTTGTTGTTGAGCGGTTGTAGTCATAGAAAGGTTAATTAGTCAGTTCAAATCATACGAAAAAGGTGGTTAAGGAGAGGTTGTTGTTCATCAGGGAGCCAGTCTGAAGAAATTGTAATGTGTGATATAAAATAAAGTAACGACAAGTAGTATATCATTGTACACTCGTAACATAGTGAGAGTATTTTGATGAATATAATTATTTTCTACAAATGTGATGTTTATTTTATTTTGTGACTCTGCATTTCGGCGCCGTACTAGCCTAGCTTTGCTATTTGCATATCAGTGTTGTGTAAACCAAACAAATATTATGTTAACCACTAAATCAACTTCTCTTCAACCGAACAACGTTTGTAACCTTGACGCAAATTGGGTAACCTTTCGATAAGGGGTACGTTACCTTACCGAAATCCACTGGATTTCGATGAATCTACCGAAATCCATTTTGGATCTGGAGTGACCAGCAATCGTAGCATCTCGGCAATGTTTTTTTGTTCCATTGGTTCTCCCTTTTAGCTCCGTGCTACTTTCGCCGTGTGTATGGCAAAGGTATGTATGTGTTTGAGCTTCCGTGGTCGCGTATTTATGATTGCTGGTATCAGATCCCTTTCCCACCGCTGTTGCGTGTCGGAATCCCCCGCGAGGTAAATTTTGTAAGTCAGGAAGCTACTCAGGCAGCTACCGGAAGGTCGGTGGTCCTCCCAAGCTTGAGTCTTCTCCGCCCTACTTACTGTGACTATGCACTACAGAACCAAGATTTTAGGTGACGAAAATGACAGAAGCAAACATGACTGAACCATTGTGTACTTCAACAATGCATGCTTTGTCAAGTATCTATGGAATATTGCCACCAACTATTGTTATGCAATTCGACGTAGCAAGCACTCTAAATTGCTACATGTACTAAGATGTTTGTCAGTCATTATGAACCTTTTGACTAAGATTTTATGCTAAATGTTCATATTGCATGAACAATGAATTCTATGTCATGGTCGAGGTAAGACCTCAGAAATCAGTAAACTTGTCTTTAATAGAGAATAAGTGGAGATCTAACAAATCATATACAAAATAGCTGAAACACGCTGCTGTTATGAATATATATCTGTCAGTGCAGGCATGCAATATCACAACTATCCGAACAAAAACAACAACAACGACAACAACAACAAAAACAACATAAAAAACAACAGCATACTATTCAAAGAGTTTCTACTATTATACACCCAGTAATACATTGTCTATGTAGAAATACAGACAATAGATCTTAATATCTAGAGTAGAAATACAGCGTCCGTAATACGCATGATACACAAGTATTTTGTCACCCAATCCACTGTTATCGGAGTATACTCTAATACCGGAAAAGTACGGGCAATTGTCTATTAACCACAACTATAACGAAACGGGAAATCGGGCGGAAATATAATCGACAATTTTATAAGTGACAACAGGATAGAAAATTGATACAAATTATACCAATCGGTTGTTTTATCTTTACGTGTTGGGATATTTTAGGAATATTAACTTCTTACCGACAATTTGTTTTGAATGACGTGTACAAGTTGTGGTGTCGATAAATAATGAATATACGTGCGTATTTCGTTTATCCGCGTCTAGTTAGTTCCAAGAACCTGGATTTTTCGAAGTAATGTGACAACATAACGAAAACAGAAGTTGAATGGATAAACTATTATCTAGAGACATTGATTTTAACGATAATGTAATCGAAATTTGTCTAGTTCAAAGGAATTCAGTGATATATTAAGTAACTTACCAGTTATCGGGATATTCAATTTAGCTGCAATGACTGCAGTAATTTAAATGTAAGTATGAAGATTTGGTTGTTTGAATTTTAAATGTGGAGATTAGTTGGTATCGCTATGCGTATTTTGTATATTATATATTTCAAACATTTGTATAATGATTTCTTTACCACAGCTTGATACTGATTCTAAAATTTATATTTTGTTAAAACCTTGTATTCAACTTGATAATATAATTTTGTTTTGGAAGGGATCCGCCTAGATTTAGATTAGAATGGAGAGGCTGGTAATTAGTAACTCAGTTTGTTGATTATACTCGTTTATGGGATATGTAGCATCCGACTGGATAATCGCGTATCCCTTAAGTCCACAAACAAATTATTCCGATATGTATTTTTAAACTTGATGCTGTTATGACTTCAAATCTAAGAAGGATACATGTTTATAATTACTAGTCGTTAATAGCATTATAGTGAATTTAACGAAAAATATATTACTAAATGTTTGCTAAGCACTAAAAATATAACATCACAGAATGAAATGGTTTTACTCAGAATGTTTAGGTGTACATTGGCTATGTTTTAGTTTAATAACGCTTAGTAAGATTTTAGTGGTAAGTTTATGGATTTGTTGTTGTTTAAGGACCTATTTACATAATGAACAAGTACCGCAAACTATTATTTTACGGTTGTCCTGAAAGTAATGTATTCATCAACGCAAAATTACATTTCCAATACTTAGCTAATCCAAGATCAAATGCAAGAAAACGTACGAGCGAAGAATTAAATTCCAGTCGGGTCATTCCGACAGAAAATCACGTGATATTAATTCAAAAGTTGTGTTTTATTTCATAAAAATCTAGAAGCTTAAATTCCAATCATCAAACGTGTTGATTGCCGCTGTTAATTGACATTCTAGCTCGGTGAGCTGCTTCTGTAAATGTTTCATTATATCGGTGTTGAGCGATAATTTTGATTAGTAGGGAAATGTTTGAAGTATCTCAGGGCTCAATTCTCTGCATGTTGCTTGCTAATAATTTGTAATTTTCATCAGAAAGATGTGTCGGTATTTTGCTACGTGTGTTGATTTAGGCAATACAATATGTTTTCTTATTCAAATGAATTTCGAACAGATAATTTGAATCAGACATCCCATCTGATACGTAGGCCTGATATATCTATAAAGGAACATATAGATGACAGGGTTTTAATAAAAGCAAATTAAATGCTTTTATTTAGAAAAACCTAACATGTGTGAGAGTTGCGGGTTAACTTCCTTGTTTTAAATCGATTGTTAACCAAATTATTACTTATACTTATCACTCTCGATGACTTCTTTCTGGGTCACTAGCCAGTACTAATATAGGATTTAGAGTTCGTGGTTCAATCTCGCCCAGTGAGGTATTGGAACCCATGAACTTCAAATCAGGAATCAGTCGCTCGACCCCTTGACCCCCACACTGACCCACTTTTCTAACTGGTTACCCGATGTTTCAATCATCACATTTTTGTACAATCATACATATATTTTTGTTGAAAATCTTTAGGTATGTATCAGAACGATTTGTTTAAGTATGCATATATTTCGAAACAAATGTAGACAACTTCAAAGGGGCCAATTAGAAAGGCATTGTAGTGTATATACCTCGCCTTTCAATTTGTATAGACCGATATTATGTACACGTGTGATAAATATATACATAATGTAGTTTTTAACATACAATGAATTTTCGTCGTCGGTGGTTGTATGAAACATGTTAACACTAACAGTCGTGTAATGGCATAGACTAGCCTTATATGCAACATGTTAACACTAACAGTCGTGTAATGGCATAGACTAGCCTTATATGCAACATGTTAACACTAACAGTCGTGTAATGGCATAGACTAGCCTTATATGAAACATGTTAACACTAACAGTCGTGTAATGGCATAGACTAGCCTTATATGAAACATGTTGACACTAACAGTCGTGTAATGGCATATACTAGCCTTATATGAAACATGTTGACACTAACAGTCGTGTA
The DNA here is from genome assembly GCA_032209605.1 of Mactromeris polynyma. NCBI lineage: Eukaryota > Metazoa > Mollusca > Bivalvia > Venerida > Mactridae > Mactromeris > Mactromeris polynyma. The sequence continues at coordinate 31,573,352 of JASFXZ010000004.1, read as the reverse complement.
ATGGCATAGACTAGCCTTATATGAAACATGTTAACACTAACAGTCGTGTAATGGCATAGACTATATGAAACATGTTAACACTAACAGTCGTGTAATGGCGTAGACTAGCCTTATATGAAACATGTTAACACTAACAGTCGTGTAACGGCATAGACTAGCCTTATATGAAACATGTTAACACTAACAGTCGTGTAATGGCATAGACTATATGAAACATGTTAACACTAACAGTCGTGTAATGGCATAGACTAGCCTTATATGAAACATGTTAACACTAACAGTCGTGTAATTGCATAGACTAGCCTTATATGAAACATGTTAACACTAACAGTCGTGTAATGGCATTGACTAGCCTTATATGAAACATGTTAACACTAACAGTCGTGTAATGGCATAGACTAGCCTTATATGAAACATGTTAACACTAACAGTCGTGTAATGGCATAGACTAGCCTTAATGAATTAAATAGCATTCGTGTCCCGTTCTTACTTCACGTGGACATTAAGAAATATCTTGAAAAAAGTTGGTCGACGCAGTTTGAAGGTTAAGATTTGTTGTGCAACATAAAATTGCCGAGATGTTACGATTGCTGGTCACTCCAGATCCAAAATTGATTTCGGTAAATTCACAACAATTCAGTGGATTTCGTTTAAAACGTACCCTTTATCGAAAGGTTAACCAATCCGCGTCAATGTTACAAACATTGTTCAGTTGAATAGAAGTCGGTTTTAGTGGTTAACGTAAGATTTGAGTGGTTAACCCAACACTGATATGCAAATAGCAAAACCATGTTAGTACGGCTGCGCCAATTAATACAACTGCTTGTGGTAGAAGATAGTGTTTGATGTTATAAACCGTAAATTATGTTTTTTCTCGGCGATATAGACCAATGCTAAGGTTACATTCTAAGACTGGTTTCCACACCAAGCTTCATAACCAGGCCTATACGTACACACATGTAGGGAACATTCTACGTAATGACTTTTGTTTTTGTCTTGAACCTATTATTCAATTTTGTGGGTGAAATTAAATATATATTTAGTTAATTACGCAACATTAGGCACAAAAACAAGTGCATATCAAACAAAATGTAGCCAAAAGATGAAAAATGCTTGATATAAGAATTAAAATTTCATAGTTTTCATACCATGTGATAATATCGCTTTGTGTTTTATAGACACATTTTGGAACAATCAGCACTATTAAATGGATTTATTAACAATAAAGAAGATTTAACTTTTATACATTAACTTTATCTTCCTGCACCTGATTTGCGGTCGTCGACATTTGTATGTTCATGCACGTTGCCGATTTTGATTTCCAGATAAATGGGTAACAGCCTGACTGTATACTTTGTAAACGAAGCCATGTAAAACAACAATCTGGTAGTGTATTTCTTTCTTCAACATTTCATATCCTATAAACGTTAACTCATGGTTTATTTTAGCTTTTTCAGTTATATATGGCAGTCTGTTGACATAAGCAGATTTCTAATTACAAACCAGTACTAAATTGCCACTTTCCTATTATCATAAGTATCCTCATAATTCAGGTGCTGTGACAAATTTCGTAGCCAAATATCACAGGAAAAGATCTGCCCAGCCCAGGAATCACACACGGGCATCCCAAGCTCTGCTAACTGAGCTAACCGGTCGGGTTTGTGATTTCAAACCAAATTATAAAACTGTGAACTATAAAGCATGAACTACATGTATGAAATTTCGCCCAACTAGAAACGGTCAATTAAATCACAGTGAAACTTTACTTAAAGACCTCCTCAAAATTAAGATCACCTCATTCATAAAACGGTATTTTCATGGACCAGTTTTCTTTGTTCTTCCACATGTTAGCTAATTAATCAAACCGACTCAGAACTCAGACCGACATTCTTCAGAGCCTATGGCGGCCTTACGCGTAACAAATATGTTTGTTTCAGGTTTCCCGACCTACCCTTTTTTTTGCCCCAATCTTAGAACATTTTTTGGCGTGTTAACATTTTTTTTCTTTTGCGTAAAATTTCTTCCTTTTGGTAAAATTTCTTTGTGTGATTTTTTCTTTAGATTCATATTTCCGCCCGGTTATTAGACAGTTTACGAGTATTCCAGCTATATATCGTTATATTCACCTTGATTAACCATTATCCATGTTAAAAGGGAAAGGGGATTTGTCTTTAACATATTGCATTTATTTAAATCTATGTTTAATTTGCTTCGCTCAAAAATAAAATAAAATATACATGTATAAAAAATTGTTTCGACCTACCTACCCTATTTGTTTGGGGGGGGGGGGGTGGGGGACATAAAACAGACATGTTTGTATGATTATTATTGATGTTTCACTCTACGTCCTTGCACTGAGAATCTCGTGCGGGTCAAATATACGCGATGTTCAGTATTTGCTGACACGACAAATTTATTCAAAACTCAATCAACCATTAAGTAAAAACATAAATCAGTGTAAGCCGTTTCGAACAATAATTGAAGGAATGGTCCACATTGGTCCTCTTGAACATTACCCAAATGTTTTTATATCAAAGACGAATATATTATAATACATTAGTAGTTGTATCCCAATGTCTCCCTGAGAATAATTCACATTAACAAAACGAGGTTCTGACTTATATGTCTTTATTAGAACCGAATGTAATAAATCATTATGATATTTATAGCCAAACTTTTCAGTTATTATTCTGTTCTTATAAATCTACACATGAAATGTATACTGTACGTCAAAACTATTGCAGTACCATTGTTGTGGAGTCCGCCGGTACCTGAACTAACTTTGAAGTAATGTGTGTTTTCATTTTTGTAATGACCAGTGTTGTTTTATTTGATGTTAGTCTGTTTAAAGTTATTTAACTTTGCCAATTTGCCAATTAAGTAAATTCATTGCAATGTAATGGGAGGTAATGTGATGACAATTAACTTTGACATTCGATAATCACAAAATACTGAAAATAGTGAATATATTTGAAAAGGAAAATGGATATTTTCACGAATCGTAATAAATGTCCTTTAAAGCATATTACCGTTTTATAGCCCTGTCCCCGAAAACCTGTTTTACACATAGGGTCCTTAATCGAGACCGTAATCGAGAAATTAATGTTTATGAAATCAAGTAATACGCCAAAGACTTTACAATTTGTCCTGGGAAAATTTGTATTTTTAATCACTAGTACTGAAATATCTTAAACTCTCAAAAGCGTATTTGAAAAAAACTTTTGTCGTTCAGTGTATATGATTCGATAAGTATTTTTTTAAACGGTTAACAAGTACCAGCAATCTTGTATTAACCTTTCATGTAAAACGTATTCAATTTCATGCAGACGGGAAATGTCATTTCGACAATTTTGGCCATTACTTCTATAATCTATAGTATCCTTTCAAACGAACGCCTATTATGATCGGTAGTGATAACGGTTCGTATTGTCAGGTTTTAATGAAAGGAACGATTCTTTTTGTAAATGAAGTTTAACTGATTTAAAAAATGAAAATAATTTTCCCGATAAAAACATTGGCAGACGTTAATAATTTTATTTTTTTCAGGTGTAAGCGATTATACAAATCGACGTGGTTTTGAGTCGATTTGGACGAGAGGTTAAAGAAACGTAGTTATTCCAACGTAAACCGCGCTCACGTATGGAACTGCAGATGACTTACGAATATCTCAGAGTTATTTTATCAAACAAATCACCTGTTGTTAAATGTGCATTCGTCGTTTCACTACAAGAATCGTAAAGAAACAATTTATCAATCCCTTGTCTTGTCACAGAAGCTCTTGAAGTGTGATAATGACCGAAAAGACTAGATAAAAACTGGCAAGTGTATTTATCTACTGGCAAAGACAAAAAATGGATAATTCGTATAATTGTTCTTGGAAGTAAAGGATTTGTTTTCTTAGGAAGTCTTTTGTGAATGTGAAATCAGATTCAAACGAGTGCTAAGCAGATAGTGGTTTGTGTCGGTATGCGAAGCATTCATTTTCGTGATGATAGTAACAATTTGGATTTAAATTGAAAAACATTTTTTTCTTCATTCTGCGTTGTCGCGTCTCTAGGAAGTCATAAAATACGAAATGTCTTCACCCCTATTTCGTCGGCTTTCACACAACTACAAGAACCGACCATTCCGGGTAGTTATTCTTGGCCAGAACGGCGTCGGGAAATCAGGTAAGTAATCTAAGCATTATTGACTTAATTTACGTTACATTGCTTTCATAGTTTTAGTATTTAGGGAAATTAGGGATATTTTTTATTTAAAACATTGGATCTATCATTCAGAGAATGACGCAAGTAACGAGAATTATTATTGAAACAGACACAGGCGTACGCCGGAATACGGCCATGTGCCAAGTTCCTATCAAACTATGTTGTAAGGATAAAGAACGTCCCGTCACCAGAATATTTTACTTGATCCGATAATCAGTGGTATATGTTCAAAATGTGCTGAAGACATTGGGTATGTGTCGATTCTAAATCTATAAGGATTTAGAGAAATTCCAACATGTTTCATACTCACTGCGTTCTATAATTCATAAATATCATGAACGCGCGTTACGTGTCATTTGTATGCAGGCAGTTAACGTTGCGTGATTAATGAAATGTTTGTGAATAAAGAAAAATGAAATCTGCTCTTTAGGGAATTCCAGTTTTGCCTAAGACTGATAGGAGCTCTATAATTATGTTTCTGATTTAATCGTTCCACTACAAGCTAAAACATGCAAGTATCGTAACATCGTTAAGCAATGTAGAGAATGATTGACGTTAATTCGTTCCCAGTTTGAACATTATACTATATGTATCCGTAGATTCTTAAACATAGCAGCAAAACATGCCAACAAATCATCACTACTTTATGGTGTTAAGCTCTGACTCAAACCTATCCGCTGTTAGGTCTGTCCTGATAATTTTAATGACGCAATCCGTATCTGCCATCAACATCATTACCCCTACCGTCAAAATCAGCATCGGCATTAGCGCCATTAACATCATCAGTATCGTGACTATCATCACTGCATCATCATCATCATCATCATCAATATCGTGACTATCACCATTGCCTCATCATCATCTTCTGTATCGTGACTATCATCATTCCATCATCATCATCATCATCTTCTGTATCGTGACTATCATCATTGCATCATCATTAACATCATCAATATCGTGACTATCATCATTGCCTCATCATCATCTTCTGTATCGTGACTATCATCATTGCATCATCATCATCTTCTGTATCGTGACTATCATCATTGCATCATCATTATTATCATCAGTATCGTGACTATCATCACTGGATCGTCATCATCATCATCTTCTGTATCGTGACTATTATCATTGCATCATCATTAACATCAGTATCGTGACTATCATCATTGTATCATCATCATCATCATCAGTATCGTGACTATCATCATTGCATCATCATTAACATCATCAGTATCGTGGCTATCATCATTGCATCATCATCATCATCATCTTCCGTATCGTGACTATCATCATTACATCATCATCATCATCAGTATCGTGACTATCATCATCATAAGTATCGTGAATATCATCATCATCATTATCATCAGTAACATGTCTATCATCATTGCCTCATAATCACCAACATTAATAAAACATTCAAGTACCATCATCATCTTCATCAGGATCTTCCTGTAGCATCCTGAACATCTGCATCGCATTATCATCAACATCGCCATATTTTCCATCAGATGCAGCAGCAGTAAGACACGACTTTGGGCGATATTTTAAACATTCGTTATGACTATTTTATATTTTATTCAATTAATATTGAGTATTAAATCTGTATTTCCTTACGTTATACCACCTGCACAATGGGGTATTATTTCATTGTAATTATTACTTTATTATAACTAATGCAATCTTGACCCGTTTTATAATCCGGCAACCATTCAACTTGAGTGGTTTTCACTTTGTATCTGTACAAATCTTTTTTCAACCTCGTTATTTAATGTGTTTAACTAGATTAAATAAGATTGCTTATGAATGAAACAATACGAACTAACCTAAAACTTTAATAGATCAAAAGAAAAATGGAACAATCGTTACACACTGCTGTTGTTCATGCCTAATCATCTGTAGACTCAACTGTGCGTCTGTAAGATTATATTGTTACAGCTACACCGTCATTGTTCTGTTTAACAATTTTAATATAAGAACTAATGTAAATGATGTAATGATTATTTAATTCATACTTTTCCATTGAATATAATTATTGATGCATGTTTGTTCACATTCTTTATAATGTCACGTTCACCTTGCTCTGTCGTTTCTTCAATGTCAGACGAAGCAAGCTTCCTATTGCTTGAAAACATTTGACACCACTGTGCAATAGACTGACTAGTAGTGTGATATTAATGAAAAGCTTGAGAAAAGTTAAGATTGATCCACAGCCTAAAATCTAATTTTTTGTTTTCAAAACTAGCTTTAAGTAAATTGTGGTTAAATAAGGAAATCTGGCACGTGATATTCTGCTTGCAACATAATTAATCAGAATGTTTACCACATCATATAATGACAGTTTACAATTTACCAAAATATGGCAATGATGAAAATGAGAACTGAGCACGGTTACTATTCTGAAATAATATAATTCGGACCCACATTGACCAAATCGAACTCGAAGTACCTAAACATCATGGCAGGAGTGATTTGCGTGAAACTTTCTGAATAGGAAATTAGCAAGCTAGTTGACAAATATACACATGCATACAATACCGGCCGTGACCAACTCGACCATTGACCACAATTAACATTTGTTTGAGCAAACATAATAATAAAACTTGGTTATAGTCAATTTACGGGCGATCGTAACAGACAATGACATTTTATATTTGGACAGAGACTCTAACGGCTTTCATAATACAGCCATTTGTCCAGTTAATGTGTACTTGAAAAATAATAAAACATTTTATTGGCACGTACATTGAAGCAACGGAAAGTTACACTCCAACAAAGACTTACGATTTACATACGTATGTAATATCTGTGCTGTGTATAACAAAGAACCATTGTCCTCTTCTGTTACATTGAGGTGAAAGTCGCTTAGAAAAATCGCCGTATCTTACATGTAAGCTTTATTGATATTTCATCATGGATTACGTTTCTATAATATTAGTTTTACGATGCATTAGGTATTCGAAATTACTGAGAAAAATATATAGTACTTGTGTACCATAATGTATGTCAGTACTGGCTCTTTTGCAGTTAAATTTTTGGATTAGATTTTTCATAAGATCTCAACTGAAATATACTAATTACATTCTATAACGCAAAATGTAAGATTTCTCAAATGTCATGAACTTACATAGGGATGCGAGATAAGAACTTAACAAGATGTTGTTTCATTTAACGCAATGATGAACGCTAAATTTTCTTTTAACAAACGGGTATTTTCATATCAAAATGAGATTTACAACACACTAAAATGACATTTAAAAGTATGCGTTTTTAAATGTACTGAGTATATATCTGAGTCTCAAATATTGATAGAATGTGTTTTATTATAGATACAATAACGGATCAAAGACCAGAGATTAAACTTAAACATTGGATTTTGACATTCATATACTAGCACGAATAACTAAGGCGATATGAATGTTTGTTGCATTGGCTGGGATGTTCAGACATATAGCCTTATAAAACTCATAGGAGCCTCAGTTGGTTATGTTAATGCTGACTTCAAATTACTTGTCCCTCAGCGCTGCGGGTTTGAATCCCATACGGGGATAAACAGGACTACTCTGTAAGTGAGGAAGCTATTCATCTGGCTTACGGGGTGTCGGTGGTTCTACCCACGTGTCCGCGAGGGTCATCTTCCACCTTAATAAATATACATTTATAACATGACCCTGGCTGTTTATGTGACTTGAAGCCCCATTAAAAAAAACCTGCTCCATTACTACGATTATGAAAAAATACTTTTGAAATAGTGTCCAATATCACAAACGCCTGACTAACAACGTATCATCATTATTGGCGTCGTCTTCATCATCATCATCATCACTCGTATTGTTATCATTGTCATAATCGTCATCATCATCATCACTCGTATTGTTATCATTGTCATAATCGTCATCAACAACAACCTTAACAACAACTATAATACAATTAAAACAAATCATTACGTGTGTAAATTGGCATTACAGTTTTAAAATAAGTATTGATATTACATGTATTATTTGGTATCAATTAAATGATTCACTAGCAAATTCGGCTGCATTGATGCAATTATTATCATGGTGCAGTTAGATTTATTTATCTTCCGTGCCAAAATACATTCTCTGTGTGGTGATACTAATTTTGTATATTTGCAATATTTCTGTGATTATCATACGTTTGTCTGCCAGATAAGCTGTACTATTTGTAGTAGAATTTGTAAGAAAGTTTTGGATGCTGATCAATTCTGATGATCATTGTTAGGAGTTGCTGTTTCGTACGAGGTAAAACCCAATTTGTTATATAGAATGATATATGGCACAGGCGTGTCTGTTATTCGCTTGATTCAAGTGATTTTACATGTCGCTAACAGGTGCATTTCCACACGCAATACTGATAAAACTATAAACGATATCGTTTTTAGTAATTCGATCGCGAAAATATATGGAAAAGGAAACTGTTACTTGAGTTTGAGCATTCCATTTTTTTGCAAATTAGTTCTATTAAAGCAAAACTACTACGAATCATGTAAGTGACACGCACAATCGTTTTATTTCGCTTTAAAGAAGTAATCCGTAATCTCGTGTTGATACATAGTTTTTTAAACAACTCAGTTAGATTGAATATGTCATTTATGGGTCTCCATACTACAATATAACATTCCGTAACATTACCTGATTACACAAAAGTATATTAAAATAGTACTGTAACAATGTGGTTGTTCTCTGTGCATTGTTCCCCTTATTTCATGGAGTATATCACTCAGAAATATACCTGTATCCCAATATGTTGATACAATAACTAGAGTTAAACCTATCGTAAAGACCACCTCAATAATGAGACCATCTCAAAATTAAGAACACAATTTGCAAGACCATTTTTACTGTTTTGCTCTTTATTCAACCACAATATTAAGATCACGTCATGACTAAGACCAGTTTTCAAGGGTCCAAAGGATGGTCTTATTATCTTAAAATTAAGACCACAATTTTCAAGGTCCGTGTTCACTGCTTTGCTCTTTATTCAATCTTAATATTAAGACCACCTCAATTATCAGTTTCAATGGTCCAAATGGTGGTCTTATTATCGAGGTTTTACTGTATTTATCCAAATAACTTGTGTTCAATGTGAAAGTACACCATGTGTGATAATCTCGAGCGAGCGCACTGAAGTACGAACAATCTACGTGTTATCTCTACAGCCGCACTCCCAAATACCACTATATTATAGTCTGATTACAATCAAATAAGATTGTAAGGAAATTACACGCTTGTCATGTCTATCATACGTTTGCATATAGTCGAGTCAATGACCTACGGTAGTACCTGACGTCTGTATATGTCATGCTCATCTGAATTTATACAGTGAATTACCTCAGGGACATTCATCTCTCCAAAGAATTTCAGGTCTTCAGAATTTTTTCAAAGACACTTGTATCGGACATATGCAAATGTAAACTTTGACTTGTCCGACATAGGAAGCTAGTTGTCCGAGAATATCGGTTAATTTAGTAACAAATAAACATACACGATGACAGCTACACAATATAAAATTGATAATCACATGTATGTGCTTTTGGAATCTAAGGGTTGACTTACAACTGAACAATTGCTGATGTTGGTAAGCTTTATAAATAGACTTGTCCGGGACAAAATTCAACTCAACTGTGGGTAGCCCGATTCAGCATTAGACTGGTCCGGGACAAACTTCAACTCAACTGTGGGTAGCCCGATTCAGCATTAGACTGGTCCGGAACGTCGAGCTTGTGGATTTCTGGAGCCCTGAATTTACTAATAAAATTCTAGAATGGCCAGAAAGTCTCGGATATTAAAAAACGCGCTGTGCAATTACAAGGCGGTATTTATTTCAATATCCATAGGATTATGGACACGGATGTTAAAGCGTTATTAATTTGAAACCAACTTTTTAAATCGAAAAAAGGCCGTAACATCTCCAATAGAATTAATGGATTGTAAACGAATCTTCACTTGTATTGTATCATACAATGCTTGTGTGCCCTATAGTAATTGAGTACATCAATCATTTCATGATTTATTGATCGAAACCAATTTGAACACGACCGGACCTACAGACGGACAGGGGTAACACTTTATGCCCCTTGCTCAATCTTCGAACGGCGTGGACATAACAAAACATGTTTACATATGTTTGTGCATCTATTTTGTTGAAACTTTGTATATGTGTAACGGATATATTCTGATTAATTTTGCATTTAAATTATGTGATGTATATTCACAGATATAAATGTTATGACCACAGTCTTGCAACTTTTTGAACAACCCACGTATAATCGTGTACACAGTCAATCCTGTCTACAACAAATACACTCCTTCAAACACAATAAGTGTAACACTGTCATACAGAATACTGCGTGACCCTTATCATATTGCTAGTAGTATACTTAACATAGTGACATAGTTTTGTCCCGTTGTGACTCAATTTGAAACTCGACCGAGTTGGAAAATTTCGCAAAATAGCCTGTCGTGATTCCCAGCATCACTATTCATACAAATAGAAAGTGTGTGCATGTGCAATTCACAAAATCACTCTCGACAGATGTTGTTTATAAATCATTTTATCAACATGATTACATACTTTAGTACATGTACGAAAGCAATTTAAATAAATTAAATGATAGAATCGTTGATTGTATCATACACATCAAAATTACAATATTAGTTTACAGTGAATTTCCCGACACGGATCTGATATCGTGTTTAACATTACATTTTGTTAATTTTAGTTACTTTATTATGCTGAATACATAGCAACTTCCCCAGAACGTTTCCGTCTTGAGCAACTGACATTCTGCAACAACATTATCAATTTTAATGTAGTGAATTCTGAATTTAGTTCGTACAGCGTTTTCACTCAATGACGGAACGAATTATGGTATTTTCTTCATGACCAATAAAACATATTGAATCAATAAATAATAGATGTAAGCATTTCAACATAAAATGTACACTTTATATGGCAATATAAAATTTAGGCATACATTAATAAAAAGAATATGTATGAATTAATAAAGCCATATCAATCCACTTGGTATATTAAGGATAACACAAACAACGTATCTTATTTCCATTGTGGTCCTTAATATATTGCATTGTGTGACATAGGACGAATTTCAAGCAATATATAAAGTTATCACAGTAAGCTTATCGAAGAAAGACATTGAGTTACATAAATATAAATAAACATATAAAACGATGAACAATAAGTTATCTTTGACAGGAATAATGAATGATGAAAAAGCTAAATATATAAACTTAATAATGTATTAAGTTACAAACAATTGCTATCACAGATGAAAACTGCAATGAAAGAAAACATGCCATTAAACATATGGAACCAGTTATTGGTATTATATTTATTCACATTAAATAAGCTGCAAGTAATTATTTACATTCTAAGTGTCAGTGTACGAAGATATATTCAGTGTGATTCAGCGAAACTATTCATTGCGTCTTGATCATGACTCAACAACTTGACGTGTTCCAAATACTCAGCCCCGCCTCCTGGCGGCGTCGAATTATTCTTCATAATGATTCTCGACAGAGAGCCATTAGCAAACATGCCATCCAATATCATTAATTTAGTTTGAACAAATGCGCATTGCACATGCTGTCATAAGAGAAAAAACCACAAACAACTGACAAAAACTATATTTTGTAGGATAAGTATATTTTTGTCGCTATTAATAAACGTTTTATTTAGGTATCCCAACAACTTGCCCCGACTCAAACTGTTCTGGCTTTTCCGTTCAGGAATTCTCTAATGTCATTTTCCCGTTCGTAACAGATATTTGCAGAAAAATGTATTGAAATTCTAATAATGAATCTTCCATTGGCAAATGTGGGTCGGGAAACGACCAGAAACAATTTATCCCTGATGTCCACACATAATGCGTGTGCAAATAGGTTCCCTGAAACGGTGGCTGGTACACAACTGGTTGTATACACTCAAACACTTTCTTAGGTCATTTATTACAGTTCAATAGTTTCCAAAATAAATACTGTGAACAACTGTGAAGTATAAATTAACTAAATTTGTTTTATTTCATTATTACCCGTACTTTTACCTTGTGAAACAACAAAATTCACCCAGTAATTAAACAAAAAGGTCGGTTTTCAAATATTTGTATCGTTTTGTTTATTAACATCAGAGACGTTGGATGGCCAATTAGACAAGTATTGTTGTGCATGTATCGAATATAGTTATTTTCAGTATTTAACGTGATGTGTATTTTCTATGCAAACATCTAAATATTCGACACTTCGTTTTTCAGCACTGACAGTGCGTTTTCTTACGCAGCGATTCATTGGTGATTACGATCCTGATCTAGGTAAGTGATATAACCAGATTTTCTACTAAGTAGTCCGTTAGAAATACGCTCACCTGTCAACAGAGATACTCTCCCTCTTTTTATTTAGTTTCTTTGTCAAATAACGCATTTGAGGGATGCATTGTGGTATATGGTGAAGATTCTCCTGCGTGTTTTACAATCCCTGAATTTCGCACGCGTACTCGTTAAGAAACCCATGGAGCGATAATCGAGCGTGATTGATGGTTCTATAAGTCATTAGAACTTCTTTCACTGTCGGTGAAAAATAAACACAGCTAAACTAAATTATATACGGTAGAAAGCTTTTTGAGCACGACTTGACAGGCACACATGTACTTGTTGTTTTGGGGCAGATTGTTGTACACTGAAACCACAATTAAAGCAATGGTATTAAGAAAATACATTTTACATGTCATTGCACTCAATCTCTCTCCCCTCATTTCCACTCTCTCCTCTCTCTCTCCCCTCATTTCCACTCTCCTCTCTCTCTCCCCTCATTTCCACTCTCCTCTCTCTCTCCCCTCATTTTCACTCTCCACTATCTCCCCCCTCATATCCACCCTCCTCTCTCTCCCTTCATGTCCACTCTTCTATATCTCCCCCTCATATCCACTCTCCTCTATCTCCCTCTCATATCCACCCTCCTCTCTCCTCCCTCATTTCCACTCTCCTCTCTCTCTCCCCTCATTTTCACTCTCCACTATCTCCCCCCTCATATCCACCCTCCTCTCTCTCCCTTCATTTCCACTCTTCTATATCTCCCCCTCATATCCACTCTCCTCTATCTCCCTCTCATATCCACCCTCCTCTCTCCTCCCTCATTTCCACTCTCCTCTCTCTCCCTTCATTTCCACTCTTCTATATCTCCCCCCACATATCCACTCTCCTTTCTCTCCCTCTCATATCCACCCTCCTCTCCCCCCTCATATCCACTCTCCTCTCCCCCCTCATATCCACTCTCCTCTCCCCCCTCATATCCACCCTCCTCTCCCCCCCCCCCTCATATCCACTCTCCTCTCCCCCCCTCATATCCACCCTCCTCTCCTCCCCCTCATATCCGCTCTCCTCTCCCCCCCTCATATCCACTCTCCTCTCCCCCCTCATATCCACTCTCCTCTCCCCCCTCATATCCACCCTCCTCTCCCCCCTCATATCCACTCTCCTCTCCCCCCCTCATATCCACCCTCCTCTCCCCCCTCATATCCACCCTCCTCTCCCCCCCCTCATATCCACTCTCCTCTCCCCCCCCCCTCATATCCACTCTCCTCTCCCCACTCATATCCACTCTCCTCTCCCCCCTCATATCCACCCTCCTCTCCCCCCTCATATCCACTCTCCTCTCCCCCCCTCATATCCACCCTCCTCTCCCCCCCTCATATCCACCCTCCTCTCCCCCCCCTCATATCCACTCTCCTCTCCCCCCTCATATCCACTCTCCTCTCCCCCCCTCATATCCACCCTCCTCTCCCCCCCTCATATCCACCCTCCTCTCCCCCCCCTCATATCCACTCTCCTCTCCCCCCTCATATCCACTCTCCTCTCCCCCCCTCATATCCACTCTCCTCCCCCCCCCCTCATATCCACCCTCCTCTCCCCCCTCATATCCACTCTCCTCTCCCCCTCATATCCACCCTCCTCTCCCCCCCTCATATCCACTCTCCTCTCCCCCCCCCTCATATCCACTCTCCTCTATATCCCCCTCATTTCCACTCTCCTCTCTCTCTCCCTTCATTTCCACTCTCCTCTATCTCCCCCCTCATATCCACTCTCCTCTATCTCCCCCCTCATATCCACTCTCCTCTCTCTCCCCCCTCATATCCACTCTCCTTTCTATCCCCCTCATATCCACTCTCCTTTCTCTCCCCCTCATATCCACTCTCCTCTCCCCCCCCCCCCCTCATATCCACTCTCCTCTATATCCCCCTCATTTCCACTCTCCTCTCTCTCTCCCTTCATTTCCACTCTCCTCTATCTCCCCCCTCATATCCACTCTCCTCTATCTCCCCCCTCATATCCACTCTCCTCTCTCTCCCCCCTCATATCCACTCTCCTTTCTATCCCCCTCATATCCTCTCTCCTTTCTCTCCCCCTCATATCCACTCTCCTTTCTCTCCCCCTCATATCCACTCTCCTCTATCTCCCCCACATATCCACTCTCCTTTCTCTCCCCCTCATATCCACTCTCCTTTCTCTCCCCCTCATATCCACTCTCCTTTCTCTCCCCCTCATATGCACTCTCCTTTCTCTCCCCCCTCATTTCCACTCTCTTCTATCTCCCCCCTCATTTTCACTCTCCTATCTCTCCCCCTCTTTTCCACTCTCCTGTCTCTCCCCCCTCAGTTCCACTCTCCTCTCACTCCCTCCTCATTTCCACTCTCCTCTGCCCCCCTCCCCTCATTTCCACTCTCCTCTCACTCCCTCCTCATTTCCACTCTCCTCTCACTCCCTCCTCATTTCCACTCTCCTCTCACTCCCCCCTCATTTCCACTCTCCTCTCACTTCCCCCTCATTTCCACTCTCCTCTCACTCCCTCCTCATTTCCACTCTCCTCTCTGCGCTCTCATATCTACTCTCCTTTCTCTCCCCCCCCCTCATTGCCTCTGTCCCCTCATTAACAACTCATATATAGGAGTGATAGTATAGACTACGTATTTATTTCAATCACGATCATACACTCAAACACACTGGTGATTCTGTAGTATCCTGCTACTGGCCGTAGCTATGTGTCAATACACTTAACAGAAATCGATGAGAAATAGATCGTCGTTACAGTCCAAAACCTCCGTCACACACTTCCCGAATATCATAACGCATACATAACTAAAAATGGAGCAAATGACCAATAATCATTTGATCTGTAATAGCAAAATATCAAGTTAACAAAAAAACAAAAACATACATTTAAATGGTGAGCGGGTGGGCAACGAACCTAACGTGTACGCATATACCATCTCGAATAAATGTAAACCTAGTTGTATTAGCATTTATTTATCGTCGCCACCGGTTTCCCACATTATATATCCGTGTACGTTACGCACGATTGACCACTTACTGACCGATACTGATACGATACATTGTATAATACAATACTAAAAAGACCGAATATAAATACATGTAATGCAACATACTGCCTTGCGTTCAGTAAAGGCTATCAGTCCAAAACGTTGCGAAACAGCTGGCGAATTTTGTTATTGACCGGCGTGTTAGCGAAAAACATTTCATATCACTCGCCATCGCAACTCGGAGGTAGCACGCAACTATTTGAGCCTAACACTGCGTTCAGTTACGGCTAACAGTGTTCACGTTTTGTTTTGTATCCCTGGCCCATCGTATCACAATGACTGCATACGGGGAACCAAATTACAAAATGATCACAGGGCTGGTTCCCTGCCTTTACTGTCTTTGAGGCAGGAAACCAGAATAAAAACGATGCGTTCAATACACTTGTTAGGTCCTGAACAGAGAGCGGGCTATCGTTCGCCGTAACTGAACGCAAGGCTGGTGTAGTCCAACCTTACGTTCATTAAAGGCTATCAGTCCAAAACTTTACGAAACAGCATGCGAGTTTTGCTATTGACCGGTGTGATAGCGAAAAACGTTCCATATCACTCGCTATCGCAACTCAGAGGTAGCACGCGAATATTTGAGCCTAACACTGCGTCCAGTTACGGCTAACAGTCACTCATGTTTTGTTTTGTATCCCTGGCCCACCGTATCACAATGACTGCACACAGGGAACTAAATTGCAAAATGAATGCATGACTGGTTCCCTGCCTTTACTGTTTTTGAGGCAGGGAACCAAAATAAAAACGAGGCGGTCAATACACTTATTTGTGACGCGAACTTCGAGCGGCTTGCGTTAGCTGTAACTGAACGCAAGGAATACAAATCATGATACGCTCCCTGACTGATTTGATACGCTCCCTGACTGATTTGATACGCTCCCTGACTGATATCGTCTTCTTTAAAAAACGTACTTCATACACACATAAAACAAATATTGGATTTTCACAACCTATCTCGAGTTAAAAAGATAGGGTCGTGGTACCCATTTGGTGAACATTATATATTGAATTAACGATAATTTGATGCAAAAGATTTCAATAATGCTACAATTCTTTGAAAACAGACAAGGAGCGTATCATGACCATGCGACCACATACACGCATCATGCAATGTGTTCGTCTCTAACAAGAGACAAACAGAAACAAATGCGTAAAGACGACTCCACAAAACCTCCGACAAGGTCAACGGCTACCCCTTCTTATCTGGGAGGGAAGAAGGGATATAGGGAAACAACCGCCAACCAAGCCAAGTGCTAAGCGGAATGCGCTCTACGCTGGACTACACAGACAGTTAATGGAATATGACTGACACCTTATATACAACTGCTAAATAACTTGTGAACGACTTTGAAGAAATTGAATTGTGAATACATCATTGAATCTTATGTACAGAAATTTCAGTTTAGCACTGTTTGCGATGTATTTCGATGGAAAGCTTACGCGTTCATTTAACAACATGTTTTCCAAGTTTCGTGACAACTGGCAGTAAAATCAAATAGTTTAAAGCAAAGATATTATATCTAAGTTTGTATTTATCCCCCCCCCCCCCCCTTAGTAAATATTAGTAACCCCTGGGCATATTACGCAAATGATACGCTATGTATTTGGACAATCCTGTTCACACCCTTATATAACTAACGGTATTTATGCATGCCTCGTACCAATGATAGCGTCATGACATTAGACAGATAAGGAAGAAATATATTTGGAAAAGATGGTCGGCACAACCTGAAGCAAGCAAATTAGTTGCAATCTGAAGGTTAAGATTTGTTGTGCAACATAAACAATTGCCGAGATGTAACGATTGCTGGTCACTCGATTATGCTACACTCTAGTAACTCCGATACCTGTAAGGGGAGATCACTTCGTAGGTTAATTGGATAAACATAACTCCGTAGTGAGATTAGTTATAGAAAGTATAGTCTGATTCAATATAGTAAATCAGTACTTATCGTATCAGTCGTGAAATCACACATTCATGTTAATAAACTTGTTACATATCGATTTATCTGATTAAAACTATACGAATGTTCGTGACTTGTACATAAAACCTAAAATGTTCTTAATTCCAACGCCGGGCAATTTCCCGAGTGGTTGAATAACACTAGATAGCTAGATAGATACTTTACTTTCCTCCATGGTTGAAGATTATACTGACTAGAAAAATCTTGAAATATACTACAGTGTATATATCTATTTCCAGACGCAGTTGTAAAGGCAAACAATATTATGTTAATCATGAATTCTTTCAACATTGTCATGTTAACAATAAACAGAATGACGCCTCTATTGTGATCAAAATGTTTTTTTTCCCTAAAATAACACAATTGCAATAAAACTGTTCATTACTTTGCTCCGGAGTAAAAAATGCATAACAATAAACAAGTAAATGTCTTCATGTTTGGTAAACACATTGTATATGCCTTATCGAAGGGTACATTACATTACCGAAAACCACTGGATGCGTAATCATGTATATTTTTCTTAACATCTCTTATTTTCCTTGTACATTTAAATCGACCTAATATTTAATATAATGACAAAAATAGCAGTTTATAGTGCAGATGTTGTATTACAAGTGGATATCGGTAACGTACAATTGATTTCAGTAAATTTACCGAAATGCAGTGGATTTCGGTAAGGTAACGCACCCTTTTTCGTACGGTTAACTAATCCGCGTCAATGTTACAAACGTTGTTCTGTTGCAGAGAAGTTGGTTTAGTGGTTAACGCAAGATTTGATTGGTTTACACAACACTGATATGCAAATAGCAAAGCCATGTTAGTAAAAACTGATCACAATGAGCTTATTTGTTAATGTACATGCGTTTAAATGATGGTGGATCCTTTTTCTACGTTAAAGAGATAATATGTTGCTACAGGGTATATAACACATGATATGTTTGTTCGTTGTCCAGAGATATTTTAATGTAGCAAGTAGAATAAAGGACTTATATTAAGGAATGGTGTTATGAGAACGGCATGGTGGAATATATGCCAACCTTGGACATTATTTAACTGTTCCTTTATTCGAAGTATCGACAATGTTTCATACCGCCCCATCTACTGAATATTTGTACATATCATTGATTTGATAGATACTTATGTTGAAAAGGATTTAAATGTGACATGTTCCTCCTATGTGACATGTACCTCCTATGTGACATGTACCTCCTATGTGACATGTACCTCCTATGTGACATGTACTTCCTATGTGACATGTACCTCCTATGTGACATGTACCTCCTATGTGACATGTACCTCCTATGTGACATGTACCTCCTATGTGACATGTACTTCCTAAGTGACATGTACTTCCTAAGTGACATGTACCTCCTATGTGACATGTTCCTCCTATGTGACATGTACCTCCTATGTGACATGTACCTCCTATGTGATATGTACCTCCTATGTGACATGTACCTCCTATGTGACATGTACCTCCTATGTGACATGTACTTCCTAAGTGACATGTTCCTCCTATGTGACATGTACCTCCTATGTGACATGTACCTCCTATGTGACATGTACCTCCTAAGTGACATGTACCTCCTATGTGACATGTACTTCCTAAGTGACATGTACCTCCTATGTGACATGTACTTCCTAAGTGACATGTACCTCCTATGTGACATGTACTTCCTATGTGACATGTACCTCCTAAGTGACATGTACTTCCTATGTGACATGTACCTCCTAAGTGACATGTACCTCCTAAGTGACATGTACTTCCTAAGTGACATGTACCTCCTATGTGACATGTACCTCCTATGTGACATGTACCTCCTATGTGACATGTACCTCCTATGTGACATGTACTTCCTAAGTGACATGTACCTCCTATGTGACATGTACTTCCTATGTGACATGTACCTCCTAAGTGACATGTACTTCCTATGTGACATGTACTTCCTATGTGACATGTACCTCCTAAGTGACATGTACCTCCTATGAAACATGGTCAGGTTGAACATTAGAATTCCAGGTTGAGTGGTAGGTACAGATTACCTTTTGTAGGCTAACTCCCTCGAGTTGTTTTTTTGTCGGACATTTGCCGCTCCCGCAAGCTTAATATGTTCTTCCCCGAAAGCTCATTTTGCTCTCGGACGCCCCGGCTTGTTTTGTGTATAAACTTTGTACTAGTATACACCTATAGGAACTGCATTTAGTTCATTCATACCTACCTGCATGTTATCTACAATGGAACAGGTTTAGCACAGAAAAGTTATGAACAAATGTTTTCTTTTACATTTACAGAAAATACTTACACGTATAACAAGTGTATAGACGGTGAGAATATTACATTAGATATCAGGGACACGGCGGCTCAGGTATAATTAGTAAACATGTCGACCGACAATCTTACCTTCTACAGTAAAACCTCACTTAAAGGCCGTCTCGAATTTAAAACCACATCATTAATTTAGACCGTATATTCTCCCGTATAATAATGCCCACCAAGACCTAACTCAGACGGAATTTCTTCAGAAACAGTTGTTGTCTTATTATAGAGGTTTCACTGTATTTGACCACCCGTGTAATAAGACAACCTCAAAATTAAGAACATAATGTTCATGTCCATTTTCATTATTTTGCACTTTATTCATTCTCAATATTAAGACAACCTCCATATTAAGTCCCAAGGGTGGTCTTATTATAGAGGTTTTACTGTATTAGGTATACTGCTGTTGCTATTTGTGCTAATCACAATAACTATCTGCTCTGTTCAACTCGGGTTGGTACTACAATGCCTTGTACAATTACTTTCAGTAAAAGCTTTAACTACCCAGATAAACTCTTTGGCGATATTAGAAGAAACATACATTTATTTGAAAACAACTTTGTATAAATTAATACCTTAAGGGTTTTCCAATTTTTACTACCGCATTACACAATGTCAGATAACCGGATTTCACTGACTAACTGCTTAAATATTTACTTGCAAAATGTAATAATCGTAGTCGCATTATTTCCAGAACACCATAACTTTTTTTCTTTTTGAGGAAAATAAGTTTTAAGTTTTACACTCCTGTAGAGAATTGTTACATACAGGGTTATGGAATTGCATTTTATTTAATTTATGGGCATTCCAGGATAATATAGGTAGTACAGATAGAAAGAGCTTGGAAAAACGGTTTCAACGATACCAAATACTCAAATTGAGTGACGGTGTTCTGGAAATATAAGACAACGCAGTGTTGACATAAGTAAATACATTTAACATAAACATTTTTATTTAACTTTCAGGAGGAAAACAATAATCTGGAGGTGAATATAAAGTGGGCGGATGCCTACGTGCTGGTGTACTCAATCACAGATCGATGTAGTTTTAATGAATGCAGTAGGCTTAAAGTTTTAGTTAATTCTTTTTCAAAACGCTATAGAAGTGGTCAGAATTCATCATCGTGTTCACCCATTGTGCTAGTAGGTAATAAAACAGATATGTCACGTGATCGCATGATAACTAGTGCAGAAGGGCGCGAAAAAGCCCAGGAAATGAATTGTTCTGACTTCTGTGAGATATCAGTCAGAGAAGAAACCGAAAGTGCTCAGAAAATATTCCTGGATTTATTTAAACGTTTCAAACGACCAAACGGTCACAGACGTTCCGAGCTTCAACACCGGGTCAGTTGTCCCCCCTCGCTGAATGTCCCGGATGCTGGAGACGCTGAATGCCCAACAACGCCTTCACGAAGAAGAAGACGGAAGGCAATGTATACGATAAGCTAGCGCTCAATGAAACTGATCTTTGTGTTGTTTTTCTAAGTCATTCCATTAAATGCATTTCAAATTACACCCACAATTTACATTGATTGATAAACATTGCTCGTACAGTAAAGACTGCGTTTATGTCATCTCTAATTTACCACAGGAGCAGGACAAATCCCCTCCCGGGCAAAATCCCTCCCGGCTGTCACCCTTTGCTGAAGCTGACGAAGCACATCACGTGATGTGTACCGGTAGGAGGAAATCCGTCACGTGGCATGCCAAGGAGGACAATCAGATGTGCTGTTCAAATTAATATACGTGTATAACATGTTATTCAGGCGTGTATTTATTGTTTAGCACGTTCATGTTTCCACTTCAGTGGGAGTTATATTACCCTATGAGTTAAATTATGGAAGGTATTTGTGTCCTACCTTAGAACATTCTGTGTCCACCGTTAGGACGGGTTTTGTTGGGTAGGAGTTCTGTCCTACAAGCATTTGGGACCACATTATCACAGGAAAGGTGTGTTAATGGCTGTAACAAAAAGTATAGATTCTTTGAAGATTCATTCAATGGACACTTTCCTCTTTCACAAAGGTTAGTTTTAAACTAGTTTATGATCACGCTATACCTTGTAAGTGACGTCTTTTCAAACAATATCAATTTTACTTCATATGGTTTCTTTCGTTTTCATATTGCCATATGGGGCAAATATTGCTAACTGTCAGTACGTTGTGTCGTTACATGTGACGTTTTTCTGGATATGACGTCACTTAAAGACGAGGTTGGAATTCGTACAGCAGCGCTCATAATTATACTAACTGAACTGAACTGCTATAACTACTAGAACGAGGAAGGAATGTACTTGTTAGTCTGATTGTTGTATATCTTGTGGTATATCTAATAAACGTTATGGGAAATTATGGTTCCTTAATACAATAGAAATTTTCACTGGACATGTTTTTTATCTCAATGAGAATGGAGTTGTGTTTAGTAGGGTGAGGTGGGGCAAAATGCCCATACGAGGTAAAAGGCCTACGCGTAAAAATTCTGGCATCGTTAGATTTACCGTGCCGCGCGATATTCTTTTTGTGACGTCTTAAGCAGGAGTGAATACCGCGAAAAATTTAAACGTGTATCTTTTTTAATTCTCATTTTTAAATTTACACTATTTGCGTTTATGCTGATTAATTAGTTCATATTTTAGTATTGCCTCGTACACCTTGTATTCTCGATTTTTGCCATTCGTGCGTTTGAATGACGGTATATATGCAGTGCTTACATGATCGCGAAATTGTACTACATTTTACCAGAAGTTATTTATACATATATAATGTTTAGAGGTTATTGCCCCTTATGAAAATGCGTTTTGCCCCATACATGGGTCAAAAAAGCAAACATCAATAAAGTTTTGTTCAAGTTATTGAGCTTTATCTCGTTTTGTATCTCGCGTTAAATATGTTATAAATGTATAGGTCTCGTGCAAACTTGTACACATAGCCAGTTATGTCTTAATCGAACTCATGGTTATTATTGTATCGTAAAATATTGCTTGCTATGGGCGTGTTGCCCCACCTTACACCATTGTTTGGAATTATGAGTAAAACTCGTCGTTGTTTGTTATATTGTGTTTATGTTCATTTATCGCGATAGTTACAACACATTCCTGATTGTTAACATTTGTGACGCGCCGTGAGACTTTTGGTCCAAATGGGGTATCTGGGCAAAAATGAGTTATTTGCAGTTTCTTGTACTTCGACATCTGTAGAATGACCAGAAAGGGTCAATTTTTGGAATAGACCATTTTTTATGGAAAATTTATGGATTTTAGAAACGTCACCATAACAATAAGATGCAGAGTATTTCATATGTCATTTGTCTTTGCAAGCGTTTTGCCAACAATGAGTATTGCCGCATTTGGCCCAAAAGTCTCACGGCGCGACAAATTTTGTGATTCAATATCATCTCTGGTGCAATATCATGTTTATACATTTGTATGTACGTTCTATCTCCTTTATATTGAGTTATATATTATCATCTGTCCTCTTGATATACACATCAACAATTAAATACAAAATGCATCGGACATAGTTTTATTGTTTTATTATTGAACACTTCTGTGGACGGCTTGAAGCAACAAGAGTCTATGTGCATTTATATCTATAGATATGATGATTAAATAAAGGAGCTGTTTTTAACGCTGTCTCTGGCGAGAAACAACCCCGTGGTGTGAAGCCCTTGTATGAGCAACAATGTATCCATTAACCGATACTTACATTGGCTATCAACTAGTACTAACCCTTTACTTTCACCTTTAGTTGGCAACTACCCAACATGAATCAGAGGCGGAAGCAATATTACATTGGATATATTATCTCCAATCTTTAGTCTTAACTTATTTATTTTACATCGATTGTGAAACAAGATTTTACAACTTATACTAATCACTCCCGATGACTGCTTCCTGACTACCAACCAGTAGGCCCTACTCGCACCAAATTAAGGGATTGCGACACTCGTGATCAAATCCCTCTCATCGCTGGACTCAAACTCACGACCTTCGAATCAGGAGTCAGGCGCTCTACCCCTCGACCACTGCGCCTTCCTACATCTTCAATCATTGAGAACTTAGTCTGGCTTGTCCAGGGCTCGAACCTACGATCTTCAAATTTGCAGCATAAAGTTGTACCGACTTATCTAACAGGGCGAGGCTGCATAAACTGGAACACGCAAAGCCTTTATAACGCATTATTTATTAACAACAGCAATATAAAAATACGAAGTTTCTAATAAATATCATATCTAGTTGCATTCTGCACAAAAAGTACCAACATAAGTATGGATGCTCCTATTCTACAACGACCTCTATTACACATCAGACAAAATACGTGCGCGTACTGGTAAACCTTGCAATCATCATGCGAGCAAGTAACTAGTTCAACAATTTATCACAATGACAAGCTGCAATGATAAGTTATTCCTGACAAATTGAGCATATTCTGTGTAATCATATCTTGTTTGCTTGTTACAAATATTAAGTAAACCATTTCTACGCCTACGGTATTTGCGCATTATATCAAGGATGCGTTTCATGCCAGTGTCATGTTTATTTCTACCACCTGACACACATCTATGGCGTTTATTCCATATAGTCGAGAATAGCTAACCAGGTTTCTTGGAAATACTTGCAGGTGATGTAAAGAGGTAATATGCATGGCAACATCTGTTACCAAGACTTAACATCATCACCAAGACTTAACATCCTTCACCAAGACTTAACATCCGTTACCAAGACTTAACATACTTCACCAAGACTTAACATATGTTACTAAGACTTAACATCCGTTACCAATACTTAACATCCTTCATCAAGACTTAACATATGTTACCAAGACTTAACATACTTCACTAAGACTTAACATATGTTACTAAGACTTAACATCCGTTACCAATACTTAACATCCTTCATCAAGACTTAACATATGTTACTAAGACTTAACATCCGTTATCAATACTTAACATCCTTCATCAAGACTTCACATATGTTACCAAGACTTAACATACTTCACTAAGACTTAACATATGTTACTAAGACTTAACATCCGTTACCAATACTTAACATCCTTCATCAAGACTTAACATATGTTACTAAGACTTAACATCCGTTACCAAGACTTATCACCCTTCACAAAGACTTAACATATGTTACCAAGACTTAACATCCTTCACCAAGACTTAACATCTATTACCAAGACTTAACATCCTTCACCAAGACTTAACATCTGTTACTAAGACTTAACATCCGTTACCAACCTTAATACCCTTCACAAAGACTTAACATATGTTACCAAGACTTAACATCCTTCACCAAGACTTAACATCTATTACCAAGACTTAACATCCTTCACCAAGACTTAACATATGTTACTAAGACTTAACATCCGTTACCAAGACTTAACACTCTTCACAAAGACTTAACATATGTTACCAAGACTAAACATCCTTCACCAAGACTTAACATCTATTACCAAGACTTAACATCCTTCACCAAGACTTAACATCTATTACCAAGACTTAACATCCTTCACCAAGACTTAACATCTGTTACTAAGACTTAACATCCTTCACCAAGACTTAACATCTATTACCAAGTCTTAACATCCTTCACCAAGACTTAACATCTATTACCAAGACTTAACACTCTTCACAAAGACTTAACATATATTACCAAGTCTTAACATCCTTCACCAAGACTTAACATCTGTTACCAAGACTTAACACTCTTCACAAAGACTTAACATCTATTACCAAGACTTAACATCCTTCACCAAGACTTAACATCTGTTACTAAGACTTAACATCCGTTACCAAGACTTAATACCCTTCACAAAGACTTAACATCTATTACCAAGACTTAACATCCTTCACCAAGACTTAACATATGTTACTAAGACTTAACATCCGTTACCAAGACTTAACACTCTTCACAAAGACTTAACATATGTTACCAAGACTAAACATCCTTCACCAAGACTTAACATCTATTACCAAGACTTAACATCCTTCACCAAGACTTAACATCTGTTACTAAGACTTAACACCCGTTACCAATACTTAAACGTCCGTTACTAAGATTTAACATATGTTTCCAAGACTTGACATCCGTTACAAATACTTTAACGTCCGTTACCAAGATTTAACATCCGTTTCCAAGACTTAACATCTGTTAACTATACTTAAACGTCCGTTATCAAGATTTAACATCCGTTACCAATACTTAACATCCGTAATCAAGTCATAACATCCGTTACCAAGACTTAACATCCGTTATCAAGACTTAAAATCCGTTACCAAGACTTAACATCCGTTACCAAGTCTTAAGATCCGTTACCAAGACTTAGCATCCGTTACCAAGACTTAGCACCCGTTACTAAGACTTAACATCGGTTACCAAGACTTAGCATCCGTTACCAAGACTTAACATCCGTTACCAAGTCTTAACATCCGTTACCAAGACTTAGCATCCGTTACCAAGACTTAGCACCCGTTACTAAGACTTAACATCGGTTACCAAGACTTAGCATCCGTTACCAAGACTTAACATCCGTTACCAAGTCTTAACATCCGTTACCAAGACTAAACATCCGATTAAAAAAATTGTTTGCGTTCAATTGAAAAATAAATGGTAAGTCTAAAACATGGTCTTTAGAGTAATGTTGGCCTTTCAAGCCAAAAGATTTTCATTGAAAAAGCATTTTCATGTAGTAAAAGTTGTTTTTATTGTGAATATAACCAAACTTTATTATGATACAAATCTACATCATCATAGAAAGGCAAGACACGTTTATACGATAGATGAATGAGGAGCGATAAAACCGTGAGTAAGAATGTGTGATTAATACAATGGTAAATATATACAGTCCAAATAAAAATTAGCTAGGTGAAGACATACAAAGTATACACTTATCTTTCATGCTGAATCTAGGGTCATAGACGCCTACACGGCCTAAACTTTTTTCGAATAAAATAAATGCCAAAACTGCAATTCAATGTATCATGTTATTGAAACCATATTTACCGGAACGAAATATATATCAAACTGCATCTCTGACGATCTAGCTACACAAAATTGTCCTGTGATGTTCCCTATCCTCTTCTTATGTTTCGGTTCCAAGCCACATTTTAATTCCCAATGTGTTTATAACCTGGAGATACGTGTGGAGAGGCCCGGCTGGTCAATGTGTTTATAACCTGGGGATGCGTGTGGAGAGGCCCGGCTGGTCAATGTGTTTATAATCTGGGGATACGTGTAGAGAGGCCCGGCTGGTCAATGTGTGAATAACCTGGGGATACGTGTGGAGAGGCCCGGCCGGTCAATGTGTTTATAGCCTGGGGATACGTGTGGAGAGGCCCGGCCGGTCAATGTGTGTATAACCTGGGGATACGTGTGGAGAGGCCCGGTCGGTCAATGTGTGTATAACCTGGGGATACGTGTTGTGAGGCCCGGTTGGTCAATGTGTTTATAACCTTGGGATACGTGTGGAGAGGCCCGGCTGTTCAATGTGTTTATAACCTGGGGATACGTGTGGAGAGGCCCGACTGGTCAATGTGTTTATAACCTGTGGATACGTGTGGAGAGGCCCGGCTGGTCAATGTGTTTATAACCCGTGGATACGTGTGGAGAGGCCCGGCTGGTCAATGTGTTTATAACCTGGGGATACGTGTGGCGAGGCCCGGCTGGTCAATGTGTTTATAACATGGGGATACGTGTGGAGAGGCCCGACTGGTCAATGTGTTCATAACCTGGGGATACGTGTGGAGAGGCCCGGCCGGTCAATGTGTGTATAACCTGGGGATACGTGTTGTGAGGCCCGGTTGGTCAATGTGTTTATAACCTGGGGATACGTGTGGAGAGGCCCGGCTGTTCAATGTGTTTATAACCTGGGGATACGTGTGGAGAGGCCCGACTGGTCAATGTGTTTATAACCTGTGGATACGTGTGGAGAGGCCCGGCTGGTCAATGTGTTTATAACCCGTGGATACGTGTGGAGAGGCCCGGCTGGTCAATGTGTTTATAACCTGGGGATACGTGTGGCGAGGCCCGGCTGGTCAATGTGTTTATAACATGGGGATACGTGTGGAGAGGCCCGACTGGTCAATGTGTTCATAACCTGGGGATACGTGTGGAGAGGCCCGGCCGGTCAATGTGTGTATAACCTGGGGATACGTGTTGTGAGGCCCGGTTGGTCAATGTGTTTATAACCTTATGATACGTGTGGAGAGGCCCGGCTGTTCAATGTGTTTATAACCTGGGGATACGTGTGGAGAGGCCGGACTGGTCAATGTGTTTATAACCTGGGGATACGTGTGGAGAAGCCCGGCTGGTCAATGTGTTTATAACCCGTGGATACGTGTGGAGAGGCCCGGCTGGTCAATGTGTTTATAACCTGGGGATACGTGTGGAGAAGCCCGGCTGGTCAATGTGTTTATAACCTGGGGATACGTGTGGAGAGGCCGGACTGGTCAATGTGTTTATAACCTGGGGATACGTGTGGAGAGGCCCGGCTGGTCAATGTGTTTATAACTTGGGGATACGTGTGGAGAAGCCCAGCTGGTCAATGTTTTTATAACCTGGGGATACGTGTGGAGAAGCCCGGCTGGTCAATGTGTGTATAACCTGGGGATACGTGTGGAGAAGCCCGGCTGGTCAATGTGTTTATAACCTGGGGATACGTGTGGAGAGGCCCGGCTGGTCAATGTGGTCTTCCTTGTGTTCCTCTTGTTCACCTTGCGATTGGGACAAAGGTAACATTTTGTGTATAAACCATCATACCTTCTGCAATAATTAACGTATGCGATAATTGGGAAAAAGTTATGCTATCCTCATTATTGCCAACATTGCATGTCCTTGGAGGATTTATGTAACAGTTGGTAGCATTTACTATAATGATTATAGCAGTACAGGTTACAGGTTACTCATGACGAGCTCGAAGCTAGGAATGAGTATACGCTTGTTTTAATTTGAAAATATTTCAATCGTATCTATCTTCGTCGATGTCGTTATTGCTCTTGTTTTCAAAATACCCCAACAATGATAATCTGATGCCAAAATGAACTACTGGTTCCTAGTTCAGTATGTCTTAGTTACTCGGAAGAACCTACA
Source organism: Mactromeris polynyma (assembly GCA_032209605.1). Lineage (NCBI taxonomy): Eukaryota > Metazoa > Mollusca > Bivalvia > Venerida > Mactridae > Mactromeris > Mactromeris polynyma. The sequence continues at coordinate 31,544,358 of JASFXZ010000004.1, read as the reverse complement.
GTTCATGTGAGTTATTACAACGATTCAAAATCTCCCGCTTGTGCACGCATTTTGCAACCGAACGCTCTAGATCTGTTTGCCAAAAAGTACGCGTCCTTCGCTAGCTACCTCGGAGATGCTTGAGCGAGTGGGCGCACAGTGGGCACGTACATTTTGGCAAACAGAGCGTTCGGTTGCAAAATGCGTGCACGGTTTCTTATCTCGTGCGAGTGTTAGCCTTAACCGAACGCACGGCATATCAAAATAAAGATCTCCTTTTGAAGAGTAACAAGGAGTAGACAACTCATATTTCTTGAAATGAGAGTTTGTTCACTTTGGCATCAATACGATGTGTCAGGTAGCCATTGATCAAGTTCAAAGGCTGAACACATTATTAAATGTAGTCATTTACTTGGTACTTTGTGTTGTTTTTGTTAACTGGAAGTTTTTTATTTTATGTCTAGATGTCTTTTTTCTTTGTTTGTGGGAAAAAAGTTACAAAAGATAAAAAAAAGACTTCTGCTAGTATTTGAACATGTGTATTCCTGTATGAGGGATCATTGAATGTTCATGCCATAAGAATTTATATGTATAGTTTCAAAATATCACTGGCTCGGCGAACAACTATTGTAAATGCTTCTATATCACGAATGAGTATTGACCATTTTTGACAGGTATTATATTTCGCGTGGAAGGGAGACAATCCAATCACAGGAGACGGTATTAACAAAGCCGCTAATCAAGGGAGATAATTCTTGATATTTATCCCAGAACGCTGCACATGTTTGGGTTTTGTGAAACTCAGTATAAATTTGCGTAGAGTAAATTTCTCAATAGCATACATATAATCAAAGTTTATCTTAATTTCTTGAACCACTTTGAGATTCTTGCTCGGCGAGAAATATTCCTAATGGCGTGCATATGTGGAGGAAGAATGTAATTTACAGACTTTAACAATAATTGATAGATATTTAGAATGACATTTACAGAATTTATGTGAGGTAATGTTCTGTAGGAATTTGCGTAAATGTCACTTTCAAGTCACCAACACTGAACTAATGCTTATAACTTGTACACCTGCACATTGATTTGTTTTTGCTAATTGTGTTCTCAGAGTTTGAATTTGCAAACATCTGGATTGTTTCTGGTTACTATGACAAATTGTCGCATTATTTCCAGAACCCTATAACCTGTTTTTGATCTATTTGAGAAAAGTTTTAGCCTCTTGGGATAATTGTTACATACGGGGATATGAAACTGCATTTTATTTAAGTCATATGCATTCCAGAACAATATAGCTGGTACAGATTTAAAGAGCTTGAAAAGACTGTCTCAATGATACCAATTACTCAAAACCTCCAAAAATTGAATTACGGGGTTCTGGAAATATGGCGACGAAATATGAAGGCCCTTTATATTAGCGACACGGCCCCTACGACACGTGTGTATACCTGAGCACCTCCCTTTAGCGAAATCGTATCATTTATAGGAATAAAAAATACTAAAAAAAACATGATTTAACTAAATACATGCAAAGAAACTACGCAATGGTTTTGAACATCAATTTTAAATATATAATAAGAATGACAAACGAAACTTGAATTTAAAGAGTACCAGATTTTGCGCTTAGTGTGATTCGTGACACACATTCGGACACCTCGCTTAATGGTGTCAAAGGAAACAATTGTGTTCAAAACTGACAAAGTTACATGAAGTTTAGCATCGTGGTAAAGACTGGTATTTAATGTCACTTGTGTGAATATATTCAATAAAAATATTCGCCATTGTATGGCTATTATGACTAATGCAACCGCTTGGTTTTTATTTTCATATTGTATGTCAATCCGCAAAGACGCTAGAGGTATTTTTCTTTTGTATTTATCATTACTTTATAATTAATAATCATGAAACATGCTTCTTAACACTGCATCAATCGCGATGTCGTATATTGATGCAATATTTGTTATTTAAAGGGAGGTTATTCAGTAGGTTACATTGATCAGTCACGGTCGAGTTTCCTCCCTTACACTTTATCGGCGTTACTAGACAATGTCTCAAGTCACACTTAGTCCTAGTTTTCTGTATGATATACAATCATATCGGTATGGATTTAAAAGGTCTATTAACTGAAATATTTAATTTGAATTCAGCCAAGGGTCATTCCAAGTGTATGTATTAATGTATAAAGTTTTATTTCTTCTGATGTTTCTTGTTTTATGTATTGACATAAATGTAAAGTCATGTGCCTTCCAAAAACATATTGGCAGTTGATGGATAGTTCTGTAAAAATGAATAATATAATATAATGTATTATATATAACCCAGTGCAAGCGATTTCAGACAACACCCCCCCCCCCCCCGTTTCAAGTCACCTAGGTTAACTTGAAGATGCGATTTCAGATTATCTCCCCGCTTTATCTTATTTATGTGTATCTGTGCACTTTTTCCACGTCTAAATTGAAACGAACAACATCAAACGATATAAATAAAATGTTAAGCACCAAAACAATAACAAAACAACATCAGCAGAAGGCACGGCAACGGTAGCAGCCACACCAACAACATCAGCAGAAGGAACGGCAACGGTAGCAGCCACACCAACAACATCAGCAGAAGGAACGGCAACGGTAGCAGCCACACCAACAACATCAGCAGAAGGAACGGCAACGGTAGCAGCCACACCAACAACATCAGCAGAAGGAACGGCAACGGTAGCAGCCACACCAACAACATCAGCAGAAGGAACGGCAACGGTAGCAGCCACACCAACAACATCAGCAGAAGGCACGGCAACGGTAGCAGCCACACCAACAACATCAGCAGAAGGAACGGCAACGGTAGCAGCCACACCAACAACATCAGCAGAAGGCACGGCAACGGTAGCAGCCACACCAACAACATCAGCAGAAGGAACGGCAACGGTAGCAGCCACACCAACAACATCAGCAGAAGGAACGGCAACGGTAGCAGCCACACTAACAACCGTGACAACAGCAGTGTAACGTATTATTATTTTTTGCAGTTTGAGACTAGCTTTCATTTTTGTATTTTTCATAAAATTGATTCAACTATCTTAGCATGATTTCAAACAATTGAAAACAATCACATTAGCTCAATCAGCGAGGGGGTAATCTAAAATGCGCGAGGTAATATGAAATCTATGCATGTTACCCTCCCTCCTGGGATGATATGTACTCGATTTCAGATTACCAGGAGGTAACTTGAATATAGGGAGTAATTGAACTCTTTACACCTTTACATCTGGGAAACAAGTTAATAAGCCATTTATGTAGACTGATAAATACATAGTTCCAAAGTTCAGCTCTGCGGTAACGTTTTAATTACAGTTCTTTAAACTTTGATCGTCGTTCTTTTAATAATGTTGCAATAGATAACATAACTTAAGTCGTCATCGTAAATATGAATGGGTAATTTAGTTATAATTTTATGTCAACGGGATGACCATTTACTAATTTTGGCAGAATATCTGGACCGGCCATATATTTGTATCATTTTATGAGTGTGTATGCGCAAATAATATTGTAAAATGTATCACAGGCATTATATGCGATAAATAAATAAACATGCTTTATATTTCGATATATTGAAATTTCTAAAATTGACATACCAAAATTAAATATTTTCTCGCCATTTGTTACGCAGCTCATTTTTTGTAATAATCGGATTATTGCTGCTTTGTAAGTGTTCAATATGCAAATTAAATATTTATTTATATAATATCAAAATACAGAAATTAAACACCCTTGTATATATTTCTAATAATTTACTCCTGAAATAATTAATGCTGTGACGTCACAGTTGTCTTACAGTGATGACCACTTTTTTATGCGCGAAAAGACATCGTCATTTTCACATTATGATATAAATAAATATTTCATTTGTATTCGATAATTATAGAATTTATCATGGAACTCGCTTTCAGCCAAAGGCTCGGTTTTTGTCTCGTTTGATAACTTCCATTATTTCATATCCACTCATGTAATATCCCATATATATATATGCAATCAAATATGTTAAAAATTAATATAAACTACATGGAATAAATTATGTATAAACATGTTATTTTTGCATGAATATTAATCATGTGCAACAAAATATGTTTAAACGTGACTATGTATATCATATGGAACATGAATACATTTAAACATAACAGTAGTAAAGTATGTTCTGAAATACCTGGACGGTGCAACCAGTTCAGAGCAGCCCTCTCTAGAGCGACTGACTCTCTTCCATTTTCCTCAAATAAACATATTCGACCAATATAAGATCTCAACAAGTATCAGAATAAATACTTTGAGTTCAAAGACAACTTGAAGCTGTACGTTTCTCGGGAAATTTACAAACTTTTTCCCCTTACATTTTTTAAAATGTACGTGAAATAATACGCGGTTATGTCCACTTTGACTCGATACAGAGTATCGCCCCTTGCCATGATGATTGAGGTTATTGTCTTCTGAAATAATCTTAGACGGAGGAAACCAGTAATTTTCATATCATTGTATTTGATTTGATTCAAACAATAGTGTTTATCATATCAGTAATTAATAGCAACACCTTTATTTTTTCCACTTCGGAATATTCGTACTGTCAGATAGTACTGTTTGAGTTTATGATTCAATGTAAATCGAGGGTTTGGTCCAAAACAGTAGAAACTCAGTTTTTTGTAATCTTTGATTTGTGATCTTAGGTTAAAAACTTGAGATCAGTCTCAAAGCTCAAATCTCATATCCATTAATTATGTTCGGTATATTTTATCACATCTTATATTAAACTATTACAAACTTATTTAAATAATTCATGTCACCGAAGAAAGATTGTATAATTCAGTTCGTAATCTTATCTTGCCGATCTTGAAACCATTTTAAACACAAAAGTGAGATTTGAGCTTGGAGGCCAAGCCCCGATCTCCCGAAGCATCTCAAATCAAAATCTCAGCTCTATATCGAGATTTGGCTCAAATCTGAGGCAGAACTTCAAATTCAAATTCAAATTTGCATCCCTTGAACTTTTTTTGACACCGATTTTGAGTCCGTAAAGATGGAAAAATCTCACTGATTTGAAACAATATTTAAGCCGCGATTTTTACTCGAATGGAGATACTTCGGGAGATCGGGGCCTGTGCTCGGGATTGTAACGGATACATACACTCAGTCCTCAAATCTCAAACCACAAAATTGACTCTTTATAATTTAATATTGAAAATTTGAGTGGGAAAATGCATGAACAGGTCAAATAAATGCTGAACATTAGTTTTGGTCCATTTCACTTGAAATTTTAATGTCATTATGAGATTAGGGATTACTAATTGAATGCCACACTCCGCACTCACACTTATAATGCCACACTCCGCACTCACACTTATAATGCCACACTCCGCACTCACACTTATAATGCCACACTCCGCACTCACACTTATAATGCCACACTCCGCACTCACACTTATAATGCCACTCTCCGCACTCACACTTATAATGCCACACTCCGCACTCACACTTATAATGCCACACTCCGCACTCACACTTATAATGCCACACTCCGCACTCATACTTATAATGCCACACTCCGCACTCACACTTATAATGCCACACTCCGCACTCACACTTATAATGACACACTCCGCACTCACACTTATAATGCCACACTCCGCACTCACACTTATAATGCCACTCTCCGCACTCACACTTATAATTACTCCCATAGCTCATTTTAAATTTCAAATATCTAAGAAAATGGATCACAAAGTATATTCGGCACTCATATAACAGTGTCATACATTGTATCACTCAATAAAACTCATGAGATCAAATATTTGTGATTTGAGATTTTAGTGCTGAGTGTAAGTATCCGTTATAATCCCGAGTTCAAATTCAAGTTTAATAACATAAGACCCTTGATTTAAAAAAATGAATATATCGAAATGAGTATACACATAAAACGATGCTGTTTGTCTCCGTTATAACTTTCGTACGTATTATTATGTCTTGAAACTTTTGAAGTTTACTCTTACCTGATGACATTTTTGGCTTGAAGAGAACTTTTAGCAAATAAGTCAAAATAATTAGATGCCATTGTCCAGTATATTGTACAGTATAATATCGTCCAGTGTTGAATATATCAGATGGTCAGTGCCCTCCTTAGTATATTGGTCGCTGAAAATACTATTATGTTTATGGGATTATATTATTCAACGCATCAAATGTGTATAGAGTGTTGGTGGAGTATGAGATGTGAGACGTAGGTTTAATAGTATAAATTAGAATTTGACTTGTGATAATACCTTATACACAATATTCCGTTCTCTCTGATCGCTACCCGCCGAGGTATAGGAAAAGACTGTTACGAACCAAAGAAAACTGGTCAACTGATTATCGTATACGAGTTTTATCAATACTAACACATTTACTTCCTATTCCTATCCTTTAATGCCAGTCATTATGAATGTAGGCAAGCAGCAACCATTATTTAACTAGTTGCATGGTGCTCACCAATCGGCCATTTCGGAACCGTGCCTTACGGGGGATTCTACCCATCGAGCTCTCTCTACTAATGCGGAGCACTCGGTTACAGGAGACGGTACATGTTCAAAATAGTTGACACCTTTTTGGCAATCAATGACGCTGCATGGTAAGCCATCACTCATTCATGTTTCGTATTTATCAACGACTGCTGTTTCTTCATACGGCAAACTTTGAAATATTTTCCCATTCTCAAAATGCATCTGAAATATAGCCTTGGATGTTGTTGCTATACGATGCATATATCCTTATTAAAAGATTATTTATAAGCTAATAGGTTACCGCTCATAGTCCATCAAGTGTTCATAGAAAAGGTGAACAACTTGGAATGTCTCTTCGGCTTTTGAACATTTACAAGAAAATTATGTAGTGCGTTATATCACTATCAATCATACGAGAACAACACCGTTCCCGAAAGAAGTATGGGTTTCCTATTGCTTGCTAATAAAATCTTCAATCCTTACGGTCTAATCAATAGCAAGGGTTTGCCGAAATAGTTCTATGGCATGTAATTGATAAAACGTTTCCGGTTTACAGACAAAGCAACCAATATTAGGATCATATTATGCACAATTAGCTGTAACAGTATGTTATATTAGGACAAAATGGCGTCCGAGAAGCAATCACTATGATCGTAAGTCAATCACGATCGTGAAAATCACTCAGAGATAGCAGAACCTTTGCCCTATGGTTTCCAGCTCATCGCCAAAGCCTTCTAGCATGACAAACTTATATGCCTGGGTTCCAAATTAATTGTTCTTTCTGCGACGTTCCTGTCAGAAAATTTGAATATTTCTTCAACAAATGGCCCGCACGCAGTGAAGGGAAACTGTCTTTGATTTATCGTAGTTCATAATCTAGGCTACATTTCCATTTTTAGCCGGTAAATTCAGACAAAACCTTCTGTTGTAGAATAAATCTATCGCATTAGCTGCGTAAAATTGTCAGATATGCTTTTACAAAATTCCCCATCACAGTTATACGTGTACAACCCTTTCCTCGATTTCTGAATACCGTGGAATGTCTATGTGAAACTATGGTATATATACTCGTACTTAGTATATTAAAAAACGCACATTTTGGTGCCTGTGGTATGTCTTGTGTCACTTTAGCGTGTTTTAAACTCATTTTGATATGAACATGCCCGTTAGTGGATAGAATATTTAGCGTTCATCATTGCGCAAGCTGAAATATTATAATATTTAGTTGGTATCTTGCATCCCTAGGTAAGTTCATGAAATTAGAGAAATCTTGCATTTCGCGTTTTTAAATGTACAGAGTATATAAATATTTATATATATATATATATGATAAATATAAACGGGTATACATATATATACCATTCAACAAATTGACAATAAGGTTTAAATAGGTTTAAATAGGTTTAAATAGTTGGAAAGCCATTGCTTTACTGACGAAAACAGCCAGTTTATTTGTGTTTCTTTTTTTCCAGGTCATTGCCATAAATATGTACCCAATACGTACTGTCAATACCCATCATTATGGACGCGGTCACATTTTGAAAGTATGGGTTATTTCAAAAGAAAAACATGCATATTAAATAGCTTTATTAACTGGAGTTTGTATTTAATTGAATGAATTGTTAACATATATGTTTGCTTACACAGCTATATAGATACGAGATGCTCCTTTATTCAACAACCGCCGCTAATATCACATTTAGAAACAATTTACAGTACTTAAACTATTAAATACTCAAATTCCGTCATCTTGATAATCTGCCCGTTTTTCGTCAGTCGTAAACTGTGTTTGCTTTAACAACGCAAATCTTGCTTAGAGATGATATCGCGAGATGCAGTTAACTTCATCTGAACGAACATATCCACATTTGAATAACAAACACCCATTTTTTATGGACAAAAAACATGAGCATTTATATCAACCAGGTGTGATCAAGTGATTATGACTTTCTATCAATTTTTATCATCATCCTTTCAAAGTTATCATAACGCTGTAGTATTTTCGATCATAAATCATTTCCCCATAATGTTGCGCTCCTTTAAACAACCCTTTAAACAAACCGCCACCCTTTATGATACTAGCATATCTGATAATCTTTAAGCCATAAATATTAACCACAAAGTATTAAACATAGAAAATATAAATACGGCTTGATGTTGAGCAAAGTAACAAATCTTAAATAATCTTTTCACGAAATCTGATACACTTGTATTCAAGCATTTTGATGGCCAGTACAAGCCTCCGTACCATCGTGTGAATTATAACCCTGTGATATTCGATATCTCTTCTATGGTTTTATCTTACGCCCGTTCAATCCGTCCCAACTTTGTATCGGTCATTTAAGGTCGACTTCTACCTCGATTGTTTTCTCGGCCTTATTTTGAAGTTTTTAATGTCACAGACATGGCCCCTTTCTGTTTTCACATATAGTCTCAAATGGGAAAGGCCTTTTCGTGCATACTTTCTAAAGAATATTCAAATTATAGACCGGAAATTGTTGTATTGTTTCGGACGTAATTCAACATTGGCACTAGTACCACGTCTAATGCTGTACAGCTTACGCTAATATCAAACAAGCAAACAAAGATAAATGTATAAATACAACTATTTTACTTCGTGAACAGGTATATTCTGAGCATGTATAAGACTAACGGTTTAAAAATCATGTGAATTTCACTTTATCGGTTGGACATTATTTAGAATCCCATATATATCGTGTTTATTTATTATGGTATCACCCCTATTTAAAGGGCCATCCATATCTAACTTATGAAGCACCTACTTTCTGAGCATATTTACTTTCTTGTCCTTTAATGTCATGCACCAGACAGGTAGGCGCATAGTAACCATTATTTAACGTGCTGGCGACTCACCAACCGGCCATATCAGATCTGACCCCTACCAGGATTCGAATCTTCGACCTCCCGCTCACAAGGCGGATGCCTTAATCACTCGGCCATGGGACACGGTCTGTATATAGCTATAAACTTACTAATATGTAACCTCTCCAGAGCCCTCCTCTCTACAGCAATAACGTTCCTTTGACAACAGTAACTGTCGTCTCTGTGTTAAAATAAACTATCAATTTTAGCATCTCTTGAGAAGTCCTGTAGATGCAATACGGCAAATGTTAGGGAAAGCACCTTGTACTCTGACATTAATAGTTGTAAGATTATTGTTAGATGCTTTATCAAAGTATGCTTGTACTCTGACATTAGTAGTTGTATGATTATTGTTGGATGCTTTATCAAAGTATGCTTGTACTCTGACATTAGTAGTTGTATGATTATTGTTGGATGCTTTATCAAAGTATGCTTGTACTCTGACATTAGTAGTTGTATGATTATTGTTAGATACTTTATCAAAGTATGCTTGTACTCTGACATTAGTAGTTGTATGATTATTGTTGGATGCTTTATCAAAGTATGCTTGTACTCTGATATTAGTAGTTGTATGATCATTGTTAGATACTTTATCAAAGTATGCTTGTACTCTGACATCAATAGTTGTATGATCATTGTTAGATGCTTTATCAAAGTATGCTTGTACTCTGACATTAGTAGTTGTATGATCATTGTTAGATGCTTTATCAAAGTATGCTTGTACTCTGACATTAGTAGTTGTATGATTATTGTTGGATGCTTTATCAAAGTATGTTTGTACTCTGACATTAGTAGTTGTATGATCATTGTTAGATGCTTTATCAAAGTATGCTTGTACTCTGACATTAGTAGTTGTATGATTATTGTTGGATGCTTTATCAAAGTATGCTTGTACTCTGACATTAGTAGTTGTATGATTATTGTTAGATACTTTATCAAAGTATGCTTGTACTCTGACATTAGTAGTTGTATGATTATTGTTAGATGCTTTATCAAAGTATGCTTGTACTCTGACATTAGTAGTTGTATGATTATTGTTGGATGCTTTATCAAAGTATGCTTGTACTCTGACATTAGTAGTTGTATGATTATTGTTGGATGCTTTATCAAAGTATGCTTGTACTCTGACATTAGTAGTTGTATGATTATTGTTAGATGCTTTATCAAAGTATGCTTGTACTCTGACATTAGTAGTTGTATGATTATTGTTGGATGCTTTATCAAAGTATGCTTGTACTCTGACATTAGTAGTTGTATGATTATTGTTATACTTTATCAATGTATGCTTTCGGATATCAGCCATTTTACACATTTATTTATTCATTGTGTAAAACAAATGCTGTTCATGTACGGTAAAACCTCAAAAAATAAGAACACACTTTTCAAGTCCATTTTCACTGTTTTGCTCTTTATTTAACCTCAATAAGAAGGCCATCCCAATATGAAGACCAGTTTTCAAGGTTCACAAAGGGGTCTTTTTATTGAGGCTTTACTGTATACAAATATTAACTAACGCACCGAATGCTTACCCGTAATCTATGGTAACGTTATAATGAATAAAATGCCAGCGTGAGGCGATGTTGACAAGTGTACAGTATACAGCCAGTTCACAATGTATTCAAAAAATAATCGATGTGGGAATGTTTGAATTAAAAGGTGGACGTAAAAGAATGGAAACATTTGAATTTGCTTCGAGTTCAGTGTATATGAAAACACACTGAAATTCCTCGTTAGTCAAACGAACTGTACCGTACTCACAGATTTACATAAAACACTCTTACACACGCATCAGTAGCCTTTGTAATAAAAATCAAATTCAAAATATGCTAATCTCTTGAGAAAGGGTTCCATCACTTTGAACAGAGAATTCGTGACACACAAGCAGTTTTTGAAACCCAAAGAATGAAAAGTCTGACTTCCATTTTCGGCGTACATCCGGTGGCTTTTAAACATGCTAAAACACTTCATGTTTAAAACATATGTTTAATGGATGTGTTAATGTGAATATATGGGTATCTGACATGCTCAGAGGTTTCGATGGATTTCGGTTTTGCCCCTTTTCATATACCTCGATTCTTTTTTGAGGCGGCAACAAATATGCGCTATTGAAGATCATAATCAGGAAAGGACGTGCGCGTGCGATGTTAAATGAAAGAGCAACTTATTTAAATTTCAGAAGAAAAGAGATTATGATTAAAATATAATTGTTGTGCAAATACTGTTAAAATGCATTTAAGGATTCCGCCATGCCACACGTGCTTTCAATTTTCTCTGTGACCGTATTATTCCAGTACCGGAGTACGGGTTTAGTTTTTATCATCAACCGGAAGTGCAAGTTGTGTGGGCAACCGCATTGAGCAAAGTGGCGGCTACATGCCTTTTGTTATTCAAAATAAGTCTTTACTTGATATTAATTAACCTGCATTGGTACTTTGTCGGATTAAAGATATAATTCCTTATGGGTTGACAATGTTTAACACGGCGTCCCACTCTTAGATCATTTTGGTATTAGTTTTAAAATATTTTGCGGTTCACGGTGAATTTGTCGAATGAATAGTACTTAATTCTTCATACAAGCTACAGCAGGGTGTGAATATATTAACATGTTATCTATTTAACCACTTTTTCTCACGATTTGCCGCATCAAAAATATAATTAATACTTTAAATATTTCGTTGACTACTTCGATTCATGTGCATACGCATTTTGGCACACTTGCGGAAGAGTAAGTGAGTACTGGTTGATAATTGATTCCAGGAAGACTGGTTAGGTCAACTTGTCGCCGTGTATGACTGGAAAAATGTTGAAAAACGTCGTAAAACCCGATGAAAACAAACACAAGATGATGCGTAATCTTCGGAATGATATCGTTACGAAAAACTCACACCTCATGCCATCCATTTTGAATACGTGTGTAAGTTTGTTCCTTCTTCGTTGTATATATAGTTTGCGTTTGATCATGGGTCTAATGGCAGATTGGAATTTTAATAAAACATCAGAAAAAAACGATGATAGAAATTAGAATCCACGACGGTAATCTGTCAATCATCGAATATACACAAATCAAGGAATATACTCAAATCAGGGAATGCATCTTCTGTACAGATCTAGCTCTTTGTCGGGATAACATATTTCTGTCATTCTCTCCCGGAGAAAAGATTTTCTAAATAATCTTAAAATCTACGCTATGTTAGGCCTAGTTATCAACACCATCGAACAAATTACATTTTGGCGACAGTTGGTGACTCCTGGAAATTGAGGACGAATCCATCGGACAATCGGACTGATTTTGTGATTATCGATAACACGAGTATATTCACGCATCGAAGGAACCTGTCCATATGAAGTAACATCAAACCCTGGAAAGCATGGCATCTAAGTCTATAACCAGGACACTTTCTGGAACATCTGGAAATTAGTCACACATATTTCTTCGATGAAATTCAGACACTATGGTCATAACAAGTCATTGTTGTAAATCCATAAATGCTATTTTCAAATATGAATACAATTTCAGTATGATTATTATTGCGGACTAATTAAAAAATAAAACAGAAACAAAGTAGTTCGATATCGAATGTTTATTGACCTGTACGACAATAATTGATGAAGATTTTCGTTCGATTTCATTCTTAAAATGTTTTAATATTAGCCGTTCAAATAAACTACTCGGAAAACAAATTGCGACGCTCTTGTCCTTTCGCTGCCCGATTATCATTCGCCAAGGTGACTAATTAAGTGATTATCATGGAGTGTGAAGTTACCAAGTACACCCGTAGAAGATATTTGCATATAGCGGAAGAAGCCACAGTGCAATTTTCACAATTCATCAACTTTTACGGCACCGTGATTTTCGTCGCTAATATGGCCGACCCAGTTGGATGAGTTTGTGAATATTTAAATCCCGCATTAATTTAGATTGGGAAAACAAGCTAAGTACAAGAGACTGTTGTAATTTGAATTGGTATACAATTTGAATCAAAGGAAATTACAAAATAAATAATGTCGGCTCAAGGAGATGCAATTATCTACAAAACAAATATGTCTTTTTGTCTTGGGAGCGGTTATTTTCTGATTGCTGTTATCGTTTTCTAATTTATGAATGCCTTCTGGTATGACAGGAGATTTACTTCCCCCGACATCATAGACCTTATCTCTGATGTCGTCTGCTAGTAAATCTAAGATCTATGCAAGAAATATTAACTTGAATTCTGGTACGAGGCAGAGAACTTAAGTTTTGTCCGTCAACTAAGAGACAAAGACAGCGAGCGATTTATTTAATTCTCTCCAATCTTTTTGTATAAATCTAGTGACTTATTTTCTCTCCAAAATTTAGTCTTAGAAACGTGCCTTACGATCGACTCAGATCAAATGGGGAAACAAGTAGTTTCGAGAGCCATATCCCATAACGAACATACATACAGGTCATACATTTATATTCCCTCACAAAGCTTAAGCAATTTAATAGTAGTCTTCTCAGCACAATTTATTACAAGAATCTGAAGGGATTGTGTGGGGGGATGGGGATTGAAGGGGGCCGTGAACATCCAATTGTCGCCCGGTCTTATCCGAATGCTATACAAGTTTACTAAATTGCATCGTATGTGATAATAGTCTCCAGTCAAAGATTACATTATTCTGTCCTCCAATGCCATGAAATAACATTCAAAGGAAATAATGCATAAAACAACAGTTCTCCCAACATTTTGAATTAAGTATTCATATAATTCATGTAATTTCGCGACAAGATTTGTAATTACTTCCCGGCCAGAAATTATATGCAGATGTAACCATAATCACAAGTATTCCGTGCCGTATTTAAATCTGCACATATCATATGAGAATTTCAGATTTATTATACACCAGCATAGTCAAATTTCTGTAATATCCTTGATCTCGTGTATAATGTTCCCCTGTTTATACGTAATAGAAATGACATTCGTCCTCATGTTGGCGATGGTCGCAGAATGTACTCGGGGTATGAAGTAGTAAGCTGTGAAAACGGTTCATCCTTAGCTGGAGTTTAATTTTCTTTTTCTTGTACTGTTCAGTACCTTGACTCGTTTATTTCCGTCCATTTATAACATACTTTGAATAATGTTCTGTGGATTTATTTTTGAAGTGTGGCTGAAGAAGTGTAATGTTCGATCCTTCGTTGTGATTGTGATTCCGTGTGATTTTGTATTAAGTGCTTATTCATAAGTCGTGAAGCTCTGGAGTTTACTCAAGCGTCAAGATGGCCGCCAATGGTATGCCCATGCCCCCAACAATGACAACAAGCGGGAGAAACCGATTACCACAAGTCTTTGGTCAGTTGAAGGAAACGGCTTTGAATGAATCACACCCAACTCGGAATGGTTGAGGTATTGTACGAATGCTCTAGGGATATTAAATGGCATCGCTGTCGTCTGTGTTTTGACACACACGTTGATTATATATCAGACACTGGATGAGGATAGAAGATAGCAGAAACGACTGACACTTCCGGTATCGTGTTTCGTTGCCATTGGTTACCAATATGGCGAGTAACTAATTCAGATTTTTTTGCATCCGTGTATGGAGAGAAATCAAAAAGGTAAATTGATAAACGATATTTCCTCAATACTTCATTAACAAATATTTGAATGCGGTCATACACATTACTGAATGACTAATCTATGAAAGGCATTATCTCAATACATTTAACATGTCTACAAGACAGAATATCACATTACCCAATAAATGTAGGTGTTATAAGCGGTAAACGTCGGGTAGTTCAAAATGACGGACCATAATTAAATGCCTTACCCTTTTCATAAGCATTTATCTTAAAGTACATGTGACTTGTTTCTTAAAAACGGTCGATTATAATGTTTATATTTATTCAATACAAAATTCAGCAGTGATTTTATATACTAGTTTATATTTAAAACAAGAAATTGGCATTGCAAATATATTTATATTACTTTATTTTCCTCCAATAATGAAGAGCATAAATATAGCTGCACATATGTGAACAGATAACAGTACATAATATTTACACGAAACATTTTACAATTATATATACATTAAAGATCAAGTCATACATTAATTACTTGGAATATATAGTCATCTTACACAGCTTGTACAGTTGACGGGAAGCTAAAGCGAAATAGAAAATTTAGCTTAACCGTTAATGCAAGATGCATAATCAAGTAAGAATATACCACATATGTTGATACATGTATGTATTCACTAAGAATGACTAAATACGAAAACGAAAGTTTAGACAATCTTGATGTGATATATAAGTTTTAGGTTAAGTATTAAGTTTTTAAAATATATATGAGTCTGAGGATATACGATGAAACATTACATCATGTCTTGAGATTCATGAATTATTTGAAAAACAATTGAAATTATTATAAAATGAATTAATAGACATTGTAAACAGACATTAACGTACATGTTTTAGTTTTAAAAGCAAGAAGAAAAAATATTTTAGAATTTTCTATCCATGTTTTATACATCTATTCACAATGTATTTTAATGTTTTAATATACATTTGTATTATTATATTTCACACACTATGGATTAGGTGGCATGTACATATAATGGTATATAACCAAGTATTATGTAAACACATGTGTACGCATATAAGTTATAATGCCTTGTTGAACAGCCCACTCAGAGAGTAATTCATTGAATAGAACACATTTATAAAAGAAACATAAAAAATATACTTTTTATTGTCATGAATTCTTTTAACTATATACTCCGACTAGAAATGTCGGCGTTTCGAAAACATCTGTTAAGCCTATAAAATCAACATCACACAACTTACATCCCTGTGTTTGTCCTGTGGTTAATTCATTTATCTGTGCACGGTCACGAAGGCGACGGAGCGTTGTCTAGTTTTCGCTTTTGGTCACTCGCCCGGTTTTCTCGGATCAGTCACGGTGGTGAACCATGAATGACATGTATAAACATAAAAGTCGGCACTTATCTTTGTTCCCTTGTCATCTTTATCAGTTTGTTGTGTTTTAGCATAATTTTCAAATTTATTTTAAAGTTGGTCATGTGGTTTACTCGGTATTTATTACCTTGGATACAGCATGACAACGTTGACCGCTAGGTTGTTGACTCGGCAAACAGATATCTTTAAAACAAAACAACCGTATGTTCACCATCAGACAATTATATTATCATTTAATCAACCTGCTATTCTCTGTCTACTCAATCTCTCACTACCTAGTACCAAAAATTGTAATTCTATGTTTACTATTTATTATTTGCTTATTTAATTATACAGCTATTAATATGAATGGTCGGCTATAGAAAAAATATTTTATATTTATAAGGTGACTTATATGTCCATTGGGTCAAGTGTTTGTATACTTGTTGAATTCATGTTTATATTTAGATGTTGATACAGAAGTCACTATGATAAAATATTTACTTACTTACTTACTTACTGTACCACTTATATTTGTATAGTGCTTGGCATTAACATAAAACATATACAGAAACGCAAGAATGTACAACTACGTATTAATTTTAACAATTCTGTGACATTCTTTTTTTCAACATGGAATAATAAATGAAACCAAAAAATGTGGCGTTCCTTACAAGTCATAATAAATTATTGACAATAATTCTGATAATTGTTTCACCTGAAAATGTGCTATAGGTGACATCTATAAATGTATGGAGGCGAATTTCTTAATCAAAACTACAGAAGTAAAAACATCTTGAACTGGATAGAAAATTACGTTTTATTAAAATCAAAACATCTATTATCTTATTGAAGTAAACTTCAACCTGTCTTGCTAACTATAAAACCATTTTTATCCAGAAACAAATGAGGCTTTCATGCTTCCCATTTATAAAAAAGTAATATATAAGTTAATAAAGATGTTGGATTTATTTTATACATCATTATTTCGTTTATTTCCTCCAAGTTGGAGAGCAGAACAGTATATACATTTTAACAAAACAAAACAAACTTTATTTACTAATATCAACGAAACAAATAGCAATGTATATATGATGAATGTACACGTAGTATATTCCTGAGACTAGGGATTAAATATTTTAAACATCAATACATGCATCGGTTATAAAAAAGAATGGTTAAATAGGCACAAATTGTCCAAGTTTTAAATAATGTTAAGTCTAGACATCTTTTGAATTAAGAATAACCAATTAGCTTGGGAAAAAATGACTGTAAACACACTTTTGTCTTAAAACCATTTTTATCCAGAAACAAATGTGATCTTCATGCTTCCCATTTATAAAACGTAATATATAAGTTAATAAAGATGTTAGATTTATTTTATACATATGTGGGGAGCCATATTTCGCCTATGTTAGTTAACGACATAAATCAATGAATGTGGTCTCTCTGCATACTTCAATAGAATAAATACAGATTTGTTGTTTATTGTAGTGTCAAACATAAAACATTACAGTACAATTTACAAAGTAAAAACATAAAAATAGTTTATGTCCATCCAAACTTGGCTTACTAGACATTGGATAATTAACACAATATCACAGAATATCTGAAAGGCTATATATATATTTATTTCGGTAGTTGTGTATACAGGTACATGGATAATTAAGACATGCAATAATATTAAAACAATAATTATAACATGTACATAATAGCCATGCCATACACACCAACACCTAGGATAGCACAAAAAAGAGTAAACTCTTATTTCCATTGTGGTCCTACATGCTGATGGCATGACATAGAGAGGCATAACAATCTAATTAAATCATATCACAGAACAAGAAAATAAAAATATCACAAAATGCCACATACCCAGTAACATTATCATAAGATTATATACAATGAAAGACATTATTGCTAATATATCACAGATTACTGTATCTCATTACATAAAATCCAATTAAAACATGTCGGGTTTATGCACATATATATCATACTTCCACATAAATAAGAATATCAGGTGAGACAATTTAAAAACCCTCCCTACCGAAATGGATACAAAATATCAGTAAAAGTTTCCTTCTAATCAGGGTACTAAAGACATTAGTTTTGAATATTTAAAAAGTGTTGTTTTAAAGCATCTTTAAAAGCTGAAAGGGAGTTGAAATTAACAATACAATGGGGTAATTGTTGTTTGTATTTCAACATAGTTAAACTATTATGAAGTATCATATATGAAAATACTTGTAATGTCATTTCAAACACTATTGAACTGGCAAGCGCATCCTCCTTAAGACTTTAAATATATTGTATTCAATCTTGTTTTTCTACATCAGATGTTGATGTATTTGTGTACATTTTTGTAAACAATGATAAGCTGTTATTGTCCGAGTTGCCTGTATGCATGTCGTCATTAACGCCATTTTGAATTTTGCGCAATTAAATTCTTATTTCAATTCAAGGCCATTACAGTATTGTTGTGAAATAGTTTAATGTGAATATTAACGCCACACATTCATCATTCATACCTTTGCCAAACAATAACTCCATTGTTATCAATTACATGTGTTTGACATTTTGTGTCATCACATCTTATAGAAATGGTTCAAGACTATATATATCTTCGTATGAATTTGTTTTCTTATGACAAATGTCACTTCAATGTAAAGTCATTGGTTCATTTCATATATAAAATATTTGCCTGCGTAATTGTGTACATGCAAGCATGTGTTCGCGTCTCCGGTGTGTGCTTTTTTGGGTTAGCTCGCCGCCGTGCAGGACATGTCAGATTCAAAATGACCAGCCACCCCGACAGCATGATGAAACATAGACAATATACATATACATGTATGTTAATAATTACAAAGGGACACAATACACAAACATAAATGGTGGGCGAATGTCGCATTGGAACGGTGAGTGGCACAACAACATCAGTGGAGGGTTTACAACTTGTGTTAGAGCGCACTCTACATCTCACTTTATCTTCGCTACTGATCCTGAGTTTTACCTTGTACGTAAATTGTGTTGTATTGAACCTGGTATTTATCGTAATGTGGTAATAATATTTAATAATTCTATTCAAAAGAGAGAATAAGTTGCTACAGGGAACGCCTTATACATAAGACAATGTCTCCCCACAAAGACGTCCGGGAAAACAACAGTCCATAAAACATGAGGAGGCGCAAAGTCAAACACTTTTGTTTACATGTAGTTAATTGCGTGTTTTATTATGTTGTACTGTACTAAGACGAGACTGAAATAAGGAAAATACACTCCGCCAGTGTATACTTATCATAGCATCGCCCAAATACACTCCGCCAGTGTATACTTATCATAGCATCGCCCAAATACACTCCGCCAGTGTATACTTATCGTAGCATCGCCCAAATGAAACTAACATAGTGAATAAGAAAATCCCCGCTGGACAACCCCTGAACATATGAGCCGGTAAACTCAGGACAATGCATCCAGAACAAAGGTATATAAAACAATAGAATCATGACGTCAATCATATATATCAGAAGAAAGTTATATAAAACAATAGAATCATGACGTCAATCATATATATCAGAAGAAAGTTATATAAAACAATAGAATCATGACGTCAATCATATATATCAGAAGAAAGTTATATAAAACAATAGAACCATGACGTCAATCATATATATCAGAAGAAAGTTATATAAAACAATAGAACCATGACGTCAATCATATATATCAGAAGAAAGAGCAACTTCAAAGATGCCGTTTTAAAATTGTAATGACAAACCTTTTGGCTTAAATGGCGACCGTGCATAAACCAAATTGGTCAAAACACATTAAAATTGATCAAACGTCAAATAGCGATATAATTATGTAAATGCAGAAACTCGGACTTGAAAAAATACGAATGTTATTAACTAGCAGTCAGCAATCATTTTCAAAGCTGAGGACTTGGTCAATCTCTAATTCATTACTGAACAATACTATTTGTCTTGCCCTGCGCCCTATAGTGAATATGTTTCCAGAATAGAAAGGTAATGTCTCACTTTATTGGTCAGACAGTCAGTCAAGAAGTTATACAATGGTCTCTAGGACGGGGATTTCAGCGTCATATTTTTAAGACCTACATTGGATAGTACAATGATACGCGGACTTTTGTACAATCTTTGAAACGATTGGAATATTTCATTATATTGTCCCGAATTGAAGCATGCTCTTTGATATTCATGAAAGTATTCAATTACGTAAAGGAAAATAAGTGCAAACCAGCACAGTAGCTCAGGCGAAGTTTTTGGGTGGAACACAATCTGGGAACATAAGCTTGTCCGTGGGCCACTTTGTTTCACCCGTGTGGCATACGCCGCTTCTCCAGCTTTGCAATCTCTTTGCTTCTCGGGATTACCTGAAAAAAGGACATATCCCGAGATGTACATTTCTCGCGAGATAGGCAATGATACAGCCAAGATTAATTGGCTTTTAGTATATATCGGTGCTAACCTCGTGCTAATTATCCTACATGATTTTCTCTAACTAAAAGGTGTATGTGGGGCGCAAAACAATCTAATACGATGGCATCGTTATAATTGTCATAATAGATCGTGATGAATAATTATTTGTTTACGTTATCACATATGCTCTGATGTATTTATCAACATCAATCATCGTCTAAAGGTTCGTTTGTCTAAAAGCCTTCGGTAAACGTCTCTTTTCCGCTTACGTATACCTACGCATCTTAGGATGACACGCATACACCCAATAAATCCATAATGTTTATTAACAAACGTTGTTCAAACAGTAGTAAGTTGAAGCTGTAATTTGTAAAATATCCATTTCATCGGTTGATTTGACTACATGTATTTGAATTCTGTCAAATGAGCTGTACTCCAGTCTTGAATTGACGTATTCAACTAATAAGTGCCCGTTCGTACAAACATAATCCCTCATTTTAATGACTTCGAAGACAATTAAATTCTGCAAAGAAAGATCTATAAATCGCAAAGAAATTAATCAAAGGTTACTTTACTAATTAATGTCCATTCTTATATCGCACTATAAAAATATTTGTACTCGGAAGACTTCAATACACCTTTTGACCGCACATAATGTGCCAGTGCTTTGTATATCACAATGTCAAAGTCAGTATTGTCAAAACATGAGGGATTATTGTATGTATCTGATGTAAAGGCTACTAGGTGCTTGCCGTAGTTGGTGGTGGCAGTTTCGGTATGTGGAAAGAGACGTTTGTGATTGGCACGATCAATTCAATGGCGCTGTATGGAATGGATACAAGTCTGAGTGTATAAACATCACATATATTTTGATGGGACATAAAACGATTTATTCTGTAGCGTGGGTCGTAGTGCTAAACATGACGTATTAGATATGTTCATTTGGAAAACTTCGGTAATTTCCGTCGAGTTGTTTTGAATGGCATTCGTAAAACCACGGCAATTTTCGTCAAGCGGTGATTTCAGCCTAATTGCCGAGTTGTTCTAAACGGGTCTCTTCTTATGTGTGTCTGTAAATGTTTTGAAACGTATATTATTATAAGCATCACTATAAAAATGTAAATAATAACAGGCTGTATTGTATAGTCCGTGAGTTTTACGTGGCACTCCATATCCGGTGATTAATTTCCGTCGTCTAAGCGCTGCAAAACGTAAATTATAGATAGCGATAGGTCTGAATATATTAAATTTATTTCTGAATGGACATTCAAGTAAAGATTTGTGGATAAGGTGTAGAGCTGTTAATCATGTGGTTCGTGGTTCGAGTCTCACTTCGATATTTTACATTTTTGTATCTACGTCGATTCTAGACATCTGGGTGGGAAATGATACATGTATCGCGTTTAGCGCGTTTGTTTAGGGTTCGGTTATTGCATGACATATCATTTTTTTTTTTTACATTTTTGAATGTAAATATGAAATGTTAACTTGTGTGCATATATGTATTTTTTTATCGCGGATGAAATAAGACAACGGAATAATTGTGTAGCCACATATGTATAGCAACAATGCGTTAAATTACATCAATTAATTGTTAACTGATATATAAAGTGGAACAATTAGATTTTTATGCCCCTCTATGTCATGCCATCAACATGTAGGACCACAATGGAAATAAGAGTTTACTCTTTTTTGTGCTATCCTAGGTGTTGGTGTGTATGGCATGGCTATTATGTACGTGTTATAATTATTATTTTAATATTATTGCATGTCTTAATTATCCATGTACCTGTATACACAACTACCGAAATAAATATATATATAACAATTAACTCGTTTTAATTATTTCATTGAAATCTAGTTAAAGGTCAACGCTGTCTTGCCTGGGAGGCCATGATAATCCCAATGTGCAACCGTGTCGTAGGTTAATATTGTTTGTTATTTTAGTAGTAAAACAGTTTTACGATACCATTCATCACATAAAATAACGAAAACACACGTAAATGAATGAGTATCACGTCAATGCGGCCATACTAGTTTACGTGCGTAGCCATAGTTTGTTATAACTCTTAATCGAATATTGCCGGTAGAAGTGATGGTGGGGTCAAGGTCACAATACTCGTACCGGTTGCATGTACAGCAGTATACGTTGGATCAGTAATCAGGCTGGAAAGGGACATACCTCACCATTGCACAATATCTGTAGAAAGGAAAACTATAATTAGTACAATTAAAAACGCATACTTTTTCACCAACCATACTTCTATAAACTTCATTTTGTTACTTTTGAAACTCATTTTGTTTTAAAATACTAGTCGATTGTCATGAGATTTAGCGTACTTGTAGCGTTCACATGCAAATAAAATCGCCTCAAGCAGTTTCCTTTTATCCTAAATGTCAGTCAATGAAAATTAATTTGCATGAAAATTTAGAAATCCTATATTGAGCGGGCAATAAAGGATATGAAACGTTTGTGTCGTTAATAAAACCATTCCCTGTTTAATGAAATATCCTGTAATTCGGTATAAATACGGGATCGTTAAATTAAAAACTCAATCAGACAACGCAAACTTCAAATGTGTAATATTTAGTATAAAAAATAGAAAAAATACGGTGGCGACGAGATTGGAACACCGAAATAATTACTTATTTATCTATCAGTATTATACTACCAGGAATACAGTAAAACCTCAATAATAAGACCATATTTTGGACCCTTGAAATTTGGTATTGTTATGAGGTGGTCTTAATATTAATATTGAGGTTAAATAAAGAGCAATACAGTGAAAATGGACTTGAAAATGGTGGTCTTAATTTTGAGGTGGTCGTATTATTGAGGTGGTCTTTAGGTGAGGTTTTACTGTATTTGGTCTTATTCAATCCAATAGACTGACATATTACATATAGAATCATAAAAATGCCGCACCCCTTAAACCAAAAGTAGTCAAAATTTACCAGAGCAGTCACGGTTCAATCCTTGATTTCTATCTACAGTTGGAGAATCATATATACGAACTCAACTAAATACAAAAAAACGCATCTTTATGTTCATATAATTGATGTCCGGGTGATTCAAGGGTTAAAGCATATTTTGTTGGGACCTGAAATACTAGTATTACAACATTTTTAAGATTAATGTTATATAAAAAGCATATATAGGTGTGTTTTAACTTTTTATGGATAAGTGTAATGTCGCTCTAGAACATTGTACTTGTATTGTTGCTATAAATCTAAACTTGTACATGTAAACATATACTTGTATTTTCGTTTCCGCGCATTTATAATTCAGTAAAACCTAAATAATAAGACCACCTTTGGGAACCTTGAAAACTGGTCTTAATATTGAGGTGCTCTTAAAATTGATGTTCAAATAAAGAGCAAAACAATGAAAATGGAATGTGTTCTTAATATTGAGGTGGTCTTATTATAGAGATGGGTTTTAAGTGAGGTTTTACTGTATATATAGCAAATATAACTCAAAATAAATCAGTTGTTTTCTTATCGTCCATGCGAGGTTAAAAATGGTAAGGCCTCATGACAATACATCGTAGGAACGTTCCCTTGTCTCCCTGTTTGCACGACGCCTCTACACCTCATTATGAACGAAAAGGATTTCATACGCCTGTGTCAGTGGCTGAGATATCACTGTAAGGGACTAAGCGAAACCCCCCCCCCCCATCGTCTGAGATATCACTGTAAGGGACTAAGTGAACCCCCCCCCCATCGTCTGAGATATCACTGTAAGGGACTAAGCGACCCCCCCCCCCATCGTCTGAGATATCACTGTAAGGGACTAAGCGAACCCCCCCCCCCATCGTCTGAGATATCACTGTAAGGGACTAAGCGAACCCCCCCCATCGTCTGAGATATCACTGTAAGGGACTAAGCGAACCCCCCCCCCCCATCGTCTGAGATATCACTGTAAGGGACTAAGTGAATCCTCCCCATCGTCTGAGATATCACTGTAAGGGACTAAGTGAATCCTCCCCCATCGTCTGAGATATCACTGTAAGGGACTAAGTGAATCCTCCCCATCGTCTGAGATATCACTGTAAGGGACTAAGTGAATCCTCCCCATCGTCTGAGATATCACTGCAAGGGACTAAGTGAATCCTCCCCCATCGTCTGAGATATCACTGTAAGGGACTAAGTGAATCCTCCCCCATCGTCTCTATTTCTACAACAATACAATCAAACAGGTCTAGGAATATCCCAATGCAACTCAGCACCAGAAGCACCTATGTTCTCTTTTGAATATACTTTATTGTCTTGACATTCTAACATCAATGCGCATTCGCTGAGAGTGAAGTATTTACGTACTTCAACATGCTTGATTATAATCTTTGCATTTTATTCAAATTAGATGTCACATGTGCAACGCTGTCATAGTAATGCTTCTAGTTTGATAGGTTTATATTTCTAGCAAACAGCAATTGTGTTCAGTTGTCTCTGTGGCGCAATTGGTTAGCGCGTTCGGCTGTTAACCGAAAGGTTGGTGGTTCGAGCCCACTCAGGGACGTCAATCTTTTTGACTCATTGTTTTGCACCATCATTTCATTCATATTCTAAAGTGGAAAAGGGTGGGTTTTGAGGAGGATAGATTTAATCAGTTAGTTGAACAGTAAAGCTCCATGACAATGATACACCATGTAATAATATATTTACGATATTTATTCGTATCTTTATATGCAACTCTCATCAACTAACGTTAAGGATTGGTCACATGACGTGCTGTCTGTCGTTGGAATTCAATGTAAGGAGATGTTTGCGAGTGAGAAACAGAAACATTTCTTTGATATAGAAATGCATCTGTAATTATGGGGAGTATGTAAAGCTTTCAGTTTAGAAGCTTCGATTATAACTATTACATCAAGTACTTGTATGGATCCGGTTACGGAGATAGCAACCTCTCCACGACATCATAATTATTTTCCATGATTGATTCATATTTAATACTTACATTACCTCGTTCGAGCAACAACCTCTCAACAAGAAACACAATTTCCATTACACTGTGGCCGTTGATAAAACCAGCAAATTGGTATCGATCATATTACCGGTCCAGTGGCAAGCATACAGGCTTAGGATAGCAATGTAGTGCCACATATAGACCGTGCTTAGTCCGCATACGATATTAATGCGTGACGCGTTTAGGTCGTAACGTGGCGAACTATATGCGGCGAAAAGGCATGGTCATGCCGCATATAGATATTTTATGTATTGTCCTATCTAAAGTCATCATCATCATCAATATTATCATTGATCACATTTGATCATCATCACCGATAATCCATTACACATTATCGATTATTGATAAATATTAATTTATCAACAATAATCGAACACCAGTCATCAAAAAGTGATCACTAATTAGTAATTAGCGATCAACTAACACCGATAATCGATCACCGTCATTGATCAGTAATAATCGATTACCGACCATTGATTATCGATCTGGAATTTATAAATCAATTACAGAAAATCACCTATTGATCAACTATCGTTGAACAACGATCACCGATTATCGATCAATGGTCACCGATAATCGATACATGATCGTCGTTGAACGATATCTGACATAACTGTTGCTTACTTTTTGCCGATTAAACTGTTAAGATAAGTTCATAGCATTTTGACCCTTAAACATCGTACTCGGTGTTAAGGACAGGTTATATTATTATATCACCCATAACTTTTGAGAATTAATTTCACGACAGTAATCTCCCTTGCTAAAACGATATAAGGCTATATTCGAACACCAATAAATAAGTGTTTATTGCATACTTTATGGCGACAGAACTTCAGCAGGCACATAGAAGTCTCCAAGTATTGTTTGACACATTGTAACTATGTATGCAAGTTATTTAAACATAATTTGATATATTTGAATAATAAAACACTTAGCAATTATGAAATATCAAGTTTATGATTATGATAAATTTCTTATATACTCAGTTGTCTCTGTGGCGCAATTGGTTAGCGCGTTGGGCTGTTAACCGAAAGGTTGGTGGTTCGAGCCCACTCAGGGACGTTAACTTTTGTAGTGTCTGGACAGTAATTTTTATAGTTCGCTCTTAAAAGTTTTGAGATTGAACAATTTAAAAGGCAGTATCCCCATTTAACGTTATGTTAGTAATCACAGCTAAAACAACAGGAACATGTTTCACACGTGCAATGGTACAACTCCGTCATCCCATCACAATCGTCGCATGGGCACTTTTGTGGCTGCCTTGAAAATAAAAAGTGTATATCATACTTTGTCAATGGAAGCAATGCACTGTTTGCTCGGATATAACAGTTGTATATGTACTTCAATGTGATAATACTTTCTATATATACGTATACATAATGGTTTGTGTACACCGGGTTTTGTCCTTGATTACGTCAATATTTCTTTGTGGTAACTCACTCGGTATAGAACTCGTCTGCCAATCTGCAGATCGTAGATTCAAACCTCGACTGAGATGTATGCTCACCGTGACACTGTGACTGAAGATACCACAATGTATGATATTTGTCACCCATCTCTGATTCATGTGATAAAATTGTCAGTGGCTTACGGATGGACATGTAAATACTGGTATGTAACCTGGGAGTGCTGATTATGTCAACTGATTGTCGTTACTGAAATTCTTTTGAAAACGACGTAAAACACCACAACACCAAGCCAATCCAACTACTTGACTGTATTACAATTCTTATATAACAAGTTGTCTATTCTCTGGGAAGCACGATAATTACTGTAATTAAACATCCTCTTAAAGGGTAAAGATGACTCCTTCAAATCAGTGTCAGAACAATTTAAATTTTATTAGAAATACATGTACATTCTTATGTTTTTGTTTTATTTTTATTTTCAGTAACAATTAACATCTGTATTTTTTAGTTTTATATGCATATGTGAAAATATTTATTACATAATAGTTTCTAGTCTCTTATAACTCTTATTAAGAGTGGCTATATACTTATAGTTGGTTCTGTTTTATGTTATTGTAGAATGTATGTACGAAGGTGAGACGAAAATCTAGATTAAATATATACAATCTGTAAGTCAAGTTGTGGTTATAAAACTGATCATTGTGTTTTGTTTACGCTGTACAGATTTGAATCTGACGATAATATTTTATCTTGAATCATTTATGTTTTGTCTTCCCTGTGGTACGTCGTAAAGGAGACGACGAGAAGGAGGCGAAATTCTTGCCCAGCGGTAAATGATTGTAATTAGATTATTGTCTCAATAGCGCAGAAGACGCGACAAATGAAGACTGTTATATGACAGACCGTAACATTGCTATCTTGCCATTAAATCAAATTTTCTCTTATCAAAGACGGTGACAATTTTATGTTCTTGTCTATTTAACACTCCATTTGCTTCAACAAATACTGATGCTGATAAGAGTAAAAACTGTGCCCTTCTCTTTCACGCGATCTGTTCGTCCGTAGCAGATGGTAGCTAATTTAGTCCCCGCCAGTAAGAGTAACTTCCCCTTCAGTGCACGCGCCCTCTAGCGTGTCGCTATTTAATGACGTATGGAAGAAAATAATGAGAAAATGTGAATAATTCGACATAATAGCGTTAACATGATATAATTATCTTGAAGCGATGTTTGAAAATAAATGCGGCTTAATCCTGAATATTATTGTGTTAAAACAAGCTGATGACAGATTATAACAGTCATTGGCCGCGCTAGTTGTATTCTGTAAGAAATGTACATTTCAAACTCGACTGTTTCATATCCCACTACAATGAAGCAATATAACATCAATAAATAGGAAATCATGTCTTTTATATTTATATTATTGGGGACAAAGAATCGTTGGTAAATATTCTAGTATAACTCTTTTAAAGTTGTCATGTAGAGTAGCAATGTACGTATATGTATGATAGTCTTTCATCCACACACATTATTGGTATTATCTATATACATAAGCGAGACTTTGATAATAATTACTGCCTCTACAACAAGGAATTATCAGCAGCGAAACACAGTTTCAATCTAACGCTACATGTGTACATGGAATAATTTTTGTATACAGCAAATATCAGTTCCAATTTGATTTTGCATTTTGTTTGATTTCATAATACAGCGCAACGACTCTTGAGAAACATTATCAATGTTTCCTGAAGCTAGAATTTGCTATTAATCGAACATCTTTGGTGCGTCAATCTCTCAACAACAGCCAACCGTTGTGTCCTCCCCCAAATAGTGTAACTGTTGTAAGGATGTACTGTACGTATACTAGATAAAATCGTGTCGACTTCACATAAGCGCAGTAGTTCTTGAAACCAACTCTAAACGTACGTACACGTGTTTAAATTTATGTATTTGTTTGTAAGTGACAATAAAGTGACTTGACCCGCACTAATTTACGAGTTTGAAGCTAAATGATTCACACATATTTTAACATTTTACATCGAAAGACACAGAAGCTCAACATGTTATTTCATGTAAAGTAAAACTTCACTGAAAGACCACCTCGAAATTAAGAAAATGTAAAAAATGTTATTAATAGCATTGGAATGTTTCTATATTTTAATATATATGTACTGTTTACAATATGAAAATCTGATGAGTGATTGTCTTGACTGGATGTTACAGTATCATTGTGTTTTAATTTACTGTGGTTATCTGTGAGAAGGCCTTGTTTTGTATTCAAGATTGTATGATTTTTTTGTATACATATTTACATGTTACCTTCTAAAAATGAAGATTTTTTTTATTATTATTATTAAAAAAAAATTATTATTATAATTATTAAGACCGTATTTTCATGGACCAGTTTTTGTCTTCATAGTTTACCTCGATGACGGACCATCTCACAAGCAATACCAACTGTCTTCAGAATCAAATGGTGGTCTTATTATTGAGGTTTATCTGTATGAACATGGATGAGACGTGGATAAGAATACGACCACAACAACTACTACTAGCAATTGTCAAAATATGCATAAAGAATACATGTATCTTAATTAATCTTGATACATGTATTTTAATTCATTCATTCGTTTTATTAGTTGCAATACCACTTACTTACTAGAGTGTATCTATAAGATTCTTACATACCTTGTATATTATATTTAAACAATTTACATGCACATCGAACTACTCATTTCTACTCTAAATTCGTGTACAGTAAAACCTCAGTAATGCTACCACCTTTGGGACTCTTGAAAACTGGCCTTAATATTGAGATGATCTTAGTATTGAGGTTGAATAAAGATCAAAACAGTGAAAATGGACTTGAAAAGTGTGTACTTACTTTTGAGGTGGGCTTATTATTGAGGTGGTCTTTGAGCGAGGTTTGACTGTATTTTATTATGGTCGAGATCTCAATGATAAGGATCGATCCACTCTTATTATGTTTATAAAAACGAGCACTTGGGTTATGGCCAGTGAGAGTTCCAATGCAGTACCTCGACTTTCACTCATTATGTAAATGTTTGAGTCTTGCTATCATTGTATAAGTGTTAACATGTACATTGTATGTACATATTTTATCCCAATTTGTGTTTTTGAGAGGGCTGATATTTATTTCTAGTTTGTTTTCATTAAAATACAGAACATTCACTGTAAAGCCCAAATGCTTATTTTTATTTGGATCCATTTACAGTCTTGACACAATTGTTTGTATCTCACAGGGTCCGGCTTTCATATTACGTCGATATGTTGTAATATTCCTTCTTCAACAAATGACACAAAGCCATGTGGCCTTTATCATCGGCGTTCCGTTCTTCTCTGACATAAATACTTGACGTATGGATGTACAGTTCTGCCTAATTATGTAAATGCAAGTACGGATTCATTACATACAGAAATCAAGTTTGATTTAAATATGCATATGTTTCTTGCAATCTGTCAGGCCTGATCATTTTCCCTCGTCCCAGCATTTACTCTGCGTGCAGACTTATATGCGTGGTGTATAAGTAAATTACTTGCGTTTATATCTTCCACTTAGGAGCTCTGTTCTCTACTAATTCACCTCGTCACAGTTGCTATGGCTAGGATAATTAGAAGCGACAAATAAGCGGATAATAGGATTGAAATGACGTGCGACACGCGACCGTTTCACAAATTATAAACAAATTAACATGGTTTACCTCCCTTGGGTGACGTTCTTCAAGACTGCGGAATGGCGGAATGGATAAATGCGGGTGCGGTCCGGGACGGGGAGTACGGCGTTAAACAATTGACAATAGCGAACTATCTAACAGCGGGCGCTGTCTGGTTTTATTAATTGTCTGAAAATAAAAGAAATTATTGCTTTGACCAATTGATTGATTGTCTTCATTTCAAAACAGAATAATTAAAGAACAAATGGTACAATATCTCGGTGAATTATGTTCCGTTTCCTCAAAACTTTGTCCAGGGATCCTGATGAACAGCGCGCCATTTGTGCGACGATGTATTCAAAGTTTGAGTTTGAAACTCGATCAGACATGTAGATAATTTTATATCAACCTACAATGAATGTGATATTTTTATCTTTGTTATCTACCATTTACAAGATAACATTTGATACTTTGGTCATAATTTGAGCAAAATGCGTTTAAGATATCTTAGAAATTTCAATTATGGAAAACCTCTTAAACCGCAAAATTCCGTAATTTCATGCCTTATATACTAACGCTTATTTGTATATATTTGGCAATGATGCTAATATACTTATTTTATTTTCACGTCCGACATTGAACAATTATGAACACTTATCTACGTATAATTTCTTAAATTAATACAAGCAGGTTGAATCTACTACGCATTCCTAAGGGCCACCGTTTTGACTCACTTTTCACTTAGGAAATTAAAAAAATTCGTTTTCCATACGAGCACATATTGATAAAAGATAAATAAAAAACAATTTACATGTAAACTATTCACCTGCTATTTAAGTCCATGAAATATGACCTTACATACGCAGAGGGTATACTGGCTTGCGCCCTTACATACGCAGAAGGTATACTGGCTTGCGCTGGATCAATGCTTTGTAACGTTGCAGGGGTCAACACCGACTATTATTTTTTTTAAATGAAAATTGGAGTGACGTAGATTGTAAAAAAGAAATGTTTGGAGTAAGAAAATGGTAAGAATATCGCGTAGTCGTTGATATGTCGTTATTTTGTCGCAACTACCATGAACGTGTACTTATTTAGCAATTTTCATACCAGCACTATTTACATAACTGTATATAGAATAAGTATAACTGTACTTCTGTTCTGTGTAATATCCTGATGCGTGTATCTCACATATACACAACAAACATTGGCGCTTTGTGAATACTATTCTATGTTTCATCCCGTACTCCTAAGACACACGAAGAATCTGTGTGTGCATACTTAATGCCCTATTTCCAAGTTTAAGCAACGTCTCCTTTTTATTTAAGTACCTGAGCCCGGAATTATATACAGTCTGACCTCGTTTGTTCGACAACCATTTGTCCGAATTCTTGGTATAATCAGAACTATATATCAGTACCCTATGTATCTTCTTAGGCATGCCGAATTAAAATGGCTTATTCGAAATAAAAATTCGGATTCGATGAATTCGAATGAACGAGGTCAGGTTGTAAGTTGTGAGTTTAAGTTTGGAAATTTGAGTGAGTTGAATGGATACAATGCATACTGAGCGTTGAGTGTCTTATTTGGAGATTTGAGTGAGTTGAATTGATACAATGCATACTGAGCATTGAGTATTCTTATTTGGAGATATAAGTGTGAATCTTAGATTGAGTGTAAGTTACTGGTGCTGAGTATAATGACTACCCTCGAATTTCAGATTGACACTCAAATTTCAACAGATATTACGCACACGATATGCATCAGACAATCAAGTTTCTAAACTCAGCCACAGCAGAGTAAACTCGGTAATTACTGGTTATAGTTCCGGTCCCAGGTAATTTGAAATAGAACAAACATGACTTATGGAACATATTTTATAAACGCAGCGTTACAGCAAAATCCACGTTATTGGATGTACAATGTATTTTCACCGTCGACCCCAATATGTAACAGACGATATCCGTCACTGAGTGGAGGCGAATCCATTAAAATTGTACCAGATATATTGAGAAAGCCATCATAATTATTTTACGAGGTCCTAATGACAAACAATTATGGGACATTAGTTCTTGAACATCTTCGGATGACAGTGTCCCCGGAGACTCGAACTTTAGGGTAATCGAATTAACATTGATGCCTGATAAGTTACTGTAGGGATTGGGAGCTTCAATGTGTATGTTCAAAACTCTCGGAAATCCGAACCACTTCGATTATTTAAAATTCAACAAAACATCCGACCCAACAAATTCGATGAACTACGATCAAAGCGTCAACTATCACATAGAGCACGTGTGTATTACGCGGAGACTGGAGGGAAAGGTTAATAATTTGTATGAATTGTAAGTTGCCTGACTTTGATTCGATCGGGTGTGGTGGTCAGAGAATAATTGTCCCAAAAACTTCAACATGCAGCTATTCTGTATAAGCACTAAGTGTTCCACTTCGTTGTAAATTGTTTTCACTATTTGACCTGTCATACAAGGGGCGGGATGGAGGTCCTGGGGGGGGGGGGTACCGGACTCCTGGTCCATGTGTGGTGGAGAAATCATGGACGTGGGCGAGATTCTGCCACAATCTTTACCTCCCTAGCCACTAAATAACATTTAATTATTGCAAAAATGACCATACAAAATTTCTGTACACGACATATAAAATTATCTTAATATTCACTAAATCATAAAACAAAGGCACGTATTATACTGAAATAAACTTAGAGAGAGAATGAACACTGATCTGAAATTGTATAACCTCGGACAAAGGCAGATTATTTCCCTTATAAGACTGTAAAAAAATCTTGTTACTGAAAAATACTTACACAGAACCGTAGACGAACACTACATACAATAAGATATTAACTTTGAGTAGATGTCAGAATGCTAAAAATACGTAGATCTATATCTAAGTCTACTATATTGTAATTAATACGTGGCAATATCATTAAATGATACTAAAATTTTAAATTAGGCCACCATATCAGCAAAGATAAAACTTGTGATAATGAAAATATGTGGGTAATATAGTTCGTACAAATCATTTGGGAGCAGATGTCTCTGTGGCGCAATTGGTTAGCGCGTTCGGCTGTTAACCGAAAGGTTGGTGGTTCGAGCCCACTCAGGGACGTATTAGTTTTGCCACGATTTTTAGGTTTCAATAGCCATAGTCAAAACTGACACTATCGTTTTATTATAACCAAACTATTACAACTAAAAATTTATATTTTTTCATACCGTGTGATATATATATACTCAGTACATTTAAAACGCACATATTTTACCAACTATAATTCATTAAAAAAAAATATTTTATTTTGAAACTCATTTATAATAAAATACTTGTCGATTGTCATGACTTGTAGCAAACATGTTGCGTACACGTGCAATAATACTCAAGTTCTCTTCTTGTATCCTAAAAGTCAGTCAATGAAAATATAGAAATTCCATATCGTCCGTGAGAATACTGTACTGAGAATAGTATATAATGTAACAATAAATGAAAACTAGGACAAAAAGGGAGTGATTAAAAAACTGGTACTTATTTTCAAGTCCTACCAGATTACAGTGTTAGTTTATCAGTCATTTATGTAAAGAATGAACATCAAACTTCACGTTCTCAGAAGATTGGAAAAACTCAGTAAATATTCAATTTTCTGATATTAGAGGAAATTGTTACAAAATTGCCACAGAAAATTATAATCGGCAAATGTTAACATACCATGTTTAAAATATTACGATACCTTATCTAAATAACCTTACAGAAAAGTATCTCGAATTCTTTGTACGCTTGGGAAATTGGGAAATTAATGTTAAAGAAAGATAATGCCCTGTTTGGTGATGTTCCCGTACAACTTTACCTTTTTCAGCCATGTAGGGAAATATATTTAAAATTTAATTGACACATTATAACATAATATGGGTAAAAGGAGCAAAAAGTGAAGTTATGTGTTATTTCAATTAATCTGCTCCGAAGCGAAACGTGATACCAAACTTGACACCAAGCAACACTGGTCCACTCATTACAGCTTTTACTGAGCATGTAACACAAAAATCAGCATCCCATAGCTGTTTTCTTGTCTCGGTGGGCGGGGCTTATAGCGCATGGGAGGAGCCAATAAAAGTAGGCGGATCGTAACCAAATTAGGTGTAATATCGATATTCACTCTTCAGCGTTTCATACGCGCCATCGACGCTTGTGTTAACAGAAGATTGGGAAAGTTTTCGAGAGGGAATTGTAAATATAACAGAACATTCAGGCCGACTGAAATTCGTGTGCATCATTGTAGCAGGCTTTACATTTACAGATAAGATTATCAATTTAAGATACTTTTAGAACGCTCTATTCTGTGTCAGTTTGTCAAAAAGAGAACTATTAACTTCTAAAATCATTCTTATATATTTGTTGGCCAAATTGATATTCAATAACACGACATTTAAGGGCAAAAATCCGAAAGCGATAATTATATTGATATTACCGATACCTTTAGAGCATTAAGATTCATTTTTGGATCCAAATTAACAAATTACGTGTAAAAATCGAGCAGTTAACATTTTTGGAAAGCTATCTAGCATATCAATATTCGATGCAATAGAAACGTTTCCTTGAAATTATTAAATGCTTTAATACAGGATGAGAATTTTAAGACAACGCGTTACAACCACACAAATATTGGTAAATAATATTGCATTATCTGTAATTGAATAACGCCCTATCGTGTTGCTATTTGATATATACATTGCACGAATATTGTGAAAAACGAAACTCATACGTGCGCACAGGAATGCACGATCTTGATTACGCCGCGCATGAATGCACACACCAACATCTGGTTAAATACCATTGATATTTTCGAGGCGTTTACTTCACGAGTCCTCTATTCAACATGTTTATATTGCTAACTACATCACTATGTAGATTTGTCGACAAGGATTTTGCCGCGTTTTAAAACGGCAACAAAGCATGTGAAAAACATTGGGCTATGTATAATATTTCATTGAAATGAAAGCAAACAAGTTCACAAATGATAGAAATCTCTCTCGATGACTGCCGTCTTGGTTTCTTACCAGTACCGTCCCCAGCTTTCAATGCCCTTTAGCTGGCTTATCGCAGTAGATTGGCCCCCGCACCCCTTCAAAATGAACCGAAAATCAATATCGTGTTTCCAACTTAACAGGTGTGTTAGAGTCGCGCCTTATTCGGAGATTAGAAGTTCTTGATTCTGCGTGAGTTTTAAGTGGAATCTTAACTGACAACCATCTTATCAGAAGTAAAGACGACTTGACCACTATTCCTTCCATAAATTGCGATGTTTTATTAATGTGCACGTGGCGACATTCCAAATTTGTGAATTGTCTCCCTTTGTTAGTTTATATATACTCGCAAAACTTGAACTTGGCATGAATTGCTACAGTGTACCTTTCATCATATTGTCACAAAGTCTGGGATACCGAAGTATGAGTGAAAAGTGTGATAAAATAGTTATAGCAATGTTGATTGAAGACGATGCTGACCAAAGAGAGTCAACGATTAGGATGGGGGAATAGGGAAAGAGAGTCAATGATTAGGATGGGGGAATAGGGAAAGAGAGTCAATGATTAGGATGGGGGAATAGGGAAAGAGAGTCAACGATTAGGATGGGGGAATAGGGAAAGAGAGTCAATGATTAGGATGGGGGAATAGGGAAAGAGAGTCAACGATTAGGATGGGGGAATAGGGAAAGAGAGTCAACGATTAGGATGGGGGAATAGGGAAAGAGAGTCAATGATTAGGATGGGGGAATAGGGAAAGAGAGTCAACGATTAGGATGGGGGAATAGGGAAAGAGAGTCAATGATTAGGATGGGGGAATAGGGAAAGAGAGTCAACGATTAGGATGGGGGAATAGGGAAAGAGAGTCAATGATTAGGATGGGGGAATAGGGAAAGAGAGTCAATGATTAGGATGGGGGAATAGGGAAAGAGAGTCAACGATTAGGATGGGGGAATAGGGAAAGAGAGTCAACGATTAGGATGGGGGAATAGGGAAAGAGAGTCAATGATTAGAATGGGGGAATAGGGAAAGAGAGTCAACGATTAGGATGGGGGAATAGGGAAAGGGAGTCAACGATTAGTATGGGGGAATAGGGAAAGGGAGTCAGCGATTAGGATGGGGGAATAGGGAAAGGGAGTCAGCGATTAGGATGGGGGAATAGGGAAAGAGAGTCAACGATTAGGATGGGGGAATAGGGAAAGAGAGTCAACGATTAGGATGGGGGAATAGGGAAAGAGAGTCAACGATTAGGATGGGGGAATAGGGAAAGGGAGTCAGCGAGACAGGAGAGAAGATGCACTATAAGTCTATGGTACCAATGTGGGAAGTACTAATACTGAGTCACCGGACAATACAGTAACACCTCAATAATAAGACCACCCTTGGAACACTAGAAAACTGGTCTTATTGGAGTGGTCTTAATATTGAGGTTGAATAAAGAGCAAGACTTTTAAAAAGGGACTTGAAAATGGAGTTCTTAATGTTGAGGCGGTCTGATTGGGCCGGAGGCCATTTATCATGAAAATAAACATGGCTGTGCTATTATTGAGGTGATTTTACTGAACTTAGGTCTATAAACTTAACTCAGTACATTGAATCGACCGTCTTCACGAGCCATACAAATCGCTGTAACAAAATATAAAATCATGTAAACATCTGAACTAAAATAAATGCATAAATGTCAACACATACAGCCCCAACTCTCCAGAGCAACACCCTTAAGACGACACAACGTGTGTCTGTTGTAGAGAGGTTGTATCTATAGAGAGGTTAAATTGATAGTAAATTCGCACTACGCGAAAATGATACTATTGTTGAAGAGAGGTTATTTCTCTAGGAAGGGCCGTGTTGGAGTTGTTTCAATATACATGTACATGCATGACAACAGTATCATTTACAGACCAGTACCTCAGCACTTCTTTCGTTTTAAATCTGGATTTCTCCTCATATTTGATATTGATTTCAACAACATTTTTGTCATATATTTAGGTTATTTATAAACTTCGTATGGAAAATGGAATGTGTAAATACATGCATGCTAAACGATGTCGGTACATGCATGTTATATATACATATATATTATATTACAAAATGTATATAATATTATATAGGGTATATTTCGCACACTCATGATTACACACATGTTTCTGTATTTGATATTGCTTTTTATATAATTGACTTATTTACACCTAAGATATCACGTTTTGTCTTTGACATCGCGCTTGAAACATATTATGTTTAATTGGTTCGCGGAATGGAAATGTATGTGAGTTTAAGACTGGCGAAAATATCACAGAGTAATATTTTTACATACGCACCGTCTTGCCAATACGTTGAATCGCACTTTTGAATAACACTTCGTTCTTAAAGAAACACCAAGTGACCGGTAAATAACTTCTTTTATTGTGAATCTAACAGATGCACGCAATTCCGTCAATTCAAACTTCGGCGGTTCGCAAACATTTCCGCTAGCGAAACGTCTTAAATCGCCGATTCGCTAACTTTGGACTCGAGAACATTTTCACGTATATCCCACATTTTATGGTAGATTGTTATACGTGTTATATTTCCGAAAGTGGTTTTTTATACCGGATTCTGTATAGACAATTTGGATAACAAAATACAGTAGAACACCATCGTATTGGCTCATCAAGTAATATCAAATATCAAGTTTTGCTTTAAAGTTTCGGAGTCCTATCGTGACAGAGGGAAATTCTGACAATAATAGTATGTGTCCGACAACTTGGATGAGGCGGAGGCTGTAACGAGGTTTAACATGTAGAGGATTAAATATTATACATATATAGGGTGTGTTGAATATAATACATAGTCGTCTGTCGTATGTACGATGTCCTTGACAAGTTATCAATTGTTTAAATATAATATTTCCGTTTTGTTTTGTTTCCGCAGGACATGTGTTTGAGAAAATGAGATGAAATTTGAAAACTATTTACAAGGTAAAAACAACACCATAATATTTGGTGCCGATGTATAGCAAGCATGGGTATTATATCAATATTAACGAATTATGCATTTTGGTCAGAACAAATCATGTTGATTTTATTAGGTACCGGGATATATTTTATGAACAGTCAGAATACATGACAAACGTTTATGACATTCGGGGTAGTGAGTAGTCACGTGGAACGACTAAGAACTGTATTCATGCTCTAGTAAGGTTACGGATCATATCGATATATCCATAATTATATCGACAGAAATTTGTTCCGCATCGTATATGTATATACGGTAATTTGATATATATGTGTCTATGGCAATTTACTGAACATGTGTCGGTAGAAATTTACTTTGTATACCTTTAGAAATTGGCTTTGAGCCTATGGGAGTTTGTTATACGTTTGTCTATGGCAAGTTATTAGGTGTGTCTATGGCAATTTGCTAAGCATATGGTCAGTGGATATTTGTTCAGCTTATTTCTTTCTAAATTTACTGTGCATGTGTCAATGTAAGCTGCTATGCAATGTGACATGAACATTTACTGTACATTTAACGATGGATAATTGCTACGCACAGGTCCATGGAAACTTGCTGAAAACGTCCATACGGCAATTTGCTACAGCTTTATGAATTTGCTATATAAACGGATAGTCGCATGCACCTATGAATACTTACCTTGCACACATCTATGACATCAAATAGTCAGTGACGTTACAAGGACTCATTCTCGTAAATTATAAAATGCAAGATTGCACAAAAAATGAAATTTATGAATGAGATACGAAAACAATGTATGAATGAATGGAGCTTGTAATCTGAGCTAATTAAAACTAGATCGTGTAAAAACTGGCTCGTATATACAATTGCTACATATAATATCATTAGCGCATCACCTGCACTCCATCTTAAGACACCTTCGGTTTAATCGCCGTAATACACGATACAATGAAATGTATATGTACTGGATAGATATTCTGGATGGTTCAGATGTTGTAACTTTACAAAGTTTACTAACTGTTTGTCATGCCATTTTAGTCGAATTATGATAATAATGCAGTCCAACCTGTGCTTACCGATCCTGTGCTGCGAGTAGTGGTCACCTGCTGATAACGGCCACTCCAAATTCCCTCATCGGATATCACAACATAAATGAGCGGGAATAGCAACCACCTGCTGATAACGGTCACTGGACTAACATCGGATATCACACCTTAATAAGCGGCCATCTGTTGACCGCGACCAGCATCCACCATTCTGACTCCTGTTTTAGGCAACTGAACTGAAAACATCGTATTTTCCTTTACTCGTTTTTGTTGTATATGCCTATATAAATATATTTAACTTTTGATGATGACTGCGTTTTACTGTATGTAGAGATAATCTTAAGTGTATCGTATTGTTGAAGATAATAAAGAGTTACCATTGTCTGTAACTGCTATCTGACATAGCTTCATGCATACATGTACAAGCATATTAACGTGGCTTTGCTATTTGCATATCAGTGTTGTGTAAACCAAGAAAATCTTACGTTAACCATTAAACCAACTTTTCTTCAACCGAACAACGCGTGTAACCTTGACGCGGATTGGTCAACCTTTCGATAAGGGTACGTTACCTTACCTTACCGAAATCCACTGAATTTCGATGACTTTACCGAAATCCTTTTTGAATCGGGAGTGACCAGCGGCAATTTGTTTATGTTGCACAACAAATCTTAACTTTCAAATAACGCCGACCATCTTTTTTCAGGATATTTCTTCTTAAAAAGTTAAGTAAGGCTGAATGTGCAATAAAACAGTTTTCAGATATGATTGCATTTTTAACAATCCTAGTACTTACGATACGTTATTTGTCTTAAAACATTCAGTGTAACTAATACGACATAATAACTTTCAATATGAAGAGGGAAAATCGTTATTTTGAACAAACGATTTGGAAAGTTAGAGCTGAACAAAAATATTAACGTCCCTGAGTGGGCTCGAACCACCAACCTTTCGGTTAACAGCCGAACGCGCTAACCAATTGCGCCACAGAGACAACTGATACAAATTATGTTACATTTGCATTATCTTTAATCATAATTTGTGCACAGTTTTATCTGTCACATATGTCAACCTAATTTAAATATCATTTCTCAAAACTGACAAAGTTGAACAAGCTTTTACGGTATGTAGATCATAAGTTTCCAAAACAGATTTTTCACGCCTGTTTCATTTTACAAAGTTCCGGGTTGTTGAGTATACAATAGGTTGGTGTTCAGTTTCACAATTTATCTATAATGGTCAACTACTTGTAGACCTTAAAACGAGGAACATGTACATGTTACCAATGTTGATAGAAATTAACCTCGTATTGTCACCGGACATTGTAACAACTTTGTTGATGGAACGGAAATGTTCATTCGGAACTTTTCGGACATTAATGTACATGTTCACTACCAATACAGTAAAACCTCAAAATAAGACCATCCTTGTGACCCTTGTAATCTGGTCTTCTTATTGAGATGGTCTTAATAGTGAGGTCGAATAAATAGCAAAACAGTAAAAATGGACATGATAGTTGGGTTCATAATTTCGAGGTGGCCCTATTATTGAGGTGGTCTTTAAATGAGGTTTTACTGTATTTTGTGACATGTACCTATCAATACGGCGGTTGGCATATGAGAGACTCAGACCTAGGATAATCTCCGATGGGGTCATTGTGACAGTGTGAGTAGCAGCCGGAAAATAAATGTGGCCAGAAATTTTCTATGGAATGTATTTGATGCTACCTTCGTTTCGTTGCTGAAAATTTTAACAAAACTTCCTGCTTCATGAATGTGACTTAGACAAATAATTGGCTGTTTATCTAAATCCCCTTGGTGCGCCGACCGCCGGTGGGAGAAGACATTGATACAGGCATCCCAAGCCAATAACGTGTATGGTCACCAGTGTTGTGTTTGGTTTGGCGGAAATTGACATATTATTAAATTGTCAAGTAGTCCCAACTGTAATGAATATTAATTTCACTAATGAAACAAGACTGACATATAAATGACAGACACACACTGCCCAATAAGTTGTTTTGCAAACATAGGACAATTAATGAATTAACGTACGTATATTTGTATTAAGCGGTTATAGAGCTTTTCCATTGTATACGATTATTTTATTAACATTCTGACCGAGGTGTTCCGAATGTCATTCATTAGTCAAACGATGAGCAAACTATATGTTGCGTCCCTGGGTGGGCTTGAACCCCAACATTTTGCGCTAACCGATTGCGCCACAGAGACAACGGATCATGATAAGAAATATAATTAAATGATGAACACAAAGCGTATTTTGAGGAAATGATTCAAATGACTTAAAATACATATTGTGACATAAAACTTGCAACTGATGTCTACGTTGAATGCCAGGATTTTGCGACAAAATATTAGAACATTGTGCCGTTGTCTTCACAGCAAAGAATAGTTCAGAACTATAAATGTATGGCCATCCCCGTTGTATCTTTTTGATCATTGGATTTGGCAAACGTGTGATGGTACAGTATATTACAGTCATGTACAGTTGCTAAGGAGTTTGTTCGTTGGACTCGACGTACGTAACATCTGTATGCGATCACCAGATGCAGTGTATCCGAATATGACGGCAGTTAGTTAAATGAATGGTTATCGCGTGCCTAGCTGTCTGCATGGTGCCTGGCATTAAATGCTAGGAATCGGAAAATACATGTTCTCAGAAGGTAGGTGTCTCATAAGCAAGAAATAGCTCGCTCTTTAAGTAGGTGTGACACTGTAATAAATAAACACTACTTTACTTTTTAGTCATAATACGTGGTAGCTGTATTAATGTTGTATATATATAGTAAAACCTCACTTAAAGACTACCTCAATTATAAGACCACCTCGAAATTAAGGATACCATTTTCACTGTTTTACTATTTTTTCAACCTCAGTATCAATACCACCTCGATAAGTAGACCAGTGTTTCAAGAGTCCCAAGGTTGGTCTTGTTATTGAGCCATTACTTTACATGTATATAACAATCGCAAGTGAATATAACAGATATCTTATATCGGAACAAATACACAATACAAATGTAGAGAATTGTTTGCTGGGTGAGAATGACTCGTGCTATTGACATCGGTTTCTTTGACACAAGTTGATTTGCGCGGATACACCATTGAACATTCAAGTATTTTTCAGATTACCAAAAATATGCGTCCCTGAGTGGGCTCGAACCACCAACCTTTCGGTTAACAGCCGAACGCGCTAACCAATTGCGCCACAGAGACAACTGTAAGCACATTAGCTGAAAATGGTTTTATCTTTAATTAATCATAACTTGATGATAAGTTTTGTGCACATATGTCACATACCTTATTTGAATATCGCGTCCTTGCATTAACATCAAAGCACTGCAGATGTTATATTCACGAAGAAACACAATCTCGATATTGTACATATCCCATCTTCTGCCGCTTGTTGACACCCAGTTAGCTACTGGGCGGTATAATGGCCCTCGCTTTACCGCTTAGGAAAACTAAGCTCTGATTCATTGAGTAACTGCTTGTTTATCTTTACTAACAGACTTTCCACACACGTTATAAAGGAGTTGAATCATATGACGAGATGTGTTCACTGAAGGCAACTCAGTCGTTTAAAACACGGTCTTTGAAGTACAAGCGTACGGGGATAGTAAGTCAGTCGAATCCCGCGTTTGTTCTCTGTGACAATGGACAGAAAATAATAAATACAAAGACATTTGTGCTAAATGTCTGATTCAAGTTAGTCAGTTAGTTGCGTTAAACACGGTTTAGTAGATGATGGAAACCCACTTAGCTTTGGCCAAATGACCGCAGTGCATTACTAAAAGTTGATGAAAAACGGCGTAAATCTACAACACAATAACAGATTCAATTAAGAGTGTGAAGTCACTGGTACTCAGGTAAATA
This sequence comes from Mactromeris polynyma, assembly GCA_032209605.1. NCBI lineage: Eukaryota > Metazoa > Mollusca > Bivalvia > Venerida > Mactridae > Mactromeris > Mactromeris polynyma. Next base: position 31,500,659 of record JASFXZ010000004.1, on the reverse strand, counting down.
TGAGCGCCCATTTCCAACCTCTCCTTTAAGTGACGTCGTTTCCAGAAAACGTTTGTTGACAGTAAGCAATAGTTGCCTCATTTAGCAATATAAAAACGAAATGACCACATGGAGTAAATAGTTTACCCTGCTTGCTAATAGTGACATCACATGTTGCGTTTTCTTGAAATGACGTCACTTAGAGAAAAGGTTGTAAATCCCATAGCAGCACTCATTTGATGAACCTGACAGAAACATTCGGGAAGAACATGTTCGTCCAGCTAGGAAACATCGGAATGCAATTATGTCCCCTCTTCTGTCCCCTAAAAAAATAAACCAATCAACAAAATCACACCAGCTCTTCAATCATTGACAATGTAAAATCTCCAAGAACAGGGTGTTAAAAAAGATTGTTCACAAACTTTGAAATTAGATAAATTTTGCATAATGCTATGACACTGGTTTTATTTCCATAATGAAAATACCTCTTTTTAAAAACATATCTGTTTAATTTAGAACTCTAACACTGAAGTAAACTATTGGTCCATAGCGACATAGATGGGAAGAGTATTAAGAAAAATATTAAAATTCAAACTTTGTGAATGAACTTTTTTAACACCCTGTATATTGCGGTGCAACATGTTTTGTAAGAAAAACAAAGCAAATTTGCGTCCTTCAAAATACCATTGGTATTGAAATACAGCATCACTTGATTAGTCACGTGGTCGATGTACATAACATAATTATGTACCATCTAAAAAGGGCGTTTTAAACTCGCAACAAAATTGGCCTTTTAAACAACTCGTTGAAATTTATTTTGTTTCGGTTTTCGAGGTGAGTTTTTTACATATTCGCAAGTCATGTTTTATATCATGCAAATGTTATCTTTGATCACATGAGCCAAGGTGTACTCTCGTAAGTGGGTACTCATATTCCCAGACACCGTATGTCGTGAAAAAATAATACCACTTACCATCGATTAGATCTTTAACATGTAAGAATTATGATATAATATAGAATTACTTTAAGTGAACAGTCATTACAGAATTTAATTTATAGCCCCATATATGAGGGTGTCGGATACTGGGTATCGTATAACATATAGCTAATTGTTGAAAGGTGTTTGGTGTAAAAATACAACTCTGCCTCAGCAAAATCTTGAAAAAATATTTTTTAACCAGTTGCTGTTTTGTGATCTAAAGAGGATGCTACTTCCATTGTTACCTTTCCCGAGTAATGACCTCTCTTCAATGATATCATCAATTTTCCTAATGTAATATTTTTTTATTTTATCTTAACCTATCTGGAGCAACGACCTCTCTTCAACAATATTATCAATGTTATTATGTAAGAATTTCATATTAAATTTAACCTCTCTGGAGCAATGACCTCTGATTTACAACAAAAATGTTCGTCTAAAAGGATTTAACTGTGGATATGGTGCATTGTATATTTAGTGAAACAAGTCGTTCCGTTTCTTTCTGCTGAAGATTTCAATAAATACAAACTTTTTGGCCATGAGCTTATCGATCAAAATAATTATATTGAGATCACTTCAGTGATTTCGAGACTAACGGAATTTGCCGGAACTTACCGAATGCATAGACTGCTTTCTGATTTTACGCTGCTGATGAAAATACTCGTTTATTACATATTTTGCATCGCCCATTGTGAAGAGACATGGCTCATTTTCACTTTATAGCAGCTAAAAGAGGCTGCGGGAAGATTACAGGCATCCTTTTACCACGATATCGACCGTAGTTGACACTATAGCGAACTCAGCGGAGCTTCTCTTTTGTCCGTCAGTACGCTTCGGTGAACATCGTGAAAAGACTGCGGAAAGGGTAAAATTTAATTAAAATCTTAAGATCTCCCGAAAATAGCAACAGGTAACAGAAATATGTCAAGTTTTGACATGTGCATGAACGAGTTTTTGAAATATCTGTGTGAGTTTAATCTTCTTACAACACGCCCTATGTTGACACATCAAGGTGGCATGTGAGTTGATGTCCCCTAGTTTTATAGTTCGCTCTACGTCTCATGACTTCGTCACGTGACTTCTTATTGATTTTTTAAGTGTTTGTCCTCTGAATTAAAACTGCTCGGTCGATACAAGGTCCAGATTGTTTAAATGCTTTTTGCGTGAACCTGGTAAGATCTCATCGCGATCTCGCACATCACTGCGAGAATCTCGCATCTTAGCGTCAAGATGTATGTTCACCGTGAATTAGCGTCATGATTGCACAAACTTGGCAGTTATTAAAATCGTGCAAAAAGATTAGACTGACTTTTAAATGATTTAGTCATAAACTTTTGGATAACTTGAAGTGTTATTGAATAGCATTAACACACATAGTTTTGTTGTTTTGTGCATGCAAGTGGTGAGATCATGCATACCCATCACTCAACGTTCGACATTCAACACTCGTATTTTATTCCGCTGAGTTTGAATGAGGTATGCGAAGTAGAATACAGTAAAATCTCAATAATACGACAATACTTGGAATCATTGAAAACTGGTCTTATGGTGAAACTAACCTTTATGGTCGGTCAGGCCATTCCTGTCTCCCCTATTCCCTTGCGTAATTACCCTTGCACCTCCTCAAATGCCTAATATTTTATGAACTGTTGTTTTCCCGGGGGTCGGTGTGGGGAGGCATTGTCTTGTGTATGTGGCGTTCCCTGTAACAACTTATTCTCTCTCTTTTAATATTGAGATGGTTTAATATTGAGGTTGAATTAAGAGCAAATTAATGTAAACGGTCCTTAAGTCAGTGATTACTGTACAATGCTTACCATACTAAGCACTTTTTTACTTTCTATTTAAACGGTTTGGGATTTGAGTTTGAAGCGGAGATCGAGTGTATGCATGTAGTACTGATTGCTGTATATGAATATTTCAACCATGCTATTGTTGCCAGCTGCCTTGATCTTTTCCATCCATTAATTCCATCACCGCCTGGTTTTCCTCTTTGATTCGACTAGTTATCCCTTAGGGTCGATGTGCATCAGAGAACTGAGAGTAAACGAGAGAGGATAAGTTGCTACAGGGAACGCCACATACATAAGACAGCGCCTCCCCACACAGACATCCAGGTAAACAACAATCCATAAAACATAAGGCATTTGAGGAGGCTTAATGGAACAAGGGTGCAAGGAAACGAATACTCAGTGCTAAGTAAACATTAGTATCTCATTTGCAAATTTAAATACCTATGTAAGACCTTTAGAGTTAATGCTCAGCACCGACCGTTGTCGTAGGTCAGTTTGCAGACCAGCCTGCAGATCAGACAAACCATGCATGTTGTGGAAATGTTGATTATAGAAAGTTTCTACATTTACAATATTTACCTCCCTTGTTCAAAATAGACGGCCATATTGTTAGGCAAATATGCTTAAAGTTTATTAAGGGAATATAATGTAAACGATGATACAATTTAATCAGGTATATAACATAATATGCTCAGAAAGTTGAAGAAAAAGTGGTTGTCACATGCAAATTCTCATGGTATTTTCTCAATGTTCACATATTTGGGAATATTCCTTTTACTGCTTATCAGTTTTGCCTATCAAAATGGCTTAAGATCAAGGGAGGTAAATGTTGTAGATGTGGGAACTATCTATATGTATGTTGACGACAGTGTTTGTCCAATCAATTTAAGTTTCCGTTGTCAACAAATGTTATATCACGCTGACAAAAATGATACGTACAAGGTGTTTCCAAGCATATTCGATAACCATATGTTGATACAGTGTCGTTTATTGAAACATCAATGCACAATGTCATTATTTTCTATCGCCGAGTTTTTTACATACTTAATATACATATTTGTTTGCAAAATTACCTAGCTTGGATGTATTAATTGGTCAATGTTATTGGCACACTAATACAGTCTGACATGTCTGTGATATGACCAAGGCTGATGAGTATTTGCAAAAAAGGAATATTGCATTTATTAAATGAGTTTCGTTTAAAGTACAGTAAAACCTCACTTAAAGACCTCCTCAATAATAAGACAACCTCAAAATTAAGAACACAATTTTCAAGTCCATTTCCACTGTTTTACACTTCATTTAACCTCAATATTAAGACCAGTTTTCAAGGGTCCTTAGGGTGGTCTTATTATTGAGGTTTTACTATTATATACATTCTAATGGACATGACTCTCTACTATAGGTCTTAACTGTAGACGATGCTTATAATTCATTTCTGTCTGTCAAGTTTTAGAATCTAATATCAATAAACATTAAAGTTAGATACAGAATGCTCAAGTATGATAACAAGTACCATTGAAAAGTAAGCGAGCTGTGCAGATCAGACAGTTGGCATTGTCTTACAATGTTGAAATATGCAACAAAACACATCAGACTTAATCCTTTAAACAAACTAAAGGGAGGGAACTAAGAGTGTGTGTTTTTCTTTAAACCAACTAAAGTTCCAACTTACAAGCGCAGTGCGCCAAAACATATATATCTATACATATATACTATATCATTAACGATAATGCGCAAAAGAAATATTGCTGTTTAGCAAATAAGAAGGCGCTGCAATGGGCGCCACCGTTCCAGTGTCTTACCACAAGTAAGGAACTTAATTCTACAAGAATTGCAATTAACTAGGCATTTAAGATGCTACACGCGTGGGCTCATTCGACATTTTCAATGTTTTGTTTCTCTTTAAAATCAGGTTACGTAGATCGAGTACACAATTACCTTCCGACATATTTGATTTCCAGTACATGTCGAATCTCGTGCCGCCATCACCCATAGTGTACAAAATGACAACGCAACTTTGATGAGGGAATGAATCGAGCAATTAAAGTCAAAACCATGTTGCCAGAAGTATTCCGAGTACCAAGTGAAATTAGAAAGATCACATAATGCACTGACACACACAGACGACGAGTAGTTAACACACCTACGTGTGTCACTAAGCGAATTCAAACACGTATAATTATAATATTAAATTATAATGATATTCATATTACACGTGAGGTTATATTTGGCTTAATTATGATCGTTCATCAAGGTCTGACACTAATAAATCATATACTTTAAGAGCATTTTCTAATTGTATAATCTCTGTAAATACGTTGTTTCACCGAGTCAACTTCTGTCGTAGATATTCGGAAAGTCTGTTTATGTTCCTTTGTCGCTAAACCAACATTTTCCCTTCTCCATTTGAGAGAGTCTTTGATAACGGTAAATGATTTGTTCTGGTTAATACTCGCCATTCGGATCAGGACCTGTGATGACTTCTATCAGGAGAAGAGTAAAGGAAATGTCTTTTGATGAAAATTAGCTCGTGCGGCAAGTTTTCTGACTTGAATGTTATAAAGATTAACTGCATTGAAAATCAGCCATTTTCAAACAGCTTAGAACAGACAGAATGTGTACACAGTCTTGTGTTCAGATAAGACGAGAAAATGATAAAAAGTTATTGCTGGAATAGAGATACATGTATATTGAAGTTGTTAAATATTATTGAACTACATGTAATTAATTCGTGCAAACATATTAACAGACGGACGGACATAAGTAAGTTTCATATCAGACATTTCCACAAATTAAGCATGTAAGAGGTGTGAAATCTCAATACATGTAATATGATCATTTTCTGAACAATGTCGGTGTTAGTTGTGATGTGGTCGGATTACCGACTTATAATACTGAAGAACAAAGCTGGTCCTTTAATTCTGATGTCTTATTAATGCGATAATCTTAATGGCGAGGTGGTCTTTAACTGAAGTTTTACTTAATGCATAATTGCCATCAGTAAATTTGCAATTGTTGATCTGTGTTGGAGTACTTTGTCAGTGGTTCGCATGAGTCGCAGTTCACTACATCCTTTACCGACTAATTAAATGGTTATCAAATGACAAAAAATATTAATGAATTAAATTTATTAATAATTAGAACATAAATTAACATTATTTATGTTGGAGAATATCTATCAGTTGATGTATCCGAACCTTGCCGAATATTCGTTTTTTAGGTGGCGCAGGGTGAAAGTGTTGGTTTAGTATAAAGATTAGAAGCACGTTCTCTGGCACGTATACGGCATTAATTCCCGTAACGCAATCCGCTCTATGATCGATTTTTATATTTGTTTGTTATTCAAGCCTCCGTGACATTTGTTATATCTTCCTGCAGAGCCTATTTATTTACTTATTGCTATCAAACACGGCTGGTATAGCTGGCATTTAAAACTCAATAAATCATTTATTTTCTTTAAGGAAAAAATACCCCTATAGACGAGCTCATATTTAAGCATTATCTTTTTTGGAAACTTCTATGGAATTTGAATCATCCAGAAATTTGATGTTAAATATGTATAAATGAGATAACATTAAATTGATGGTTTTTTACACATTTTTAATATTTTAACTATACGTTAAACTGAAATATAAGTACGGGTCTGTATTGCTTTAAAATGTCGGTTTCTGAAATATTCAATGCAATGAGTTTAATACGTCAGATTACTTTGTTATATAAAATAACACAAAACAAAAATAACATATTATGCTAAATATAAATACTAAACGCTGCGATGTGTTTAATTTTACGATTGCATAAATAATCATCAAAAAGATACAACGCATTTCTTCAACATATATATAAATCACAACGACACTGCCTTTTTAAACATATATAAAATATTTCTATAATCTCTCAAAAAAATGTTTTTTTCTTCCAAAAACTTGAAATCACCAAAGAAACGTAAAGAGAATATATTGCTAAGTAATACGTCACATATTTTCTGAATGATAATTTCCAATATTACCCTTGAATAATATCAAATATCCATTTTAAAACCGCACAGTGAACTTTACATATTTTCTCACCATTTTTATAAGAAAAAAATAGACAAGTTTAATTACTCTTTCTTACTCGAGTCTGTGCATTAACAATATCAGGGCAGTGTGGGGCTTTGTGACTTCATGTTTCTGAGCTATAATTTTACCATATTTAAATATTGTGAAAAGAATAGTTTTGCTTTTTTTATACATTGGAATAAGAGGAGTCCCACCTCTTACACAATGCATCACAGATTCGGAAACAAAGTATTTGTTATGTGAGAAAAACATCTTTATCATTTCAAAATAAATGAATATTTAATTCAGGAACTCGGAGTAGAAATCCATGAGTTGGTGCAAGAAATATGACGATAGTTATAAATCTGTTGATTAATGGGCTGTTGTGAAAACTTAAATGAATGAGGCTTATTCATTCTGTGCTGTAATAAAATGCATCAAAGTTTACTATTGTCGAAGAACAAGCCGCCCTTCCTGATTCAAACGGTTATAAAATGAAGTCACTTTCGGTGCAGAATTTTGTCTGACAACAATTGTATATTTAAAGCCCTTTTTATATTAATTTGATAATTAATTACTTTGTTACAACTTGACCCCCTCTGTCTTATGAACAATTAATTCAATCATTAATATATAAATAAACTTAATTAATTTCGAAGACATCTTCAAAAAACAAATATCTGAATTTATTTACATCATTTAATTATCATTAATTGTTTATAAATTTGTATTAATAATTAACTTATGATTAATTCTTAGATTACTAAACACCTAGATATTTGTCGTATTCGAATAAGACAATTATTTGTGTACTCAAATCCTTCTTAGCTGTGAAATCTTATACCAATAAAAGGTCCAATATTTTCTATGGTCAAGAATATATCGACATTATCTATCGTAAATGGACGACGGAAATATCAGTGCAAAATCTTATTCAAAACAGCTTAAAGACCTTATTTGATAATATTCATTGACTTACTGTAGTTTTGTTTGTAAACATCTTCACGATATTGGAGTAAACAGACTTGTGTTTACAATGGAATAAAATGCGTAAGAGAGTTTAAAATAGCTGCTCAGCGAGACGGTCCGTATAATATTACCGTAAACAGTTTATGAGCGTCTAGCGACTTCGATCAGCCAATAGGCGGACTTGCGAAATTCGTCACGGCCCTCGTTACGCCACTGCGCATGTCAATCATTGTCGGCGCAGCCAATCAGAACGAGGTAGCTGGTGACATCTATCATAATGACGATAGTTGTCTCCATGTTAAAGTCGGAAAATTTCTTCAGTGTACATGACTTAGTCTGAGCTTCGTGATGTGAAAATTTTGTGAGTGAAAGATCTATGATATTGACTTGTATACATAAGAAAGTGGAGATTGTTTGTCTAGGTAATGAAGTAGATTAACAAGGGGAATAGGACTACTTAATTATTGTGATCAGTAAAACTCTTATTACGGTGTAGATGATTCTGCAAGGAACGGATGTGAGTAGAGACAACCCGGACCACAACATGGCGATGACAGCAGCCTCAAGTTCCGGTTTGTACCTGGGTTCAAGCTCCCCGACTGGCCACAGTGGCTCGCCTGTGGATTTTAACTATTCGGCATCTCAGTCAATGCCATATATACATAGAGACTTTGGCGAAATGAAATATATGCCACCTCAGCATCATCAAAATGGACATGGGCATTTGAATCACTACGCTCACAACCCGTGGAGTTCTATACCGACTGATATGGGTCCGTGGTCGAATGGTGGTATGAGTTCACACCTTCACAACCCTCACGGAGATATGCGAGACATCAAACCTGGTCTACAGAACCCGGATGTGAATAACCCAGGGAGCACTTTACATCACCGACCTCCTCAACACATGCATTCACCCCAGGGTTGGCATTCGCCGGTGACTCCAACACACCTTAACCTTAATGGTAACGGGCATCAGTTACAACACCCAGGCTACGGCCTTCCGGGTATGAATGGGATGTTGTCCCCTGCTCATCAGATTCACCCGTCACTCAGGGATCACGACCCCGGGGACCTTGACGGCGGTCCCCATACACCGTCAGACGAGGACGCTCCTTCCTCAGACGATTTAGAAGTGTTTGCCAAACAATTTAAACAGCGTAGAATAAAATTAGGATTTACCCAAGCGGATGTGGGATTAGCTCTCGGTACGTTATACGGTAATGTTTTTAGTCAAACAACTATCTGCCGATTTGAAGCATTGCAACTTAGTTTTAAGAACATGTGCAAATTGAAACCTCTGCTTCAAAAGTGGCTTGAGGAGGCGGACAATTCTACAGGGTCAACCACTAGTATAGACAAAATAGCCGCACAGGGCAGGAAACGTAAAAAGCGTACAAGTATTGAAGTGACGGTCAAAGGAGCTCTCGAGAGTCATTTTCTCAAACAGCCTAAGCCCCAGGCACAGGAAATATCGCACTTGGCGGACTCTCTACAACTGGAGAAGGAGGTAGTTAGGGTATGGTTTTGTAATAGGCGCCAAAAAGAAAAACGCATGACTCCAGCTGCACAGTTGGGTCCAAATGGAGAACTACTAGGAATGTCGGACAGTGAACAAAATGATAATTCGCCGCCTCAGAGACATGAAATGAAACTGGGCAGTGTAAATACAGACTCATGTAGCCCTATTCAACAAAATGGGGGTTCCGGTGACTCCGGGGTTTTGAACCTTGGCGGCATGAGCATGCCCTCCTTGTCTTCATTGTCATCTCACAATCAACTACCACCTAACAGTGGAGGTCACATCGTGTCTATGTCACACTTACAGCCCCCTATCTCCCATCACCATTACCAACAACCGCCTGGACATTGACAACTAGACTTCTGTGTGGCCTATAGTGACATCATGTGATTTCTCAGAGTGCTGACGTTCCTTGAGCGTGGAACCAGCTGATAATGACGTCATTTGCGCCGTGTGTGACGTAAACGTGTTCGACGGCTGTTTATCGTTGGCGATTTGTTGTAATAGTATTTATTTATTCTGTGAAAATTCGAATGACAGAATTACGGTTGGAGGAATACAGGAGACGGAACCTGCTATGTATGTTTCTTTAATAAATGTTCAAAAGTGCTTGCATCATTTGCCTTACCCTGTAACGTGTTATCACGAGTACAAATACTGGTAAATCATTTCTAAATCCCTAATTAGTATATTTTAATACTATCCAGTTAATGAGATAACTACTCTATTTACGTATTTTGATGACAGTGTGCGGTATTTTTTGCTTTTAATCAAAGTGAAATTGTCAAAGTTTTATTAATACTACAATACAAGTGCTCGTGTAATTGGATTTGTAATTTTCGTTTTTTTGCGCATGCGAAATAATGACATTCATTATCACGATTTGGATGAAAATTGAAATATTTTTCCTACCACAACCAGTATAATTGGCATGGGCAATTTACCATTTTAAATGTTTTGATTTTTCTTAATCATTTAATCGTCACAGAATGAGCGCACGCATCTGTCACGCAGTTCCTCCCGTTTAGATCAATGCTTCTTAATTTAATTTATATCAGTTTCATAGCCTTCCAGTGTTAATCTATCGCTAAATGGCCGCTTGTATTCCCCATGCACGGCGAATTTAACAAAGTTTTGCACATAAATTTTCATTGCAACTCTGGTTCAGTATACTATGTACATGTTATTTTATAATTTTTACGAATGATATAAGTTGTGGTTTACACGCTAGAGCATGTTACGGAACAAAGCATCTAAAAAACGTTAATTAATTTTTATAAACGTGAAGAATAAGGATTTATCTTCGTATATCATCGCATATTATCAAGTTAGGGAAATAGTAAAATAATTTCACGCTTTGTGTATCTAGACATTAGTATCACCTGTGAATATTACGATGTGTTCATTGTACGGGAAACTCCGCGTCAGTATCACAAGTTTCAAGTTTAAATTAATTTTACAGATAACAATAGGTTTATTTTGAAACTCAAGATTCTGCAATCGGGTTTGAAATGTGCTTTAATGTTATACTAGTCGAGCCTACGATATTTAACACATTTATTTCCCGTGTTTTTTGGATACCATTAGGTGAAACACCTATAAATTGCAGTCAACATGAATCGCCTTAAATTATAATATATTTTCATCCAGAGTGAAACCCGAGTGACACAGATACTAGCTTAATATCTGTCATACAAATGGCATTATATTTTCTTCTGTCTTCTTTCGGTTTGAGTGATTGTGCAAACTTTTAGTTAAGAAATCGACCCAGAATACTTAATAAACCCCTTTTGCTATTTCAGTATTATATCGACTCCTACAAATATGCTATTTAAACCATTCTGTATCTAAGCTTCTTTGAAGTTCTCGTAAAAAGATACTATTTTTATATTATTCTTAATAAATAATTGCCCCACATTAATTACTAGACTTACTGATGAACGTATTTCTGTGAGTGACAGAAAATACCGTGAACAAATGCCATTTATTGATTGTTAATGCTTATATCCTTCTTGTACTGCATGTACCACCATTTTTATGTATCTGAGAAAATTTATTTACATGCAAGAAATTCTTGTTTTAGTCTCACTGTTGTGCTGATTTGCCAAAATTACTTAATTTTTTATTATACTATTATTTTTCGAGAAAAGTTGTGTTTATTTATTTTTGGGCTGTTGGATTGGTTAGATATTTTGATCATTAAATGTTACGTTCTTTGGATTTTTGTGTTAAAACATGGCCTTTTTAGTCAAGTCTTGCATATTTGTACCGGATGCTAGAATAATCGGTTTAACATATTTTTTTGTTAGCATCTGGCGTTTTATTTATCCCTTCTACAGCGCATTTTCATGCTTAGCCGGCTTAGTATGGATTCCCAGTCGAAACAATGGACTTTCTTCGTACATTTAAAACAAATACAGTTTAATCTTATTTTTTTGACGTTTATACATATTTTGGTTGCTTTAAGTAGCCGCGTATGATAGATATTCTACTTGTTTATATTAACGTTGGTTGGTTATTGAGGTACATCGCTAGGAGTAATGTATCACGTCCTGTGTTTTTTGGGTCGTTGTTACGTTGCTATACGTATCTCCTCGCATATGTTCATTTCTGGAGCTTTCGTATGATATAAAACACATGTGAATAACATTTCATTCTCACGTACAAGTTTATCGCTGTAAACAGTGAAGATATGATAAATGTGAAATCATTTTTTTCTCGACTATTTTTACTTATTTATTATTTTTGTTTAATATTCTTTTGAGAAAAATGTAATTTTGGCTATCGAACATCTGTCTATAATATTTTGTTATTACTTAAACTTTTTTATGAAATTAAATATAAATAACAAAAGCATTTACGCTTGCTAGTGCTCATGTGTTCCGCTACATACATTCTACATACATACTACCTTGTGTTTTGTCTGTTAAAAACATTGATTAACTGCCTAACGACACAGTAGCTAGCTTCACGATGCAAAAAATATACATCAACCGTCACTTTAAAATAAACGAGGGACAAAACTTATCACATTTAGACGTACTAAAGTTTCCGCGGTAATCTTACAACGTCCCCCCTCTCTCATCAACGTGACGATAAAATGGACGCATTCTGTTCACGAAATGGGCTTAACATTAAATGACGGAATATATACACTTTTATGTTAAAACAGCGCACGCGAAACCTAGTTACTCACTCAAGTCTAAATGAAGATTTACAGCACAGTGAACCGGTTTTACTTCCGCGTCAAGCCTTTCCTTCACGTTCGAGTTTTTCTCAAAGTTACGTTTTATTATCATTTTTATTGTAAGAATTATTCATTGTTTCCGGATTTCCCCCCCAAAAAACATGCTTGGATTATCTCAAAATGAAAGCGCTGTATTAATAGTCTCCAAGGTCTACCCGCCAGGGATCAAACCTCGAGAGCTGGACACGCTGCTGGGCCTCATATATACAAGCATGTCTGTCTCCCATTGTTGAAAAGTTTTTTCAAAACTTGTTTTTTACTTTCTGGTCTGAAATCAAAACTATGATATGAAAGGGCTATTTTAGTTAAAGCAACATGTGTTGCCGTGTTGATTGTCATATAGTTGGCTTCACTCTTTGTTCAAGCTTTCGACAGAATATTTATACTATGATGGAAACTATTTTAACTTTCAAAAGGACAAATTTTGACTGCTTTCTCTTTACTTCGACTGAAGCAGTAAATGTGTATTTGAATCAAAGCTGCAGATTCAGTATTTATGATACAGAGATGGGTATGAGAACTACACTTTGAACATTTCACATATATGTATTAATTTATTTACGATATGCTATTATATGAAATGTATATATTATTCTTTTTCTTTATTTCTAATAATTTATGAATGAAAAATTTATATGTGCCATGCCTCTACCGTTCGTCCTTGTGCGTGTAATAATTCTTTTATAAAATGCCTATTGTTACGTTTTATTTGTCATTTCTTTTTTTTATCATGCAATACGAGCTGTTATCAAACATGTCAGGTTTGTGCATGACTCAGTCATGTCAGTTCTCTTTCATAAATATTCATCATTATCCATAAATATGTTTCGTTTGATTTACTTCTATATCATACTAAATATTTCCGCTCATTAAGAAAGATCGATTTTTTATTTAAAATTGAAGAGTTTTGCCTAATTTCAATCAAATGCCCTGTTTCATATATTTTTACTGCAATACTTACATTTTTATATCTAATTAAAAATACAAAAATCAGCTGCGTCTTTTAATTTTTTCTTCAAAGAAATGATTTTGAAAACAACGTAGTTTTTTATACAAACGTACATTCTTGTTGTTGAAACGTAATCATAATCAGCATGGAGATACAACCAATCGATTATATATATAAACATGTGTTTAATTGCTCAGTTTTTCCCATTTTTGTGCATATTTAATTCATCATGAAGGGTTGGTCCGAAAATAATGCTGTACACTATATATGTCTATATGAAAATACTGGTTACTTTCGTACCGACCCTTGAAATTTTATTGTATTTATAAATAATTAATACTTGTTTAGTTGTTTTTATATTGTTTTGACATAGATGCCATTCAATATATGTGGAATATTAAACACACGATTAAAATCTGAGAACTTTCTTAATTATTCTTAACTTGACATATAAGGTTATATTCTGCATAGAGGACGTAGAGATACGTTTTCCTAGAGGTGTGAGAATATGAATTTCGGACAAGTATGTCCATTCAATGGAGTATAAATACATGCATTATAAAGATTGTATTTATTTATTCAAGTCTCATCAATGTACAACCATATAATATATACAATACTAATTATAACAATAAAAGTACATTGCCACTCCATACTGGAGGTACAAGAGACTATATAACAATATTAGAAAGATGTGGTTTAGAATCCGAGGTGTGCACGTACACAGACAGACACACAGATAAAGAAAACATCACCACACTAAGCCTATAGAGGGTAATAAAAATTGTTCCCCTAATTTCCAGCTGATTTACTCATTGTGGTAAAAACTTGTGGAATGAACGTTGGCCAATTTTGGGTCAAATATTTGCAGAAGTGGTGTTCTTGTGAAATCCTCTGAATTTGAGGACTTTTGTGTTACTGGGCATTTAATTCAAACTTGATGCACCGAGCTATTGAGTATTTAATACAACAAAACGTACAGTACATGTATCTGCTTCATCGTAACGTGAAATAAATACAAACTGATAAAATGTGAAATATTTGATTTTTTAGTAGTAATATATATTATCTTTATTTCAATCTCATCAGTGTAGAAATCACATACATAAATATAATAATATACAGTTCTGTTCTGTTCTGCTATAGGAATTCCAGCTGTGAAAACTTTTTCATATATACAATTTCTTGAAATATGTGTCAAGTAACTTTCAGACCAGTTATATCATTGTGATTACATAATTATAGACGTCGTTTTTACAAGATACAACAGATTTTCATTTCATACTACAGGATGTCAACATTTTGGATAAACTGTCCATCTGGTATCCAATACACAACTGTTGTACTGTTAGGTGTCAATTTAGGGGTTAGATAAAAGGGGACAAAGATGTATCCCTACACTGGAGGTGTCAGACTGATACCCTGTGGCGACAATTTATATCAGTAACCAGTCTATGATTCGATACAATGAGTGACAGTCTGTCAACACGTACATCGGATTCACACAGTTTGTGTTATGTAATGGACAGGATTTGTTTAATGGTTCAGCAAAATGTTGCCCTGTGTATTAGTTTTGACACAGTAACAAATATGAAACAAATCAATCAAACTAGTGTATCAATAACAGAACAGAATGATATATAAATATCTGGATTTAAGTATAATACTTATTATCCAATGTATACAATTTACAAAATAATGACAAACGACAGTGATCCAATATGAATAAATATGAAAAACAGCATTATAATTATAACACCAATCACACCAGAAATCAACATCAATACAGTATACTTACTATAGTGCGTTTGTCTTAATTCGTAAGTGAATGGCGCATTTTAATTACTATTGAACAATTTCAGATATTAGTCAACATTCTTTCTTGTCCAAACTCAACGAAAGGACTGAAATAGAAAGAAAAGACAAGAAAGAAAGAGACAGAAACGCACAATAACACTAGCATCCATAGTTAATAAATTGACGATTTGTACACAATGTTAATCATTAATGGAAATGTGATCAGTGAATTGATAGACATAACACTCTTTGGTTCAATTCCAGGATTTCTATTTCCAGGATTTTCGGACAAAACTATCAGCATGAGTTCGTTGAAATGCAGTTTTATCCGGATATTCTATGAAACATGTACTGTTAATCCCAAAAATAGATTTGAAACACAACCAGTTAATTAAAACGATATAATTATTGTAATTAGCGGATGAAGAAACTATTCAACTAATCATGAAAATGTTCTCCGGTAGCTGAATGTATCCGATCTTATTTGCTTGCTGTCATGTTTAAAGTATGAAAACATTTGAATAAAATATAAAAAAAACGAGATTTATTGCATTGTAAATAACGTATGACGTGGTACGCTGGTAACTTTATATAGTATTCTAGTTGTATAATATTTGTACTGTATATACGATGTGAATGGATGCTTGAACTATGAAGCGTAGACAACATATGATACAGAAATCATATACAAATGTAATCACTTAATAATTATATAAGTCAGATCACCTTACACTGTTATGACTTGTTGCTGGCTGTTTACTTCTGAACAACTCCGCTTACACCACCAACAATAAATATTATGGTAATAAAATGATTAAGCAAGCAATAAATCGACAATATTCATCATGATCATGAATATATTTGATTATTAAAATGAAATTAAAACTGACTGCATCTATATACTCATTATTTGCAGCGTATTTCTAATGTGGCATATTTACGCAAATGAAATTCCCCGCACTTGAAATATAAGTTCTAAAATGCACTCGAAAATAATAACACATTCAGTTTTACCACCCCGAATGGTTTTACTATCGTCCAACAAATGTATACCTAAGAACGCGAGCATGTTTTGATTGGCATATCTGTATACAATACTAAAAGTATATATTTTATTATCTGTTTACGAGATCCAATGCATTGAGGTTATGATATAAGGCTATTATTTAACAAATTTATGCTAATTATGCATCCAAATCATGGAAGGCACGTACGTGGTTTTGTGACGAAAACAATTTGTTTTTTTATATATACATCTGATATTTTCATTCAAGGAAAATTCAACAAAAAATCATTGACTGAACTGAAATTTTAATTTACGAGGTTTTACATGTTAAGTCATGTTTACATGGCAGTCTGAACTAAAAAGGCTCCAACTTATAAATTGTTTATGCATTTGTTGGATCATATTCTGAGTTCACCGACTTTTTGTCCTATTTAAAGAAATTCTAACCCATGTTTGCATACAAGTAACATAAATATAACGTATACATTAAGACATATGTTGCCTTAACTTGTATGTGTTGTGACATCCTTATATGATATAACATTAATTTACGTGATACTACTAGGCTCAGTTGCTTTTGAAAATATACATACACACATGTATTCGTGTTTAAAGATAATAATTATTTTACTTATCAGAAAATACAATAATATACTGTATAAATGTAGAAAAGTTTCAAATCTCAAAATCATGAAGCAGTATCAAGTAGATACTTAAATTTATGTCTGCAAGTCGAAAAAATCTTTTTATCATATAACCAAATAATTCATAGATATTTTCATTCTACTTTCGATTTTGGTTTCCAATATTCAATAATGACAGACTAATCACTAAATAACTTATCAATTTCTTATCTCACAGGCGATTTACAATATTCTTCTTAGTAGTGGATTGATAAAAGATATTTAATATAACATATTGATTGGATTTATAACGTAATTAAATCATTTAGTTTTATAAATTAAAAGGATTTTTAACATTTACATATCTGAAGTGCACTTATTCTGACGATGTAATAATATAATTAACTGCAATAAATTATGAATTAATTAATAGAAATTGTCAGATTCCTCAATTTGATCTGTGGATTTACATACAATTATAACCATCTGTTAACGAATATAGCAATATGATGAAAACTATACCACGGATTGTATGAGTTCTTTGTAATACGCCTATACTACAGACTGTTGGAAAGATCTGGGATGTAACAAGGATTAATCATTATAATCTGCAAAAAGAAGCCGGAGTCGGTAAGATGTGAGACATTTAATATTATAATGTATGTATATATTCTTTATTTCAGTCTCATTCATGTACAGTACAACATGATACAAAAACAATATATTAACTACACAAAAGTACATGGCCATTCTGTATAGAATTATAAGAGACTATTATCAACAATAAATATCACATTCGATTCAACAATATGTACAAGGTAAAACTGAGGACCAGTCGCTAATTGTATATTAAAAATGTAATAAAATTATTATAATGTATGTTATTGGTTATCTTTTTAATTCAAAATATATAACATAACCTCACAATTATTATGTAATTAATCAATTAAAATATACTCTAAGAAAAGTTATGTTTTCCAGGCCTTGTTCCTCGTCACATCCTCTCTGTTTTTTCTCTCCAAATCCAAATTTTCCTTTATCATACACGAACGTTAGGGATGCATAACATAATATTTATCGACATGATTATTACATTCGTTTTAGAGACATCGAGCTTTGTTATACCATGTTGGAAAATACATTTATTACACGCAGGGTAAATTTGGATAACACAAAAGAACAGGTCTTATATCGTAAAGTGAGTTGTACTTATTACGAATAGCCATGTTTTCATATAAATGCCACCATTACATTCCACTGAATTTATTTTGCACTTGGTATGAACAACAAGTCCGACCTCTGTTTAATATACAGTCCAACCTCTCAGGGACAACACCCTTTGTGAAACGCATAGATTGACCGTTGTTAGGAGGTTGCTACCACAGAGATGTTAAATTGATGATGAATTCTTACTTAATGAAACATTGATAATGTTATTGAAAAGAGGCTGTTGCTTAAGAGAGGATTGCTTTGAAGAGTCAGGTTTCATTGTAAACAATGCAAATTCAATAACTTCATGTAATGATGTGTTTACCAAATTGCCTACGTACTTTTTTCTGTACGGAGAAATTGTAAAACCATTCGGATACAGTAATTTGTATATTGGATCAATGCCATCATTACTCGTCTATAAATATTAGAGGAAAATGTTTCAAAAATCAATGGGAAATAGATAAATTCTTTCTTTAAATGGCTTTGATGCTTGAGCGAGAATCTATTAAACGTAGACAGTACGTCATGGTTTAACGACCTAAATATTATACTCAAAATCTAAAATAACTTCAAAGTTGGAAAATATAAAAATCACAAAATAAAATTCTGAAAAATAACCAGTTCAGTATATTTGTTTATGTGTGCACATATAATCCAATAAACGTTAAATGTTGCTATTATCAATGGCATTAGATATTGCATTGTTTATGGTATGTAGGAAGAACGTGTAAAGTTTTAAGTCCTTTTGGCTACATATTGTCGTTTTCATAATTAACTTTTCAAGGCAACTGTATTACAAATGGCCTCCAATTATTAGCATTTTTGTCAATTAAGGCCAACAATGATACCAAATACAACATATGAGTTTTAACATTGTATAACACATTCTCTCGTGTTTGAAGAATTCAGAGAAACAATAAAATGACATTTATTTGATTTCAGTTTATTTTTTACACGATACAAAAATGTACTCGAAAAAACTGTCTCGTGCAAAAACTGCTGTTATCAATTTATAACGCGGAGTAGTCAACATTCGTCCCAATAAAAATCGTCCTCGTGAAAAATATTGCTCGATTAATCAATCCTCCAGTTAACGACAAAACAATATGTCAAATGGATGCAAAAAATTGAAACCCCTGTGCATTTTCGTGTAAAATTTTACTTTCATTATGATTTTTGATGATAATATTAAATTTTATAAATACTATGTGGTGGGTTTCTGGTGATGATGCGACGACACAGAAGGAAGTAACACCGAGCCGAGCTCTCAGATACGTGAGTACTCTTCATTGTCAGACAATACTTTGACATTGTCTTCAGAACAGTCAAGAAATATTTGCTCAATTATTCCAACTGTCAGACAGCGTGAAAATCTCTTGTTTATCATCTGTCTGTAGTTAATTACTTCTTAAACACAGCATTACGTCTAAAATCAAGCAGAAGAGATGATAGCTTTTTAGAGTTGATAACGTTTCCAAATATTCCCTGTTAGCTTCTATGAGTTTCGCTTATTGTTATACATTTGTATGTTGAAAATAATTTAAAAGGTATACTTGATTTTGTAACGTGCGTAAGTAGGTATTACCATGAGAATAACTTTAAACACCAGCATAATTTTTTTTATTCCACCCATAGTTGAACATATACTAATTCTACTTCATTAGTCAACATAAAGCATCCATACTTAGTAATAGGACAAAAATAACCCTTAATCACGCAAAACACAACAACCGGAAAGGGACACTAGTGTCATTTAAAATCGCACGTGTGGAATAATATATTAAAACATAAACGCCATCAATGCGTGTTGCTCTCACAACATGTATAGACGCGAAATGGGCATCGACCATTCATCTCTTATCGAATATTTCCCATCGTCTTTAATAGTCCCTGGTCGATGATCATTCAACTTACAATCACTTGGCTTCATTTGCATGATAATCACCCTAGATTGAAACTTGATAGCTCTATGTAGAAATCCGAGCGTTTTCATGCTGTATTAAAACTAATTTACGGGAAAATCGGCATCCTTTACACAAAAACAACAAGTGCCGGCATAATTAACAAAATTACAGACATAATCTATCCGATAGACGGTTGATTGTAGTATCCGAAAATAGTAACACAAATGAACGTTCAATGAGTCTTCCGCATTCTTTCGATTTGCACTTGTGGCTTTTACAAACGCGTAATTACAATAATTTCATGCGAATTACACTGTCTTTTGAAGGCAAAAATGTTCTGAATGTTCCACAGACGGACAATTTATAACACAACATGTGTATAATTATTTTTAATCTCTGATGTGTTTTTATCGCTGTTAGAGACACGAACGACTGGATCCCTAAAAATATCAAATATTTAAAAAAAGCTCAAGACGGTAACATGTATATTAAACTATACTTTATTGTTATTGCTTGTTTAACCTTAATTATCCACACGGGATAACACGTTAGGTTTGACAGAATTATAAACCGTTATTATTCATATATTTTATTATTTTAAATGAACAATAAATCAAATTTGACGCAACAAAAACCGGAGACTGATAATATTGACGAAAAAATACACTGTTAGACCAATTTATTTATAATTTTACACGCAAACACACAATTAAATGTATAATATTGTGCATAAATACATTTTAAACAGACAAATGAATGAATCCAACATGCATTTTATGAATTGATCCATAATAAATGATTAAAAACCTACGTCATATTATTTCATGTTTTCTCTTTGAAATGCTGATATTGCCATAACTGGAACTTTTGTTCCCTTGATTACGCATTCGATAACATTTCTTACATCAATACTCAAAACCCATAAATGAATAATAATTGAATTAAATCTATAGAGCATACTTGTGTTGTTAAAATTGATGTTAGAGCGAGTTTAGTCGACGGGGCCTCGGTTATTATGTCCCCCAGGGCGTGGTGATCCGGTTGTTATGTCCCCCAGGGCGAGATGGTCCGGTTGTTATGTCCCCCATGGCGAGGTGATCCGGTTGTTATGTCCCCCATGGCGAGGTGATCCGGTTGTTATGTTCCCCAGGGCGTGGTGATCCGGTTGTTATGTCCCCCAGGGCGTGGTGATCCGGTTGTTATGTCCCCCAGGGCGAGGTGATCCGGTTGTTATGTCCCCCAGGGCGTGGTGATCTGGTTGTTATGTTCCCCAGGGCGAGGTGATCCGGTTGTTATGTCCCCCAGGGCGAGGTGATCCGGTTGTTATGTCCCACAGGGCGAGGTGATCTGGTTGTTAGGTAATTCTAGGTTTATTCTAAGGTACAAAGTCATAATTAATTCTGCGTAACGACTTGATAAAGCGATTCTCTATTTAACAGTAAACCGCAATTAACATTAATTAAGTTAAAATAAATGTTTAATGTAATCAACACATTTGTGTCGTATTTCATATGTTATTCTGATATGGTATATATACGCACTCGGTGCAATGTTCTAAACGTATTATATCTTATGTGTGTGTGTGTGTGGGTGGGTGGGGGTGATTGTAATTTTACTTCCACGCAGCCGTACTAACATGGTTTTGCTATTTGCATATCAGTGTTGTATAAACCAATCAAGTCTTACATTAACCCGGCACAAATGCAATTTCTTTTCAACCGAACAACTTGTGTAACCTTGACGCGGATTGATTAACTCTCCGATAAAGGGTACGATACCTTACCGAAATCCACTGAATTTCGTTGATTTTACCGAAATCCATTTTGGACCTGGAGTGACCAGCAATCGTAACATACATCAAATCTTAACCTTCAAAATGCGACGCCAATCTTTTTTCAAGATATTTCTTGTTTAACTTTCTTACAGAAATGAACGACTGACGACCTTACGTTTGGAAAGTGACACTTTAAAATTAAATAAAGAGAAATATCTCGACAATGCGAACATTTTATTGACGAATCGTTCGTTACCTGTTAATAAAAACAAGACTGTTGAGCGATTTCAACCCCCCTATACTAAAACAAGCCATCTTATAAATTAATTTCAAAACGGATAGACAGTGTCAAAATTGAATTTATTATTCAAATCGGTCGCCCAGATCATTAATTATTATAAACACCTCGCCGGCCGATCCATCATGACTGTTAAACCTGTCTTAGAACCAATAAAACTTCGTTCGAATGAAAGCACCTGCAAAAGTAACGAATCATCCCGACTGTAAGGAGAGACCATGTTCATAACTTTAAAACAAAAATATATGAAATATGAAACGTGATGATAAATTAAGATTGTCGATAACGTCCGAATGGCTCCGAATACAAGTAACGAGATTTTTTAGCATGTGAATGTAATATTTGTTTATTAGTTTTTGTAAAGAATTATGCCTTTTTATTGCTTTGATTCTAATATTTGACGATTTTTCTACACAGAAATCAACCAAATAAGTCAATAAATATACACAGACGATCAGCAACACATATGGAGCTCATATAAAACCCGAATAATCCGGTACGAAACGGAACGGACCGTCTGAACAGACAATACCAAACTAAATGCCTTTGTAATTTGAACTCCAAATGGATTTTATTTCCGTTGATAATGTACATCGGTCACCAATTTAAATTGATAAAAACATTACATTCTAAATCAAATTGACCAGTTCTGTTCTACACAACACTAAAACCACCATACCAATGTTATTTCACCGAGTTAACAATCTATCATACGGCACGTTATTAAATCACAAGACAAATGTTAAGGCACCTTTTTAATTCAAAATACGATCCAGTTTTCATCAAAATTAAATTAAAGAAGAAAAAAACGTATACAAAATGACAAAGCGATTGTATACAAGTTTGTTCATGAATGATACGTTAAGATACGTGCATTTACATCAAATTATCGAGTTCTCTAATTTCAACATTTTGGACACTTGATATTTGACAGCAAATTGTTGTATCATAAAACAGCTGTATAGAAATAATCGTAATTAGATCAACTTAACTTGAGTGTGTCTCATCACCTGTGTTTATTGTACACTATTTTGAAAAATGTCGGCTACATGACAAAATGGACGTATATTTCTACTCTTTTCCAAAATCAATTATGTTTATATTGGTATGTTTTATAGATTGTTCTCACTATTATCGTTGTCCTACTATAACCATATGATACAGTATCTATGACGTCATTTACGTTGTTTCGATCATGAGTGGTAAACGTTATTATAATCGTTACACCATTAAGCATAAAATGGCTGGAAATGCAACGGCTGTGAAAGAGCGATGCTCAACTTGTTAGACAACTATGGCGGAGAAATTCGATTAATCACCCTGAAAATGTATCCCCTTGTGTCCCCTACGTCCTATTTAGTCACCAGGGAGTCGTGCAATTTGGAGATTATTGCGCGTCTAAGCCTTTAACCGTGTCAGAAATAATGGCTTCAATTAGATTCCATTAAAAGGCTGATCATTTAGGCCAATATTGATGATAGGGTTGGTTTTAATGTAGCTTACCAAACATGTAAATGTTTTTATCTATTTATGAAGCAAGTATAACAACTGGCAACGTTTGCATGCATTCACTGTATCGAAGCTGGGCGTCTTAATTCGGTGTAATTGACATCAATTGTGATGAAAACCCCGGTTATAGGATGATATAAATTTCCTGGGCAATTCGGCTTAATCCGCCATGATGGATTAAATTGGTTTATTATCTGGAGCGATTTGGTACGCTGCAGCTTTGATGTGGCTGCGTAAATTGTTAGGGACATAGCATTTATGTGATTGCCTGTTGTCAGAAATAAATGGTTTCTTTCCGAAAGTTGGAGTCAAAACGTTAGGTAACTATAACTTTTATCGAATGCAATGCAATGAAAACACGTTTGCGAAGTATCCTGACACTATAGTAAGCTATTAAAAAGCAATTTGGTAATTCGTTAACACAAAAGTGAAGATCTATACATGCGCATAGGTTGAAACAAGTTAGAAGTGCTTTAATTACGTACAACCATGACTCGTATATAATATTTGAGCAAAATGAAGAATATATAAAATGACAATCATTCGTGTTGCATCATGAAGCATTATTTCGACAACGTAAAAAAGTCTACGACGCGGGTATTACATTAGCATTTTTAAAGACTAGATATTATAGTTGTTTACCCTATTAAGACCCATAAAACACGGTGTCAAAATGCCAGGCATTGTATCACATACGTATATAAAGTTTTATCACATCAGCCACAAAAGAGCGACAAATAAAGGTCTTTCTGATTGTGTACCGCCGCCGAAAAATAAACTATTATGGATAGATTGCTGCGATGATAACTCGGGTAGAAAAGGAACAGCTTTGTTCGAGTTTAACACAACCTGTTCTTTCTTAATATGTTTTTAAGTTTTCATAAACGTGCCAAGACACCATATACTCTCCAAACGATAAAATATTGCAAGGATGTAAAAACTCTGAACGATATAGAAATGGTGCAAAAATATTCAAGTCATTGTCATGTTGTAATTTGGGTAAACCCGTGTGAATTCTGCCCCCGAGTACGTACCGTGTTGTAACAAATGAAATAGAATTACCAACCGGACTGCATAAAAGGTGCACACCGGCCCTTCAGCGATTGGTCGTTGTCTAGAAATGCATATAGGAGATATGAAAATGAAATCTGTCTATGAATATTACATCTATGGTGACAAATCAATGCGTTATTACACAAAACATAAAACACGTTCAGGCTAGGCTCTCAGTACAGGATTGAGCCGAAACTGTACTATCATCAGATTTACTTTTATACTGTTCAGTTATTCTGATTGTGACATTCTGTGTGCTACAGAGAGGGGATCTTCTAACAAATGCACTTTTATTGAAGTAATTTCTTCGACAAATATCAAAATATCCGCCACATATACCTTAGCCTACTTCTTGTTATTTGCACCCATTGTATACCAACTCAATTCAAATACGATGTATCTCCAATTGGACTTTGTAATGGGCCAAACTTCGGCACTTGATTAAAATTGTTACACAAAAAGCAACAAATACCGGAACATAGAGCTTGTTGGAACGTACCCGTTTGAAGTTCAATGCACTCACTGTGACGTAAGCTTTTCAGGTAATGTTTACATTTATTGACAACAACATTATCTACATGATTTATTCATATATTTTTGTTTCAAGCCAACATGAAATCGAAATCTATCTAACAAATACTGATAGTTTACACGTTTCACAAGCCGAACATACCTCTCAACAAACAATGGAGCATTACACAATGACGTAAACACGACAAACGGATTCTCGTAAATGCCAGTATACGCATTATATGCAGTGTTTATTCCGGGAAAATTGCACGTTGGTAGGATTGTTTCCTACAAATATCATCGTGTACGTTTTATAGCTTTAATATTGTCCAGTCTGCTACTGTTCCGTGTTTATCCGAAATTATGGCGTTCCAGTTGTCCGGATATTGAGTAGGCTTGCCATTAAAACTGTTCTATATCAATTTCACACTCATTTCTCTATCAAAACCCATCATCAGTATGTGGAGATCCTATCTATTGATCGTTTGCTTGAATTTTCTGCGTCGAATATTAAGCGATTCAGCTGCGATAAAGAAATCTTTTCAAGCGGTGTTTTGTCAATGTTTTGCCTAAGTTTATTTTTTTGTCATATAGCTGTTGGGCTAAATTAACGTTTAATGTTAAAGGATGTACTCATTTTGATTTGCAATAGTGATAACACAATCGCTGAATCCGACATGCTCAAGTCCTTTTGTGTTTAGAAATCATAACCTTTTTAGATATTTTGTACATTATGATATCCTTCAGAAATTACTGCAATATAAGGTCGGGATTTTCAGTAATATCCCCCAACGAGGTATAGAAACAGCGGGTTTATATACGCACTAAAAGACATTCATAAAAATATTACGGTTTTGGCGTCTTTCCTAACTTAATAGAATCGACATTTGTTTTACAATAGTACAAAGGAATGGAATTCTTGTAATGGAACTTGGTCGCTATCAATACAGAACAGTGCGATAGGCATGACACATTGAGTAACACAGGCGCCTTGAAATCAGGTCAAAGTAACCAACCGGTTTGGTGTGCTTAAGTTCTTTTTCGAAAAGTTCTAATTTTGATACGAAACCTTCGCTTATTCATATAAACAACCGTGCACTTTATATTTATCAATAATTAAATCTCATTTATACGATAATAAAACGCATGTATTTTCATTTGTATTCTTATATCAATTTAAATTTACGATTTTTAGTAAAGAAGTATGTACTAGTATCTAATTTACTAGTTGCATGCTTTGTTGAGTGTTTAACAACAAAAAGGGTAGTTACAGTACATTCAACACTTTGATAATTCGAAAATGCACACCACGAGTGTAAATTACAGTGCCTGACAGATGCGAATTCAATTAAGAGAGAAGAAACTACCACAATAGGGAGCTTTAATACAATTATTTCATGTTCTTAAGTACCCGTGTATTTGTGTTCCGCATACAAGGCGAGGAAATAAGTATCTCTCTCATTCTGCTCCACTGTCTGTAATATAAATACTTTCATTCGCCTGTGGTTTATAGTATATTATCTGATATCACGTAACAGCCTATTAGTCTCAAAACAGTTGTCTGTGGTGTTCTCAATCTATTGTCATCATACAAAACATGTAATAAGACTCAGTTCGACATACAAACATGTCCCTCGGTGTATATACGATGTATGTCGTATCCGAATACTCATGCACTTAAGGCAACTTTGCGTTTGCTTCTTTGATGCAAATAAAATTGATGCATATTCGCACAAAAGGTTTCCCACATTGGTGCAAGGGTAAAGATACTCTCCGTGACATAAACATGAATGTATTTAATTGAATGACAATACTGACAAAGCGTTTCAACAAGTCCATGTACACATGTATATCAATTGTGTTTCTACGAATATTCATTGCTACTTTTGAAATTTTATTACATGTATTATTATGTTTGATACGGATTAGAGAAAATAGCTTTTCACTGACAGGGCTTTTAATATCATAAACTAAATTGTAAATAATACAGAACATGCTATCATGAAAAGTACGGGTATGAGACTATAACCTAAAAGGTAAGTTATACTACGCGGTGATATTAAAGCACATGTATGACATCTAAAAAAGATACTTTAAACAGTAAAGGTAGAACTACTATTCAACTTCCGTTGCGCCATTTGAGCTCTAGTTTTTTACATCAGCAATAAAGTGTATTTATTGCACTTTTTGGTCACTAAAACGGTAATATGAGAAACGTTATATCTAATATAAAGAATTTAACGATAAGTCAGGGATTGGGATGAAATGATAATGATTTATGGTTTAACAGGTTTGTAAAATGATCATTCAAGATCGAATGACTGTCTGTAATGTAGTCTGTTAACTGGCGGTGAAACATGTAACATATACGCTGCACTACTTTCCTCTTACCAGGCCTTCTCTGTCATCTGATAATTTTAAAATTTCGGTAGACAAAGTATTACTTTTTCCAAGAAACATAACTTAATCTCTTGTCATAGCTTTTACAAACCTACGAATTACACGGTTAGATAAATGAGATGAGGTCTTCATTTACACTAATTATGACAAAATTAATTTGCCATTACGACATGTCTATGTCTATTTTCCGTGTGGCTAATTTCAGACAGGGTGGTGTTTTTGTAACGTGCGCCATTTGTAAAATGTTACATCAGAAAGTCACATGGAGAAATAAAGCATTTAGCTGTGATACCTTATCCAGCGATTGATAAGTAGACCACAGCGATTTGACAACATACTCCATTCGTTCGAAAAGTACGCACACCATGTGTATTATAACATCACGACATGAAGCATTGACCGAGCAGACTGCATGAATTCCGGAAAGTTACTGAAAGACACGAGTGTGCGCCGACATGTTTACAGGGCGTCAAAAAGCCCTCATCAAGGATACGTCTGCATGTGTATGCATACACCTTGCACAAAACATGTCATTCAAAATTTATCTATACTATTACACTACATTTCACAAGTAATATTATGTACCTTAGTTTTTAAGTCATTTATTTTACATCGATTTTGCAGTTCTTGAAAGATCTACTTAACACTCTAGATGACTGCTTCCGCGTGCGCTAAATTCAGAGATTGTGAAGTTTGTGATCAAACCCAAGTCAACGCAAGACTCGGACTTGCGACCTTCGACTGAGGAGTAAGGCTCTACTCGATGGCCACTATGCCTCCCATTCTACGCTTTCTTGGCGTTTTGCAGTCGTTAGATGAAAGTCTGTTGGCTCTCGTATACGGACATTAGAGCAATTGGTGGGTATGAGCAAGGTGTATATTTGGAAACTCCTGAAACATATGGTTCATTGTCGTAAGTACTGGAGTTTAATCTGTAGTTGTATTCAAAACATATTTATGTTTCTTTATCCTGTTCTTTAACAATAAAACCTGCACTTGTTAAAATCCGTCGACGGTTGTTTTTATAAATGGACAGTTTTTGTATGAAAATCACACAGGCATAAAATTACAAATTTTGCGAGTGCACATCATATTTCAAAATCATAACATTTATTGTAGTCTACTTGTCAGGACGCGCAGAAAAACACAACAGTTCTTAGTTTTTACTTCCTTATATAAAATCCACTCCGAAGTAGACAAGCTCTACTTAATTTGACGAGCCGAAAAAAAACCCTGGTCGTAACTGAACACAGGTGTGTAGATACCTACATCGGATACAATAAACGTCAGGCTATCTCGTCGTACTAAAAAGAGACATACCGACATGTATGAGGCAAATGTTCATTATTGAGTTAAATCAGAGAAGGTTACAAGACATTTATACAAGATGAATATTCACGACTACATGTCGTAAATTCATATTTTCATTATTTTATTTTCAGTTATTCAATTGTCTAAAAAAGGCGCCGTGACATTACAGGTGCGACAACAATACGTGTGCAAAGATGACATGGTAGCGCTATGTTTCGAAAAGAGTTTAATTCATTTGTAGTTATTGTGGATACTGGGTTCGTAAAATACAGGTAAACCTCACTTAAATACCAACTCAATAATAAGACCACCTCAAAATTAAGAGCACGATTTTCAAGTCCATTTTCACTGTTTTGCTCTTTATTCAACCTCAATATTTGGACAAGAGAGAATAAGTTGCTACAGGGAACGCCACATACACAGGACAATGCCTCTCCACACAGACCTCCGGAAAAACAACAGTCCACAACACATCAGGTATTTGAGGTGCAAGGGAAAATGGGTACGAGCTCACAAAGAATACCAGTTTCCATGGGTGGTCTTATTATTGAGGTTTTACTGTTCTTGTTGTACCTGTAGTAAAATATACATGCATATTTCGTGGAATAACAAGAGAACCGATTACTAGTATGTGACGTACGTACATGCATACTATATGAATTATAAGTCAAGTGCTTGTAATACTAGTGCAACACAGAACCAGTTGTGGACCAAACTGCATTTCAAACTTCGATTTAAAAGTCCCAGCATTGAGCACATACAACAGTAACACCACAGCGTTCTTTTAAAACGCCACAAATACGTTACAAAAACATTGAGAAGAGCCTCGCTTTAACTGATGCTATTTATAACATTTTACAAATTACGACACTATAATAATTATGTATCTATCTATCAAATACAACAAGACACAGGACACCGACAGGATGTTAGAAAAAAATCAAGAGACTGAAATAACATAGGTATAGGCCAGAATATCCGACTTTTTTTTAATGTCACCAACAAATTACAACTAGGTAAAATATTATTTTTTTTTTTACAAAATAACCCAACAGATCTTACATACATCATAATGTCAGTAATAATATCATTTCTACTTGAACACATTTTGTGAATTAGGAAACTTGAAGGCAACTCTGGTTTCTAAAACCCAACATAATATGAGACTGATATGAAAGAAAGCGACATCAAAAACAAAACGGGAACATCAAATATTAAACGAAAAATATACGTAGGCCTACGTACGTATACGACGTATTCGTCTCTTCAAATAATAGTTTAGTTGAATGAAAAGATACATAGTTTACTTCGGTTGTGGGTCAAGTTCTCCCAGCTTGTACTTATCACCCTCGATGACGGCTTCCTGGATCTCTAAGTAGTACTTGGGCCTTATTCAAGGAATCGTAAAGACAGCGTAAGAATCTCGTCCGCCTAATTTATGACCTTTCTGGCAACAGCCTTGTACTCTACCTCTGAACTACCACTCTTCCTGTACATGACACACTAGGCCATTCTCACGCACTCAGTTTAAAAAAGTTAAAGTTTAAATTTTTTTATTTATTTTAAATCGATTGTGAAAAGTTCGCAGAGCTAATACTTACACTCACGATGACTGTTCCCTAGCTTCCTACCTGGCAGAGCTAATACTTACACTCACGATGACTGCTCCCTGGCTTCCTACCTGGCAGAGCTAATACTTACACTCACGATGACTGCTCCCTGGCTTCCTACCTGGCAGAGCTAATACTTACACTCACGATGACGGCTCCCTGGCTTCCTACCTGGCAGAGCTAATACTTATACTCACGATGACTGCTCCCTGGCTTCCTACCTGGCAGAGCTAATACTTACCACTCACGATGACTGCTCCCTGGCTTCCTACCTGGCAGAGCTAATACTTACACTCACGATGACTGCTCCCTGGCTTCCTACCCGGCTACCAACCAGTACTCGCGCCAAATTTCGGGATTGTGTTCAAATGCTGCTCGTCACGGGGGTCGGACTCACGACCTTTGGATCAGGCGATCTCCCCCCTCGACCACTGCGCCTCTCGCGCACCAAATGTCAAACATGGGACCTTATTCACAGACACTTTAATACTGAAACTCAGACTTTAAAATATTAAATGTTATTAAGTTGTTATAACAATATAGATTTTAATAAAACTTGGCAGAAGTGTAGAATGGGTATTAAGAATTATTCAGACAAATTTTTTTCGATTCAATGAAATCGAAATACTGGTAAATATAATGTCAGCACATTTAAAGTATAAATCTGAGTATCAGTATCAAACAGTTTATGATAAAGGCCCCCCTTATGCTTGGACTGGGTGTTATGTTGGACTTCCAACCAACGAAAACTCGCTTGAGTGTCTGCTATGTATGCTGGAGGGTCTGCTATGTATGCTGGGGGGGTCTGCTATGTATGCTGGGGGGTCTGCTATGTATGCTGGAGGGTCTGCTATGTATGCTGGAGGGTCTGCTATGTATGCTGGAGGGTCTGCTATGTATGCTGGAGGGTCTGCTATGTATGCTGGAGGGTCTGCTATGTATGCTGGAGGGTCTGCTATGTATGCTGGAGGGTCTGCTATGTATGCTGGGGGGGTCTGCTATGTATGCTGGGGGGTCTGCTATGTATGCTGGAGGGTCTGCTATGTATGCTGGAGGGTCTGCTATGTATGCTGGAGGGTCTGCTATGTATGCTGGAGGGTCTGCTATGTATGCTGGAGGGTCTGCTATGTATGCTGGAGGGTCTGCTATGTATGCTGGAGGGTCTGCTATGTATGCTGGGGGGGTCTGCTATGTATGCTGGAGGGTCTGCTATGTATGCTGGAGGGTCTGCTATGTATGCTGGGGGGGTCTGCTATGTATGCTGGGGGGTCTGCTATGTATGCTGGGGGGTCTGCTATGTATGCTGGGGGGTCTGCTATGTATGCTGGGGGGTATGTTATATATGCTGGGGGGTCAGCTATGTATGCTGGGGGGGTCTGCTATGTATGCTGGGGGGGTCAGCTATGTATGCTGGGGGGGTCAGCTATGTATGCTGGGGGGGTCTGCTATGTATGCTGGGGGGGTCTGATATGTATGCTGGGGGGTCTGCTATGTATGCTGGGGGGTCTGCTATGTATGCTGGGGGGTCTGCTATGTATGCTGGAGGGTCTGCTATGTATGCTGGGGGGTCAGCTATGTATGCTAAATATGAATGTCAAGTCTTGTGATGTCTGTCATTGCTTTTCGCGCAAAACAACACCAAAATAAATCAATCTGTGTGTGTTATACGAAATGTATTTTTATATGATACATGGACATGAGCGAATATAAGTCTGTTGAAGGGCAATGAATTTCTATATAAAACGGCGTAAATGAGTATACATTATGTTGCTGTGGATTGTATATATGTGTTGTTGACATCAGAAAGCTCACATTGAGTCACATGCTAGAGAATGTTACGCAGCTAGTCAAACTGGATGTTTGATTTTACACCCGGCTTTCCGCCGTGTTTGGACTAAATTGTATTAGCATACAACGGTCATGCGACAGGCCCTAGGTTTCCGATGAAAATGAGGAGGTACGGCGGTCTAGGGATTCAGCGCTATTGTCTAAATCCGCATTTCGCGTGTTCGAATCCTGACATACGCAAAATTTTCCGCTGTGTCGTCTTTCCGTAAATTAGGCGTAAGCACTGGTAAGAAACCCGGGTTTTCAGTAATCAGGAGTTGTCAGTATATGCTATACAAGCTTGGTTCACAATCAATGTTAAAAATATGTGTTAAGATCGACGTTTTTCTACAAGGAACCGACTACATGTACTCCATTCATGAAACAAGGTTCTGTGACGTATGTCTTCAAAGGATGTGGTATACGGTTGGCCAATTGACAGGGTTCTAGAACTCTTTTAAAAATACAATTGTACCGGGCAAGTGAACGTGAAATGAAAACGTGCAACTTTAACATTTATTTTTCTGGCGTAATGAGATTCAGGATTTTGTTACCGAGGCGGAAGTAGATGATATTGATATTGTTGAGCTGAATAAGTATGATAAGTCGTATTAAAAGATAAGATCAGGAGATGGAAAAAAGAAAGGTTAATTTCACCGGTAATTATAACTAAAAAGTATTAATAACCTACAATAATACACTGATAGATCAACAATTAACAGCTTGAGTGGTCTTACCAGATGATTTTACACATTCATATAAAACCATTTTGGCGAACATTGTACATATGGTTATGTCATTAATGATATTTAAGAACACGCAGTCTATTTAACGTTTACCATTTTGAACTTAAAATAAACCAGATCACGGGCCTGTGTTTTTCAAGTTTAAAATCTCGTCTGAATTACAATATAAAATATAAAAAAATTATCTGTTTTTGTATTAAACTTTGCACGCGGCGGTGTGGTAAGTGATACCGGAAGGACTGATGACATAGATGACAATGTATATTAATTTCACAAGTTATAGTGTACTACCGGGGTACAAACTGGGTTTTTCTTCAAAACATATCGAAAGTGATCATTTTACCATATATACTGTATTCAACTCTTTTGATGACTTTGCGACATGCACAGTTAATAATATTCTAAATGTAAACTTAACCGTTTGTGACAGATTTTGTTTTTTTGGCAGCGTGTATATGATATGTCGTTTGATTGAAACATTGTGGTGTTTAAGGTTTATACAAAATACGGCTTACTATTACTATTCTAATAGGCCCGGAAATCAAAAACCAAAGTCCCAAAATCAGAGCAAGACAATTTGATAGTTCCTACCGAAGTTAATGGCGACACAATGTAAGGACACATATGATTTGAGAACGGTCGTAGAATGGAACTCGTTTTGGTACTACATGTGTATTTCCCATATGTCGGTAATATGTATTGTCAACTTATTGATTTATTTTTCTATAAAATAGCATTTTCATTGTTTTTCTTATTTGTCTAATAAAACCTGAACGCATGCGCAACATGCACCCTTCTATCCACGTGTGTTTATAATAAACACATTGCCATTTACCTTTGCCAAGTGGATATTCTCAATAGCTGTAATCCGGATAACTAGCATGTGGTTACCATTGTTCAAACATTATATAACTTTGGAAAAGTCGTATAATTTGCGACGCGTTATTCAATTTTGGTAGTTTTAAAAGTTATGTGTATTTCAATTTATGAAACCATTAATAACAATGAAAATAGATCTTCGATTTTGTCATTGTTATCATTAACGCAGCTATCTCAATTAAAGCGAGTTTTGTGTGATTCATTGAAACCATTAGGTCGAACCAAAACGAATTGATTAATTATTACGTTAATTGATACTAATTGATAGTTAAACCAAATATTAAAGTAACGGAATGTGACACGTGACGTATTTACGCAGGAACATCATAAATCATTCATTTAAGCCTCGTAGGACCGGGGCTGAAATACGCTGTATATACACATGTACATGTGTTGAATTGATGTAACATTATCTAATGAGATAATAAATATTCAACAAGTCTTAAATTTAAAATTCTCTTTTTTATCGTCCCTTTATTGTTAACTGATTAACACAATATCCGATGTACGGTAGGTACAAAATTTAACTGTATCATATAACATTATTTTATATCGAATTTGAATTCCACCCTTCAATGGTAATCAATGGCGTAGTTGTATTTTCCTTGCATATAATATTACAGCGGTCATATAATTTCGCTTTTTTTTCAGTGATATGTTTGTAAATGAATGATTTTCGTGCATTATTGACTGGTAATTGTCTGATGATCGACAATATTGACACTGCAGAAAATAGAGACGTGACAACAACGGAAAATGATTAATGACCAATTAAGGATACATTCGAGCCGTAGATAATTTTTCATTGCGTTTTCGATAGATACTCATGTATATTAATAGTTAAATTAAGGAACAATCGTGTCTTTGTCCGCTTATTTCGCGTAGGAATCAAAATATTAAATATCCAATTCATCACGTGACTTATGCGGAAGTGGTGAATGAAAACGAAACCTTTGAGATGTCAAGTGTCTTGAAGAATATGGCACCGTAAAATTGTCATTTTCTTTTTATTGCTATTTAGAGGAGTCCTAGTTACCAGATGAATTGATGCAATTTCTAAAGATAACACACACCCCATATGGTGTTGCCAATGATGTGCAGTCACTGTCGAACAGTAGAACAACATTGATTACAAGTTGTTATTATGTTATACCTAAATCATTTTAATTGCTTCATTGACTTTATATCATCAGTATCATTCACTCTTTTTTCCCGTACAGTCGCAATGTCTTCCTTCACAAAAACATTCAATCGTTAAACACTGCGAAAATAAACAAATTATTATATTTCTATCAATTAATACGCGAGCTATGAATAACGTTTCAAGTGGGGTAATGAAGCGTGGTGTTCCGCTGAATTGGCGTAGGAAAATATTAATTTATGGGTGTTCGATCGTGTCTCACCTTCTATTGAATGTTGTCTATGATACAAGCGGCTCAGTCTGATTTCACTTCGAGATAATATGGCGGATTGTTACTTCCGGTTCCATTAAATACACCGATAAAACCAATATAGCCTGTCGTCTGACAACAATCGTAATGTGCTGCACATCAAATCAGTAATAGCGGGCTTTAGCGAATATTATCACCTTAGAGAATACGTCTGGCCATCCAAAACTCATAGAACCAGACGAAATCTGCCAAAAGGGATACTGCTTTTACTTGTGATTTTGCAATTAAAATAAGTTTAAACTTATTTGGCCCATATCGATTGTGCCACAAGTTACCACTTTTAACATTAATCGCGATTGGTGATTGCGTACTGGATTACCACGGGATTGTGAAATCACGGTTCACTCTCGCCCTAAACGGGATTCGAACCCAGGACCATCGGATCCTGAGTCAAACGCACGACCGCAATGCTGTCATGAAGTTGTACATAAATCAAGTGTAAATAGAGTACCAAGTCAATCAGGAAATGCCAAATAACAAACAACAGTCACGTCAAAAGAAACACAAGATTAATGAAGAAAAAGAATAAAGTTAATTGAGTAAATTGACCGTAAGGAACCTGAAAATAGTACTAAAACGTAGCTAATTATGTTTTCAGTTATTAATGATATCTGCCAATTGTAATTAAGATGCGGACTATGAAATGTTAAATGTATTGATAGATGTTACGGACTAGTTGACAACCACAAACTATCAATATTACGCAATATCATTCAGCTTTCCTCATACACAAGGGTCAAAACGTTCTGTAAGATGTCAATGTAGCTAATATTGTTATAGGTTTTGTGTTAGTGTCGACACTTTTATGATTGACGGCATATAAATCACTATGACAATTTTACCGATCTGTCTTACTTACTGATAGGAGATGGACGATAAAAAATTCGTCGCCTGTCGCTGAACACAATTTACTACAAGAACATATGTTGTTTCAAATTGCGAATAATCTGATAGATATTACTTTCTTAATACAGCTCTTGTTTGTACTTCCTATCAATGTCTCAATGCACTGCTAGAACAATTTCCAGTCAAAGGACAAAGTGACATGTGAGTATACACTGATGTATAACATAGTCCAACAACACTAACATTACTCAAATAGGCATTTCAGATAGCAATGTTCAGTTTGAGTTTCCATGGTGTAATAAGATCATTTTAATGGCACGTTGTTCAAATCGGTCCATAACATTGTATATAAGTCAAGCAGAGTTCGAGACAACAGTTTGTCGTCTCACTAAAAGTATTGAAAGGATCAAGTCCTATTCTACGATTCCTGGGAACTTATTCATATACATTATAAGTCTGAAACTCGAACTTAGACTTTAAAATGTTTAATGTTCTTTTTTGCTCCTATGTTGTTATACTATATGAGATTTTACTATATGAGATTTTACTATATGATATTTTACTATATGATATTTTACTATATGATATTTTACTATAATTATGATATTTTACTATATTATATTTTATTATATGATATTTTACTATATGAGATTTTACTATAATTATGATATTTTACTATATGATATTTTATTATATGATATTTTACTATAATTATGATATTTTACTATATTATATTTTACTATATGATATTTTACTATATGATATTTTACTATAATTATGATATTTTACTATATGATATTTTATTATATCATATTTTACTATATGATATTTTATCATATGATATTTTACTATATGAGATTTTACTATATGAGATTTTACTAATTTAAAAAATCAAAGGTGTACAGATGCAAACAACAATTATCCAGACAGCATTTCAATTGTTTAGATTAAATGAAAACAAAATGCTGGTTAATGTATACGCTTTACAAATTTACTTTCCAAGTCTGACTTAAAGAGTTTGTGAATAATGCCCATGTTATACTGTGTGTACTATTGTTCGGGATGTGTCTGTCGCCATGTCCTCTAGGGGTGGACTGTCGCCATGTCCTCTAGGGGTGAATGTACTTTGTATGTGGTATTTCTTGTTCAATGTCTTTAGTCATGCTATGAATGTTTCAAATATATGTTTGAGGTTTTATGTCAGTGAATATATTTATTCAGTACGCATCTGTACATGTATTTGCTTTAATATTGTACCTAGTCCCATAACTATATATGAACCACGGAATGTTTCTTTCACTATATGCTCACATAATATGCTATTGTATACAAACCTAGTGTTGGCAATAAATGTACTCAAGCTTACAAATCTTACAACAATTTGCTTGCATTTTTTAAACGATCTTGCCGATCTGATTTTGTAATAACCTGTTAACAGTTTTGAAACTGGACAGCATAAATATCAGAAGTGCTCCGAGTGAAACGAAGAGTTACCTAACCTGAATTGCGAGTAAAACCGACAGGGTGCGCTAACAGTTTGGAGAAATTGTTGTTTAGAAATTGTCCGTCTGACATTATATGGTTTCTTGCTCGATTTCCATTGGAATGTTTACGACAATAGACTATTGGAATGTTTACGAATTAATTTTCCAAAAAATATACAATTTAATATATTTGATGTAACCACACACATGCAATCATTTTCCATTCCGACAAATTACAGGATTATCTCCCTTTAAGGAAACTAAGACCGATTCCTGCTCGAAAAACAAACGCTAATGCATCTTATTTGAATAACGAACCTTGACAAGACTGGTAAAAATCCAATAGGTCAAAATGATAACTTTCCTTTTTGATGTCAAAGTTTAAAATTTATTTTACAACACATGACAGATATCTGACATCATATGATATACGCAAGTTATGAAGAAAAAGGTATAATTAATCACTGGTTAATTCATCATTCTGTTAAGATTGTAAATCAATGCGTGAGCCATGCACTATTAGGCTTGCTTCATTCACAACAATTATCCATGAACGTGCGGCTTAATTAGTATGTTTTCAAAGGATGTTACAAACATAGCTTAGCCTCTTGCCATCAGATGCTGCCTATAGTGAAGTTGATAGGAACATTGCGAAGAACGATGTTTGTTTAAGGCATATTCATTTATGTTACATACTGTATGTACATGTATATAGATGAGACGAAAATAAAGATTAAAATATTAAAATATACTGAATTATGTTGTTTTTTTAACAACCTTCGTATTAGATCACAGTGGATGTTGTTTGTTGTATTTTAGGCATTTTGTAACATCCTTTCAGTTACTTACGATAAACAGCTGACCTAACCATGTACATGTCTGGGTCTCCAAACAATTCGTACTACCTGATATAAGCAACAACCATTGAAATTTCCCCCACGTGACTCAGGAAGCAGGTTCAATTACATTAGATATATTTTGTTCCGACAAATCACCGTCATAGTCAGCAGGGCTGTGAACATTATTTGTGATATTTACCAATGCTCACGTACTGTTAAATATTAGGTTTCTTTGAAATGAGTATGCATTTATACATCTACAAACTTGAATTATTCTAAAAATTCAATATAGTGGATTTCATATGGCTACTATGTGGTGCATCGCAAGGGTACACGACTTTAGTTGAACCCATGTGCAATGTATAAAGTAATGGTCATTATTATTATTATATACCATATTTCTATAGCACTCTTTTCATACATAAAATATGTTCAAAAGTGCTTTACAATGTAATATAAAACAATAGACAAACTAAAATGCTTATAACAATATTAAAGCTAGTCGATTAAAACAAAGTGTTTATGCATAGTACATATGTACAAAATTAAAATAATATAAAATGTTTGAAATAACTATAAAATAATAGAAAAATAATTTCAGAGTTAGTGAAAACCAATAAAATTTAAAGATAAAGTAACAACAAGCAGTTAAATCCCGGATAGATCCATGCACTCGGAAATAAATTAATAAAACACTTATCGTCCATAATACTGTATAAAATAGTGTGTTTTCAGAGCCTTCTTAAAACTTTGCAAGGTGTTACAGTCTCTGATGTCAGATGGGAGGGCATTCCATAACTTAGCTGATGCTGACTGGAAACTTCTGTCACCATAACGCGCCGTCCGACATTTAGGCACAACTAACGTCAATGACTTATTTTTCGACCTCAGATTTCTGGATGCTCTGTATATTTATAACATGTCCACAATGTACGCAGGCGATTGGTCATGGAGCGCTTTAAATCATGCATATTGTATCATCCCTATGAGCAGAAGCATGATCACTGGTTGAGTAAAATACACGCTAAACAACAAGATGGCTTTTTCAACGGAGCTAGCTCGCAAAAGGTCGCTGTCATTATTGTAATAACTACATTGTCTTTAAAAAAGCAAATATTATTTTAATTTTGCGTTCTATGCACGAGTGCTCATGAGCGTACCCAAACTCCTATGCATATATAAGAAACAAAAATGACATTTTAAATATTAAGAATTTACTCGTCTGAATTTATAACGTTTGCGCGGATACAAAACTGTCTGTCAATAAAACGGTTTCTATGCAAAGAAGTTCACAAGAGCACAATATAATAGCCCAACCTTTTCCCTTATCTCCCCGCGCTATTTGAATGGAAGTCAGTTATTTAGAACCCCAGGTTTATTAAGACAGACACGCAGCAGGCCAACTAACCCTGTCCCATATTAAGTACAAAGTGCAAATAATACATTTAGCATCATAAAGTTAGCGTTGGGTTCTTTCCTAGTCGCACCGAAACAAAACCTTGATTTTTATACCGCAGAGTTGATTTATGGCCAATAGTTTTACCACGAGTTATGGCACTTGATAATAAATAAATGTTTTCGATTAAAAGAATATGACTGCTTGAAACATGAAGTAGATTGGAGTGTAGGGCCACACAGAACGTAACTATCAGCAATCAAGTACTGAGCTATGACGTTGATACAGACTATAACCAGAACAGGATATTGTCAGATAAATGTTGCAAACAGGTCAAATTATTGTATTGCTTGCAGACAAAATGTATGTTCTTCAGTTTCCTGTATCAATAAGCTGTATGTAGATTCACGATACATGCTTTCTGGCCGGAATCTAGGTAGAATTTTAGTTGACTTGAGTTCACCATTTCGAACACATGAAAAATTGTGTACTTTGTATATATCTATCTATCTTTATTGTCGAACTTCTTGCAAGGACTTGGACAATATTGCGCGTCAAGCCGCTAAGAAAAGTTAAAATAAGTATATGAGTAGGAATGGTATAAAATGTTAGTGCTATTAACAGTTTAAAGCAGGTGTGAATGAAGACATGGTAAAATAGTATGTTCAATGTTGTTAAGTTCTTAAATCTCATATTGCAACCCACTGTTAACTATGCCCAGAAATACAAATATGATTTAGTAATAAGAACGTTATATGTCCTTATTCAAGGACTATTTAAAATTCAGTCGAGTTTCCATTGTTAATACTTCCTGCTGACGCGTCAATATCAAAACATCATATATTATTCTCAGTGTACAAAAATAAAACTAACAAACATGATTTTAGATGCAGTAAAGTAGAAAGATATGTAAGATTATATGAGCAGTACATTTGTGTAATGTAAAAGTCTTTTCCGGTACTCCATTTAGTAATCATTACTAACGACTAGCTTTAGCGTATTATTGATGCGTATAGGCGGCGAAGCTGTCAGACGACATACATCATCCCACTCGCGGTGGTTACAATAGCGTTATATCATTTTCGACTCCCGAGCTGACGAGTAAAAAGGAAGCAAGCAACAAGTAACCACGCAATATAAAACCAGCAAAAGATAAAATATGTGACTACGTTTTGCTCATAGTTCAGTAAGTACATCAAAGATCATTGTATGACCATTACTGTAGGTCCATAACAAATGATGGCATTTTGTTAGACTTATGTTTGTGAGTTAACACGTGGTCTTGACTAAAATAACAAAATGGCACGTGGCTCCTTGGACATGTGTTACACTTTTCTGTCTGCGAACTTCAAGTGAATCGAAGTATAAAACCACAGGCGTTTTAGCAAGTTGTTTTAAAGCAT
Organism: Mactromeris polynyma; assembly: GCA_032209605.1. NCBI lineage: Eukaryota > Metazoa > Mollusca > Bivalvia > Venerida > Mactridae > Mactromeris > Mactromeris polynyma. Next base: position 31,459,300 of record JASFXZ010000004.1, on the reverse strand, counting down.
AGTGTTATACGTATGAAAAGCAATCAAAACGATTGTGAAATCTATAAGATATAACACTTGCAATTTTAGAAATAAATCTCAGTAACACTGCAAATATAGGAATCAACATTTTAGATTTTACTTTAAACATTAAGATTTTGCTTTCTTTTTCAAACCAATCATATGCAAGAAGAAATGGTTATGGTAAACAATGGTCGATGTCGCTTTTTATTGAATGAAAGTCAAATACTAGTATACGAATATTAATTTTGTTTGGAAGGTTTAACGAATATTCGAATGCCAAATTTGCCATTCGTTGACAACCCTATACAACATTTTAGTGATAGTTCGCCCTATGGACTTGATGTTTACAATGTTGTGTTAGGAAGTTTGAAAAGAAAACACCGATTTGTGAAGGTTTAACCTCCATAAAGACAAATTATATGATACATAGATATACATAATTATACTATCACTATTTATTTATTGGTGCTTTGTCATTATACTAATGTGTTATGTATATATGACTTTAAACAGTGTAGATCTAATAAACAAATTGACGTTGTCAGTTTTATACTGGATTCTTTTTTTCAACTTGTATACTACAATAAGAACGGGACAATAATTGAAGCACGCTGCAATCTATAACTATACACGCCAACTGCATCAAACGATGGTGATGTATTATCTCTACACGCTGTAAGCCAATCGCTACATAAGTTATCCCGTAATACACATGCCGTCGTTGCATAACAACGACGTTGATATGTAAAAGACGTTGGATAGATGGGGAGGGGGGGGGGGCGGTAGTCACAACTCGAATACCGAAATCGGGTATTTTTTTAATAGTCACGACTCATCCCGGCAGCCACCGGGATGGGGGGGGGCTATTCTTTAGTGTTATATTTTTCGTATAATGTATATGACATGGTTTCATGTTTTTTATATTGTATGCCATGTGATTTGTACATTTTATGAGAAATAAATATATCTAAATATTTCTATCCCGGCAACCACCTATCAAAATTCGTTTGTTATTTACTACGCCAGAAGCCTGTTCTACTTAATGGTTAACGGTTCTAAGAGGATCGTCCCAGAAAATGTTTGCAATTGTCTGGAACAATCCTCGTCTTGTTTGTAAGTTCTACGATTTTAATGTTCCGAAAATTAATTCAATGTTGATATCATTGATAACTGCAAGTTATGGAATGATAAGCAAACACAAATGCTTTGGAACAGGCTGATACAGTTATACGAGTGACCCTTGATATAACACTCAAAACAATGTATATTTTCGAAATAATTTCTTATCATGTAAAATACATTTAGTATGTCTTTACATCACAAGATGTCAACGAACTTATTGATCAGCCCTCGTATATACCTTTGTAGGAATACATTTTCATACTTTACGAACATTGCTTTGCGACTGTAAATAGCTATATCGTGCGAGGTTGTACATATAAAGGATGTGATTGTAGCCACTGCAAAAGTTAGAGTAGTTTATATTATACTAATGCAGTGTTCGCCAATCATATCTGACACCTAACAACATCATTACGCGAGAATACATCATATTGCGAGAATACATCATATCGCGAGAATACATCATATTGCGAGAATACATCATATAGTGAGAATACATCATATAGTGAGAATACATCATATCGCGAGAATGCATCTTATCGCGAGAATACATCATTACGCGAGAATACATCATTACGCGAGAATACATCATTACGCGAGAATACATCATTACGCGAGAATACATCATATTATGAGAATACATCATTACGCGAGAATACATCATTACGCGAGAATACATCATATTGCGAGAATACATAATATTGCGAGAATACATCATTACGCGAGAATACATCATTACGCGAGAATACATCATTACGCGAGAATCATCATTACGTGAGAATGCATCTTATCGCGTGAATACATCATTACGCGAGAATACATCATTACGCGAGAATACATCATTACGCGAGAATACATCATTTCGCGAGAATACATCATTACGCGAGAATACATCATTACGCGAGAATACATCATATTGCGAGAATACATAATATCGCGAGAATACATCATATCGCGAGAATACATCATATTGCGAGAATACATCATATACATCATATCGTGAGAATGCATCTTATCGCGAGAATACATCATTACGCGAGAATACAGTCATATCGCGAGAATACATCATTACGCGAGAATACATCATTACGCGAGAATACAGTCATATCGCGAGAATACATCATATCGCGAGAATACTCAGTCTGAGTGATGCGATTACTGGAGATGATGATAAATCATTTTTAGTCAAAACAATATAATTCAAACCCATGTCAGAATATTGCTATGACTTCAGCATACAGTAAAACCTCAATACTAAGACCACCCTTGGGACCCTTGAAAACTGATAACCTAATCTGAGTTGGTCTAATTATTCAGGTTGTCTTTAAGTGAGGTTTTACTGTATATTATTTACATCATATTAGTTAATACATTATTATTATAATCAGGTGCGTGGGTCTCATACCCATTTTATAATGACAATAAGAATTCATAAGGTATCTGAAACCTTTTGGAGCCCTAAGACCCCGACAATGGACCATAATCTTGTCAATCTATCTTGTGTGTCAGAGTGCAATGATCGGAGAGGCAAGGACACGATATATCATACAAGTTTCGATGTACAACACCTCTGTCAGAAAGTTGTCAAAATGAACTCAATGGTGTGATAATATTTACCCAAAGCCCTACGGCAATACTAAACTAATGAAGACTTCATTATAATACGTCATTTGGAGTTACTGATCTCGCAACAAGTGTTAATCAACCGACCGACAAATTACCCTACACTTGTCGTAGTCTTTCGCGTATGGACTATTTTTTGCGTGGAGTGATAGATATTTAATGAGCGCGAAACAATTGGTAATTTCTTTAAATGGTCGAAAATGGATGGGTTGCACACATGCTTGCATGCGGGATTTATCTCCATTTAGTCTAGAAACCATTACATCAATATAGTTTGTACTTCTTTAAGTCAATTATGTCATATCACTGCGTAATGAATGTATGTCTATATTTCTGTGCGTTGTCAATAAAACAAAAGTGAGCGCCGCCGTTGTTAGGTGATCAATAAATCAGCACTCGCGAAATTCTTGCAATTTGTCTATTTTTTAACAAATTATTGCGGTAGACCGACTGTGTATGTCTGAATAAAATGTTTCCCAACTTATCGAAACATACTGCACTCAGAGTGAACGTGACTTCCTTGAAACATTCAACAGTTTTTAGAATCCTTCATTTTACACTAGGCCAAAACGCTAAGCAACTTCCACCACCTTATTGTTAATACCCATCTATATCAGTGAATGGATTTCTTTCGGCATTCGTTGCATACACAGTTGTATTTTTTTCGGCACAGTCGTACTAACATGGTTTTGCGATTTGCATATCAGTGTTGTGTAAACCAATCATATCTTACGTTAACCACCAAGGCAATTTCTCTTCAACCGAACAACGTTTGTAACCTTGACGCGGATTGGTTACCCTTTCGAAAAGGAGTACGTTACCTTACCGAAATCCATCGAATTTCGGTGAATTTACCGAAATCCATTTTGGATCTGGTGTGACCTGCAATCGTAACATCTCGGCATTTTGTATGTTGCACAACACATCTTAACCTTCAAATTGCGCCGACCATCTTTTTTCATGATAGTTCTTGTTTAGCCGATATCTGCTTCAGCCAAGGCCATTGGAAGCTACTTCTAGTTCCATTTGCATGTTATCTTCAACGACCGACCGAATCATTTCGCACGTCTGTCGGCTCATCAGGTAGTCCGTTCTTTGGATTGTTCTCATGCTAAATCGTTTGTTCGTTTATTCGTTTGTGAGAGGTTTCTCTCGTTTGCTCATCACATCTTAAACGTCCTTCCTTTCAGACATTTCTTTTGTCCAGGCACTCGTTCGTTTGTCCGTCCGTCCGTCGGTCCGGCTGTTCTATCGTCCTTCGTTCTTTTTCATATACCATAACATATTAAATATTAAAAAATATATCATGGAAAACTCTATCTGGATATGAGTTTATGAACTTTATGAAGATTAAAATTTAAAAAATCTGAGACACAAGACTCGGACTACTTTTGCTTGAGTGTGGAAAAGTATATTTGGACATAAACCATGTATTTACATTAGATGGTTCGTCATAAAATCCGGCACATAAACTGTTCATTGTTTTACAAGTGCTTTCTTCTTTTGAAGGTGTAATCAAGGGTCTCGTGAAAGGTCCCACTATATTGTTTTTAAGTGAAGATAAGCTTGTTATGACCGCGGTTTATGGTTTCATGCAAAAACGCTCAAGTTTAATCCGGCTGTTATGTTTGGTTAAGAGATTGAAATCCGCTTAAGTTTTAGAAAACTTTTCTTTGAAAGCATACATTAAGGACATTCAGTAAGTGCAATAAAGATGCAACATATTATACTTTGTAATACTTTGCTCCACATTTTATTTTCAATGAACCAGATAAATATAAAGTTCATGACCCAGACGAAAATATAGTTTCTGGTGATTTGTATTTGAAATAGTTGTGATTTCAGAATAGTTCCTTTTTCTGTACAGAATATAAAACCATGCCAATATTACCCAAATGGTGGGCAAATAGTCCAGATACCCACTAAGCCAGGCATATAGTCCAGATACCCCTCCAAGCCAGGCAAATAGTCCAGATACCTCACCAAGCCAGGCATATAGTCCAGATACCCCACCAAGCCAGGCATATAGTCCAGATACCTCACCAAGCCAGGCAAATAGTCCAGATACCCCACCAAGCCAGGCAAATAGTCCAGATACCCCACCAAGCCAGGCAAATAGTCCAGATACCTCACCAAGCCAGGCATATAGTCCAGATACCCCATCAAGCCAGGCATATAGTCCAGATACCCCACCAAGCCAGGCATATAGTTCAGATACCCCACCAAGCCAGGCAAATAGTCCAGATACCCCACCAAGCCAGGCATATAGTCCAGATACCCTACCAAGCCAGGCAAATAGTCCAGATACCTCACCAAGCCAGGCATATAGTCCAGATACCCCACCAAGCCAGGCAAATAGTCCAGATACCTCACCAAGCCAGGCATATAGTCCAGATACCCCACCAAGCCAGGCAAATAGTCCAGATACCTCACCAAGCCAGGCATATAGTCCAGATACCCCACCAAGCCAGGCAAATAGTCCAGATACCCCTCCAAGCCTGGCAAATGCCATAGCCAAAGGACCATTGTTCATTTCCGTATCTCATATAAGCATTTATATAATGATATACATGTACAATCAACCGCTTGTATACATCGTTTGATACGTTTAACTGACTTAATTGATTATTCCTCTACCTTTAACTAAATGTTACACAGAGTGATATTAAAGACATATACAAATGAACTGTACCGTATTGCCGTATTCAGATTTCTCTATCTACCTATATCCGGTCTCAGTATACTGCCAATTGCCTCAGCCGCCGAGCAAGCTGGACATTTTACGTACGTGAAGGAATTATATACATTGATAGAACTTTCAGTCGTATTTATGTTCGGCCATTGTGAGTTGACAGATCCAAAATCAAAGTGTTCTGTTTCTTACATTATCGAAGACTCGTTGCATTCCGTTTCTATCCATTCTTTGCTGACGCTGACAAATGCAACAAATGGACGCCATCCGACGACAAAACAAATACATATAAAACATAAAATTGAATTGGGGTAAACATCATTATAATGTGCGGTTAGTCTAGATGGAAAACCATCTAATCGTGGTGAGGATGAATTAACCTCCAATTATAATGTATAGAACAAAAAACAACAGTGTTTCACAACATTCTAGCGTTAAGTGTTGTTTGATTGAGTGACGAGTGTTGTTTGATTGAGTGACTAGTGGTTTTGTATGTCTATTTAGGTGATGAAATACACGTTGTAGTAGAACAAATAAACTGCAAGAACAAATGTTTCATCAAACACATGCCTTCCTCTGGTTTCACAACCATCAGGCCATTCATAATCTTAACATTGAGGTTTTTCAATTTCTCATTTCCTAGTATGACAAAGATTGAGTCATTTTAATACATTCAACATTTATCATAGTAAGTAATAAACCTATTATCTCAAAATAGTATTTTTAAATGCAATTGGAATCATTTTTTGTTACATCTACTCCTTGTTAAGTTAAGGTTTTTTTCACATATTTTGTCACCATAGCAACCGCGTTTGTTGTAGCTTACTATGGACATGTATGTAGAGGTTGTCCGAAAGCAGTACTTTGACATTTGTTGATATGCAATAAATGTTTATAGTTTTGGTTACGGATTGAAATCAGAGACTATAACACTGCCCTATGAAAGTAGCATCCCGCACAATATATAATTCTTAGATGATCAGAATATGAAGAAATTGCAAAATAAAAATAATAAACATAAGATTGTAAATGTTCAGTTAATCACGTTTGGTTCATACATTGTGAACATACTTAATAAATAGGGTCAAAGTACTAGAATATTTTGGAGGGCTGACAGACGCCATACGGCCTGTCCCTCCCCAGTCTTACACATTCCTCAGTTCTATATCGAGTCTATAACGATCTCTCATAGCACACAGTCGCGGTACGGACAATTAAATAAAGTTCAATATTTTAAGGTAAGTCTAAACTCAAATATATAAACTCCAGAGAGTAAATATGCCGTTTACCTACAAAGACAAAGTGGTTCCGAATGGGGAGGAATCCACAGTAAAAGTAATTAAACGGGGTAAGTCCGGCTTAAAACTGTCACCTTTTCGATTGTCAAAGTCAACATGGCAGTAGACCCCACTGTTTACAGTGTACCATAGACAAAGAATTCGATTTACTATCATGTCAAGTCTATCCGACATACTACGATGTCGTTGGACTGTTTAGGGGTTAAATGGTTTAGTTAAATATACAGCGGCCTCTCTAAACGGCGTTCAAATCGGTTGGGCTGAAAATCATGTTAAAATGTTAACTTAAACAATTAACAAAATAGTCTATTAATTTAAAGCCAAATTGAATCTTGTCACGTGTGCTATGAGAGAAATACTTCATACATATTTAGGCAACATGCACCTGTCATCGTTTCACTCCGCCGGAGTGTCTGTCATATAGAGATACCCACACTGCGGCTGGTTCCCGTCACACACGGATTTGACAGACCCGGTTGGAATACCACCAGTGAAATAGACTTAACTGGAATTTGTTATAGAATGTTGTGATGCCCAAAACATCTCCGATCTTTTGGATTTGACAAAACGTTCTCCATGTTAGGGATTAGACAAATTTCGCAGTCTATCTACCTCTGACTGTGTTCTTGCCCCTCAAGCCTGGAATGGGCGGATTTATTAAGGCATCCGTCTTGGGAGCGGGAGGTTTGAATCCCGGTAGGGTTCCGTTCTGATATTGCCGGTTGGTGAGCCTCCAGCTAGTTAGATAATGGTTACCGTGCGCCTACCTGTCTGGTGTCTGGCATTACAGGATAGGAATCTGGAAGTAAATATGCTCAGAAAGTAGGTGTTTCATAAGTCAAAAATGGTGAGACTGTAATAAATAAACACTTTACTAGTACTTTTACTGTTGTATGCGCAATAATGATGTATATGGTGTAACAAAATAAATAAAATGTGTGATCTGCCGCGCTGTGTTTGTAGTTTGTAGTTTGATAGCCAATTCGTTCGTACAGCCTATACTTACTTATCTTAAATTCTAACCTGTTTATATATGCATGGAATGATACTGACTTGCATGCCCTGTACGTGCTTCGAAATACGGACAATAATAAGGGGGTCAGATAAGCACTGACAGTGGTAGTAATTGTAATTGAAAGTCCCATTGTGCAACGTGACATTCTGACGTAACTTATAAACCAACGGTATGCAAATGTGACACCTTTGTTATTATTTCAAGAAATGCAGAATCACGCTCCCCCGAATACCTGTATGTATATGATAGATAACGATGGCATAATGCCATGAGATTGTCTATTCTGCTAAGACAGCTTGGGCTCTGCCATGGACATTGTCTGCACGATATAGTAGGTTGGAATGGAGCCCGGTGATTTGGTCGGATTTGTGTGAACGTTGATTATTATTTCGTATCTCTTTCATAAAATGGTTCTTACCGTGATCTGCATTTGTGTGTGCGACGTATTATAGATAGCTAATACTGTTAGAAAAGGTTCCATTGCGTAGTTTAAAGATTTATCTTGCTCATCTGAACCTAAAACTTTTAAATGGACTTCATCCAGTATTGTTGTTACATAGTCTAAAACATCATTAATAAGAACCATTGCAATGTATAACCGTTTAAAACAATCTTGTTTAATCATATCACTAACAGACAAAACTAGTAAAAACCACCCGCTTGTTAAAAAGCTGCATTTTATTATCATATTTTTAAGGGACAGTACTAACTACTAAGGTATGGGGCAATAACCACCAAGGCCGCTGATATCCTATGACAAATGAGAACTGACATCGACACCAGGTACCACACTACCTTACCGCCTTGCTTCCTATAAAATTTATTATATTTTATTGATTTATTTTTTTATTTATTTAATTCATTTGACATTGCATGTACATCAACTGCAAACATAACACTACGTTTCTGTTTCACTGAAATATACAATGTATATATGCAACCGACTCTGAGCATAAATAACAACAACAAAACGGGCACCTTGTATTTTGGACTATTTATGTACGCACATTATTCGATACGAATCAATGAAATTACAAACGTGAATGAACGTTTCCGCAGGTGGTTATAATGTAAGAATATACACATTGTATAGTTCATGGTGAAGGTAATCTAACTATATATATAGTGATATACTTAAAATATCAGAGTGTTTTCAACGAAGCAGTTTATACCACGGGACGCTAATCTATCATCATCATTGCTCTTAGTTGGCAAAATTTGACATGAATTGTAATAACTAACCCAGTCATTCATAATACAATCGAAGTCAGCGAGTCACGGTGAAAGTTGCTTTGCTGAGGAGAAATGAAATTCATCTTGTTCACATATTTATTTCAATCTTCGCAGGTGGCGAACTTTTACTCAGAAATTTATTACCAGTTCGCACAATGCCCCTTTTACTTAAATATTGTATAACACAGATTCGATATTGCGCCGATAGTAAACCACATAGCAGACGAATGACCAGCCAAGTGTGGCAACAGCGAACATAAATCAGTCACTTTGTATGGTGAAATTTTCCATTAAATATTTATTATATCTATGAATAGAAAATATTAATATTTTTATCACCAGTCCTACTATATAGCTGCTTTAAATCACGGGTTATATATGCTGTTTATATCCGATCATAGTAAAACACATGACAGAGACCCATTCAGAATTAAACGACGGAAACACATTACAACTGATAATTATCGACTTTTATATCCAAATTTAGATCGTATATCTTCACAGCAGGTATAAAACTATTATATATGCTGAGCGATGTGAATTAGCGAAATAATACAAAAGACTGGACCTGTATCTCTCATCTTGTTTTCTTTCTATGACGCGAAAATGAGTTACGATGAAAAAAGAACCTTTGAATAATACCATATGATGTTTATGTACATACTTATCGACTTTGTATGTCTGAAGTTTAATGATCTACCAACAATTCATGATCTATTCAATATAAGGATAGATATTAATGCTAAACTTAATCCACCCACCGGCAGTCGCGAAATTATGTGACATTTGGTTTACAAGTGTCAACATGCGCACGACAACCAATTTCGCGACATACATAGTCATCGAATAATTACCTTTTGGTGAATAATGTGTTAAATGCAGAAGGTGCGATGTCCTCTTCGGAATTCTGCGTACAATTTAAACAATCGATACGGCTTTAAACCGTCTTGTTTATGTTATTGCGTAGTTTAATGTCCACCGTGGTCGTAAAAGGTTTTCAACATTATCGTCATTCACCAAAACCTGCTTTTGAGTTTTATATTGGTTGTTATAAAATATGTGGACTGATATATACGTCTGAAGAACACACTTGAGCAGACGCAAAGTTGCCCATTAAAACATAATGTTTTAAAAACTATAAACATAATCAAAGATGATAAAGACACAAGTGCATGTTAATGTCGTTGTTCAAAATATGTCGGATTTTTCCTCTGGGTGGAGCCAATGAATGATGCCCCAAACACAATTGTTAATAACAATTTCGATACGTAGGAAATTCTAAAATTCGTACACTTTGTTACTCAAATACTATGTTTTAAAGTACTAGATAAAGCGAAAATTATCAAGCGCAATTTCACTCCTCGGCGCATGCGTGTCTAATATGTTGTTCAGCAGGCGAAAGAGGATTTAACCCTTTGAAGAAATATGTATGATATATTTCTACATGAAATAATGAACACATTTCTCAAAAGTATAAAAAAAATTGTATATACATCGTATGGGCATAATGTTCAGAAACTCATATCTTAAGCTAATCTCAAACTTCGTCTGGTCATATAATACCAATCTCTAAAAAATTGAATAAAAGACCAAATAATCAGGAACACTTTTAAAAACGAATGAAATATTAAGCACAATGCAAGGGTTATAACTCGGATACTCTATCACAGAATGTCCTAAATGCTGAGAAATGTATATGAATAGAATTACTTTCTGAAAGGAGACCCATTTGTCACCCGATAGATCTAAAAGATTTTCCAGGACCTTGCCACTTGCCATATACGTCTTCATGTATATCTAGACTCACCTTTTTGACAGCTCTAATTTCCCTTGTGTAATCGGGTAGATAAGGCCTTCTACTTTAATCTATGGCCACAGTCTGACGTATGATTTCCTTACAGTCTTTTTCTCGTTTTCATTTATTCTTCAGAATGTTTCGCTTTCTTTCTTGCCAAAATGCTGTATAAGAATCATCCGTTAGACGCTGACGAATAATGTTATATGTCGATCTTTTATAGTTTTCCAAACGCGTAATCCAATTGGTTCAAACATCATGGGATTTGACAAATTTCATGAGGCCTTTGGGAAATTGAAGTCGACTGTGTACTTGGCTGTATTGGCGAGAAGCGACACATACTAGGCGGACAGTTAGCCGTATAGCTCAAAGGCATTTTCTGGTACTAACGACCAAAATTAATTGAGCAGAGAAGAAATCTGCGGCCATCATTGATTCGATTTTCCTGTATGGGTCGCTCTCTTATGATCTTATTTTCTGCAACAGTACTTCAGTTCCAAAGACTGAGAAAATTGTCGCATACTGGCTTATTACATTTTATGACTGCATATAGTAACAATCCTATGCCAAAAACGCTTAAAGTGTGGTGTTACACATATACCTTGTACTCCTATTGCTTGGAGTGACACGTCTCCCAATTTGGTGTCACATTTTGTGCTAGACATAGACCTTGTACTCATATTGATGGGAGTGACACGTCTCCCAATCCAAACATCGTGTTTAATATAATAACAAAAGCGCACATCAACAACTTCAACTGTCTATATATATTCTAACCATATGCAGATAGTAAGATTAGTGTATGGTAAGTTGCACCCTTAAGTCAGCTTTAAACCCCCCCCCCAAGTATTTTGCCAATAATCGTTCCAAGATGGCACTCCTATCATACGCATCTTAGGTTTGTCTTATGTCTCTGTGTTATAGTTTTCATTCATGTCTCCTTGTACGTTCGGGGTGGCTGTCTCCATTCTTGCTCGACTACATCTTTCGTTTTAACAGGAGCTGCATTTAAAATGGTTGTGCATAAAATTGTATCCCACTTCATTATAACCATCTCAGTTCTGTCATGTGCAAAAACGTTATCACATTAAACTGCATCATTTATGTCAACAGGAAGGAAATATACTGTTGCATTATCGTAAGTTGCGTATTACGGAATGTGGAACACATTAAAACGAATATGAGTACAATCAATTTGTGTCAGAATAACTAAATATGATGTGTTTTAAAATCTATGGCTTCCACTCAAGTGCACTTTGTGATACTTTGCCTTAACATAATACCGTCGATGTTTTTGAGCATCATTCAGCTCTGGCTGTGTCGGGGGTTTTGTCATTTGCTTGCCAATAGACATATTTTGCACCAATGCACGGTCAATGTCACTGGTATAATTAGCTAATCGATATATATGAAGGAACTTCAAATGTAATAGCATTTATTATGCAATTAAAGCTTGGGAATAAACACATAGCATGATATATTTCGTAATAGCTGTTTCAGTTGGACAACTACATGTTAATGCCCATGTGAGAATTTCCATGTCGGAATTACCAATCAGCAACGCGAAGCCCAATACTTAAGAAGTAATTGCTGCACTTTCTTGGAGTCGAAATCAACTACAACTACTCGGAGTGTTGTTTTTCCTGATATATCGTAAGCCAATACATTTACTTTGCTACCTCGAAACCCATTCTAAAATCTTATAATCATACAATTAAGTGCTCCTTTAATATTTATGATCCATTGGTTATTTATGACCGCAACTTTACGCCATAGTATTGACACACTGACTTCCCCTCCACATACTGACTACAGTATTTTTTCATATTCTGTCTCGGTGAGTAATTGCTCTATTGAACTATTTAAACGTTATGGATTGTTGTAAATAATGTATCCAAGCGCTTATACGTAATACCGGCATTCTAAAGGCATTGCAATGAACAGAATGGCGCTAATGGTACCATTTTAATGATTGCGTAAATTATTAGCTAGCTCTGAAGTCAAGACCAATTACGTCTGTGGATATTGATACGGTTGGATGTAAACTACAATGAATGGTGCAAAAATGGAAAGGGCAAACTTTATAAAGATATTTATCGTCATAGCTCCGTAGTGATAAAAAGGCAAAGTACAAAACATAGTCTTTATTCGGAGTGTACACTGCTTGCGCCATGACAATATGTTGCCTATGTGTATAAGCAGAACTTGTAGAAATGACGCTCATTGATTGCGTGTATCTCACGTTGATTTTACTGCGATTAAGTCTGGTTATTACGATAATGCACTCTGAGATGTCGATGTATGTGAGTGACTGTTGTCTTCCTGATAAGACGTCAAAACTGACCTAAATTCAATACTTCAAGGTCTTAGGTCCACTTACATCGCTGCTCAACGTTCGTATTGTGAGTCTGAAACACAAAAGTGTCTTCGTGGGCGAGTCCTGTTTAACGGACATTTCGACTGTGAAATAATACTAGAAATCACAAATTTTCGCGACTGACGAATGTGCTATGAAAAAGCTATTGTTTTACAATAAGTTTACGTTACTCAGAGAGAAAAAACAGTGTGTTTGTAATATAGAAATGATGTCTGTGACTACCATCAGACACAGGCTTCGACAAAAGTGCAGTGTTACAAACTCAGTGCATTTAAGTCGTTGAGATCACGCATTCGAACCAAATCATACGGAAACCAAGCTTACTAAATTACAGCGCCTAATTGTATTTTTTTTCAATTGCTCTGTTCGTTTTAGATGAACTAACAGTCGTTACACTTGAACAAACCTATAACTTGACATCTATCATATCTATGGCGAAATATTATATGTGTAAGCTTTCAAAATATGGTTACCTCAGTCAGAATAATATACGAGTAGAGAAAGTAGAGACTATATCACGTGGCGTATTCAGATTTTTCTGCATTTTGATATGGTAACTATCTATATTTGGGCCAGATGTCGTTCTCAAATATGTGACTTTGTTTGTTTAAATTACGGTATAGGTAGATAGGATTGCCTCAGCGATAGTCTGGATTTTCCATTTCTCTCAAATATATACTTAAAGCAGCTGCGTAGCGCTGAGGAACTTGAGTACAAATGTACTTAAAATGGTGTAAAACATAGAAAAAGAATATTTCACTGCAAGGGGGCACACCTATTCTAACATAATACATGTTCCATTCATCTAGACACTCCGTAGACATGGCAATCAGTTTACATGTAGTTCTGATTATTCAATACCAACGTATGATTTTACTTGTAGTGTTCCACATCGAAAGAAAAGAAACAGAAACAATGCGGTGCGGGGAATGCTACATTCACTGATCAGAACTTCCTTAGACAGAAAAAAGCAGAGATGGACATAAAACAAGATTGAAATGATAAAGACATGGGAACATAATAAAACAACATCATCAGCGAACTAAACAACATTAATATGGAACAAAAAATACACTTAATCGGTGAATAAGACGTTTTAACATGACAGCAATCTATTCACAGCCGATCCATTGACTGACTGAACTAACACTAAAACAGTTTAATAGATCATGTTAATTGCAAGGCCAATTCCTGGAGGTCCACGCGTCGCGACAATGTAGGTATACATTTTCACATTGACAATTCTACACTGACACCGTTCCCAAAAACAATTTGTTGCTATTTGGATATCAGTGTTGTGTAAACCAATCAAATCTTACGTTAACCACCAAGGCAATTTGACTTTCAACCGAACAACGTGTGTAACTTTGACGCGGATTGGTTAACTTTTCGATAAAGGGTACGTTACCTTACCAAAATCCACTGAAGTGATCTAGAGTGACCAGCAATCGTGACATCTCAGCATTTTTTTATTTTGCACAACAAATATTAACCTTCAAATTGCGCCGATCATCTTTTTCAAGATATTTCTTGTTTTATGTTGCACAACAAATCTTAACCTTCAAATTGCGCTAACCATCTTGTTTGAAGATATTTCAAGTTTTCAGTAGACATGAACTCAAAATATATGATATTTGAAAACGAAACCAGCATCGTCACGGAGATTGCTGTTCGAGAGATTAAGCCACTAAAAAGTATTTTCTTTCCTCACTTTAGGGTGATATATGTCTTATAATAGGAGTTATAATAAGACGAAATTACACCAGTGATGTAAACGGTATAGGTATGTCTATCAATTTGGTTACATGAAACCGACATCCGAGCCCACGAGGGGTCTTATCCAAGTAATTGTAAATGAGGCGGGGTGTGTCTC
Source organism: Mactromeris polynyma (assembly GCA_032209605.1). NCBI lineage: Eukaryota > Metazoa > Mollusca > Bivalvia > Venerida > Mactridae > Mactromeris > Mactromeris polynyma. Next base: position 31,444,269 of record JASFXZ010000004.1, on the reverse strand, counting down.
AAAATTATTCTCTATTTTCATATTATAGTTAAAACCGTTTGAAATCATTTGGAACACATGTCAAAGCTATAATTTGTAATTAAAAGACATAATATAAAAAGTAAAATGTAAATACACTTGATTTGAGGGTTTCTTTAGTATTTGATTCATTTCAATGAGTGAAACTTAGTGTTCAGAGTGTGAATTCTATAAAGGTTTGACTCGAATGTTGCCGAATTATTTTATAGGGAAAATGACTGTGTCGATAATGACTGACAGTAAAGTTATATTGTGCTTTTTAAGCTCATTTGTTACCCAAACAATCCTGAAAACTATACATAAAAAATGCACTATCAAAAAATACACTTAGTCCTCTGCATTTGTCGAGAAAGACGTTTGTATTGAGATAACATTAAAAGAAGCGTTTTTAACAAGTTTTGTAACCCTGTTTTATTCGAAATAAAATTTTGAACCCGAATAAACGAGGCTCGACTGTGGTGAACAAATGCATTAACACTACATATTGGTGACTTCTCAAGGCGTTAACACTACATATTGGTGACTTCTCAAGGCGTTAACACTACATATTGGTGACTTCTCAAGGCGTTAACGTTACATATTGGTGACTTCTCAAGGCGTTAACGTTACATATTGGTGACTTCTCAAGGCGTTAACGTTACATATTGGTGACTTCTCAAGGCGTTAACGTTACATATTGGTGACTTCTCAAGGCGTTAACACTACATATTGGTGACTTCTCAAGGCGTTAACACTACATATTGGTGACTTCTCAAGGCGTTAAAACTACATATTAGTGACTTCTCAAGGCGTTAACACTACATATTGGTGACTTCTCAAGGCGTTAACACTACATATTGGTGACTTCTCAAGGCGTTAACACTACATATTGGTGACTTCTCAAGGCGTTAAAACTACATATTAGTGACTTCTCAAGGCGTTAACACTACATATTGGTGACTTCTCAAGGCGTTAACACTACATATTGGTGACTTCTCAAGGCGTTAGCACTACATATTGGTGACTTCTCAAGGCGTTAACACTACATATTGGTGACTTTTCAAGGCGTTAGCACAACATATTGGTGACTTCTCAAGGCGTTAACACTACATATTGGTGACTTCTCAATGCGTTAACACTACATATTGGTGACTTCTCAAGGCGTTAACACTACATATTGGTGACTTCTCAAGGCGTTAACACTACATATTGGTGACTTCTCAAGGCGTTAACGTTACATATTGGTGACTTCTCAAGGCGTTAACACTACATATTGGTGACTTTTCAAGGCGTTAGCACTACATATTGGTGACTTCTCAAGGCGTTAACACTACATATTGGTGACTTCTCAATGCGTTAACACTACATATTGGTGACTTCTCAAGGCGTTAACACTACATATTGGTGACTTCTCAAGGCGTTAACACTACATATTGGTGACTTCTCAAGGCGTTAACGTTACATATTGGTGACTTCTCAAGGCGTTAACACTACATATTGGTGACTTTTCAAGGCGTTAAAACTACATATTTGTGACTTCTCAAGGCGTTAACACTACATATTGGTGACTTCTCAAGGCGTTAACACTACATATTGGTGACTTCTCAAGGCGTTAACGTTACATATTGGTGACTTCTCAAGGCGTTAACACTACATATTGGTGACTTTTCAAGGCGTTAAAACTACATATTGGTGACTTCTCAAGGCGTTAACACTACATATTGGTGACTTCTCAAGGCGTTAACACTACATATTGGTGACTTCTCAAGGCGTTAGCACTACATATTGGTGACTTCTCAAGGCGTTAACACTACATATTGGTGACTTCTCAAGGCGTTAACACTACATATTGGTGACTTCTCAAGGCGTTAACACTACATATTGGTGACTTCTCAAGGCGTTAACACTACATATTGGTGACTTCTCAAGGCGTTAACACTACATATTGGTGACTTTTCAAGGCGTTAAAACTACATATTGGTGACTTCTCAAGGCGTTAACACTACATATTGGTGACTTCTCAAGGCGTTAGCACTACATATTGGTGACATCTCAAGGCGTTAACACTACATATTGGTGACTTCTCAAGGCGTTAACACTACATATTGGTGACTTCTCAAGGCGTTAACACTACATATTGGTGACTTCTCAAGGCGTTAACACTACATATTGGTGACTTCTCAAGGCGTTAGCACTACATATTGGTGACTTCTCAAGGCTACATATTGGTGACTTCTCAAGGCGTTTACACTACATATTGGTGACTTCTTAAGGCGTTAACACTACATATTGGTGACTTCTCAAGGCTACATATTGGTGACTTCTCAAGGCTTTACACTACATATTGGTGACTTCTCAAGGCGTTAACACTACATATTGGTGACTTCACAAGGCTACATATTGGTGACTTCTCAAGGCCTTGCCAATAAGAGAAATAGTTACATGTATTTTAATATAGAAAGTTTCCTTATTGCCTTTTCTATTCAAATGTTTTGGTTTGATTGAAATGGTGACAAAGAAATGAAACTAACTACGGGACATAAAGAAGCTATGTCAGACTTCGTGAGAATGTCGGCAAAGAAAATGTCTTACACAAGATTTTACTTTCACAAAACAGTTGGATGTTTATTGAAATAATTTTGAATATCATTCCCTCAGCACTGGAAATTAATGTCTTTTTAATCTGGCATTCAAAGCGTCATTTTTGGCAAATTAGTCACACGGTTTAATTTTCTATTGAAATCCGCTTTTTCATGTGAAGCTGACTTAGAACGTGGTAAAATAAAACAAATTGTGTTATCAATATTAAATGAAAACGTAAGTTAAATATCACGTGTTCGTGTATTGGGTAGTAGTATGTTAACAATGTGTAATAGCGCCTTCAGGAACTGAATGCCATTTGTGTGACACGTTTTGGGTCCCCGAAAACTGTAATTTTAAAGTCATGTAATATAAAACGCACAAGATGATTTGAAGACCGCAGAATGCTGTAAACATGTTTCTTATCATACAAGTGAATGAACACAATGACTTGCACAATTAAACAAATCTTTGCACATTCCTGTCAACATACTCCACGCCATTAAAACGCAACTAAATAGTGTACGCGTCAGTATGGTGACTTTAATAAGAAGTACTCATTTTTAATTATCAAACATAATTTCCTAAACTTAATCAGTTATGAAATATGAATACTAGACCCATAGTTTGATTTTTTATGAATTATTTACACATTTGTAACAATAAAACACGTTTAACACTTGGAACAAAATTAAGGCTAAGTGAACTAGTTGTGTTTTTAATGGCGTTAAATATATTTGAAAATACATCAGTGTATCAGTGCATTCTTACCAAAATATGATGCCCACTTTTTGTGTCTGTGTATATTGTACTTGAGACATCTGTTCACATCAAAAGAAGCAATAACCTTTGTGAAATAATAACCTTTGCATTAACTACTTGTGTTTTGTGGCGGTGTTTTTGGCAACAAACGCGGTAAGACGAACGGAACGGCTTGACTCGTTTTTATCACAGCCATATATGTAGGCGATTGTTTTTATGGCACATTTGTACTGGTATTCTACAAGAAATATTCCCCCGTTAAGAAGAATTTCTCTTTCAAATATGGCACATTTGGTTCTCTAATTCTCCGCCTTCAAGAGCGCAAATCGAATTTCATTAAGCGAAATTGACAGCGTACTAGATATGCAAATTTGGATTTCCCGGTATAATAACGTTTATTCCCAAATTAAGGATGACGAGTGTCTGCAACGGAGGTTATAAACCACTAAATTATTGCTATCGACCACAAGAAAGTATGAAGAAATACAAGAAAGGCACGGCGACAAAACACACATGTTTTATACAATTACATTAGTAGTATGTTATAATCATTGCCAAACAGTCAAGCCAAAAGTTTTACCCCGAAAAAGTGTCATATTCACAGTTTTCTATCGAAATAGACATTTAGTGGTGTGTAACCTACAAGAATTATTCTATCGGTATAATACATACTGTAGACGCTAGAGTAAGAATGGTGGTGGAACGTTTATTCAAATTCACCGCACACTTTGGTGGAAAAGATAGAATTGTAATGGAATAAATGAATATATCGACAGCAAATATGCATATATTCATGGATTACAGCCTAAAGTATACCCATGTCACGAATACGACACAATTTTATTTGTCCTTTCCTTAGAATACGAACCATTGATCGCAAAATCTCTGAATAAAATATTAATACAATCGCATGCCGTAGAAAGACTGCTGCCTAATTTCCATTGCTAATGTTTAATCTGAATCACATTCACAAATTTTGCATAATACGAATAACGTAGTTTTATAAGCGGCCTTTTCAGTCTTATATAAGTCAGAGATGGAGAAACACGCTGATTTATATTTGTGCATTCTTTTCTGTGTTGTTTTTTAACCGGATATTCTTGGATTTTATCGTGATATGTGTTACATTCACAGTCAGGTGTCATGGTTTGTAAAAATAACATGAACACCGCTACGGACGCTGTTACAATGCACCCTAGTCCCGGTACACTGGCGGTGCCGTACTCGACATGACGGTAAGTTATATATTCGAATTGCAACGTGTTTTTTTTCTGATATCTTAAAAAGTTTACACCATGTGTATATTAAAGTAACAGCATTTATATAGTCATATTGATCCAAAGGAGGAAGATTTTATAATCATAAATGAAGTAAAATCACCAACGCAAGCTGTTACAAATAGGGCACATACAGCAACGAACATCGCATTCAACGTGAATAAAAAAAATCTCCCCCATACGTTCTAATAAATGAAACGAGCAATAGATGACGGAGATACGGATGAAAATTTAATGTGCAATTTATTTGGACCGGATAGCAACACATCACCATTATATCGCTGCGTATTTTCCGCGTATACAATGGGAAATCACGCATGCGTTAAGTGTTGGTGATCAACTTAAACCATCGTCGTTTTATATCTGATGTGTAGGAGCGAAAAGGCTGAAGGATGGCAAAGACTGGTTTGAATTATATCTTGTGGTATTTTATTTTTGATATCAATGTGTTTCGAGTTTTTTTATGGAAACTGCAGTTTTAAGTAGGTTAATAAAATAAGCCGTAAAATTAACATTAGATATATCTAGAGGATCATTTGTAGAACATTCGAAACATGGAACTGCTCTTATTAAGATTTCCATGACAATGACACTGGTGCGGTGCCGACATGAGCCGATGTTTCGAGATAAAAATCAGTTGTTTGTTTAAGATGATATGTTATTATATTTAGTACCAACAGAGTATTCATAAAATAATAGAAGTCACGTTTAGATCCCGATATTTGCATATTAAGCATTTAAAAAGCACACAAGATACAACGATGTCATTTGATCAACAAAGAACACATCCGATATAGACTAGATTGTGTCCGATTACTGAAAACTATCATACAAGAGAACAGCAGACGAACAAAATAGTTGACATCAACACAGATGTAACGTTAAATAGTTAATTAACAGATAAGATCAGTAATCATTTTGGGGAATCTGGAGAGAAGAAATTGGTTTTCGCAGTTAAAGTTTTAACGATCGACAAGATTCAAGTGTATGTGACAAGCGAGGAAATGATTTCAGCGGTGACTAAATTATCGTGTTGAGATATCAAATTAGTACGAAAACCTGGGGCCATCTTCTGATCAGTTTTTAGGTTCGCCCAATTTCCACGGTCATTACGAGTTGTTACTGGTGTCAAATCCATAATATGCCCTCTGCAAACTTCTGTAACACTAATAATCCAACAGATTCACAATTGTCATTGATGCAGAAAATGAAATTGTCACTATAGGAACCTGGCTGAATTAGAAGGGCAGTTGAAATGAGTTTTTAGAACCAATTACGCCATCCATTGCTTTAACCTTTGGAAACTCGATTCAAGGACCGCAGGGCAAGGTCATGGGAACACGAAAACAAATATAATAAAAAACAATCTTGTTTAAAGTTATAAACAAGCAGTCGTATTAACGTCATAGTACGAATGTTCATTTACTAATATTGATAATTCAGATCTGTGTTCTTGCCACAAAACAGCTTTGGAGGATTCCCGAACTTCAGAATCAATATTTTAAATACCATTATTTAGAAGCATGGCGATTTATTGATTTTTTTTCGTATTTTGTGGAAAAATGTTTTCAAACGATATTTATGATTCTTGGGGTGTAGTTTGAAGACAAACATCCAATATTCTGATTTCTTCTTCGCATTTTGCTCCCCATAAACATTAGAAAGCCGAATTGAATCAGTAAACCTTCGTGAGCAACTTACGGAATCCAATGAATTTCTTGAACCTCATGAGCGTTACCTAGCAATGAATACATTATTGGTAATGATAAAAAGCCACATTTATGCGTAATTTAGATTTTAGTTCCGATATCGGTCACAGCCGGTACATTCCGTTTAATATGACATTTTCCACCACCATATGTGGTTTTCACGCTTTAGTTTATATTACTTGTTACAATAGTGTGTAACAAATGTCTGACATTTACATCATTTAGTAAGAAAGGAACAGAACAAAATAAAAACAAGTAAAACAGAATTGAATGTTATTTAATGTAATATGCATATGATTAATTACGATAAATTACAACTTGTCTTACCTAGTAGTTAATAATTTATTCGTAGAAAACAATTGAACAGAACAGAATAGAATATGTATTAAAATGGAATAGAATAAAATAGAACATAATGGGTATAACCAAACATGTAGCTGTATATCATTCCTTATAGACGTTTGTCTGTTAGTGGGGTAGATGTTTGAACAGGGTAGAACGGAACAGAACTATACGGGATAGAATTTAACATATCAGAATTTAACATACACTAGTATGGACCGGAACATGTTGCATCGAATAGTTTGCTTAAACAGAAACGAACACAACGGAATAGAACAGGACTTAAAAAAGAGAATAAGAACCTATGTATGCAATCGAATGTATATAACCCAGGTAGAGGAGACAGACCAAGGAATACGCTGTCAAATACCTAGTATCAACGTATATACGCATGTTAAAAAACTTTCAAGTATTCTAATAGTACGTCTGCGCTTATTATTTACATGTGTTCGTCGTCTGCACCTCGATGTCGTAAATATATCACCCGTCTTACCTTTTTGAACTGCAATGATTTATCATTATGTATCAAAATATAAAATATTTCTCTAACAATGAATTCAAGCACAATTTGTGCGGCTTAGCTTATAACTTTCAATTGTTATCGACCTCGAGTGCAAAACTGTCAAATCGTGTATAGCAAATCAGGGACAATATGGTATACAGTATATCTATCACTTAAGGACCATCTTGAAATTGAGACCACCTCAATTATAAGACCTATTTATTGACATTTTTTACTTTTTTCTTCTATCTTATATCTCGATGTTCAAAACACCTCCCAACTAAAAGCCCGGCTTTCTTCAGCACAAAGGGTGGTCTTAATGTTGAGGGTACACCGTATATACTTTGATATTGTAGTTCGTTCCGTTGACAATATCGTATCGTCATTTCACAGATACACGTTTGCCACAATTGTATCTCAAACACAGGAAATTAATACATGTTTTCAAATATCACCATCGTTCTATAATATTATATAACATACTGAATAAGTCGCCATCCTTAAATAACCAGTTACTACATTTTCACATGTGAGGATTATATTACTCAATTAAGCGATGTGAAATAATAGCAGATCATGTTTAAGAGAATGTAATGTTTTTCATGTGTCTACACATAGAACACATCATATTTCACCGTCTCTGTCTCATGTATTGTATCACCCAAATGGTCTATTTTCTTCCATCCCATTGTTAACTTTATGCTTGGTAGTCGCCTTTGTCAGTTTGACAGGCTGAAGCTGTAAACCACACTGAACAACCAGCGATCAGACCTGATAAAACACTTAGCACCATCATCACAAGTTAACAGTCATTATTTAAAATGAAGGAAGAATAACGACTGTGTAGATCTTACGCAATCACCGTTTGTCGTTATTTTCCGTTGTCCGCCGTGAAACAGCTGCGCGGCCGGTGATATGATCAGGTTGCCTCGCCGATGGGTGATAGCATTTGGATGGAAACAAAACGACATACGAACGTGAAGCATCTTTAAATCTCGGCATCTAAACTGTCACATGATATGTTTACTGTTGAATCCCAGCAGTAGAGAATGAAATAAAGTTAATAAACGCAGCCGTCAATTAGGTTGCCCTTTGATGTACCACAATGCGAAACAAATAAGCAAATTGTTGTAAGTTTACAAGCTGGGACCATGTTTATATTGGTCCCAGTTGCAGCACGTCACTTTATAAGACATTACATAGGATTTTTATTAAACCTTGATTGTGAAACAAGTTATTACACCATGTTCTAGTCGCTCTCGATTTCTGCTTCCTGGGACACTAACCAATACTCGGAGTCAAACCCACGACCTACGGATCAGAGGTCAATCGTTCTGAACTAGACCACTGTGGCTTACTAAATTTCAAACGTATACTGTGCTTCGAAGTTCAACATTCTGTTTATCGTTATTTACTGTTACTATTATTTATTTTATTTTATTATCATTAAGACACATACATTTGTATCTACATTTTGTGTGGATTCTTGCAAGTATAATGCAAATGATACGCATGGGACCATTTCAAGTAACATAATGATGAAATACAAATCTCACTGTAACTCCACCTCTAGTTGAGATCTTTAGCACAATGAAACTTTGTTTGGTATTGATTTGATTAGTTCAACATCTGTTGAGCACTCGAACGTCAGCCTGGCCAAGTACCTATTCTTTGTATAACACCGTGTCAGTTTCCATGGTCATTTTAAACAGATTTCTTGACCGTTCATAATTGCTTGCAATATTATCGAATTTTGATAGACTATAATAGTCCAATGTTGATACAAATATGATAAGCTTACACATATATGAATTACGCAGCTACACTGAAGAATTGTCTAAAAGTCTGTTTCGATTCGATGTCTGATTAAAATGAAATTATGAGGTTTGACAAGCTGTGTGAATAAATTCAACAACATGTGACTATGACAACGTAAGACAGAAAAAATATGTATGTTGCCATGGCAATTTAGATATCATGTTCAGCATCCTGATAGTGCAGTGGATGATGACACTTTTCACGGCTAGAGTGATTGGTGCACGATATATCGCCTTAGTACACGTCTAAATTGCACGTAAATTTATTCATCGCAACATCGTATGAATTTTTCATGTACAAATTGTTTTCCGTTTCGTTAGACATGTACAAATGAAATCTTGATTGTGAGTCCACCTCTGGCTAATATTATACCTATGATCGTACCTATTGGCAGGGTAATAATATATTAAATGCTTAAGTACGTAAAATACCAAACATTGCTTAATCTTTGCACGGTTTGTGAAGATCAAAGTCCCTCAAGGCAACAGTAACTAGATATCTTTCGAATGTGCGGTCCATTAAACGATGATTACTTTCGATAACAGGTAAAGCTATCTACCGTTTCCGGTTGATTACCGTTAGTGTCGAATTTTCAAACTTAACGCCTGTGGTATATGCGAATTCGATGAATCGATTAACTAATGTTTATCATTCTTTGAACTTATCGCATTTTAGGGTCATTATACCAATCAGATATTTTGTTTCGATAGTTTTCAAGCATTTTAAGAAATTATTTCATATAGTCAACGATTCATACTTATAAACTTGCTATGATATTATCAAATACGTGAACATATACAATGGAACATGCATATCATTAAATAAGGTTGAAATGTTGATCGATGTGCAATTAATTCTTCAACATGTTCACAAATTTGATCAGGTCTGCACACAGAGCAAGATGAGGTCAGCAAGACTTGTCTGTCACACCCAGCCACATATATAACTCTAGTCAACGCGTTCTTAAATTTGAATAAAATCTTAAACAATCCCGAGAGAGGGCGCTTTCCAAACCGAAAGAACCACAAGGTGCATTGAAATGTATCATGCCGCCCTATAGCGTTTTTTTTTCTAAAATCAAATTACCTTAAGCCAGCTATTTGGCAATCATTCAAGCTCCGTGCATGCTTACCGGTTTAACTTTGGGTAAATTAATTGATATAACGCTATTGAGACTCATGCTTTGAGATTTAATTAATTTGAAGTCATTGACACACCGATCTTGTGTGAAATTGAATATCCTCGGTGCAATAGAAATTGTTCAATGTATATTAAATTGCGATACTCAAAATGTCTTGGCGTGTTTTCAAACTGCAACAAAACTTAAAATAAACGGGCATGTACCTAATATGTTCATGTAAATCATAAAATGACAAATTGTGTATACCTGTTTTGATGTTATAAGTTATATACTGTTTTCAAATTATGTTACCTATATAAATTTTGTATCAACATTCTATGAATGTACTCTCTTCATGTTAAATGTCTAAAGGCGATTATTTCTACTTTGGAGAGAATAATAGTTTTAATTGTATTCTTCTCAAAAATGAAATTCCACTCCAAAAGAAAGTTAAGTTCACCTAGACATATGTAAATGTAAATGTCTTCCATTGTCCATTTAGTATCACTTATATTGGATAGTAAATGATCATACTCATTTGTAAGTGAAATGTTATCAGAGTCAGGATTTGGTCACTGTAAGAATTAATAAAAACAACTGAATATTACCTATAAAATAAAATTTGAAACTCAACTTAATTTTGGTTAACACAACTGTGAAAGTGAAGGTAACCTTTCTGTGTTGTATTTGCAGGCAGACTGGTTTCATGTCCATTTATTAAAATGTATAGCAAGTTATCTAGTTGTTAGCTGGTACAGGTACACTATAAATCATTGACAAATTGTGATGATGTCTAATTATGATTGTAATAAATTAACCATAAAAATTGCATTTGTCTTATCTAAATATTGCTGAAACCTCTGCCCCCACAATAGAGAGGTGTAGCAAATCTAATCATGGCTTAATTCTTTAACAAACACTATTAGATTTCACGCCGACCGCAAGAGTGCTGGTCAGCGATTGTAGTGGTCATTTAACTGACCACTCGAGCTTTTTTATCATCGGCGATCTAAAATAGATTTCATGACCCTGTGTTTAAGGTGACCATCGGTCAATCAAACATTTATTTGATGTTGCTGTCCAAACTATTGGCCGGAGGGTCAGTTACACGTTTGGTGTTGATATTGATAAGGAGAGTACGACAAAAGATATAAACTGAACGACAATTCGCATAAAGTCATCACGGTAAAGATAGTAAATCTCCACTTAAACTGACCTAAGTGATTGGTCAAACAAGTGATTGTGTCCAGTTTATAGGAAAATCGCGCTGTATGTGACGGTATTTTTGGATTTATTGCTGTTGTTGATGTACATTCATGGCAATAAAAAATACAAGGTGACCCAAAACAGATATACACATTTATGAGTTTTGATCGAATATGACTTGTTCAAATGCGTGATATATGGACCGATTTTCACAGAAAAAAAACGATACAGACATCAATGCGAGACAGATATATGTTGTGCGTGTGAAAAAAATGTTCTTTGATATTATATAAGCAATTATTAAAATCCAGCTTATAATATATTCTGGAATGTTTTTATTATATTTCAATTTTAGTAGAAAGATATTACAAAGTTTTAGCCAATGTCCAACAAAAGCACAAAGAAACGAATACAATCAAAGCATATACTTATATGTAAATTGTTTTTAAATTCGAGTATGCATGCTGTGTAAAATATACGACGCATATAGAAATGTTAAGTTCCATTCGTTTAAACATTGTCCAGTTAAGTCGACATCGACGAAAACTACGAAAACCTACGATCAACATTTTGATTTCAAATATCGTTCCCCACGGTAACAACTATAATTTATAAAAGCAATATGTTTGCGTATGTTCAGCCCGAAAATGAACTGCATTTCTTAGTAAACAATAATATTAACAATATTTTTAACGCGTAATAATATTTGGCTGAATATTAGCTTTACAATTTATCAATTTTTAGTATATTAGTTATATGGACGTCGAGGGATGCTATTCTGCCAACACCTTTATACATGTATTTGCAACATATTTTCACCAAACAACCGCCCAGTTGCTACCAGTTTAGGAATGTTGTACTATAAGATACAAAATCCATGTTAATAAATCGACAAAAATCAAAGCTAGTCGTTTTTTTTCAAAAATCAATACAAGCCCCACGATATGAAAATCGTCTCGTTTTATTACCCCTAAGGTCGATTACTTAATAAGAATTTACATGTAGTGGTAAAGGTTGTATAAGGACAAGCCTCTTTGTGCTGGATCGAGATATTTCACAGTGAATGATTGAGCTTTAAATAATTGTCTTAGTTTGTCCACAGAATATAAAGGTCAAATTGAATGGAGAAAGCCTACTTTCAAATTGCACACAATCAATTTAATGAAAGGAAACTCTTGACAAGACGTGCTGGATTGAAATTTAATTTAAGAATTAGACACTTGCAGTCGGTCTGTCGGTACAATAATCTAAATGAAAACAGTTTTTAGCGTGTCTGACATGCCTCTGAACCCCAGTCACCTTAAACGAACTCGGCCACACTTGAAAATAGTATTGTTTGCATGTTTATACTAAACGCTTTGCTACAAGTATAGATTTGAAATTCAATTTCAGGTGTCCGTTTTCTTAGGCATACAAGACATTAGACTTATCCGATGGTATTGACTAGAGTAAAATATCGCATTCCGACTTTAATTTCCCATTTGTATATACAGTGTGTATGTTTATTTCCATCGTGTTTGAGATTTATATCATGACCCCCTCAATGAAAGTTACTTTTCACCATTTTATGAATGTGTTGTGTTCTAGTTCTCATACACATGATGTTATATATTGTATTATATGAGACTGAATGAAATTACTTTCTCAATTTTATTTGATATTCGACCCTTTTTGGGGTTAATTTTGGTATCAGATTCTACGTGACAGTGCCACTATCGAATACCAAGGCCGTATCTTTCACACGTATCTCTTAGTTCGAGTCCCAGCAGGCAGTGTGGAATAGATCTGTTCTGATATAAAGTTTAAACAGAAAAATCTGACTATAAATGGCACAACCTTGCAATATATCATGAAACTGAATAAGTTCAATCGTTCAACCATGGTCAACATAGGAAAACAATACAATGAAGCAATATTTTATTACACAAAATGGATAGTGAAAAATATCCGCCTGTAAGTATCAAAGTATGGTTCTATATATGTACACGCTGTTAATTTCGGTATCATATTTATCAAGACCTTGGCTTGTGAGACTTGGTTTATATATTTTATCTAAATTGGTTTTATGCCACAGTTTTGTGTCGGTTATTTATGTATTTCGGAAAAACGCTTAATAAACCAACTAGTCTCTCATGTTTGCCTCTATCTTAAGTCAGAAAAAGTGAGTGAAAATAACTAACTGATACATAACAACCAAATATTCATGTTTTTTTTCTCGAATGTTTGATTTCTTACGAAAGTGACTAAAATTTGAAATATGTGACCATTTTGTAATATTTGAAAGTATTTTGCCAGCCTATTCCCCTATTCCCGCTTATAATTTAATTTTGACATCTTTGGGTTACTTTTGAACAATTTGTGGTCGATAATCATTGGCTGGTCGCGTAGACGCTTGTTTTCAATATCACACCATGACTACACATTTCTATTGTCATTTTCTTGTTTTTCCTCAAAGTCATTGAAACAACAAGATCGAGAGACCCTATCATTTTCTCCAATGTTTTGCCGCCCCATATAAAAGCGTCCCGTCATTCGGAATACTTTCAGAAACATCTCATATTGCACGGAGAAGCCATTTGGTCGTCTTGTAATGGATGTTGAGGCGACAGGAGAGGTAGTTCTGTCCTCTTACAACCCTCAATCATGGCTGCAAGGCAAAAAGGCAAGCTATTTGTGAAAGGAAACACCCCAGTGTGTGCTATCTGTAATCATAGAGTCAAGGCCTTTTTATCTTAAATCGATCTTTCACAGCGGTGGGACGAAATCTTCTCTTGTAGATTTTTTCTTCAGTTTTTGGCACGGAAGCAAATAAATGGGATGAGGCAAACGGAATTCGGTTTTATATCAATAACATTTCAAAAGCTTGCCTCGTGTTATTATGTCTATCAAACGTGACTTCAACCATCCATTCAGCCAATACAGGAAATGTACGAAGGCTTTTCTTGCGACGTTTTTGTGTGGAAGCATTGCTCTAACGTATCTTATTTCGCGTTAAGACAACGTCTTAATGTACTTAATGGGATGCCCCATTTGATATGGCTTACTTTACGACGCTCGAAACATTTCTGCGGCGCTGATTGTTTTTCGGGGAGTTTATTCTTCGGTTTTTCCGGAAGACAATTTTCAATAGTAAATGTAATCAGAAATGACATCCCCCAATAGATTATAAACACAACAGACAAAATGGGATGCAAATTTGTTTTAGATGATCTGTTAGTGCAGAGAGAAGCAAATATTGACTGTGTGTACGGTGTAGTGTTGGCTTACATGATTATTCTTCTCAGTCCATTTCTCACTTTCTACAAAAATCATTGAATTTAGAGTACCCTTAGAGAGGTTTGTACTTAAGCGTCACTATCCAAACTCTTCTTAAGTGTTAGGTTAGGTAGAACGACGCAACGTGACGGAAACGTTCACACTGCTTAATGCTATCCACAAACAAGATTTGGCGATCTTTATACGGCAAGCTCTCGGTATCTGAACCCTCTTCCTATACTATTTCTTTCTTCTTCTTTACTTATTACTGAGATTGAATTATATAGTATGTAAACTCGGTCGCATTTCAATTCCATTGTTATCTTTATGTTAAATAATTCAGGGTTGACTGTCGATGGTTGTTATGCCATAAAGACCAGGCAATTAGAACAATTAGACCTAACCACAGTGCATTTGAAGTGGTAGCTATTTATCTTGCTCCAGTTTTTGATGACTTGAACAATCTAAAATTTTAAAATGCGTCTCCTCATTTTATCGCCTTTGGCATTGTTGCAGTTTTGTACTCCTAAACTTTAATGTTTCACTTCTCACTGAACGTAGTGGTCGAGGGGTAAAACGCCTGACTCCTGATCCGAAGATCGCAAGTTCGAGCCCCACGATGAGCGGCATTTTATCACAAACATCACAATACCTTTATTTGGCACGAGTACTGTTGTTAACCAGGAAGCAGTCATCGAGACTAATATGTACTAGTTGTAACAACTTGTTTCACAATCGATGTAAAATGAATAAGTTTAAACTAATTGATAGTGCTGCTACTATGTCAGTTATAGTTACCATCACCAACTACTATGTATAACTCAACCATTTTTAGTTATTGAACATTTGAGTTCTAGACAGATTTCCATCGAGATGTTTCGGAGAATATGGACTAGGCCATATTTTATTTCATATAAGATCTCGATAGATTATAACTAAAATGTTCAAGGAATTATGTATTGAGTTATAGAAGGTCACGGTTATCAACAGAGTTGGTATGTAAGCTAGATTTATTCACATTGCCTCAGCGTTCTTGTTGCATACATTTCAGAATAAAGAAACGTAATACTTGACGTGACGAAAGTCTCAATTTCAGAAGTTTTGTGAAAATGCTATGAAAAAAATGTATAGGACTTGGAAACACAACTGAACTGAAGTTGGAAGCCGAATGAGCAGTCAAAATGATCATCAAAGGGTTAAAGTCAAATATTCCGTTATGTTTGGGGATTCGTGTAGAGTTAACATCTATGTTTGCCGTCTCATCGACACCTAACCCATTTAGTAAAGAGTTTTGTTTGATTAGTTTAAGAAGTGTTGTAGTAGGATAGACAGGACTGTCGCTGACTGTATTTGACTTTTGTCGACTCTATTTGTTTGTTTTAACATCTTAATTACTGCAAGTGTGCCGTGTAAACATTCTGTGTTTGCTATCATAGACTGACACCTACCTGGTACCTTTGTTCACCAAGGTCATGATTAATAAATGGGTAGTAATCAGTCGAATACGTTTTGTTCATCAATGTACCGTGTACGAAGGCTTTGTTAGGAAAATATTCGCTCGCGGTTCAATTTGCAATGGCATTACTGGTGGTGATGTCATGAAAGGTCTCAAACTCTCGACATATCTCCTGCGATCGACAAAATGTCTTGATCCCTCAAATACACATAAATGACGAAATTCTATAAAACATTGATCAACCGAGATGCTGTGCTTTCTACAAAGAAGCTCATGTCCTAAATATTCCCTAAATATTCCCATATCAGAACCATATACTTCGTATTCTATTTCAAATGAAATCTCGGGTAAAGGTGCCTCCGTAGCCGAGTGGTTACGGTCACTGACTTTTCTCTCACCGTTGCGGTTTTGAACCCCAACCGCGATGTAGAATTTGTAAGTGAGGATGCTATCCTGCTGGCTTACAGGAGGTCGATGGTTCTACCCAGATATCCACCTACGGTCGTCCTCCCGTCTTAAAGCTGATCTAGTCACTACATGACCCTGGCCGTGTATTTGACTTAAAGCCCCATTATAAAAAAGGATAAACATGTGTCTGTATGAACATATCTACATCATAACAACACATAAATCTATCATTAGCCAAAATGTACAAATACTTTAATATATTGTGTATATTAGTAATTATATTTGTTTTATATGTATGTTTGGTGGTGGCGGTGTATATCGAAACTAAAACTGTTTTCAACGATTCTTAAATACACTTTATATAACTAATTTATTATATGGTATAAAAGAGGTCCTGTTCAATTAGGAGAATAAAAATAAGCGTGATCAGAGTTAACTGTTGTAGGGTTTTGTGAGATTTGTGTATGAGTTTTCTTGTTTTCTGACATAGTATTCCAGAGACGTCCATCCACTAGCCAATCAAGTACTAGTCATTAATCATAACAACCACAGACTAAAGATGGACAGTGACCATCTGACCACTGCTGTAGCATAATTTGTTTGATCTCTGCCAGCGTATGGCGATTGTAATTATGTTAACAGAATTGACATATTTACATTCTTAACACCCATTCATCTATTTACTTAAATTTCCTGACTAAACAAAACATAACCATCCATATAATATCCCTTATTGAAATGTAAATATATTCATTTCATTATATGTGCATTCAACGTTTCTTTGCATCCAATTATCCACTATTAAATCTAATTAACTCAATATAAAATCAACCACTCTTTCTTGTAGATATATCTTAATTCGTATTAATTATGTATTCCATGTTCATGATATTTATTACAAAGTTATTGTAAATGAGTGTACGTGCTTTGCTGAATAGCCTTAAAATATTTTTTGCATTTTTACATAAAATATTAGTCTTTGGTTTTGTTTGTTATAAAGGTAGACTCTAATTTACATTTATGCAAATAAATGAAATCGCGAATGTGCTTAATATATTTTAGTTTTAAAATGCACAAATTAGTTTATGTGGTGATTTCAAAGGAATAACTAGACGTTTCTCGTCTCAAATAGACCGCTGTTGGTAAATAGTCGGATTGTATGGGAAAAAACTAACTCAACTTGAATGGGAGACAAATGGTTTATATAACTATGTTTGTCGGAATTACAAAGTTAAAACGGTGAGTTCTGTTCTCTTTTACGATGTCTAACTGCCTGGACCACACAACCGCGGCAACATTTATTGTTGAAGTGTTGTTTGATGTTTACAGGAGTACCGTCATTTTTCACTTTCTCCGCAAAAAAAACAACTTTTATTTGAGGTTTTGTCGCTGTTTTTTCTCTCTCAAAATTTAACACTAAAGTTAGGTAATTATGAACGGGCAATATAAGTCAAAGTTTCTGTGTTTAAAGTACGCAATTAAACAAAATGAAGAATGTGTATGCATTGTGGTTTCACAAATATAACACCACCAGTTGATATGAAGCGGGTCTACACGACTCGTGCTTTGTTTGATCACGTTCTACGCGCTGGGCAGGACGCATTCCAAGAGCTCGGTATCCCACGTGTGATGGAATAGTGTCAGAGATCTTTCAGAGTCTGTTAATAAAGTTTTTCATCGTTCAAAAGTTTTAACTAAAATAAAAAAGAATCCAATATCCAAAGAAATTTTGTGGCTGTTTGTAACAAGCAAATGTAAGAAATGCATGGCTAACCATGGTAATGAAATCAAACGCGTTGGAATACTCAATGCTGTTTTTAAAAATGTATAAATATATTGGTGATATATATTGGCCACTTCTAAGACTTATTGTGTGACAGTGTTGTTACGAAATTGTTGCTCTAGAGGGGGAAAACATGGTAACTCCTACAGCAGAAAATGATTCTGTTTTTTTAAAGAGAGGTTGTTGCTGGAGAAAGGGCCGAGGTGGAGAGTTAGCACTGTATTTACAATGTATTTATTCCAGATGGGTTCATATGTGGTAATATGACAGAATTAGTGACCATTATTTACGGTGTGTGCGTTTTTTTAGATACACCGTATAAACATAACGCTCTCTTCATATACAAGATGTAATTTCATGTATACCGTGACATGGTAATGTATGCTTTAAATGCAATACTTAAAACCCTGTCTGTTACATATTACCCGCCTGGTGTAAGTGATATTGTATGACCTTTAGACAAAGACAATGTCCGTATTGAATGTCAAAAAACCTGCAGATGTTGGCACCATACGATATTGTCACATTTTATTTGGAGAGGTTACCTAGCTTCAAAGCTATGTCATACGTACCACAGTCCTATACATTGTTAAATGTTTGTGATTCTGAAACAGCATGACCATTACTTAAACTCGTGTCATGTCCGACTCAAATTTCCGACTCCGAAATCTCCTCCGCCATAGTCTATCCAGTCACATTGGGATACTTTTATGTCACCCTGGTTAGATGAGAAGTCAGTGACATTACGTATTAATGTCACGACCGATGGTTTTAGTAATTTTTTTACTGTTTTCACACCAATATCACTCAGTAGTTTGTCATTATAAATAGACAAGATTTTAAACAAGGGTCATCCGATGGCATCTGATTATATTACCTTATTTATTGTGTGATATATTTTACATAGAACCCCTCCCACGAAGATATGTAATCAGGTTTCGTCTTATTTGTAACCACCGCGTTTTGACACAAGTTTAATTGTATTTTCCTCCCTTAGAATTGATTAATTAACACCTGGATTCTGACATTATCCTATCTCACACGAATGTTTTATAAGCGTTTCTATTTTATGCCTTGTTTTCTATGTCCCAGCGACTTTGTAATCATATAACGTAAATAAATATATATAATATAATAATAATGTGTTGCTCATAACGGGATGCCTTTTAAAAAAGTACTAAGAATACGCTTATGTAAATAAGTACAGTATGTGTATTGTATATTGAATGGACATACTAATTATATATCGTATTATTTATTTATTAAAGTCTCATTAATATACATTGTACATATTACTAACTACATGAGTACAACAATTATATCGTGAAAAAATGTACATTTGTATAGCACCACTCAAACTGAGTTATAAGAAATGTACAATAAATTTACACACATTATTAAAACATTGTATGTCACATGGTATACTGCTTTTATTACATTATATGTGTATATGTGTAATAAATAAATAAAATTATTAAAATGAATAAATAAATGCGTTATCCCTGTCTATATCAAATTTTAAGTATTTGATAATAAGAATAATATTTAAGTTTGTGTAGAGATGATTCGTATTTGTTCTGTTTAGAGTTAGAGTCGAAATAAACATGTATAAATCATCATTTTCTGCTGGAACTAATGTGTAAACATATCACTATTTTCATAATGATGTATAATTTACGATAAGGTTAAATATACGTAATCATATATCATATGCATTAGGATTTTTTCAACCAATTTACTTCTTTTCATCATTGAAACTATAAATGATCATATTTGTTCCAAAATAACTGATAATTGGGTCAATTTTCTATGAATGAATATAATTGCTGATGAAGCGATAGCGTCTCTAGCCATTTATCGTAGCTGCTGATTTCGGTATATGATTTACTGGTGAAAAGAGTCCACATTCTGAGAATCATTCCTATATGATGGCAAAGTGATCTGTAACGATGAATGGGATTTTGATTGGTTTACATCTTCGTTTTCGATGCATCAATTCATTTGAATTATACATGTGATAATGTACTGCATTCGAAATCAACAGAAGCTGAAGCGTGAACTATTAATGGCGGGTTGGCAGTTTTGACCAGTATGTATGTTACGAGGGATTGTCCACAAATGAAGAAAAAATATTTTGTACATGAACCGATTTATTGTTATCTTGATTATGACTAGTAAACCTAGTGCTTGCGTGAACCCCATGCACTGCCTGCAAAACGCAATATTGCTGTCTTGTGATGTGATTTGGTCCTGGCTTGTTTGTGAGTCGGACCCACGATCTGCAGTGTGAGAGGCCCCGACTCATTGTCCGACACTCGTCCTACACCCTAAAGCGAAATGGTGGTACAATATCGCAAGCGCTGGAAAAATCTGAATAATCGTACAACCATTGTTGGTTACATCAGTTATTTCCCTAATATTATACTGATTATGTGATATTCGTCTTTGTCAGTCTAAACTCAGAACAAATGCCCTGGACAAGAAAGGAAGTGTTCATTGACGTTTGCACTGAAATGCATCTGTTGACAGACGGATAGTTGAATTGTGTCAGCTCCAAACATATACTAAATAACACAATAATAAATTAAATATACTATGCAGTCCAAATACACCCACAGTTTGAGTGTAAACCGTTAAAAGTATGAAGTTTTGTATGAGAGAATATCTTCACAGTTTCTCGTATTTTAAATTAATATCAGCCCGACTCATATTTACGTTTAGACTTGATATTAAACGGCGAAAACAACGTAGGTTACAAGTCCCTACATGAGAATATATTTATCTTTATTAACGCTCGTTCTCATTTCGTGTTCAGACGCTTCGAAATTAATGTGTTCTCGTGAAGCTGGGAGGAGTCGCTTGTGTCATTAGAAAAAAGACTTGTCCGATACGGGTCATTTCCCCTTTTCAGATATCTGACTTAAGGTGTGAAATTTGCAAACGCAATTCACGTAGACGTTTGTTTTCCCATGCCTGTTAGGCCAAGATATGTATAATGTTATGTTAACGTCTGGTAAGGTATAGGAGATAAGTAGCTAGTTACAAGACAGAGAATATTTCAACAAACCCACGGGAGAAAACATACACTGTACGTGTTTTGAATATGAATAAGTTTATACTACAATGTACCACGAACTTCATTAAGGTTCTATCGTCAAATAAAATACACAGACATGAAACGTGGGCTGGTGTTATATAGATATACCTCCCTATGTTACATTATTCAAATATTTGTATCTATTGGGTGATTTTTCTTAAAAAAACTTGTGTATGTATAGATCCGTTTTAGGTCGAAGGCATCTGCATGTTTGTCCTAGGTTAAAGTCATATGATTCATGTGGCGGGGAAGTTGCCGGTGTCTGGACGAAGAACAGGCTAGTACTGATTGGAAACTAAGGCACACTGTTTAATGCAACTGTCTATCGGTTGGAAACCCAGTCAGACTTATCGTTGTTTGGAACTCTCCAACACTGTTTAATTTAAACTATCTCAGGTTGGTAACCCAAGAACTCTGGTTAGGTCAACTGAGCTCAGGATGGTAACCCTTCAACGCTGGCAAGGTCATCTGGCAGCCCTTCAACGCTGGCACGGTCATCTGGCAGTTCTTTGTAATCAAGTGTAGCTAAACGGCATGAACACCCCTTTTCTGTCAAACAAACAATAGTACAAAAACAGTGCATATACTCGTATAATGGTTTGTATCAATGCGCATTATTTCACATTACATATACTTCATTATTCAAGATCTTATAAACAATAACTTTCGATATGGAAATTAATTGGCTGTTCGCTAATAGAAACATACTTGTGCCAACAATATTTTGATATAAGGCGCAATTTTATATCTACTAAACGTTTATTTCTCGTCTGTATCCCTTTTTTTATTATTTCGATCAAATTTTGAGCGTCATTTTTTTCTATCCCCGCTTCGGGTTCTATTGTTACAAAAACTCTTCGTGGGATAAAGGAGAGGAAATTGAGGAAACAGACAGACTTGAGACACTCAAGATTTCGAGAAGCCACGTCTTTCAATTTTATATTGTTTGCCTAATTTGACATTAGTCTTTTGAAAACGTTATTGCCATCTACTCGCATTAATCATATATCCCGAGTATAAATCATTTACGGTGGCTGACTTTATTGTCTTCCCTCTCTCCCTGTGAGATTACACTCTGTACGCTATAGAGCGTTTTTAGGTTGCTGATGTGTTCAGACATCAATTCTTCCAAAAAAATCTGTGTCAATTTAGAAGCTATTAAATCCATGTAGCGTTCTACTGCCTTTAGTTCAGTTTGCCGGTCACAAAAGCAGACGACAAACTTCTAAAAGGACCCGTGTCCTTGCTTCACTGTTTATATGTATCTTAACACGGTCTCAGACTCTATTGTTAAACTGTCCACAAGAAAGATGTATTTCACGGTCCGACTTAAACATTTTCATTACAGGACTTGAAATATTCTCCTTTGAACTTTAATATTTTGACATGTTGATTTGAACTCAAACTCGGCTCAATTTTTACAATAAGTTGCTATGCATTTTTGTCGAAAAATTACCCTTAATACGATTTATTCGAAGTGTTTGAACGGGAGCTAATGTATCTTTTTTATTATATTTGTTCTGGTTTCAAATTAGCATATCATTTCCCACAGTGTGATTTTATATTGTATTACGCGCAGGTATGACAGATAATTTATTCGGTCCAAGGGAGGTAACTCGGTTAAAAACTATTATAATAAATATTATCGCATAATTACAATGTATTTTAGTTAAAACCAGTTTTATACTCATAATCTTGAGCGATTCATATCAATCAATACCAGTTTTTGGGATATTTGCATAATGTGTTAATATTGTAAGGTTTTGTTTATTTCTATCAGAAATTGGTATTTAATTGTAGCATTTACATTGTAACAAACTGAGTTACAATTTCGACAAAATATAATTACAATTATGTTGATTAAACTCAAGAGGTTACACAGATATTAAACATTATAATCAGCAATAACATTTGTATAATTATTTAAGGTTGACAAAGGAAACATTGGTGTACAATTAAAAGATGGAACAGTAATGTAAGAACATTAAGTTGTGTGTTTTGTTTCCGAACAATCCGTATAAATGTTCTTTTATCACCTTCCCATTAAGTGGCTGGACACCTACACTGGGCCCTAGATTGTGATGCTGTCCAGTCTGAGTGGAAGGGATGAGTCTTTGAGTTGGAGAGGTGAGTCTTTTGAGTTGGAGGGGTGAGTCTTCTGAGTGGGTGGGGTGAGTCTTTGAGTGGGAGGGGTGAGTCTTCTGACTAGAAGGGATGAATCTGGGAAATATATTGCAATTCTTACTGTGTGGTAAGTATGATTTGTGCTGCATGTTCTATTAGATTTCAGAGTTGTACTAAGTAACTGTTGTCATACTGGTCCCTCGTCTATGAAGTTCTTAATACTGCGGAAAAGTTCGAACCTAGACATGCCGAAATTGTCTATGATGGTTGAACGACAGCACATCGACAATCATACCAAAGACAGATATTAATTGTTCATAAAAGAATAACAAATTCATTCAATGCGGACACACATGAGCACTGGTTGGGTCAAACTGGAAGCAAGGTTATAACCCTCGATTTGGAGACAGGTTTCATAATGCAGCCTTGCCATTGGTTACTTTCAAGACGGTACCGAGTAACAGCCAATCATAGGCTCTTTTGTTTAGACTGGCCTTTATCTCAATATATAACCCGCTGTCCTGATCATATTAATTGAACAAGAATACGGATGAAAACGGACTAAAACCCCAAACATTACAAATACGAAGCCCAGGGGTAGAACGTATTGAAACTACAGATATCCCTAGTGGTTGCACGAGATTTATGTGGTTAGCAATTCTGCTGTAAGGTGGTGATTATTTCACAACCAGATCTATTGTAAAGGAATGTAATGATGTAATAAAATGGTATATAACTTCAGGGTAATCATATGGTTTTCAGATTACATGTAGAACATGTCATAGCTAAACAATGACAGAAATATTTAAGGATGAAGAAATAAATAAATATGTAAGAAGGGATGTATAGATTAACATTCAGAATTGAGCTGAATTGTTACGGTTTATAAAATACTAGTCTTTGAAAGTGAGACAGAAAATTTTGGATGTATCACTTAACGCTGTTTGTCAATATATTTGTTAACATTTCTGGGTTTTTGTTCATCTGTATACCCATCTTAATGTTGTAAATGTCTTCTAAGAAAGGTCGGGACTTATCTGGCAGGTTCAATCTACATTTGTATCAGTCGTTCATCAGTATCAGGGTCTAATGATAGAAAACTGAATTCTGGAGACCAGTCTCAGAGTACAGCTTTACCATTGGTCAATTTTAAAATCATACTCAGAACCAACCAATCAAGACCAATGTAAGACCAAGGTTTCAAGAATGGGATGTTCTATTTCATGATAATCATCAAAGAAAAACAACAGAAAATGTAAAACTTTGCTAGTTCGTTTTATTTTATAGATCACAATTAAGCCTCCAAAACATCATTAGGAAAACTTGAGGTTGACGTTGAAATTATATGAGATCTACTTATTGGAAGCCAGGTCGGCTGAGCTTCTGTTCGACCTCTCCAAAGTGCTTCTCTCTTGAACACCACCTCACAGTATCGATGTTCGACCTCTCCACAACAGCCCTCTCTTAAACACCCACCTCTCTTTATCCATAGAATCGATTTTTATCCTGCAGTAATAATGTACCACCAAATAAACATCTCTTAAGCAACATCCTCTCAAAACAAACGGTTTGCTCTTAAGAGGTTAAAGAGGGAAGGTATATTGGTATGCTCAAAGATAGTAGGCTTATCTTTGGTTGACGCCACAGTTACAAAAAAATATGTGTATGTTCTTTTCAAATAGGCTTTCATTATATGATATAAATATGCCTTTAGATTTATTTAGATACGTTTTCTTGACAAACAGAGTATCTAAGATAAGTAGACGCTAATACATAGAAAAGTGTGATAAAATGCCTTACGTAAGGTAAAATTAATGTAACTAAAGTAAATGTATATGTTCAACTGTATTAGGATTGTCTTGATTCACTTA
Organism: Mactromeris polynyma; assembly: GCA_032209605.1. NCBI lineage: Eukaryota > Metazoa > Mollusca > Bivalvia > Venerida > Mactridae > Mactromeris > Mactromeris polynyma. Next base: position 31,418,962 of record JASFXZ010000004.1, on the reverse strand, counting down.
CAGTAGAAAACTACACAGAAATGAGCATTCATTTAATAATCCTATCCTTTTTCGGCACAGCCGTAATAACATGGCTTTTCTCTTTGCATATCAGTGATGTGTAAACCAATCAAATCTTACGTTAACCACTGAACCAACTTCTCTTCAACCGAACAACGTTTGTAACCTTGACGCGGATTGGTTAACCTTTTGATGAGGGGTACGTTATCTTACCGAAATCCACTGAATTTCGGTGAATTTACCGAAACCCATTTTGGATCTTGAGTGACCAGCAATCGTAACATCTCGGCAATTTTTATGTTGTACAACAAACCTTAAAATTGCGCCGACCATCTTTTTTTCAAGAAATTTCTTGTTTGCCTTTATGTTTGTTTTTTAATTACATGTATTAAATCATGACTGAAATTCTTCTATTGAGAGACCGTTAAGAAAGTGTTTGTCCTATCCGACCATACTAGAATTAAAATATCACAAAGCATATTAACATAAAAGCGGTGTTGTATTATTAATAAATACAAGAACCAATTATCACACATTGTATACATGGGGTTTAGAAAACCACGAAAACATCAACATGAACTAAACGCCATCCATCATTTCAGTAAAACATATACGGACCCAAAGCGAAGTTTGATATAATAAAACTAATTTGAAATGAAGGTGTCAATTTGATCAAAACTTTCAACCTTTGACCATAACGAAAGCGATCTCGTTATCGGCATATAAACTATTTAGAAAGTATTAAGAAAGTTAATAAACGCGTATGAAAAATATAAATTACTTTGCGGGAAGCCGGTGGTGTTTCAAAAGAACCTAACCGAGACTTGAATGACAGGCTGAAAAATTGTGAAGAGTGAAAGAAGAGTTAATAATTAAATTAAAACTTGTGGAAACGGCGCGCCATTTTGATGTGTACTGATCACACAGGGTATCAATACAGCATGTTTAACGACAGTTTCAATAAATCCAGCCATGCGTTATTGACTCTAAACGTGACAAGTCGCTTCTTGGATTGCTTAAGTCGGCCCAGAGTTTTCTTACACGATGGTTTGAACGCAGCGCCGAAATGATTTTGAAAAACTGGAGAAAAGACCTTAGACATTTTCGTTAGCTTCAGTTTGGTTCTCAGACACACACATACTCAGAGTTATTGTCCATATGTCTAGGGCTTAAGCTATAAAACTGAGTTTGGAGACCAGTCGAAGAATGCAGCATTATCATTGGTCAGATTTAAGACATGATTTTGAAAAACGGCATAAAATTCTCAAACAAATTAACACTCCTATTCAGTTTCTTATCCGTTATAAAAGCTCACATTGTGTAATATGGACATACAACAATGAACAATATAACAATGAAACGACTATACAGAGATATTAGAACACACAGATGTTGTATAGAAGTGTAGGTGTAGTGTGATCACAAATTCATTTTGGTGTTTAACTGCGTCAGATGACGAATTTATTGTTCTCAACATACAAATAATTCAAAACAAACCCTAACACATCCTCTTACGTGGATATTTCGCAATGATAACGTAATTTATAGCGCACAAATCACAATCAAACGTCGCTTTGTTGTTTAAAAATGAAACCTCCCATTGTCATTCAATGTTTGGCTAAACCAGTATGTTATATTTTCATAACGTCAAATCTGGCGACTGTCTCATCCATCAATTTGTATCTGGTGATACAATCGTTACGTTTAGTGAAATAAACGTGCTTCACTCTGATCAAGCTTACTTAACTGATTATGAAGCCATTGTTTTCGTGAAAAATATATTACACTATTAAGGCCGTTCTTAATAATTTTTTGTTTGCTGTTCATCGATCGACAGACCGATCGTAGTACGGTAACACCTCAATAATAAGACCACCATTGGGACCCCTGACAAATGGTCTTCTTATTGAGGTGGTCTTAATATTGAGATTGAATTAAGAGCAAAACAGTGAAAATGGACTTAACATTTGTGTTCTTCATTTTGAAGTGGTCCTACAATTGAGGTGGTATTAAAGTGATGTTTTACTGTACGTCTCTATTATTTTGCCTTATATTTTTTTCTTCCGTTCGCAATAAGTGGAGACAGAGAAAGAATAGGAACACCTACTGACTAATTGCTGTAAAATAAGAAGCAACATTCATGAATAACGTTCTCGGTTAGTTGAGTAATTTTCGTCACATGTTCACCACAAGTGTGCCGCTTAGGTGTGCTTGTGTAAGTTGTTATGTTAACAAGGCAATTATATAGACTACATTGTGTATGATCAAAACATATTTAAATTTATGTCAATATATTCAGCATTCGTTATACTTGTTCTAATTATTAGGTAACATATTGTCTTTACATATGTTTAGATAACAAAATTTACGCGAATGAGAATTATTCCGCCCTTGTTCTAGTTTGAAGTCAATCTGTGACATTCATTAGCAATCAAAATTTCTGTGCACATATTGTTCTCCATTAGAGATATACTGCTGTTGGTCTCCCAGTTGGTCAGAAAGACGGTGGCAGTTCCTTATATCTTACTTACGCGTACAGAGCACACTTCTTTCAATATTCTTTTCAAAATCAAGGTCAACTTGTAAGATTAAATAGGGTCAAAGAAGAAGTCTGGGGACCAATTCGAGCATTAATCAGTGGTTTATATTATATGCATGTGTATCTATGCCTTTTTCTATCTAGGGCGATTTTTAATAGTCCTATATAAAATTTCAGTTTTAAGTTCATGCAAAGCATATCAAGTAAGACTAAAAACACGACCAATAGGTAACAAAAACATACATAACGACTCTGCTTCTTCTAAATCGTGTATAACAAACGTTGCCTAAGATCTGGAAAATATACCCTGTAATTTTGTATTTAAATAAATTACACAGAACGTCAAATATGCGATCATTGTATTTCTATTGTACTATGAGCAAAGAGGTAGACACGCACGATTATATCTGCAATCTTCATGGACATCAATTACAGGCACAATTATAATCTGGAGTATAGCATTTGAGTAGTTGCTACAACTTGTTTGATATCGAATGTACCTTTATATATAAGGATTGTTCTAAATTGTTTTGTTTCTTTCAATGCATGCACTTAAAGTCAAGATACGCTCTCAAAACTTAACGTTTGATAGCAAATACTACTGAATATTCAGTAAAGCGCACTCAGCAGACAGTCAGTCTTGTAGTTGAGTTACTGTTATACTCCCACAAACCCTGAACAAACAGGACTACATAATTATGGTGTATGTACTGTTGTTTATTACAAATATTCGAGTACAATATTTAGTCAGTTGTTTAGTGCAAGACGTGAACTGGGAGCCCTTTTTGGGAAGCAAAGTTCAGCTGTTGTTGAAAGGTTGTTCCTGTAGAAGGGTGATGTTTGTTTTACTATGGGACATTTGATAATGTTGTTGAATAGAGATTGTTGCACACGAGAGGACCTGTCGGTCGGGATTCTATCCTTATTTTGATGTTTGTCTATTTTACCGCGATTTTACAACATTTTAGAAATGTATCGGGTCATACTTCATATTTGAAAGCACATGTCTAATACAGACATACTTTAAAGTCTGAATTCACAGCTTGATTATCTTTTTCAAGTTATTTTGAGCAAGTCTGGTTGCTATGGGAGTTGTTTTTACACAACCAGCTAGAAAATGTCAGTAAGTCTGTATCATTGTGTAAATACGGCAATTGTTATTCAAATCACGAATTTTTAGATTAGGAGAAACAGACTCAATCAATAAGAGACGGAGAAGGGTCAATCCTTTCTCCCTGTATCGTTGTAGTCGAGTTGATGTTCAATTTCGACGAAAGACTGCTTTTTCTAAACACTTTCAGAGACAGTTTTTGTCGTTGTTTTGACTGCTATCGATGTTGTTGTCAATGTTGTTTTTGTTATATATTTATTTCAGTATTTTGTTGTTTTAACTGTTGCTGTTGCTTTTGTTGTTATTGTAGTTATGACTGCTATTGATTGTGCTGTTGCTGTTGTTCTAATTCTTTTGACTGCTACTGATGATGTTATTGATGCTGTTATCTGCTGTTGTTTCTGCAGTTGTGGTGGATGAAAATGATGTTGTGTTATAATGTTGTTGTTTTGTTGGTTGATGAAATTTCTTTTTTTTAAATTTCTTTATTTTTTTGACAATCTGAACCTCGACCAAACATGTTGTTTCTGTTGATTGCTCTGTTGGTGTTTCTGAGTGAGTTGCTGTCTGATGCTCGATTGAAGAAAAATATGTTTATACATTTGGTCTATAATATCAAATTATGTGATAAATGAATGATAAGGTTTTCATTAGTTTTGTGTCTTTATGATGTGCAATATTTATGAAGCTGCAACCAACAGTGTCAGACAGTGCTGTGCTGATTTGATAGGTCGTTTAAAACAAATATCACAATATTTTGATACTTCGAAAATAGAAATAATACTTATGAAATGCATCAATCAGCCGTCTAGATTATGTTCTGCCTTCATTAAAATATAGTAGTTTTCCAAATCGGTGTTAACAATTTTACAAGCTGACATTAGCATTGTATTGAATTAATAAATCATTGTAAAGTCATTACAAGACACGTGCACGTGTCGCATCCATAGTGTGATGAATAAAATGGTAAATATAAAGTGACTACTATGTCTTTATGTAATGTACGAGGTACTTTCTGTTTAAATGGTCGGTTGGAAAGAAATGTTCGTATTGGCTGGAACACATGTATTTAAAGGTATTTACTTGGCATTTGTGAATATTATATACATGTATTTGTTTCTGTAACATGTCTTTATGAACGTTGAAGCGTCATATACCATACAATAATATACAATACAACCTCGATAATAGGACCACCCTTAGGACCCTTGAACAACAGTCTTCTTATTGAGGTGGTCTTAATATTGAGGTTCAATTAAAAGCAAAACAGTGACAATTGACTTGAAAATTGTCTTCTTAATTTTATTATTGAAGTGGTCTTTAGGTGATGCCAAATAATAAAAAAGAGCCAAGTTATATCAATATGTTGTATACTCAAAGCGGAAAAGAAGAAAAACAAGCATGGTTTGAATTTCACAAACAAATGTTAGAAAAACGTACATCCATGGTCATCAAAATCTTAATTGTTTTAATGCTGACCGACCTATCACTTTGCATAGAAAATGTACATATCCTCAATAAAATCACCATTTTGTTTCATTCACGGCAAAACGCATAAAAAATAGTGTCGGTCAATGCGAACAATTTAGTTCAATCGTTGTAATTTGATAGTATGGTTTAATTTTATTTCTGTATGTCGTTTCACGATCCTAGGCAGCTGAAATCACTCGGATGCGTTCGATTTCCTATTGCGATTGTCGTAAACACTTCCGGTCGACTTGATTTCTCCTTATTTGATGTATAGTAGAACACTGCGCCGTGAAAGAAGCAAATGAACATCAATTTGTTTGTTGTAAAAATAGTGAAATATCAGCAATCAACTTGATTGATAAATTAAATGTGAAACATGAGCCGAATCATGTTGTGGTGGTAAACATTCGGTGTGTTTACGCTGAGCATTTATTGAGTAGGGATTTCAAACCATGTGCAATTATTACCTAAACTTAGGTAGACTCAGAACCAAACTGTAAGGTAGGGATCATTTACAACAAAGGTTACTTTGTTCAGTTACCAGATAAATTGCCTGCGTAAAACACCAGAGATTGGTTACATAGGGCTTCAGAGACATGTCCCAAACATGCACATGTTGATTGGTTACACAGGGCTTCAGAGACATGTCCCAAACATGCACATGTAGATTAGGTACACAGGGCTTCAGAGACATGTCCCAAAACTTGCACATGTTGATTGGTTACACAGGGCTTCAGAGACATGTCCCAAACATGCACATGTTGATTGGTTACACGGGGCTTCAGAGACATGTCCCAAAACTTGCACATGTTGATTGGTTACACAGGGCTTCAGAGACATGTCCCAAACATGCACATGTAGATTGGTTACACAGGGCTTCAGAGACATGTCCCAAAACATGCACATGTTGATTGGTTACACAGGGCTTCAGAGACATGTCCCAAAACATGCACATGTTGATTGGTTACATAGGGCTTCAGAGACATGTCCCAAAACATGCACATGTTGATTGGTTACATAGGGCTTCAGAGACATGTCCCAAAACATGCACATGTAGATTGGTTACACAGGGCTTCAGAGACATGTCCCAAAACATGCACATGTTGATTGGTTACATAGGGCTTCAGAGACATGTCCCAAAACATGCACATGTTGATTGGTTACATAGGGCTTCAGAGACATGTCCCAAAACATGCACATGTAGATTGGTTACACAGGGCTTCAGAGACATGTCCCAAACATGCACATGTAGATTGGTTACACAGGACTTCAGAGACATGTCCCAAAACATGCACATGTTGATTGGTTACACAGGGCTTCAGAGACATGTCCCAAAACATGCACATGTAGATTGGTTACACAGGGCTTCAGAGACATGTCCCAAAACATGCACATGTAGATTGGTTACATAGGGCTTCAGAGACATGTCCCAAAACATGCACATGTTGATTGGTTACACAGGGCTTCAGAGACATGTAGATTGGTTACATAGGGCTTCAGAGACTTGTCCCAAACATGCACATGTTGATTGGTTACACAGGGCTTCAGAGACATGTAGATTGGTTACATAGGGCTTCAGAGACTTGTCCCAAACATGCACATGTTGATTGGTTACACAGGGCTTCAGAGACATGTAGATTGGTTACACAGGGCTTCAGAGACATGTCCCAAACATGCACATGTTGATTGGTTACACAGGGCTTCAGAGACATGTAGATTGGTTACACAGGGCTTCAGAGACATGTCCCAAACATGCACATGTTGATTGGTTACACAGGGCTTCAGAGACATGTAGATTGGTTACATAGGGCTTCAGAGACATGTCCCAAACATGCACATGTAGATTAGTTACACAGGGCTTCAGAGACATGTCACAAAACTTGCACATGTAGATTGGTTACACAGGGCTTCAGAGACATGTCCCAAACATGCACATGTTGATTGGTTACACAGGGCTTCAGAGACATGTAGATTGGTTACACAGGGCTTCAGAGACATGTCCCAAACATGCACATGTTGATTGGTTACACAGGGCTTCAGAGACATGTCCCAAAACATGCACATGTTGATTGGTTACATAGGGCTTCAGAGACATGTAGATTGGTTACATAGGGCTTCAGAGACATGTCCCAAACATGCACATGTAGATTAGTTACACAGGGCTTCAGAGACATGTCACAAAACTTGCACATGTAGATTGGTTACACAGGACTTCAGAGACATGTCCCAAAACATGCACATGTAGATTGGTTACACAGGGTTTCAGAGACATGTCCCAAACATGCACATGTAGATTGGTTACATAGGGCTTCAGAGACATGTCCCAAAACATGCACATGTTGATTGGTTACACAGGGCTTCAGAGACATGTCCCAAAACATGCACATGTAGATTGGTTACACAGGGCTTCAGAGACATGTCCCAAAACATGCACATGTAGATTGGTTACACAGGGCTTCAGAGACATGTAGATTGGTTACACAGGGCTTCAGAGACATGTCCCAAAACATGCACATGTTGATTGGTTACATAGGGCTTCAGAGACATGTCCCAAAACATGCACATGTTGATTGGTTACATAGGGCTTCAGAGACATGTCCCAAACATGCACATGTAGATTGGTTACACAGGGCTTCAGAGACATGTCCCAAACATGCACATGTTGATTAGTTACACAGGGCTTCAGAGACATGTAGATTGGTTACACAGGGCTTCAGAGACATGTAGATTGGTTACACAGGGCTTCAGAGACATGTCCCAAACATGCACATGTTGATTGGTTACACAGGGCTTCAGAGACATGTAGATTGGTTACATAGGGCTTCAGAGACATGTCCCAAACATGCACATGTTGATTGGTTACACAGGGCTTCAGAGACATGTAGATTGGTTACATAGGGCTTCAGAGACATGTCCCAAACATGCACATGTTGATTGGTTACACAGGGCTTCAGAGACATGTCCCAAACATGCACATGTAGATTAGTTACACAGGGCTTCAGAGACATGTCCCAAAACTTGCACATGTAGATTGGTTACACAGGACTTCAGAGACATGTCCCAAAACATGGACATGTTGATTGGTTACACAGGACTTCAGAGACATGTCCCAAAACATGCACATGTTGATTGGTTACACAGGACTTCAGAGACATGTCCCAAAACATGCACATGTAGATTGGTTACACAGGGCTTCAGAGACATGTCCCAAAACATGCACATGTTGATTGGTTACACAGGGCTTCAGAGACATGTCCCAAAACATGCACATGTAGATTGGTTACATAGGGCTTCAGAGACATGTCACAAAACATGCACATGTTGATTGGTTACATAGGGCTTCAGAGACATGTCCCAAAACATGCACATGTTGATTGGTTACACAGGGCTTCAGAGACATGTCCCAAAACATGCACATGTAGATTGGTTACACAGGACTTCAGAGACATGTCCCAAACATGCACATGTTGATTGGTTACACAGGGCTTCAGAGACATGTCCCAAACATGCACATGTTGATTGGTTACATAGGGCTTCAGAGACATGTCCCAAACATGCACATGTTGATTGGTTACACAGGGCTTCAGAGACATGTCCCCAAACATGCACATGTTGATTGGTTACATAGGGCTTCAGAGACATGTCCCAAACATGCACATGTTGATTGGTTACATAGGGCTTCAGAGACATGTCCCAAAACATGCACATGTTGATTGGTTACATAGGGCTTCAGAGACATGTCCCAAACATGCACATGTAGATTGGTTACACAGGGCTTCAGAGACATGTCCCAAACATGCACATGTTGATTGGTTACACAGGGCTTCAGAGACATGTCCCAAAACATGCACATGTTGATTGGTTACACAGGGCTTCAGAGACATGTCCCAAAACATGCACATGTAGATTGGTTACACAGGGCTTCAGAGACATGTCCCAAACATGCACATGTAGATTGGTTACACAGGGCTTCAGAGACATGTCCCAAACATGCACATGTTGATTGGTTACACAGGGCTTCAGAGACATGTCCCAAAACATGCACATGTAGATTGGTTACACAGGGCTTCAGAGACATGTCCCAAACATGCACATGTTGATTGGTTACACAGGGCTTCAGAGACATGTCCCAAAACATACACATGTTGATTGGTTACACAGGGCTTCAGAGACATGTCCCAAAACATGCACATGTTGATTGGTTACATAGGGCTTCAGAGACATGTCCCAAACATGCACATGTAGATTGGTTACACAGGGCTTCAGAGACATGTCCCAAAACATGCACATGTTGATTGGTTACACAGGGCTTCAGAGACATGTAGATTGGTTACACAGGGCTTCAGAGACATGTCCCAAACATGCACATGTAGATTGGTTACACAGGGCTTCAGAGACATGTCCCAAAACATGCACATGTAGATTGGTTACACAGGGCTTCAGAGACATGTCCCAAAACATGCACATGTTGATTGGTTACACAGGGCTTCAGAGACATGTCCCAAAACATGCACATGTAGATTGGTTACACAGGGCTTCAGAGACATGTCCCAAAACATGCACATGTTGATTGGTTACACAGGGCTTCAGAGACATGTAGATTGGTTACACAGGGCTTCAGAGACATGTCCCAAAACATACACATGTAGATTGGTTACACAGGGCTTCAGAGACATGTCCCAAAACATGCACATGTAGATTGGTTCGCAAGTTTTGGAATGCAATATGAAACAAACTCCTATACGTACTATACATTAGAACCCCTTCTGTCCGTCTGTCAGTATGCCTATAAATGCAACTTGTTAATTTTAGCGTTGAAGATTCGTGCGCTAATTCTGGAGGAATAAATTGTGTTGAAATGTATTGACATGACATGCGCAAAACCGAGACCTCTTTATAAGTGTTGACTCACGATGGTTGCTGAAATATGTCACAGAATACAAAACCATCTCTAAACATAGAGAATATGTTTTTCCTTTTGAAAATACATCATTACAAAGATATGGGTGTGTACGATCTGAGTTCGATGAATAAATCGTACTGAGTTTTTTTTATTGAGCTGCCGGTAGTCGTACCGTGCCTTGTATTCATATAAGTTTAGCATATTTGAATACCCCACCCACTTTTCTTAACGTTTACAACAAATTCGTACACACAACAGTAGAGTTGAATACAGCTCCATTGAAAGCAACTTTTAGAATGTTTGTCAAATACAATTTTATCACTTCATTCTCAATTTTATATCACATCTTTTCATATAATTTGTATACATGGGTTTCAGTCCTAACTGAATGATAACCTACCCCCTGTGGTGTTAAATGATGATATATCAGCTTGTAAGAATAAAAATAGGTTTAAACATACACTTCATAATTACATTCATTATACATATTGCGTATCATACATGCCCTTATTTGATATCAAATTGAATCAACAGATTTGTTACCAATAGTTGCAAATGCAGTAAATATTTATATATGTTTGATAATATGATTGCAGTATACGCACATAACAGAACAGAACGTGTATATCTGCGTACATTGTTTTGTCTACATAATGTTTAAGCCATATATACCGAGTGTGAACCTAGTTTACAACTCATATTTGTCAATCTCGATGGCAGCCTCCGGGTGCCTTATTCATATACATAGTAATACTGAATCTCAGACTTGGACTTTATAATGTGAACTGTACGTCTTTCTCCTACATTGTTATAACAATATACATTCAAATAAAACTTGGCATAAATGTACAGTGGATAACAACACTAATTCAGACAAAGTGTCATACGTTTAGATTTAATGAAAACGCAATGCAAGGGATTATAATTCAGTCTGTTTCAGTCTTACACTGTTTGTGAATATGGCCCCTGGGTTTATGAGCAGTACTCGTGCCTTATTCAGGATAGGAACAATCAAACCTATTTTATTGTTGTATTAAAAGTTCGTTTCTCCGTGACATTGTGTCTTTAATACGTTTGGATACCTTCATCAACAAAAGATCTTTTATAGAATTATAAATGAATTATTTCATATCTCAAATCCTTAAAGATAGTACCAATATTTCAGAGACATACAAAGTATTCTCGAGTATAGTCAACCAACGAGTCAAATAACTTACATCATATCTTTGGTTTTAAATCAAATTTCTTGCAATTATGCAATGAGTAACATGAGATATACGACCAACATATGATAGCTACTTGCTCGCATTGAAACGATCTGTACAAAGGAACAACACATTATTTAATTATTTCGAATAACAGATTGTTCTACCACCCTCCAACCTTGTCGTGACCACGTGCGCCGTAATGGAGCGTTTGATCTGTGTGAAGCCTGTATTGTAACTCATTATACTAATTAATTAATTGGACGATAACCTCGCTGTATGAAATAAAGACTTCACTTTCCTACAGCAACAACAACAACAATTAGTGAAATGTGTGTGGTATAATTAGTGTGGCAAAATTTGTGTGGTATAATTAGTGTGGTATAATTTGTGTGGTGTAATGCTTAAGTATCTATTTTATATTTTATTTCATGAGATACGGAGAATATGCGAGCATCAATATATTTTATATATCAAATTCTTATTAATATTTCAATTCTACCTCGATCTGAACTTCACAGATCAACATGGGGATACTTTAAAGATATTGCGTTAGCACATTACGAGCAAATTGTTAATACATGTAGTTCAATAAAATGCTTAATGCAAACATTTACAACGAGAGTTTATATTAGAAGCAATTTTCATATTAACTTTGTAGTCCTATGAAGTTAGGATCCAGTGTGATGAAACCATTGGCTGAATCATTCTCCGAGTCCGCAGTAGTGGTGTCGTATGAGGGTGTGCGAGTGTTACCTTTGGGGATAATAACCCTATACCACTATGTTGAGCGACCGACAGCACCACACCTACCTTATAATATATACACATACTCAAAGGCACAACCATTGTCTTCATATATGTTTGTTTCATTGCATCATTTACTTTGATTTTATAAACGTATACCCATTTATTTAAACTCGTCTGTGATGAAAGGGATATTATGATTACTCCCGAGTCTTTGGACAATCATTGTATTTTGGTGTCGTATAAGGAGACGTATTGTGACTTGAAGAGGTTAAAAACCACAACTTCCGGGTGGTGCGACCGACACCTTCTACATTTAACTACTTAAACAGTATGTTAGGTTTATCCCAAATCCCAAACTACAGCCCAATACGCGATTAAACGCACAGAAATCACAGACGGCTTTCAGACGGCTGCTTCTCACAAGATGACTCCGCAGAACTACGTCACTTTCCCGCAGTTTTAAAACCCACACGAACCAAGACCGGATTCTAATGTTACTGCTTTACAGCCCATTCATGTTCTTTCTTTATCACCAATGACAATATATTTCTCTTTCCCAACAGCATCGTGCTCATAATATGGGAGTTCAGTAGGTTCCTCTCATATTATTTATTAAACGTTTAAACGTTCTCTGGGTAATAACAAATTGGAGTAAGTTTACTCTAAATATCGATCACAGTACAGGTCAGAATCTCAAGTCAGATTCTTGCAGAAAGTTAAGTACGATTTAAATACAGCACATGCAATTTTTATGCTTAAAACATGCGATGCGGATTCACAAATCATTTTTGTAGGCTCCGCTGTAGTTACATGGTGACGACTGTCATTGCCGATGGTTCGCAATCTGATGACTACTGGAAATAAATAATTATTTGTTTTGTATCTTTTTCTTTTAATTGTTCAATGAATGGGTGATTATTAAATTTGTGTTGCCCGTACCATCCTATAGAATTTTCCATCTCTAACAGTTGTGCTGTGGTGTCTTGGGCGTACTATTCCGAACCCTCGGTTAATTCAATTTAGGCGTTTGCTTAATTAGATTTTTAGCTCAGAATTGATAGACGCTTGCTAACTAATTGAAACGATGTCCTGTAATGACAACTGGGGATAAAAGTGTGTGGAAAGTGGGAAATGGCACTTTTTTATTTTTTTTGCAAAAAATGCATTTTTAACTTCACATCTAGACAATTTAATATCATTCGGTTTAGACACACGTGTCGTTGGCTCAAACACCAAGAATGTAACAGTTATGGAAAACACTTTACGCCCATTAATTCAATTTAATCAATACCATTTTGATATCATTAGCTGTAGACTTAAAAGATAACATCATGCATGAAACACTATTTAGAAATAAAATACTCTCGGATATTAACTGATGCTTTTAGCGTCCACGTTTCGTCTCAGGTGTTTCCTATCAATAGTCTCCTTTTGTGGAAACATTATATTGGAAGTTATAGACAAGAACGATATATGAGAATATTTTTATAGAAAACAAACAAATGCGAATCTTTAGTAAACATTTTGTTTGTACATCTTTAGCTATCTTTAATAATAATCTTTACAACTTTTCACTTTGAAAAATTAAACTATGATATGGAAACAGTCCACAAAACGTTTGATCCGATAAATCGCCCCCTATAAATCATATTCTATCACATTAAAGCCTCAACTCTGACCGATAACATCCGAAACACTCGAATATCGCTTGTATTGTGACGCCGACAATGTCGTAAAGATTTACTTGATTGTGTTCGCACTCCCTCCATCAACTATCAGTTGTTATAAGACCTGTATTATATATATATCTGGTTACCATGTTGAGTCAACTCGATACCAATCCGTAGTTCATTGTATGGTGGTTTTGTATTTATATGACTCTATAAAATAATATTTAAATGTATACCCAAGAATCTATTGTAGCGGCAATGACTTTGCTTTTCCTTCGTTTAGGCTTCTTTTTCAGATTTGTGGTTTGTGCATCTGGTCGTGTTATGGTGTCGCGTGTATTATGTTTGTGTACGAGCCACGGATAAACGCTTGTCGTGCATTGCAGGGTTCTTTTTACGTATTTCATTATCTCGCTGCTCCAATATATTCTAGACAGAAAGCTTTCTCACAAGTATAAAAGTAATGTTAAGTGTATATTCATTATAGCGTCACCCCTATTTAAAGGGCAAACCATTTCTGACTTATGAAACACCTACTTTCGGAGCCGTTTACATCTCAAATCCTATCCTTTAATGCCAGGAACCAGGCAGGTAGGCACACGGTTACCATTATAAGCTGGTGGCTCCAACCGGGATTCGAACCTTCGACCTCCCGCTCCCAAGGTGGATGCCTTAACCACTCGGCCAAGAGAGACAGACTTAATGTCCGGATTAGCAAAACAGTTCTTTTCAATTTTGTGTTGCATTTATTACCACCTGGTGCTCAATGAAAGACATGTTCAACCAGGTTTTGACTTCAGTATTTCATGTTCAATAACAGACTAAGTAAATAATAGTTCATTTTTCACCTGGATGGTAATATAAATGGAATTTTAATGACGTATAATCAACTTCTACTATTTCATTTAATATCAATCACTGAATAAATGAGAAATCGATTTGCTTAAGCCTGTAAAATCTAAAATGTTCCAAATTATACGATAGACTGGACATCGTTATTTCGTATCAACAAAATACTGCTCTCTTGGTCTCCTTTATAGCTGTGTCTGTTTTTATTTGGTGTGCATGATAACAACTGATTACGTGTTTAAATTATCAAACTAAAAATCTTGGTTCGCCCGTCGTCTGCTCATTCAGCAGGACACGCAAATAAAATGTTGACTGTTTCTCTGTTCCAATAAGACAAAAGTTCTAAATTCATCCGGATTGGATTTTATTCTTCTCCGATTAGTTCTAAGAAAATCTTTATTAATTTAAAACTTCAATGTTGGATTCCATTATGTAATGTATTTGTGATTTTATATAAATATAATTAACTATTTATTTTCTAAATTTTCACAACGGGGGATCATGTTCCTGAACACTACAAAGTTTTGGCCGCCCTAACAGTGTTTCCGTATATACAGAATCGTTGCTCATATTGCCGTCTTGGCGCATTGATTTTTTCTAGAAATTAATAAAACTCTTTTAGGCCCAGTTCGTCAACCAAAATTAGACATGATATGTCAGCGATGTCGGGAGAGTCTTTTATGAATGATGGGAGAATTAATTCCGGAGACATGACAAACACGTTTACGGTCAGCCATATTCGTCTGCTGCTCAAAGGCGACAGACGCTTGAATTTTTCAAACCCTTCAAGCGTCGTAAGGAAAAGAACAGTCGAACGTTACGAAGCCTTAAACATATGCTATCTTTACTATTGCTTACAGCAATTAACCTTTTTTGGGGGAGACCAAACATTCACCAAACGACAGACCAATCATTGCTATAGGAGCATTCAACGCAGCCCAGAAATGCACCATTTGTTCTGAGAATAGGGTAAACGCTTGTCATATTTCTCATAAGTAGTTGACGTTTGTCGGCCAAGATCGTGTTCATAAACTGCAAACGTCATTGAAAATAGAACGCACTGACACTGAGAAGGAAATAAGAACCACCACGTGCGTTTGCGCGCCAAAATGAAAATGTTTATGGTCGCCATGTTAGTTGGACAAGGCTCTCCTGAACCATGAATTCAAACATGCTTTGCTCTGATTGGTTACCTCTTCTGACGTCATATCTTCCAAAAAATAATGAGAATCCACCAAATAAGTTTATATCTTACTGAAACATTTCTCAAATTTAAAAACAGCATAACGAACTGGTGCAACAACAATAACGCTATCTTCCAGAATGGTTTTGACAGAGACAGATAGATATACTCGTAAACAACAAAACATAGAGGACTAATCAAAACGTCTTCCATTGTATAAGTTCGAGTTAACCTGTGAATGTTGAATAACAACAGCTATGTTTCCACAGAACTAGGTAACCAGTGGAATACAACTAGCAGTTAATTTATCATTCCCAAACGAGCCTTGAGGAAAAGTATATTGATAATAGTTCTAGAAGTGAAGTAGGCCAGCTATGTGGTATTGCAATTAAACCAATACCTTAATAAACAACTTGAATGCATAATTTATAAGCCATCGAAGGCGTCAAAGTTGGTCTGTTTGTCCGAATATTTCGATATTCCGATATTTTATCTTTTATATTATACAAGAGTTTTTTTAGAAAAGTTGCCACCAGTGGATGCATGCGCATTACCTGTTTGACAACACTGCATGCGGTTCATAAACTATCTGAACTATTGCTGACCAGCCAATCGAAAGTTTCTGCAGCCGCAATTCAAATCTATGTTCTAGCATCTTTGAAGTTATATATTTTCAGCATCTTACAATATTAAAACATGTAACTGTACGTATGCCTATTGTCAGAGAATGGGCTTGCCACGCCCACTAATTTTCAAGGGGAGTAACTGTAGATATTATGACAGTTTTAATTAGTATGCCATTTTAACCCGAATTTTGTTTGAGATTTACAAAATTCTTTGTGTCATTTTGTTTGAAGCGTAATGGGCGATGAGACTGTGTTTACGTATAGGATATGAGGTGTCTGATTTCTAATAATATTACCTATCAACCCGCTTCTATAATGATAAGAAGCTAGATTTAGGATAAGTTACGATACGACATTATCACAAAAAAACATTAATGACACTTTTTTATTGAACATATTAACTTCAAGGGCACTACGTGGTGATATTATCTTTATACGTTTGTAATTTGATAACTAGATGTCGGGCGATAATT
This sequence comes from Mactromeris polynyma, assembly GCA_032209605.1. Lineage (NCBI taxonomy): Eukaryota > Metazoa > Mollusca > Bivalvia > Venerida > Mactridae > Mactromeris > Mactromeris polynyma. The sequence continues at coordinate 31,402,183 of JASFXZ010000004.1, read as the reverse complement.
AATGTGATCAAGTTTTTAATCTAAAATTTTAAGATTTTTTTTGTAATCAAAAAGTATATTCATTTTTGTGAACACAACTAATCACCATAATAGACAAGACATTAAACAAGTCGCATAATGAATGTCTTTCAGCGTTTCTTATCTCGTGTAGAACTGCTTTGATGCCAGGAAATGGGGATGGTATGTTTGAGTTCCCTTCCAAAGTGCAAGGACAGTTTTTGGTTCAAACCTGTATGTTTGCGTCAGTTGCTTTGCTGATAAGTAATTGACCCCCGTCCCTTAACCTACATAGGTTCCCAAAAGGCCTTAAGGAATGGGAGAATCATCTCGAGAAGGCTGAAACAAACTTAAATAGTACAAAGCGAAGTTACATATTAAATCATTGCATTTGTATGTCATATTTAGCACTCCGTCGTGTTGACCACTGTTTCGATATTGATGTATTTGTTGCACACAGCGGTCAGTAAAATGTCCAACCAGTATCGTTCCTGGTTCCTGGTTTCTAATAACGGATTTGATGTTTAGAGCTCTTCCTAACATACTACTGTTTTACTAAAATCCCGACTCTGAGGGCAGTATTTAGACAAACATATTATACAAAGTGTTTAATTTCCTTGGTGCATCACTCCACTCCCCCCTATTGTAGTATCAAGATTGATGGTGAAGTTGTTATAATCTAAGCATTAGGGACTGTACCAATTCTTGACGTAAACCCTTAACTTACAAAATGCAATTCTATGTCTAATCGTCTATGCATTAAACGACACATATATTGGGATTTTATTTATGCCAAAGTATGATCAATTCGTTTTCTTGGCATCATTTGAGAAAATTATACCGATTTTCTGGTGAAAATGTTACGAAATGCCATAATATTCCCTGCCGGGTTATGCGAATTATTAGTCTTTGATTTAAAAAGAGAACAGAATACAATTCAAACCTAACATCCACTTCTTTACGTCAAAATGATTTATACTTTCGAAATTTGCTTTGTTGAAGATTTTGATGACTGGCAAACGACCAAATCAAAAATGACAAAATGGGGGGAAAACTCCAAACATAGAAACGACAGGAGAAATTGATTTCCTTGGCAAGTCTCTGGGGGAAAAGACCAAACTACGATAGAACACGCGAGTTAGTGTAAGGAAATTATCTCAAATTTCCTTCAAGAAAATTTTCAGAGATTAAACAGTTTTGCAAACACCGGAAATGAACCGGAAGTACTCTTCAGGGAATCAAGACGTGTTTAGTAAGGGTACTGGCAATTATCAATCCTTGCGCAGTGGGACTACTTTTTTATTAGCGCAGACGTGCTGAGGTCGCGCCTAACCAATCAAAAGCGGAGAATGATAATGTCAAAACAATATCTCGGAAATTAGATTTAATTGTCTTCCTTTGCTGGAATCGCACGTCGATTTGTAACCGTGACTTGGTTTCTAATAATTTTCCATGATCTGATTTGAAAACATTGTACGGTTTAGGTTCTATGATAAAGAACAATAGAATAAAAAGAGGCGCTAAATGTATCGTTTGGCTTTTTACGGAAATATGTTTTCAATTATAGAAACGAATGTGCATAACGAATAGATAGACGAATGGCGTCATTTAGAGTGAACGAACACTATAAAAGTGCTTAATTCTGGGGCAAACTTGAAATATTACGAATTGTCAGGAAACCTCAAATATGTATTCTTGATACATGGTGGGCACTTTACAAGTTTGAATATGCTTTAATAAATAATAAATAAACACAAATTACAGTGTGTAAATAATTTAATTTACGATTTATTAGGAAGAACAAGTTAAAGCACAGACTGCCTAGAACCATTATTATGATATATGAATATACAACATAGATGGTTCGGCGCAAAACTACTGTAATAGCTTATTTATCAAAAGTTACATTTTTTTTGCGTCAAGCATTGGATATTCGTTATTAATCATTAAACATTTGAAATTTCAAAAAAGGGATGTAGAATCGACTTTCGTAGCCAAAACCTTTTTGTAATTGTTGCCGTAAAAATCTCTCTCCATCATTGAGTAAAAATGGAAGCAGAGTCGTTTAACTCATTTCTATTCGTACATTGACATTAATGATAATATTGGACGACTCTAATCACACCGATTCGCTTTCAGCCATTATTCATTTAACTTTATTACAGTATTTGTTGCTAAAGGAAACGGTTTTACGGAGTTTTATCACTCCCGTCACGGAATGCTGGTTTACTTCACATATTTATTCATTACAGCGCGGCAGACAGCTTCAATTCGTAACGACCCCTCATAGTTCCTTAAACGATGGAATTAAATATTTACTTTGTAAGTTCAACAAAGTATCTTAGCATTAAAATTGAAATGAGTTTTTTTTATTGATATTTAAATAGCCGTTTTTGTGGTTTGAATGCATCATAAAAGTGTGATTATAGTTATAACAATAGTGTGATGTAAAGTGTGCTATCACAACAGCTTGATTTTACAACATATCAGCACAAAACTAGCGATATACTTGGACCAATAATATGAAATCCAACAAGTAAACAAATCGCTTCAAATATCTAAATAATCTGGTTCGATACCCGGGCCCACAATGTTTGTGATATGTAGGAGGGTTTTCTTATTGTTTCATTTTCAGTTTGCTCGTGCACTTAAAACGAGCGGGGAAATGACACAGGAACAAACATCTAGTACGGAAGACCCAAAAATGTCGGTCCAATTTCGCTTTGTTGATCGACATCCCAAACAGACATCGTCTTGAACTCTGTTCAGTGTATTGTTACATTTGTGTCATTTATATGACAAATAAAAAATAAAACGCAAACAGAATGGGACGGATTGAATGTTATATTATACACGTGCTTTGGTAGAGGTAGTTGTAAATACAGTACAGCCTCTCAAAAGCAGTTCTCTCTTGAGCAACCACCTTCCTTTCAAAAACAACATTTTTCCAGCAGTAAAACTTACTAACACTTCAAACTCTCAACAAAAGCCAAACTCCTCAAACTCCTCAACCCCTAGATGATGTTGTATGGAAAGATTGCACTGAGCTTAACATTTTCTGCAAGTTTAGTAATGGTGCTTATGTTGCCTGTGTAAGAGGTTTGCATCTAACACTTTGAGGTAAAATAACACAAATAATAAGACCACCATTGGGACCCTTGAACAAAAGGACTTTAATATTGAGGTTGAATAAAGAGCAAAACAGTGAAACTGGACTTGAAAATTGTTTTCTTAATATTGAGCGGGTCTTTAAGTGGGCTTTTATTGTTTACTGTTCAGTTTTTGATATATTTCGTATAGTAATACTGTGATAGTGTTGCTGAGGGCTTCAATGTTCGTCCAAATTTCAGACGCTTCCGCCCTTGGAAGATCTAGGTTGTTTAAAGTTTGAACTGAGCAATTAACAACACTCATTAAAGTTGAAGTCGGCTTACGTGTTTTAATAATGAAATCAACTTAAAAGCTATTCATTTATTTATAATATTAATGATGTATGTAAAGTGTCTTTTTGTGGTCACATTAGGCTCAGCTGGTTGAATGATATATGGTTGTATGAACCACTGATCCGAACAGCGTGAAAATAAAATGAAATTATCAACTGAATTTTTTATATCTGTGTTTGAGTTGCGTAAGGTCCACACATTAGTGCAAATTGTATTGAAGTATTTAATAAATTAAGTAATAGAGTGGGACAAACGCTTATGTTTCATATTCTCTGAATGTTAGTCAGATGTAGCGGAATAGGGGAATGAAAAAAGGGACCCATACTTCCATATCGCAGGAAAATTAATTAGAAGCTGCACATCACAGATAAGATCTGTTCGAAATAGGGTCTAAGCGTTTTAGTGAGGCACATCAAAAGCGTATAGACGCTTGCAGCTATGCCATTTGCGGAAAATATGCAATTTTCAAGAATGATACACATAGCTGAATTATTTATATTTTCATGAGTTTCATATGATACGACGTCCCATAGGTGCAGCGGTGACATTTTCTAGTCCAAGTTAGAGAAAACATTGCCTGGAAGCGAAGTTGCATTTGTGCATACCGGTCTGTGAAACATATGCCACGTGTCAGCGCTATTAGTTCACAACCAATCGGGAAAATGTATTTTATTGTTTACGAGGCGTTGTTATAATGTCTTTAGTGCACAATTTCCCACTTGAACCATGCATGTTGATGCACGATGGAGTGTGTTTAAATGTACAAATTTATCAGGAGGAGTCAATGTCACGAAAATGTATTATAATCCCAAAGGTGTCGGTGCAACGCATCGATGCGCACGCATGTGACCTTCTCTTCCATTCGGAAAACCGCTGGGGTGTGCAGATTACAGACCCAAGGCATATTTTACCGGCGTTACAATTGGCATCCTTAATTATATCACCCGGTTTGATGAAAACTTTTTATCGCATATAGTGTTCTAATGGGACCAATATTAAGAGCACTTTTTATTGCCAACACCGTTTGGATCGAGTCGTATATGACAGCAATTATTCCCAACGGCATTTGGGTTTGATTACGCCGCTTAATGTGGATCGTTTCTACATGATATAGGAACTCTTGTCGATCTATAATATCCACTTATTGTATTACATTTGGTCTAAACCCACCAAATCCCCGCTATAGAGGACCAATGTGACGATGTTAAATGAACGGCTGCAATTCAATTCAATTTCAATTCTAGAAACTTGCACCGATGTTAAGTAATATTAATCTGAAATCATTGATATTTCCTTAATTGTTTAATTTTGCAGGACCACAAACATACAATATCTTTGCACAAACTCAGTTTTAGACTGATGCATCTTGTCTGTATGTAGCAAAGTTTGTGGCGTAAATTATACTTCGAAAATTAAAACGCAATAAAACAGTGGAGTATAAGGTGATAGATTGACGCATGGTCCCCGGTTTATGGTCATGTGATGGACATTTCCTTGTTGAATAAGTAAGAAATGAAGTGTTTTATTTGCGATTCATAACTGCCGTGTACACAGTGAAGAATTTCATCCCGCCCTTTAAGGCGTTGAATGTGCCGCAATATTAATCAGATTTCATATTTCAACAAAATGCTCATGCGCTGACCGATTACTCTATGGAATCAATTAAAGTCAACACTCTCATTGAATTCATACATGCTGCTCACAAGTCCATGCATACTCGTGTTCAGAATCCTTAATAAAAACCGCTTAACGTCGTTTCCCCGACAAATTTCCATATTTATGCATAGTAGACCTTAATCATATATTTATATTATTCATGAAGTTTGTAATTCGCATTGTCCAAATAGAAATTAGCATTAGTTAGGAGCGATGAAAAGTCGCTAATCCGTCGCTTGCTGAATTTTAACACTAAATTAGTAACCGGAGAATGTAACCTTCCCGTGGAATAAATTCATGCTTTTCCACATCGTTTTATCATTTAACTGCAAGTTTTTGTTCCGAGTGAATGTTTTTTTTCGTTCTTCCTGGTGTAACTTTCGAAGGAAAAGGGAAATATACCATGAACATATATTCTGTGCATGGATTTAATGGTAAATTAAAATGTAATTCCAGGTCCGCCATTGCTGTGTGCCGTTATGTCTTGGGATCATTCTCGGCATCCGTGTACCAGCCAAGTTGAGATTTGTGGCTTCTGTTTAAAGTTCTTGGGCCGTATATTAACATAAATGTGTCGTTGGATAAACACGTACGCATATTTTGACGACGTAATTGGAGTTTTCCGCATGAGGTAAGATGTACGTAAGTTACGTAATTTGATTTTTGAATATACGAAAATCCCAACAAATGATATAGTTTTTTATTAAATTTGATTTATCATTTATTTTATCATATATAACTAGAGATTTTGTCGGACATGTTTTAATTATGTTGTAGCTCTACCCAGCAAATTACAAAAAGTTTACAAAGATGTGCAAGCAAAATACCGTGCATAGTAATCTAAGAAACAAGACCACACATTTTAACCTCTAAAGAAAAACGTACAAAATGAATCATTGAGACTATTTTCCTTATATGAATGGAATTAGCGCAAAATGGCCGACCTCAAAATTTCACATCGACCCACTGAAGCGATAAATGAGCTGTATACTGTTAACTACTAGCGTGTACAATCTAGTTAGCATCGATATGTTGGTTAAAGTTTGCTACTAGAATAAAATACTTACACCACCCTAAAAATGTTTGTTTCCAATAACTATACTCACATTATTTTGTAGATTCGATAAAAAAAATTGGCAATTTTAGATTTTTATACTAGGCAATATTATGCACGGAAGACCTTCCAACAGTCAGTCAAGCCTATTTATGTTGAGTCGTGGTACCACACACACATATTTATAAGGGTGCCCTTAGTGATGTTGAACTGATATTTACAAATTAAGTGTATATTAAGAAATATCCCTCAGGAAAAATAAACGTTTCTCAGGACAAGCAAAAAGTTTGCCGAGCGGACAATGGAACGTTTGCATGAGTTATATTACAGAATAATTTATTCCATAAGTACATGTATCTGGTTGTAAGTACATGTATCTGGTTGTAAGTACATGTATCTGGTTGTAAAATTAAAATATCAGTGTATCTATCCAGATATTTTCTTGGACTTTACCATTAGTTCATGAATGCTGGTCATAACAAGGTAAAAGTAGAACAACTGTAGATACATTATTGTATATCAAACTAGATTTACATTTTACGAATTAACACAGAAACACAAATTTATAAATAGAACTCACATTTAACTCGAGACATTCGATTAAATAACAATAAGACCATACTACATAAATTGTTCATTTCGGTACTATGACCAATCCACCAAAATTGGACACTGTACAATTGGGGGGGGGGGGGGGGGGGGAGGTTAAAGTACAGAATAGTTTACTTGCCATTGTACCCTTTCGTGACAGGTGTGAGCAAAAATCGATTTCAGATCTACTCAAGATATATATTGTAGTCCGAAAAGGGGAACCGTAAACAAACCATTTATTAAGGATGGCCTAGCTATTAAACATGTACATTGTTTTAATTATTATAAATCATGATACTCGACAGTCGATGATCACGTGACTTTATTGTACCATGTGCGTGTACTGGCTTCATCAAGACGTTCCCCACAGCCACACGTGAATCAGCAACCCATGAAGAACGCGATTCTTTAATCGTATCATTTATGCGTATAATTTTCTGATACAAGTACCTTTAATTGATTTCTTAACAGTTTAATGTCAGTGTGTGATTCTTTTAGAAAATAATCCAGCGCGTAATTACGCTTTTCATCATTCTAGCAGTTTATCAATTGTTCGCTGTTAACTTGGGCGGATATAGATTGTCATTTATCTGAGTTTATTGCAATTTGATATCAATTACCCCGTGTGTCTTAATTAAGAGAATCATCGAGCAATTAAAGCTTTAGATCCCAATATCAGTTTATAAATAAGTAACAAATTATATCTACAGAAATGCCATTGTCTAATTTACGCCCGTTTTAATAACATTATCAGTCCGGTTATGAGGCGAATTAAGAATATCGGTCTAACTTTTCTTCATCTTAAATACCCAATTTATCACTTTATCAGACAAATTTAGGGGGCAAAGAGTATTTATGACCTTATCTACCCCCATCAATTGCGTTCTTTAGCGGGTCCAATGCTATCAGTTCTATTACTCCATATTAGCCTTATCTCCGGAACATGCCGGATCGCCGAACGCCGCCATTATATGCTCTTTACGCGAAATGAGGCATAAAGATTGCCTTTCTAAGCCTTTGCTTTAAGCCTCGATGGGCAAAATTACGTTGAAAGCCCTTAAACGATACTAGAACGAGATAATGGTGATTGGGTGCCCACGTTCAAACAAAACCGCTATGTAATTACTTGATAAATTACATTCTTAGACGTCGAAATCCTACAGGCGTTTGCTATGTAATATTTTCAAGCGTTTGAGATTTCCGTGATTTATCGTGTTAGCAACTGTCATATAGAGAGGGATTTTCCAGGAATAAAAAGCCATGATTGCCGCTTTAGACTTATGATTAAATGACTAATAGGATAATTTCAACTGATTATGTCGGCAGAAATAAATGGTGTCGGTTGTAATGGCTTTCTTTTGATGTAGTAGTTCCCAGCAATTGCAGACTGCTCATAGAGATTGTGAATAGAATTTTTGTTCGTGTTGAGAAGAGCAATCAACAAGAGTAAAAATCTTGTTACCCTCAGTCTCTTCCATTGTTGTCATAGGAATTACTTCAAGAACAGAATGATTGATTCACTCTTAAAACGCAGCTTTTTGTAGAAAAGACCGAACTAACCATGTCATTAGCGAATTTATCTTATTCATACCAAGAAAATGTTTCTTTTCAGTATAGATGGTATTCATCCTCAATGTTATACATAAGTAACAATGTTTGCATTTTTTCAGATATTACTTCGAAGTCGAAGCTGTCTGATTGAAATTGATTAAGAAAATTAAATCGTTAACGTGTGATATATTTAAGATATTACAGGGTTGTATGTTTGGTGGCCCATGTTGCAGAAGGCTAAACAAGTTTAATTCAGTCGAAATCTGCGACGCCATAAAATCTGCAACTTCTCAGTTTCGTGACCAAGCGCCGAAGTTCTATTATTCTAATGAAGCTCTTATCTATCTCATTTCAATTTTGAATCTATATACAACATTACAATTCCAAATTTAACATAATACCGGTATTGTATTCCAGTCAAATATATTATACTCCGTAAATTTTGTTTATATCAGATTAATCGTACTTATAACATTTTTGACCTGCTGGTTTTAATTTTAGATTGGATTATTAAATTTTCGCAAACATGATCAATGCTATTCATCGGAACGCAGGCATTTTAGTCATATTTAAATCACATATTATGGCGCTTTGCATAGGAAATAGTTTGCTGGAGCAGAAACTTGATGACCAACAGTACACATAGTTAACAAAGGACCCGTTATGAACACATCATTTTAAAATAAAACTGACAGGCCAATACATCCTCTAACTTTACATAACAATTTCACCGAAAGCAAAAGCAATCTTGGCTTTATCCTGTCCAGTTAACTTACGAGAAGAAGTCGAATAAAACGACCACAATTTGTTGTAATCAGAAATTCTAAATCAGTACACGTTCCTTCAATTTATCAGTTAAGTAACAAACGTAAAAATACGCAGATCAGAACTTCCCTAGATATGTTCAGACTAAACACACAGGGAAAACAATACCATCACGAACCAGGTAGAACAGCCAGGGAGGGGGGACAATACCATAACGTACCAGGTGGAACAGCCAGAGAACGGGGGACAATACCATAACGAATCAGGTAGAACAGCCAGGGAGGGGGGACAATACCATAACGTACCAGGTGGAACAGCCAGAGAACGGGGGACAATACCATAACGAACCAGGTGGAATGTCCAGAGAACGGGGGACAATACCATAACGAACCAGGTGGAACAGCCAGAGAACGGGGGACAATACCATAACGAACCAGATGGAACAGCCAGAGAACGGGCGAACAATACCATAACGAACTAGATGGAACAGCCAGAGAACGGGGGACAATACCATATTTCTAGGTGGAACAGCCAGAGAACGGGGGACAATACCATAACGTACCAGATGGAACAGCCAGAGAACGGGGGACAATACCATAACGTACCAGGTGGAACAGTCAGAGAGCGAGGAACAATAGTATAACGAACCAGGTGGAACAGTCAGAGAACGGGGGACAATACCATAATGTACCAGGTGGAACAGCCAGGGAGGGGGGACAATACCCTAACTAACCTGGTGGAACAGCCAGGGAGGGGAAGCAATACCCTAACGAACCAGGTGGAATAGCCAGGGAGGGGGGACAATACCCTAACGAACCTGGTGGAACAGCCAGGGAGGGGGAACAATACCCTAACGAACCAGGTGGAATAGCCAGGGAGGGGGGACAATACCCTAACGAACCTGGTGGAATAGCCAGGGAGGGGGGACAATACCCTAACGAACCAGGTGGAATAGCCAGGGAGGGGGAACAATACCCTAACGAACCAGGTGGAATAGCCAGGGAGGGGGGACAATACCCTAACGAACCAGGTGGAACAGCCAGGGAGGGGGAACAATACCCTAACGAACCAGGTGGAATAGCCAGGGAGGGGGGACAATACCATAACGAAACTGGTGGAATAGCCAGGGAGGGGGGACAATACCATAACGAAACTGGTGGAATAGCCAGGGAGGGGGAACAATACCCTAACGAACCAGGTGGAATAGCCAGGGAGGGGGGACAATACCATAACGAAACTGGTGGAATAGCCAGGGAGGGGGGACAATACCATAACGAAACTGGTGGAATAGCCAGGGAGGGGGGAAAATACCATAACGAAACTGGTGGAATAGCCAGGGAGGGGGGACAATACCATAACGAAACTGGTGGAATAGCCAGGGACGGGGAACAATACCCTAACGAACCTGATGGAACAGCCAGGGAGGGGGGACAATACCATAACGAAACAGGTGGAACAGCCAGGGAGGGGGAACAATACCCTAACGAACCTGGTGGAACAGCCAGGGAGGGGGAACAATACCCTAACGAACCAGGTGGAACAGCCAGGGAGAACGTCTCCAAAGTAGATCTTTCTTGAGCTACAACATGTCTTCAACAATAATATCAATGTTGCCTGCAGTAAGAATGTTCTATCAACTTTACCTCTCTTAGGTAACATCCTCTCAACAACAGCCAAGATGTGTGTCTTCCAGAGGGCGTTGTTCAGGAAATGTTGCGCTATATTATATGGAAGAACACTAATACTCTAGTTTCACCAATTCAAACCTTTGAACGTTGTGCATTTTGTCACAGTTCGAGTTCTATACACATTTCTTGATGAAATCTGCGACCTAAAACTAAATTATAAGGCATTCAAACTTTGAGCGAGAGTCTGATCTTGTAAAACAACGGCAACATTTAACTTTTTCATTGAAGCAATTATAAGTCTATTTATTGTAAGCAAATCTGGTGACACATGAAGTCGTAGAATGTCAGGGTATAATTGAAGCACACTGCCTGTGTGTCTTTATAGTGAAGTCAAAGGGCAAAGCAACAACGTACACTTTAACACATACTTAATTTTTACTGTCGTAATCAAAAGCACATGAAAGTGAACATATAATCGTTTCTGTTGTATGTACTCGTATATAACAAGTGCGGTTTTATGTGCGTGCACAAATGTGGCATTTAAGCATTTAAGTAATGGTCCGATATCTTTTCATTAAGCTTTATAATTTCTTGGGCTGAATTTGGAAATAAATCACTCAGCGATGGCCGTTCCATTATTGATAATATCAGATTAGGAGTCTTAATTTGTACAATTTCAACAATTTCAAACATTAATTATTGGGTAAATTAAATTAGGACGATGCTGGGAAGAGCGTATGGGCAAGAAACGCCACTTTACTTTCCCAAAATCCGATAAATTGAAGTCTTAAATTGCTAGGAATCGCACGAGGTTGCCATCCACTATTAATCATCCTGTTTAAGTGGTTATTGCAATAAAAAGAAAGTTGAAAAGACAACGAATGGATTCCTTGTCTGGCAATAAGTAGCCCAGAAAGGAAATGATGACAAATGAATAAGTGGTTCTTTATTTTGATGCGTGCGCAGCCGTTCTTTGTCGTCTGCCGTGATAATGTATTTTTTTATTCCTTGATACATTAATCGACCAAGAATGTATTTTTTAACATTCTTAAATGTCACTGTCAATAACTTAGTACCTTCAGTAAGACGAATGCAGCTTATTATGCAATAAGGGATTTTTATTAAGCCACAACCTGTCAAGTTCGCATTCCAATTTTATGATTATGGAATGATATTATTAGCGGTTCATTGCCTACACACAGAGGCAACGATATTGAAAAGATGAAAACAAAGTCATATTTTCATCGTATAGCATACGTTCCTTGTTCTGTGTTTATGATTGGTATTCCTACATACGTTCCCTGTTCTGTGTTAATGATTGGTATTCCTACATACGTTCTTTGTTCTGTGTTTATAATTGGTATTCCTACATACGTTCTTTGTTCTGTGTTTATGATTGGTATTCCTACATACGTTCTTTGTTCTGTGTTTATGATTGGTATTCCTACATACTTTCTTTGTTCTGTGTTTATGATTGGTATTCCTACATACGTTCTTTGTTCTGTGTTTATGATTGGTATTCCTACATACGTTCCTTGTTCGGTGTTTATGATTGGTATTCGTTCATACGTTCATTGTTCTGTGTTTATGATTGGTATTCCTACATACGTTCCTTGTTCTGTGTTTATGATTGGTATTCCTACATACGTTCCTTGTTCTGTGTTTATGATTGGTATTCGTACATACGTTCTTTGTTCGGTGTTTATGATTGGTATTCCTACATACGTTCATTGTTCGGTGTTTATGATTGGTATTCCTACATACGTTCATTGTTCTGTGTTTATGATTGGTATTCCTGCATACGTTCTTTGTTCGGTGTTTATGATTGGTATTCCTACATACGTACTTTGTCCTGTGTTTATGATTGGTATTCCTACATACGTACTTTGTCCTGTGTTTATGATTGGTATTCCTACATACGTTCATTGTTCTGTGTTTATGATTGGTATTCCTACATACGTTCTTTGTTCTGTGTTTATGATTGGTATTCCTACATACGTTCTTTGTTCGGTGTTTATGATTGGTATTCCTACATACGTTCTTTGTTCGGTGTTTATGATTGGTATTCCTACATACGTTCTTTGTTCTGTGTTTATGATTGGTATTCCTACATACGTTCTTTGTTCGGTGTTTATGATTGGTATTCCTACATACGTTCTTTGTTCTGTGTTTATGATTGGTATTCCTACATACGTTCTTTGTTCTGTGTTTATGATTGGTATTCCTACATACGTTCTTTGTTCTGTGTTTATGATTGGTATTCCTACATACGTTCTTTGTTCTGTGTTTATGATTGGTATTCCTACATACGTTCTTTGTTCTGTGTTTATGATTGGTATTCCTACATACGTTCTTTGTTCTGTGTTTATGATTGGTATTCCTACATACGTACTTTGTTCTGTGTTTATGATTGGTATTCCTACATACGTTCTTTGTTCTGTGTTTATGATTGGTATTCCTACATACGTTCTTTGTTGTGTGTTTATGATTGGTATTCCTACATACGTTCTTTGTTCTGTGTTTATGATTGGTATTCCTACATACGTTCTTTGTTCTGTGTTTATGATTGGTATTCCTACATACGTTCTTTGTTCTGTGTTTATGATTGGTATTCCTACATACGTTCTTTGTCCTGTGTTTATGATTGGTATTCCTACAATTCAACAATGCACTGGTCAGATTAGTAATTGCCATTTTCGTTTGAACAGTGTAGTACTGTTTTAAGTTTCATTTCTACTGAACTATGTTTCATGTGTTTTAAAAAGTGTGTTATAATATATGCATATAATAATATAAGTGTTATAATATTTGTGTTATGATATATGTGGTATTATATATGTGTTATAATATTTGTGTTATAATATGTGTTATAACATATGTGTTATAATATTTAAATTATAATATATGTGTTATAATATATGTGTTATAATAAATGTGTTATAATTATATGTGTTATAATATATGTGTTATAATATATGTGTTATAATTATATGTGTTATAATATATGTGTTATAATATTTGTGTTATAATATATGTTTATAATTATATGTGTTATAATAAATGTGTTATAATTATATGTGTTATAATATCTTGATAAGAAAACGTTCTGGTGTGTTAACACTGCATGCCGCTGGTAGATAAACGAAATATCAGATATGTTCATAAAAACAAACATCACGTTATGTCCAAGTACTCTTAAAATTGTCTAGCAACTATTACATTCGTTTCAAGTTTGTATATAAACTGGGTTGTTTCCTCAAAATAAATTAAACAAGTGCAATAAATCAAACCATCAAATTTGTGATTTGCTGATTAATTAGGTTACAATATGCATAACGATATTTTCTTTGCAATAATTTGTTTAATCATGTGGGCAAATCAGCCATAATTCACACTCGAAAAAATCACATATAGGAAAACATCTCTTTGCGACCATCTCGAAACAAAAACCACCTTATTTATAAGACCGTATTATCATGGACCAGTATTTAATATGTTCTTCCATATTTTAACTTGACAATCAAACCACCTCACTACTATGACCGACTTTCTTCACAACCCATAGTGGTCTAACAATTGAGGTTTCACTGTAATGATGTTAGCGTCTGTGTGGTGCTTGGTACGCACCTTATATGGTCATACAATAGTTGTAAGAAAAACTAATGACACATTCGTTTTGCTGCTATTGTGTTTTCTGCATTTCTGCAGTAATTGTCAATAGTTTTGGTTTCCAAATCATGAGTTATTTTATCTAAATACTTTATCATTCCATATTAAATGTCCTTACATATATAATTTTTAAAAAAATTAAAAATGCCTAAAAAGGAAATCTTCTAGTTCAAAGATATATTTTTAAGGCAATAAGCTGAAAACTTCAGATTCGGATTTAAGTTTCTAAACAAGGGTCAGAACTGGGACTCAATGGTAAAATGATCAGATCTCTGACCACTAAACGGCCACCGTAAAATTCACTGTACAATGAAAGGAACTGTTTCTGTTAAACATATACTAAACTGGTTGATATATTTTCTGACTGGATATGATGTAAAGAAAATCCCATATTCTGAATGTAATAAACCTGAATGGAACCAGTCTGGAAGAAGCAAAATATACGTCACACAGTCTGGTATTTAGGACAATTTCCGCTCAAAAATTTAATTTTACAAAAAGTGGACGAAAAAATCCGACTTTATTATTTTCACCATCCGTAGTCGTTGTTAGATTTCCTTGAATTACTAAACTAATCTCCGCATTTTTTACATCATTATCCAGAAATCCTTTAATGAGGGCTTGGAACTTCACAGAATTACGCCATATTGTGTCAGAATTAGTACAAACGATAGAATTTTATCTAATTGTGTTTGTGAAATTTGATTATCAGTCGTGTTTATGTCAGTTTCGGGCCGTCTGGAACACGTCCGGGGACACGGTGCAAAATAAACCATGACACTTCCAATTGATCCTGGACAATAAAGTGGGATTTTGAGACAACGAAGACTTCAGGGCCCTATATCAAAATGCCCTACACATGTAACCGTATAGGTCCTTACGGCGCGGTAATATGGGGCTAAATGGAATATGTTCGTGTTTTACGAGTGTGATATATGTGTTGAATATTAAGGATTGTCATTTCTGTTTTTGTGTTCCATTGATGGGCGTTAGTGAATGCTATGAACAAATTATACATCCTGAAAATATATGAGACGATTCCTTAATTCATCTTGGAATGTATTAATCTTGCATATAAATAATGTGAAATTCAATTGCCTTCTACAATTCTTTGCCAGAATCATTTCTTAGATTTACACGTCATTTATAAATGTCTGTAAATGCAAAGTAGAATGTTAAGTTGACGTTCAATATAAAATATCAGTTAGCTTCACTGTAATATGTGATTTATTTTTATTCCAAAAACTGAAAATGTAATCGTTTGTTACTCACAAAAATATCTATTTAAAGAAGATAGATCATTCCAAGAGATGAAACATTGTCGTCTGTATTTAGAATATTTCGACCGGAAGCAGTTGCAAATGCCACATGCCAACCCTGTCGTCTGCTTCAAACCGTATGATTATATACGAAATTGACGACAATTTGAACTGACTGGCAGGAAAATAAAGCAACATTTAATGTATTTTTGTAGAATTTAAGTGCCTCACGTTTTCAACTGCAGATGTACGTATTAATTTATTGCTAAAATAATTTGGCTGAACACCTTTGCTAGCTCTTGGTTATTTTTGTATCGAGTTGAGATGCACTACGCAGACCATTATATCAATGACAAAATGAAAAATAGCTCTTCAATGACAAAGGTCAGCCTCTCATATTCATTTCATTGATATGTACCCATTTGGGCGCTAATTCAATCTTAATGGATCGAAATTAATTTCCCTCCCACTTGATTGATCGCTCTCACTCCATGAAGGTCAGTCGCCGCGATTGCCGCCCTTGACTCGCCAGGTGTCGCTGTAAAGGTCATTTGCGCATGAGCAGTGAATCGGAAGTAAACATGAGCCTAATGACCTGACCAGGGAACACATATTTCACATTCGTTTGGCATTGACATTTCCAATTGCGTAATGAAATAGACGTCGAAAATATATGAGTATTCAATACGTTGCCATTGTAAATGACTTGAGCAATTTTGAACTGAATCTGCTGCTCGAAAATGTCGTCTGCTTTATTAAGTTGGCGTTTAACTAGGTATGCTAGCCCAGAAGTAAAATGTCGAAAAAAAAATTCAAAATTTATTAGCAGACGATATTTTACTTTACCTTTTGATCGGCAGACGAACGCAAAAATACATATTTTCGCACGTGACCGCCTTGTATCACGGTCCCTCTCTATGAGTACTGGACGGCCCATAAAACATTCCCAATGACATTTTTTGCCAAAAGAGGCGTTCGTGTAGCAGACGACATCAAATGAGATTAGTCTCACGAAGTGTCGGGGTTTATATGCGTTTTATTTGTGTTTATCTCAGCGTGTGTTCATAAAACATGAGAAAATGTTTGTATTAAACAACCGCTCCCTAGTGAACAAAAATAGATATTTATTGGCTTATAGGTGAACGAGTTTTCCCCAGTATCTAGAAACGTTTGAGTTGTTGTTATATTGGTCCGAGATAGAATGTGCTGTAATACGACGTCCAAATGTAAGCAAAGGCACTAGACAAAAGAGTTAACCCGCCATTTTGTATTGTGAGAATATTCACTGTATTATGACAAAGTGGCCTTAAACAAGAGATTTGTACAAGTTTACATCGATAGTGCCGTGTATCCGAATCATACATACCATATATTACTGCAATCAAACTCAACTGAAAATATATTCAGCAGATTTTTTAGAATTCATGTTCGAAAGAGTTTAAGTATTTGCAGGATAGCACTTTTGACCAGTATATAACCCAACAGTAGTTTATCTCAAGTAATGTGATGTTTCATATCTTTAAATGTTATAACAATGCAAATCATTTTAAGTACATATTTCTAAGCATATGTCAAGTGAAAGAAAATATATATATACCGTCGACATTACCGAATAAACTAGAAATAGCGGGAAATGTTGGGACAGAATACAAACTAATTATTTTACTATTGTAGCACATTTACCACCCGTGAACTGTTTCTTGTATTGAGCTGACCTTGAACGTACTTATTAAATGCAATCATCATGTTCCGTTTTAATAATTCTACCTATGAGTTTGTAATGTAATATTTCTTGCCGTACGAAATTCATTTCATACTCGATGGAAGACTTTGTTCCTAGTGATCGGACTTTAACGAAACCTAATTTATGCTAATAGAGAGATTAAGTTGTAACAGGGAATGCCACTTTCTCAAGACAAAGCCTCCCATCACAGATCCCTGGGAAAACAACAGTCTACAAAACATAAGGTACTGAGGAGGTGCAAGGATAAACATGTATGGGAATAGGGGCGCAGGAAATGGTCTGGTCGACCAAAAAGAACAACAAAGGAGAAATTAAGGGGTACACAAGGGGGAAATATGTTTTAATACATGGAATACATCACAGAACAAGTCAAGAAAGTCAGTAATAGTAGGCCACTTTACCAAGTAAACTAGAAACACTACTATAACAACAGATCATTCAGCATTTGTTACCCCTTTGATTACAGATGAGCAAACTATTGTCAAACATTCGGACAACTCGTATATTCCCATGTAATGTAAACTTTGTACATGGAATGAAAATGTAGATATATTTTTCTAAAAGCAATTTTCTGAACAACAAATGTTATCTACAAAGAATGTTATGCTAGAAGCTGTCATACGATTGTATTTTACCAAACTACCCGAGGAAGTGGGGATAAAATAAGTCCTAGTGCAGACAAGTGTGCCACGTGATCTCTGAGCAGACGAAATTGTCGATTTTATTTCTAAGCATACTTGAATAACATCTAATATTAAAATGTCTGGAGATTTGGTTTTTGATATTTTAAGTTATTTACAATTTTATTGCTTCTGTTTCGTGCATGCAGTAGTTACGAAAGTTTGAGAATGTGATTTTATATCAAAAGACAAGTACTTATAATGTGAATGCAGCAATATACATTGATTATCTTATACAATCATGTCTAGGTCACCATTAATAACATGTTGTAATGCGAGACAATGACCTATAATATTTAGGGCGATTCGTTTGTTCGATGTTTTATTTTTTTCTGTATACATCCGCTACGAACTAGGAAAAAGAAACGAAAAAATGTATGGTAGAACCTAGCACTGAAGTTTCGACATAACAAATATCCTTGGACATTATGAGTCTAATTTTTATCGACAATGTCATATAAAAGAATGAATTGTGACTAAAGCTTTACCATTTTCAAATACCTTAACTTCGTGTAAATGTTGGTCATAGTGTATATTATGACTTCGTGGGTACGTTACACCAGTCAGTGTTTATAACTGAAAACGTGAACACTGATATAATTATCTTCACTATTTATATTTTTAAATTTGAAAAGGTGTACTAATAATTATTAATTCATTACCCACTCTACTATACCAATGGGCTTATTACGTTGGATGATAATTATATACAGTAAAACCTCAATAATACTACTATCCTTGGGACCCTTGAAAACTGGTCTTCTTATTGAGGTAATCTTAATATTGATGTCGGCTAAAGAGCAAAATAGTAAAAATTGACATGAAAATTGTGTTCTTAAGTTTGAGGTGGTCTTATTATTGAGGTGGACTTTATGGGAGGTTTTACTGTAATTAACTGAATTGTTTCTGTGATGACCTTGTCAGAAATGTTAGCATTTTTGTAATGATCCTTTAAGCAGGTTTATCAGTAAGTTCATCGTATTAAAATGCTTCCATCATATCCACAGATCATATTAGTATAACATACTCGTAAGTCATCGATGTCTGTCAAACCCACACACACACAAATCCACAAAATCTTTCTAAATGAGTTTAACTAGAGTTACAAGATTTCAGTTTCAGTTATATACGTCATATCTCAATTTTTGATATGAAGATGGATTTGCCGAGCTATACTTTTCACAAGGGTCGACCTTCTTTGACAGTTCCAAGAGATCTCTGTTACATTTAGTGTGATGGCTAAAAGAATCGGTTACCAATTTTGATATATATCTCAATTTTACGCCTCGAAGATGGATGCTTTGGTCCTGCTCTTGTCACGACTCGTATGCATTTCTAGATTCTGTCAAAATAAGATAAATGGAGATTTCTTCGCCCTACAAGTAAAATCGATTTGGTTTTATGCAGATATAATTGAAAACTTAGTTCCAATTTTCCCTTGTTGGTTTCCTAATCCCTTCGTGGCTTTAGCCTGATAGGCGGAATCGACGTTATCTAACTTCTGGAAACGACCTTAGCTTCCCCCCTTCGATCGTTCTTTGAGAAAACACGTCTTGTAAGATGGCCTGAATTTCCTGAGATACAAAGAAAACTTGAGAAAAAATAACAACAGAATTGAATGGAAGAATGTAGTTGACTTGTTCGTTGTTTGTGTAAAGTCGTAGCAACATATAAATGGCTGAGTGGATTGTTTCTATCCTTGACGTTTGTCACAGATATATAAATAAAATTCCACATAGGCAAAGTATATGGATATAGGGACTGTCATTATTTAATTGACCCTTCTGGTCTAAGTCCACAGTACTCCATGCTCTCTTCATACACGTAATAAATTGTATCTGTAGATTTGAAACTGTCCATTACTGGTACACGATCTTCACATTCTAACATGTTTTGCATTTATTCAACAACATTTGGACCTCGTTTATTCGACAACCTTCAATCCGAATACATGGTATCGTCCGAAATAAGTATCACGTCCCAGTGTATCTTTCTAGGCACGTCGAATTGAAATGGGTTATTCGAAACCATGTATTTTTTTAAAATAATAATGAACGAGGTCCGACTGTGAATGAATCATGTTTCTGTCTCTGTACAAAAATTGTTTCGTGTTACCAAAGTTGTTTAATCCTATTTTATTTATTGAATGTAAGTTATTGAAGTTCGATCAATAAATATAGGTGCCAAAACCTCAAAGGCGTGGTTATAACTTGATAAAAATAACTTGATTATTCACACGTGGGTGTTCTAAGTGAACCTTACTTGCATATTCAAGTGCAGCGTAATAACCTAATAATTCTTAATTCACATTGAAAATAAATTAAAATTTAAGATATACCATTTTGCTTGTCCATTCCTTCCTTTAGTCAATTAATTTTATTTTAATTACTTTAATTAATTATGACAATAAACCATACAACTATAAATTCATAATTTACTCACTCACTCTGCCGTTTATTATTTTCTCTATTTATTTATTTTAATTATTTTGATATAATTCATTTTATTAATCTAATGTGCAGTGGCGGTGTTTTTCATTTTATTTATTTATTTTTGAAATTAAATAATTTACTTCTACACATGTTATTTAGTTTTTAGCTAACGTCTTTAATATGACTCATGTACCATGTTTTGAATATTCTAATACATTAAATTATTGTGCGAGTAGTGTATTTTGACCATGGCAATACAACCGTGATTAATTACTTTTTTCAGAATTTTTTTATATGGCATTGGAATCAACGATTAAATAACACTGCATCATGTAAAATTGGCTATCAGGATTGTTCTAACATGAAGGACCGAATCATATCATTTTTCAAAACGAAAATAAGAGCTATTAAAGACATCGTAGTATTGCCGTAAAATATTTATTCAACCTTTCTCCATAATCTGTCATCTTGTGATTACAAATGAATAAGTTTAACTACTGTAAAATTTGATTATTAGTGCGCTCATCTAACTAATTTGTGCCATATGTGTTCATAACTCAATGACAGTCATCTATAGTTGTTTCACACACGGAGACTGCGTGCGCCACAACGATATATTCGCATTTTGAATTCAATTTACATGTCATTATCCGAAAATCGATATCCGAAATGGTGGCTAAGACAGGATACCATTAGAGGCACTCCGAATAAGATATCAAATTCGTAAACCAAAACTTGCTACAATCGGTAAATAATGTGTCTAATTTTATTGCATTATAAGAAGGTTCACCATCCCCTAAGAGTGCCAAAACATAGTTTTTATTTCCACGAAAAACAATATTTGCATGTACATGTATACTGCTGTCGAGATTTTAAAGTTATGTGATTTTTCAAAAAATAATTTAGTTTAATTTCCAATCGGATAATCAGAAATAATGTTCAATCAAAACTGTGTTTGTGCCAAAGCCCATCAGTTTTTGGTGCTTAAAAGTATTCCTTTTATAATGTGAACTTCTTACGCGAATGTTTTGTAACATTATTATAACGAAAATAATTTTTAGTAACCTGATATTTGTTATAACTATAACTGCTACGGTTTATCATTTCTTTGTGATGTAGAATTCTTTTTTCTTAAAATTATTAATCACATATTGAAAGCCTTAACTATAGAACATCGTACTTAATTCAGACATCCCGATTGCACTGTCCTAGTGATTTAGCGATTATGTGATGTTGAGTGTTTGGTATGAATCTCCCGTCTGAAGTGACCACGCGCTATTATGAAATACCAATAATGATTCCCCAGAATCTTGTCTACAGTGATTAAAATGTACATTAAATCATTTATCACAATCGTTCCTAAACAAACAAGAAAATCGTCACAGTTTCATACAACTTGAACCGACTATTTGTCTGTTGACTAATTATCTTACATGTCTTTGCTAAACAATGTCGTCTTATTTGGATTTTGTCTCATTATTTCACCTCGATTTGCGCATGCGTACATCCTCCCCCATCGTTGCTAAACATCTACGTCTTATCCAATGGCTAACGTGAGTGTAGACTACAGTATATGTCCAGAACGACGTGCGTTCCTGTTCCCAGAACAAATGGACAAAACAGTCAACTAACTGTCCTGTCAGCATTTGAAACTTGAGTTAAAAAATACATTTTATTACAGTGAATGCGAATCGCTCTAATGTTCGTGCTTTCCGATTTTTCAACATGAATGATGAGAAGTTGTATTTAGAAATAAATCTGTAGAAAGCTCAGCAGGCTTGAAGTCCACTCTCTTCAGTTAATGAGTCCACACAGACAGTTTGTGTCAAATTAATTACATCTGTATATCAAAATTAAACTATTAAGTACAAATGTACGACGTTTTTCAAAGGCTAGTGTTTTGGTTAGATGCAGAAGTGGTAAGTTGCGTGCATTGAAAGTGAGAAAGCATTGTCATATATATTACAATGTAATTTATGTTCTAGTTAAACAAAATACTAACGTACTTAACAACGTTTTGAACTTAACCGTCCGTAGTTCCGTGCCACATAATGTGCACGCTGTTGGTCGATGCACGTCACATGACTCGTAGAGCACATTACACGGCCTTCAGTTGACATGGCTGACGTCGATGGTTGCTCGTAGAAACGACGACGTTAGCCTGGAGATTCGAATGTGTGGTTATGCATATTTTTATTCATGCACATATTTAAAACTTTTGTTGCCTCCTGAAAGCTCTCTATATACTTTTAATTCTTTTCAACAGATCAATATCATTGTCAGAGTAAATCAAGTAGTCTATATCAATTTTAAAGTCATTTAAATGCATTTTAATTCAAATACTTTAAAACTGAATTAATTTTAGAGCCATGGGTTGGTTGTATACGCGCGTTATCTCGAAATTACTCAAATTTTGTTTCCAAATAGACAAGATGATTTTATGGATATCGGTTCCATTAATATAGTGAAAACAGATATCTCGTATTTCTTGTGTTTTAAAATAAATTATCATTCTGTTTCTCATTTTCCAAAATTCTCAAAAAAAACATGTGTCTTGTTATCTTTTCACACACCAAGACATTAAATGCCGGATTTGCTATAAAATTATAACTTGCGCTACCCATGAAACAATGTTACCCGGATAACGTAATGATTATATTGTCTTATTTTGATAAAGATCCTTTAAATATCAGAAACCCAACGCCCGTACAACAATGCACGGCGTGTGGTTTTTACAAAAGATCGTTGCTACAGAAATCCCCAAAATCTCACCCGATTTGGCCTATTAAGTATTGTTCTCCTGTCCTGGCTGACGAGTTTGTTACAATGCATGAAAACTATCAACAATGGGGCTTTTTAGGGTCTGTTCTAATGAGATGGCAATCTGTGATGTGTACGAACTCATTCTAACAAGAGCTCTGTGATGTGTACGAACTCATTCTAACAAGAGCTCTGTGATTTTTTGGTTGAAATTCGAGACTATTTTTTTTATTCGTTTAATTCATCGTGTACCATTTATTGCTAATAAACAACATAACTTTGTCCATTTATCGCCTCTGAGGTTGTAAATTCGGCAGTAAGATTATTGTTAGACTCACCTACGCCGCACAATAAACGGGTGGTCGCCGCCATTAATCACGTGATGTAGTTAGACTGGGTTACTGTGGGACAACATGGGAACAATGGCGGTAATGTCAAGGAAAACAATACCGTCATCCTGCATGCAGGTGTTAAAATTTCAATTATTTCGACGCTATTCGTCAAACTATTGTAAATAGTGATTATTTTGATATTTAGATAAAATGATATTTTATAAAAAAACTAAACTGATCAAGTGTTTGAAGGTTAATTAGTATTTTTAAAAAGGTGTAATGTAGAGAGACAAAAAGTACATTTCAATGATAAAATAACTGTGCTGATATATTTAAATAGTATCTTTCTGAAAATCAACTGCTCCCCCATCTTCTATTTCACACGCCAATACACCTTTTGAATAAATCAAAGATTAAATTAAAAGATTATCAGAATTATCAGAAGTCTATGTTCACACGAAAAACACGATAACTATACGCCTATACATGTCATAACTGTGGTAGATGCGATCCTATCATGTTTGGTTTATATTTTAGCCAACTGACGACATTATGCTGGTACAATAGTGAAAGGGAAGTAAGAACTGAACTATTGCAAATTCAGAATTTATACCAAGTGAAGAACTTTACTAATTATTACTCAATTTTAGAGTTACATATTCCTATAATTGTACAAACAATAATTACATTTATCATAGATAAATTTTGATATGCGTGAGGAGATAAGAACGATTTTCAGTGCTACAGAATTCTTCGCCTTAATTTTTTACTCAGTTTAGTGACCAAACGTAACCAAACACTATTAACAAATTAAACAACTGCAACAATCGGTTTATTCACCGAAGGAATAGAATGAATTATTGTATCAACATATACATACATTAGACATGTACTCGTCAAAAGTGCTAACCCACCAGTAATGCATCAACTTGTTTCTAAAATCATACATTTTCTGTTGACTTTGGTAAGCTGTAACATTTACAATTCAAATTAACTTCAATATAAGCCTCTCATAATCACGATAATTTTCTTCGCTTAATGAAGACTTCTCAACAAATAAAATGTCGGTTTAGCTCTTTAGACCCGTATATAAAAATTGATGACGTATCGTACCATTGCAGAACTACTACACCACGTTGTACGATTGCAGAACTACTACACCACGTGTTTCCCATCATATTGCGAGGTCTCCGTACCACCAAGCCATATGTCATGTTCCTCGCATTTCTATCATTATTATGAAAATAAAACAACAAATTATCACATTCACATTCACATTCCAGTCATAACAACATTCACCATTTCAATCGTGCTTAAATATGAAATAAAGATCATTCAATTAAGGTATGCATGACTTGGCTACAAAACGCCAACAAATCACTAAAGGAATGTTGTGTCGTCTTTGACCGCAGAAATTCAATATGTTTACAACGCTGCCTTGTGTCAAAGACAATCGAACTAGCAATAAAAATTTGCATAATTTTCTTTCAGTCGAATACGGTCCTTTTCATCTCAATTGATCGAAACATGATATCGAAAACAAATGAATTTATTAAGACTAATTATAAAGCAAAGGACCATTGCTCCCTTCGGGGGACCGTGTGTATAATTCCAAGCAACATCCGGGTATTAATCAATTAGCCCCGCCCAGGACACTAAAGTTGACACTTTTCAACCACGTATTGAATTAGTTTTAATTGCAATGATACAGTTCATTGTAGAGATGGTATTCAATTGATTTCTCAAAAGTGTGTGTGGTTTTTATTCGAACTAGTTAGTCCAAAATGAATTTCGGAAAATAATGGATCACATTCGGTAGACAAAAAATATCAATTAAGTAGAACGTACACAGATTCTATTAGAATAATACTTCCTTAATGCATATATCCTAACGATACCATTATTTTCGTATTGACAAAAAAATAAAATTATTTCGTTCACCATAGCACAAACTATGATATGTACATATTTGTTTATCCTAATTTCTGGTAAACAAAGAAGTACACACTTGTACATCTATATAAATAATAAACGTTTATTTTGTTTCAATCTGAAGATGTGATACGTAACAGAACAGAACCGAAGAGAACAGAACATATCTTTTATTTCAAAACATTATATTTTGCAATGACATGTAAACAGATAATATTGATAAATGTATGTACAATGACGGACAATTGTAAACATAAGGCTTTGGGGGCAAACGTGGCAATAAAACAAAACATGTGGTGAAATTATATCATAATCCTACAAACACTGGTTCAATTGTCAATCATAAATTCATAAATAGCAATCAATGTTCTTATCATAACGATCAATAAAGTTAAATTATGGTTCAGTTATCATGTAAAATATAGAGTTTCAAAGCCAGATCTGCCACAGTGTCAAACATATACTGGCCTTTGTCAATAATTATAATTACTATTGTACAATTTTGTGCTGAATACTGTTTGTACTGTGTACACATGTAACTTTATACTATATTCTCTGTATTATATATGTGATTCATGGGCTTACAATCTTGAAATAAACTATCTATAATAGACATTTGAAGTGGAAAGCTTTGGGTATTATACGTATCTGCCAAATAAACTACAATTTCTTAAATATTTTATCTCATTGTAATAGAAATATAGTACAACACCAATTATCTTATTATGAAATAACGCCAATTACATTGCAATATTGTTGTGTCAAAGACAATCGAACTAGCAATACAAATATATGTATACACAAATACATCATAATGTGATGTGGACAAAATAACATAATTATATACATTATGATGTATTTGTATATGAATTTGTCAATAATAAACGTTATGTTCTGTTCTGTTCCCACAGCGGATGAGTCTTGTTTCTTGTTTTCATATCATCCAAACTTGAGGAATGCATTAGAAAAATAAATCTTTAATTCAAATTCATCATTCTACATATATCTTGTTGTAATTGTATATATTTAAAACTGGTTTGCAAAATGAATGTTAACATTAAAATATCCCCTTTATGCATGGATCTCGAACAAACAGGGTATCACTAACCAGATTATTATATGTCTGTGTCAATGAACTTTTAGTAAATAAAGAACAAACATGATGCTGCTAAATACCAATTATTCCCCATACATGTGGGTGTTACGTAACACGATATATGTTAACTATAGACTTCAGCCTTTATGTATTATGCCCTACATTTTTCAATAATATCGCTGCCATACACACTATACACCCGAGCTTATGTTTCATACGTAAATTACATGTAACTAATCTTTTATTTACATGGTCTTTGGGAACATACTAGTATTGGTTCAACATGTTTTTGCATTCAAGCTAAAACACTCTTGTATGTGTAATTATACAATTTTATTGCCGACGGTTGATTACATTTAATTAATATTCATTTAATATTGTTTCAAATATTTAACTGTTGAATAATAACTGCTTAGTGCAGTGTGGTTAATGTTTCGTGTTACATGTCTCCGAGTCGTCAATGAAATTCATACAACGTGTCCTTCCATTTTCTCGTAATTTCAATGTTAATGTTTAAACTAACTTTTTAAACCATTCACGGATAAATAAACATCGCTGTCCACTAAACACAAGTAAATGTTCAGCCAACTATTTCTGTTTTGTTGTTTATATTGTATACTTATAACTGAATTGTTTGATTACCCATATATGTTATTTGTCTGTCATATCATTGTCTGTTGTAACAGATGTAACCATGACCACAATAAAGTAATTTGTATTGTTTTGTATTGTATTGATAATTTGATATCTTTTAATGTGTTACACTTTCCGTGTTGGGTTCATGTAAGCAGGTCAATTACACGTAAACATTGAAATCATGTATAATACAGTAAACATTGAAATCATGTATGATACAGTAAACACTGAAATCATGTATGATACAGTAAACATTGAAATCATGTATGATACAGTAAACATTGAAATCATGTATGATACAGTAAACACTGAAATCATGTATAATACAGTAAACATTGAAATCATGTATGATACAGTAAACATTGAAATCATGTATGATACAGTAAACACTGAAATCATGTATGATACAGTAAACATTGAAATCATGTATGATACAGTAAACATTGAAATCATGTAAGATACAGTAAACATTGAAATCATGTATAATACAATAAACATTGAAATCATGTATAATACAGTAAACACTGAAATCATGTATAATACAGTAAACATTGAAATCATGTAAGATACAGTAAACATTGAAATCATGTATAATACAGTAAACACTGAAATCATGTATAATACAGTAAACACTGAAATCATGTATGATACAGTAAACATTGAAATCATGTATGATACAGTAAACATTGAAATCATGTATAATACAATAAACATAGAAATCATGTATGATACAGTAAACATTGAAATCATGTATGATACAGTAAACATTGAAAACATGTATGATACAGTAAACATTGAAATCATGTATAATACAATAAACATAGAAATCATGTATGATACAGTAAACATTGAAATCATGTATGATACAGTAAACATTGAAAACATGTATGATACAGTAAACATTGAAATCATGTATGATACAGTAAACATTGAAAACATGTATAATACAATAAACATAGAAATCATGTATGATACAGTAAACATTGAAATCATGTATGATACAGTAAACATTGAAAACATGTATGATACAGTAAACATTGAAATCATGTATAATACAATAAACATAGAAATCATGTATGATACAGTAAACATTGAAATCATGTATGATACAGTAAACATTGAAAACATGTATGATACAGTAAACATTGAAATCATGTATAATACAATAAACATAGAAATCATGTATGATACAGTAAACATTGAAATCATGTATGATACAGTAAACATTGAAAACATGTATGATACAGTAAACATTGAAATCATGTATGATACAGTTAACATTGAAATCATGTATAATACAGTAAACATTGAAATCATGTATAATACAGTAAACACTGAAATCATGTATGATACAGTAAACATTGAAATCATGTATAATACAGTAAACATTGAAATCATGTATGATACAGTAAACATTGAAAACATGTATGATACAGTAAACATTGAAATCATGTATGATACAGTTAACATTGAAATCATGTATGATACAGTAAACATTGAAATCATGTATGATACAGTAAACATTGAAATCTTGTATGATACAGTAAACATTGAAATCATGTATAATACAGTAAACATTGAAATCATGTATGATACAGTAAACATTGAAATCATGTATAATACAGTAAACATTGAAATCATGTATGATACAGTAAACATTGAAATCATGTATAATACAGTAAACATTGAAATCATGTATGATACAGTAAACATTGAAATCATGTATAATACAGTAAACATTGAAATCATGTATAATACAGTAAACATTGAAATCATGTATGATACAGTAAACATTGAAATCATGTATAATACAGTAAACATTGAAATCATGTATAATACAGTAAACAT
This sequence comes from Mactromeris polynyma, assembly GCA_032209605.1. Taxonomy (NCBI): domain Eukaryota; kingdom Metazoa; phylum Mollusca; class Bivalvia; order Venerida; family Mactridae; genus Mactromeris; species Mactromeris polynyma. The sequence continues at coordinate 31,373,110 of JASFXZ010000004.1, read as the reverse complement.
TGAAATCATGTATGATACAGTAAACATTGAAAACATGTATGATACAGTAAACATTGAAATCATGTATGATACAGTTAACATTGAAATCATGTATAATACAGTAAACATTGAAATCATGTATAATACAATAAACACTGAAATCATGTATGATACAGTAAACATTGAAATCATGTATAATACAGTAAACATTGAAATCAAGTATAATACAGTAAACATTGAAAACATGTATAATACAGTAAACATTGAAATCATGTATGATACAGTAAACATTGAAATCGTGTATGATACAGTAAACATTGAAATCATGTATGATACAGTAAACATTGAAATCATGTATAATACAGTAAACATTGAAATCATGTATGATACAGTAAACATTGAAATCATGTATGATACAGTAAACATTGAAATCATGTACGATACAGTAAACATTGAAATCATGTATGATACAGTAAACATTGAAATCATGTATGATACAGTAAACATTGAAATCATGTACGATACAGTAAACATTGAAATCATGTATGATACAGTTAAAACTCTTTAAAGACCACCTCGATGGTAAGACCTTCACAAAATGAACAACACAATTTTCAAGTCTTCTTACTGTTTTGCTCTTCATTCAACTTCAATATTAAGACCACTTCAATAAGAAGACATGTTTTCATGGGTCCTAGGGGTGGTCTTATTGATGTGGTTTTACAGTATTCTTGTTACATGACACAGGACCCGTATTCATAAAGCTACTAAAGAGAAAATTTTCCTTAGTTTTAAAATTTTCCTTAGATTTTATAGAATTTTCTTTGAATATTGGAAAAATTCGTAAGTGTTATTTTAAGGAGATTTCATAAAGATAAGGAATTTTCTTTCTTAAAATCTTAGAAGCTTTATGAAAACGGACCCAGATCTACAAATACGGTGCAATATATGTTGTTCTCTTTGCAGATTATGACCTGAACTGTGTACTAGATGCCAACTTTGGAGTTGATATAGAGTTATCGCTCTAGACGGAGTTTCAAATCCACAAAATATGAAGAAATAAAAATGGCTGCCAGAAATTCCATATTTTCTACGAAGCGGTAAATATCAATTGTTTGCTGACGTTTAGAACAGAAAACGTCGTCTCCATGGCGATGGGAATTAAGGAAAGGAAAATATACTTCAGTTTCAGGTTTATTTTTCCATAACTTCTGATTTTTGCCGGAGTAAATTGGCCTAATTCTGCCCAGTTGCTTTCAAACATGTTAGGTGAACAAAAGCAATTAGGAAATTTGCATATAAATTAGGTACGAGGCAAAGTTATGCCTAAACCAATTCGGTAGGTCCACGTCTTGTATATCCAGCATAGTGCTATCGATCTATCGTTTCCTTGCCCGCCTATCAGACCTAACAAGAATTAGCCAATCTCTGTGGCAAACTGTACGTTAATCTACATGCAAATGAGTCTTTCTTATTGGTGAGATATAATTGGCAAATGATTACCGTGAGGTGAATCGAATGTTATCTAAGGGACTTATACCGGACAGTAGATATAAATATGTTTTCCCGCATGCCTTCGAAGCAATTAATTCAATCTAAATTAAACATTTAGTTCGTCTTATACATATCTCCGAACGTAGAGATCTTTTTTGACAAAATATGGTTCCCACATTTACAATATTTACTGTCCTTGTTCGGAATAGTCAGCCATATTGATAGGCAAATTTCCATATACTTTATAGGGAATATAGTGTAAACGATGATAAACTAATCAGATATATAATTTAACTATTTCATTATGCTCATGTGGGCAAGTTGGCTCAGTAACTCAGTCACATGCAAAGTCTCTTGGTATTTACTCATCACATATTTGTCAGTTGTTTCTATAACGAGCTTATCAGTTTTGCCTATCAATTTGACTGATGATTAAGAACAAGGGAGGTAAATTTTGTAGATAAGGGAACTATCTACAAGTCTCGTCAGAAATGCGAATACTCTTATTGGAAAAGAATTAAATGAAATAATAGAATATTGACCTTTCAGTCTTCGATTTTAATCTGCAACTCTAACATTGGTAATGCAAAATTTGACATACGCATTTTGAATCAGAAACATTTAATAATCATCTGGTAAATTGTGTGCCATACAAGAAGCTATATTTCAGTTAATTTGATATGCAAAATGGGTTGATCTGTCACATTTTGCAAAAGATACGCGAAGTATTTTAGTGTTTAAAAATGCTGAAATTCAGAAATTTAGTATTGGATCTTGTTATCATCGACATATACAAATAACATTTACATAAAATGTAAAATTATCCACTTGTTTGTTTTTCTGTAGTTTCGAGTTGAAAGAAAAAACAATTTAAAAAACTTAGGTAACTCAGGACTGAGATTCGGGCAAAGGACAACGTCTCACTTTCATTCTTCATACATATCAACACTATCTCATTTCTCTAGATCGTACCTCAGTTGTATTTATGTACGAGTAATCAATTTTTTCAGGTATAACTTCGTTTTTAAAATTATTGTTTTCGTGCTAATCGCATAAGCGCATCTCATACTTAATAAAATTTGCATTAATTGTAAGTGATATTTGCTATTTGTTAACGATATGTTGTATAAATAGTTGAATACCTGAGGTTGTTTAGTACAATGAAAGAATTTGAACAAAATGCATTTATTGCACGTGCACATCAACTGCAAAATTGCAATTTTTTCATGTTTTTATTCGACTACTTTTTCCATGAGTCAGTTGAATTTTTGATATCTGGATATCCTAAGCTTATCAAACTTCTATAATATGAATATTAAAACACAAAACATTACAGTGTTATAACAATATTGATATAAACATAATATGTCTAATAATTTCATTTTGAACCTTTGGCCTGCTTATAAGTAAGTAAAAGGTTTATTATAATGACATGTGGATCATAATTACATATGTTTAACAAATTGAATGAAACATAATATATGATCATATTACACCCGATCCAGGGGGCTATAAGACGTCCTAAAATCAAACCATATATAAATACATAGTCATATGTAATATTTAATTTTTTTATTGATACAAAATCTAAATTGTTGAATGAAATCAATCCAAAAATACAAACATCTACATATTTAGAAAATCAGTCGGTAGTGCATATCGTGTTTCTTTTCATCGAGACTTGAAATTTATCGTATAAATTTCAAAATTATAAACAAAAAACATACTAACTAGAAAATCGAATTTTCTTCTTTTTTACATTTTTCATTAAATTCGAGTCTCAAAATAAATATGATCACAAAAAGTCTCCCCTCTACCATTAAGAGAAATAAATTTGTGTGGAGACGAGGCTTTCCTTTTTTTATTGTACTACCCCGTAATTTTTACTAATCGGACTACAATAAGAATTCTTCGCATCAACGTTTGGATAAATTAATTTAACGCCGTTTGTGACAGCTGCGTTCCCGGTCTCCGTGAGGATGACTTGATTGTGCATTTTACAATTTCCTGTTTGAATACTTGTGTTCTGTCGTACGAGATGGTGGGAAATATAGGAGGGGATATAGAGCATACAGAAATAGGGGCGGATGGTTAAAATGTCAGAAATATTTAGTTTTAAAAACTATTTGAATAAAAAATCGATGTGTATGCACAAGAAAGTGTTTAAAAAATAAAAATGGGACAAATTAATAAAACCAATAGTACAAGATATCCATATGACCACGGACCTATATAGGTCTGTGATATGACCCATTAAAACCAGTGTAAACATTTAATATAATCCATTAAAACTTGTGTGAAACAAAATCAATATTAACCATTAAAACTTGTGTGAAACAAAATCAATATTAACCATTAAAACCAGTGTAAAACATTAAATATAATCCATTAAAACTTGTGTGAAACAAAATCAATATTAACCATTAAAACTTGTGTGAAACAAAATCAATATTAACCATTAAAGCTAGTGTAAAACATTTAATATAATCCATTAAAACTTGTGTGAAACAAAATCAATATTAACCATTAAAACCAGTGTAAAACATTTAATATAATCCATTAAAACTAGTGTGAAACAAAATCAATATTAACCATTAAAACCAGTGTAAAATATTTAATATAATCCATTAAAACTAGTGTGAAACAAAATCAATATTAACCATTAAAACCAGTGTGAAACATTTAATATAATCCATTAAAAGTAGTGTGAAACAAAATCAATATTAACCATTAAACTAGTGTGAAACAAAATCAATATTAACCATTAAAACTAGTGTGAAGCAAAAAATCAATATTAACCATTAAAACCGATGTGAAGCAAAACAATCAATATTAACCATTAAAACTTGTGTGAAACAAAAATCAATATTAACATTTAAATATTGTGTGAAACAAAAAAAATGTATCATTAAAAAACAAAAAATCAATATCACCATTAAGACCAGTATGAAACAATATGTAATTTAAATATGAAAAATAATTAAATACATTATATGCGAATCAATGCTTACACTATTAGCAATATATATTCTTTATTTCCGTCTCATCTATGTACAGTACAACATAATACAAAAACAATATAATAACTACACAAAGGTACAGAGTCATTCTGAATAGAATTATAAGAGACTATTATCAACAATAAATATCACATTCGATTCAACAATATGTACAAGGTAAAACTGAGGATCAGTCGCTAATTGTATATTATAATTTTAATAAAACAGAACACAATACGATACTGAAGGTAAGGTAACTTACACAATTAATCCGTTTCATGTTTACAAACTCTATCGAATCATTACAACATATGTATATTTAAATATTTGTAATTAAGTACCATGGATAGAACATACTTGTGAAAGTATGGACACTCTGCCTATTTTTTCTTAATTCTTAATTTCTTATTAACTATCTATCTATCTATATTTTTCAATTTTCTTCCAGTAATAATATTAATTTCAAACGTATTATTTTCTGATCAATATACACATGTAGATGAAGAGGAACTATCACAGGAGTTATACTGTCCTGTAAATTGGAAAGAAAACAACAAAACCCAATATATATATGTATCTCGATCTATTTGCACTATGATCTGAACATATAAAAAAAACGATATAGCACATTCTGAAGACGTGAAATTCAACGGAAAGCATTAATATTCAGCAACGATGTAACTTACTTACAATATCATTGATCAGTTGATATATACTTAATGAATATGGATACATCACTTACAGATATTTACGAAACCATTTAGAAAGTCACCTATGAAATAAAGCTATATATGCATGGCTGTTGTCAAGAGTTGGTCGTGTAGTCGAGCTTCCACTGAATACGGGTGTTTCGTTGTTATTATTAATTCTCTCAGTTTCTTTTCTTTTTTTGTTTAATATTCTAAATTCTTTATGTATTCTTGTGTGTAGAGTCTTTGCAATACTACAATTGAAACAAATAGTGTCTTTCAAAATAATTACAAATCACATTTTTTATAAATAATTTTCTCTAAAAGTAGACACTGATTTTCACTGAATAAAATTTCTATTATAGAAAGATTAGGTAAATATTTGTGTTTATTGTTGTTACACAATAATTATTTTTTCTATCACGTTTTCATGAAATTTAAATGCAACGAACGCATGAAGAACCGGTTATGTTCTAATTATTGCCATTATTTTAATAAATGAAACTTTTCTTCAACTATTTTATTAATTTACCCAAATCAAAATGTAAGGCAAAATCCTTAATCCGGGGAGTGGCGTAAATCGACTCTCTATACCAAAATATAGATTTTAATTTATAACAAAATATTAAATTATTACTTTCAAACTTTTAAAAGTTTAGAAATATAATCTAGGGGAAGGAACTCATGTTCCACATATTTCAACAACACTGCAAACTTCTACATGCAATGTTACGAGTATTTCTGTCCCAGCTGCGAGGCGTATTTGTTGTCAATTTAATAGATACAATGTTAGAAAAATACATTGTATAAATACAAATTATATATTTCAAGTCCTGTGAAATGTTCAGGTGTCCCGTGTCTAAGTTAACTGAATTGAATTTGTGTTGAAAAATGTTATGTTTAAACACAAATGAATTTAAATAATAGCAGCGTAGAATAAAAATGTTTGAACACTGATTTTAAATATAAGACATTTGTGAGAATTTACATATTTTTTCAATGATCAATATAGTGCTTGTCGGAGTTAATATCTTCCGATTCTTCGTATCGTCCTATTAAAAAAATCACACAAGATTGAAACTGTCTGTTTTCCATTTACAATTATAGCTATTAAAGTCCCGAACATTGTCTATGGAAAAGTGTTAGTTTTTATTCTATGTAAGATAAAAATCAAGTATACATTTTTATTGAATTAATAGACATTTTTCGTTTCAAACGAAATAAACATCGGGCCATCTTCATTCAGCTTGACACCCCTTATTGTTCTTTGATTACACCGCCTGTATTGAGATGTATTGATATAGCGACACAAAAAGGCAAGAGTGATTCGCAGACGACAATCTAAGATAATTTGCATACAGTACCACAACTCACTCTGAGGTCAATAGAATACCATCGAGCAAGCAGACGAGACAATTCAGAGAGATCCGAAATATAACCCCAGAAAATTATAGTTCTCATATTGTTCCAAATCCGTCAAATGACAACCGGGTGTTGTAAAACGCTCCATTTCAACTTAAAGATTGTTTCACATACGGCAAAATTCTCCCGGATAATTAAATAATCTTAGATTGTAATATGGTTTGTGGGCCCGTAAAACTACACTAAAAACAGATTCTGACATTAGTAGTGTTTTAAGCCATAGAAAAGACGCAATAAAGATGTCCATCCGTCAACCTGATGGAAAGCATGTATTCAAAGAGGCAATACTTAATTTAAAATCAGGCTTGATAAAGACAAGTTTGGAACCCTAAGACCAGACTTACGGCCTCGTAAACAAGCGCTACTTAATATTTAGCAAAGAACCAAATTGTGTGTTATGACAAAGTCTGGTGTTTCGCTGGTCGTTAAGTCTTCAAGGGCGTTTGAGAAGCGAGCAACAGAGAAAAAACATGATTGAAATAAATCACCCATCATGGTCCGTACCGATATACACAGGCCTGTTTGTAATACGGAGTTGGTGCGAAGGCAAAAAAGCGGTACACCCTTTGACTGACGCTTTGTCAAAAACAGACATTAAAAAATGATTTATATTCCGTTTAATTGTGGCGTTTTATTTTATACAACGATTTTATAGCGTGCATTTAATGTTTATTATATATTTTAATACAATTTGATGAAGATTGCTCTAAATTTAATTGCTCTTTTGAGAACAAATTTGTTGCGAATTATATAGTTAAAATAAACAGCAAATTGTATTCAGTTTCTACTGTTTTTGCTTGAAATAAGAATTTTACAACCAAATTTGACTAGCTGTTTTTGCAGCTGAAATTGCATTCTGTAGTTCTTGATTCTATTCCAAAATTTTATCAGAAATTGCTCTCTAAAACAAAATATCGAAGAAGATGCTTTGCCAAGTTTCAAACATATACAAAAACAAGAGTTGGAAGAAATTTGAACTGAGAACATTGCAACATATGTTCTCACTTGAATATACATTTAAATGCAAAGTTATCCGCAGTCCCAAGGCATCCAAAATAACAACCCTGTTATTTAGTCTCTAATTTCTTGAAATTGAATTCACATTGCATCGATGTTATTAAAGATATTGATAAAAATATGAGTTAAATTTTACGGAATGATGCAAAACTTGTCATGAAAAAGCACAATGTCTAATGGGCATGGCGCTTGAAACACGTATTGCTGTCACTAATAAACCGAAACTGGACGAAATAGAATACAAAACCTGGGACACTGATTTAGAATTCCATACCTCAACTGGAATCCCGTGCAATGTCATTTTAAGTGTGGTTAAGGGACAAATGAAGGGACACAAGAAAACGGAATTATTCCCTTGAGTATCCCTACAGGGAATATTAAATTGATTCACTGGTCCGTGAGAAGGGTCCTAATCAAGGAATCGTCAATACCACACTTCGAACATTCCTAGAAAACTGTTTGGGCGTTGGGAGAGAGAGGAAATACGAAACCATCATATTGTATACCACACCGTTGTAGTTTTTATCTTCACTTTGAGAATTTAAAAAAAAACATTTTGGAAATTGGAATAATTTAGAAATCATTTCAACAGAGCCTTTAATTCATATTTGAACCAGAGCCTTAGAAGCGTATGACTCAGTGGCGAAGCAACTATCGCCAGAGGACGTAACAGTTTTGCATAACTCTGCGGCACCTCTCACCATCAAAGACACCACTTACACAGCCCACTAACCACCAGATTGTTTTGATCATCAGCGCACTATTCTTTTTACAAGTCAAATGCCTGATGTTTTTCCCGGAGGTCTGTGTGGGGAGGCATTGTCTTATGTACGTGGTAGCAACTGATTCTCTCTTATATCAGGGATGCAACATGAATGCTGTTTACATTCGTCTGACCATATGGCAAACACAACCGACACAACTTATGGTTATGGAGATACTAACACCGGCCTATTACATTTACTGCCGTACTCGTATCAATACATCTGAAAACTAATACAATAGAAATACAAATACCCGATGGTATCATTTGATGATGATACTATCTCATGAATAGTGTACTTGATCTTAATTTTATTCTGTTATATGATACAGTTTATCGTGGAAAGTCATATCTTAGATACATTAAACAGTCCACCGTCACCTGATCTCTGTCATTTAGGCGCATGATTCAAACCGTTTTCGTGATACGGAATAGATACGGGCGATTTCACGCTCTCCTTTGGGAAGGCGAGAAAATCTGAATTGTCACAGAATCAGTCCTGTCTCGACGATATACACGGTGAAAGGTTAGGTCAAACTTTAATTTGAAATTTGCTCATCAATTTCTTTACATAGAGAAACAATTGCCTGATGAACAAGAGCACGACCATGATATCATAGGCAATATTGCAGTCAACAAGCTTTCGAAAAGCAACAAAGAATGACACTTATTTGTGTGACATGTTCCCATTGTTGCATGCTCTACAATACCGTGCGTCCTTAGGTTAGATGACTTTTATATCAAGGAGGCCATGTTTCAATTCGAAATAACGCTGTTTTCCAACGTTTGCAGTTCCAAAAATTAAATAATTTCTCATAACACACGTTAATACCATAATGACGGCATTACCAAACATAGTTGTGTTATTTAAGTAGATAAATATATATCGCAATAAGCATATTTGTTGTTCAACTGAATGCATCTATATGCTTAGTTCAATCCACAGCTTGCTCGTCCACATAATTGTGTGTTTGGATGCTTTTTGTGTTGTTTGACCTTCGCCTCTAGAGGGCTAAACATCTACTTCTGCTCAGTCTTTACGTATCTCCCGTACGATTTCATAATTCTCGACAGAATGAATACATTCACTTTCTACATCGTCTATCGCACGTCTGAATGGAAATCACTATGGAATGTTTTAATATAAATCGTTCCACTAACTTTCATTGACTGTGATGCAAAATATGGTCGGAAATTTGCATAATTCCCACATTTGGGTAAACGGTCATGATCTGTATATAAACACCACGGATGATTTTGATAATAAAACGAGATAGGGAGGTGGGAACTTGTTGCTATGCCAACACCGGGGATAATACGAGCGAAATGATATTCAATAAAATGTTTTGGTATCGTGCAGTTAGAATATTGCATCAGTGAAAGTGTTTTGAAAAAAGCATGTGAAATTATGTCTCTGCACTAATCTCCACGGGAATTTGAACTGATTAATATCTTACTGAACGGGATACGATGTATACACATAACATCAGATTACGTGAGAATTAATTTAAAAATTTGAGAAAAAAACAGAATTTTAATATTTTCAAACATTTTGGTAATCATAAGTATAGGCGATGCTTGATATACTTGAGACATGAACGTTTTGGCTATAGCTATATCATTGGTTAATAAATTGGAAACGTTCTAGCAATAAATTACACGAAAGATATTCAATAACATTTTGTTAGCAGATGTCAACTCATTTTATTCGAGACTTATATTTATATTGTGAGCAAGATTTTCAATAAGAAATGTCTCCAAAATTTGTCATGGGATACATTGTATATTTTATGAGCTACAAACGCCATGGATTTGCCATTTGCACAAATTCAGAAGCTAAGCAACTCCCATAAACAACGCCAGATTCAACTTCTCGGTCTAACTAATCGCCCTTTAATGGCCATACCACGACCTTAAATCGAGAACCGTTGTGTTTTATTGTTTAATTTCAAAAGTCCGTCCCTTAATATCCCCCAGCAAGTGCCCTTTGTAGCGTTGATGGCTAATAACGTGAAATATCGCGAGACGTTTCTCTATCGTAAATCAAATAAATCGCACTGCAAACTGCGTAGAAATCTTTCACAGTAACAGAATGTCACAATCGAATTGATTTCAGATCAGTTCAATTGCTATTTATTTCTTATAAGATTTTGTTTTGCTGTTTAATGGTCCTTGCTTTTTGTGATACTTTAATCCGTTTAATTATTTTAGAATTACCCATTCACATCACTGCCAGATTGCCAGGGTTAGGAATTATCTAAACGTATGAGAATATGAATATATAAAAACAGTGTAATAACGATCCCTTCCAAACAGGCGCGCGTCTTTTTCTTACGTAGACCCCCGTAGCCGAATTGTCGCTGTCTTCAAATCACTTGCCACTCGCTGCTGCTGTTTCAAATCCCACCCTTGATGAACATTTCAAAACAAAACAAAAAATAAGATAGAGTAAAACATAACACTTAGACTATAGATATACATGTATCTGTATGTGAGAAACCCATCGACTAGCTTACGGAGTCAGTGGTTTCATTCAAATGCCCACACATGTCCTAAATACTAATAGAAGAAGCACTTTGGGTCTTCCACCACCAAAATATCCGAACAAGTTACCACCTGACCCCAGCTGTAGATGCGACCCATTACAACAAATATCAATTTCTTGCCACACATGTCATAATATACAGTGAAACAGTTTTTGTAATACCGCTATGCATGTAATGGTGATTCAATTTGAAATACTGTCGTTGCAGACAAATGTTGTTGTTTTTTCGGCGCAGCCGTAATAACATGGTTTTGCTATTTGCATAGCAGTGTTGTGTAAACCAATCAAATCTTACGTTAACAACCAATGCAATTTCTTTCAACCGAACAACGTTTGTAACATTGACCCGGATTGGTTAACATTTCGATATAGGGTACGTTTCCTTACTGAAATCCACTGAATCCATTTTGGATCTGGAGTGACCAGCAATCGTAACATCTCGGATTGCTATATGTTGCACAACAAATCTTAACCTTTAAATTGCGCCGACCATCTTTTTCAAGATATGTCTTGTTTATATTTTGAACAGAAATAGAATACACGTACTTTATGGAGTGCTTTTGGAACGTAGGTCAGTAAGAAACCGTCGGCTATTCCTGTTGGTTGACAAAACACGTGAATGATATAGGTCATGGAAACTGCACGGTCTCGTGACCTTCAAACATATCTGACTTTTACGGGCATGCTACTTATGCCTGCTTCATCTAAAATATGTCTCCCTTTTCAAAACTGATTTATGAACGTTAATGTTTCTTTCCACTGTCCGCCAGATGTTTAAAATTTCTCGATGTTAACAATAATTGTCATAATTTGTCACCTTAGCGAACACAAGACCGCCTTCATTTCCTTTGATGTGGGCAGCCATTTCAACAATTCATTTGAGTTTCCATGACAGTTAATGGCGTCCCGCATTTGGAAAAAAGTTAGAAGTTATATTTTAAGATTTGAATGTTGACGTACAAAGACAGTGTTTGTCGCTCTTTTGACACGCGGGGACATTTTCCAATTCATTTGCACCTTTTGTATAACGCTTCCGTTGGAAATTCATAACTTGTGTCCACAAAGTTTTTAAGTATGTTCACAAATTTCTGTTTTGCATGGAATAGTAATTAAATTTAACCTGTTTTCAATCTATGAATAGGCAACTATATCAAGAAGTCATGGAATCTAAACGGTTTGGGTTATCAGAACAATATTTTCGAGACAAATTTCCTTCCTACCCTATAACAGTTTCAGGGCTCTAGATATTCTTTTTCAAGGAAACCAGTCCCTAAAATTTACTTGACCGACATAGGAAGCTAGTTGTCCAAGAATATCGGTCAATTTAGTAACAAATAAACACACACAATGATAGCTACACAATCTAAAATGTATATTCACATGTATATGTTTGTGGGATTCTTAGGTTTTACTTACAACTGAACAATTGCTGATGTTGGTCAGCTTTAAAAACAGACTTGGCCGGGACTAACTTCAACTCAACCGTTGGTAGCCCGATTCAGCGTAAGACTAGTCCGGGACGTCGGGCTAGTGGTTTTCTAGGGCATACTACTAGGGGAGAACTTGTTGCCCAACCCTTTTTCGATTTTGTTTGTATAACTGTAGACATTATATTAACATAACGGGCAAATACAATATGATTAAAGTAAACTTAAAGATTTAGCATAGTAATCCGAGGACTGAGTGGTGAGGTACGGCAATAATTCTTGGTTCATTGAACTTAAAAGTTTGCCATCTGCGGTTGTAATTTGAAAATTAGTGATGATGTTTTGACCTGTATACCTTTCACTCTTTGATGATAACTATCTATGTGTTCGTGTTACACCTAGAATACACTACAGCAACAGATGTGAGGTAACATAATGCAGATATGTAAGACAAATTTTGAAATAATGCTAAAATAACTTTGTATTCAGATTATTGGTGTACGAAGTTGTCCCGAAATGGCGTGACAAAACATAACACGCTAACATTCCGACGTCTCTTTGAGATCATATTGCATGTACATCTTCATCCTCTTTGTTATCCTCGAATGCCCAGATGGGATGAAACACTAAAACACATAGCCTCGAACTTTCATAGGCATGAATATGAACACTTAATGCTAATCTGCATTTTTGTATATAAGCAATGCCTACTAGTTTCTTGAGATCCAGATTTAAAATTAATGAAGACGCTTAGCAGGAATACCATATACAAAATTTGCGCCGCTGTACGATTTACGACCTCTTCTTTAAGTGACGTCATTTCCAGAAAACGTCACATGTGACGTCACCATGTGCTGACAGTAAGCAATATTTGCCCCATATAGCAATATGAAAATGAAGTGACCATATGGAGTAAATATTGTTTCCTGCTTGCAAAGAGTGTCATCACATGTTGCATTTTCTTGTAATGACGTCACTCACAGGTGAGGTTGTAAATCCCATAGCAGCGCTCAATTGGTACAGTCGTCCCAAACGCGCACGGAGACGTGAAAAATATACATACAAAAACACGAAACACAAACAGTTATGATTTAACCTCTGATATAACATTTGCTGTTTAACGCATATAACACATAATGGAACCGATGAAACTGTAGTTAACGGGCTGGCATTTCGACAGGGAACATGTCTAAATCACTGACCTACATTTTATCGCTGTCGTCTGCAGCATTCTTTTATCTACGCGTGCTAAAACAGTTCACATTTATGTACAGACACATGCCTATTGTTGATCCTATTAACCATAGCGAATATTTAACATATACCTATGTAGCAATGTGTTCTTTCATTTTGTATTAAATTATGGTGGTTGGTGACTATCTGTTAGCTGTAAAGAAGTTCAATATCCTCGCAGGTCTACAAACGTACGAGTGTACTAAATATTATGAATGCGTGTGATTTAAGTAAGTTTCCTATAGTTTAAAACCCGTTAGTAGGAATCATTCATTTATGAACGAGGCGGAGTATAGACTATTTCCCGAGATCGTCAATAACTATCAACGGCAACCTTTTCGGTAAATGTGCTCACTTTGCGATGTTTAACGATCTTTAACTTTCATTAACCATCTCTTTCTCTATTGGGAGTTTCCTACGTTCGTGGCATCGGTCAGCGATTTCCTTTTGTCCGCAATGTCCAGTAAATGAAGCTAATTGACAGATGTCGTCTGCTAGCTCAGATCGGTTGTCATGCATACTAATTAGAGTTCTTAGAAAACTTGCACGGATATTTTGAGCCTGATTTCTCACGTCATCGATTGACAAATATTTGACAAGGCATTCCATGGTACAAGGATTACGATTGGTAGCGGAGATAATATTACAAGAAACACAGACGAGAACCTTTGAGGCATATTTCTATAACGACGGATGGTTGTTAACTAATTAAAGCCATGAATATCTCTGGGATTTTTTGTTTAGTATGTGCATCATACTTTTCAAACGCACCCGCAAAAAGAAAAAAGCTTTTTTCAACTAATAACGAAGTTCAAAATGCAATTTAGAACAACAGCTATTGTCTCTTAACCACTTCTGTATAGACAACGTAACACAAATTTATAATAGCAAAGTAGATCCAAGCGTTTACATGCCCCGAAAGACGATAAAACACTTTTGTGGACCAGTTTCAAAATTCAAGCATCCGGTTGGTTATTTTGTGCTCCGTGTTAACGTTGACCAATGGCAATGCTTCATTCTAAACTGGTCTCCGAATACATTTCTATAATCATCAAGCCTGGAACCTGTATTAAGCAAGGACAGTGTTATGAGTTATACAGCATTACTCCATTTGTATGAAGGGGGCTTTGTACTGAGAATGGGAGCACGTGGTATGAATCATACACACAATGTATCGTCATTTTGTTGGACCATGGACTTTGGGCCATGTATACTAGAGCACCATATACATCGAACAATGTTCCAAAACCGTGTCATTTACATAAACTGCGATTGTTTCGGCTCATAATGTAATATAAAGACAACGTCAACATATAATGACATTTTATCACATTTTGTTTCAGGTTTTGAAGAGAGGTTATGTGAATGAAAGCCATAAAGATGGTATCATTAGCTAGATGAGAGTGTCATATTGGTACGTATCCCATTGTGTCACAATGCAAGTTTAACCGGAAAATCCGGTTAATAATACCGACCTATCATCACAAAATCTCTTTAATGTCCAGATTGAATATACCTTTGGTCGTGTATTGCGAAAACGAAACAAGGACATTAGTTATGTTTTACCTATCAAACAAGTAAGTCATAAAAAACACTGACATTTTGATATTAGAATAATCTTCGCTCTTATAGTCGACAACCTCCACTTGAAAGGTTTAAACATCTTGAACACCATGTTCAATGTTTGTAACAAATATACATTACAAATGCAAACGACCCGGCTTGTTAGCACGGTTGGTAGAGCGCAAGGCTATCATCCGGGACGTCCGGGTTCCTCTTCTTTATTCCCCACCTCTGATTCATGCTGAGAACTCGTCAGCTGCTTTTGGAGGGATAAGTTAGTAGTTGTTGATAATTAATTCCAGAAAAACTGGTTAGGTTAACTGACCGCCATCTTAACGGAAGAAAAGTTGGAAATGTCTTTAAATCTAATAAAACACACAAAAAATACAATTGCAAAAATAATTTTCCCTCCTATTTCGATCAGATGTAAAGATGCTTGACCACAAATCTATATTCTAAGAGGCAAACATCGATAGGAAATGTATGATATGTTAAGTTGTAAGTTTAGTTGGAATGTTTAATTCATTCAATTGTTAATCGTTTCAGAATCTGGTTCAGCCGACCCCTGTTCTTCGTGATTGGCATTTAGATAGCAGAGCGTGAAATGGGATTAGTGAACGATTTCCGTCTACAGTTAAATGACTAAAGAACTCTACATTGCAACCTCTCCAGGACAACACACTTTGGGAGACGCACATTGTGGATGTTATCACAGAAGTTAACTTGATAGCAAATTCTTACTTAGGGAAAAGTAATGCTGTTGTTCAAGACATTATTCTGCTCAAGAGGAGGTCACTTTTTGGAGAGGCGTATACTATATATAAGAACGTACTAGGAGATAATAGAACCTCATAGAAGTGTCAATGTAACATTTAACGAACTGGCGTTTTCAGTTACGGCATGGATATTTTCGAAATCATTCATAAATTCAAATGTGTCGAAATTACCTAAGAAACAGATGAATGAGGAGTATAACAAACATGTGTGTATATGTGTGTATATGTGTGTATATGTGTGTATATGTGTGTATATGTGTGTATATGTGTGTTTATGTGTGTATATGTGTGTATATGTGTGTATATGTGTTTATGTGTGTATATGTGTGTATATGTGTGTATATGTGTGTATATATGTGTATATATGTGTATATGTATGTATATGTGTGTATATGAGCATTACTCAAGAGCAAGCAAAACATTGTGTCTGGAAATGAGTGTAGAAATGTATTGCGAATGAAATGTGTTCCAGTTATAACATTGTTCTCAATCAGTTTATAAACTTTATATATTGGAATGTAACACATTTCGGTGATCAAGTAGTTAAGCAGATGATATCAGACTGAATAAAAATGTGTAAAGTACACACATGTTACCATTATGATATCGACTCTTGGTGTACGTATTAATAATAATTAACATTTACGAACAAAGGGTGACTGACGTTTTACGTTATAAAGCAAACATGACGTATATTTCTGCAAGTTTTACGTTATAAAGCTAACATGACGTATATTTCTGCAAGTTTTTCAAACATGTGTTTGTTCCGATTTCCGCGTACATTAACATTTAAATTGTCTTCTGATCATTTGTATAATGTTTGATACAGTGGTGCAGTTTCTAGGTACGGTATGTTACCGTAATGTTCAACCAGCCCTGTTCATATTATTTGTGTTAAAGATATATTATGCTCATTTTTTGTTCATTGTTTATCTAAACAATCATGAAAATATACTTTATCGAGTTAAAACTTCAATGAATATGCATTATCACAGAATACTTTAAAATAAGTTTGGCTTAATCAAACTGTCGGCACTTTGTTTGCTCTTGAGCCTAAGAAGCCAGCGAACTACTAGTCTCTCCTAGAAGCAGAATAGAATGATTGAAGAAATATATGTGTTCATTTGTTTACCTAAACAAACATGAAAAATATATTTCCTATAGTTAAAACATCAATAAACATGCATTAACAAAGAATGAATTCATACTGTATTAATCCATATTTGTTGAAGAAAGATGTTTGTACATGATAAAATTAAAAAAAACTTTTTTGTTTTTTTTTAACAATCGGGCTACTTTACAAGTTTTGTCTGTTAGTAATATGGTAAAACAGATATCATCAATTGGTTATACACAGCAATGGTTCTTATTACAGATGTTTAGCCAATGTAACAACAATACTGGATAAAGCCAATACAAACATTTTATGTTCAGATGAGCCAGATACATCTTTAGTTTCAATAAAATACGAAAGGAGTCATCAATATTTGATCAATTTGCATTATTTTCAAAATAATAATTATGAACTATGTACGTGCAAACTATCATATGTCCAACGATGTGTTTGAGTATTATTCAACAAGCAGTTCTGTATGTATGTATGAGTATATACCATGCTTGGAAGTTCGTACTATTGTATTGAGAATTGAATAAAAATCGAATGAAACAGTTGTAGTTTGTTTGCTTGCAAATACAAAGAACTTGGATAACATATTTTACAAATTGGTAGATAAATCGATGATCCGACCATAGAGTTGTTGTCTGGCAATAATTAACGGAGCAACAAGGGTACTGGTCGGAAACCCAGAAAGACAAGTAGGGGCAACTGACTTACATCCAATATATAATGGCGAATAGCTCTTAAATAACACATACAAACTTAAGACAGTTACGACTAGTAAATAAACCTGGATTTTGTGCACACCACCCTAACGGTCAGAAAAGGGAGGCCCAGTGGTATAGGGGTAGAGCGCCTGACTCCCGATCCGTAGGTCATGCACACCACCCTAACGGTCAGATAAGGGAGGCCCAGTGGTCTAGGGATAGAGCGCCTGACTCCCGATCCGTAGGTCATGCACACCACCCTAACGTCAGATAAGGGAGGCCCAGTGGTCTAGGGGTAGAGCGCCTGACTCCCGATCCGTAGGTCATGCACACCACCCTAACGTCAGATAAGGGAGGCCCAGTGGTCTAGGGATAGAGCGTCTGACTCCCGATCCGTAGGTCATGCACACCACCCTAACGTCAGATAAGGGAGGCCCAGTGGTCTAGCGGTAGAGCGTCTGACTCCCGATCCGTAGGTCATGCACACCACCCTAACGTCAGATAAGGGAGGCCCAGTGGTCTAGCGGTAGAGCGTCTGACACCCGATCCGTAGGTCATGCACACCACCCTAACGTCAGATAAGGGAGACCCAGTGGTCTAGCGGTAGAGCGTCTGACTCCCGATCCGTAGGTCATGCACACCACCCTAACGTCAGATAAGGGAGGCCCAGTGGTCTAGCGGTAGAGCGTCTGGCTCCCGATCCGTAGGTCATGCACACCACCCTAACGTCAGCTAAGGGAGGCCCAGTGGTCTAGCGGTAGAGCGTCTGACTCCCGATCCGTAGGTCATGCACACCACCCTAACGGTCAGATAAGGGAGGCCCAGTGGTCTAGCGGTAGAGCGTCTGACTCCCGATCCGTAGGTCATGCACACCACCCTAACGGTCAGATAAGGGAGGCCCAGTGGTCTAGCGGTAGAGCGCCTGACTCCCGATCCGTAGGTCATGCACACCACCCTAACGGTCAGATAAGGGAGGCCCAGTGGTCTAGCGGTAGAGCGCCTGACTCCCGATCCGTAGGTCATGCACACCACCCTAACGGTCAGATAAGGGAGGCCCAGTGGTCTAGCGGTAGAGCGTCTGACTCCCGATCCGTAGGTCATGCACACCACCCTAACGGTCAGATAAGGGAGGCCCAGTGGTCTAGCGGTAGAGCGTCTGACTCCCGATCCGTAGGTCATGCACACCACCCTAACGGTCAGATAAGGGAGGCCCAGTGGTCTAGCGGTAGAGCGTCTGACTCCCGATCCGTAGGTCATGCACACCACCCTAACGTCAGATAAGGGAGGCCCAGTGGTCTAGCGGTAGAGCGTC
The DNA here is from genome assembly GCA_032209605.1 of Mactromeris polynyma. Lineage (NCBI taxonomy): Eukaryota > Metazoa > Mollusca > Bivalvia > Venerida > Mactridae > Mactromeris > Mactromeris polynyma. The sequence goes on along the minus strand of JASFXZ010000004.1, from coordinate 31,354,067 downwards.
TGACTCCCGATCCGTAGGTCATGCACACCACCCTAACGTCAGATAAGGGAGGCCCAGTGGTCTAGCGGTAGAGCGTCTGACTCCCGATCCGTAGGTCATGCACACCACCCTAACGGTCAGATAAGGGAGGCCCAGTGGTCTAGCGGTAGAGCGTCTGACTTCCGATCCGTAGGTTATGAGTTCGCCCCGGGATGAGCGGAGTTTGATCACAAACTTCACAATCCCTAAATTAGGCGTTAGTACTTGTTGGTAGCCAGGAAGCAGTCATTGTAAGTGATTAGTATAAGTTGTAAGAATTTGTTTCGCAATCGATGTTAAATAAATACGTTTAAACTTTAAACGGTCAGATTTCAAGACAAGTGTCAGACAACAACTTAAACACAGTGTATTTTTCAAATACCGATATACCAAGAAATCATATTTATTGACCTGTCGTTAATTATTTTTCGAACGTTTTGAAATTTTCTTAAAAACAACCAGTTATTTTTCAAAAGTACTGTATCTGTTCGTGCTGAAATGTCTTACTGAAAAAAATATCAGAAAATGATAATCAAAAGGTGTTAGATATTAAACGAAGGCAGTATTACATTCATTAAATTATGTAATTATCTGTGACTTGCGCAATATTTGGAAACCTTTTTTTTAACCGCTCACTCAGTAATAAACTCAGATTATCGGACAAGCATTTTAGTTTATCACATAACTTGCACTCCAGGAGTGGCATAAAGCAGTGACATAAATATCATATGTAACTAGTTACATAAATAGCCGAATCACAGCACTATTTAAAGTCTATTTAAAGATTGAAAACAATATTTTTATGGTGTTATGTGATAAATAGAATCTTATATTCGTGCTTATTTGATATTGTTTTTATGAAACTCGTCGACTGAAACGAATATGACGCTCGGCACAGCCTCGCGTCATATTCAGTCGACTCGTTTCATAAAAACAATATCAAATAAGCACTCATGTAAGATCCTCTATTTATGATCAGTTAAATGTTGCCATATTAAAGTACTCGCGCAAAATACTAAAATCACTGTCAAAGAGAAATAAATGCTATGGACTTGCAACTTGAAGATTATCTCCCTTAGAAGACTGAAGCAGCGTTAGAATTGGAGTAATTTCATAAACAACCGTACACAATATAAAACAATATGTTCACACATTCCTAAACTGTTACTATTCAAGCATCATTTATGCTGAATACCAGCGTTATTCGACTTCGCACATATATATGTGTGTGAGTGTCTGGACAGCCAATATGTGAGTTTGCAAACAATGAAAAAAAGAAAATATTAACTGCAAAATGTTACTAACATACTCGCACCTAAATGTCTACAATACGTGTTTTACAACGTATTACAACATTTTCTTTTCATACTTGATGAAAATACAACGCAGACGAGACATGAGCAACATCCAAAACGAGGCTTGTTTTTTGTACGAGCTTCCGCCGGAGAAGAATTTTACAGCCGACCAGACGTAATAAAATCAGGATTGTTTCTTCTGTTGTTTTTCAACAAATATTTATTAGCCAATATTTTGTTCAGACATTTTGTTTTTTATTTATTATATACATATTTACAACATGTTTTGCAATATCAACGACGCTATTGTGTGTAAGTTATATTACCAGACGTCTGTTAAACCGTCTTGTTGCCATACCAACATGATTATATGTTTTCTAACAAAGTCTGCAAGCAAGAAATGATTGCCTTCCAACATAGACGTTGTAAATTCATCTGTGTGCGTATCCAACACAAAACATGTGAATAATTATAAATTAATATCACCGGGAAACACGACCAAAACTGCAACCCTGCCACTCTATTTTACACAGCGGCACCAGTGAAACACCATAAACTGCAACCCTGCCACTCTATTTTACACAGCGGCACCAGTGAAACACCATAAACTGCAACCCTGCCACTCTATTTTACACAGCGGCACCAGTGAAACACCATAAACTACAACCCTGCCACTCTGTGTTACACAGCGGCACCAGTGAAACACCATAAACTGCAACCCTGCCACTCTGTGTTACACACCGGCACCAGTGAAACACCAAAAACTGCAACCCTGCCACTCTGTGTTACACAGCGGCACCAGTGAAACACCATAAACTGCAACCTGCCACTCTGTGTTACACAGCGGCACCAGTGAAACACCATAAACTGCAACCCTGCCACTCTGTGTTACACAGCGGCACCAGTGAAACACCATAAACTGCAACCCTACCACTCTGTGTTACACAGCGGCACCAGTGAAACACCATAAACTGCAACCCTGCCACTCTGTGTTACACAGCGGCACCAGTGAAACACCATAAACTGCAACCCTACCACTATATGTTACACAGCGGCACCAGTGAAACACCATAAACTGCAACCCTGCCACTCTGTGTTACACAGCGGCACCAGTGAAACACCACAAACTGCAACCCTACCACTCTATGTTACACACCGGCACCAGTGAAACATCATAAACTGCAACCCTGCCACTCTATGTTACACAGCGGCACCAGTGAAACACCATAAACTGCAACCTATCCTTATCTTTCCAAATAATACTCCTGTTAATGTTCAATGTTTATTACTGTTTCTTTCTGTATGTGTAAAGATGCATGTTAGGTTTCCCTTTCCCAATGTGCAGTTCTTTTACTTAATATAATATTAATGTTCGTTTCTTCCCCCTTTCGGACTATTATTACTGACTTTCTTGACTTGTTATGAATATTATGTTTTTTGTGGTTTAAATGTTTGTTAAATTTTCCTTTGATAAACAGGGGGGGTTAATGGATGGATACTGGCAACAATAGGCCGAAAGGGGGGGGGCATGAACACTATATCAAGTGAAAGAATTGCACAAGGGGAAAGGGAAATTTAACATACATCTAAAACACATTGATTCCCAACACATACCCAACAATTGACTAAGTAGGCAGTAACAAATCATTAAAAGCAGTTAACCATTTCGTACATAACAACAGACACACTGTGTATAATCCAGCACAAAGAAACAAGAAGCCTTTGTCCTCATACTTCCATTTTGGAGGTCATAGGTTCGAAACCGAGGTGTGTGGAATGTTCAATGTGATAATTTGACTGAAGATCAAACATAGAAAGATACCTGTCCCGCACTTCAGATTCATCTGGAGAAGTTGTCAGTTGCTGGCGGAAGAACATAACTGGTTCGTAACTCAGGGACATTAATTAGGTAAACCGACCACCGTACTGTTCTGAAATACTGTTGAAAAATGGAGAGAGAAACTCCAAATGAGCGCCGCAGTACGATTTCCAACCTTTTCTTAAAGTGACGCCATTTCCAGAATACGTCATGTTTGACGTCACCATGTACTGACAGTACTGAAACGCAAACTATTCTTGATGCTTTCACTGCTTCGATTTAAAAAATTATTGAAAGAAATCAACGATGTGAAAACTGAAATATTATCCGTTAAGTCTGAAATTGTAAGTGTGAAAACTGAAATATCTTCAATGAAATATAGATTAGATCGTACTGAAAAATGCCAAAAATTGATGACTGAAAAATCAAAACAAACCAATGATAAAATAGAGCAACTGGAATATGCTCATGACGTAGTAGCTGATGATGTCGACGCTCTAGATGTGAAGTTTGAGAAACACTGTGAAATGTGTGAGCAGTTAGCTGACCAAGTTGACAAGCTGAATGCTGAGCAACGGAAAAATTATATTCGAGTTTTTTGATTGGATGAACAAATTTGAACAGTCCTTGAAGTCCTTGATAACAAATAAAGTTTTTGATGTAGCTTGCCCAGATAGTACTATAAGTGAAAATGATATGTTATTCGCTAAAAGGATGGGTGTGAGCAATGTTGACCAACCAAGGATGGTATTAGTCAAACTAACTGACTTCTGTATTAAACTTGACATCTTTCGAGGTCGTGATGCGCTGAGGGACACTGGTATCCGTGTAGCAAATGATCTGACAATTAAACAACGTAACACCTTGAAACAATTGAAGGCTCGAGGTCAGAAGGGATATTTCAAAGGAAGGAAGTCTACATATCTTACCAGCTTCTGATGTTGATTCAGACTACAATCCATCGTCAAAGACGCGGTACTTCAAGAGAGGTTTCCGTTATCTTGCACAGAAAATATCCGAAATGCAGGTTGACCATAACTCAAGTACAGACACCACAGTAGAAATGACAGATTCTCCAGGAATAGATGATTAGGGGTAAGGTCAAGGTTCAATACCTACTAGTGACCCACATAATATAACATTTTTAGAATGGAATGTTGAGGGTATTGCAAATAAACTAAATGATCCATCATTCATTGATTATGTACAACAGTTTGATATTATTGGAATAACAGAAACTTGGGAAACTGATCTAGACAAAATTGACGCTTACTTCGATAGTTTTATCAAATTTATATGCCCTGCCAAAAAGTCTAGAAAAGGTGGTAGAAATATGGGTGGAGTAGTTGTAATGATAAAAAATGTTCTTGCAAAATATGTTATACATATCTGTGAATCATTTCAGTATGGTATTATGTTACAAATTGACAAGCGTTTGTTTGGGTTTGACAAAAATCTGTTATATGCATGTGTTTATTTCCCTCCTATAGGTTCTTCTTTTTATGAACAAGAATCTGAGTCAGGCTTTCAGAGTCTTGAAAGTGTAATATGTGAAGAATCTGTGTTGTCGATGGACATGCTTTTATGTGGTGACTTAAATGCTCGTACTGCAGAGTTAGATGATTTTGTATTATCTGAAAATAATGTTCCTTTGTTTAGAGAGTATAATGATATTTTGAATGAAACAATTACTGCACTTAGAACTTCATGTGATAAACATATTAACAAAACAGGGAGAGAGTTAATTGCATTATGCAAAACTTACGGTATTTCTATTGTTAATGGTCGTGTTGACCAAGATGCTGGTAAGGGTGAATTCACATTCATTGACATATCTGGTTGTAGTGTGATTGATTATTTCATTGCTTCAAAGAATGTTTTTATGAAGATATGCAATTTTAATGTAGATAGTATGTCTCTTTGTAAACACCTACCATTATTGTGCTCTGTTACATTACATAACAAACACATTGAATATAATACTCTTAACCCTAAAAAATGTGCATCTGAAAGTACTTTCTATAAATTTAGTAATACTGCAGATGAAATGAAATTTAAAGATAATATTGAAATAAGTATTTTAAATGGAGACTTTGACTCTTTTGGTGAAAAATTATATAACGATTCATCAAATACCAATGACATATTAGAAGATTTTGAAAATCTCATTCTAGCAAGGTGTGACGAGTTTAGGAAACATAAAACTAAGAAAAATAAAAGTAGCAAATGTAAGTGGTTTGATAGAGACTGTCAGTTAAGCAGAAAAGAGAAAAACAGACAACTAAGAAAATTTAGAAAAAGTAAACAAGTAGGTGATGTCAATTTGTACTTACAATGTAAGAAACAATCCAACAAGCTATGTAAAGACAAAAAACATGATTTTAACAGAAATGTCCTTCAGTCAATTGTATCTTCCTAAGGGAAACAAAAACAATTTTGGGTTAAATTAAAAGCTTCTCAAAACAATCCATATACCCGACCGCAAGTTTCGATATCTCAGTGGCAAGATCATTTTCAATCAGTTTTTCAGTCTAATGTACTTGACGACAATAACATACATGAACATGATAGAAATAATATTCAAAATAACTTGGAAACTGTAAGTGATGCTGAAGATATTTTGTTTAACGGTCACATCACTGATAAAGAAATTCAGACTGCTATAAACGAATTGAAACGTAACAAGGTGTCTTCGGGATATTTGATCCCAGAACATTTCATTTTAACCACCGAGTTGTTATTGCCATATATACGCAGAGAAGTGGTCTATTTCTGAACTTGTACCTGTACATAAAAAAGGCTCTATTAATAATCCTGATAACTATAGGGGAATAGCCAGTCTGCAAATATTAAGCAAAATATATACAAGCATCTTAAATAAACGCCTTACTTTTTTTGCTAATGCATTCAACAGAATAACTGAAGCACAAGCTGGATTTAGTGCTGGATATTCTACAATTGATAATGGCTTTATTTTGTACTCTTTAGCAAGCAAATACCTATGTCAAAAACGCAGAAAATTGTATGTTGTCTTTATTGACTTTAAAAAGGCTTTTGATAGTATCGATAGATCAAAATTATACTCCGTATTAATTCGTCATGGTGTAAAAGGTAAGCTTTTGAAATCCATTGAAAGTATATATCATTCAGTAAAAGCTCGTGTCTGAAGTGATTCAGACTATAGTGATATGTATAATTGTCCACTTGGATTACGACAAGGCTGTAACTTAAGTCCCATTTTATTCTCCTTATTTATAAACGAATTGCATGACGCTCTTGCAACTAGCGGTATTGCTGGTATACAGTTAACTCCTGATATAGTGCAAATTCTACTATTACTTTTTGCTGATGTTGTAGCTTTTACTGCTGATACAGTTAATGGTCTACAAAAACAACTTAATATCTTATCTAAATATTGTAGTGATTGGAAAGTGTCTGTAAATATTAACAAATCTAAAATATTAGTATTTAAAAATGGTGGAAATTTATCTCGCCATGGAAGATGGACTTATAATGGAAACCTACTTCAATGTGTGAATGGATTTTCGTACGTAGGATTATTTTTTAGCAGCAAACTGTCTTTACATAGAATGGCACAATATAATGCTAATAAAGCAAAGCGAGTATTAGTTTCATTATTATCTTCTTTATATCATTTAATGCCCATGTCAAAAAGTGTATTTTTTAAATTATTTGACGCAAAAATTGTCCCAAGATTACTGTATGGATCAGAATTTCGGGGGCTTGATTACATATATGATATTGAAAAGGTTCGTTTGTATGCATGTAAACGATTTTTGTCAGCACCTCAACGGTCATGTAATGCTGCTGTTGTTGGAGATTGTGGAAGATATCCAATGTATATTTATTCTCGTATAAGATGTATCAAATACTGGTTAAAAATTCTATATATGCCTGATTCAAGATATGTAAAAAAGTGTTATTATATGTTGTTATATTATGATAGTATTGGCTATCAAAATTGGACTTCTAAAGTTAAGCATTATTTACATAGATTCGGCTTTGGTTATATTTGGGAAAATCAACATGTTGCAAATCAAAATCTATTCTTACAACAGCTTGCATTGAGATTAAAGGATCAGTATTTACAGGAATGGACAGCGGAATGCAATTCAAATGTAAAAGTAGCTGTGTATACAAATTTTAAGTCTGTCTTTGAGTATGAGAATTATCTTGACATTGTTTACATTAAGAAATTTAGGCATGCTTTAGTTTCCCTAAGATCATCATCACATAATGTAATGATTGAAAAGGGCAGACATCTTGGCATAGATAGAGATCAAAGATTTTGTTCCTTCTGTGTAAATCAGATTGAGAATGAATATCATTTTGTCCTCACTTGTTCATTTTACATACAACTAAGGGAAACTTATATCCGGAAAAAATATTTCGTCCGCCCAAAACAAATTTTACTTATTGATGTCATCCAGAAATGAACAAATTATAAAAGGTCTTGCTATGTTTATATACTATGCCTTTAAGCTAAGTTCGTCAGTTTTATAACTTGTTACATTTGTATGTAAATTGTATGCAACTTGTTTGTATTTGTAAGAAGTGTTGTTTGTATTTGTATTTATACATGTCGCTGGTTTATATGAAACTTTGTTGTTTGTGCGTGAGCATGTAGCTAGTTTGTTTTTGTGCATATGGGTGAGGTTGTGATATGCTTGTATTTGTGGGTGGACTTGTAACTTGTCTATATTTGAATAGTTATTTGTAATTTGGAAGTGTTAGAACATGTATGAAGCGTGTTTGTATTTATATGTGTACTGACATGTGACTTGTTTGTAATTGTATGTATATATATATGTTCATTGTCGATGAATGGGCTGGTGGCCTGAATCATCAAATCATCATATAAAGAATTGAATTGACAGTAAGCAATTTTTTCCCCATATGGCAATATGAAAACGACATGTTGCGTTTTCTGGAAATGACGTCACTTATAGAAGAGGTTGTTAATCATATAGCAGCGCTCAAATACACAAATACTCCGAATCTAGACCAAACAATGAGTAAGGACTGATGTTGGTGGGTCTCCACGAGAATCTAGACCAAACAATGAGTAAGGACTGATGTTGGTGGGTCTCCACGAGAATCTAGACCAAACAATGAGTAAGGACTGATGTCGATGGGTCTCCACGAGAACCCAAAATCAAACGTTTTTGTATGGATGTCCTTATTGGAAAATACATCAAACTGAATGAAAGACAAAATCTGGCAAGGAATGACGGGAATTATTATTCCATTGATGTTATGATTAGCAAAAAACTCAATTTTCTGGTATCTCACGGGCTATAAGCTTGAGGAGCAAACATCAAACATTAGTAAGATGTCTGTATATTACCTTCACAGTAAATTCACTGTCTAACAAAATCCATAGAGCTACTATCGCAGAACGAAATCATGATGACTTAAACCTCAAAAATTCCCTAACAGATGAATTGATCAAATTCTGGATACAAACGGAATCACAGAAATATCCCCCAAGGATAAGATTTGCATATATTCTACAACTGGCAGAAATCTTCGACAGTTCTATAAACATGAAAGAAATGCGACACTAAGCTGATGTGTGAGAGAGTGCAACAAAATGTCGAAAATTGCTACTTTTTGTGTAATTATTTTGTATGATTCGTGCCTGATATTCTTCTAAATAGTTTGTATTTGACCCATCAAGCCCTTAGAATCTTAGATTGTCAGTAGATCAATATTGAGAGCATATTTAGAGTTTTGCATACGATTTATCTGCTCTTCAGCGCCCTGGCAAAGTGCTCAATTTCTAGATTACATTAAGTGTGTTCTTAACAATAATCAGCGCCGCTTTAAGAGTTTTAACATCTTCTTTAACTGACGTCATTTCCAGAAAACGTCACATGTGGCGTCACCTTGTACTGACAGTAAGCAATTTTTGCCCCATATGGCGATACGAAAACGAACAATCCCCTACGCAGTGATCTCCCCTTATAGTTATCGGAGATTGCTGTACTGCAAGGGAAGATAACCGCTTCGTGGAGTTTGGAAACGAAGTGACCATATGGAGTGAACATTGTTTCCTGTTTGCAAACAATGACATCACACTTTGCGTTTTCTTGTAATGACGTCACGTACAGAAGAGGTTGTAAAACCCATAGCAGCGCTCAGATAGTCCTTTTGAGACGTGGTCCGTGGTGTTAGTTATTTTTCTATGCTAAGTCTTAAGTTACTTATAGCTGAAATGTTACGATATAATTATGAATTATAGGCAACATGTTTTAGACTGACTCTCTACAATTGTCAAACATAATATAATACTCAGGTGCTAGTTAGAACTTGAGAATAGAATATGATGCATTTTAACTAATTGTTTCGATGGTTACGCATGTAATTCAGACATTTTGTAAATTTGGTTGGAAATATGGATTCCAGACGCTTTTTGTATTTTCTTCGGCGCTCAAGAGTTCGAAAGAGTTTTTAAGGAAAACAACTTCTTAAAAATGGGAGCTAGCACATTCCTAGCAGACAATCAGAATATAGGTATATAAATTGCAATTCAAAAAGTGCAATTTACTATATTATTAGACTCGGATTATTGAAGTAATATAATTTATTAACTAGTCAATTCAAGTGTTTGTTTTCGTATTGTCATGGTTACTGCCGCCTTAAAGAGATTTATCTGAATTCAACCATTACACTGCATACATGTATACCACGTGACAGTACTTGTCTAAGAAATCACAGTAGGTTTTTCTTTAGTTAACACCTAAGTAAAACAATTGTAATTTGGTAGAGCCCTATGTTCCCGGTATTGTAATAACTCTAATTAAATCTCACTCAAGTACCACCTCGAATTCAAGACCGCCTCTTTAACAAGATCGTTTTTTCATGAAACCGTTATTTATACATTTTACCAATTGTGGTCATTATAATTATTAATGGTTCACTGGACTTGCGATTTAGAGGTTTAGCCTGTCTCTATTTTACGACAATTACCAAACAATGCAGGCGCTTTATGAAGTTAGCAGAATTACAGAACATGGATCGTATTGTGTGCCTCGCCAGGTACCTCTTTTCTACAGTTTCTTACTGACCATTTTCTTATATTTTTTTCGTAAATTTTAAAGCATTCTTAGAGATATTGAAAAGATATCTGAATTTTATTAAATTACGACTTTATTCTTGTATACTTTAATGACGATATGTAGGAGAAGCCGTTAACTACGGACATCTAGTTAAAATATTATATTCTTTGAATTACACCCATTTCAAACAGAGGACTCTATTTGAAAAGTTGCGCTAAAGAAACGTGTGTGTACATTATACATTGCGACGTGAGAGATTCGTGATGGAGCCGTTTGATAAAGATGAATCAAACTGTGTCTCATACTGATGTTCCCAAACTCCGACTGTTGTTTAATCTATTCATTGAATTTAAACACATAAACTGTTATTTTATGTACATCTACAAAGAATCGTATATCGTGGTGGACATTGAATTTATTTACACAAAGAACTCTCATACACTGAACCTTATGGTACACTTTGAATACCTTATAATCACGATGCAAGGGAAGCAACTCAAATATGAATAAAGACAACCTGTTGGAAGGAATAGTCTCCCGTACATTTTACTTGGAAGCGTTTGGGAAAAAACATACACGCGCATTCGTAACTGTAGTATGTATTTTGACTTTGTTAAGTAGGATCCGATTGTACAGTAAAACGTCAGAAATAAAATCACCTCAATAATAAAACCAGCTCAATAATAAGATCACCTCAATAATAAAACCAGCTAAATAATAAGATCACCTCAATAATAAAACCAGCTAAATAATAAGATCACCTCAATAATAAAACCAGCTAAATAATAAGATCACCTCAATAATAAAACCAGCTAAATAATAAGATCACCTCGATCACCTCAATAATAAAACCAGCTAAATAATAAGATCACCTCAATAATAAAACCAGCTAAATAATAAAACCAGCTAAATAATAAAACCAGCTCAATAATAAAACCAGCTAAATAATAAAACCAGCTCAATAATAAGACCACCGCAATAATACGAACAACTAAAAATTAAGAACACTATTTTCAAGTCAATTTTCACTCTTTTGCTCTTTCTTCAACCTCAATATTAAGACCACTTCAATAAGAAGACCACGTTTTCAAGGGTCCCAACAGTGGTCTGAGTATTAAGGTTTTACTGCACCTGTCATCCTTTTTACCATATTGGGAAGAAATATCTTATTTCTGAGGATTTTATAATTTATCTGTTGAAAATAAAGACATCTTATGTGTTTTATATTATTGATAGAAAGTTGTATTTATATCTATGTAGACAAAGTTTGATGTTCACAAATATATTGTACACATAATCTTGGTTTTGGATTTATTTTCATCTAAATTGAATTAATATTGAAAATAAACATGAGTTTGTGAGAAATATATCTAGGACAGACAGTTTCATAGCTTATACAATCAGTTATTATGTTATCCACTTCCCTACATCGTCATACGTTTTGTTCTCATATAATTAATTAAACCTCTCAGAATGTTCTGTCCGAAATATCATAGAACGATTATAAGAACTTTCGCCACAATGTGTCAAAGTGTTAATGTATCTACAACATATCTTACAACGTTCTCAAGAAATGCGCACGAAATCACTTAAAAGAAACAGACTCGGTAAGGGGTGGACAAATACTAATTATATACATGTACAGCAAATCTCACTTACATACCACCGCGAAATTGCACGCACCAGTTATTTTTATTCCATATTTTTTTACTCGCTATTCTTCAGACACCACTAAACTGTTGTGTGACCATTTATGACATGAAAACATGGATGAAACATGGATGAAACATGGATGAAACATGGATGAAACATGGATGAAAAACATTTTTGGTGCAATGAAACCTAATGTCGTTCCATGTGCGTTATCAAAACATGAACGTTATTGTGTGCCTAGCCAGTCACCTCTTTACTACAGTTTCTAAGAAATACTGTCCATTTTCTTAGATTTTTTTTTGTAAATTTTAAAGCATTCTTATAGACATCGATTAAATAGAGGATATTAAATGAGTGCTGTAAGACGTAATGAATTTTGTTGAACAAGTTGAATAAAATGATACGAAGTGAGCCACAACTACATATGCATGATAACAGTTACCTCCCCTTGACTTATTAAAATACAATGCTTACTCATACAGCGAACCTGCCAAAAACAGAACATAAACATATAATTATGGTCTCCGTCTCCTGTGGCTGAGTGGTTAAGGCATCCGCTTTGGGAGCGGGAGGTCGATTTCTCGAATCCCGGTAGGGGTCCGTTCAGATATGGCCGGTTGGTGAGCCGCCAGCTAGTTAAATAATGGTTACCGTTCGCCTACCTGCCTGGTGCCTGGGATTAAAGGATAGGAATCGGGAAGTAAATATGCCCAGTAAGTATGTGTCTCATAAGTCACAAGTGGCTGACCTTTAAATAGGGGTGACACTATTAATTCAAGCGTGTATCCAGACATACGCACGTACGCCAATGCTTACAATTCGTCAGAAAAGGTGAACAAATAAAAGATCCAAAAGTGCAATAAAAACTGAAGGCTGAGGGGAATGGGGTTATGGGCAAATTCGTCCGAACATATCAGTTGTTTGGCACTGTAATTTAAGTAGTATGCTAATGACAAAGAAAATGCCATATTAACCCTGAAATAAAGCACGATAACGCACCATTTGCCTCCTAATTTCAAATTTCAGAATTGCTGCTCGTTTCGCACCTACGATGCTCACACTTGGCGTATATTTCAAAGCCGTCCAGGTACATCACTGATAGTAAATAAGCACTTTACTTAACTTTTTTATACGCCGCTTGCATACAGATATAACACTATTGTGTATGCATTTCTATTTGCTTGGACAAATTGAGACGTAGAAAACAAAATACTTTATTACCTAAACTGGTAATAACTTTCCTACGACAGCTGTTACATAAATGTCGATCAAGACGGTTTTGGTCGAAGTAGGCAAATTGTATACACATTTGAAATTAAACATTAAGAAGCAGAACAGAACATAAAAGAATCTTATATTACTGTGTACTGTGTGTACATCGTTAAATAACATAAACACACATAACGCAACTGTCTTGAACTGTCGTTGATACGAAGCTTTGTTTAATAATGGCAAGTTGCCTATTGTTGTTATTTTCCCATGTTTTACCCGATCAGTGTGAATTGCTTTACCACTAGCAATTGTTATAATTTAGATTTTTTATTAATTAGTACTAACCACTGCCAGTGTCACTAATATTGCTACTACATGTATAATAATACCGTCTCTTCTTTCATATACGGGATCCGTTGACAAGCCATGCATGTACGGGATCAGGGATCAGTTGACAAGCCATGCATGTACGGGATCAGGGATCAGTTGACAAGGCATATGCGGGTTCAATTGACAAGCCATATATGAGATCAGTGTATCAATTGACAAGCCATATATGAGATCAGTGTATCAATTGACAAGCCATATGCGGGTTCAATTGACAAGCCATATATGAGATCAGTGTATCAATTGACAAGCCATATACGGGATCAGTTGACAAGGCATATGCGGGGTCAGTTGACAAGCCATATATGAGATCAGTGTATCAATTGACAAGCCATTTACGGGATCAGTTGACAGGCCATATACGGGATCTGTTGACAAGCCATATACGAGATCAGTTGAAAAGCTATATACAGAAACAGTTGCCAAGCCATATACGGGATCAGTTGACAAGCTATTTATGGGATCAGTTGATAAGCCATGAACGGGATCAGTGGATCAGTTGACAAGTCATATACGGGATCAGTTGACAAGCCATATACGGGATCAGTTGACAAGTCATATACGGGATCAGTTGACAAGTCATATACGGGATCAGTTGACAAGCCATATACGGGATCAGTTGACAAGTCATATACGGGATCAGTTGACAAGTCATATACGGGATCAGTGGATCAGTTGACAAGTCATATACGGGATCAGTTGACAAGTCATATACGGGATCAGTGGATCAGTTGACAAGTCATATACGGGATCAGTTGACAAGTCATATACGGGATCAGTGGATCAGTTGACAAGTCATATACGGGATCAGTTGACAAGTCATATACGGGATCAGTGGATCAGTTGACAAGTCATATACGGGATCAGTGGATCAGTTGACAAGTCATATATGGGATCAGTTGACAAGTCATATACGGGATCAGTGGATCAGTTGACAAGTCATATACGGGATCAGTTGACAAGCCATATACGGGATCAGTTGACAAGTCATATACGGGATCAGTTGACAAGTCATATACGGGATCAGTTGACAAGCCATATACGGGATCAGTTGACAAGCCATATATATGGTCAGTTGACAAGCCATATACGGGGTCAGTTGACAAGCCATAAACAGGGTCAGTTGACAAGCCATATACAGGATCAGTTGACAAGCCGTATATAGGGTCAGTTGACAAGCCATATACGGGGTCAGTTGACACAATCAATTTACGGGGTCAGGTGACATGTCATAAACGGAACAGATTGCCCAAATCAGAGTTTCTGCGTTTCCTATCAGTTATCATTTGAAGCTTCGACTGACGTCATACCCAGTTTAGCGGCGGTTGGTAATGACATTCGTTTTATTATATTGAGCTTTAACTGTCGTCACTGACAACATACACTTTGCCTTAACTAATGTCCTCTGCATACCAGCCAATTAATCCAGTTGTTTCTCTACCGTGACAATGATACATATTTATTATCATTTTCGAAAAGATGTGTTTAGTATATTTTGTATCATTGTCGAATGTCTAGTGTGAACTAGTTCCGGCTTTGCAAACCTCTCTGATATCTCAACTAAGATAGATAATAAAAATATGCAGCAATATGTGTCGATATTAATAGTGGTGCTAGTATGCCTCAATCTAGTTTACATGTCGGCTCATTTGTCGGTTTATGCGGACTTTAACTTAGAATATAAGCTCGTTAATATGTGAATATGAGACCGCCACTCTCCACTGAGATGTTGAGAACCCTGTGTCTAGCAAAGGGACTTACAAAGTGTGTAATTGTCAGCCGACGAGTGGAAGAATGGATTCCACAATCAATATTGGCTCTCAAGTGTCCGTCTGTAAATCAAAACGGTACGACAGGCGTTTATCGTGTAAGACTCGGACTAAATTACAATGGCTGTTGCTAAATTACACACTTTCTGCGAGAGACGCTCGTAATTATTCTAATCAAGCACCATAAGACCAATATCACATTCTGTGTTAGCAATATGATCTAGATTATCATTCAGACAGGAAGTTAATTATATGTAGATTCATATTTAGTTACCTGCCAATTGACACTTTCTATTTATCGTTGAGGCATATCTATCAGCTAGATTTCTCCAAGCTTCTTTCTGTATTATGATATTAAGTCATAAATTTGTTTCGTTTTCCCAATACTTTTCATTTTATATTTTATTACTATTTGTCAATTTTTCAATTCCCTGTCACCAGTATCAGTTAAGATTATGTCAAATTGATAACTTAACTTTTCCGGTTGGCTTTAATGTAAATACTTTGGTTACTGAAAGCAATGTCAGTATAAGACTGCTTGGTTGGTTATTGAAAGCAATGTCAGTATAAGGCTGCTTGGTTGGTTACTGAAAGCAATGTCAGTATAAGGCTGCTTGGTTGGTTACTGAAAGCAATGTCAGTATAAGGCTGCTTGGTTGGTTACTGAAAGCAATATCAGTATAAGACTGCTTGGTTGGTTACTGAAAGCAATGTCAGTATAAGGCTGCTTGGTTGGTTACTGAAAGCAATGTCAGTATAAGGATGCTTGGTTGGTTACTGAAAGCAATGTCAGTATAAGGCTGCTTGGTTGGTTACTGAAAGCAATGTCAGTATAAGGCTGCTTGGTTGGTTACTGAAAGCAATGTCAGTATAAGGCTGCTTGGTTGGTTACTGAAAGCAATGTCAGTATAAGGCTGCTTGGTTGGTTACTGAAAGCAATGTCAGTATAAGGCTGCTTGGTTGTACATGTATTTTTTGTACTGATGTATATAGACGTATGTTAAGTTCCCATATCCCTATGTACAGTTCTTTGACTTGAATAATAGTCATGTTCATTTCTCCCCGCCCCCTATCGGCCTATTGTAATTGACTTTCTTGACTTGTTCCGTGATCTAGTCCATCCTGTAAACTTCCTCCGTGTTGTCCCCCTAACTTGTCCTTATTTGTTTTTTAATGGTCGATCTGGTCTTTCATTGCGCCTCTATGCCTACACATGTTGTTTTCCTGGGTTCTGTGTGTGGAGGCATTGACTTGTGTATAATACATGTGGCTCTCCCTGTAACAACTTAATCTCTCTTTTAATGTCTACAATGTATAAATTAGAAACAAATCGACCAAAGTTATTTAGTTCTTTGTGTATGGAGATAAGCTGTGTGATAGCAAGGCACTATCGCAAATAAAATCGACATATCAGGGTTTATGTCTGTTAATTATAATTCCTTCATTAATGATAACCGACTGAGGGTTTAATGGATGACGCCAGTATAATTGGCAAAACCTACTCGGCCATTGACCTACAAGGGAGATAACACATGACATCTAAATAGTATTACCAGAGATTACTCATTTTCTGTAACATTCTAATCACATAGAATGCACCAGTTGGAATTGTATACTCAATGACCAAAAACTGAGATCCAAAAATTTAGATATGGTGGAACACCAAGGTAATTTCTCTGTAACCGAACAACATTTACCTTGACGCAGATTGGTTAACTTTTCGATAAAGTATGTTATTTTACCGAAATCCACTGAATTTCGGTGAATTTACCGAAATCTGTTTTGGATCTTGAGTGACCAGCATTCGTAACATCTCGGCATTGTTTTGTGTTGCACACAAATCTTAACCTTCAAATTGTGCCGACCATCTTTTATTCACGATATTTCATGTTTGTACAGGTAAGCATGGGGGTCCATACATTTTTACAGAAAAAACAATCGAATCGCTTTTTGTGTAATTTCTACCTTTTTAGCGATGCGAATATTTACTTATATTTCTGTTGCTATGTAGCTGTTGTGGGGGTGAATCCTGGTTGGAAGTCTAAATCGGTCCATGTATTGTTCGTTAACACCAATCTCACGAAGATCAATCGAGGAAATCAGGGTTACATAGATTTAAATGAAGATATGTTAAAAGACAAATCCCCTTTCCCTTTTAACATGGATAACGTTTAATCAAAGTGAATATAACGCTCTATAGCTGGAATACTCGTAAAACGTCTAATAACTGGGCAGAAATATGAACCTGAAAAGAAATTTTACAGAAAAGAAGAAATTTTACCAAAAAGAAAAAAATGTAAACTCGCGAAAACATAGTCTAGGGTCGGAGCATAAAAAAGGGTGTGTCGGGAAACCTGAAACAAAATTTCTTTACGCCTTACCTTTTTTATGCAGTATAAAGGAGTTAAAATCCTGACAACCTTTCAAAAGTAGTGTGTCTGTGTGTCTGTGTGTCTGTGTGTCTGTGTGTCTGTGTGTCTGTGTGTCTGTGTGTATGTGTGTATGTGTGTATGTGTGTCTGTGTGTCTGTGTGTCTGTGTGTCTGTGTGTATGTGTGTATGTGTGTATGTGTGTCTGTGTGTCTGTGTGTCTGTGTGTCTGTGTGTCTGTGTGTCTGTGTGTCTGTGTGTCTGTGTGTATGTGTGTATGTGTGTATGTGTGTATGTGTGTCTGTGTGTCTGTGTGTCTGTGTGTCTGTGTGTTGTTAAGTATCAGAACTCTCACTGCTAGGTAAACCAAATTGTTCATAGTTTCAAGGACTATATATGTAACATCATGTACACTTTCCTATTACGTCAGTGTGTTCATTGTTATTGAATTCCTAATAGAGATATAAATGTCAATGGTTTAAATTACGTTTGTCTGAACTATTGTTGCCGATTCACTGACATTTCTAGCATGCAATCATGCAAGAAAGTGAAACCATGTCTACCTGATAGCAATTACAAACCGCACCATTGTCTGCCAAGAACTTCGTTGTTTGTGAAATTTATACGATAATTATACTTTTGCTATGAAACAAAAATATAAATTATATTGTTCTGTACATGTTCAGCATTTCACATCAAATGCGTGCTTTGCTTTGAGCTTTCGTGTTGGTTGTATTTTTGCTTAACACTGAATGCACAATTTGCTAGAATTGAATTTGATATGCCAATCCCTCGTACAAGGCAATTTCTCATCACGAAATAACATATAGATCAGTATAATTAGTTTTAAGCAAACAACAACACTTAGATATCGTTTGATGTGACGTGAATTTAATTACAAAAACAGCCTTAGCTTTTGTCAATACATAATCGTGTCTTTGTAACAGAATTAAAGATCCTTGTAGATTCGAACATATCTTATGTAAGTCACGTGATGTCGAGGAAATACATAAGTATGCAATACAACTCGAACATTTGACGCTGACGTTTTATAAAATTTAGATACATGTGTATTGTCTTTTCATTCGCGGGAAGATACTTTTCAATGCATATACTGTAGTATCACTTAAATTCGCGGGGGTGAAATTTCGCGCAAACAGCAAAAAGGGCAGTTTCGCGCGGGCCTAAATTCGCGCATTTTAAATTTTTGAAGAAAAAAAACAGAAAAAAATGATGGTATCGCAGCGCATGTTATTATTTCGTACATCCGTATCATAAGCTGTAAATAGCAATATTCTGCGTATTAACTCGTAAGTTGGGGGTTATCCCTGTAATAGAGTCGCCAATTAACAATTTTATTGCCAATTGTCATATCTGAATACAATAGAAACGTGTGAAACTTGAATAAACAACATGACTAGCGAGGTTCGCGTCATATTTTGATCAGTATCACCAAGCGCTTGATTCCCTGGTTATTTCAGCGAACCAGTCGGGAACGAATTAAAACATACCCCATAACAATACCACAAATAATATGACACGTCCAACGATTAATTGGCGTTAATTGACGCGACTGTACGAATTGTTCAATAATTAAAGTATGAAGAAAAAAGTTGCAGTGCGTGCAATCCGGATGACAACGATTTTATGCAGTCGTGTATTCTTTATACATGTATAAACATCGTAAACAAAGAAAATCAATTTATGAATTAATGTTCCATTTAAACCACTCTTACGTACTAGTAATCAAACTGTGTCAAAATATTCCATGTTCCTAATTATTCCACACAGATTTTCAGAAAAAACAGCGACAAATTATGAAAAGAAAAAACGTAAGTGCATATACACACATTTCGGACAGTCAAAAATTCGGATAGCCATGTTAGTTTCGGAAGTTTAATAATCGCGCGGACTTAAATTCGCGCTTCGTCTCTAGCGCGAAATACGCGAAAATTAGACCTGCGCGAATTCAAATGATACTACAGTATAACATATTTCTCTGTACAAATTGCGTAAACCATTAAAGCAATTAAAAGAGATTAATTAGATACAATTGTAAACAGTTTTTTAATTAGACAACAAATTTATACGAAAGTATCGTGGTTCGTTCAACCAATAAAACACTCGGTAATGGCGGTTTCATAAACTATGTAAAACATCAAGCCGGAATACACATCAATTATTAAATGTATGAACATCTGTCTCTATTTCCTTATTTATACAGTGTGAACACACCCTCGTCATGCTTGGCGCTGTGTCCAATCACACAGCACGCAAGCCGGGCCCCAGCACTTCCGGTTATCTTGCTGTCGGGTGATGTTTCGTCCCTTCCAAGATCATCTACCAATGCGTGAAGCTGAAAAGATAAAACCATGATGAATGTCGGAAATAACGGCCTATTCTAGGAAACAATAGGGTGTTAAAAAGTTCATTTCCATCTATGTCGCTATGAACCAATAATCTACTTCTGTTTGAGAGTTCTAAATAAAACATATATTTATGAGAAAAAAACCAGTATATTTCGTTATGTGACATACAGCAGCATTATTCACACTTTCTCTAAATTCAAACTTAGTGAACACATTTTTGTAACACCCTGGCCCCATGTTCACAAACGATCAACTGTTCTGGGTCAACTTGATCCATAAAGATATTGGCCGCTTTCATGAAGCAATTAAATAATTTTTCCAGTACTTCTCATAAACACACAAAAATACATCTTCTAATTAACATCATGAACACGTATTAAACTTCACCATGATGTTGAGACTTTTATTTTCTTATACTTATGACTGAAACTGATCCAGATCAAATTATGATTTGACACAGTCATTTTCAGTTTGTTCGTTATATGTTCGTATATGTGTTATAGTGTTCCTTCTCCGTCTCATAGATGTATGTTTGTATAAATGTATATATTTGTTTGTCCTCATGGGCCATATGGCTTACTGGACTTAAATGAAAATAAACTCCTATGATCAATTTACCAAAGTCGGTCATAACTTATTTATGTCCATCTTTTTGTTAATAAGCATGCCTTTTGAATTTAATGTGTCGTAAGATTTGCAGGATGTACATATCTGTCACAGTATGTAAAAGAATAGCTATGAATAACTATTTTTACAAAGTTTGAAAGATCCTATATTTGATCTTGATACTGATCCTGAAACTGATTCATTGTGAACATCAAACCTTGTCGAATGACTCAGTTCCAATTCTCGCCATTTAAACTATCGCGAAGACGTTGAATTCACTTCGGATGTAGATGATATTTATAACAGTGCTGTGAACCATTCCTTTGCATCTTTCACGGATAGGTTTTTTAGGACTTTATTTAACTATGCAAACCTGTAGTTCACATTTTACAAAATCGGTGCGTAATTGGTTGTTGACACAATTAACAGTCATTGTAGCCACAAGTGAACTAGCCCTGCATTCAGAAACGGATACCAGTTGCGAACGTTACGAAACTGGTGTTTTGTTTTGTATCCCCGACCCGGTGAACAAAATTGCAAACATTGCGAAGCGTTAGCCGCAAACACCTTTTACTGAACGCAGGGCAGTGTTCGGCATACTTCCCTATAAATTCGACAACTATCACTATACAAAGCTACCTCTACAAAGCAACATCCTCTCAAAGATGCATTGTTTGACTGTTGTTGACAAGATTCCTCTAGTAAGGTTAATTGTTTACTAAATGTTGAGAATGGGGACATTGATGATGTTGTTGAAAAAAGGTTGTTAGTGGCTCTCTGGAGAGGTTGCAGTGTAAACATTAATAAAGAAAAATGCAAAACTTGTAATGTAAAAATGTTTTCATTCCACTTCAAGCAAAGACAAATCTAATTAGGCATACTCTGTGCACAACTTTCGGTTATGATTGGATAGTGAAATTGAAATCTTAAAATGTTACCTAGAAACTTTCAATAACGTTTATTCATTTACGTATACTTTTGACAGTAAACAATAATCTCATGCAAGAATGTCCATATATTGAGTTAAGGCCTTACAATGTCAACTCGCCAGATTGCTTCCTCACAATTTCTACATCCGGGTTAGATTCGTGGGCAGAGGAACGTAACTTATAGTCAAACCACGTGACAAATGTAGCCTCGAAGTGAGGGGCCGCTATGGAGTTGCGTGTACTTTTAGGCTGTTTGAATTAGGACACCAATCATATACAATTACAGCCGGACCTCGTTCATTCGAAATCATCGGGTCCGAATAGCCCATTTCAATTCGATACATGCTTTAGAAGAAGATAACTCGGTACCTGATATGTGTTTCGGATAGTAGACTGTACTTGGTTTTGTACATTTCTCGTTCCATATACATTTTTGTATCATATTTGAAATTTTGCAAAATATGTTAAAGCATTGCAAAAATTACACCATCTGAGGTCTTGGAATTAATATGGTTTTTATCAGATTTGCGGTAAATGAACTATTGTGTGCACCGAAACAGATGTGGACTTTAATCAACTAAGAAAAATAAATTTAATATTCTGTCGCGATTATTTAAATAATATATAATTACAATTACAACAAGATCATGCACTGAAGTAATATTATTGACTATTGTCTATTTTTCAAACATATATCAAACTATTTTATTTTACTCGTAATAGATATTTTTCTATATATCTCTTGACCTTTGGTTTGTATCCGGACAATTAATTTCAACCGCTCTCATACACACATGCCGCCAGTTCTCAATTTGATGTGAGCTTATAAAATACTTTGTTTTGGTTAATCTATGTTGTTTTTATTTTATTTCATTAGAAATTATAGAGGTCATTTTTTATTGAATTTTTTAAACAAGTCTTCTAAAACGATATAAAAGAGATTTTACCGAGTTTTAACTGATGATTTTTGGGAATGGTTGCTTATAGTAAACGTTTCTCATATATTACATACTATCATTTCGGCAGTCGTTTGGGCTCTTACGCGGAAATAACGACCGCGCATTTATATAAAGTAAGTGTCATAGAACAAGATAATGTGCACATTTCGCGAAATCTTTCATTTACGGCGCAGTCGTACTGATGTGGTTTGCTATTTGCATATTCGTGTTATGTAAACCAATCAAATCTTACGTTAACCACCAAGGCGCAGTCGTACTGATATTGTGCTATTTGCATATCCGTGTTATGTAAACCAATCAAATCTTACGTTAACCACCGAGGCCATTTATCTTCCACCGAACAGCATTTTTATGACAGACGCGGATTGGTTAACCTTTCGATAAAGGGGACGTTACCATACCGTAATCCTCTGAATGTCGGTGAATTTACCGAAATTTATTCTGGATCTGGAGTGACCAGCAATCGTAACATCTCGGCATTTCTTAATGTTGCACAACAAACCTTAACCTTCAAATTGTGCCGACCATCTTTTTTTCAAGATATTTCTTGTTTACTTATGGTCAGTCATTTCTATTTTAACTGTCACGTGATTCTGATAAACAAAACCAGGCTAAATGTGACGGTTTCCTTAAAACCGAATAGACTGCTGGTCAACTGGCTACGAGTGCTTGTTGGTATCTTTATACTTATCTTAGAAATCTTAGACGTTTGCTTCAAAATAAAATTCTTGAAGTGTTAAACGGTTGAACCATGTACACAAACTCATGTTTTGAGGAACACGAAAAACCGGCCAATGGCGCTACCGGGATAAACAGTCGGATCTCTTTCATTCGATATCATCGGGTCCGAAATTTTATTTCGAAAACAATGTGATACATAGCCCATTTCAATTCGACCTGATGTCGGGACCTGCTATTTATTTCTGATTACCGGGTATACCAAGTATTCGAATGAACGAGGCCCTACTGTATCTGGTCGCTATGTTAATGCATGTACTTCGAATTTCATAGAATATTCTCTAAAACAAATTGAATGGAGCCGCTTATTCAGCGTATGTAATGTTGTATTGTAAAATCTTTTATAACTCGTAGTGAGTGACTATATACTGATATTATGCTCAATGATCGTATATAGATGAGACCACTTATAACTCGTAGTGAGTGACTATATACTAATATTATGCTCAATGATCGTATATAGATGAGACCACTTATAACTCGTAGTGAGTGACTATATACTAATATTATGCTCAATGATCGTATATAGATGAGACCACTTATAACTCGTATTGAGTGACTATATACTAATATTATGCTCAATGATCGTATATAGATGAGACCACTTATAACTCGTATTGAGTGACTATATACTGATATTATGCTCAATGATCGTATATAGATGAGACCACTTATAACTCGTAGTGAGTGACTATATACTAATATTATGCTCAATGATCGTATATAGATGAGACCACTTATAACTCGTATTGAGTGACTATATACTAATATTATGCTCAATGATCGTATATAGATGAGACCACTTATAACTCGTATTGAGTGACTATATACTGATATTATGCTCAATGATCGTATATAGATGAGACCACTTATAACTCGTATTGAGTGACTATATACTGATATTATGCTCAATGATCGTATATAGATGAGACCAGAAATAACTCGTATTAAGTGACTAAAAATAAAGAATAAAAATTAGTTGTATGCTGATAATGACCAACTATTGACCTAGTTTTTGTCACTAAACTCGACCAGGCAATAATGTCAATATTTTATCGTGTAAAGTCCTCACGTACGTAAGTATATCATCAATGATAAGTAAAGTCATTGTTCGTGTAGCCCCGCATACATGTCTCTGTAGTCCGACTTTTACACGCGTCGTTCGTAAACAGAGCCACGCACAAGGCTATAGTAAAACCTGGGATTATGCCGCATGATTTTAACGGCACTATTATGGCGTCTTTATTCGAATTTCTAGCGCATCTGAGTGCCTCACAATCACTTCGACATGAAGACAGGGGTCAAATGTTTATGACTGCAAACCTTGTCGCTAAAATATATGTCAATCAAACGTAACTCCGCCCACGGTGCGCAAGTAAACTATTCACCTTACAAACTGTATGTTGACATTCGCGCTCTCGCCAATTTCGCCCGTCAAAGTAGCAATACAAGATGGATTTTAACGTTGAAACAACTTTTGATCGAAATCGTGATATATATCACTTTCAGTATTTGCTCAAGAAGGAGCAAATAATAGCAATATTGACAATGATCTTAGTAGGGTAATAACTATGTGCGCACCGCCTCCATAGCAACACTCCCATCTTCTTATTTAACTATTGTTCGTGCTATACACAGGCGCACATCTAGAGTAAAACGTATAAGTTGTACAATGTTGGTGCCAAACCTAGGCCTATGCACATTCAGGCAAGCCATAATCAGGGCGTTTTATCTTTATTGTATTAACAATGGTTGTGAAAACTTCCTAATATGGTCAAATGTCCCAATGTTCCAAATATTATTAAAGCTTCCGTGTTGTTGTGAGTTTACCTACCACAAGACCACGTCCAGTAATGGTGTCCCTACCAGCCAGATCAGCAAAGTACTCCACAAGCCGCATGTTTATGTCACCATTCGGCCTTTGTCGGACGTTACCTAGGTCTCCAAGGTGTCTCAACCTGTAATAATACAAAATATCTCAAATTCAGATGAAAATAATAAGGACAACAACAACAATTGATTGATGGATTGGAAAGATGGATGGACGGACGGAAGTACGGACGGAAGTACGGACAGGTAAAATACACATTTATACAATTAAAATACAGATAATTTTAATACTTACACTATAAAATAATATAATTATATATACTGACTATATTGAACTTGATACAGTCATTGATAAAACAAGATATGAACGAAAGGAATGATAATGATATAAATAAAATAACGATTTTGGTAATCATAATGACGTTAGTTATAAAAATGCTATTGGTGATAATAATAGTAATGATGACAATAATGATACTGATAGTCATTATGATATTGGTAATTATAATGATATCAATGATAATAATAATATGGATAATGATAAGAGTCGGTCTATTTGAGGACTTATCGACCTGAGCCCCTTCGGTCGATATCAATTTTCCTAGGTCGATAAATCCTCATATCGTCTTCGTTAACCGTTATGTCTTGTTCAAGGTTGCTGCTCAGTGATATCGGTGATGATAATGATATTATATAAATATCAGTATATATTGTCAACTTGAGGGAAATACTACCCGATGCGAAGCCCAGGCTAATAGTATTTTTTCGAATGTTAACAATCTGTACTGTCACACTGGGAAGCCGTTTGATAGCTATTACATGTATATTCTATAGAACAAAATATAAATAAAAAAATATTTGTTTACAGTTTTCTTCATTAATTTTTGTCGTTTGGAATAGATGCAAGCACCGGAAGTTACCGACTCACAACGCATTTCAATAAGCGTCTACCATCATGAACTTGGGAAACCAGAATTGTCTATTTTTAGCCATGCAATTCATATACTTTCCCCTGTGCAAAGCGTACTGTCAGGGTAATAGTACGGAATGACTCATAATGAGTATATGGAAATTTAATCAGGTAAAGTCACGTGAGGTATAATAATATTGATTATCATATAACTGAGAGTGACAATTATGCAACCGATAAAGCATGCGCTTTGGTTAATATCTAGTCCATGTTAGCCAGGTGTCTCGTACACATGACTATCATAATAGTATTATCTTAATAAGTGATTATACCAGGATTAAAATGTATTTCTAGTATTTTATCATGCGTATGAAGAGTATGTTTTGTGTAGTATATGTTTTATGTCTCTTATCATGTGTATGAAGAGTATGTTTTGTGTAGTATATGTTTTATGTCTCTTATCGTGTGTATGAAGAGTATGTTTTGTGTAGTAGATGTTTTATGTTTCTTATCGTGTGTATGAAGAGTATGTTTTGTGTAGTATATGTTTTATGTCTCTTATCGTGTGTATGAAGAGTATGTTTTGTGTAGTATATGTTTTATGTCTCTTATCATGTGTATGAAGAGTATGTTTTGTGTAGTATATGTTTTATGTCTCTTATCGTGTGTATGAAGAGTATGTTTTGTGTAGTAGATGTTTTATGTTTCTTATCGTGTGTATGAAGAGTATGTTTTGTGTAGTATATGTTTTATGCCTCTTATCATGTGTATGAATAGTATGTTTTGTGTAGTAGATGTTTTATGTTTCTTATCGTGTGTATGAATAGTATGTTTTGTGTAGTAGATGTTTTATGTTTCTTATCGTGTGTATGAATAGTATGTTTTGTGTAGTAGATGTTTTATGTCTCTTATCGTGTGTATGAAGAGTATGTTTTGTGTAGTATATGTTTTATGTCCCTTATCATGTGTATGAAGAGTATGTTTTGTGTAGTATATGTTTTATGTCTCTTATCGTGTGTATGAAGAGTATGTTTTGTGTAGTAGATGTTTTATGTCTCTTATCATGTGTATGAAAGTTATGTTTTGTGTAGTATATGTTTTATGTCTCTTATCATGTGTATGAAGAGTATGTTTTGTGTAGTAGATGTTTTATGTCTCTTATCGTGTGTATGAAGAGTATGTTTTGTGTAGTAGATGTTTTATGTTTCTTATCGTGTGTATGAAGAGTATGTTTTGTGTAGTATATGTTTTATGTCTCTTATCATGTGTATGAAGAGTATGTTTTGTGTAGTATATGTTTTATGTTTCTTATCATGTGTATGAAGAGTATGTTTTGTGTAGTAGATGTTTTATGTTTCTTATCATGTGTATGAAGAGTATGTTTTGTGTAGTGGATGTTTTATGTCTCTTATCATGTGTATGAAGAGTATGTTTTGTGTAGTGGATGTTTTATGTCTCTTATCATGTGTATGAAGAGTATGTTTTGTGTAGTGGATGTTTTATGTCTCTTATCATGTGTATGAAGAGTATGTTTTGTGTAGTATATGTTTTATGTCTCTTATCGTGTGTATGAAGAGTATGTTTTGTGTAGTATATGTTTTATGTCTCTTATCATGTGTATGAATAGTATGTTTTGTGTAGTATATGTTTTATGTCTCTTATCATGTGTATGAAGAGTATGTTTTGTGTAGTATATGTTTTATGTTTCTTATCGTGTGTATGAAGAGTATGTTTTGTGTAGTATATGTTTTATGTCTCTTATCATGTGTATGAAGAGTATGTTTTGTGAAGTGGATGTTTTATGTTTCTTATCATGTGTATGAAGAGTATGTTTTGTGAAGTTTATGTTTTATGTTTCTTATCGTGTGTATGAATAGTATGTTTTGTGTAGTATATGTTTTATGTTTCTTATCGTGTGTATGAAGAGTATGTTTTGTGTAGTAGATGTTTTATGTTTCTTATCGTGTGTATGAATAGTATGTTTTGTGTAGTATATGTTTTATGTTTCTTATCATGTGTATGAAGAGTATGTTTTGTGTAGTAGATGTTTTATGTTTCTTATCGTGTGTATGAAGAGTATGTTTTGTGTAGTATATGTTTTATGTCTCTTATCATGTGTATGAAGAGTATGTTTTGTGTAGTAGATGTTTTATGTCTCTTATCGTGTGTATGAATAGTATGTTTTGTGTAGTAGATGTTTTATGTTTCTTATCATGTGTATGAAGAGTATGTTTGTGTAGTATATGTTTTATGTCTCTTATCATGTGTATGAAGAGTATGTTTTGTGTAGTAGATGTTTTATGTTTCTTATCATGTGTATGAAGAGTATGTTTTGTGTAGTATATGTTTTATGTCTCTTATCATGTGTATGAAGAGTATGTTTTGTGTAGTAGATGTTTTATGTTTCTTATCGTGTGTATGAAGAGTATGTTTTGTGTAGTAGATGTTTTATGTCTCTTATCGTGTGTATGAAGAGTATGTTTTGTGTAGTATATGTTTTATGTCTCTTATCATGTGTATGAAGAGTATGTTTTGTGTAGTATATGTTTTATGTCTCTTATCGTGTGTATGAAGAGTATGTTTTGTGTAGTATATGTTTTATGTTTCTTATCGTGTGTATGAAGAGTATGTTTTGTGTAGTATATGTTTTATGTCTCTTATCATGTGTATGAAGAGTATGTTTTGTGTAGTAGATGTTTTATGTTTCTTATCGTGTGTATGAATAGTATGTTTTGTGTAGTATATGTTTTATGTCTCTTATCGTGTGTATGAAGAGTATGTTTTGTGTAGTAGATGTTTTATGTTTCTTATCATGTGTATGAAGAGTATGTTTTGTGTAGTAGATGTTTTATGTCTCTTATCGTGTGTATGAAGAGTATGTTTTGTGTAGTATATGTTTTATGTTTCTTATAGTGTGTATGAAGAGTATGTTTTGTGTAGTATATGTTTTACGTCTCTTATCGTGTGTATGAAGAGTATGTTTTGTGTAGTATATGTTTTATGCCTCTTATCATGTGTATGAATAGTATGTTTTGTGTAGTATATGTTTTATGTTTCTTATCGTTTGTATGAAGAGTATGTTTTGTGTAGTATATGTTTTATGTCTCTTATCATGTGTATGAATAGTATGTTTTGTGAAGTATATGTTTTATGTCTCTTATCATGTGTATGAATAGTATGTTTTGTGTAGTATATGTGTTATGTCTCTTATCGTGTGTATGAAGAGTATGTTTTGTGTAGTATATGTTTTATGCCTCTTATCATGTGTATGAAGAGTATGTTTTGTGTAGTATATGTTTTATGTCTCTTATCATGTGTATGAATAGTATGTTTTGTGTAGTATATGTCTTATGTCTCTTATCATGTGCATGAATAGTATGTTTTGTGTAGTATATGTTTTATGTCTCTTATCATGTGTATGAATAGTATGTTTTGTGTAGTATATGTTTTATGCCTCTTATCGTGTGTATGAAGAGTATGTTTTGTGTAGTAGATGTTTTATGTCTCTTATCGTGTGTATGAAGAGTATGTTTTGTGTAGTATATGTTTTATGCCTCTTATCGTGTGTATGAAGAGTATGTTTTGTGTAGTATATGTTTTATGTTTCTTATCGTGTGTATGAAGAGTATGTTTTGTGTAGTAGATGTTTTATGTCTCTTATCATGTGTATGAAGAGTATGTTTTGTGTAGTGTATGTTTTATGTCTCTTATCGTGTGTATGAAGAGTATGTTTTGTGTAGTGTATGTTTTATGCCTCTTATCGTGTGTATGAAGAGTATGTTTTGTGTAGTATATGTTTTATGTCTCTTATCGTGTGTATGAAGAGTATGTTTTGTGTAGTGTATGTTTTATGTCTCTTATCATGTGTATGAAGAGTGTGTTTTGTGTAGTATATGTTTTATGTCTCTTATCATGTGTATGAAGAGTCTGTTTTGTGTAGTAGATGTTTTATGTCTCTTATCATGTGCATGAATAGTATGTTTTGTGTAGTATATGTTTTATGTCTCTTATCATGTGTATGAAGAGTATGTTTTTGTGTAGTATATGTTTTATGTCTCTTATCATGTGTATGAAGAGTATGTTTTGTGTAGTATATGTTTTATGTCTCTTATCATGTGTATGAAGAGTATGTTTTGTGTAGTATATGTTTTATGTCTCTTATCATGTGTATGAAGAGTCTGTTTTGTGTAGTATATGTTTTATGCCTCTTATCATGTGTATGAAGAGTATGTTTTGTGTAGTATATGTTTTATGTCTCTTATCATGTGTATGAAGAGTATGTTTTGTGTAGTATATGTTTTATGCCTCTTATCATGTGTATGAAGAGTATGTTTTGTGTAGTATATGTTTTATGCCTCTTATCATGTGCATGAAGATATAGTATATGTTTTATGTCTCTTACCATAAGTATGAAGAGTATGTTTTGTGTAGTATATGTTTTATGTTTCTTATCATGTGTATGAAGAGTATGTTTTGTGTAGTATATGTTTTATGTTTCTTATCGTGTGTATGAAGAGTATGTTTTGTGTAGAATATGTTTTATGTTTCTTATCATGTGTATGAAGAGTATGTTTTGTGTAGTATATGTTTTATGTTTCTTATCGTGTGTATGAAGAGTATGTTTTGTGTAGTATATGTTTTATGTCTCTTATCATGTGTATGAAGAGTATGTTTTGTGTAGTATATGTTTTATGTCTCTTATCGTGTGTATGAAGAGTATGTTTTGTGTAGTATATGTTTTATGTCTCTTATCATGTGTATGAATAGTATGTTTTGTGTAGTAGATGTTTTATGTCTCTTATCGTGTGTATGAAGAGTATGTTTTGTGTAGTATATGTTTTATGTCTCTTATCGTGTGTATGAAGAGTATGTTTTGTGTAGTAGATGTTTTATGTCTCTTATCGTGTGTATGAATAGTATGTTTTGTGTAGTAGATGTTTTATGTTTCTTATCATGTGTATGAAGAGTATGTTTTGTGTAGTATATGTTTTATGTCTCTTATAAGTCTAGTTTAGAGTGGCTTTGTACATTGTAAATTGTTTCGTTATATGCATATAAGTGTTATTTGTACAAAGATGAGCCGTTAATAAACACATATATATATAGTAAATTACACACGTTGTAGACATAGATTGTGTACTTGTACTTATAAATGACTCGCTAAAGTTGCCATGTAGTGTATGTGTGATATACAAGAGAGGCCATTTGACTGGTTGTTTTTGAAAAAACTTCCAGAAACAAAGAACTAAAACAAATAATCGTGTAGCTAATACATTATATTGTGATATTTTGAAACTGTCGTCTTATTTGCACTTCCCTCAATTCCCACGTGAGTCATCTGAGGAAATAACAGTGCTATATGTGCAACGTGATGATATTCAAATGTCATATGTGGTGAACAAATTGTCGTTTGATTTCTTTAAGATCGTTACTACGCCTCCGCATAAGAAACAAAAAAAGGGACTTTCCCAAACGTTGGCATGACGTTCAGTCATTCGAACTAGCACATTTTCCCACACAGTAGGGTTCAAATGAATTCTCATGAACTAAAGTATTCCGATGAGACATGGCAATATGACGAAGTAAAGCCTTAACAATACGATCGCCATTGTTTCTGGAAAAATGTGGTCTTAGCTGTGAAGCGGTCCGATTAGCGAGTTGAAATAAAAGAAAAATAATAAGACTAGTCAAAGAAACACGGTCTGATTCAGTGATTTGTTTGTTCAATTTTACTGCCGAATTTCGTCTGTTTCCCCTAGCAAAAAAGCTTCCATTTCCCCCAAAAAGTGTTCTTGTTTCCCCTAAAAGTAAACAAAAACTGACTTTTTTACTATACTGAAAAGAGCAACGAAAGAGTACTGTTACTGTTATTTTTGAAGTGGTCTTAATTTCGAAGTCATTTTTAAGTAAGGTTTAATTTAATAAAATTACATACAAAATAATTGGTCTAGAGTTTTATAAAATTTTGAACAAGAATTAACATACATATACTGTAACACGTTTTTGACAGTTGGTACTACAAAATGACGCCTAGTTAAAATAGTTGCGTTTTTAATGGCGTCAAGCCATTTATTATTGTCATTGTGTAGAATTTATTAGCCTAACTCACACAACAAGTTTACATGCCCACTATTTCCTTCGGAAAAGTGGCACACATTTGGACTCTATTGTCGAATGCAGAACTAAAACTTGGTGAAGCCCTTGCATCTCAAGTTGACCTTCTTGTAGAGGTTATCGTACAGGGCTGGTGTGCCTTACGGCGACATTGGCGTACGATGAGAGATATTGGCCAGAGGGCTTTATCACAGAAATCCACCTGTTTTATAACCATTTTATTGCATATGTTCAACTCCAGTGTAATGTTGCTTAATGTTATTAGAAAACAAGACAGTAGTATACAAGTAAACAAGTTGAATAAAGCATTGGAAATAATTGAACATCTTAAAATCTACATCATTCTTCTAGAAAATGTATGGCTCTATAGCTCTAAAATAGCTTCTATTGAAAGTTTGACATTATTAACACAGATTGATGAACATTAATTGCAAAATCGACATCTAAATCCCATCACGCGGATCCACCATTCGAACGTCGGCAGTCTGTTTAATGTTTTATTTCCGAACGTCGGTGAGCTTAACAATGACGTCATACCCGGAAGTATGCCAAATATCCGGGTCACATGATCAAAGATATTGGCCTCACGTTGTATGTATACGTTTATGCACAATGCAAAATTGTTACTATATTTAGTATCATATGCAATAAACGACAACATAGGACGAAGTGACGGCCATAAAGGGATTCCGTTATTCAGACAATACTGAAATTAAAGTTATTGGCGGAGTAAGCACACTGAACGACCAACAGTTATTGACATTTTAGCACAGCGTTTGTTCTGATTTTATGAATTAACATCACATTCTCAGCATTTAAAACAATACATTACTAGTAATATCGTCTCTGTTACAGAATACAATATGGTGCGTAATTTAAAACCAACAAGGAGTGAGGTATATACGTTCCAAAATTAATCCAAGTTATATAATGCTCTGCAAGAATTGAAATGCAACGTCAATACTATTTAAATCAGGAAGTAAAGCATGATATTAATGTGTTAGATTTCGTCTAGAGTTCCCAAGAATACATGAATTGTAAACGTAGCGTGGATGTATAAGAATATAATTCAACGCACGTTGTTCGTCAGCCACAAGCCGAAATATTGTTGAATCGAGTACTCTGATTGGCTTACAAAATGATAACTCTATTGGTCATCCCGTTATTTAGGAAGACGCACTGAGCATGTCCTCATCAGGACATTCCTTTAGCAAGATTGTGTACTTATAGATTGATGTGTCCATAAACTGCCTGTTGCTCGCCCATATGGGATCTCCCGGTGGCGAGGGTAAATAAACTCAAATCCACAAACTGCCTGTCCGCCTGTCCGCCTAGAAAACGCATACTGTGACGTTGTTGTTCATATGAAACTTAGAATAGTTGCTATGTCGAATGTGAGTCAATTAAATCATGAATACATTAATTGATGATAGATTACATTACAACATAATCGTACATAAAATGTTTTACTTCAAATGTCGTTCATCAAAGTAACATGTCTCGTGGTTTAGAGACTTTTGTGCAATTAAGAAAAAATCGACTGTAGTTCAAGAATTTGTCCACAAAAGGCACTCGTCTGGACAGAAACATTGCATTTAAAGCAAAACTGAATTACTCAAACGTTAGATTCAGGTATAATGCGGATTGTTTTGCAAAAAAGTGAGAAGTTTTGTTCATATGTTTGGTTGGAAATTGATCAAATTTGATATCTGAAATTTAGGTTTTTCGTAAAACTGACGATATTTCAATCTGTATAATTTTTATTATATTTACATTAATCTAGGAGTATGTCGCTTTAAAATATAAAAACTTTGTGTTTGATAGGTCGCAAATGACAAATTGTGTTTCACCGAAAATACTTCAAAATTAAAAGAAAAACGGAACACATTTATATGATGGATGTGAATCCGTTTACGAGAACGTGTATTCATATATACGTATCACAAACAATGACAATGTTGTAACAATCATAAAATATACAAACAGCGCCACTCACATCCTTATACCGTAAACAAAGTTGTTGTTTTTTCGCCAGATTCAAGTTTCATCTTAAAAAGATTACTAGTCCATATTTAAAAGTTTAACATTCTAACAAATATTTATATTTAATTCGTGTAATGACGTCATCGAGGAACGCGTTGGTCCCTGAAAAGCTTGTAAAGCGAAATCGCTCAAGATTGCACGGTACCTAAATTGGCATGGATCGGTCCTGAAAGTTCATCCTTCTCTTCGCGGTCAATATAACAGCACTTTAACTTAATTTAAAAGCACCGTAACATTTACCTTTCCAAATAAGTGCGCAAAACCCGGTTTTAAACTGGGTTTAATCCGAGTTAAACATGACGGTATTTGCACTGGGTTAAAAGTGGGTCTTTTAGCTTACCGAGCAGTTTTTTCTTAGCAAAATATGGGTTTTTCAAAGAAAAAAATACATACAAAAAACACAGTTTTAACTAAGTGATTTCTTTTGTCTGAGTTAATGAGGGTTTTATAACATACTTCTCTTGAAGTTGTTTTTTATTGACTAAAAGTGTACAGAAGCGAGTTTTTAGAAATAAAAAACCTTCTTATTCCATAGAAGCGAGTTAAAAACCCCGCTTTAAACCCACTTCTTGGCAAGTTGGTTTAAGCAGGTTTTAAAACCCACTTGAACCAACTTTAAACTCACTTATTTCAATAATGACTCGCTTAAAACCCACATTTTTGTAAAAACACCCAGAACAAATCACTTTTTAGTAAAACCCAGAAATATCGCTTTTAAGTGAGTTTTGGTAAAAAAAAACACTGTGTAGACGTTGAATTATACAAGGTATAAACCCAATTCGATAAGGCTTTCATTATCGATGTACCCATTATATTGGGTATAGGGTAGGAAGGTTGTTTAAATCATATTTTCAATTATGAACGGATGAAAAGGTTGTATACAACACCCCTATATTCGATATTTAGGTAAACACGATAATGATAGAAATAGCGAATTTGAGTCATAAGCTTATGATTCGGTCAATACCCTAATGAAATCAGTTTAAGAACTAATCCATGGATTAGGTGAACTCATTGTGTATGCTGACCAAACTATGTACTCATAAACATTACCACTAACTTTGCTTAAAGCGGATATTTCGGCACAGCCATACTTACATGACTTTGCTATTTGCATATCAGTGTTGTGTTAACCAATCAAATCTAACGTTATCCACCAAACCAACTGCTCTTCAACCGAACAACGTTTGTAACCTTGACGCGGATTGGTTAACCTTTCGATAATGGGTACGCTACATTACCGATATCCACTGAATTTCGGTGAATTTATCGAAATACATTTTGGATCTGGAGTGACCAGCAATCGTAATAGCTCGGCTATTTTTTATGTTGCACAACAAATCTTAACCTTCCAATTTCACCGACCATATTTTTTCAAGATATTTCTTGTTAAATAAACAATAACACCCGTGACGTAGACATTGACAATGTTTCTGCACATACAATGTACCAACAAACACTGAGACTTCAATAACAATACCACCATTGGCACCCTGGAAAACTGCTCTTCTTATTTAGTTTGTCTTAATATCGGGTTGAATAAGAGTAAAATAGTGAAGATTTGACTGAACAATTGTGTTTTTAATTTTTAATTGGTCTTATTATTTGCGTGGTCTTTAACTGAGGTTTAACTGTGACACTACGTGCGTATGCAGGCTCTGTATTACCGCAATGAACTCTCCTTATTCCTGTACTACGAAGTTGTAATATTGTTGAAAGTAAATGATTATGAAAACTAAGAATTACGTAACATATTAGGACGCAAACAGGTCGTATGAAAAGTGTTGTCTGTGCTTATAAGCTTCTTTACAAATTATGTCGCCAGTATTGTCAGGGCTCTAGTAATACACTAACACGACGTCCCGGACTAGTCTAATGCTGAATCGGGCAACCAACGGTTGTATTGAAGTTAGTCCCGGACAAGTCTGTTTGTAATGCTAACCAACATCAGCAATTGTTCAGTTGTAAGTAAACCTTAGAATCCCACAAACACATACATATGATTATTCATTTTAGATTGTGTAGCTATAAATGTGTTTGTTTATTTGTTACTCAATTGACCGATATTCTCGGACAACTAGCTTCCAATGTTGGCCAGTCTTTTAAATTTCTATTAGTCCGGGACAAGTGTCCTTGAAAAAGATTTATAGAGCCCTGCTAATTGGTATTTGTATTTCTACTGTATGCAAATGGATATTGAAGACTAGCAGGAAATTTCACCTAAACAGTGCACAGCCACACCGATATTACATGGAGGCGTGCACAGCCACCCCGATATAACATGAAGGCGTGCACAGCCACCCCGATATAACATGAAGGCGTGCACTGCCATCCCGATATTACATGGTAGCGTGCACAGCCGGTCCGATCGATATTACATGGAGACGTGCACAGCCACCCATATATTACATGGAGACGTGCACAGCCACCCATATATTACATGGAGACGTGCACAGCCACCCAGATATTACATGGAGACGTGCACAGCCACCCATATATTACATGGAGACGTGCACAGCCACCAAGATATTACATGGAGGCGTGCACAGCCATCCATATATTACACGGAGACGTGCACAGCCACCAATATATTACATGGAGGCGTGCACAGCCACCCATATATTACATGGAGGCGTGCACATCCATCTCGATATTACATGGAGACGTGCACTCCCATCTCGATATTACATGGAGACGTGCACATCCATCTCGATATTACATGGAGGCGTGCACATCCATCTCGATATTACATGGAGGCGTGCACATCCATCTCGATATTACATGGAGGCGTGCACATCCATCTCGATATTACATGGAGGCGTGCACATCCATCTCGATATATTTCATGGAGGCGTGCACATTAATCTCGATATTACATGGAGGCGTACACTGCCAATACGATATTACATGGAGGCGTGCACAGCCAACACGATATTACATGGAGGCGTGCACAGCCACCCAGATATTACATGGAGGCGTGCACATCCATCTCGATATTACATGGAGACGTGCACTCCCATCTCGATATTACATGGAGACGTGCACATCCATCTCGATAATACATGGAGGCGTGCACATCCATCTCGATATTACATGGAGGCGTGCACATCCATCTCGATATTACATGGAGGCGTGCACATCCATCTCGATATTACATGGAGGCGTGCACAGCCAACACGATATATTTCATGGAGGCGTGCACATTAATCTCGATATTACATGGAGGCGTACAATGCCAACACGATATTACATGGAGGCGTGCACAGCCAACACGATATTACATGGAGGCGTGCACAGCCACCCAGATATTACATGGAGGCGTGCACAGCCAACACGATATTACATGGAGATGTGCACATCCACCCAGATATTACATGGAGGCGTGCACAGACACCCAGATATTACATGGAGACGTGCACATCAATCTCGATATTACATGTAGGCATACACTGCCATCCCGATATTACATGGAGGCATACACTGCCATCCCGATATTACATGGAGGCATACACTGCCATCCCGATATTACATGGAGGCATCCACAGCCATCCCGATATTACATGGAGGCTTACACAGCCATCCCGATATTACATGGAAGCATAAACTGCCATCCCGATATTACATGGAGGCATACACTGCCATCCCGATATTACATGGAGGCATACACAGCCATCCCGATATTACATGGAGGCATACACAGCCATCCCGATATTACATGGAGGCATACACAGCCATCCCGATATTACATGGAGGCATACACAGCCATCCCGATATTACATGGAGGCATACACAGCCATCCCGATATTACATGGAGGCATACACTGCCATCCCGATATTACATGGAGGCGTACACAGCCATCCCGATATTACATGGAGGCGTGCACAACCATACCGATATTACCATCCCGATATTACATGGAGGCAAACACAGCCATCCCGATATTACATGTTGGTATACACAGCCATCCCGATATTACATGGAGGCATACACAGCCATCCCGATATTACATGGAGACGTGCACAACCATCCCGATGCTACATGGAGGCATGCACAACCATCCCGATATTACATGGAGGCATACACGGCCATCCCGATATTATATTGAGGCATACACAGCCATCCCGATATTACATGGAGGCATGCACAGCCATCCCAATATTACATGGAGGCATACACAGCCATCCCGATATTACATGGAGGCGTGCACAGACACCCAAATATTACATGGAGGCATGCACAGCCATCCCGATGTTACATGGAGGCATACACAGCCATCCCGATGTTACATGGAGGCGTGCACATCCATCCAAATATTACATTGAGGCGTGCACAGCCAACACGATATTACATGGAGAAGTGCACAGTCAACACGATATTACATGGAGGCGTGCACAGTCAACACGATGTTACATGGAGGCATACACAGCCATCCCGATATTACATGGAGGCATGCACAGCCAACACGATATTACATGGAGAAGTGCACAGTCAACACGATATTACATGGAGGCGTGCACAGCCAACACGATATTACATGGAGGCGTACACAGCCAACACGATAGTACATTGAGGCGCGCACAGCCAAAATGATATTACATGGAGGCGTACACAGCCAACACGATATTACATGGAGGCGTGCACAGCCAAAACGCTATTACATAGAGGCGTGCGCAGCCAACACGATATTACATGGAGGCGTGCAGCCAACACGATATTACATGGAGGCGTGCACAGCCAACACGATATTACATGGAGGCGTGCACAGCCAACACGATATTACATGGAGGCGTGCACAGCCAACACGATATTACATGGAGGCGTGCACAGCCAACACGATATTACATGGAGGCGTGCACAGCCAACACGATATTACATGGAGGCGTGCACAGCCAACACGATATTACATGGAGGCGTGCACAGCCAACACGATATTACATGGAGGCGTGCACAGCCAACAGGATAGTACATGGAGGCGTGCACAGCCAACACGATATTACATGGAAGCGTGCACAACCAACACGATATTACATGGAGGCGTGCACAGCCAACACGATATTACATGGAGGCGTGCACAGCCAACACGATATTACATGGAGGCGTGCACAGCCAACAGGATAGTACATGGAGGCGTGCACAGCCAACACGATATTACATGGAGGCGTGCACAACCAACACGATATTACATGGAGGCGTGCACAGCCAACACGATATTACATGGAGGCGTGCACAGCCACCCAGATATTACATGGAGGCATGCACAGCCAACACGATATTACATAGTGGCGTGCACAGCCACCCCGATATTACATAGTGGCGTGCACAGCCACCCCGATATTACATAGTGGCGTGCACAGCCACCCTGATATTACATAGTGGCGTGCACAGCCACCCCGATATTACATGGAGATGTGAAAATACATGTGTACAATAACAAACACTCCGATAGTTTGATTTACAATATCGGTACATATCTTTGCACAAAAATAATTCATTTTTCTATAACTAATTTCACATGCTCTCATTTTTTCCAAAGCCTCTCGTTATAATATAGAAAACAGTGAAACTTCAATAGTTAGACCCCCATTGGTTCTGGAGAAAGCCGGTCTTAGTTGTGAGGGTTCAGTATGCGGGAAGAAAAAAATCATAACTGGTCAATAACATGGGATGGTCTCAATTTAGAAAACAGCGCTGCAATGGGATTTACAACCTCATTTCAAGAACACGTCACGTGTGATGTCACTATTTGCAAGCAGGAAACAATATTTACTCCATATGATCACTTAGTTTTTGTATTTCCATATGGGGCAACTATTGCTTACTGTCAGTGTATGGTGACGTCACATGTGACGTTTTCTGGAAATTGCGTTACTTAAAGAAGAGGTTTGAAATCTACAATGGCGCCCAAATAGTATTTAAGCGAGGTTTTACAGGACACAAATGCGTATCTAAAAGTATCATCTAGAAAGAACTTACTCTTGTCTTGACCATTGTGATCCATGCTGGGTTTTATACGGGTTGTAATGGGGTCCCATAGATTCACAGCCTCCTGACATATCACCATACTCATGGATATGTAGACCATGGTATTCTGTACCATCGTTCATTGGAACATTATCTATTACGACTTGAATGTTCATAAATCCATACCTACATTGAATTCTCTGAAACACAAGATAAATGCAAGTTTTTATAGTTCATTTCAGGTAAGAAGTGATCAGGCCACGATCTCTCAAAGCCTCAAAAAGAAATCTCAGGTCAACATGAGCGTTTGCTCAAAAAAGAGACTGGGATTGATACAACTATTAATTGAATCTCTTGAAAAACAATGGAAAAAAATCATCTCATCTTTTTCGTTTTGTAATACCGTTTTTAAGTCCGGTCTCAGATCGGGAAAATAAGAACGCTTTGAGACAATATTTGAGGTGAGATTTAGCTTAAATTGGAAAGGGAGATCGGGGCCAATGTAATGTTCGGAACATATTGTATGAGTAATAGCGGCATGGTATTTTTTATGCGCTTTAGCTTAAGCGTCTCACTGCTTTCATCGTCAACCGGATGGTCTACTCGAAGAACCGACATATTCATCGTCTCAAGAAAATAGTACATGTTAAGTCCTCTGAGTTTATTATAGATTGGATGAGTATAATATCTCATTTTCAGGGATATATCAATCGTGAAATGGCGAGAGTCTTGATATAAAGGATTATTTTCGTCCTTTTTTGTGTCAGTCCTTTGATTTCTCCTCTTCCGTAATGGCTGTATAAGAGAT
The DNA here is from genome assembly GCA_032209605.1 of Mactromeris polynyma. Classification (NCBI taxonomy): domain Eukaryota; kingdom Metazoa; phylum Mollusca; class Bivalvia; order Venerida; family Mactridae; genus Mactromeris; species Mactromeris polynyma. The sequence continues at coordinate 31,313,195 of JASFXZ010000004.1, read as the reverse complement.
TCAGCCACACTAATTGCATCTCAATTCTATATGCTTTATATGGATGAGTTTCTGAACCGAAAGTAGGCGACTTTAGACATCAAAACGAACGTATAGACTTATGTGGCATTTGTCAAACATTCTGACATTCTGAAAGTTAGTACGTTCGAGCGGATATCCTTAGAAATTACGCACTGGGAATGACGTCATCACGTCCTCGAAAAAAACATGCATAAATGTCTTATTTCTTGTGACTATGTCCACTTATTGCATTTGCAAGATTATATATCGTAGCAGACGTGTACAAAAGTATATTATATTACATAACAATGTTATTCCGCTTTAAATCTAATGTATTTACATCGATTGGGGAATAAGTCCATATTAATTATGTATTAATCACTCTTTATGACAACTTCCTTGATTAAAAGAGAGAATACGTTGTTCCAGCGAACGCCACATACACAAGACAATGCTTCCCCACAAAGAATCCAGGGAACGCCACATACACAAGACAATGCTTCCCCACAAAGAATCCAGGGAACGCCACATACACAAGACAATGCTTCCCCACAAAGAATCCAGGGAACGCCACATACACAAGACAATGCTTCCCCACAAAGAATCCAGGCAAAACATAACATAAGGCACTGATGAGGTGCAAGGTTCGACCCGCATGGGAACAGGGGCTCAAGGAATGTTCCGGCCGACCAACGAAGAACTACTAAGGAGGACAACTAGGGGGAAAAGGGGTACATATACTACCCATTTTATTGTGTTGTCAGTACTATCTGTAGCAGTTGTATTTGTTGTTGTAGTTGTTGTCGTTGTCTTTTTTGTTGTTTCAGTTGTTGTTGTCGTCGTCGTTGTCGTTGTTGTTTTAGTTGTCGTTGTCGTTGCTGTTTTAGTTGTTGTTTCAGTTGTCGTTGACGTCGTCGTAGTTGTCGTCGTTTTTGTTGTTGTTTTAGTTGTCGTTGTCGTCGTCGTTGTCGTTGTTGTTTCAGTTGTCGTCGTCGTTGTCGTTGTTGTTTTAGTTGTCGTTGTCGTCGTCGTTGTCGTTGTTGTTTCAGTTGTCGTTGTCGTCGTCGTTGTCGTTGTTGTTTCAGTTGTCGTTGACGTCGTCGTAGTTGTCGTCGTTTTTGTTGTTGCTGTTTTTGTCGTCGTCGTAGTTGTTGTTGTTGTTGTCGTCGTCGTCGTTGTTGTTATTGTCGTTGTTTGTTGTTGTTGTTTTTGATGAGGTCGTCGTTGTTGTTATTGTTGAGGTCGTCTTTGTCGTTGTTGTGGTTGTTGTCGTCGTTGTCATTTTGTTGTTGTTTTAGTTATTGTTGTTGTTGTTTTAGTTGTTGCTGCTGCTGTTGTTATTATTGTAGTAGTAGTTGTTGTTGTTGGGTCTTCTTCCTCTTGTAGAGCTTGTTATAAGAATGTTATTGTCGATGATCATGTTTTCATTATTAAGTTTAATGTCAGTTACAGTTTCAGTTTCTGTATCATAGCGTTAAATTAGAAACACAGCAATATCAACCGGGAAATGTTTCAGTACATCTATGTATGTTAACGTAATAAACGAGTTGGCCAACCAAGAAAACTTCACCGTTATCAACAAACAGTGTTAGTGAACTATGTGACCTTGTTTTGTACTGGCTTGTGTACGAGGGTCATGCAAAAAGTTCTGTCATTGGGTTCGGATTTCTTAAGTGCTACGTTTTATCAAAATATTTTTTATTACAAACCTTCAAAGTATTCCCCCTTTACCGAAACACATTTTTGTAAACTTTTAATCCAATCGCGAAAAGCAGATAAACAGTCTTCTTTTTGGTATCTGTTGGAGACACTGATAAATGGCGCTGCCAAGAGAACTTCTGGACTTATATTTCTTTCCAGAAAGCATTTTCTTAAGCCTTGGAAATATAAAATAATCACAGGGACTCAGGTCAGGTGAATAAGGCGGATGGATTACAACTTCCACCTTTTCAGAAGCCAAAAAAGACTTAACAACCTCGCACCTGTGAGAGGAGGCGTTGTCGTGTATAAAATGGACTCCTGACCATCCTTTGCTTGGACGTTTCTTATTGCAAACTCTTTCACTTTCTTCAGCACAGAGTTATTGTAGAATCGTCCATTGGATGTATGACCAGATGGACAAGGCTATATCTTTCACCGACAATCGCGCATCCTGTTCGACCACAACGTTTAAAGCAGCGATGTTTGCCTTGGTAACTGAGGTTTTAGGCCTAACAGAACGGGTATCATCTCCGACAGATAATTTCCAAGCTTTAAAAGCTTTAACCTACCTAACAACTGTGCGCATTGAAATGGCATGAGGTCCATATATACCATACAATTCATCAAATATCTGTATCAAGCCTATTGCGGCATTTAATATAGCTACGAATTTCAGTATTTTCGTCCATTTTACAATGTGAAAAGTAAATTGGTCAGTGTATATGACTGCATGTATTTCAATTTGAAATAACTCGGTCATTTGAAAAGCAATTTGCACAAAATAAACGGATATCGTTAGCTATTGGACACACCATTCAAGTACAATGAAGCGTTTTAAAAAATACTTGGGATAAAACTACGGAAGCCCATTAGTGACAGAACTTTTTGCATGACCCTCGTATTTCAGCATGCTAAAACAACATGGGTCTTTGTGCTACAAGGATACAAGCTATTTATGGGAAAAGGATTAAAGATGATGCTAAAATAGACACATGTATGACACATGTATGGCGTAATGTGTATACTAATTCCGTACTTCACAACCTCGTGTTGTGTATTATCGCATTGCCGCTTTCTAGTTTCTATCTGCTACAGAAACTTATATCATATGGACAAGTTCACTGACAGGTCAACATCTATAATAAGTATATGATGATTGTCAATACTTGTTGTCCGACTCTGTTGTTATAATCCTTTAATTTGTTTTTGCATACAAGTCTTTTTTTGTTTCCATCGGGTTTCACGCCGTTTTTCAACCCTTTTTTCAGTCATATACGACGGTTAGTTGACCTAACCAGTTTGCCTGGAATTAATTATGAACCAGTGGTAACTTGCTTGTCTGCAAGCAACTGACAACTTCTACATATGTGAAGGGCATAACCGTAGCCAATGTCTTGGAAAAACAGACCCCCCCCCCCGACACGGGAATCGAACAGGGTGACAGTCTAGCGCTCTACCAACTGAGCTGGTCGGACGGGCAAGTTCGTTGTAACAAGAAATGTATGCAATGAAATGATTTTAAGCTAAACCCCTGCAAAATTTATATTATATTTAAAAATAGAAGAAAAATGTTTAAGATGAAAATCTTTGAACAAAGTACATCCGTGTCCAAAAAATACTTACAGTCAAATACTTTGGTGCAAATTAACAAGAATATTTTGTTTCCACATACAGAATACATTTTAAGCGGAAATCATCGGATAGTTAAAAATTACAGACACACCACTATGTAGTTGACCATTATCATTACCTTTGTCTCTAAGTTGATGCGATTTATGTAGCAGGTCAATAAATATCATTTCTTGCCAAAATATGTTCTAATTAAAACTTATATGATCATATGATGTTTAACAATGTTTTCGGCTTTAAGCCATAAAGTCCTTTTTCAACAACACGATATGTTTCTGTTTTATTAGACCATACTAGTTTCACCTGTCACCAACAATAAGGGGACTATAATAGCGCTGTTATTCCATATTAAATGCCGGACTCAGGCCAGTTTGTTTGACTTCTCATTGTGCCTTTGAACACTTATTAGTCGCCAGCCAGTATAGGTATATGTGCAATACTTACATAATATCATTACATGTTCATCATTTGACGCATTATTACTAAGCAATAATGTTTTACAAAATTCAGTTTGTATTAGTAATAAATACCTTTACATTACTTTTGTCAAAAGATTTTTCTCTTCAGAATCCTTTCACAACATTTTTCTCATTAATTATGTTGCCTTATAAAATTGAATTATGCGTGTAATTACGTTCCTACCCGTCTGAGCGCTCCAATTCAAGCGTCTGTATCATACGAGCTTTGCGTGGACTTGTGTATCTGTTTTCTCTACTATTCTTTATATAGATGAACACGGTTGATATGCGGTTCTGATAAACTCATTATGAAGGCATTAAGCAGAGATTAAACAAGGAGCGGTGAAACAGGACAGTTATCTACGCATATAACAATAACACGTTTCAGTGCTTCTCGCAAAATGAGGTCCAACGTTGTCCTAGAGTTACAACAGGTTCACCTTTCAGAGTGTTCATACCTATCATACACCTTTCAGAGTGTTCATACCTATCATACACCTTTCAGAGTGTTCATACCTATCATATGTCTTAACAACATTTCTACAACAGGTTCACCTTTCAGAGTGTTCATACCTATCATACACCTTTCAGAGTGTTCATACCTATCATACACCTTTCAGAGTGTTCATACCTATCATACACCTTTCAGAGTGTTCATACCTATCATACACCTTTCAGAGTGTTCATACCTATCATACACCTTTCAGAGTGTTCATACCTATCATACACCTTTCAGAGTGTTCATACCTATCATATGTCTTAACAACATTTCTACAACAGGTTCACCTTTCAGAGTGTTCATACCTATCATACACCTTTCAGAGTGTTCATACCTATCATACACCTTTCAGAGTGTTCATACCTATCATACACCTTTCAGAGTGTTCATACCTATCATACACCTTTCAGAGTGTTCATACCTATCATACACCTTTCAGAGTGTTCATACCTATCATACACCTTTCAGAGTGTTCATACCTATCATATGTCTTAACAACATTTCTACAACAGATTCACCTTTCAGAGTGTTCATACCTATCATATGTCTTAACAACATTTCCAACATATTCACCTTTCAGAGTGTTCATACCTATCATATGTCTTAACAACATTTCCAACATATTCACCTTTCAGAGTGTTCATACCTATCATATGTCTTAACAACATTTCTACAACAGGTTCACCTTTCAGAGTGTTCATACCTATCATATGTCTTAACAACATTTCTACAACAGGTTCACCTTTCAGAGTGTTCATACCTACCATACACCTTTCAGAGTGTTCATACCTATCATACACCTTTCAGAGTGTTCATACCTATCATACACCTTTCAGAGTGTTCATACCAATCATATGTCTTAACAACATTTCTACAACAGGTTCACCTTTCAGAGTGTTCATACCTATCATATGTCTTAACAACATTTCTACAACAGATTCACCTTTCAGAGTGTTCATACCTATCATACACCTTTCAGAGTGTCCATACCTATCATACACCTTTCAGAGTGTTCATACCTATCATACACCTTTCAGAGTGTTCATACCAATCATATGTCTTAACAACATTTCTACAACAGGTTCACCTTTCAGAGTGTTCATACCTATCATATGTCTTAACAACATTTCTACAACAGATTCACCTTTCAGAGTGTTCATACCTATCATACACCTTTCAGAGTGTCCATACCTATCATACACCTTTCAGAGTGTTCATACCTATCATACACCTGTCAGAGTGTTCATACCTATCATACACCTTTCAGAGTGTTCATACCTATCATACACCTTTCAGAGTGTCCATACCTATCATACACCTTTCAGAGTGTTCATACCTATCATACACCTTTCAGAGTGTTCATACCTATCATACACCTTAAAGAGTGTTCATACCTATCATACACCTTTCAGAGTGTTCATACCTATCATACACCTTTCATAGTGTTCATACCTATCATATACCTTTCAGAGTGTTCATACCTATCATACACCTTTCAGAGTGTTCATACCTATCCTACACCTTTCAGAGTGTTCATACCTATCATACACCTTTCAGAGTGTTCATACCTATCATACACCTTAAAGAGTGTTCATACCTATCATATGTGTTAACAACATATCTACAACTGTTCTAATTCGTTCCAACACGGAAATGTGAACCTCGTAGGCTATCCATTTAGTAAACGACTACAAGCAAATGGCGTAACAATCTATGATGTGCAAACGTCATTAGTACTAATTAATTATATAGTATGTCAATAACATACTGCAGTTAACATTCTGTAGTCTTTGATTTAAGGCCTTCCTAAAGTTTTTTTGTTGACGGCAAACACATCCGTATTTCATCGGTGGGTCGATTAGATTTTGTTTTCGGCGCAGCCGTACTTATATGGTTTTGCTACTAGTTTTGCATATCAGTGTTGTGTAAACCAATCAAATCTTACGTTAACCACCTAGGCAATTTTCTTCAACCAAACAACGTTTGTAACCTTGACACGGATTGGTTCACTATTCGATAAAGGGTACGTTACCTTACCGAAATCCACTGAATTTCGGTGAATTTTCCGAAATCTGTTTTGGATCTGGAGTGACCAGCAATCGTAACATCTCGACATTTGTTATGTTGCACAACAAATCGTAACCTTCTTATTGCGTCGACCATCTTTTTTCAAGATTTTTTTTATTATTATGATTTATCTTATGTGATTCTAAACTTGATTCTGATTGTAGATCGTCAATCCAGGTACCGAAAAACAAAAACTATAAGTCTGGCCTAATTAGGATTGGATTTAAATGATTAATAGAGTTGTTTACCTTTACATGACTCGTTGTTCATTTGATTTAAACCATTTATTAAAATGTTGTAGTTGATTGATGGGTGTCATTAAGTATACTAGATGGAGTATCGTTAATGTTGGACAATGAAAACAAAGCTATTTAGCACATTTCATGTGAATATGGCGCATAGGAAAAACTTGTTAATATACAAAAAAATATTACATTATCCTACCCGGTAAGTTCAGTAGATAAAGTGCTCGTCTGTCAGACTTGAGATAGTTGGTTCGATCTCCTAGTTATTTGACTGAAGATAATACAACATCCTAGGTCAGTTGTCGTCCACCTCTGATGCATTCGATGAAGTGTTCAGTCGCGTACGGAAAAACAAGTCAGTACTGGTTTGGTATAACTAGTTAAGTTCCTCAGACCGTCTTACAAACTTAACTGCTTCTTAAAGACAGCGTAAAATTTCGACACGACAAGCAACTGAATATGTTGAATTGGTACTTATTTGATTTTGTGAGTTTGTCACGCCGACACAATTTATGGCGTCTTTTCAAATTGTGAAGGAAGAGCTCCGAGCGCCCATCGGGAATGCATTCAGTGACCGACATTCTCGTTGCAAACCAGATGGCTTCTCTGCTTCTCAAGAGACTCGAATCGACAATAGTGAGAGGACTAGCGATTCGAAGGGCTCCGTCATGGGGACTCATGCACTAGAAATATAATTTGTTACAGGGACATCCCATGCACAAGACAATGCCTCTCCACTCAGACCCTTCCCATGAAAACAACAGGCTACAACACATAAGGCACTGAGGAGGTGCAGGGGTAAATATGTATGTGAATAGGGGAGCATGGAATGGTCTGGCCGACAATTAAAAACAACCATAGATAATTTAGAGGGAAGACAAGGAGCGAAATGGTTGAATGGTGGAAACACACCACGGAACTAGCCAGGAAAGTCAGTAATAATAGGCCGATAGGGGGAGAACAGAATATCATATCAAGTAAAGGAACTGCAAATGGGGAAGGGTACTTAACATACATCCAAAACATAAATAGAAATAATAACCATACAGCGATTTACAGCCATGGGATCAATACTTAAATTGCCAAGAGCACCAAACTCTCTTCAGCTACATAATTAATTATTTCGTTCTAAAAAAAGTACTACCAAATACCCTCAAATGGTGTTTCTCTGCATATATTGAACTCTATTTGAGCGCTGATATGGGATTTACAACGTCTTCTGTAACTAACGCCATTTCAAGAAAACGCTACATGTAATGTCACTATTTGCAAGCATGAAACAATATTTACTCCACATGGTCACTTCGTTTTCACATTGCTATATGGGGTACATGGTGACGTTACATGTGACGTTTTCTGGCTATGACGTCACTTAAAGAAATGGTTGGAAATCGTACAATGGCACTCATTAATATACTTACTTGTACTTCTTGCTTAAAGTATACTGTTCCATTGATGTAGCTGGGTTTGTTAGGATTTGCAACCATATCACACTTTGCATAAAGATCTGTAATATAAACAATAACGTATCAAATATTCAGGCTACGATTTCACGAAAATACTTAAGTTTTACTCAACTGAGCAAAAAACTAAATACGTTTAATTGGCCATCAAATAATTGTTTTAAATCGTTTTTTTATATTAGAAATGTGTAGTATAAATTTATCGGAAGAGCACAATTTGACAATATATCTCCTTTTTAATCATTTATTTATAAATATTTTAGTGGTTTTGTGAAACATGGAAGAAAAGTGACAATGCAGTGTTGTAGAGTACATCTGTATGAAGGCAATTACCGCCGATTTTCTCATATTTATGACTAAGGACATTTTTCGAAACAATAAGACTTTGTAACTTCAATTTGTGACTTAACTTGACTGGTATGCAAAAGAAACGTAAATATTGTGAAACTGTACACCAAGAAACTTACTTTCAAGAGAACACCGTCTGACGGGCTTCGGAACCTTAACAACGGTCATTCCCGGTATCGGAGGGCTTTCTTGACCACTCGCGTAACAACATAATCCAAGCAACAAAATACAACACGATAATATTTGATCAAACAACATTGTCTATATAATTGTTTCTCTCGCTAAACGTTCATATGACTGTCTTGTTTAATTATGTCTACGTATCCCTTGTACGTTATCACTTGTCATTACTTGAAACTTGCTTGTTTTCTCGGCGACTTAAATTTGATATTTCAAAAACCATTTACCAACCTTTGATGTTTCAGCGGTTTTAATTATTACGTCGTTATTCTAATTTGTTCTTAAAAATATTAAATAAACAATAATTCACTACAAAAGCACCGGTTATCTATGTCTCAGAGATTCATTGAAATGAAAACGCTTTAATCTGGCAAAATAAAAATAAAATAAAAATATGCTGGTGACTGTTATCGATTATTTTTAAAGTAACTGCATTAAATGTCCTGCTTATAAAATTTCAGAAGGTCCTTAGATAACTTATATCCTTAGATACGATATTCCACAAAATGAATTCTCATTATCCAAATTAAATTTATGTCGAAAGAGTCAGTATTTACAGTAACTGCTATGATTTACGTAAATGGCGACAGCATACGCACATTAATCTATCTTAATAATGTAATGCATGGCTAACTACGGGAACAATGAAGTGTATACAAAATGCAAAACTATGACATTAAGTAGTGATAATGACTTTGTTGCGTTTGTTTACGAACAAGGAAATTCAAAACAGCAAAAAAAGACGCGCGACAGATTAATTTGTTTATTTCCTGCATAGAATCCGGTTCATCACGACTTTGTATTACTGAATCCGGTTCATCACGACTTTGTATTATGTAACTCTTGTTTTGTAGCAAGATAGCTTCCCTGATGTCCGTGGGTCAAGGACATCCCACAATATACTTAACATATATAAAGGGTTATTCAATAATAAAATTATACATATGAGGCTTTTTTCGGAAATTATTGAGACAACATAGATTATACGGACAATGGAAGAGATGCTAACTTCATATAACAGCACGGAATATTTAAACTTGTCTGCTCCCTAAATACAAAATGTCAATGTGCTGGCATGACTAGATTTCTGTCAATGGTGTGTTGGCATGACTAGATTTCTGTCCCGGTGTGCTGGCATGACTAGATTTCTGTCACGGTGTGTTGGCATGACTAGATTTCTGTCAATGGTGTGTTGGCATGACTATATTTCTGACAGGGTGTGTTGGCATGACTAGATTTCTGTCACGGTGTGCTGGCATGACTAGATTTCTGTCACGGTGTGTTGGCATGACTAGATTTCTGTCAATGGTGTGTTGGCATGACTAGATTTCTGTCACGGTGTGTTGGCATGACTAGATTTCTGTCAATGGTGTGTTGGCATGACTAGATTTCTGTCAATGGTGTGTTGGCATGACTAGATTTCTGTCCCGGTGTGCTGGCATGACTAGATTTCTGTCACGGTGTGTTGGCATGACTATATTTCTGACAGGGTGTGTTGGCATGACTAGATTTCTGCCAGGGTGTGTTGGCATGACTAGATTTCTGTCCCGGTGTGCTGGCATGACTAGATTTCTGTCACGATGTGTTGGCATGACTAGATTTCTGTCAATGGTGTGTTGGCATGACTAGATTTCTGTCAATGGTGTGTTGGCATGACTAGATTTCTGTCCCGGTGTGCTGGCATGACTAGATTTCTGTCACGGTGTGTTGGCATGACTATATTTCTGACAGGGTGTGTTGGCATGACTAGATTTCTGTCAGGGTGTGTTGGCATGACTAGATTTCTGCCAGGGTGTGTTGGCATGACTAGATTTCTGTCAGGGTGTGTTGGAATGACTAGATTTCTGTCACGGTGTGTTGGCATGACTAGAATTATGTCAGGGTGTGCTGGCATGACTATATTTCTGTCACGGTTTGTCGGAAGTAAATCAGTACGGTAGACTCGGAGCACGCCGACGTCAAGATCTCGACGTCATGCGAATGTCGCTGGACATCAAATAATGTATTTGTCCATGCATTCACTCAGAAAAATTGTAAAGCCGATTGAATTTCATATGACCATTAACTGACTCATTACATATTGTTTCAGTCAAACTTTTAAGTTCTTGTATGACCATGCTGCTGTGTTGTATGACCATGTTGCCGTGTTGTAGGGCAGTGTATGACCATGTTGCTGTGTTGTAGGGCAGTGTATGACCATGTTACTGTGTTGTAGGGCAGTGTATGACCATGTTGCTGTGTTGTATGACCATGTTGCTGTGTTGTAGGGCAGTGAATGACCATGTTGCTGTGTTGTAGGGCAGTGTATGACCATGTTACTGTGTTGTATGACCATGTTGCTGTGTTGTAGGGCAGTGTATGCCCATGTTGCTGTGTTGTAGGGCAGTGTATGACCATGTTACTGTGTTGTATGACCATGTTGCTGTGTTGTAGGGCAGTGTATGGCCATGTTACTGTGTTGTATGACCATGTTGCTGTGTTGTAGGGCAGTGTATGACCATGTTACTGTGTTGTATGACCATGTTGCTGTGTCGTAGGGCAGTGTATGACCATGTTACTGTGTTGTAGGGCAGTGTATGACCATATTACTGTGTTGTATGACCATGTTGCTGTGTTGTAGGGCAGTGTATGACCATGTTACTGTGTTGTAGGGCAGTGTATGACCATGTTACTGTGTTGTATGACCATGCTACTGTGTTGTAGGGCAGTGTATGACCATGTTGCTGTGTTTGTTGTAGGGCAGTGTATGACCATGTTACTGTGTTGTATGACCATGTTGCTGTGTTGTATGACCATGTTACTGTGTTGTAGGGCAGTGTATGACCATGTTACTGTGTTGTATGACCATGTTGCTGTGTTGTAGGGCAGTGTATAACCATGTTGCTGTGTTGTATGACAATGTTGCTGTGTTGTAGGGCAGTGTATGACCATGTTGCTGTGTTGTAGGGCAGTGTATGACCATGTTGCTGTGTTGTATGACCATGTTGCTGTGTTGTAGGGCAGCGTATGACCATGTTACTGTGTTGTATGACCATGTTGCTGTGTTGTAGGGCAGTGTATGACCATGTTGCTGTGTTGTATGACCATGTTGCTGTGTTGTATGACCATGTTGCTGTGTTGTAGGACCATGTTGCTGTGTTGTAGGGCAGTGTATGACCATGTTGCTGTGTTGTATGACCATGTTGCTGTGTTGTAGGGCAGTGTATGACCATGTTACTGTGTTGTATGACCATGTTGCTGTGTTGTAGGGCAGTGTATGACCATGTTGCTGTGTTGTATGACCATGTTGCTGTGTTGTAGGACTATGTTGCTGTGTTGTATGACCATGTTGCTGTGTTGTATGACCATGTTGCTGTGTTGTAGGACCATGTTGCTGTGTTGTATGACCATGTTGCTGTGTTGTAGGACCATGTTGCTGTGTTGTAGGACCATGTTGCTGTGTTGTATGACCATGTTACTGTGTTGTAGGGCAGTGTATGACAATGTTACTGTGTTGTATGACCATGTTACTGTGTTGTAGGGCAGTGTATGACCATGTTGCTGTGTTGTATGACCATGTTGCTGTGTTGTAGGGCAGTGTATGACCATGTTATTGTGCTGTATGACCATGTTGCTGTGTTGTAGGGCAGTGTATGACCATGTTACTGTGTTGTATGACCATGTTGCTGTGTTGTAGGGCAGTGTATGGCCATGTTGCTGTGTTGTATGACCATGTTGCTGTGTTGTATGACCATGTTGCTGTGTTGTAGGACCATGTTGCTGTGTTGTAGGGCAGTGTATGACCATGTTGCTGTGTTGTATGACCATGTTGCTGTGTTGTATGACCATGTTACTGTGTTGTAGGGCAGTGTATGACCATGTTACTGTGTTGTATGACCATGTTGCTGTGTTGTAGGGCAGTGTATGACCATGTTGCTGTGTTGTATGACCATGTTGCTGTGTTGTAGGACCATGTTGCTGTGTTGTATGACCATGTTGCTGTGTTGTATGACCATGTTGCTGTGTTGTAGGACCATGTTGCTGTATTGTATGACCATGTTGCTGTGTTGTAGGACCATGTTGCTGTGTTGTAGGACAATGTTGCTGTGTTGTATGACCATGTTACTGTGTTGTAGGGCAGTGTATGACCATGTTACTGTGTTGTATGACCATGCTGCTGTGTTGTAGGGCAATGTATGACCATGTTGCTGTGTTGTATGACCATGTTGCTGTGTTGTAGGGCAGTGTATGACCATGTTATTGTGCTGTATGACCATGGTGCTGTGTTGTAGGGCAGTGTATGACCATGTTGCTGTGTTGTATGACCATGGTGCTGTGTTGTAGGACCATGTTGCTGTGTTATAGGACCATGTTGCTGTGTTGTATGACCATGTTGCTGTGTTGTAGGGCAGTGTATGACCATGTTGCTGTGTTGTAGGACCATGTTGCTGTGTTGTATGACCATGTTGCTGTGTTGTAGGGCCGTGTTGCTGTGTTGTAGGACCATGTTGCTGTGTTGTATGACCATGTTACTGTGTTGTACGACCATGTTGTTGTGTTGTATGACCATGTTGCTGTGTTGTATGACCATGTTGCTGTGTTGTATGACCATGTTGCTGTGTTGTATGACCATGTTGCTGTGTTGTATGACCATGTTGCTGTATTGTATGACCATGTTGCTGTGTTGTATGACCATGTTGCTGTGTTGTAGGGCCATGTTGCTGTGTTGTATGACCATGTTGCTGTGTTGTATGACCATGTTGCTGTGTTGTATGACCATGTTGCTGTGTTGTATGACCATGTTGCTGTGTTGTATGACCATGTTGCTGTGTTGTATGACCATGTTGCTGTGTTGTAGGGCCATGTTGCTGTGTTGTATGACCATGTTGCTGTGTTGTAGGACCATGTTGCTGTGTTGTAGGGCAGTGTCTCGAACAGTCGGAAGCGCATCTTATCTTACAGAATTAAACGCATTCGACGTCAAACTTTCAGTGACAAAGTGTCGGTCTTTAGAGTTGACTGGAGTTGACGAATCTTCGGGAAACCATCTGTGCGAGCGATATAACAGGGCCCTAGACGTGCCACTAACACCCAATGTATGTGTAACATGTTCTTAATTTCCGTTATCGTCTATCACAACTCAACACAAAATTTAATGAAATTTAATCTGCTGCCCCGCCTTTATCTATAATCTTTTCACCGATTTTCATTAAACACAAAGTAGCCTACTTGTTTATTTGTATATGGAACTACACAATACTTTCAACGATTGACGTCAAAATCGTAACATCTTCGTTACATTAATAATCATGATGTTTTCTTAGTGTTTATGACTACATGTATACATAGATGTTATATTTTTAAATATCGCTTTTAACGGTGTGCTCCGGGTACCTCTACCCACGACACTTTCGACACGATTTCACGCTTTCAACTTTTCGAATTCATAATCATAAATTGATGAATTCACGAATTCATGATTTCAACTTTATGCACGTATATAATTCAATACAAAGTTGAAATTGTGAATTTGTGATGTTGTAATCGTTAATTTGTGATGTTGAAATCATTAATTTGTGATGTTGAAATCGTTAATTTGTGATGTTGAAATCGTGAATTTGTGATGTTGAAATCGTGAATTTGTGATATTGAAATCGTGAATTTGTGATGTTGAAATCGTGAATTTGTGATATTGAAATCGTGAATTTATGATGTTGAAATCGTGAATTTTTGATGTCGAAATCGTGAATTTGTGATATGGAAAACGTAAATTTGTGATGTTGAAATCGTGAATTTGTGATACCGAAATCGTGAATTTTTGATGTTGAAATCGTGAACTTGATTTGTGATATTGAAAACGTGAATTTGTGATGTTGAAATCGCGAATTCATGATTCGTGTAGAGGAATCCCGCGCTTGTCTGCTGTAGGTCATACCCTTGCTGCACTTGTCCGCGAGCGGGGTGGTACTGAGTCGGACCCCAGCTTCGCCGCACCGGGCTTGTATAGCGTAATTTTAGATCGAAATAATAAAAAACCAATATAAAAGATTAAAATTTATTTATTGTATATTTCTTTCAAACCTATATGACCAACAACAATTTTAATTAATTCGAAAAATATTAGACCACATTTAAGAGAACATTTTAATCCCCCTTCATATCAACCATACATAAATCAATAAATATACCAGGGGTTGGGACTTTTCAAACATTGAGTATGTACAGCTAATTTCAGGCTCAATACTATATTACCTAAATAAACTACGGACAAAATAACAATAATGTATTGATATGCTCAGAAAGCAGGTTAACCATAACTGGTATTATATCGTTTTGTTTCAGGGGCTTGTCTCCACGTTTCTTGCCGTCTGTAAGCCACAAACAGCCACCAATCGTACGAACCAAAGCCCTGTGGATTGTAGTACTACTTTGTTCTTCCACAAGAAATTGACAACTTCCGCGTATATATAAGCGGTGATAAACGAATAACGCTGACAGAATCTTTAGAACCCATCACGATTCACGCTCGCTTCAGGTTTCGTACACATAAACTAGTTTGGGGTAACAGTCGTCCTAAATGGAAAGTTAATTACGAATGTTAATTAATGTTAAATGTTTATGATTGTTAATTTTGTATATGGTAAACGTAAAGATGTTAACAATCGTTTGGCGCGTTTGGGTGTATATAATATCCTCATTTTATGAAATAAATTAAATAATGAAGCTTATAGAATGTAAAATATGCGTAATTTAACATTGAAGATTCTATACTGTTTAAACATAAGCACGAATTAATCAATAGAACATATGGTCAGCGTTATTCGTAATCTACCGTTCAGTTACAATATGGTCGACAGTTCTAACTAATGAAAATACACACAAAACACTTCGATTTAATATTGATCACTTTGTCACCTTAATAATAATAGAAATTTCACATTTTTTAATGTGTCAGAGATCCAAATTTTAAAGAAAAACGCTTCTACTCAAACTCATACAAACATATTCATCGTGGATTTTAAACCAAAGAAGTACACAGCAAGTTGAGATAAGTCCGTATGTGTGATTTTATCTTCCGACTGGGCCGATGATTGACGAAGCTGATACCGGAGCTACATCGGAACTTTCCGTCATTTCAGCATTAATATAGCAATATCGTAACACTAATAAGTCCATAAGTTCCATAATTAAATGGAACTGTGGCAAACACATGCTAAGTTTTTATCAAATTGATATTTTATGTTTTCAAGTTGTCAAAAATGTTACAGTCTCTATCAAATACAATGTAATGATCATAACGTCAATTCCATTCACTTAATTTGTTTCTAATTGACTTTAGGCCAAATCAAACTGCTTGAGATGAGTCGTTGTTATAAAGTTGCAACAATTGTTTATTTAATCAATATCGTTGTTCGGAACAACTATGAGTGTTGTATGTGGCTTGTAAAACATCACATGCATATATCATTCTCCCGAAACATCTATTGTTCCAAAATAACGGGTGTTCGAGTCGGCCTTGGTCCGACTTTTCGTACCCAAATAATCCTATCATTTCCTCCTCTAAATAATTTTGTCATTTCTGTTTTTCCAAAGGGTTTCCGAAATTTTTTAAGGTTTTCTAATATTTTTTTCGGGCTTGGTGGCCCCTGTGGTGTTGTTGCCGTGGTTGTAACAATCTTGGGCTCCACCGTTAACTCATTAGGACGATACTGTCTATTATCATATCTCAATAATTTCAAAGCATCTTCTGGAGACTGAAAAATAAATACATACATATTCGTTTTTATGGTACTATACTTATCACAAAAACTGCTTATTCGAGATATGTCCCGTACTCAAATGTTCAAGACTTCATAGAACCACAGCATACAGTGACACAAGACTTCATAGAACCACAGAATACAGTGACACAAGACTTCATAGAACCACAGTATACAGTGACACAATACTTCATAGAACCACAGTATACAGTGACACCAGACTTCATAGAACCCCAGTATACAGTGACATAATACTTCATAGAACCACAGTATACAGTGACACAAGACTTCATAGAACCACAGTATACAGTGACACCAGACTTCATAGAACCACAGTATACAGTGACATAAGACTTCATAGAACCACAGTATACAGTGACATAAGACTTCATAGAACCCCAGTATACAGTGACATAAGACTTCATAGAACCACAGTATACAGTAACACAAGACTTCATAGAACCACAGTATACAGTGACACAATACTTCATAGAACCACAGTATACAGTGACACAAGACTTCATAGAACCACAGTATACAGTGACACAAGACTTCATAGAACCACAGTATACAGTGACACAAGACTTCATAGAACCACAGTATACAGTGACATAAGACTTCATAGAACCACAGTATACAGTGACACAATACTTCATAGAACCACTGTATACAGTGACACAATACTTCATAGAACCACAGTATACAGTGACATAATATCTCATAGAACCACTGTATACAGTGACACAAG
Source organism: Mactromeris polynyma (assembly GCA_032209605.1). NCBI lineage: Eukaryota > Metazoa > Mollusca > Bivalvia > Venerida > Mactridae > Mactromeris > Mactromeris polynyma. The sequence continues at coordinate 31,296,118 of JASFXZ010000004.1, read as the reverse complement.
ACTTCATAGAACCACTGTATACAGTGACATAAGACTTCATAGAACCACAGTATACAGTGACACAAGACTTCATAGAACCACAGTATACAGTGACACAAGACTTCATAGAACCACAGTATACAGTGACACAAGACTTCATAGAACCACAGTATACAGTGACAAAAGACTTCATAGAACCACAGTATACAGTGACACAAGACTTCATAGAACCACAGTATACAGTGACACAAGACTTCATAGAACCACAGTATACAGTGACATAATACTTCATAGAACCACAGTATACAGTGACACAAGACTTCATAGAACCACAGTATACAGTGACATAATACTTCAAAGAACCACAGTATACAGTGACATAAGACTTCATAGAACCACAGTATACAGCGACATAATATCTCATAGAACCACAGTATACAGTGACACAAGACTTCATAGAACCACAGTATACAGTGACACAAGACTTCATAGAACCACAGTATACAGTGACACAATACTTCATAGAACCACAGTATACAGTGACATAAGACTTCATAGAACCACAGTATACAGTGACATAAGACTTCATAGAACCACAGTATACAGTGACACAAGACGTCATAGAACCACAGTATACAGTGACACAAGACTTCATAGAACCACAGTATACAGTGACATAATACTTCATAGAACCACTGTATACAGTGACACAAGACTTCATAGAACCACAGTATACAGTGACATAATATCTCATAGAACCCCAGTATACAGTGACATAAGACTTCATAGAACCCCAGTATACAGTGACACAAGACTTCATAGAACCACAGTATACAGTCACACAATACTTCATAGAACCACAGTATACAGTGACATAAGACTTCATAGAACCAATGTATACAGTGACACAAGACTTCATAGAACCACAGTATACAGTGACATAAGACTTCATAGAACCACAGTATACAGTGACATAAGACTTCATAGAACCACAGTATACAGTGACATAATACTTCATAGAACCACAGTATACAGTGACATAATACTTCATAGAACCACAGTATACAGTGACACAAGACTTCATAGAACCACAGTATACAGTGACATAAGACTTCATAGAACCACAGTATACAGTGACATAAGACTTCATAGAACCACAGTATACAGTGACACAAGACTTCATAGAACCACAGTATACAGTGACATAAGACTTCATAGAACCACAGTATACAGTGACATAATACTTCATAGAACCCCAGTATACAGTGACATAAGACTTCATAGAACCACAGTATAAAGTGACACAATACTTCATAGAACCACAGTATACAGTGACATAAGACTTCATAGAACCACAGTATACAGTGACACAATACTTCATAGAACCACAGTATACAGTGACACAAGACTTCAAAGAACCACAGTATACAGTGACATAAGACTTCATAGAACCACAGTATACAGTGACACAAGACTTCATAGAACCACAGTATACAGTGACACAAGACTTCATAGAACCACAGTATACAGTGACACAAGACTTCATAGAACCACAGTATACAGTGACACAAGACTTCATAGAACCACAGTATACAGTGACACAAGACTTCATAGAACCCCAGTATACAGTGACATAATACTTCATAGAACCCCAGTATACAGTTACATAAGACTTCATAGAACCACAGTATACAGTGAACAGTGTGTCGTGTTTCTGTATAATTGAAATATGTTTCGAGTATTGTACACAACAATACATGATTAAATGGTTTACTCTCGGCGTTTAAAAACATTGTTGGTCGTCAGTTCGAGCCCCGCGTTAACATACATACTCAGATCACACATACATGTATTGGCATTCGGCAATTAATAGCATTTGGCCATTTACAACATACTATGGCAAAGACCCTACACACAAACATACAGAACGCATTTAGCATATTTAACAAAAAAAGAGAAGGGAATCAATCCATGGTTACAGGATATAAATGTGTATACATAGTCAAAATGAGGCAACACAGGAAACAGTTATATATTTTCAAGAGCTTTTGTTCTTACTTCAAATGCTTGTGAAATACATTTTGCGATATTAACACGTCCTGCAGAATCCCTGATTTAGACACAAGTGCTGGTCAGTGAGCCAGGAAGCAATCATCGCGCGCAATCATGAAACTAATTCTAGATGTAAAATGTTTCTATTTATAACAATGTCACCCCTAATTAAAGGGCCAGTCATTTCCGAGTTATGAGACGCCTACTTTTTGAGCACATTTACTTCCCGATTCCTATCCTTTAATGCCAGGCACCAGGCATGTGGGCGCACGGTAACCATTATTTAACTAGCTGGCGGCTCACCAACCGGCCATATCAGAACGGATCCCTTCCGGGATTTGAACTTTCGACCCCGAGCTCTCAGGGCGGATGCTTTAACCACTCCACTAAGGGAGACGGTGCAGATGTATGAATTGGTTCAAACTCGCAATGAAATGAATCCATTTAGACTTACCAATGGGGCAGCTGTTGGTTGGGCAACATACGTGCCAGCTGGTACAGCGCAATAACTTTCCATCTGTTCTTGTGTGCAGGGATTCTCGCAGCATTCATTAACAATGCCCCGTCGACGACGTACTTGTGTTGATGAACCTTTCAAATACTGAACCGCATTTCTCTTCTGTAATATTGGCGCGTCTGAAAATTTGAAATTAAAGTTCTTTTTGGTTCGTAATAACAAAGCAATGCTTTACAGTAGAACTTCAATAATAATACCAGCATTGGTTCTAAAGAAGTTTGGTCTCATGTCGTAACGACTGATCCCAGTAGCGCCATTGACAAATTGTTCGTGTTCCTCAAAACATGACTTTATTTGAGTAACGAGCAAAAATTATTGAAGAAAAATAAAAGATGTTTGTAGAAAGATGGTTTTATCCATGCGGTGTGTCTAGATTACGAGATGATCTTTAAATGAGGTTTCACCGTAAATGCAACTATACGAAGATGTTGTTGTTCTGTAAAACCGATCTCTATACATGAAGACGACACTCTTATTCGACATTACAAAATTAAATCAGACACGTTTAGCGGAGTGTATGTTAATACTGACAAATCACTAAATGAGCGCCGCTATGGGATTTACAGCCCCTTCTGTAAGTGACGTCATTCAAGAAAACGCAACATGTGATGTCACTATTTGCCAGCAGGAAACACTATTTAGTAATAGTTAGTAGATTTTAAGTAAAATCTTATTGATTAAGAATGGGCGGAGCGAGCGTAGCGAGCGAGCCCTCTTCTTAACCAATAAGATTTTACTAAATATCTACTAACTGACTTAGAATGTAACCTACATTGTGATTGGCCGATACGCATGCAAATTTCAAATAAAAACTATAACGGACAAGAATAGTAAATTTCCAAATATGATAACGCTCACACAGATTCGCAGTAGGCGGAGCTTAAAAGGCCTGCGAAAAGTCGAAATTCTTAATGAATAAGCGTAGTACTTAACGGGAGCAGTTCTGTCATTTCATTGGCTGAAAATGTAGGTTGTATTCTAAGTCAGTTAGTAGATATTAAGTAAAATCTTATTGGTTAAGAAGAGGGCTCGCTTGCTACGCTCGCGCCACCCCTTCTTAATCAATAAGATTTTACTTAAAATCTACTAACTATTACATGGTCACTTCGTTTTCATATTGCCAAATGGGGCAAATATTGCTTACAGTCAGTACATGGTGACGTCACATGTGACGTTTTCTGGAAATGACGTCACTTAAAGAAGAGTTTGGAAATCGTAAAGAGGCGCTCAAATATTTAACCGTTCTCATATACAGCAACCTTACACTGAATATGATGCGGGTTTTTTCCAAATAGACAAGTTTGCGTTTATTACACAGGTACTTCCGTAAACATTCACTCTGAAATTAACTCGACATATTAGGAAACATTGTCGTTGGTGACTGTAGAAGATATCTGTTTTGTATTATTGTAATATTATATTGGTGTTTTGTTGTTGTTGCTGGTGGACTTTCCTGGTTGTATGTACCATTGGATTAATTGTCGATTTTGCGCGACAAAGTTCCTGATGTATACATATATTGTACCTCGTGGCAAGTACGAACACATAAGTAAGACGAAATTGCCCACCAGTTGACCCGATCTCTAACTGAAAGTGACACAAATAAGGCGTCACTTAATAAGTGCTATTTCGGTCAAACAATGATACAATTCGTGAGAAACTGCTTTGTTCATAATCATTATTTAGTAGCTCACAATTGCGTACATGTAATTTTCACATAACATAATTATGGCGCAGATTTTTGTTTATCAAAGACCGATTTAAACACGTCATGTAGGAGGTCAAGTTAATGTTTTGATGAAAATCAGCTGCTTTTGTTGCTGTTCCATAAATGATTCATTTACATTCGTGTTCATTTTTTATTGAATTTATTAATCTCTTCGTCCGATTCTTTACACACGTTGGTTGGACACCCAGGCATTCTGGGTAGGAGAACTGGCTGCCGAAAATGCGTGAAAAAATGTTGAATAAAAAAGAATATAAATAAATACACATCAAAAACAGTTTTTCGACTTACGGTCTTTAGTCCAGTAAAATCCTCGTCCAGAACATATTAAATCTAGCAAATCCCCCAGCTGCTTCCCACAATGATAATCTCGGTGCGACCCCATACCCTTTGACACAAAACTAAATGTTAGTAGGATAATTGTATTAATTAACTTCATATTACACACAGTGCGCTGAAAATAGAAGAAAACAACAATTAAACAATTAGTATAAAATCATGATTTGAGGAACACGAAAACTATATTTCCTATAGTTAAAACACCAATAAACATGCATTAAAAAGAACGAACTCATAATGTATTGATCCGTATTTGTTGAAGAAAGATATATGTACATCATAAAATTTAAAAAAAACATCCAGCTGTTTAACAATCAGGCTATTTTACAAGTTTTATCTGTTAGTAATATGGAAAAAGATTTTTTTCAATCGGTTATACATTACAATGGGTCTTATTAGAGATGTTTTAGCCAATGTAACAACAATACTGGATGAAGCCAATTCAAACGTTTTATGTTCTGATGAGCCAGATACATTTTTAACGGATCCTTCGTGCCATGAATGCAAACACAATTATCCATGTAGATTGACTGTTTCGGGCTTTACGACGTTTGTCAACATGAAATGAATCACATACGAAGGTCAGGTGACTTAACCAATGCTCCTGGGTGACCAACCTGTAACAACCAATTATGGAAATACAGTAGATAATGTAATAATCTGTTGACAAACAAGTCACTAAATCAATACCAAGCAAGCAAATCCACAATCCAGCTTTCAGCTGCCCCATATCATAGGTGGTCATTGAAACCAAATTGTCATTAGTTTTCACATTAATTGCAACAGCTAGTTGAAACATTTCAGTAAAATATTATGATTCAGCAGCAAAACAAATATCGGTAAACATTGAGACGGCCCCTTTTCTTAAGGTAATGAATAATATACATGTATTTGTAAAATATTATTGTATCTGAAAACATATATTTGCTGTATTAAATTTGTGAAACTCAGAAAATTTCGAACATCTAGTCTTGATGACTATCTTAAAAGCTGTAATTCCCTAAAAAATGTTGTTTTGCACTAATTTGTGTTTTGTAGAAATATCATTGCAGAAATGTTAATAACTCAATTTCGCCCAGATATGACATTTGGGCCAAAAATCTCCGAGACTGCCACATTTATCTAGTAGCGATTCCAGTTTGCAAATAAAATGTACACCTCAATCGCTCTGTCGATATAAATGAAAGGAAAAATCACTGAACGAAGATCTGATTGGGCCAGGTCAGTCTTTGCATTGATTCATATCTTGTCCAATCTATGTAACATTTATTAAAAACAAACAATTCAGAACAGCTTTAACCAAATTTCTTCTCACGATTTGGCAATTGAACGCGGAAGATATCAAAATCAACCTAAAAATCAAAGAATTTATAATAATTGTAACTTAAATATGATAGAAAATGAATTTCACTTTCTACTATTTGTCCAAAAAAACAAACATCTGAGAATTCAATACTTGAAAGGTTATAATTACAACTGGCCAAACATACATTAACGAATCTTATGTGCGGAAATTCAAAAACTACATGTAATCTTGGAAACTTTATTTACACTGCCAATTTATGTAGAAATCAAACTATTTGTATGAAAATAATGTAACATTTGTGATGCTATTTGAAAATCCATGTATTTCTTCTACATTGCTATGGTGCTTTTAGATTGAGCGCGAACAGCTATATGAACTTTCAGGACCGATCCATGCTAATTTAGGTAAGGCAATCCATGCTAATTTAGGTAAGGCAATGCTCTCGTGAGTAAAGCTATTACTGTTGTTTGGAGTACTTTTCTATCAAAACACAACCACGGAGTTTTCTCCGACAAGCTTACGGACAAACACGAAAATTTCAATACACCTATTAGGGAATGTAATGGACCAGGTAATATATTCATACGTTCACAGTTAATAAAATCACACTATATTGTATAGTAGTATTGACTTTTGTTTGCTATAAACATTGTAACATGTTTTATGCAATAAATGACATTGTATTGCATTGTATGGTATAAAACGTTCTAAGCTATATTACAATGTCAGAGACTGGATATAGTATTGTTCAAATATTCAGTAATTACATACAACGTGAAACATGATGTGATAATTGTGTCTGGGGACGAACACTGTTGCGCAACTTCCCAACGAAGCCACGACGACCAATTTCATAATAATACACTCCTTAATTAATAATTACGTGCGTGAGTAATGTAATACGTATAGTGATGCAGTACACGTGTTGTGACTGACAGTATGATTGAAAAGGTCATGTCTACGAACGAGCTGAACCTCCTGGGTGTAAGTCGAATATAAATATTGGGATGGCAAACTCACGTATCTAAGATAACACATATAATAAACATGAAACAGCCAAGAATGGTTATGCACGTATATGTATAATGTGTGAAAGAAAATGGTTGATTGTTTGAATATCCATGCATAATACATGCGTGCATACCTAGAATTGTATTCTTTTTTAAATGATTATTAATTCCGTGACAGTATGTGTCTACGAACATTCCATACAACCCTCGTATAGTCGGACTTCGTTTATTCGACTGCATTCTATCCGAATATTTGGTCTCATCCGAATTATCATCCAGATCAATCTTCTTAGACACTAATTGAAATGGGCTATTCGAAACTATGTATTATTCGAAATTAGATTTCGGACCCGATGAATTTGGATGCACGAGGTCCGACTGTACTAGTATACAGACATTAGTTGACTATTCAGCATTATTTTAAGAATGTTATATGCAGTTGACACTCGGGTACGTTCGTGTCTAGACGTTCACACTCGGGTACGTATATGTCTAGACGTTAACACTCGGCTACTTTCGTGTCTAGAAATTAGCACTCGATTACTTTTGTGTCTAGACGTTATCACTCGGGTACTTTCGTGTCTAGACGTTAACACTCGGGTACTGTTGTGTCTATACGTTAACTCTTGGATACTTCGTGTCTAGATGTTAACACTCGGGTACTTTCGTGTCTAGACGTTAACACTCGGGTACTTACGTGTCTAGACGTTAACACTCGGGCACTTTCGTGTCTAGACGTTAACACTCGTGCACTTACGTGTCTAGACGTTAACACTCGGGCACTTTCGTATCTAGACGTTAACACTCGGGTACTTACGTGTCTAGACGTTTACACTCAGGTACTTACGTGTCTAGACGTTAACACTCGGGCATTTTCGTGTCTAGACGTTAACACTCGGGTACTTACGTGTCTAGACGTTAACACTCGGGCACTTTCGTGTCTAGACGTTAACACTCGGGTACATTCGTGTCTAAACGTTAACTCTTGAATAACCAACCTCTTCTTGAGCTATATTTATGGTAAAACTACACGGATATTATAAATTAGGATTTAGCGAACACTTAGATATAATGTAACTTATTTTGTTAGTCCTTAATGGCAGATTTTTATGCTTCCTGTTGATGTACCCGGTTATAGGGTCATGCACTATTTCGATTGGTTGAAATGTGAAACATATGGAAATAATGCGATATTTTATTGCAACAGGCACATAGCATTGATATACCAACTCGCTAATTTGGATTTAATTTGATTACAGATAATTATACTGTCAGTAAGCATAAGTAGTTACCGTTACACGATCTCTTTATATGTATTTATTTGGTCGATATAAATTTTGCTGATTCATAATATTTTTAAAGATATTCATAAATGCAAATCTGTCAAAAAGTTGCTTCATCCGTCAAGTAAGTATTTTTAAATTTCTATAAGTCGAAAAAAGAATATTTCTACATCGCCAAAAATGTAGACATTTGAAGCGAAGAACATCGCGTATTTTAAACTATAGACTGGTCACTTAATATTTGTTCTATCTTCATATACATTCATCCCGTAGTGGGCGTGGTTCTTCGTCTTCATATACATTCATCCCGTAGTGGGCGTGGTTCTTCGTCTTCATATACATTCATCCCGTAGTGGGCGTGGTTCTTCGTCTTCATATACATTCATCCCGTAGTGGGCGTGGTTCTTCGTCTTCATATACATTCATCCCGTAGTGGGCGTGGTTCTTCGTCTTCATATACATTCATCCCGTAGTGGGCGTGGGTCTTCGTCTTCATATACATTCATCCTGTAGTGGGCGTGGTTCTTCGTCTTCAAATGGATCGAAACTAAGGACTTTAAATATTTTTTTCAAAGCATTATTGAGGTCAGTGTTCACTATGCTAGCAGTAATTTTAACGCTTATATGCCCTTCATGGCATTAATAACTTTCACAGCACAATTATGAAAAGTCAAGTGTTGACCTGTTGACCCCGGGAATTTCCAAAAAGCTACAATTTGACCCCTGATTCTGGCTGGAGGGTAAATTGTTGTCTAAATTATAGGTATTTTGGCTATAAAATTGTAAAATTGGGTCAAGAGTTTGCTAACGAAATATAGGTGTCGAATGAGATGTTATTTCAGCCAATAATGACGCAAGCATCAAACTCGAGCATATGTGTTTCATCTTTAGTTTAGTCTCATCCGTATACATGCAATAGAAACAGAAGAACATAGTGTGATGACACTTTTTGCAGACAGGAAACAATATTTACTCCATATGGGGACTTCATATTGCCATATGGGGCAACTATTGCTTACTGTCAGTACATGGTGACGTCACATGGGGCAACTATTGCTTACTGTCAGTACATGGTGACGTCACATGGGGCAACTATTGCTTACTGTCAGTACATGGTGAAGTCACATGTTGCCACATGGGGCAACTATTGCTTACTGTCAGTACATGGTGACATCACATATTGCCTTATGGGGCAACTATTGCTTACTGTCAGTACATGGTGACGTCACATGTTGCCACATGGGGCAACTATTGCTTACTGTTAGTACATGGTGACGTCACATGTTGCCACATGGGGCAACTATTGCTTACTGTCAGTACATGGTGACGTCACATGTTGCCACATGGGGCAACTATTGCTTACTGTCAGTACATGGTGACGTCACATATTGCATTATGGGGCAACTATTGCTTACTGTCAGTACATGGTAACGTCACATGTGACCTTACTGGAAAAGACGTCACTTAAATAAGAGGTTGGAAATCGTACAGCGCCGCTCTTATGATAATCATTAGCACAAGAGCATGAACAGAGCAAGTGAGCAACATGTACATGTACACACACATTGAACACAACAAAACACACATAAGCACATACCTTCTACAAGTAATAAGGATGAAATAAAATTATATTTTAATGGAAATTCAAAATTGCATTTCTCAACGACGTCTTGTATAGTTATTTGAATATTTTGATCAAGATCGTTTAGTTTTGAGTTTTAAGTAATTCAATATATTTATACACATAATGGTCGAACAAATCAATATTTCTTCTTCAGGTAATGTTTACGTACATCTTGGTAACAGGGGCTAACACATGTAAAATAACACTTATCTTCTACTATTTGTGTTAAATATTAGTCTGACTTTTTGTCACTGTACCATCATATTTCAGTTTAATTTTCACTATGCCTCTGATGACTATTTCTCTCTCACAGACTATATATGTGCCAAAAACCTCTATAAAATGTTTAATGCCTAAAATGATTTATTGTATTGTGCCATTCTCATTAGATAAAATGTAGCTGCACTATTTATAACAACCCAGTGCTGTACTCCGATCTGAGGTACCAACATTCCTGTTTAAAGTTATCTAAAACGCTATTTTATACTACAGAAAACACAGTTAGTGACAACAACGTTTTCATCATCTAAGACGTACGAAGAACCATATTTGTTTAACAGTCTTTTGACATTCGATATCCAGTTCTTCCAACCTTTGTTTTAACAATAATCGCCCAACGTCATTGTAATTAGCGAGGGTCAGTTACAAAATCTTACATCGAATGCTACTTATGTTTCTTGTTCATGATGTATTGATTTTCTTATTGCAACAGCCTCTTTATCATTATATTATTATTTTGTATATTAAGTACTTGACATGAACTGAGATATGCAAATAAACTCTTATTATCAAGTTTGTTTGCTAATGGACGTCATTCTTACAGCTAATTAGTTTTCACCCTATACGAACTTATTTCCTATTATCACATCGTTCAAAGAGAAACCAAAAGACTAGGTGGTATTTCCACTTAATGTTCTGACATGGTACAGCATTTTAATACAAACGAGTTTTAAACTAAATGTGGAATTTGAAATCGATGTCATGATACTTTATAATATGTTAACTATGTTAAAGTACAAACAATATTGCCTTTTTTGTAAATTGTACTGTAATATTTTATGTTTAACACTATACTTAACCATAAATCTACTAAATTTACAAATGTATTTAACGTTCCTGTAAATTACTATGTAACTATTTAGCCATACCTGAGAACAATTTCCAAGAATATCCAAAACTATTCAACAATTTATCCAGCTCCTGGTCAAGAACAGCTAACGGTTTGTATTCACATAATGTAAGAGTGCGTCGTCACTCATTGTGTAGAATACAAAACGCCTTCACACGACTATTGACCACATGTAATTAGTGGTCGTGTCCTATATCTTAGTGGAGAACAAGTAGGGTGTGCTTGCAATGTAGAACATATATATATATAACGTGAGTCGTGGGGTGTTCATATGGTTCTGACATATAAATTGTCGAAATGAGTTTGTTTCTTATGCACGATCGTTGACTATATGCTAGGGATAACAACGAGAAACCGAGTTCTCAGACATTCGACCCTTTGGCTGTAACCTCGATTTTCCCAGCCGATGATACTTGTTTGGCAGTAATTAATTAAATGACAATGAGTAAAACACAAACTAGGAACATACAGAACATGATTTTCAAAGACACATACGTGGTTACCAAGTTGAACATCATCGTAAACTCAAAGAGGTTAGCTCTTGTATGAATTAGATGCAGAGAAGCATGTTATGCAAGTGCTATAGAATCAGAACTGCACGTGCTTAATGAATTTGGCAAAGTGTGCGTAACAATCAACTCCTTACAAGGAGAACGACATTAGATGAAACAGTAAGGTAGATACATGGACAAGGATGATGGCCTTTGCATAAACAGTTTGGTAGTTATGTGAATAAACATAGTTGTCAATAGAGGTAGCAGACCAGCTGACAGATATGCCAATATGCATGGTTACTTCTACAACGGCAATCCATGTGATCGAAACGTGGAAAATCAGAATGGCAACCCAAACACAGACAAGTAATAATACCCGGATGAGCAAAGTAGTCCGTCAATGATTTAAGTCATCATTCTTTAAAGAAAATTGTATCTGAAAACATAATGGAGGTTTATCCCGATATGCTATAAGTACGGTAAGTATAAAACAGCAATAGTCCTCCGTATTTTAATCGCAGCATCTACGACCGACTTGATTAAAATGCTTATCCAGTATAAATTGTATAATACATACTGATCTATAAAAGTAGTACATATAGTAGTAGTATAGTGTTAAGGGTTAGTAGGTTTATACCGCGTGTTTTTCGAATCAGATTAATAAGGTCACTAGTTAATGTCATACGAAGCTTAATTATATAAATGTTTACGCCATCGAATTTCAAGTGAAGTATTGGTCTGGGTAGACGAAATTCATTAAAAGCAATAACGATTTTTCAAGTAAATGTATGACCTACATTTAGGAATCCATATTTAAAATAACAAATATTAGTATAACTGTTGTCCAAATGTAAATGTTATCACAAAAGTTGGGCTACTCACGATATTTATGTTTAAATAAGTATTTGACCCGGTCAAACAAGAAATGAGCGCTGCTATGGGAGTTACAACCGATTCTGTAAGTGACGGCACTTCAAGAAAAAGCCACATGTGATGTCACCATTTGCAAGCAGGAAACAATATTTACTCAATATGTTCACTTCATTTTCATTTTGCCTTGTGTGACAAATATTGCTGCTTTCTGTCAGTACATGGTGACGTCATATGTGACATTTTCTGGAAATGACGTCACTTAACTCAAATTGTTGATCCTTTCAGATTGTTTTCAAAATGGTTTAGTGTGTTTGCTATTTTCCCGTCAGATTAGTCCAAAGGGGAATCGATTTTGTCACTGGTCAGTATGTCAACACTAATTTAACATAGTCTGAGTCTTGCATAACATAATCCGCAATGTAATTATAGCTTTGATATTTCTACACTACAGACTATTTTAATTATCAATACTGTTTTCTGCGAAGTACATACATCTCTAATAACAACCATTGCAATGTATAACCGAATGAAAATATATTTTTTTACCATATTACTAACAGACAAAACTTGTAAAATAGCCTGATGGTTCAAAAACTGGATTTTTTTTTTAATTTTATGATGTACAAACATCTTTCTTCAACAAGTACGGATCAATACATTTTGTACATTATAAATTCATTCTTTGTAAATGCATGTTTATTGATGTTTTATCTATAGGAAATGTACTTTTCACTTTTGTTTAGGTAAACAAATGAACGAACAAATGAGAACAATACTACTTTAAATATGTTTCGTCAAACACTTTAAGTACAGCATATTTTGTTCGAGAATTTGTTATTGACACACCCACATATTTCAGACTGAGTTCGTAGGTGTTTCAAATAATATAGCAATGTAGGTATAACATTATAATAAAAAAAGTCGCTCCTGTCAAATATATTTCGTCGGCTTAATTCCAGAGGGACGTAAGTCATTTTTCGGCAATATTGAGTGTTTGGAATCGTTTTGTTCGTCTCTTTGAGCTCTAAATGATGGTGAGATTTGTGACCCAGTAGAACTGTTCTAAATAGACTAATCACCAATTCCACAAAGACGTAAGTATAAAAAGGTTATTGACACTTCAATCTTTAAACGTTTATTTCTCAAAACTAATAAAATGCTACTTACGTCAGTGTAGAATTAAGGCGGCTTATTTCATTGTGCCTGTGCTATTCTAGAAAAGTATACGTGGAACGATTGGACTCATAAAGAAAGAACTTGATAAAGAAAACATTAATTAGAAATGTTTCAGAAAGGTTTATATTATAATAAAACGTTTATTATTGACTTTATATTTCCTTGTACGTAGAGGGTTTATTATGTTCGGTTTTGTTTTCTTAATTCAACTGTTTGTTACCATGGTAACAAATGTAATAACACGAGTAAATATATATGCCGTCAATTTGAATGTCACGAATCGTTCTTTAATCAAAACGGTAAACATTGAGACGGCCCCTTTTCTTAAGGTAATGAATAATATACATGTATTTGTAAAATATTATTGTATCTGAAAACATATATTTGCTGTATTAAATTTGTGAAACTCAGAAAATTTCGAACATCTAGTCTTGATGACTATCTTAAAAGCTGTAATTCCCTAAAAAATGTTGTTTTGCACTAATTTGTGTTTTGTAGAAATATCATTGCAGAAATGTTAATAAATCAATTTCGCCCAGATATGACATTTGGGCCAAAAATCTCCGAGACTGCCACATTTATCTAGTAGCGATTCCAGTTTGCAAATAAAATGTACACCTCAATCGCTCTGTCGATATAAATGAAAGGAAAAATCACTGAACGAAGATCTGATTGGGCCAGGTCAGTCTTTGCATTGATTCATATCTTGTCCAATCTATGTAACATTTATTAAAAACAAACAATTCAGAACAGCTTTAACCAAATTTCTTCTCACGATTTGGCAATTGAACGCGGAAGATATCAAAATCAACCTAAAAATCAAAGAATTTATAATAATTGTAACTTAAATATGATAGAAAATGAATTTCACTTTCTACTATTTGTCCAAAAAAACAAACATCTGAGAATTCAATACTTGAAAGGTTATAATTACAACTGGCCAAACATACATTAACGAATCTTATGTGCGGAAATTCAAAAACTACATGTAATCTTGGAAACTTTATTTACACTGCCAATTTATGTAGAAATCAAACTATTTGTATGAAAATAATGTAACATTTGTGATGCTATTTGAAAATCCATGTATTTCTTCTACATTGCTATGGTGCTTTTAGATTGACCGCGAACAGCTATATGAACTTTCAGGACCGATCCATGCTAATTTAGGTAAGGCAATCCATGCTAATTTAGGTAAGGCAATGCTCTCGTGAGTAAAGCTATTACTGTTGTTTGGAGTACTTTTCTATCAAAACACAACCATGGAGTTTTCTCCGACAAGCTTACGGACATTTCAATACACCTATAAGGGAATGTAATGGACCAGGTAATATATTCATACGTTCGCAGTTAATAAAATCACACTATATTGCATAGTAGTATTGACTTTTGTTTGCATTGTAACATGTGCTATGCAATAAATGATATTGTATTGCATTGTATTGTATAAAACGTTCTAAGCTACATTACAATGTCAGAGACTGGATATAGTATTGTTAAAATATTCAGTAATTACATACAACGTGAAACATGATGTGATAATTGTGTCTGGGGACGAACACTGTTGCGCAACATTCCAACGAAGCCACGACGACCAATCTCATAATAATACACTCCTTAATTAATAATTACGTGCGGGCGTAATGTAATACGTATAGTGATGCAGTACACGTGTTGTGACTGATACGTGCGTGAGTAATGTAATACGTATAGTGATGAAGTACACGTGTTGTGACTGACAGTATCATTGAAAAGGTCATGTCTACGAGCGAGCTGAACCTCCTGGGTGTAAGTCGAATATAAATATTGGGATGGTCGTGATATTATAAAAACCTGCGATGGCAAACTAACGTATCTAAGATAACACATATAATAAACATGAAACAGCCAAAGATGTTTATGCACGTATATGTATAATGTGTGAAAGAAAATGGTTGATTGTTTGAATATCCATGCATAATACATGCGTGCATACCTAGAATTGTATTCTTTTTTAAATGATTATTAATTCCGTGACAGTATGTGTCTACGAACATTCCATACAACCCTCGTATAGTCGGACTTCGTTTATTCGACTGCATTCTATCCGAATATTTGGTCTCATCCGAATTATCATCCAGATCAATCTTCTTAGACACTAATTGAAATGGGCTATTCGAAACTATGTATTATTCGAAATTAGATTTCGGACCCGATGAATTTGGATGCACGAGGTCCGACTGTACTAGTATACAGACATTAGTTGACTATTCAGCATTATTTTAAGAATGTTATATGCAGTTGACACTCGGGTACGTTCGTGTCTAGACGTTCACACTCGGGTACGTATATGTCTAGACGTTAACACTCGGCTACTTTCGTGTCTAGAAATTAGCACTCGATTACTTTTGTGTCTAGACGTTATCACTCGGGTACTTTCGTGTCTAGACGTTAACACTCGGGTACTGTTGTGTCTATACGTTAACTCTTGGATACTTCGTGTCTAGATGTTAACACTCGGGTACTTTCGTGTCTAGACGTTAACACTCGGGTACTTACGTGTCTAGACGTTAACACTCGGGCACTTTCGTGTCTAGACGTTAACACTCGTGCACTTATGTGTCTAGACGTTAACACTCGGGCACTTTCGTATCTAGACGTTAACCCTCGGGTACTTACGTGTCTAGACGTTTACACTCGGGTACTTACGTGTCTAGACGTTAACACTCGGGCATTTTCGTGTCTAGACGTTAACACTCGGGTACTTACGTGTCTAGACGTTAACACTCGGGCACTTTCGTGTCTAGACGTTAACACTCGGGTACATTCGTGTCTAAACGTTAACTCTTGAATAACCAACCTCTTCTAGAGCTATATTTATGGTAAAACTACACGGATATTATAAATTAGGATTTAGCGAACACTTAGATATAATGTAACTTATTTTGTTAGTCCTTAATGGCAGATTTTTATGCTTCCTGTTGATGTACCCGGTTATAGGGTCATGCACTATTTCGATTGGTTGAAATGTGAAACATATGGAAATAATGCGATATTTTATTGCAACAGGCACATAGCATTGATTTACCAACTCGCTAATTTGGATTTAATTTGATTACAGATAATTATACTGTCAGTAAGCATAAGTAGTTACCGTTACACGATCTCTTTATATGTATTTATTTGGTCGATATAAATTTTGCTGATTCATAATATTTTTAAAGATATTCATAAATGCAAATCTGTCAAAAAGTTGCTTCATCCGTCAAGTAAGTATTTTTAAATTTCTATAAGTCGAAAAAAGAATATTTCTACATCGCCAAAAATGTAGACATTTGAAGCGAAGAACATCGCGTATTTTAAACTATAGACTGGTCACTTAATATTTGTTCTATCTTCATAAACATTCATCCCGTAGTGGGCGTGGTTCTTCGTCTTCATATACATTCATCCCGTAGTGGGCGTGGTTCTTCGTCTTCATATACATTCATCCCGTAGTGGGCGTGGTTCTTCGTCTTCATATACATTCATCCCGTAGTGGGCGTGGTTCTTCGTCTTCATATACATTCATCCCGTAGTGGGCGTGGGTCTTCGTCTTCATATACATTCATCCCGTAGTGGGCGTGGTTCTTCGTCTTCAAATGGATCGAAACTAAGGACTTTAAATATTTTTTTCAAAGCATTATTGAGGTCAGTGTTCACTATGCTAGCAGTAATTTTAACGCTTATATGCCCTGCATGGCATTAATAACTTTCACAGCACAATTATGATTCTGGCTGGAGGGTAAATTGTTGTCTAAATTATAGGCTATAAAATTGTAAAATTGGGTCAAGAGTTGGGTCAGCCAATAATGACGCAAGCATCAAACTCGAGCATATGTGTTTCATCTTTATTTTAGTCTCATCCGTATACATGCAATAGAAAACAGAAGAACATAGTGTGATGTCACTTTTTGCAGGCAGGAAACAATATTTACTCCATATGGGGACTTCATATTGCCATATGGGGCAACTATTGCTTACTGTCAGTACTTAGAATACAACCTACATTTTCAGCCAATGAAATGACAGAACGGCTCCCGTTAAGTACTACGCTTATTCATTAAGAATTTCGACTTTTCGCGGGCTTTTTAAGCTCCGCCTACTGCGAATCTGTGTGAGCGTTAGACACATGCTCCAGATTGCGCGGTGAAATTTGCATGCGTATCAGCCAATCAAAAATGTAGGTTACATTCTAAGTCAGTTAGTAGATATTAAGTTAAATCTTATTGATTAAGAAGAGGGCTCGCTCGCTACGCTCGCTCCGCCCCTTCTTAATCAATAAGATTTTACTTAATATCTACTAACTATTACTTAGAATACAACCTACATTCTCAGCCAATGAAACGACAGAACGGCTCCCGTTAAGTACTACGCTTATTCATTAAAAATTTCGACTTTTCGCGGGCTTTTTAAGCTCCGCCTACTGCGAATCTTTGAGAGCGTTACCATATTTGGAAATTTACTATTCTTGTCCGTTATAGTTTTTACCCTTTCACACCACGTGATCGTTTTTACACTGTTTTGTTTATGTTTCGTCAAAACAAGAGCGCCACGCTCGTTTATATTTATCGACAAAGGGGCTTAACACAATTATTAAAGTTAGTTTTTGACTTTGTTGTTTGCTGTCACCAAGTCTATGACAATACTGTTAAGTGTCACCTGCATGTACTTTATCGTTTTTTTTATCTGTTTTAACCATTGATCGTTTTGATTTTTGTGCCACTTCGCAAAATCTTAATTTGACCTTTTGGTTACGCACTTTGCTTATCCGTTTATAGGCTGTTCTGAAACCCCCATTTAGACAACTTTATTTTTCCAATAAAGTAACAAACCAAAAGAACATGAACTTTAATTTCAAATGCATGTACATCCATTTTGAAACGCTTACAAACAAGTGTGTGACGCTAAAATCGCTACACACATGTTCCAGATTGCGCGTTGAAATTTGAATGCGTATCGGCCAATCAAAATGTAGGTTACATTCTAAGTCAGTTAGTATATATTAAGTAAAATCTTATTGGTTAAGAAGAGGGCTCGCTCGCTACGCTCGCTCCGCCCCTTCTTAATCCATAAGATTTTACTTAATATCTACTAACTATTACATGGTGACGTCACATGTGACCTTACTGGAAAAGACGTCACTTAAATAAGAGGTTGGAAATCGTACAGCGCCGCTCATATGATAATCATTAACACAAGAGCATGAACAGAGCAAGTGAGCAACATAAACCTGTACACACACATTGAACACAACAAAACACACAGAAGCACATACCTTCTACAAGTAATAAGGATGAAATAAAATTATATTTTAATGGGAATTCAAAATTGCATTTCTCAACGACGTCTTGTATAACTTATAGTTATTTTAATATTTTGATCAAGATCGTTTAGTTTTGAGTTTTAAGTAATTCAATATATTTATACACATATGGTCGAACAAATCAATATTTCTTCTTCAGGTAATGTAGATAGATAATTTATTGCAGATTCAGTAAGCCAAAGGCCCATGTGAACATAAATACATGTACATACAATTTCACATTACAGACGTAACAAGTGGCAACTAGTCAATATCAAGAAAACGTATACATGTATCTTAATGTAAGAAATAAGTGAAACGAAAGTTACATGTTTTAGATATATGAGTCATTGAAAGTCGCATTAAAGAATACGAGAAGACGACAAAAAAGAAGAAAGCGAAATCGTTCGGCAGGGGCGGTGAAGGTGTGCAATATAATAGTGATTTGCTTGATATAACATTTTGTAGGAACAAATGAAATGAGACAAACAGCAATTTGTACATAGAAAATAAACATACATCGTTGACATAACAACACAAAACATATATATTTACATTTGCTAGTTATATAATAACTACATTTCACACTGTAATTAGGTCAGTGAATCGCGTAACTGAAAAGCATTGAATATGTATGCGCTCAGGCCATTTATTAAAAACTCGTTTTTACTTTCAAATAATTATTTTAGCTTAAACATAATGTTTACGTACATCTTGGTAACAGGGACTAACACATATAAAATGATATTTATATTCTTGATCAAAACTTTGCAATATCAGCAATATTTCTGGTCACGTGGTATATTGTTTCTTGAGTATCTTCCAGTTTGAACAGAAAGTCTCAACCGTCTAAAATATTACCTAGAATATCGTAATAATATATCTGTGTTATTCATATAAATCTACTTCCGCTATGTCGAATAGAAAACCCACAAATATGTTTACATTGTACTTATATTACTATTTGTGTTAAATATTTGTCTGACTTTTTGTCACTGTACCATCATATTTCAGTTTTAATTTTCACTATGCCTCTGGTGACTATTTCTCTCTCACAGACTATATATGTGCCAAAAATCTTTATAAAATGTTTAATGCCTAAAATGATTTATTGTATTGTGCCATTCTCATTAGATAAAATGTAGTTGCAATATTTATAACAACCCAGTGCTGTACTCCGATCTGAGGTACCAACATTCCTGTTTAAAGTTATCTAAAACGCTATTTTATACTACAGAAAACACAGTTAGTGACAACAAAGTTTTTATCATCTAAGACGTACGAAGAACCATATTTGTTTAACAGTCTTTTGACATTCGATATCCAGTTCTTCCAACCTTTGTTTTTAACAATAATCGCCCAACGTCATTGTAATTAGCGAGGGTCAGTTACAAAATCTTACATCGAATGCTACTTATGTTTCTTGTTCATGATGTATTGATTTTCTTATTGCAACAGCCTCTTTATCATTATATTATTATTTTGTATATTAAGTACTTGACATGAACTGAGATATGCAAATAAACTCTTATTATCAAGTTTGTTTTCTAATGGACGTCATTCTTACAGCTAATTAGTTTTCACCCTATACGAACTTATTTCCTATTGTCACATCGTTCAAAGAGAAACCGAAAGACTAGGTGGTATTTCCACTTAATGTTCCGACATGGTACAGCATTTTAATACAAACGAGTTTTAAACTAAATGTGGAATTTGAAATCGATGTCATGATACTTTATAATATGTTAACTATGTTAAAGTACAAACAACATTGCCTTTTTGTAAATTGTACTGTAATATTTTATGTTTAACACTATACTCAACCATAAATCTACTAAATTTACAAATGTATTTAACGTTCCTGTAAATTACTATGTAACTATTTAGCCATACCTGAGAACAATTTCCAAGAATATCCAAAACTATTCAACAATTTATCCAGCTCCTGGTCAAGAACAGCTAACGGTTTGTATTCACATAATGTAAGAGTGCGTCGTCACTCATTGTGTAGAATACAAAACGCCTTCACACGACTATTGACCACATGTAATTAGTGGTCGTGTCCTATATCTTAGTGGAGAACAAGTAGGGTGTGAATGCAATGTAGAACATATATATATATAACGTGAGTCGTGGGGTGTTCATATGGTTCTGACATATGAACTAGCAAATTGTCGAAATGAGTTTGTTTCTTATGCACGATCGATGACTTTATGCTAGGGATAACAACGAGAAACCGAGTTCTCAGACATTCGACCCTTTGGCTGTAACCTCGATTTTCCCAGCCGATGATACTTGTTTGGCAGCAATTAATTAAATGGCAATGAGTAAAACACAAACTAGGAAAATACAGAACATGATTTTCAAAGACACATATGTTGTTACCAAGTTGAACATCATCGTAAACTCAAAGAGGTTAGCTCTTGTATGAATTAGATGCAGAGAAGCATGTTATAGAAGTGCTATAGAATCAGAACTGCACGTGCTTAATGAATTTGGCAAAGTGTGCGTAACAATCAACTCCTTACAAGGAGAATGACATTAGATGAAACAGTAAGGTAGATACATGGACATGCATGATGGCCTTTGAATACACAGTTTGGTAGTTAGGTGAATAAACATAGTTGTCGATAGAGGTAGCAGACCAGCTGACAGATATGCCAATATGCATGGTTACTTCTACAACGGCAATCCATGTGATCGAAACGTGGAAAATCAGAATGGCAACCCAAACACAGACAAGTAATAATACCCGGATGAGCAAGTAGTCCGTAAATGATTTAAGTCATCATTTAAAAAAAAAATTGTATCTGAAAACATAATGGAGGTTTATCCCGATATGCTATAAGTATGGTAAGTATAAAACAGCAATAGTCCTCCGTATTTTAATTTCAGCATCTACGACCGACTTGATTAAAATGCTTCTAGTATAAATTGTATAATACATACTGATCTATAAAAGTAGTACATATAGTAGTAGTATAGTGTTAGGGGTTAGTAGGTTAATACCGAGTGTTTTTCGAATCAGATTAATAAGGTCACTAGTTAATGCCATACGAAGCTTAATTATATAAATGTTTACGCCATCGAATTTCAAGTGAAGTATTGGTCTGGGTAGACCAAATTCATTAAAAGCAACAAAGATTTTTCAAGTAAATAAATGACCTACATTTAGGTATCCATAATTAAAATAACAAATATTAGTATAACTGTTGTCCAAATGTAAATGTTATCACAAAAGTTGGGCTACTCACGATAATTATGTTTAAATAAGTATTTGACCCGGTCAAACAAGAAATGAGCGCTGCTATGGGATTTACAACCGATTCTGTAAGTGACGGCACTTCAAGAAAAAGCCACATGTGATATCACCATTTGCAAACAGGAAACAATATTTACTCAATATATTCACTTCATTTTCATTTTGCCTTGTGTGACAAATATTGCTGCTTTCTGTCAGTACATGGTGACGTCACATGTGACGTTTTCTGGAAATGACGTCACTTAAAGAAGAGGTTGGAAATCGTACAGCGGTGCTCAAATTGTTGATCCTTTCAGATTGTTTTCAAAATGGTTTAGTGTGTTTGCTATTTTCCCGTCAGATTAGTCCAAAGGAGAATCGATATTGTCACTGGTCAGTATGTCAACACTAATTTAACATAGTCTGAGTCTTGCATAACATAATCCGCAATGTTATTATAGCTTTTGAACAAGCGTTCATGATATTTCTACATTACAGACTATTTTAATTATCAATACTGTTTTCTGCGAAGTACATACATCTCTTATAACAACCATTGCAATGTATAACCGAATGAAAATATATTTTTTTACCATATTACTAACAGACAAAACGTGTAAAATAGCCTGATGGTTCAAAAACTGGATTTTTTTTTAATTCTATGATGTACAAACATCTTTCTTCAACAAGTACGGATCAATACATTTTGTACATTATAAATTCATTCTTTGTAAATGCATGTTTATTGATGTTTTATCTATAGGAAATGTACTTTTTACTTTTGTTTAGGTAAACAAATGAACGAACAAATGAGAACAATACTACTTTAAATATGTTTCGTCAAACACTTTAAGTACAGCATATTTTGTTCGAGAATTTGTTATTGACACACCCACATATTTCAGACTGAGTTCGTAGGTGTTTCAAATAATATAGCAATGTAGGTATAACATTATAATAAAAAAAGTCGCTCCTGTCAAATATATTTCGTCGGCTTAATTCCAGAGGGACGTAAGTTATATTTTGGCAATATTGAGTGTTTGGTATCGTTTTGTTCGTCTCTTTGAGCTCTAAATGATGGTGAGATTTGTTACCCTGTAGAACTGTTCTAAATAGACTAATCACCAATTCCACAAAGACGTAAGTATAAAAAGGTTATTGACACTTCAATCTTTGAACGTTTATTTCTCAAAACTAATAAAATGCTACTTACGTCAGTGTAGAATTAAGGCGGCTAATTTCATTGTGCCTGTGCTATTCTAGAAAAGTATACGTGGAACGATTGGACTCATAAAGAAAGAACTTTATAAAGAAAACATTAATTAGAAATGTTCCAGAAAGGTTATATTATAATGAAACGTTTAATATTGACTTTTATATTTCCTTGTACGTAGAGGGTTTATTATGTTCGGTTTTGTTTTCTTAATTCAACTGTTTGTTACCATGGTAACAAATGTAATAACACGAGTAAATATATATGCCGTCAATTTGAATGTCACGAATCGTTCTTTAATCAAACCATTTATGTATTCTTAGTTCTCATTACTTATTTCTTTTATAAAGAATAACTTTTTTAATAACAACTCATAGAACTTAAGAATAGACATCAACAATATAACTCGTACTTCAGTCAGATCGCACGTACTTAATCATTCTTTTACAAAACTTTCTTAAAGAGGCATTTCTTTTTAATGATGTACTTAAAGGATATAAAACTTTTTGCATAATAGGTACGAATTGACATTCTTTCCGACATAATATACTTTATGTCGCTGATTTTACATTTTTCCTGAGGAGAAAGACGTTTTACTTCTAACTGTCTTCCGGAATACACTTTACTCGAGATATAAGCTGATGAATGTGACGATCACAGATATGAAACACATTTGAAAAACGTTGCTTAATTACACCCAATGTCATCTCTGTTCGCAGAAATCCTCTTCCAATGATCAGAATATCATAGTTAAGGCCACAGAAAAGTTATACTTTTGTTTTGATGTATAAAACTGTCTACTTCCGGTTCTGAAACGCGTCGATTATGTAGAAATAGTAAGTCCATTTTTGTTAAATAATTGCACTTTGGATAGTTTGAAACTACCAGAGAGAAGAAAAAAATTATACCGCTTTAAACAGTAGAAAGAATAGGACAGGAAAGCCTAATTCACACAAACACGGCTCCGGCATAGTTCCTGTGGGTACAAACTAAAAGCCGGGGTTAAGACCGACCGGATTGGTTTCTTCTTGAGCATACTATTATATACTAAGTAATTTTTTTGTCCTGTGAAATATTTGTAAAGTGTCATTTCATTGCATTTTGAAATTTATTTACTATGAAAATACGAGTTGACTGTGAATTGGATACACCGTACATGTTGTACACATATGTATTGTGTAAGGCTTTGTCTTGTATTCCTATGTAAATCCAGGAAACTTGAGAAAATCTGTATGGTGCGTTTGTAAATGTACTGAGTATAGTATTGCAAACATACCGAACTACAAGCCCGAAAGATCAGTCAACTAAATAAACCAGTTTCGAAACTTGCAACTTCAAATTATCACGTAGTGGGACAAATCGAGGTTTCGAAGCAAAACGATCGTAACTCCTATGTATTTATATAAAAGTTGCCGTAGTCTTGTACTGAACCCTCGAAATGTCTTCAGTTTATTGGTGACACGCTAACCTTAAGAAACACTCCTTCTTGCTCTTAACTTGTTTAAGCTGCGTAAATCAAATATTCTATTCCACTGACAATGTTCCTAATCAGTTTTAAAATGCGAATGAACAATACTCATGCTAATAGCGTTCCTGATGTCAAAAAACTTAAAGCCTTAAAAAATCGGGAAATGCTCTTTGTCTTTTTCAATTTTATTTTGTACATCGCATTAAAAACTCGTCAGCAATAATCATTTGGGGTAGATCAAGTTTTTTAAACATGTCGAACACGATGCTGTATATATACAGGTAGCAATATCTGACGGAATTAACTCTGGTAAGAAGTTAGAATATGAATTTCAAAGCTAATGTAACTGGATGTTGGTCCAATCAAATAGCGCTTACAAGTACGAATTAGAGGTATCGCTACGTCACAATCGATGCGGTCATATCTAAAAATAGTAACGAAAGTCACGTGGTCAAAATATCGGACAAACATTGTCGGAATATTTATCGAAAATAGTAGCGAGTGTACCACGCACATCTGTAAAATTAAACGAAAACGGTGATATTGAATCACGAATCTAATTTCAAAGCACTCACGGTAAAACATATACATGATTGTATATACTCATTATTTAGCCACGGTAGATTTTATCATTTTATTAATTGCAAAGCAAAAGCAAATAGTACAACAACACAGTAACTGTTAGATGAATGGTCTTCAAATATCTAAATCAAAATTAATAGATCATCAAATTGAATTTATATTGGAGATTTTGAACACGATTTAAACAACATGAAACATGTCATTACATTACAATTAGGTTTTGAAGGACTTTACTAGCAATTATAGGAATCAATTGTCAACAATGTGTAAAGGTATGATTTTATTTGTAGCTGTAGATAATTTATTGCAATTTTAGTAGGCCAGAGGCCCACGTGAACA